>CM048839.1:59378383-60789091 GCA_026545765.1 Plantago major | reverse complement strand
CAACCTTTCATCACTCTTCTTCAGAGGAGATGAATTACTCGATTGTTCATCAAGTCCAAGTCCACCTTTCTCAGAGGGATCTCTCAGATATGATTGAACCTCAGTGAGAGTGTCACTAGCCTTTGCATAAGATTGGAAGGATAGCTCTTTCTTCAAGTTCCTCATTCTCGTAAAATTTTTATCATTTTCTTATTAAGTTCATCCAAGGCTAGTTTGTGAAAATTTTCATTTTCAGATATTTGATTTTTCAGAAGGGCTATTTCAGCGCTCTTGTTCTCAGATACCTTGGTTAGCTCAGAAACCTCTTTTTCAAGAGTTTCTTTGCTTTCCTCTAGAATTCTGGTTTTGGATTGTGCTTCCAGAAATTCTTTCTCATAACGATCCAATTCACTCCTGATCAATGTTGGAGATGTCTGGACCAGCAATCTCAGCAACTCCACACATTTCATTCTTCTTAAGGCCGAAGTCGATTACGTCGTGGGTGATTCCACACAATTCTGGTGATGGTAGGTTTGAGTTATCTGAATCTCCATCTTCAGAATCTGTCTCAATATCTAGAGCATCAAGTTGGATTTGAATCTTCTTCCTTTCTTCAGTCAGTAAGGCCCTTTGATTTCTTTTGTAATTTCTTCTGTCCTTCTTGTCACATGTCTTGAGCTTGTTTAAAGCAGGGCAATCTCTCTTGAAGTGACCAGGCTTTTGACAATAGAAGCAGATATCATTTCCTATCTCTCGATTCAAGATTAACACCTTTCCGAATGGGGTCTTCGTGAGAGTTGTTTAGTTGAATGTTCTTGTACTGATGATAGTTTGGGCCAAGATGCTTTTTCAGCTTTTCTTTAGCTTTTCTTCTCTCAATCTCTTGACTCACAAATTTATTCATGTGTCTTACTGCAAGAGCATTTTCTTCAGATGCGTCTTTGGTATCTTTCTTTTCAGAAGTACCTTGAGAGACTAGAGCAACACTTTGCAACTTCTCAGCTGTTTGTTCTCTCTGAGTTGTCTCATAATCTACAGTAGCAAGATGAGAGAAGAGCTCTACTGGAGTAATATTTGGCATTCCTTGGTTGAAATAAAAGAATTTAGTGTGTTCCCAGTTGTGATTGAGACTTCTGACAATAGTCTTAATCTTTTCTGGCTGGGAGTATCTGTTGCTTTCACCAAGTGCAGCCATATCACTCATAAGAGTAGTAAACCTGAAATCAAGTTCTTCCATAGTTTCAGTGGGACTGTTAGGAAATTTGTTAGATATTTTGTTAGAAATATCGGTTTAGATTTTGATCAGCAACATGATGACTTATCTTAGTCTCAGAAAGGTGATTAGTACTCTTGGTTCACTTGAACATTGTAAAAGAGGAAACCCACTAAGTATGATAGTCTAGCTAATCTTGTATAGGATGTTAGGTTTCAAAATGTAATTTTTATTTTATGAAGAGAAGGCCAAGAAGAAGACATCCAAGCAGAACAAGTTCAACGACATTGAAGATTTGAAGAAACTGCACAAGATTACTGAAATAGTTTTGCATATACCTTGGTCAGATATCTTGAAGACACGAATAGTTTTAAACAAGCTGTGTCACAAGAGATATCTGAGAACTAGAAGGTTTTCTGAAAACCAGGAAAGTGCCCACAGATATCTACTCTCAGATACCTTGAGCCTTAACCACATTTCTGAAAAAGAAATATATTGCAACAAAGTTGTTTCAATAATGTGGTATCTGAAGATTAAAGATAAGGACGTGCAAAGAATCAGATAATACTAGTCTCTGATACTGAGCATAGTTCTGTTGGCACTACAAGACAAAAAGTACAGCACAATGCATTTAATGCACGGACAGAGATGTCTGAATAAAAGCAACGGTACCTTCTGAAGAAGAAGACAAACCTATCGAAGATTACACAGATATCAATAGTTTGAATTTGAGCCTAACGGATACTATTCAACGGCATTCAAATTCATCTATAAATATCAATACTTAGACTACTTGAGAAGACACCTTGAACTCCAAAAACACGCTGAACAACATATTCTCTCAAGCAAACTACTTATCCTCAAAGCTTTCTGTTGCGGCCAAAGCTCCTGATCTTAAGTAGCACTAAAGTTCTAAGTGTCCTGATCCTAAACAAGCACTGCTATCTGTGAAAGAGTTGAATTGAAAGATCAAGTATCTGAGATTCATTCTCTTGAACATTTATCTAAGACTTGGGTCAGTAAAAAGAACAAGATACCATATATTAAGTATACTTAATTCACAGAGCTATCTGGTTAACTGAAAAGTTATTAAAGAAGCTCATCTGACAACTCAAACCAAAACCAACACCATCACTGGCGTGGAGTACAGGAAGTACTTAGTTTGAGAAACTAAAGAATAACTCCAAGGTTATTGAGCACAGGAAGTACTTAGCTTGGGAAGCTAGGGAATAGCTCAAAAAGGTTTCTGAGTACAGGAAGTACTTGGCTGTGAAAGCCGGGGAACAACTCAGGGGGAACATTTGGTTGGGAACCATTTGTTTAAGGAATCTTAGAATAGGATTTTTGTAAGGTGACCTCAATTATCTATTCTAGTGAATTCTAGGTCTTTGGAAGACCGAAGTGGATTAGTTGGAGGATTACGCCACCTCCAGATACCACTATACTTGTGTTATTTACTTCAGACTTACATTTCAAAGAACACACACACACTTTAACTGCTTCGCACTTATCTATCTTAAGTCTTCCGGCTCGAATCTAAGTATCGAGATATCTACAGATATCGAGAAATAGTTTTATCGACAAAAGTTTTAAAAGACTATTCACCCCCGCCTTTTTACTTTGCCGTTATCTGACCAACAAGTGGTATCAGAGCGGAGGTTCACAAGCCTTCCAGACCGAACCTAGATCCCAGATAAGTGAAGGAACTTTGTCCATTTACGAGGACTATTTAATTTGTGTGTTAAGTGTGCAGAATGTCTCGATCGATGCACCCGTTCTCAAACCAGAGAACTACGAGAAATGGAAAATAACATGATGCTCCACCTTGAAGCCATAAGTGACGAAATGATCAAGTAATAAAAATGGCCCAATAGTCATTCAACAACTTAAACAAGTCATGGAGGTTTCTAATGGTAGAGACAGAGATCAAAGCGAAGGATCTTCACAAACCGACGTCAACAAGTGGGAGATCTACTAGTCAAGTTATTTACGAACCAAAGCTCAGAGAACTCGACATCGGAAGATGCCAAGAGAAATTGTCCGATGGTCAAGCTCGTAATATCATCATCGATCTACACTGAGCACATACGGTAAATCGTAAGTGCTAAACAATGAAAGTTGCTCGCAACCGATTGAAGAAATCATGAACTGAGAAAACCAAAGAAAACAAGTTCGAAGTTCTCAAGTTGAAATTTCAAAATTTCAAACAAAGACCCACTGAAACTCTGGAAGAACTTGATTTCAGATTTACCACTCTCATGAGTGATATGGCAGCACTTGGGGAAAGCAACAGATACTCTCAGTCAGAAAAGATTAAGACTATTGTCAGAAGTCTTAACCACAACTGGGAGCATACTAAATTCTTTTATTTTAATCAAGGTATGCCAAATATCACTCCAGTGGAACTCTTCTCACATCTTGCTACGGTTGATTATGAGACAACACAAAGAGAACAAACAACTGAAAAGTTGCAGAATATTGCTCTAGTTGCTCAAGGAACTTCTGAAAAGAAGAAAAGCAAGGAAGAGACTGAGGATGCTCTTGCTGCAAAGCAAATGAGCAAATATGTCAGTCGAGAAATTGAGAGAAGAAAAGCCAAAGAGAAGCTGAAAAAGCATCTAGGCTCAAACTATCACCAGTACAAAAATATGCAAAGCTCGCTGAACAAGCCAGCTCAGAAAGCATCATGTACTGAGGAAGTAGAAATTGGAAACGATATCTGCTTCTATTGTCAGAAACCTGGTCACTTCAAGAAGGATTGTCCTGCCTTCAACAAACTAAGGACAGGTGACAAGAAAGATAGAAGAATCTTCAGAAGAAGCCAGAAAGCTTTATTAACTGAAGAAAGAAAGAAAATCCAAACTCAACTGGATGCTCTAGACTATGAGACAGATTCTGAAGATGACAATTCAGATGACTCAATCTTACCATCACCAGAATTATGTGGAGTTACTCATGATATAATCGACTTCGGCCTCAAGAAGAATGAAATGTGTGGAGTTGCTGAGATTGATGGTCCAGACATCTCTAACATAGAAATCTGTCTTATGGCCGATGAGGTAGCACATACTTCTTGTTATACTTATGAAAGTGATGAAGAAGAAATAAAAGATCTAGAAAATCTCAGGAAAGATCTTGACATCTATGAAAGAGAATTTCTAATGATCCGAGCTAGAGCCGAAAATCTTGAAGAAGAAAAGAATTCTCTTGCAAAGGAAAATTCTCAATTAGTTAAGATATATGAGAAAAAGGATGCTGAAAATGCGTTTCTCAAAGCTCAGATATCTGAGACTGAAAAGTCACATAAAGAAGCAATGGCTGAATTACGAAAGAAATATGAAGATCTTCTTTCTGAGAACAAGGAACTCAAAAAGAAAGAATTATCTTTTCAATCTTATGCCAAAGCTAGTGACACTCTTACTGAAGTACAATCTTACTTAAGAGATCCTTCAGAAAAGAAAGGACTTGGGCTGAATACACAGACAGATTGTTCTATCACTCTGAATAAGAGTGAGGAAAGAAAAAAATTTGTAAGTACTCAGCAAGATGGTTCCCATGCAATCTATAGTATCGGTCAGAAGACGAAGATTGTTGACAAAGGAAAGGCAGTTGCAACTAAACCTTTGTGGGAAAAACAAGTAAAAAATAAAACTGATGGGCACGTCTCTGAAAAGAAACACAACACTGAAAAGTGTAAACACCCACAGTGCTATGTCTCTCAAAAGGGTAGAATTGCAGGAGCTGGCAAATTCTCTCATGTCACTTTTTCTGGAAATAAATTGGATCAACCAGAGACTAGCAAAGCTGCTGAGAAAAGATCTCAGATAGCTTCAAGTGCTCGAAACGGCATTGGCTATAAAGGCATCGGGAAACAACTTGCTCATGAATACAAACAAGAGCAAGAATGATGGCTAAAGGCTAGAATTGCTCAAAGCAATTATCAGAAGTGGAAGTTGAATCAAGCCACTGAAAATCTAAATGCCAGGGCTAGAAGAAATCTGGCAAGGAAAGCTAAGTTTGCTGGAAAAAAAACTCAGAAACCTGACAGGTATCTGAAAGCACCAAATGGAGCACCTAGGAACACACCAAGGAAGAAAATAATTCTTAATAATGATAATCATTCAATCAGAATTCCTCCTCATGTTCCTATCAGACAAAAGAATGTTCCAAGGAAATTCATTCAAAAATGGATTCCTACTGGAAGATTGTTTAGTCCTCATGGTTCCAACTGTAAATTGAGAACCTAATCTCCTGTTCCCTGTTATGTGCAGAATGCTTCCTGGACTAAAGCACAATGGCTGTTTGATAGTGGATGCGGAAAGCACATGACAGAAGACAAAGCAAATCTGGTCGATGCAACACAGGACCAGATATCAGATTTGCTGGAGGAGAATTAAATCCCTCTCTGGGATTTGGCAACGTCAAATTGGGAACATTAACAATCACTGACGTATTACATGTTAAGGATTTGAAATACAATCTATTTAGCATGAGCCAGTTTGCAGACAAAGGTTTTACTATAAAATTCAAAGCAAAATACTGCAAACTAATTGATAATGAGTCAAAGCAGACAGTCTTGGTTGCTCGGCGGAAAGGCAGTCTTTATGTTGCCGATTGGGCATCTGCCACAACTGAAGAATGTCTCATGGTGAGTCAATCTGGTCACACAAAAGAGCACTGGTTATGGCACAAAAGAATGAGTCACTTGAACTTCAAAACTCTGAACAAACTTGCCAAGAAAGAGTTAGTAGTTGGCTTTCCCAAAACGTCTTTCAGAAAGGATGATATCTGTTCTGCATGTTAGATGGGGAAACAATGCAAAATCTCTTTCAAGTCCAAAACTAGACACTCTAGTGTTAGACCACTGCAACTACTACATATGGATCTTTTTGAATCATCTGTAACTAGTTATGCAGGAAAGAAGTATGGTCTGGTTGTTGTAGATGACTTCTCAAGATTCACTTGGGTTGTCTTTCTGAAACACAATCGACGCCTTGGTGGAGATACCAAACTTGTGAAAAAGCTTGAAGTCATGAAAATGACAAGGTATCTCGCAATCGCACTATGGTACTGAGTTTGTCAACCAGTACATAAAGGAGTTTTGTACCTGCAAAGGTATACAACACCAACTTTCCTCTGTAAGAACACCTCAACAAAATGGTATTGCAGAAAGGAAAAACAGAACCCTTAAAGAAGCTGCAAGGACGATGCTAGCTGACACTGAAATAAGTGAAATTTATTGGGTTGAAGCTGTAAACACAGCCTGCTACACTCAGAACAGATGTTTGATAAACAAACACCATGACAAGACCCCTTATGAAATCTTGGTTGGTAGACCCCCTAATATCAAACATCTGAGAGTATTTGGTTGTAGATGTTTTGTTCTAAACAATGGAAAAGATTATCTGAGAACATTTCAACCAAAGGCAGATGAAAGTGTATTTCTTGGCTATTCCACGAATAGCAAAGCCTACAGAATTTACAACAAAAGAACAAAGAAAATTGAAGAATCAGTTCATGTTGTATTCTATGAAGGAAGCAAGAAAACACCTCCTAATGATGAACTCTCAGAAAGGTTCAAAGAACTAATGTTAAGGGATCCTGAAGAAGAATCCTCAGAAAGGAGAAACATCATTATAGAAAGTGAGGATGACTCTGATGTAGAAAATCATGAAGTGCCTAGTAACAACAAGATGACTCACAAACATGATGAAGAATTTCCTATGAAACTTCCAGAAATGGAAACTGAAGATGTTCATCATGAAGCTATCTCTGGAAACAATCTCTCTGAAAGACATGTTCCAGATAGCTCAAACGCTGAACAAGTGTCAGACATTAATTGCCCTTCTGAGGAGCAAAATGTCTTAGATACTGAAAAAGTATCAAATCAAAATCCCAGTGATTCTCATTCAAATCATTTGGATATTGATCCTACTAGCACTAAACCTATGATGAGATGGATCAAGGATCATCCTGCAAAAGATGTGATTGGACCAATTAATCAAGGTGTTAGGACTAGGAGAGCAATAGCTGAAAATGCTAATTCTCTCTTTGGATGTTTCATCTCAAATATTGAACCCAAAAATATAGAAGAAGCATTAGGATACCAAGACTGGATATCTGCAATGCAAAAAGAGCTGGATCAATTTGAGAGAAACAAAGTCTGGAAATTAGTTCCATTCATGGAAGGAATATCTGTGATTGGAACTAAATGGGTTTTCAGAAACAAAATGAATGAATCTGGTGAAATAACCGGAAACAAAGCAAGATTGGTTGCCAAGGGATTTACCTGCATCAAGGCTTAGATTTTGATGAGTCATATGCACCAGTTGCCAGATTGGATGCAATAAGACTCTTTCTAGCCTTTGCAGCTCATCAAGATTTTAAAGTTTATCAGATGGATGTCAAAAGTGCATTCTTGAACGGTGAACTTGCAGAAGAAGTTTATGTTGAGCAACCACCGGGCTTTGAAGTTTCCTCAGAAAGTAGAATGGTCTATAAACTACAGAAAGCTCTGTATGGACTGAAACAGGCTCCAGAGCATGGTATGACACTTTGGCCAGATACCTTCTGGAAAGTGGTTTCAAGAAAGGTGAAATTGATAAAACTTTATTTACCTTAAACCATGATGGGAAACTACTCTTAGTTCAAGTATATGTTGATGACATCATATTTGGATCTAAGGACAAGCAACTTTGTAATGAGTTTGCAAATCTCATGAAAAGTAAGTTTGAGATGAGCATGATGGGAGAAATGAATTATTTTCTAGGATTGCAAGTCAAGCAACTCAATGATGGAATATTCATTAGTCAAACAAAGTATGCAAAAGATATGCTCACAAAATTCCATCTTAAGCCTTCTGAAAAGAATGCTAAGATACCTATGAGCATTGGAACCAAAATGACCTATACTGAATCAGACAAGAGTGTTGAAGAACATAAGTATAGGAAATTGATAGGTTCACTACTTTACCTCACTGCAAGTAGACCTGATATTCAATACGCCGTTGGAGTGTGCTAGATTTCGCACAAATCCAATGCAAACACACTACAACATTGCTATGAAAATATTAAGGTATGTAAAGGTACGAGATGTAGGATTGTGGTATCCTAAAGAAAGCGGATTGAGTTTAATGGGTACTCGGGCCCGATTATCTTTGGATCATCGCTGATAGGAAAAGCACCTCGTGAACTTGTCGGTTCGGGTACTAGACTTATCTCGTGGTTTAGCAAGAAGCAAAACTCAATTGCAACTTCTACCACGAGGCTGAATATATTGTCACTGGTTGTTGTGCAACACAAATTCTGTGGATACAACAACAACTTAAAGACTATGGACTCTATGAAGAGAAAACTCCCATTTTCTGTGACAACACAAGTGCTATTGCAATTACACAGAATCCTAAATTTCATGCCAGAACAAAGCATATTGATGTTAGACATCACTTCATCAGAGACCATGTTGAAAAAGGCAATATAGAGATACTCAAGATTGGCACTGAAGACCAACTTGCAGATATCTTCACTAAGCCACTACAAGAAAGTAGATTCTTAGCCTTAAGACATAGTCTTGGACTAATGGAACTACCAATGAACCGAAGAGTTCGTGAATCTGAACGGGCATCCAGAGAAGAGGTATCCGAACGGGCATCCAGAGAAGAGGTATCTGAACGGTATCCGTAAGTCAAAAGGCTAAAGAGCAAAGATGACTTAAGATCTCCGAGACGGAACTCGGATATCGAATCACTCTATAAACGGGAACACAAAGAGAATAGTACAACTATCCGATAACTACTCTCTTGAAATTCGCATTATTTCTATCTTGATGAAAAACTTGGAAAAATCCTAAGTATAAGACAAATTCAGATGCAAACAGTGTTCTTGGTCATACAAAAACGTGATTCAGATAGCTATTAGCCAAAATTCATTAAATGGGCACAATTACACTTGTTGATTGTGATCATTGCTGAAGAAGCAATGGTGACCCTTGATGAAATTAAGCGATTGATCTATACGGTGGAAATTAATTCACAGTAAATAGTGGACTGTAAAAATTCTGACAAAGCCCACTTTGCATTTAATGCCGAACTAGCTTTTGCTCACGCCTGCTTGCAAATCACAGATACGTACACACAAAATCAATTTGTATGTATTTGTCTGTTGAGATTCTATTGCTATATATATAGGATTTTGGCAAAAGAAATCACTTTCGCCTAATCCAAAATTCCGACTTGCACAAAAATAGCGAAACCTTCTCTTGATTCTCTGCAAATCTTCTACAATCTCTGCAAATCAAGATTAAGTTTTTCTGCAAAGAATTACTAAATCAAATCTCTTTCAAACACTATATAAAGAGATGGCCCCAAAGAATTCTTCTACACTGAAATCTCAATCCTCCACTGGTACTGCTGAAAAGCAAGCACCACAGTTGGTTATTGTGAACAACCGACTGGTAGGAGATTTTAATCCTGACCATTGGACTTCAAATCACAGAATGATTTTGGGGTGGTGCCATGGTTGAGGAATACCTCACGGCTACAATTGAAAACCAAACCGACAGAAAATTGATTCTTGACATGCTTGAAAAGGCACAAATCAAGGGTTTTCTATCTGCTCGCCCAAGTGGAATCTCATCACTCGATGTGTTGGAATTCTACAACAACTCCAGGATAATTTCCTGTGTTTCTGAAGGCACTGCAATAGTGTCTATCAAAACCTCAGTCCAAGGAAAGGAAATCCTTTTGGACTTAACAACTTTCTGTAAGTTATTTGAGTTTCAAAATCTTGGTAAGGATTTTGAAATAAACACCAAGGACGATGATCTCCTTGAAGGTGTTAAAGAATCAGATGGACGTGTGTGATCTTGAAAAACCAGATACACCCACTGAGTTCAAGCTTGCTGGCATCCGAACCAGACATCTGATGGTTCACTAGGATGTATTGGCTTCCATTCTTCACAGATGCTTTGATGGTCTACAAGGAGGTGCTGACCAGATAAGCCAAGAATGATGGATCATGATGTTCTTGCTGAATCAACAAGAGAAACGGCTGGAAAACCCTTTTAACTGGGGAAAGTACGCCTTCATGAAGTTTGTGAAGAAGATTCAAGGCTTCGAGCCTAAAATCGCCAAAGGACTAGCTGAGCCAAAGGCCACAGTAGGCTATGGTCTGAAGATATACTACTTGCTGGAGAAGCTTGGCATTGAGCTCAGAGAGACAGCTGAAATAGCCAACAGTAACCTACTCTACAAATATGAGTATACAAACTTGTTGAAAAAGGTTACTGGGTCTCAGAAAGGTTCTAAGAAGCGAAAGTCTGAAAAGGTATCTGAAGAAAAGGTTGCGACCAAGAAGCCCAGAACTTCAAGAAAGAAGCTGGCAAATCAGAAGACATACCCATTGAGGTTGTCGATTCTCAGATATCTGCAGGCATTGCCGATGAACTGATAAAGGCAGATGAACTCATCAATGCTGCAAAAGAGTTATCAACTACTGAACAAGTAGACTCAGCAAGAGAAAGTGCTTTCAGAAATGTGAAGACTATTACAGAAAGCCTTGCTGATGAACTCATAAATGCTGCCAAAAGTGGTGAAAAACACCAAGCCCTATCTGCAGAAACCGCAGGAGTAATGGACCAATCAGTTCCTAATGCTGATGAGAGCTCTGACGATGAAGATGAGAAGCTAGTCATCTCTCAAGTCCTAGAAAGAACAAAAAGGGCTAAGGTTACTAAAATAGTAACTGGTGAAAAGGTTTCTGAAGAAGAACCTACACCTCAGGTTGCTGAACAAGCACCTATAGCAAAGGTTGTTGGTGCAAACACATCATCAGGGAACGTTTCTTACGCACAACTTCAAAAAGCCCTGATGAGTGGTATTTTAGTGCTGGCAGATGCTGATGGAAACGCCACAACTAAAAATCTGGAAGAACACTCTACTGACCAATCTTCTGCTTCCAGACAACCACAACAACCACAACCACAACAGCCACAAGTGGTTGATGAAATGGTAAATGAACTCCATTTTGAATTACCAGCAATGCTGTATGCTGAAGAAAATCCTGCAAAAGAGCAGGTTCCCCAACTCAATAAGAGGGATCAAACTGAGATATCTACTCAGAATGATCAACCAGGGTAGGCAACTGAGTTGCACACTCAGGAAAGGTGTGAAGTACCTGAAACTTCAAACAAAGAAGTGTTACTGGAACAAGAAGACCAAAGTATAGAAGGGTCACGAGTTTCAGAGACCAATCAGCCTGACATGGATCAGGTAATTGAATGGTTTCACTCTCATCTTGTGAAACTTTATGCTTATATATATCTTGTTACTTATAAAATTTCTTTGTTATAGGCTGAGTTAGAAACACAGAAACAAGAGGAAGTTGGAAAGCTTGCCTCAGAAACTGAGAAGGAGGTTACCCCAACCTCACCTCTTAAGAAATCTGAGCCTGTGCCACAGGTGATAAAATTGATTCTTAAGATAACACTTTTTAGTCATATGTTCATGTGCTTAAAGTAAATGTTTCTAACAGGCTCCAACTGAGAAAGAGGAAGATAAGGCAGAAATGCCAGAAAAGAACCCAGAAACCAACAAGGTTTCTGAAGAACACATCATTGAGCCTTCCGATATGAAGGTATATATATATATATGAAAATCAGTGATAAAAATTCTTCACCTTGGGTTATCTCAAACTTCTTCTAAATTACTCAATACTTTCTACTCACAGGCTCACTCAGAAGTAGAAGTGCAAGGGGACAGAGTTGCGACATCCCCTGCACCTATGGAAATTGATAAGGCATCAAGGCCTTCATCACAAGAAAAGATTCCAGAGACTGCACAAGTGTCTGAGAGACAAGTATCTGAGCCTCCCATGGAGGTAATTGACCTCTCAGATATCTGATTTGTCACTTAAAGTTTTCTTGTTTAAAATTTCCTAAGTATTGTGATAATATTAATTCTCAGGTTCAAGAAAGAAAGGTTGATGAGGACCAGACTTCCAAGTCTCCGCCTCACAACAAGATATCTGAGACACCAATTGTCTCAGTAGCACAAGTCTCTGAGCCTGAAGTACTTACTCAGGTAACTCAGAAACTAAACTACACTTCTACTCAGATATCTATAAAAGTTTTGAAGCTCACTCAAAACTCTTTCTATCAGGCTCAAACAAGTGCAAAGCAGGCTCCCAATGATGAGAAAAGGGACCTACTTCCCTTCATCAAAGCTCAAACCCTGCCAAAGCATATTCAATGCTTCAAGAAATGGCAAAGGTTAAGGTGCTCTGATCTCTCTGAAATATTGAGAATCACAGATCAACCAACCAGACGAGCACGAGCTCTTGACTTGGAGACATATATCCATGCAATGTTCCCTACCGAACAGTACACAGTTGCGACTTTATTGCATAAGGATTTCTCCAGAGAAGTGGCGCACAGTTTGATACAAGCCATTGAACAGGCAGATGGTCAGACAAGATTACAGATGGCATTCAAGCCAGTTCTGCCCCAAACTCTGCAATTTATACCTTCTGAACAAGAAGAGGTTAATGGGTAGAAGATCACTATTCCTGAAGTGATCAATCTTGTATCTGAAGATGATGAGGTCGAAGAGATAAACGAAAACGATTTCGATGAACCTCCCACTGATCATCACCAAAAGGATGACACAGACAAAAAGGATGATGATGATGCCCCTGCACCAGGGACCGGAGGAATTTCACAAAGAAATCATGCCTCAACTGCTGAAAAGAAAACTGAGAGGAAAGCACAGAAATCTCCGTCTCCATCTCCTCAAAAGTTAACTCATCCATCTTCCCAACAAAAGGTTAATACTGAACAAGTAGTTGAGGATTCTGAGGAAATCACTCAGAAATTGTTGAATACTCAATCCAGAACTGCTCAACTCAGACAATTGTTGGAAGAAGAACAACAGCTCGATCTTCAACTGGAAGACCAGATAGCCAAATCCAGAGACAAGCTTGACCAACTACAAGATCAATATCTCCAAGAGATGATTGCTTACTCTGAGGTTAAAGAGCTACAGGATGTCAGAATGCCATCACCAAAGAACTCGACATCAAGAAGTATCTGAAATTAAGCATGATGCTAAGGCTGCATCATCTTCAAAAGAAGTACCATCCTCCTCCCAAAAAGGGAAGAAACCAATCTCTGAGATGGTTGCTGGACTCGACACAATCGATGAGAATGTCCAAGAGGATGAAGATCACTGGGCTGATTACTCAGATGATGAAGAAGACAAGACTTTGGCAGAGCATCGCAATGAACATCTAGCTGTTTCACACTTGAAAAGAAAACTGATTGCTCCTGAAACTTTCAGCAAACTGCCAAATGTCCACTCCCATGAATACATGAACAGATACCAAGTACCGGCTCATCTGAAAAAGGAGATGTCTTCACAGAACGAGGAAGTAATTGCCTCCGTCCCCTCTGAAATGAAAAAGTTCACTGAGCTCGTTACTCAGAGAACAACTAGCATAGTCATTGCTCAGAAAGATCTGGGAATGATAAGGGACGATGATGCGTCTTTAGCTGAAAAAGCTTTCCAAGAGGCAAGTTACACTGCTGGAAAAGCAGATGCCATCCTAGGTCCATTGGCAGAGCTCACTGATAAGGACAATGGACTTATCAAGCAAAATCAGGAGCTCAAAGCCGAACTTCAGAAGTTGATCACTGCCTATAATTATTTACAAGGGCATTTTAACTCTCTCTCATATTCTTTTATGAGACTGAGTCAGCCAACAATGACTAAGGGGGAAAGAGTGTACAAATCTGGACCTCAAAGTCAGGGGGAATGGGAAGAAGGAGAAGAAAACAAGAAGAAATCTGGAGCTGGTGTGGCTCAGAGAGGAAGAAGAAACATGAAAACTTCCCAGCCACCACTCAGAATCAACGAACCCTCCTCAAGCCAAGCTGCTTTGCAAATAGTAGCTGCTTCCCAGAAACCTACTGAAGGAACTACAATGATAACAAGGGCCATGGCACAGAAACCTCCAAGGAGTACCAAGGCTCCAAGGAGAAGACAAGTTAAAGGGATTGATGAATCTTCTGAAGAAGAAGAAGGTCAAATCAAGTCCTTGGGCAATGAAGAAGGCTGTAAAACTCTCACAAGATCTAATCTTGATGATGATGAGGAAACTGATGAAGATGAAGCTCCTCTTCACAGAAAAAGGAAAATTGAAAGCCTAACTGAGCCCATAGCTGCAAAGCCCCTAGCAGCTAAAACACCCTCTGGAAATACCAAGTCTATCCAGGGTGGTTCTTCAAGCAACAACCCCAAAGAGAATTCAAGACAGAGAAGGAACAGACTGAGAGCTGAGCAAAGACAAAGTCAACTTCCACTCAGGCCAGAAGAAGCCAAAATAGAGTATGTGAAGAATGACAATGATTCCTGCTACAGGTGCATCAATCAGAAAAATGGCTATTGGATTCTGGAACTTAAGCATCTACTGGTAAATTCAAGATTTCCAGAACCAATCCATAAACAACTTATGGCATGGAGAAAAGATAAGCCAACCTTGATCAACACCAATCACATTAAAGCCTGGTTGGATTTTGAAGTTGTCAAGAGAATTGAAGCCATGAGAAAGGACCTCTCTGATGAATGTCCATATGGAAAGCCAGATGATGTGCACAGAATTCTGAATATCACAGGAACAGGCACAAGAGCAAGACTCGCTGTGGAACCCTATGAATCGTTCTATCTAACTGAAGATCAATACAAGGGTGACATCAGATATCTGAGGATTATCTACGAATACTTCAAGCTTTCAGATATCAGAATAGAGCATGCCTGGAAGTGGGGAAAGTATATGTGGGTCAAACATTTTGTCAAGAAAAATCCTACCAAAACCTACAAAGAGGTCTGTGGATTTGCCAGAGACACTGAGATGCTCGTCAGAACACTTCTCTATGATTATTCTGATGACATCAAAAGGTTTGGAGATAGGAAATTTGCAGACTGATCCATAGAACAACTGTTGAAGACTTGAAGACTAGTCTGTTAGGATGTTTACTTGGAGCTTGGTTACTATTGTTGTATTTTTGCTGACTGAGCTAAACTTGTTTTATGTACTAAAGTTATCTGTAATCTTTCTTTGTAACTTATCTGAAGAACTTACTCTCAGATAGTATTCTATAAAAGATAACTTGTCAGCAAAGATCACACCTTGTGATTTGGTTGATGTCTACTTTCTGCACTTAATTGAATGATTTGAAAAATCTTAAGAAATGATTAAGTGTTGGACTGTTCACTCATCCAGATTTGTAATAGGTCAGATAGTCAACGTTGACTAATCAAAAAGGGGGAAATTTGTTAGGAAATTTGTTAGATATTTTGTTAGAAATATCGGTTTAGATTTTGATCAGCAACATGATGACTTATCTTAGTCTCAGAAAGGTGATTAGTACTCTTGGTTCACTTGAACATTGTAAAAGAGGAAACCCACTAAGTATGATAGTCTAGCAAATCTTGTATAGGATGTTAGGTTTCAAAATGTAATTTTTATTTTATGAAGAGAAGACCAAGAAGAAGACATCCAAGCAGAACAAGTTCAACGACATTGAAGATTTGAAGAAACTGCACAAGATTACTAAAATAGTTTTGCAGATACCTTGGTTAGATATCTTGAAGACACGAATAGTTTTAAACAAGCTGTTTCACAAGAGATATCTGAGAACTAGAAGGTTTTTTGAAAACCAGGAAAGTGCCCACAGATATCTACTCTCAGATACCTTGAGCCTTAACCACATTTCTGAAAAAGAAATATATTGCAACAAAGTTGTTTCAATAATGTGGTATCTGAAGATTAAAGATAAGGACGTGCAAAGAATCAGATAATACTAGTCTCGACATCGAGCATAGTTACATTGGCACTACAGACAAAAAGTACAAAGACAATGCATTTAATGCACGGACGAGAGATGTCCGAATAAAAGCAACGGTACCTTCAAGAAGAAGACAAACCCATCTGAAGATTATACACAGATATCAATAGTTTGAATTTGAGCCTAACGGATACTATTCAACGGCATTCAAATTCATCTATAAATATCAATACTTAGACTACTTGAGAAGACACCTTGAACTCCAAAAACACGCTGAACAACATATTCTCTCAAGCAAACTACTTATCCTCAAAGCTTTCTGTTGCGACCAAAGCTCCTGATCTTAAGTAGCACTAAAGTTCTAAGTGTCCTGATCCTAAACAAGCACTGTTATCTGTGAAAGAGTTGAATTGAAAGATCAAGTATCTGAGATTCATTCTCTTGAACATTTATCTAAGACTTGGGTCAGTAAAAAGAACAAGATACCATATATTAAGTATACTTGATTCACAGATCTATCTGGTTAACTGAAAAGTTATTAAAGAAGCTCATCTGACAACTCAAACCAAAACCAACACCATCACTGGCGTGGAGTACAGGAAGTACTTAGTTTGAGAAACTAAAGAATAACTCCAAGGTTATTGAGCACAGGAAGTACTTAGCTTGGGAAGCTAGGGAATAGCTCAAAAAGGTTTCTGAGTACAGGAAGTACTTGGCTGTGAAAGTCGGGGAACAACTCAGGGGGAACATTTGGTTGGGAACCATTTGTTTAAGGAATCTTAGAATAGGATTTTTGTAAGGTGACCTCAATTATCTATTCTAGTGAATTCTAGGTCTTTGGAAGACCGGAGTGGATTAGTTAGAGGATTACGCCACCTCCAGATACCACTATACTTGCTGTGTTATTTACGTCTCTGTACTTACATTTCAGCAACACACACACACACTTTAACTGTTTCTGCACTTATCTATCTTAAGTCTTCCGCTCGATCTAAGTATCAGATATCTACACAGATATCTGATAAATAGTTTTTATCGACAAAAGTTTTAAAAGACTATTCACCCCCCCCCCCCCCCCTCTAGTCTTTTACTTTGCCGTTATCTGGACCAACAGGGACCTTGCTTGAAGTTTTGGAACTTCAATTTAAGAACTTCGAACTTGTTTTCTTTGGTTTTCTGGCCCGCATGATTTCTTCAATCAATTGCAACTTTCGTCGTTTAGCACCCCAGCTTTACTGTATGTGCTCAGTGTCGATCCGATGATTATATTACGAGCTTGACCATCCAATCATGTCTTGGCATCTTCAGATGTCCAGAGCTCTCTTGGCTTGTCTTCATACATAATGCTTCCACGAGCAACACGACCACTATCACTAGCAGTCGCATCCTCGCTTTCATCTTCCTTGTCTGAGGCTTTTCTTCCATCAGACACCTCAGTAACTTGTTTAAGTTGTCTGATTTTAATAGGCCCTTCATTGATGACATAGATCATCTCATCACTAATGGCCTCCAGATGGAGCATCATGTTGTTCTTCCATTTCTCGTAGTTTTCTGGCTTCAGAACGGGTGCATCACTCAGAGACATTCCTGCGCACTTAACACACAAATTATATAGTCCTTAGAAAGGGACAAAGTTTCTTCACCTATCTATGGATCTAGGTTCAGTGCAGAAGGCTTGGGAACCTCCTGCTCTGATACCACTTGTTGGTCCAGATAACGGCAAAGTAAAAGACTAGAGGGGGGGGGGGGGGTGAATAGTCTTTTAAACTTTTGTCGATAAACACAGTTTCTCAGAAACCGGGGGGTTTCTGATACTTAAATTCAGAGCGCGGAAGACTTTAAGATAGGTAAGCGCAGAAACAATAAGTAAGTGTGTGTGCTTTGCTGAAAGATAAATACAGAAAGGTAAATAACACAGCAAGTAACGTGGTATCTGGATGTGGTGTAATCCTCCAACTAATCCACTTTGGTCTTTCTGAGACCTAGAATTCACTAGAACAGATAATTGAGTTCACCTTACAATAATCCTATTCTAAGATTCCTAAACAAATGGTTCCCAACCAAATGTTCCCCGAAGTTATTCCCCAGCTCCTAGAGCTAAGTACTTCCTCTACTCAGATAACCTTGGAGTTATTCCCTGATTTTCCAAATCAAGTACTTCCTCTACTCCACGCCTTGATGGTGTTGGTTATAAGGTTTGTCAGAGAGGCTTCTTGTATAACTTTTCAGTTATGTTTCCAGAGAGCCTAATAGAACAAGACTACTTAATACACTTGTTCAGTGTATGGCAATCTGCTCTTTACTGACCCAAGTAATTGATGTCCGTTCTGGAGAACGAGCTTCAGAAATGTTATCTAATAGTTCAACTCTTTCACGAATAACAATCTCTTGTTAAGGTTCAGGACAACTTAGAACTACTACTTATTCTTCAAGCAACAGAAAGCTTTCAGAAAGGGTAGTAGAGTGCTTGAGAGAATACTTTGCTAGATTGTAAGTTTGCAAGTTAGTTCGTTCTTCGGTCGTTGTATTTCTCAGCATCTAAGTGTGTGATATTTATAGATGAATTAGAGAGTCGTTGGGATGTTATCCGTTAGACACAATTCAAATTCAGTATATACTTATCTTGAAATGAGTACTCAGAAGTCCTTGTCTCATATCTCAGAGGGGACTGTGCTTTAGCGGCTTTTCTGCCGATGCAATTAATGCACATGTACTATTTCTTGTCCTGTAGTCTTCAACGGATACATTAGCCTTTCTGATGGCTTGCATGCTCCATACTCATGATGTCATATGTTCCAGAATCATGTTTCAAAAGTAACTGAATGCACTTAAGAAAGGATTAAGGACATAGTCTTTCCGAGTGAAACTAAACCTTGGTGTCTTCATAAATCTTGTGCAATCTCCGGTCTTGTAATCTTCAGAAAAGCTCCATTGCTAGGATTGATCTTCATGGTCTTCTTGGAAATAAAAATTACATTCAGAGACCTATAATCCTAATACAAGATTTACTAGACTAATCATACTCAGTGATTTCCTCTTTTACAATGTTCAAGTGAACTAAGAGTACTTAATCACCTTTCTGGCAAAGATAAGAACATGTGATGAATGATCAAAATACTAACAGATATTCCTAACACGCGTCTTGCGTTTCTTGCTGGAATTTCCCTTGGACTTTCCTTTGGAATCAACCAGGTGAGCCTTGGCTTCCATGGGCTGCTTTCCTTTGCCCATAGCCCTCCAATTGTCTTCCTGAATCTGAAGCTTGATGATCAGCCCTTCAAGCCCCATCTCCTTGGTCTTTAACTTTAGGTAACTCATGAATTCGTTCCATGATGGTGGTAGTTTCTCAATCAGTGAAGCGACCAGGAATGGCTCATTAGGCTTCATGCCTTCCTGTTCCAGTTCCAGTTCGTGGAGAATCGACTGAAACTCCAAGACTTGACTCATCACAGACTTCGAGTCAATCATCTTGAAGTTCAGAAATTTCCCCAAAACGAACTTCTTAGTACGGCGTCTGAGTCTTGTATTTTCATCGATTTCTCCCAATTCTCTTCTTGATGCGGCGGCGGTGAAGCGATCTGAAAGGATCAGTATGACAATTCGGTATGTAGTTCTTACATAGGAAGTCGCTGTGGAGCCAGGCATCGTAGGCAATCTGCCTGTTTTTGTTGTCCTCCTGAGTGGCCTGAACAACATCTGGAGACATGGAATTGGGATCAGTGTCTTGCAAAACAGGAGCAACAGGTGTTTCAGCTTGGAGATAGTTGTTCAGCCCAATGGTCGTCAGGTAGAAAAGCATCTTCTGTTTCCACTTCTTGAAGTTCGAACCCTGGAACTTCTCCGGCTTTTTGCCATGGTTGGGAATGCAATCACGAGCAATGAGGCGGAACGGGATATAGTTTCGATGTGAGACATCTTCATTACGTAATACATTCTTAATTGTTGTTTGGTGGTAGTGTATGAGGATGGGAACAGAAACAGAGTATAGTAAGGAAAGGATTAGACTGCTGGCCTATTTCCTTAAGACTGTATTTGCCCCGCACTGGTGCTTACGGTTTACTTAGAAAATAGTCTCCCAAGATAGAACAGCAGTATTTGAATCAGAGTTCTAGCACTCGAACTTTGACTCGGCGAACTAATAGAATAAAGGATTCTTCTGGCTTTAGAGAGTTTAAGAGAAGGAAAGAAGGATGGATTGTTGTGTGTTGAATCCGAACCTAGGGGGGCTATTTATAGTTTCAAAGAGTTGAGTCTGACAGGCACAATGGTTCGTGACTGATGCAATGAGATGAGTTTGCAACTCGACAGTAGTGATTCGAGATATGTCCCATGCGAACAGTTCGTACTGATTCGCTCATGCCCAATCCGAACAGTTGCACTGTTTGGGCTTTTCATTTCAGACTAATCTTATTGGACTCAACTAAACATAGTTGGTTTCTGGCCCAAAAAGATTATAATCAACTCTAGCCCGCAACCCGCGAACCCCGGACCCTCGAACCCACGTCCCAGGCCTGCCGGCTCTGGCGGGCGGTGAGTCGTGTAGGAGCATCTAGCTCCTCCCCCCCTTCCAAAAGCATGGGTGCCCTAAGGGCCCAATCACTTAACCCAAGTCTTGGACTGATAAGTAGTTCATTCTTCCTCAATTTTAGCCATGTGGGACTTCTCTCATTCCAACTCTTGGCATTCCATATTCAATGCATCAACCAACACACTTTGAGCTTCAATAACTCTTTCATCTTTTAATGAATTTTAGTAATTATTTCTCAAGTGTCATCTACTACTATAGTAGATTATACACGTTTAAGGAAACTTCATTTCCAACGTGTGGGGCCCCTTTGGTTGAGGTGCAAAGTCATGAACTAGCCTCTTTGGTGACTAAAATTCTAACATAATATTACTATAATTTATAATAATAATTGTGTTTATTATGGATTATTTTGTGATGATTTAAAACAATCATTTATGTTTGACATGATCATTTAGCGCGAATTTTTTTGTAGGGTAGTCTATCAAAAAGTATAAATGGGATCGCTATGGCAAACTGAAGTTTTGGCATTTATTCTTTTTATTTCAATGAAATACACTCCGTCTATTTTAGATTAAATGACACTTTTTTTTTTTTTTTGAAACGGCAAATATTACAACTACTTCCTACACTACTCCTATATCAACCACACCTATACCAACACCAATTTACTCCTAAACCACCTTATGTCTCCACCAGGGATCGAACCCTGCACCTCCTCCTTCCCGCTCCAGTTCCATTCCACTGCACCACCTTATGGGATAACTGAGTAAGGCTCTGTTCTTTAATGTAAAACTCATTCGATTCGATTACCTTGGTTATATTTTATCTTACATTCGATTCGATTCGATTCGGAAAATTGCGAGTTGAAGAACAGCCTGGAGAATAAATAAAAAAGTGGGTTTGATGAGTGCGTGTTTACCATTGTTAAAAAATGGTTTTCAAGTAGAGAAACAAAACCAGAAAGGAATTGTTGATGAAGGAAGTGGCGTGAATAAAAGGAAAAGCAGTTGCTGTGGACTTAACTGAAACTATGGATGGAGATTGCATGGATTTTTCGGAATCTCCTAATTTTGGGGTAAGTAATTCTGCTTTCCAGAATACTGAAATTGTATCCTACGTGCCTAACATTCATTCTACTTCCCACTTTAACCCTCTAGCCCATAATCTTGTTTGTACTGACCCACTCAACCTTTTACCTATTATGATAACTAGTCCAACAAAAAATAGTCCCTCTTTCGGCCCAATTTGAATCAAGCCCAATTCCACTTTCCCTCAATAATGAGCAGCCTAGTAGTGGGCCAACATTTGGTCAGTCAATTGAGGTTTCAAACATGGTCCAGGATACCAAAAATGCTTTCTTAGCCCATCTCACTAATAAACTGTCTACTGTTAAACGTCCTAGTCCCAAAAGTGATAATGGAAAAGGGTTGAAAATTCCACGGATTAACAGAAGGATTGCGAATACTAATATGTCTACTTCAGTGAGTATTAGCTTACGTTTTCAAATGCTTAAAAAAGTGCTTCTATGATTTTAAAGTAGTAAAAGTAATTTTTTAGTGTTTTATATTACAACTTCTGCTGCAACTTTTTTGAAAAAAAATAGGTAACCGCTAGAAGTAGAGAAGCAACTCAATAGCTGCTTTTAAGTGAGTAGTAGCATTTTTTCAATTAAAAACAACTAATTAAATTAATTTTTTCAAACAGTAAAACTTCTGATTTTACAATTTTAAGCTGCTTTTTCTATGATATATCAAACACTAATAACTTTTGCTTAAAATCAACTTTAATCAACTTTTAGTAGAAGCAGACAAAATACACCAGAAAAAGCATTTGCAAACACACACTTAAAACTCTTACTGGTCAAAAGCGAAGGGGTAGACCCCCCGGGAGTGGTGTGAAAAATGCTACTAATTCGAAGGGTGGCTATGCAGATAGGGATGTGTTGATGGAGGGATCACATGTTAAGAAGCTGAGAATTGAGTGTGTTGAATCCACCTTACCAGAGGCGGAGGATGCTATGCATCCCCGCCTATCCTAATAAGTTGCTTAAGTTGGAACTGTCAAGTTATGGGGAACCTTTGGACAGTTCGAGCATTGGGAAATCTTCTACGAGATTTTCGCCCTAACCTGTCTTTCTTATGGAAACGAAATTAGATGACCATGGGATCGACAAGTTGAAAGAGAAGTTTAATTTATTTGGTATATTGGTGTTTATTGTGTTGGTTGGTCGGGTGGTCTTGCTCTTCTTTGGGATAAACAACATTCGGTGTCGATTCTAAGTTATAGCAAGAACCATATAGATGCAAATGTTCAGTTTCATGGCAGTTAAATTATTTGGAGGTTTACCGGATTTTATGGAGAACCTGATAATGCTAAGCGTAAAGCTACTTGGAATTTATTGAAAAGATTGGGATCCGTTTCGAACCGTGAATGGTTGGTTATGGGGGGGATTTTAACAAAACGCTTCATCATGGGGAAAAGTCAGGGGGACCTCCTACTCCGGAATGGTGCCTACGGAATTTTTTAGGAGACGCTTACTCATAATGATTTAGTCGATCTCGAATTTAAGGGGTGCCCATTTACTTGGTCAAATAAAAGAAAGAATAACTTTAATACTAGGTTAAGACTGGATAGGGCTATGGCTAGTCAAGGGTGAATAACTTTATTATTTCCTCAAGTCTGTATCTCTCATCTTATCTGTAGGCGCTCAGACCACTTGCCCATTCTTGCTCGCTTTTCTGCTTCTTCCCAGCCAATCCATCGCTCTAAAAAAGCTTTTCGGTTTGAATCAGTTTGGCTGAAATCGACCACCTGTGAAGATGTAAAAATTGGGGTTTATTTTCCTTTTTTGTGTGATACTTCACTCAATTCATCTATACCGCATCTTCTCATAATTCCTCACTTAGCCGCCCCCCTTGTCACCTACTTGCGAAATTTTATATTTAAGATCCGACCATCAATCACCTTTACTAATGCGAGGTATTTCGATTAATAATTATTGGTGAGTCGATTTTCTACCGTCTCATCTTATCTTTTATACCATCTTTTTTGTCATTCCCGAGTGTAGTTATTGTTTATTTTGTAGAGAATTGCTACGTTCTTGTGTTTGGTTGCTTTTTCCAGGTGTGCTTAATCCGTGTAGAAACGAGGTCAAAACGATGCATTTTGATGCATTAATTGAAGTAAAGAAGTTCCAAGGTCTTAATTTGATGGAAGGTGCATCCATAGGTGCAAGCGTTGTACAAAATCGAGTCCAATGGTCGAAACGAAAGTGGATTCGGAGTTCGAATGGAGATTCTAGAGATGTTTGAGCAAAGATTTGTGAAAGTGCACAGTCCTAAAATTTTGGGCATAACTCTCTCATATGAAATCCGATTGACCGGATCTTGGTGGCCTTTAGTAGATAGACCAAGAGCTACAACTTTCATGAGGAACCATTCCCAAATTAAGACGTTTAGCCACTCAAAAAGGCCAAATATCGGAGCTTCACGACTTGGCGACACCAAGTCATCTAGAAGCACTTGGCGCGCACCAAGTGATCTGGCGACACTAAGTGCCCCTTTTTGGCCCTTTTTTACCCTTTTTAACCTATTATTCTTACATTCTTCTTTTCTTTTTTGCTCTCAACCCTAGAACTATTCCAAGGCAATTTCCTCTACTTCATACGAGGTAATTGAACCGATCTTTCTTGTAATTGACTATAGATTATTGACTAGGAGCATAATTTGGTACTTTCCACCGATTGGATCAAGGATTCTTCAATTCTACCTAGGGTTTGTGACAACTTGGGTGTTGGTCCAGATAATGGCAAAGTAAAAGACTGGGGGGGGGGGGGTGAATAGTCTTTTAAAACTTTTGTCGATAAAACAGTTTCTCAGATATGTCTGAAGATATCTGATACTTATAATCAGAGAACGGAAGACTTTGCTGTGATAAGTGCACGTGCTCAGCAAGATATAATGTGTTTAAATACTTAGCAGGATAAAGAGAACGATATGTAAATTGCTGAAAGTAAATAACACGTCTTTTTATAGTGGTATCTGAATGTGGTGTAATCCTTCAACTAATCCACTCGACCTTTCTCAGGACTTGAAATTCACTAAGATAGATATTGAGTTCACCTTACAATAAACCTATCTCTTGATTCCCTTTTACACTAGGTTCCTAACCAAGTGTTCCCCCTGAGTTATTCCCCGGCTCCCAGCCAAGTACTTCCTATACTCAGAAACCTTTGAGTTATTCCTTAGTTTCCCAAACTAAGTACTTCCTATGCTCAGTAACCTTGGAGTTGTTCCTTAGTTTCCCAAACTAAGTACTTCCTGTACTCCACGCCGTGTATGGTGTTGGTTAAGAAGAGTTTGTCAGATTGGTAGATTAATAACTTCCACAGTTATGTAATACTACCTTCTTGAACAAGAGTCACTTAACACACTTCACAATGTGTGGTGATATGTTCTTTACTGAACCAAGTCTATGATAAATGTTTTAGAGAATGAATCTCAGATACTTGATCTTTTGATTCAACTCCTTCACAGATAGCAATGCGTGTTAAGGATCAGGACACTTAGAACTTTCGTGCTACTCAGAATTCAAGAGTTTGGTTGCAACTGTAAGCTAAAGAATAAGTAGGCAGAAGGCTTGAATGCTTGACAGAAAGATACCACTAGTTGTATTATAAGAGAAGCTTAAGGTATTCAGTTATGTGTTCTTGGTGTGTAAGTTCTGTGTGTTTTTCAAGCATTCTAAGTGTTGATATTTATAGTTGAAAATCATGCCGTTTGAATAGTATCCGTTAGGCTCAATGAAATTCAAACTATCGATATCTGAAAATAGTACTGCAGAAGACATTGTCTCTTTTCAAAGATTTCCTCTTTTGTTCAGATGTCTCTGGCTGCGCATTTATTGCACTTGTACTATTTTTGTCCTGCAGTGCCAACGGAACTATGCACGCGTTCTGAAGCATTGCATGTCCTTTTCAAGAGACTCTCACATCTCCAGATACTTTATCAAAACGTTGTTTCCTGGAAACAAAGTTTTGTCCAAGGTATCTGAGTGTACGTATTTGTGGGCACTTTTCCTCATTCAGAAACCTTGTGTTCTCATATATCTTTTTGCGGAACTTGTTTATTGAAAAACACTTGTTTCTTCAAGATATCTGGACATAGATATCTGATGAGACCAATTTCCTTCGTCTTTAGCAATCTTATGCAGTCTTCAAATCTTCAAATTTGTTGAACTCTTCTGCCGGATGCCTTCTTCTTGGTCTTCTTCAAAGATATAAAAATTACATTCAGAGACCTAACATCCTATACAAGATTTGCTAGACTAACATACTTAGTGATTTTCCTATTTTACAATGTTCAAGTGAACCAAGAATACTAAGAACTTTTCTGAGCTAAGATAAGTCATTAGGTTGCTGATCAAAATCTAAAAAGATATTTCTAACAAATTTCCCCCTTTTTGATCAGTCAACGATGACTATCTTTAAAACCTATTACAACTTGGAAGAGGGAACAATCCTGTTGAGGGTAAAATCCCCCAACTACTGAGAGATTACTTGACTTCACAGTTGATGACCAAGACGTCCACAAGTAAGAAGCTCCGTACTGCGTAAGAGCCAACGTATGGGAGCCTGCGATCCTAAGCTTGGTAAGAACCTGCACGAGTGACTTGAGGGGGGGTTAGGACCCGGTTTGCTAAGTGTCAAACCGGTTTGAGACTTTACCCAAGAGAGACTGAAGATCTATTCTATACCATAGTCTAGGTTTGGAAGTGATTCTTTCTTACCATTATCATGGGGATGTGTGCCCTATATATAGATTTCACCCCAATTGGGAGGGTTCCACCAGATCGTGCCAAGTGTAAGGCCTAAATTGAGCCACCAAGGCTTCAATATGCCTATGGCCCATTAATGACACTTGCCCCATTCCACTTTGGGCTTTTAGGGGTAGTTTAGTCTATCAAGAGAGTTTTAGAGGGTGTGACATAGTCTGCCGGGGGTCAAGGTCTGAAGAGGTTGGTCCGGACGCTTGGTCCGGACCATATTGGGCTGTCTATGGGGAACTTCCCTAAGTTTGCCCAACTCTTCCGATTCGGACCTCCCTACTCTCTAGTGCCAGTTTACTTGGTTGCTTGTGATATTGTCATGTTGGGTCCGAATGATCGTCCGTATCGGACCTAGATGGGTCGAACCTGAAGGCCTAGGGTCGGACCCAGTATCGTTCAAGCCCTCTGTCCCTCTCTTCTAGGGAGGGTCGGACCTAGGTGGGTCTGACCTGAGGGACCTAGGGTCGGACCTATGGGTCGGATCATAGTGTCTCGGATCCTTTAGACAACTTGAGACGCCTTAGGATTCGTTCCAAAGGCGCCTATGACGGATTGGACATATTTTCGTATCAAAAAATCCAACACTTAATCATTTCTTATTATCTTTTCAATTCATTTAATTAAGTGCAGAAAGTAAACATCAACCAAATCACAAGATATGATCTTTGCTGACAAGTTATCTTTTTATAGATTGATATCTGAGAGTAGGTTCATCAGATATGTTACATGGAAAGTTCACAGATAACTTTTACAATGAATAAAATACATTTCAGTACAATCAACAAGATACAAAATAAATAGTTGAATTAGGACAACAAGAGTAACCAAGCTCCAAGTAAACATCCTAATTAACTAGTCTTCAAGTCTTCAAAAGTCTTCAAGATTTCAGCAACTTCATGGATCAATTTGCAAATTTTCTATCTCCAAATCTTTTGATGTCATCTGAGTAGTCATAGAGTAAAGTTCTGACTAACATCTCAGTGTCTCTGGCATAACCACAGACTTCTTTATATGATTTGGTGGGATTCTTTTTGGCAAAGTGTTTGGCCCATAAATACTTTCCCCGTTTCCAGGCATGCTCAATTTTGATATCTGATAGCTTAAAGTATTCATATATGATCCTCAGATATCTTATGTCACCCTTGTATTGATCTTCTGTCATGTAGAATGACTCAAAGGGTTCCACAGGAAGTCTTGGCCTTGTGCCTGTTCCAGTGAGGTTTGGGACTCTGTACACATCATCAGGTTTTCCATAAGGACATTCATCATTAAGGTCCTTCCTCATGGCTTCAACTCTCTTGAAAACTTCAAAATCCAACCAAGCTTTGACATGATTGGTGTTGATCAAGATTGGCTTATCTTTTCTCCATGCCATAAGTTGTTGATGGATGGGTACTGGAAATCCTTTTTCACTTACAAGCAAGTGCTTGAGTTCCAGTATCCAGTGTCCATTTTTTTGATGAATACACCTGTAGGAGGAGGAGCTGTTGTCAGTCTTCACATATTCAATCAGGGCATCTTCTGGCTTTTGTGGAAGTATCCTGCTAAACTTGATATCCCTTGCTCTCTTCCGTTTTGTCTTTGAATTTTCCCTTGGGGGATTGCTTGAATAACCACCCTAGATAGACTTGGTATTTCCAGAGGGTGTTTTGGCTGCCAATTGCTTTGCAGCAATAGGCTCAGATAGGCTATCAACCCTTTTTCCTTTTCCTGTGAAGAGGAGCTTCATATTCATCGGTCTCTTCATCATCATCATCATCATCATCATCATCATCATCATCATCATCATCATCAATGTTAATCTTTGTGGGAGATTTGCAGCCTTCTTTATTGCCCTGGGATTTGATTTGGCCTTCTTCTTCTTCAGAAGACTCTTCAATCCCTTTTACTTGTCTTCTCCTTGGGGACTTGGTTCCCTTTGGAGGTTTCTATGATCTTGCCTGTAATCTGGCCCTTGTTGTCATTCCTTGTTCAGGAATCTGATGTGTTGTTGCTACTATCTGAGTAGCAGCTTGACTGAATGAGGGCTCATTTATTCTGAGAGGTTGTTGTTCAGATTTCCTTTTGTTTCCTCTTTCCCTTCCTCTCTGAGCACCTTGAGATCCTTCTGCCTTAGTCATTGTTGACTGACTAAGAATCACAAAAGATTCTGAGAGGGAGTCAAAGTTGCCTTGCAGATAGTTGCAAGCAGAAACCAACCCTAGCAGATCAGCCTTGAGCTCCTGATTCTGTTTGATAAGTCCTGTTTCCTTATCAGTGCGCTCTGCCAGTGGACCTTGAGTAGCATCTGCTTTTCCAGCAGCATAGCTAGCCTTATTGAGGGATTTTTCAGCAACATTATTGTCATCATCCCTCACCATACCTAGGTCTCTCTGAGCAATGACCAAGCCTGTTGTTCTCTGAGTGATTAACTCAGTGAACTTCTTCATTTCAGCAGGGACTGATGCAATTACTTCTTCATTTTGTTGAGACAACTCCTTTCTTAGAGTTTCCAGAACCTGGTATCTGGCCATGTAATCATGGGATTGAGATCTGGTGTCTTACTGATGCTTTGAGGAGCAATCAATTTTCTCTTTAAGTGAGAAACTCCCAAGTGAACATTTGCATATTCTGCCAAGGTTCTGTCTTCTTTATCATATGAGTCTTCATCCCAGTGATCTTCATCCTCGTGGGCATTTTCATCAATATTTTCTAGCCCAGCAACCATCTTAGAGATAGGCTTCTTTCCTTTCAGTGAGGAGGATGGTACATTTTTTGGTAATGCAGCCTTAGCATCATGCTTGTCTTCAGATACTTGCTCAGTATCTAATTCTTCAGCAATTGCCTGAACAACAAGCTGGAGTTCTTTCATCTCAGCATAAGCTTCCATTTACTTGATGGTTTGATCTTCAATATTTTGGAGCTTTGTTTTAGATTCAGCTATCTTTTCTTCCAGTTGAAGATTTAACTGTTGTTCTTCCTCCAACAATTATTTGAGTTGAGCAACTCTGGCTTGTGCATCCAATATCTTCTGAGTGTTGTCCTCAGAGTGCTCAACTACTTGTTCAATAGTGTCTTTTTGTTGGGGAGAGGGATGGGTAGATCTCTGAGGAGATGGAGGAGGGGAATTCTGTGAAGTTCTCTCAGTATGCTTTTCAGTAACTGAGGCATTGTTTCCTTGTGCAATCCCTCATGTCCCTGGTGCAGAGGCATCATCATCATCCTTCTTATCATCCTCATCCTTGTGATGGTCAAAAGGAGGTTCTTCATAATCATTTTCATATGCCTCCTTCTCTTCTTCATCTTTAGAGACCAGATTGATCACTTCTGGAACAGTGACCATTTGCCCATTAAGTTCCTCTTGCTCAGAGGGTATTATCTGTAGGGTCTGGGGCAAAACAGGTTTGAATGACATCTGCATTCTGGTCTGACCATCTGCTTGGTTAAAAACTTGAATAAGCTTTCTGGCCACTTCCTTGACGAAGTCCTTATGCATTAATGTTCCAAAGGAGTATTGTTCAGTGGGGAACATAGAATGGACATAATTTTCCAAGTCAAGGGCTCGTGCTCTTCGGATTTGGTGATCAGTCACCTTTAGGATCTCAGATAAATCAGAGCAACGAAGCTTTTGCCAGCTTCTGAAGCACTTAAGGTGCTTTGGCAAGGTTTGCTCCTTGAAGAAAGGTAGCAGGTCCTTTTTCTCATCAACAGGGACCTTAGTGGCACTTGTTTGAGCCTGAAAGAAAGTGTTTAGAGTTAGCTTCTAAACTTTAGTGGATATCAGGGCTTTAGAGTAGAAAGGTATCTGAGTTACATGTGTGACAGGCTCAGATGACTTGAATACTGAGGTTCCAGGTGCCTCAGATATCTGGATGCAAGGAGGAGACTAGGATGTCTGATCCTCAGCGATCTTTCTTTCTCCTTGAACCTGAGATTAGAAACATAACACTTAGGAAATTTTATCAAGAAAAATACTATAGACAAATTCAGATATCTGAGAGGTCAATTACCTCCACAATAGGAGGCTCAGATACTTGTCTCTCAAAGACTTATGCAGTCTCTGAAAGTTTTTCTTGTGATGAAGGCTTTGATGCCTCATCAATTTCCATTTGTTGTGGGGATTGAGCGGGCAATTCCCCCAACAACTTCTACTTCTTTTTGAACCTATAAGTAGAAAGTGTTAGTTTGGAAAAATGATCAGAGATTTGTCTTTGAAGATTATAGGTATCTGAATGAAATACCTTCTCTGCAGAAGGTTCAGATACTTGTTTCTCAGAGACCTTGGAAGTCTCTGGATTCTTCTATGAAGAGATAGATTTTTCAGTTTCTTCATTTTTCTTCTCAGTTGGAGCCTATTAGAAACAAACACTTAAGAATATTAGTCAAGTGTATAAAGCACATATCTGAGATGTTATATCTTAAGGAACTATCTTATACCTGTGAGACAGGCTCCTGTTCCTTAAGTGGTGAGGCTATGGAAGCCTCCTTCTCATATTCTGAGGCAAGCTTTGCAGCTTCCTCTTGATGTTGTGTTTCTAATTTAGCCTGTAACAAAGAAATTTTATTAAATAAAAAGATTAATAAATACAAAATATCACAAGTAGAGAGTTAAACCATTCAGCTACCTGAGCAGTGTCAGGCTGATTGATCTCTGGAACTTGTGACCCTTCTATGCTTTGGTCTTGTTGTTCCAATACAACTTCTTTGTTTGAAGTTTCAGGTACTTCAGACCTTTCCTGAGTGTGCAACTCAGTTGCCTCCCCTGGTTGATCATTCTGAGCAGATGCCTCAGTTTGATCCCTCTCATTGAGTTGGGGAACCTGCTCTTTTACAGGATTTTCTTCAGCAAGGAAAGATGCTGGTATTTCATGCCGTAATTCAAGTATCATTTCAACATCCACTTGTGGCTGTTGTGGTTGTTGTGGTGATCTTGTTCTGGATGGTGAAGGTGATGTTGTATGGGGCCTATCCAGATCTGCTTGAGACAAACTTTTAAGTGTTGAGGCAATGGAAGTATCCTCCAACACTAGGTTACCACTCATTAGAGCATCTTCAATATGCTTAAGTGTTACTTGCTCCGATGGTGTGTTTTGTCCAGTGACCTTGGACACAGTTGCTTCTTCAGCAACCTTTGGTGTGGGTGCTTTTTCAGCAACCTCTACACTTGTTGCTCTTTCAGCAACCTTAGCCCTTTTTGATTTCTGTAGGACTTGAGAGATGACCAAATCATGATCAGATCTCTCATCAGCATTAGGAACTGATTGGTCCATAATCCCTGTGGTTTCTGCAAATAGGGCTTGATACCTGCCACTATTCTCATTTTTACCAATGGGTTCATCAGCAAGGCTTTCCTTAGTAGCATTGATGAGTTCATCAGCAGTTGTATCTTTTGCAGCATTATGAGTTCATCAGTAGAGGCGGCAGATATCTGAGAGTCGACATCCACAATGGGTATGCCTTCTGATTTGCCAGCAGACTTCTTTCGTGAAGTTCTGCTGATTTTTGGTCGCAATGGAACCCTCAGATACCTCATCAGCCTTTCATTTCTTGGAACCTTCCTGAGATGCAGTAACCTTTTTCATCATGTTTGTATACTCATATTTGTAGAGCGATTCTTTGTTATGCTATCGACCTTCTCTCTGAGCTCAATGCCAAGCTTCTCCAGCAAGAATCATATCTTTAGTCCAAAGCTCACTGTGGCTTTTGGCTCAGCAAGGCCTTTGACAATTTTTGGCTCAAAGCTTTGTAGCTTTTTCACAAACTTCATGAAGGCGTACTTTCCCCAGTTGAATGGGTTTTCCAGCCTTTTGTTCTGCTGATTTAACAAGAACATCATCATCTAGCGTGCTTGACTTATCTGGTTGGCACCTCCTTGTAGACCATTAAAGCATCTGTGAAGAATGCATGCCAACACATCCCAGTGAACCAACAAATGTCTGGTTCTAATGTCAGCAAGTTTGAAGTCGATGGGTGTATCTGATTTTTCAAGATCACACACATCACTGTAAAGTTGTTTGACACCTCAAGGAGATCTTCATCCTTAGTGTCAATTTCAAAATCCTTTCCAAGATTTTGAAGGTAAAAAACATCACAGAAAGTTGTTAAGTTCAAAAGGATGTCCTTTCCTTGAACTTTTGATTTTACAGACACTATCTCAGTGCCTTCAGAAACACAAGAAATAATCCTGGAATTTTTGTAAAATTCCAAAACATCCAGTGAAGAAACTCCACTGGGAATAGCAGATAGGAAACCCTTGATTTGTGCCTTTTCAAGCATACCAAGAATCAACTTCATATCAGTCTGGTTCTCAATAGCAGCAACCAGGTATTCCTCAACCATGGCACCACCCCAAATCAGCCTTTGATTTGAAGTCCAATGGTCAGGATTGAACTCTTCAACCAACCAATTGTTTGTTATGACCAGCACTGGTGCTTGCTTTTCAGCAAAACCAGATGTAGTAGCTTGGGATTTCTGGGTAGGAGCACGTTTTGGATCCATCTCTTTATATAGTGAAATTTTGAAAGTCGGGAAGAGATTAAGGTAGGAGATTAGTGATTCTTTGCAGAAAAATTAAGTAGGAAACAGTAGTTGCAGTGAAGATTTGCAGGGAAATTTGGGAGATTTTGCTGTTTTTATGCAAGTGCAAATGTAGGATTAGGCGAAAGTGTTTTTCTTTGCCAAAATCATATATATATAGCAACGCAAATCTCAACAGACATATACATACAAATTAATTTTATGTATATGTATCTGTTTACGTGCAGAAAGGCGTGGGTAAAAACTACTTTGCATTAAATGCTAGTGGGCCATAACTGTTTTTACAGTCCACTACTTTTTAGCGAGATTAAATCTTGGCCGTTGAATCTGGAACGCCCATTTCATCCAGGGCTGGGATTGCTTTTCCAGCAATTATCACAATCACTTCATGTAATCGTGCCCAATTAATGAACTTTGGCGAGTAGCTATCTGAATCACATTTCTTCTGTGTGACTAAGGGACAGTTTTGTTTTCTGAATTTATCTTCAAACAATACATCTGTTCATATATTTCACAAATATGAAAATAATACAAAACACGAGAGAGTAGTTGACTACAGATAGTTGTACTACTTTCTTCTTTTGTGTTCTCCCTCACTAAGTGATCTCATAGATATCTGAGTACATGTCTCAGAAATCTTCAAGTAGCCATTTTACCCTTTAACCTTTGATATCTGAGTACTCGTCTCATATATCTTTTTGCTAAGTGTTTCACCTTTTGCCTTTGATATTCTGGATTCCCGTTCCAGATATCTTATCTCTTCTTTTCCCTTCTTAATCATACTGAGTTCATGTCTCACTCACACTTTTAGCTCCTTGGTAGTTCCATTAACCCAGGACTATGTCTCAAGGTTAAGAATCTACTTTCTTGCAAAGGCTTTGTAAAGATATCTGCAATTTGGTCTTCAGTACCAATCTTGAATATCTCTATATTGCCTTTTTCAACATGATCTCTAATGAAGTGGTGTCTAACATCAATGTGCTTTGTTCTTGCATGAAACTTAGGATTCTGAGTTATGGCAATAGCACTTGTGTTGTCACAGAAAATAGGAGTTTTCTCTTCATTTATCTCATAGTCTCTGAGTTGTTGCTGTATCCACAATATCTGTGAAGCACAACACCCAGCAGCAATATATTCAGCCTCTGTGGTGGATGTGGCAATTGAGTTTTGTTTCTTCTTGAACCATGATATTAATCTGGCACCAAGGAATTGACAAGTTCCTGCAATGCTTTTTCTATCAAGCAATGATCCAGCATAGTCAGCATCAGAATAGCCAACTAAACTCAATCCACTGTCTTTTGAATACCACAATCCAACTTCTACAGTACCCTTTACATACCTTAATATTTTCATAGCAATGTTGTAGTGTGATTTCATTAGATTTGTCTGAAATCTAGCACACACTCCAACTGCATATTGAATATCAGGTCTACTTGCAGTGAGGTACAGTAGAGACCCAATCAATTTCCTATACTTGTGTTCTTCAACACTCTTATCAGATTCAGTATAGGTCATTTTGGTTCCAATGCTCATAGGTATCTTAGCATTCTTTTCGTAAGGCTTTAGATTAAACTTGTTGAGCATGTCTTTTGCATACTTTGTTTGACCGATGAATATTCCATCATTAAGTTGCTTGACTTGCAACCCTAGGAAGTAGTTCAATTCTCCCATCATGCTCATCTCAAATTTACTTTTCATGAGCTCAGCAAAGTCTTCACAAAGATGCTTGTCTTTAGATCCAAATATAATGTCATCAACATATACTTGAACTAAAAGTAGTTTCCCTTCATGGTTCAAAGTAAAGAGTGTTTTATCAACATCTCCTTTCTTGAAGCCACTTTCCAGGAAGTATTTGGCTAAAGTATCATACCATGCTCTTGGAGCCTGTTTCAGTTTATAGACCATTCTACTCTCAGTGGAAACTTCAAAGCCTGGTGGTTGTTCAACATAGACTTCCTCAGCAAGTTCACCGTTTAGGAATGCACTTTTGACTTCCATTTGATAAACTTTAAAGTCATTATGAGCTGCAAAGGCTAGAAATAGTCTAATTGCATCCAATCTTGCAACTGGAGCATATGACTCATCAAAATCTAGTACTTCAGTCTGGGTGAATCCCTTGGCAACCAACCTTGATTTGTTTCTGGTTATTTCACCAGACTCATTCATTTTGTTTCTGAAAACCCACTTGGTTCCAATTACAGATATTCCATCAACAAATGAAACCAGTTTCCAGACTTTGTTTCTCTCAAATTGATCCAACTCTTCTTGCATTGCAGAGATCCACTCTTGATTTTTCAATGCTTCTTCTATAGTTTTAGGTTCAATGTTTGAGATGAAACATCCATAGAGAGAGTCTGCATTTCCAGCAATTGCTCTCCTAGTTCTAACCCCTTGGTCTAAAGGACCAATCACATCCTTGGAAGGATGATCTCTTATCCATTTTATAATGGGTTTTGAACTAGTAGGACCAATATCATTTTAATTTGAATGTGAATCATTATGATCTTGACAAGATACTTGTTCAGTATTTGAGATATCTGGCACACGAGAAATCCCATAGATATCTGACACTTTTTCAGTGTTAGAGATATCTGGGATTGGATTTTCAGCAATCTCATTCTCAGAAACCTCTTCATGATGAAGATTCTCAATAACCTGTTCCATTTTTGGAATTCTCATAGGAAATTCTCCATCATGTCTTAGAGTCATCTGGTTGTTACTAAGCAATGGTTGATTTTCATTGTCAGAGTCATCCTCTAAGTGAATGACAGAATTATTTCCTTTTGAGGATTCTTCTTCAGAATCTTTAATCATTAGTTCTTTGAACCTATATGAGAGTTCTTCATTCAAGGGTACTTTCTTGTTCCCTTCATAGGAAACTACATGAACAGATTCTTCAATCTTTTGCGTTCTTTTGTTGTAGATTCTGTAGGCTTTGCTATTTAGAGAATAACCAAGAAATACTTCTTCATCTGTTTTTGGTTGAAATGTTCTCAAGTATTATTTTCCATTGTTAAGAACAAAACATCTGCAACTGATGAGACTATAATTTAGAGTCTCATTTGGTTCTTTTTAGCGATCTTTGTTATTCTTCGGTTATTGTTTTCTAGTGTTTCTTGTACGTTTTTATGCTCCGGTATTTTGATGTTGTTTTGCATGAATCAATGATTTTGAGCCAAAATAAAGGAAAGTTGATTAACATGGCTCGCCGCGGCGAGAATTACCGAGAGCCAATTAATTCTGCGGAGAAGAGCCCGCTGCGGCGAAGGAATTGATCCGCCGTGGCAATATTTTGCGAATAAAGCCTCTGTTTTGAAGATTGAAGCTCGCCGCGGCGAAATTATGCGAGGGCTATATATATTGCGATAAAGAAGGCTCGCCGCGGCGAGGCAATTGGGCCGCCGCGGCGAGATTTTACGAATGGCTCCCCTGTTTTGAAGGAAGACGCTCGCCGCGGCGAGAATTTGCGAGCTGGATATATAATCGACAAAAGAAATCTCACCGCGGCGAAGCAATTGGCCCGCCGCGGCGAGACGTGCAGGTTCAGAATTTGTTTTCCTTATTAGCTTAGAATTTGTTTTTCTTTTCTCTCATACTTCTTTTAACCTAGTTCATAGAAAACCTCCATATTCATATTTTTGACATTGAGACATATCTTGGAGTTTGGTTTTATCCTTAATTGATTTATCGATATCGAATTCCTGATCACCGTGGTAATTCTCTATTGTTTATTTCTTTAGAATTCGTTCTTGTTCTTGTTTGTTGAATTGTATGAGCTTGCATGCGGTTATCATTATGTTTATGTTTATCATGAGCAATATCTTGAAGTCTTTTATCTTTCAATCTATCATGAGTAGCTAAACCACTCCGAACACGGTAGTGATGTGACGGTGATTGCGTATTCGCTTCTAGGGTTAGGATTCGTTCATATAGGTTAGGCTCGTTCAAAGATCTTCGTAAAAACTTTTCAATCCAATAAGCTAGTTCAAAGATTCTCTAAAATGTTGTGGTTAAGGATCGTGGATTGACGACCCACGATTACTCTAGTTCAAAGATTTTCAAATAACATTTGGTTGAATTGGATTGAATGTTTTAAGTACACCGACCGTGTGACAAGTATGAACGATTTTCCTAGAGCGAATTAGCACCACTCGATCTAACTACTGTGTTCTCTTCTCTCTCATATCTAAATTAGTTATATGCTTTTCTGTTTTCTAGTTATTAGTAGTTAACAACTCAAACAATTCAAACGGTTTACTCAAGTGACTATTTGCTTTCAATTGCTTGGTAGCTTAATTGTTTCCTTAGCGAACGACCCTGTGGTTAGCTTTGTTTATTCTACAACAACTGCTTGCTACTTGTTTCTAAGTATCAATTTGAGCACATCAAATTTGACGCTGCTGCCAGGGAATCAATTCCTATTGTAGCGCTTGATCGCAAATTTTTACTTGTTTTACAACTTACCTGAAGTTTAGTGCACTTAAAGAAACTAAGGATATTTCGAGGTTTTCGTGTTGTGTAGTTCTAACAACATATTTATCAGAAGGAAGCTCCAATGGCCCAGCTAACCTATGGATCCTACATGCAACCCGGCGAGGTTAAGACCAGGAAAGCGGCGATCGTACTGTCTAATGAGGCGAGGAATTTGGAACTTAAAGCTCACCACTTCCATAATCTTCCCAAGTTCTACGGACTGGCCAACGAGGATGTGATAAGGTCCCTCAAGGAGTTTGAAGTATTGATTTCAGGGATTCTGTTGACAGCCGGAGGAGTAACAGTTTCAGATGGAGAGATAAGGAAGAAGGTTTTTCCAATGTGCCTGCAGGATAAAGCAAAGCTAGGAACTGGCTGTTGAACCAGCCTGGGGGTTCTCTACCTACTTGGGATTCTCTCTATAAAGCCTTCGTGAATAAATTTTACCCTCCCAAGAGAACGCAACAACTTCGTGCCCAGATAATGCAGTTTCAGCAGATGCATGATGAGACCTTCTATGAAGCTTGGGACCGTTTTTTTGCAGTTATTGGCCCAATGCCCTCACCACAGGATAGACGATATGAGCTTATGTGTCCGATTTTATGAAGGCCCGGCCCGTAGTATATATGCACCCACTATATATATATATATATATATATATATATATATATATATATATATATATATATATATATATATATATATATATATATATATATATATATATATATATATATATATATATATATATATATATATATATATATATATATATATATATATATATATATATACACAATTAGTTCAATAGAGATCTGACATCCTTGTAATGTTTATATAAATTTACACTTCATATTAGGTAATGAATGTATACTTTTCATATACTTGTATATCAACTTATCAAATAAATTCATAGGAGGGACTTATGCATTCACCTTTGATTTGTATTATGGTAGACGTAGGTCTAAAATATTTATTTACCTTTTTATCTTTTTTAGTAAGAAAATATAAAATATAATCATCCTCCTACTTTCATAGTCTTCGTTTAGTAAATTATTTACCACTCCATTCGTCCCATAAAACATTTAACATTTTTAGTCGTCCAAAACTAATAAATAATAGAGAATACTGAAAAGACGAAGCTACCCAACAAGGCCAAAACTAATAAATAATTAACAATATCAATTTTATACACAAATTACACATTATTCACACTAAAAGTACGTTGTTTTCATCTGAACATGCATAATGTTTGCAGCTATAATTATAATATTTGTCGGTTTTTTTAGATCATTCTATTAGACAGTCTTCCATTAGATTGACTCTATAATGATGAAGTACTTAATGGAGAAATGTAAAACATCGTAGAATTTTCATGACAGGTAAGGTTGTTGGACCAACAAAAGGTTCGGCTGACAATCTGTAATCTTAAGAAAGACGCTCCCCAGACATTCTATTTTTCCATATAAATAGATTCGTTCAAGAACAACTCCAAAAGATATTGATTGTAAATGAGAAGATTGGTTACGTAAAAATATGAAAATGAATTCGTATTCACATACTCGTGAAAGCTAAACATATGCCGGACTATTGTATATACTCCAAAGTATTGGATGATTAGTTGGATTTAACAATGGTTTCTGAACTTTTTTATCACAATTTGTATGGATGTGACAAAACATTTCACTGTATCATGTAATGAGAATAGCTACTTTTGATGTTAAACTTGTGCATTATGTATTACTATTGAGACATGAGATATAGGTCTTTGTTTAGTATATTTATATGTCCATATTGCTCCCAGAACAATCATACAATACATTTTATTTTGAAAAAGGAAACTCCCGGCCCGGGCCCCCGGCCCGTGTTCACTGAGCTCGGGCACAAGACAATCCAGTGCAGACGCCTCGGGCCCCTGGCTCAGTCCTCTAAAATATACGGGCCTGGACTGGGCCTCTAAAAGCCCAACCCAGCCCGGCCCATTGCCATCCGTAATTGCTATGCGCAATCTTGGCATTCATCCATCGGTCTTGTTTATATTGTTGAGCAAGTATATTTCCAATGACTTTGTAGCTAATGCCATTTCGAGCACCTTTTGCTTTCTGATATCTTCTCTTAGCAGCTTCACTAGTCTCTGGATCATCATTTCTTCCGAAAAATGGTACATTGGGAAAATTGCCAGCTCCTGCAATTTTTCCTTTCCTAGAGACATAGCACTGTGCGTGATTGCACTTTTTAGTGCATGGTTTCTTTTCAGAAACCTTTTCCACAGTTTTCTTGGGAACTTGTTTTTCCCTCAAAGGTTTGGTCGCAACTTCCATGCCTTTGTTAACAGCCTTAGCTTTTTAACCAATGCTATAGGTTGTTTGGGAACCATCTTGCTGAGCACTAACAAATGTTATTCTTTCATTACTCTTATTCAGAGTGGTAGAACTATTTGTTTGTGTGTCCAGCCCAAGTCCTCCCTTTCCTGAAGGATCTCTTAAATAAGAGTGTACTTCAGTAAGAGTGTCACTAGCTTTGGCATAGGATTGAAAGGATAGTTCTTTCTTTTTGGGTTCCTCATTTTCAGAAAGAAGATCTTTATATTCCTTTTGGAGTATCCATTGCCTTCTATGTGACTTCTCCGTCTCAGATATCTGTGCTTTGAGAAATGCATTTTCGGCATCCTTTTTTCTCAGATATCTTGAGTAATTGTGACTTTTCCTTTTCAAGAGAATTCTTTTCTTCTTCAAGAATTTCGGCTCTAGCTCGGACCATTAGAAATTCTCTTTCGTAAATATCAAGTTCTCTTCTGAGATGTTCTAGATCTCTGATTCCTTCCTCATCACTCTCATAGTTTATGAATTGAGAAATGTTGGTTACATTGTCATCCATTAGGCAAGGCTCAATGTTGGAGCAATCTGGATAGATCTCCTCAACAACCCCACACAATTCCCTTTTCTTTTGACCAAAGTCAACCAATTCATGAGTGATGCCACATAACTCTGGTAAAGGTAGTTTGGAGTCATCTGAGTCTTCTTCCTCAGATTCTGACTCAATATCAAGAGCATCTAGTTAGATTTGAATCTTATTACTTTCTTCAGTGAGCATAGCTCTCTGACCTCTCTTGAAATTTCTTCTATCTTTCTTGTCACTTGTCTTTAGCTTATTGAAAGCAGGGCAGTCCCTTTTAAAATGACCAAGTTTCTGACAATAGAAACATATATCATTTCCGATTTCTGCTTCACAAGATTAGTGCTTCTTGGTAGCTTGTTCAAATGAGCTTGACATATTTTTGTACTGGTGATAGTTTGAGCCTAGATGCTTTTTCATCTTCTCTTTGGCTTTTCTTCTCTCAATCTCCTGACATACATATTTTCTCATTTGCTTCACAGCAAGAGCATCTTCCTCAGTCATTTCTTTGGTATCCTTCTTTTCAGAAGTACCTTGTGTCACTAAAGCAACATTGTGAACTTTCTCAGCAACCACTTGTCCTCTCTGAGTAGTTTCATAGTTGACAGTAGCTAAGTGAGAAAAGAGTTCTACTAGAGTGATATTTGGCATTCCTTGGTTGAAATAAAAGTATTGAGTATGTTCCCAGTTTTGATTCAAGCTTCTCACGATAGTCTTAACCTTTTCAGAGTTAGAGTATCTCTCACTTTCACCAAGTGCAACCATTTCACTCATCAGTGTTGTAAACCGGATAGTTCTTCAAGATTCTCTGTGGGACCTTGTTTAAAGTTTTGAAATTTGAGCTTCAAAACTTCGAACTTATTTTCCTTTGTTTTCTCAGTGCCGGCACAGATTTCTTCAATCAGTTGCCAGGCCACTTTCGCCGTTTTTGCACCCCACAGTTTACACTGTATGTGCTATGGAGTGGAACGTATGATGATATTACGAGCCTGACCATCCAGTCGATTTCTCTTGGCATATTCCGATGTCCAGAGCTCTCTGGGCTTTGGCTCATAAACAACTTGACCAATAGGTCTTCCACTGGTTGACGCATCTGTCTGTGAGGAACCACCACTTGGTTCTTCATCAGTGGGATCTCTGTCTCTACCATTAGAAACCTCCATGACCTGCTTGAGTTGTTGAATGACTATGGGGCCATTCTTTATCACGTCGATCATTTCGTCACTGATGGCTTCTAGGTGGAGCATCATATTGTTCTTCCATTTCTGTCACTTAAAGACATCCTGCAGCAATCACACTAAACAAACAAATCAAGTGAAGGTGAAAAGCAGTTAGCGGGCACTTATCTGGGATCTAGGTTCAGTGCAGAAGGCTTGGGAACCTCCTGCTATGATACCACTTATTGGTCCAGATAACGGGAAAGTAAAAAATGGGGGGGGGGGGGAGGGTGAATAGTCTTTTAAAACTTTTGTCGATAAAACAGTTTCTCAGATATGTCTGAAGATATCTGATACTTATAATCAGAGAACGGAAGACTTTTCTGTGATAAGTGCACGTGCTCAGCAAGATATAATGTGTTTAAATACTTAGCAGGATAAAGAGAACGATATGTAAATTTTTGAAAGTAAATAACACGTCCTTTTATAGTGGTATCTGAAGGTGGCGTAATCCTTCAACTAATCCACTCGCCCTTTCTCAGGACTTGAAATTCACTAAGATAGATATTGAGTTCACCTTACAATAAACCTATCTCTTGATTCCCTTTTACACTAGGTTCCCAACCAAGTGTTCCCCTAAGTTATTCCCCGGCTCCCAGCCAAGTACTTCCTATACTCAGAAACCTTTTAGTTGTTCCTTAGTTTCCCAAACTAAGTACTTCCTATGCTCAGTAACCTTGGAGTTGTTCCTTAGTTTCCCAAACTAAGTACTTCCTGTACTCCACGCCGTGTATGGTGTTGGTTAAGAAGAGTTTGTCAGATTGGTAGATTAATAACTTCCACAGTTATGTAATACTACCTTCTTGAACAAGAGTCACTTAACACACTTCACAATGTGTGGTGATATGTTCTTCACTGACCCAAGTCTATGATAAATGTTCTAGAGAATGAATCTCAGATACTTGATCTTTTGATTCTACTTCTTCACAGATAGCAATGCTTGTTAAGGATCAGGACACTTAGAACTTTCATGCTACTCAGAATTCAAGAGTTTGGTCGCAACCGTAAGCTAAAGAATAAGTAGGCAGAAGGCTTGAATGCTTGACAGAAAGATACCACTAGTTGTATTATAAGAGAAGCTCAAGGTATTCAATTATGTGTTCTTGGTGTGTAAGTTCTGTGTGTTTTTCAAGAATTCTAAGTGTTGATATTTATAGTTGAAAATCATGCCGTTTGAATAGTATCCGTTAGGCTCAATGAAATTCAAACTATCGATATCTGAAAATAGTACTGCAGAAGACATTGTCTCTTTTCAGAGATTTCCTCTTTTGTTCAGATGTCTCTGTCTGCGCATTTATTGCACTTTTACTATTTTTGTCCTGCAGTGCCAACGGAACTATGCACGCGTTCTGAAGCATTGCATGTCCTTTTCAAGAGACTCTCACATCTCCATATACTTTATCAAAACGTTGTTTCCTGGAAACAAAGTTTTGTCCAAGGTATCTGAGTGTAGGTATTTGTGGGCACTTTTCCTCGTTCAGAAACCTTGTGTTCTCAGATATCTTTTGCGAAATTTATTGAAAAACACTTGTTTCTTCAAGATATCGGGACATAGGTATCTGATGAGACCAATTTCCTTCGTCTTCAGCAATCTTGTGCAGTCTTCAAATCTTCAAATTTGTTGAACTCTTCTGCCGGATGCCTTCTTCTTGGTCTTCTTCAAAGATATAAAAATTACATTCAGAGACCTAACATCCTATACAAGATTTGCTAGACTAACATACTTAGTGATTTTCCTCTTTTACAGTGTTCAAGTGAACCAAGAGTACTAAGCACCTTTCTGAGCTAAGATAAGTCATTAGGTTGCTGATTAAAATCTAAACAGATATTCCTAACATTGGGTAACATTGTATCAACTCTCTTAACTCATCGTTTTTTATTAATGATTATGTCTATTCATTGTTTATCTAGGCTATTGAATATGTTTTCATATATCATGAGTAGCTAAACATCCCATTATGGGGTGGTGCTAAATTCCATGCATGCTAGCTAGGGTTCATACAATTCAATGACGATTGTATGTGGATTTACTTAGCTCATTTAATTATAAGCGTATGTACTTTCGTGTTATGCATTTTACCAACAAAATCATCTAAGGATTACACAATTGATTAACAAAATATCTTGAGAGTGCGTATCCATAGGTTCGTAGCGAACACTGAAACTACATTGGTTGTATTGTAGCTTGGAGGAATTGACGACTCCACCATTGCTATAAGTTTTCTAGAACAAAACCGGTTAATTCATTGTCATAGTGCCGACCGACCTTATGTGGTGTAAGGTGCCTGCCTTGAGCAGTGTAATGTCTCGTTGGGCATGTCCCAGTGATAACTATAGTAAATCACCATTGTCGTTATCGTCTGTCCCTGCTAACTAGCTTGTTATCTGACATCACACCATAATTCCATCTCATATCTTAAGTCGTTGCATTTAAATATGTTTTCTATATTGTTTGCAATCTATAGATAGATTTTCAACTGTTGCCGAAGCCAATTAAACAAACTTTACTGCATTATACTGTTTATTATAATTCGTAAACGCAACTCAGCCTAGTCAAGTCCTGAGAGAACGACACTCGCTACAAGTTTTCGTAGTGTTGGGAATTAACTCTTTACTTAAACAAATATAAAACATTGATTTGACACATCAATTATACATGTACATATTTTAATAAAAGTTGAGTCTTCTTAAACTTTATCATCATAGATTTTGAACTTTTATTGTTTCGTATTGTATCCTTCGTTTCTATGACATGTTATTTATTTTCGATAAAAAAGATTCTTACATCGTTTCTACATTTCAAGTTCATTCAAAAATCCATTTTACTCGGGTATAATTGGTGTTTAGTAGAGATCTAAGGAAAAACATTTTTTGCACTCAAAATATTGGATATGAACTTGTAAGACATAAACTATCAAATATAAGATAGCTACATAAATACCCATATCTAATTAATATGCTTGTAGTTCAAGAATGATTTGAACGCCATTGACACCTGAATTGGTTAAGCTGATGTAGCATGGCCCACATACACATAACATATAACCAAATAAACCAATCTCATACAGAACGCAAGCACAACATCTTGAATCGCCCATACCCAAGACTGGATAATGTCTTTGAAGAACTGAACAATCGAACGTTAATGAACGAACGCGAACATTCTGAAATGTTAACGAAGGGAACGCGAGCAAGTGGTTGTGATGTTCGTTGAACACCAATCGAACATACAACTTATCGAACAAACGAACATCCATTAAGGTCATCGTTCGGTTCGTTCGGATCGAAATACACTTCTAGACAAAAACCCGAAATACTCCGTACTATGAAATATTATAATCCGATAAGATCCAAATTCAAACGACTATTGAATTTGAATTGACCCGATCCGGAGTTGAAATAACCTGAAGTTTTCTCATCCGAACATGATCTGGATTCGAATCCGGATCCACTCCGATCCAAAATAAATCACACATCCGAACCGAACCGAACCATCCGTTTGACACACTCACACCACTCGTCACCACAGAATCAGGACAGACACCACAAACATTACCAGCTCCTTCCTCTCTCAGCCGTGCCTCTCCGTTCTCATGTGTGCTGCACTTGTCCGTTCTTAGGTTCGTTCCAATAATTCACCTCCAACCTCCTCTCTTTCTTCAAACACTTGGAATTTGAATATCTGAAGGAACCAACCCAAAATTGGACACTTGGAATTTGAATCAGAATGTTTTGTGTTTTTTTTTTTTTTTCAACTTGCAACTGTAATCTTCAATTTTCATCTTTTAGGGCTTTGATGGAAGGAAGGATTATTTGCTATGTTGGACCGTTGTTGTTGTATTCTTAATTTTATAAATTCGAATTTCGGATTGGATTTCGGATTGAACAAAACATTATCCAAATTTTCGAATTAATCTGATGGGATATACACCCCTCGTGGTCCATGTGGAGAGGCACATACATGATTTTACCCATTTTTTATGGCTTGTTTTGTTTGTGCAGTAATTTTTGGTTCTCATAAGAAATGTCATGTTAGTTAAATTTCTTTCAGTTTCTGGTACTAGCTGCTCTGCTCTGCTCATCAGCTCTTCTCTTCAGTTCCTAGTATTTTACCCATTTTTGATTTGTTACAGGCGATGATAGCCACCACAATGGAAGCAATCGTACCCAAGCTTCCATCGTCTGCCCGAACCATCAAGCTTAACCCTCATCGTATAAACCGTAGTACATTCCGCTTTGCCACCACTTCTCCTACTACTTCCCTTTCTAGTGACTCTCTACTCGGACCTAATTCACTTGGACACCGTACGCAAGCCGATTTCCCCATCCTACACCAGGTAATTGATGATTCTATTGTTTCAAATGGATTTTGCTTCTCTTTTATTCAGGTGAATTTATTAGAAAGGTTTGTTTATTTGTTTTATTCTAGGAATTGAATGGCAAGAGGCTCGTGTATTTGGATAATGCTGCTACCTCACAGAAGCCGGTTTATGTGTTGGATGCTTTGCGGAATTATTACGAGGGGTATAATTCCAATGTTCACCGTGGTGTTCACTATTTGAGGTAGCTGTTTTCTATGTTTTTGCACGATTTTTTTTTCTTTCTTTCTTTTTTTGAACTTGAGTATTATTATTTTTTTATTAGTGCGAGAGCTACAGATGAGTACGAATTTGCAAGGCAGAAGGTGGCGAAATTTGTGAATGCGTCGGATTATGCAGAGATTGTTTTTACGAAAAATGCTACTGAGGCGATTAATTTAGTGGCTTATAGTTGGGGACTAGCTAACTTGAAGGAGGGAGATGAGGTTTACATTGTTTTCTTGTTGATTTGCAATTCATATTGGATTCGATCGTTGTTTTGTTGGGATAATGTGCTACTGTAGTTAGGACTAGCTGCTGCAGTAAAATCGTGCCTAGGTGCAGCTCATTACTTTTTTTGTTATTGTTCCTTCTTTTTTTTCTTTTGAAATTTCATTGTGATAGGAGGGTGTTTTATAGTTAGGAGGCTTGCGTATTCACCTCCAGCATTTTTAAAAATAGCAGCTATATCGCAGCAAGAGGATTTTATAAGTATCTAATAAGTAGACAATTACTTAAGTAATGGGATTCTGACTTGAGCTGCAAAACAGCACATCAATTGGTTTTGTTAGTAATCATGTAAAGGCTAAACTCTTAATATTGTCTCATAAGAACATTTCAATGAAGGTACTCATTAAAAACATCAAAGATGTTATATTTTTTTATATTTGCTTCTCTGTTGTACTTTAATTCCTTTTCCTTTCACAAATGTTGTGTAAGTTCAAGATTCTCCTGCAGAATGATGGAGTACCATGTGCCACCTCCATTTGTATTACATGTACTCCTGAATAGCCCATGCTAATTTGTTGATATTGGTGGTGGTTTGATTTACTAGAAAATTCTGATGTATAATCTGCAGATAGTACTTACTGTTGCTGAACATCACAGTGCCATTGTTCCTTGGCAATTTGTTGCTCAAAGGACTGGTGCAATTTTGAAGTTTGTAACTTTGAACCAAGAAGAGGTTCCTGATGTAGAGAAGCTAAGGGAAATGCTCTCCCAGAGGACAAAACTTCTTGTTCTTCACCATGTCTCCAATGTGTTAGGTGAGTGTATCTGTTTGATATTCATGGTTCAAGAATTTGTTGAGAATTCATCTATGGTTCTTAAAGGACTTCGCTGTGCTCTAAAGAACGATATGTTTTGTTTATATGTGAAGATAGATAGTTTACCACCTATGTCATATTCCTGGAGTGTAAATTTTTCTGTTTAAGTTAGACTTGTTAGTTTGCTTGCTTAACAGGGGTGGCATGCTGTAGCTTGTGTTGAATTAGCTGGAAAACTCTACATGTAAGTAATTAGTGCTGTTAAACGTGCCGAGCCGAGCCGAGTCGAGTCGAGTATTGTGATACTCGAGCTCGAGCTCAACCGAGCCGAGCCCGAGCTCGGCTCGTCAACAAAAACAAGTAAAAAAAAGGGTTCGAGCTCGAGTAACTTGTAACGAACTCGAGCTCGGAAAATTAACGAGCCTTATCTATTGAAAATATTGAAAATAAGTATAAAAATATAAATTTGTTAAAATAGTGAGGCTTCACGAGCTTTATCGAGCCGAGCTAGGCTCGGCTCGTTAGATAAACGAGCATAAAATGAGGCTCGAGCTCGGCTCGTTTACCTTATCGAGCGAGCCGCGCTCTCGTTAAGGTTCGACTCGTGTAACAGCTCTATAAGTAATATAGAAACAATTTGGATAGTTATATACACCTCTATAAAGAGGAGCCTTTAGGAACTAAAATGTGACAATTTTCTCATCAATTTGGAAACAGATTGTTTGGCTCAAGTCTCGTAAGAAATTGATACTCAAGCTTTAGAGAAAAGCAAATGCTAGTCCTAAATGCCAGTCTCAAAGTTCCGGATCAGCTAATGGTTTTATTCTTTTCTTTTTTTTTTCTTCCCATAATTGCCTGATAGCACAATTCTGTTTGTCATCCAAGCTGTCAATGCTGAAACTGATATTGCCTATCCTTGACTTGAGCATGGACAGAGTTTTGTTGGCCATCCTTGGTTGAGGTGTCTTCTCAAGCCCTAAAATGTTAAGCTACCATAGTTTCTACATGGGAACTGACATGACGAGGTCATACAATAATAATTATGTTGCTGTTAATGTAATCGGAAGTAATTATTCTAATTCTCCATTAGAAGGCCAAATTAACAAAACTATTAATTGTTCTCTGAAGTTGTTTCCTCTATTCATGACTTGTAGCTTCTGTTCTTCCAATTGAACAAATTGTGAGTTGGGCACATGATGTTGGCGCCAAAGTGCTTGTTGATGCTTGTCAAAGTGTTCCTCACATGGTAGTTGATGTGAAGAACCTTAATGCTGATTTCCTGGTTGCTTCTTCTCACAAGGTCGATTGGTTTTCCATATTTGTAAATTTTAAGGATATATACACGAGTATTTGAAGTTGAGAAATAAACATGCTTCAGATGTGTGGGCCTACTGGCGTTGGGTTCTTGTATGGAAAAAGTGAGCTCTTGTTTGCCATGCCTCCTTTCTTAGGTGAGTTCGTCTTCTAGTAGCCCCCTCTTCATGTTTCTTTACTCCCCCTCAGTAAAGAGTATTGAGTTATGTCAAGTAAAACTATCTGAATGTAGAAATAAGCCGTCTGTATTCAGTATTTTGGAGTAAAAAGGGAAAAACCATATGCATGAAGCTCTAAATGACCCCTGATTGACCTTTTTGACATTATTCTCAGGTGGTGGTGAAATGATATCGGATGTATTTTTAGATCACTCGACCTATGCTGAACCTCCATCCAGGTCAGTTTTTCTGCATTATCTGTAGTTTCAATGGGGGATGAGGGAGAACAAGGATTTGAATTTCTGGTTTAACAGACTGTCTAGGATTGTTTCAGACTCATAGGTGAAGTCTTGCTCTGATGATCAACTGATGTTCATGTTTTCTTATTCCAAAAGTATGTGAGAGAGACATGTTTAGTTTCAGTAGATGCTGGAGAGTGGGCTTTAACTTATACTTCCTCCATCTCGGGAATAGCTTCCTATTTTGCCATTTTGGGTGTCCCAAACAAAACATCTCATTTCATTTTTCGGCAATCAATCATCCAACATTAACATTAAATATACTCAAAAGTAAACCCACTCACATTATTTAATCCAACTTCTAACTTTAAAAATCAATTTGAGGGACCCACTTGTACTATTTTATCCAAAAGTAATATATACCTTATTTTTCTCCACCCAAAAAGTAAACGGGAAGCTATTCCCGGGACGGAGGGAGTAGTATATTTTAAAGCAACTGAAGTTGATGGGTGTTGCTTTATCAGATAGGTTAAGAATAAATCATGAATAACATATTTTGTGACAACACATCACTCTGCTTTTATGTTTTCCAATTAATCAACAACATGAGTTTAGCTGGGTTGCTCCTTTTTGTAAAGCTGCCATATGATTCTGATTTCATATTTCTTCCTCTACTTTCTTACTAGATCCAGCAATATGATTTTTTGTCATGTGTTTTATGATCTATACTTTATAGTTCTATGGATCTTCTTAGATTGAGTGAGAGGACTTCAAGTGTCTAATTGTGTGAATTTGATATGATGTGGGGTGTCACATGTCTGTTGGTTGCCAAATCACTATCTTAATGCAGCCACGTTAAATTCCCTTGCTAGTTCATTTGCCCTTAATGGCAATACCTTTTCCGAATTAATTATTAAGGCTCAGCATGGTTTAAGGGAAATTGAAGGAAAGGAAAAGAAAATGAGGGAAAATGTACTTTTTCATGTTTGTTTCAACGGAAAATGAAACAGGTGAAAAGGAAAATGTAGGAAAATTAGAGAAGACCAAAAAAAAAAAAAAAAAGAAGCCGTAAGAAATCTTATCTCTTTGTATTATCTTCGGAAAGTTGCAAAAACTTACTCCCTCCGTTCCATAGATCTCTTGCTATTTACTTTTTGCACAATTTTTAAGAAGTTTGATCTCCCTCCGTTCTTTTTATCTATCAAGAAGAGTTGTTTTCCAATTCTTTTTCTCCTATTAATAATTAATTTAAAATTCTGTCGAGTAATTCCACTGTTTGCTTGTAATTAAAAGAATATTTTGGTCAAAGTATGGCCGTAATTTGTACTCATGAATTTACATTAGTCAATGTTTAGCAAAAGTTAAAGAACAAAAGAGAAGAGAAGTGCAAAAAAGCCAAAAAAATCAGAAAAACATTTTCAAACAAAATTAACTACCAATTTCCTGGAAAACTGAAAAGTCCCCAGACAATAGAAAAAAGGGAAAATGCTGGTTTTCTTTCAACATTTTCCCAAGGGATTTGATTCCTCCAAATTCTTTTCTTTTCACTTAGAATCCTTCTTTTTCCCTCCGGAATCCTTTAAACCATGCAGAGCCTAAGTTCTTCTGCATGCCACTTTTCATGGTAAACATGTCTTCTCCATCAAATTGATATATGTTGTCACTCTCTGTTGACTATTCACAAAGAGCAAACCTGTATAAGCCAGCTAGCTCAAGTTTTTCTGTGTTAAAATTTCTTGTAGATAGTTCTGTGGGTCAAGCACCCACTATTTCCTGCTGATTTTGTTCTTCAGATAAATTGCCATGTGCAGATTTGAGGCTGGCACCCCTGCCATTGGGGAGGCCATTGGGTTGGGAGCTGCCATTGACTATCTATCAGGCATTGGAATGCAAAAAATTCACGATTACGAGGTAAATTTTCACTCAACGAATTATAAGTGAACTAATTACTTTCTCTTGGCTTTTCCTCATACTGGGCTAATACATGGTTTGTAACTCTCTCAATTTTGGGTATCATGCTTCCAGCCTTTTGTGGTGGTTTCGCTTGTGGGCTTGATTTTGTAGTGCGTACTGCTTATTTGGATGAATGAAAGAGCTTTCTTTGTTCCAACAATATAGCCTCTTCTCTTTGTTGTTCTTCATATTCTGCTTTTCTTGGATCTGATTTAGGCTGATTTTCCACTATTGCAGCAAGCCCTAATTAGGGAGGCCTGAGCATAATCCTTTTGTTTGAGATATTCTGCGATATTATTTGAGTGCAGCCAAAAGTATCAAGCCCATTCGTACCTAGTTATCTCTTCTAATACAATCATCATATATTATGTGTTGTACTTACCTGAAAAATTGTTTTAGATGATGACATGTCGGTTAGGCTAAAGTTGATTATGCTTGGGAAAGACATGTATTGCAGTTTACAATAAGCATAAAGTGGAATCTTGTTCCTTTAGCACTCATCTTGGTTCCCTTTTTTGTCCATTTTCAGACAGAGTTAGCACACTACTTGTATGATTGCTTGTGCTCAATACAGAATGTCCGTGTCTATGGTCCGGCTCCTTCAAAATCAGTGAACAGAGCAGCACTTTGTTCATTCAACGTTGAAGGTGTACACCCAACAGATATTGCTACTTTTCTAGACCAACAGGTACGGGTTCAATTAGGTACCTATTTACTTATGGACTTGGTAGTTTCTTTTGTATATTGTCCTTTTTGGCATATTTGGGAGGCGTCTTTTTTTGTAAATTATTCGTCGTATTTGAATGCCACACTCACTTTTTTACCGTTTCATTTACCAGCATAGTGTAGCTATTAGATCAGGTCACCATTGCGCTCAACCGCTTCATCGTTACTTAGGAATCAATGCAAGTGCACGGGCAAGTCTTCATTTCTACAACACAAAAGAAGATGTCGATGAATTTATCCAGGCTCTCAATGATACTGTCAGTTTTTTTGAATCCTTCAAGTGAAACTTAATGAGCTGCTGGAAGATGAATTCAATGTATTCTGAAATGATAAATGGAATTTGTTTGTTTGGTGAGATGGTTCTTTGGTTTAGACTTTAGATCTTGAATACTAGTTGAGTTTTAATTCTAGAACAGAAAACCTCAATTATCACTGGAATAGGATGATTGCATTACCATTTAGGTTTTTACTATGCTACAACCGCACTTCGTGGTGCTTGAATTTGTTGTATATTGTAATGTGTGATGCACATTGTACTCCTACATATACTTCGTAACTATTGTTATGAACGTGTTGCAGCCCTGGACTCATGTAACAAAGTTCACTTGAAAATAAAATTCCTAATTAGTACTCCCTTCACCTTGCTGAACTTAATATACTTTGTAAGCATTCACCGAACTTCATACATTACTAAACTAAAAATGATGTTATTCTACACTTGCCAATTAATAAAATATTTACTTTTACAAGTAAATTATACTATCTTACCACGAATAATACATTTTGCCACATTTTCATGTTTTATCATTTATTTTAATTTTTCACCTAAAACTACTCGTCAATCCAAATGTATGAAAGTTTGGAGACGAAGGACGGTGCTAATTCTCTACCCCATTAAATACCCGAGAAAATAATTCACTCTCATTATTGGTATGCATGGTAGTAATGCCCAATCAACTATTTCTCCCGTTCACTTAAATGTAGATTTCTTTTCCTCTTCTACACATTTGACAAAAGATTGTAAACTTCTTTCACTTTAAAATAAAGCATGGTAGTAATACCCATTTCTCTATCTTTTATTTTGTATACAAGTGCATCACATTTTATTTATTTTTTACGAGGTTTTTTACTGGTATGAACTTTTCCAGAACATTTAGAAATCTATGACTTATCTAAGTAGAGAAATTAATTAGACACAAATACCGTAAGTAGTATGAAATCATGTGTATGTCATTTAAGGAATTTTAATTTCTAAGTTTATGGATCGGGTTGTGCTATACCCATCCATAATAAGTTATATATTGAGCTCTCTAGAATTATTAGTAAGAGGAGACTTAAATTATTTTATTTTCGATAATGAGAATAAACAAATTATATATCACAACCAGTATGGGTATAAAACGCGTTCGGCAAACTATGAAATAGTATTACTCCGTATGTATTATACCGATTGCTAAAAATGTTGAATAATTGCATTTCATTTCTTTTCAAACTGTGTTCATTGAATCCCTACACATTGTAAACTTGATATATTATGTTATGAATGTATGTGAAATTATAATTTGTTCCCTCCCACGCAAAAAGGAATAGAGAACTCACTGAAACAGGTTATATGGTTGTGAAATTAATAATTTCTCTTCAGAAGGACGGTGGACCCACAAATATAATTAATTTGCTGATGAAAAAAATTTCAGGGTGTGGGATTGTTGGTCCCGATCAATTGTGTTTTGCAAAAAAAAAAAATTCAAATTGTGTTCATTAATAATACTAATGCACTTGTAAATTATATAAAAAAAAAAAAATTGGGAGAAAAAACAATTCCCTATGTTCTGAAATCAAGGTATAGAGTCTACACATAAGTATTAGTATGAACATTCTATACCAAGCACTGAAATCAGGGTATAGAGTTTACAAATAAACATGAACATCTATACCACTAAGCATGGTTATTCACAAGAAATTATTGAATCCATGTTTGTGCTCATAATAAATTAAAAATTGCTCCTACTACTCAGCCGAGAGCCTTGAGCATTGTACAAGAACGTTTGTAGGAGTAACCCAGTATATTCTGGGTGGAATTGCCACAACATGGGCGTCTTAGAAGTAATTATTGCAGTAGGATAATGGCTAGAAGGATTTGAAAGGCATTAAGATTTTCAAGGTTTAGCCAAGGCTTAGCTCACGACCCAAATGAGCGCCCTACTCAACTTGACAACAAAATGAGCAACAAAGGTAATTTGAGATAGGCTCAAAAAAAATTAACATAGCCTAGTCAAGTACTACCTCCGTTCCATTAATAAATTTCTAACTTTCCTTTTTTAGAGTCTCATTAGAAACTTTCTAACCCATAAATGTAAAGTTTTTACCCCACTAACTAATTTTTTATTATTTCTCTTTCCTACTTTATCATCACTTTATTCAATCTCTCTTACTTTATCACCCACTTACAACTTTACCAATATAATACTTCACACAAACTATTTTTTTAATGCATATTTCTTAATATAAGAGAAAGTAGCATGTTAGGAAGCTTTTAATATACCGGAGGTAGTATTAATGAGTCAAGTCGTACTCGGCTCGATAACAAAATGAATCACTATAGCTTTAGTCGAGCTCAAACACCTTATCGAGCGAGTCAACTCGAGCTTCAATAAACCGAGCCTAGAGGTAGTTTAAGCTTGGCTTGAACACATAATGAAAAGCTAAATTCAAGACTTAAAGAGCCGACCCCTCAATTATGCTCGACTCCCATAACATCATTGCTTCTTGGAGAAATATCAGGTTGTCCGAACAGAACTGCAATTAGCATAACCGAATCTGATAGGATTGTACAAGCGGCTAAGTTATTGACCAAGTGATAGCAGAGTATAAAATTGACAATTTTAGTACATTAGAACAGAACAAAACAGGAAAGATGATTTCCTAAAACCTAAGGCTTCATTTGTTTTGAGGGAAAATGGGAAAAAAAAAAATAGCGGAAAATATTATTTTCTACCATTTGGTATAGTTCTCATAAAATTCTAAAAAATTCATCAAAATTTATAAAAAATACATTTATCTCCATAAAATAAAGAAAATTGTTTTTCTCTCAAATTTTCCAGAAAAATCTTATTTACCTCTATTTTTTTCTTTTCCCCCATTTTTACTCAAACCAAATGAAAGCCTAACCATCTCAACAAGAATACACAAACAGCCGTGTCCGTCCATTTGTGCAAGTAACTAAAACAAGCCAAAATATAAAGCTACACCTCTCATTGGAATCGATCATTGATTCTTTTTTCTTCTTTTTCTTGATATAGGAATGGAGAAAATAATACAATCACCACTGCGCTCTTCTTAAATTTACTAAATTCTTAATCGAATTAGAATCAAATTGTAGTATAAAATATAACTAAGCAGAACTGAACTGATTGAGTTTTAGTTGAAGAGAACAGAGCCTGAAACTAAAACATAGAGTTAGCTAATTCTGAAATATCTGATGCAACTTGGTCGTACTCTCCCTGGGCTTTGTTTGCACCAGAACACAGCAAGTTGGCCTCTTGGTAGCTACTGCATTTGCAAGGTACTGTAACAAGAAGGGAATTAACATGTAAGTATGCAAAAGTTCAATCTGTAATTTAAAAAAAAAAAAAGAAAAGAAAATGAAACGGAAGTAGATAGAAGTAGCTCGACCAGTCAGAAGATACAATATTGGCTTAAGAAGTAGATAGAGAAAGGAAACAGTTTAACTGAAAAGTGGAAACTTTTGACGGAGGAAGTAAAATTTTAATTGCTTGGTATACTTAGACAGTCAATCACATACGATATAAATGGTCTGAAATGGATGAAAGAGTTCAGTACACAATTCTCTTTTTGAGCAGTACTTTGTTTTTCTTCTGAGAAATAGCATTCATTTTGTATTGCATTGGTCAATCAAGTGCCAGTTCCTTGACAATTGCTACTTATATTCAGGTGCGGAGACGGGTGGCGGGGGTGGCGACCGCCACCCCAAAATTTTCGTTTTCTTTGTTACTATAGGCATATTTTAGAAAATTATATATTTCGTCACCCCTAATTTTTTGAATAAGTCTTCTGAGAGACCGTTTTATGAATAGACTAAAAAAGACGAACAAACATTATAACTATATCCAAAAACATTAATAGTGTTAGTAAGAACATCGGTAACATACATATACATCAAAATGATACAAAATATACACTCATAAAATATTAATGATATTGTTTAAATCATTACACATGTAAGTAAGAACATCAATCCGTCTTTCAAGTCTCTCACTAATACACGTCTCTTTCAAGTAATTTTTTTTTAGTGAGTACATTTAGTTAGCCGGCTTTATAATTAAATAAGTTGAGAAAATTATAAAATTAGGTAAATTTAACGTAAGTCTCTTGAGAGACAGCCTTATGCAGAGACTAAAATAGACGGACAAACATTACAGTTATATCAAAAAACATTAGAGGTTTTACTAAAAACATCGGTAATATATACATATACAAGACTTTACGTTAATCTTTACGTCTCATAAAACATTAGACATATAAAATGTATGCGTACTCATCAAACATTATAAATATATTTAAGAACATCAATCTTTACGTCTCTCACTAATACGCGTTTCTTCCAAGACTTTGTGATTAAAGAGATGTTTTACTAATTAACTAATTTAAGAGGTTTATACGGACAATTTTTATACTTTTGGAGCAAGTTCTACGCGTGCATTTTTAATCATGAAAATTGCATAGATGAGACTGCAGAGTTCAGTGGAGGACGACTTCTTGTCTAACAATTTGATAATGCATATTGAAAAGGAATTGTCGGAGTTTTTTTACATTGATTTAATCATTGATGATTTTGAGAAGATGAAGAGACGTAGAATATACGATTTTCATAGAAGTTGGTCGTTTATTCATTTTTTGTTTGCCTTTATCATGATGTGGTTATTTCTTTCCTTTCATTTTACTTGAATATTCATATTTAATACTCCACCCGTTCCATTAAAAGCTTCCTAACTTTTCTTTTTTAGTGTTTCGTTATAAACTTACTAACCCAAAAAAGGAAAGTTTTTATCCCACTATCTAATTTTTTATTATTTCTCTTTCCTACTTTATCATCATTTTATTTACTCAATATTTAAATATGTATGATGAATTTGATGTAAAAAATATTATTCCGACCCGTCCCGTCCCGTCCTAATCCGACCGAACTAAATTACATATTGTACCTGTGTTATAATAATCCGTCACCCCGCACTTTTAAATCCTAGTTACGCTCCTGCTTATATTTCTAAGTCAAATTGTGGGCAACCAAGTTTCCAGTACGATTAATACAATTGAAATTCATAACATAGAAATGGAAATGGCTTTGTTTATGCCTAATATGATCAATGAAAGCACCTGCATCATCTTTGGCAAGGCGTCAAAATTAATCTTGATATATCCAACGGGTGGCGAATTTCAATGACTGGCAGCTAGGTAGTTGTGCAGTATCAAAGTGATCCCGAGCTTCTCTGAATCGATCGAAGCAGATGATGAGCAAAAGAAGGGTAGACACCGAACCACCATGGACAATGTGGTTTTTGTTATTCTAACATTTGAATTTAACTTACCTAACTTTAATAAACAAACATATGAATATCAATTCAATTTTAATTTAACTGTGAATCTAGTGAAGTTACTTTGATTCTATTATTTTCAACTTAAATTTACTAAACTAAACTTAATTGAATTGTAGTAGAAAATATAATTAAGCAGAACTGAATTAAATGAAACTGAACTGAATGAGTTTTTAATTGAAGAGAAAAACTTCCTCTGCTTAAACCATTAGTCAACTGATGATTCTCGTACCTTTCACTCATAGCCGCCATACCGCCACCTCCCAATCTCTCCCCATCAAATTTCCCCAATTCAATTGCACAAATTCGTTTCGTTATTGTACAGTTCCAACAAAAGATCGAGTCGCCATTTTCGCTTGAGAAGAAGAAGGAGAAGATGGATTGACATTGTTATTCGCTTGAGAAGAAGAAGAAGAAAGAGGATAGAGAAATTGATATGGATATTAAATTGAAGAGGGGAAATAGATTTACCTTCTTGCTTCTCGGATGACGAGAATTGAAAGAAGAGACGAAAGAATGAATGATGGAGATTTGGGGACAGAGAAGAAGATGAACAGTTATGAAGAAAAGAAAGAAATTAAATATCTATGCGTGTATCTCACGCACTATAACTATGAGAGTGAGGTTAGGCTGTAAATTCTAGCTTGTTAACTCACAAAACATCCAATTGAGAAGAAATCGCCGAAAATTTCGGTTCCTCCACGCGACATGTAGTTGTTTATTATACTACTTGAATTTAATTAATAAAAATAGAATTCGGGTAACACGTTACGCGTGTTATTGCGTTACGGTCCCTAGATAACTTATCTAGAGACGACCTATGTTATCAATAAAACCATTTATGTTATTAATCAAAACATATATGTTGTTAATGAATTAATTGTTGTTGTAATATGAAAAATACATCAATGTTAATTAATAACATCGATGATTTTCTTGACAAAATAGGTCTATCTCTAAATAAATTATCTAGAGACCGTCGCTAAATTCAATAGGCTAATTCGCCCTTAGTTCGTGAATTTAGCGACGGATTTTATTCCGTCGCTAAATTCATTTTTTTTTTCTTAAATTTTATATATTTTAAATTCCTGTTTCACATTTCACCTGTTTTTTCACATAATATAATCATACATAATATACCCGAAACAATTAAATTGCATTAAATATCCGAACGTAGATAAATTGCATTATCAAATATTCGACGAATATAAATTATTCATACCGAAGTCTAATGTAACTAAGAATGAGATAGTGTCAAAGTATGTAGCATAAGCAACTTAAGTCTGATGTAACTAAGAATGGGGAGGAGGCAGTGGATGGTACTGGGAAGAAGAGCTGAACATTTGGGTCAAAGCGTCCATCAATTTGAGCCATCTGAGCATTCCCCAAGCACTTCTTTGGTAAGTCGCTTGTCGTGACTATTTCCTCGTGGAGAGGAGTCATCATCTCTTGAACCTGGTCCTGTGTGAAGAGATTAAATCGTGATCCTCCCTGTGACACTGAGAAGCTACTAGAACTCATAGAAGGGCCCAAACTTCCCAATCCATATATTCGACCCTTGTTGTCCACTGGGTTGACTTCAAAGAAGATCTGGTCTTGCTCTTCAATTGACAGCTCATGATCGTCGATCATCCTCTCCACCTCACTCTGCAATAGTAAAGTGCATACAAAATGAGATGCAATTTTAGGAATCACTTTAAAATACATAAATACAAATGTTAACCTTAAGAAAGAAACGTACCGCAATACGCTCGGCCCTCACGTCAGTCCAAATGCCATTCTTCAGCTTAGCCTTCTTGAAGTGGTATAGAGCACTCTTCGGCTGTCCTCTATTGGCCTAAAAAATATATGTGCAAACAAGTAGTTAGTTGATTGAAATGAAAGCAAAAAATCTGTTATGTATCATATTCCAAGTCATAAACAACATATTTACTAACCTCCATCACGTGATCTGTAACAACAGCTCGCGACCCATAGTGATGTCTGGCAGTGCCCCGTACCATCTCGCGGCCCAGTCAAACGGTTTTGTCTGTTCTTGAAAGCTTGATCCTGGATAAATGGATCATTCCAGTACGCCTCCCAAAGTGCCCACTCGTCATCCCCCACCCAAGTTGGTTGTCTGCGTGTCTCCTTCATTTTGTAAACCATTTTTCTATAGATGTCTGATCCTAAAGTCTCGAAAATAGAGTACAACTGGGACACCAGGGCATTGGGAATGTAGTAGTCTTTCTACAACAATTCCATTCAACGTAAAAATTACACAAGTTTAAAGAAAGATAACAATTTAAATATAACACCAAGTTTAGTGGCTAACTGTTAGGAATATCTGTTAGTATTTTGATCACTCATCACATGTTCTTATCTTAGCCAGAAAGGTGATTAAGTACTCTTGGTTCACTTGAACATTGTAAAAGAGGAAATCACTGAGTATGATTAGTCTAGTAAATCTTGTAATAGGATTATAGGTCTCTGAGTGTAACTTTTATTTCAAGAAGACCATGAAGATCAATCCTAGCAATGGAGCTTTTCTGAAGATTAGAAGACTGAAGAATGCACAAGGTTTATGAAGACACAAAGGTTTAGTCTAACTCAGAAAGACTATGTCCTTAATCCTTTCTTGAGTATATCAACTTACTTTTGAAATATAATTCTGGACATATGACATCATGAGTATGGAGCATGCAAGCCATAAAAAAGGCTCATGTATCCGTTGAGACTAAAGGACAATGAAGCGATTTATGCATTAAATGCATCGGGTAAATCTTTGCAAAAAGCAAGTCCTCTCTGAAGAATGAGATAGTGACTTCTGAGTACATAGTTCAAGATATAAACGGATATAATTTGATAGAGAGAACAACGTATACAATTCAAACGCCTCTCAAATTTATCTATATATATCACACACTTAGATGCTTGAAAATACATACATTAGAACGCTCTATCTTGCAAACTTACCATCAAGCAAAGTATTCTCTCAAGCACTCTACTACCCTTTCTGAAAGCTTTCTGTTGCTTGAAGAATCACTAGTAGTTCTAAGTTGTCCTGAACCTTAACAAGAGATTGTTATTCGTGAAAGAGTTGAACTATCAGATACCCTTTCACGAGCTCATTCTCCGAGCGGACACCAATTACTTGGGTCAGTAAAGAGCAGACTGCCATCCACTGAACAAGTGTATTAAGTAGTCTTGTTCTATTAGGCTCTCTGAAAACATAACTGAAAAGTTATACGAGAAGCCTCTCTGACAAAACCTTTTAACCAACACCATCATGGCGTGGAGTAGAGGAAGTACTTGATTTGGGAAATCAGGGAATAACTCCAAGGTTATCTGAGTAGAGGAAGTATTTAGATCTAGGAGCTGGGGAATAACTCAGGGGGAACATTTGGTTGGGAACCATTTGTTTAAGAATCTTAGAATAGGATTATTGTAAGGTGAACTCAATTATCTGTTCTAGTGAATTCTAGGTCTCAGAAAGACCGAAGTGGATTAGTTGGAGGATTACGCCACCTCCAGATACCACTATACTTGCTGTGTCATTTACCTTTCTGTATTTACATTTCAGCAAAGCACACACATATTTATTGTTTCTACACTAACCTATCTTAAAGTCTTCCGCGCTCTGAATTTAAGTATCAGAAACCCCCATGTTTCTGAGAAACTGTGTTTATCGACAAAAGTTTTAAAAGACTATTCACCCCCCCCCTCTAGTCTTTTACTTTGCCGTTATCTGGACCAACAAGTGGTATCAGAGCAGGAGGTTCACAAGCCTTCTGCACTGAACCTAGATACCCAGATAGGTGAAGGAACTTTGTCCCTTTCTGAGGACTATATAATTTGTGTTGTAAGTGTGCAGGTATGTCTCTGAGTAATGTACCCGTTCTGAAGCCAGAAAACTACGAGAAATGGAAGAACAACATGATGCTCCATCTGGAGGCCATTAGTGATGAGATGATCTATGTCATAAATGAAGGGCCTATCAAAATCAGACAACTCAAACGAGTTACTGAGGTGTCTGATGGAAGAAAAGCCTCAGACAAGGAAGATGGAAGCGAGGATGCGGCTGCTAGTGATAGTGGTGGTGTTGCTTGTGGAAGCATTATGTATGAAGACAAGCCAAGAGAGCTCTGGACATCTGGTCAAGCTCGTAATATCATCATCAGATCGACACCTGAGCACATACAGTGTAAACTGTGGGGTGCTAAAACGGCGAAAGTTGCCTGGCAACTAATTGAAGAAATTTGTGCCGGAACTGAGAAAACCAAAGAAAACAAGTTCGAAGTTCTTAAATTGAAGTTCCAAAACTTCAAACAAGGTCCCACTGAAACTCTGGAAGAACTTGATTTCAGATTTACTACTCTTATGAGTGATATGGCTGCACTTGGTGAAAGCAATAGATACTCCTAGTCAGAAAAGATTAAGACTATTGTCAGAAGTCTCAATCACAACTGGGAACACACTAAGTTCTTTTATTTCAATCAAGGGATGCCAAATATTACTCCAGTAGAGCTCTTCTCTCATCTTGCTACTGTAGACTATGAGACAACTTAGAGAGAACAAACAGCTGAAAAGTTACAAAGTGTTGCTCTAGTTTCTCAAGGTTCTTTTGAAAAGAAGGATACCAAAGATGCATCTGAAGAAAATGCTCTTGCAGTAAGACACATGAGGAAATTTGTGAGTCAAGAGATTGAGAGAAGAAAAGCTAAAGAAAAGCTGAAAAAGCATCTTGGCCCAAACTATCATCAGTAAAAGAACATACAAATGAACAACTCTCTGAACACCCCCATTCAGAAATGTGTTAGTACTGAAGCTGTAGAAATAGGAAATGATATCTGTTTCTATTGTCAAAAGCCTGGTCACTTCAAGAGAGATTGTCCTGCTTTAAACAAACTCAAGACAGGTGACAAGAAGGACAGAAGAAATTTCAAAAGAAATCAAAGGGCCTTACTGACTGAAGAAAGGAAGAAGATTCAAATTCAACTTGATGCTCTAGACATTGAGACAGATTCTGAAGATGGAGATTCAGATGACTCAAACCTACCATCACCAGAATTGTGTGGAATCACCCACGATGTAATCGACTTCGATCTTAAGAAGAATGAAATGTGTGGAGTTGCTGAGATTGCTGGTCCAGACATCTCCAACATTGAAATGTGTCTTATGGTTGATGAGGTAACTAACAATTCACAATTTCTGTACTATGAGAGTGATGATGGAATTGAAGATCTGGAGTTGGTCAAGAGTGAATTGGATCGTTATGAGAAAGAATTTCTGGAAGCACAATCCAAAACCATAATTCTAGAGGAAAGCAAAGAAATTCTTGAAAAAGAGGTTTCTGAGCTAACCAAAGTATCTGAGAACAAGAACGCTGAAATAGCCTTTCTGAAAGCTCAGATATCTGAGAATGAAAATTCTCACAAACTAGCCTTGGATGAACTTAATAAGAAAATGATGAAGCTACTTTCTGAGAATGAAGAACTCAGAAAGAAAGAGCTATCCTTCCAATCTTATGCAAAAGTTAGTGACACTCTTACTGAGGTTCAATCCTATCTGAGAGATCCCTCTGAGAAAGGTGGACTTGGACTTGATGAACAATCGAGTAATTCATCTCCTCTGAAGAAGAGTGATGAAAGGTTGACCTTTATAAAAAGTCAACAGAATGGTTCTTCAACCACCTATAGCATTGGTCAGAAAGCTAGGGTAGTTGACAAAGGAAAAGGAGTAGCAACTCAGCCTTTGAAAGAACAACAAGTTCACAAGAAACATGTGGATAAGGTTTCTGAAAAGAAACACAACCCTCAGACATGCAACCATCCACATTGCTACATTACTAGGAAGGGAAGAATTGTTGGTCTAGGCAAATTCTCAACTGTACCATTTTATGAAAATAAAGATGGTGCAGAAACTAGTAAGGCTTCTGAAGAGCGCATTCAGAAAGCCAAAGGTGTTCGAAATGGCATTGGCTATCGTGCTATTGGAAAAGTTCTTCTGCAACAATATAAGGAAGGACAAGAACAATGGCGCAAGACTGATATTGCGTAACAATGAGCGAAGTGGAAGAAATCTCAAGCCACTGAAAAACTGAATGCCAGAGCTAGAAGGAACCTGGACAGAAAGGCCAAGTTTGCTGAAAAGCAACCCCAGAAATCCAGGGTCCAGAAAGCACCAAAAGGAACACCTAGAAACACCCCAAGAAGGAAAATTGAGATCAAAATTACTGATTCTATTGCATCTCCTTCTGATCAAGTTAGACAAAAACAAACTCCCAAGAAATTCACTAAAATGTGGATTCCTACTGGAAGAATGTTTAGTCTAAATGGTTCTATCTCTGAAGCAAGAACCTAACTCCTGTTTCCTGTTTTGTGCAGAACGCCTCTTGGACTAAGGCTCAATGGCTATTTGATAGTGGATGCGGAAAGCACATGACAGGATACAAAGCAAATCTGGTCAACTACAAAGCTTGCAACAATGGACCAGACATCAGATTTGCTGGAGGAGAATTAAATCCCTCTCTGGGATATGGCATCGTCAAATTGGGATCATTAACAATCACTGACGTATTACATGTTAAGGGTTTGAAATATAATCTATTTAGCATGAGCCAGTTTGCAGACAAGGGATTTACTGTGAAATTCAAAGCAAAGTATTGCAAACTTATAGACAATGAGTCAAAGCAGACAGTCTTGGTTGCTCGGCGGAAAGGCAGTCTTTATGTTGCCGACTGGGCATCTGCCACAACTGAAGAATGTCTCATGATGAGTCTATCAGGTCACACAGAAGAGCACTGGTTATGGCACAAAAGAATGAGTCACTTGAATTTCAAAACTCTGAACAAACTTGCCAAGAAAGAGTTAGTGGTTGGCCTTCCCAAAACATCTTTCAGAAAGGATGGTATCTGTTCTGCCTGTCAGATGGGGAAACAATCTAAAATCTCTTTCAAGTCCAAAACCAGACACTCTAGTTTTAGACCACTGCAACTATTACACATGGATCTTTTTGAATCATCTGTAACTAGCTATGCAGGAAAGAAGTATGGTCTTGTTGTTGTAGATGACTTCTCAAGATTCACTTGGGTTGTCTTTCTGAAGCACAAATCTGATGCAAGGGTGGAGATACCAAACTTGTTGAATAAGCTTGAAGTCATGAAAAATGACAAGGTATCTGCAATCAGAACAGACCATGGTACTGAGTTTGTCAACCAGTACATTAAGGAGTTTTGTACCAGCAAAGGTATACAACACCAACTTTCCTCTGTAAGAACACCACAACAAAATGGTCTTGCAGAAAGGAAAAATAGAACACTTAAAGAAGCAGCAAGGACAATGCAAGCTGACATTGAGATAAGTGAAGTTTATTGGGTTGAAGCTGTAAACACAGCATGCTACACACAAAACAGATGTTTGATAAACAAACACCATGACAAGACCCCTTATGAACTCTTGGTTGGTAGACCCCCTAATATCAAACATCTAAAAGTGTTTGGTTGTAGATGTTTTGTTCTTAACAATGGAAAAGAGTATCTAAGAACATTTCAACCAAAGACAGATGAAGGTGTTTTTCTTGGTTATTCTATGAATAGTAAAGCATATAGAGTTTACAACAAAAGAACAAAGAAAATTGAAGAATCAGTTCATGTTGTATTCTATGAAGAAAGCAGGAAAACACCCCTTGCTGATGAACTCTCAGAAAGGTTCAAGGAACTAATGATAAAGGATTCTGAAGAAGAACCCTCAGAAAGGAAAAACATCATTGTGGAAAGAGAGGATGACTACGTGAAGAAAAGCATGAAATGCCTAGTAACAACCAGATGATTCTCAGACATGATGAAGAATTTCCTATGAGAATTCCAGAAATGGAAACTGAAGATGTTCATCAGAGAGCTAACTCTGGAAATGACCTCTCTGACAGGCATGTCCCAGAAAGCTCTCACACTGAGCAAGTGTCAGACATTCACCGCCCTTCTGAGGTGCAAAATGTCACAGATACTGAAGAAGTATCAAGTCATAATCGTAGTGATTCACATTCAGATCACATAGATGTTGACCCTACTAGCCCTAAACCCATGATGAGATGGATGAAGGATCATCCTGCAAAAGACGTGATTGGACCAATCAATCAAGGTGTTAGGACTAGGAGAGCAATAGCTGAAAATGCTAATTCTCTCTTTGGATGTTTTATCTCAAACATTGAACCAAAAACTATAGAAGAAGCATTAAGAGACCAAGACTGGATCTCAACAATGCAAGAAGAGTTGGATCAGTTTGAAAGAACCAAAGTCTGGAAACTAGTTCCATTTGTAGAAGGAATATCTGTGATTGGAACTAAGTGGGTTTTCAGAAACAAGATGAATGAATCTGGTGAAATAACCAGAAACAAAGCAAGGTTGGTTGCGAAGGGATTCACCTGCATCAAGGTTTAGATTTTGATGAGTCATATGCACCAGTTGCAGATTGGATGCAATAAGACTCTTTCGCCTTCTGACTCATAAAGACTTTAAAGTTTATCGATGGATGTCAAGAGTGCATTCTTGAATGGTGAACTTCTGAGGAAGTCTATGTTGAACAACCACGGCTTTGAAGTTTCATCGGAAAGTAGAATGGTCTATAAGCTCTGAAGCTCTTTATGGATCAAACAGCTCCAAGAGCATGGTATGACACTTTGGCCAAATACCTTCTGGAAAGTGGTTTCAAGAAAGGTGAAGTTGATAAAACTTTATTTACTTTAAACCATGATGGGAAACTACTCTTAGTTCAAGTATATGTTGATGACATCATATTTGGATCTAAGGACAAGCAACTTTGTGATGACTTTGCAAATCTCATGAAAAGTAAGTTTGAGATGAGCATGATGGGAGAATTGAACTATTTCCTAGGATTGCAAGTCAAGCAACTCAATGATGGAATATTCATTAGTCAGACAAAGTATGCAAAAGACATGCTCACAAAGTTCAAACTTAAGCCTTCTGAAAAGAATGCTAAGATACCTATGAGCATAGGAACCAAGATGACCTATACTGAATCAGATAAGAGTGTTGATGAACACAAGTATAGGAAATTAATAGGTTCACTACTTTACCTTACTGCAAGTAGATCTGATATTCAATATGCAGTTGGAGTGTGTGCTAGATTTCAAACAAATCCAATGCAATCACACTACAACATTGCTATGAAAATATTAAGGTATGTGAAAGGTACAATAGATGTAGGTTTGTGGTATCCGAAAGAAAGTGGATTGAGTTTGGCTGGTTACTCAGATGCTGATTATGCGGGATCAATGCTTGATAGGAAAAGTACCTCAGGAACTTGTCAGTTTCTGGGAACTAGACTTATCTCGTGGTTTAGCAAGAAACAAAACTCAATTGCAACTTCTACCACAGAGGCAGAATATATTGATGCTGGTTGTTGTGCAACACAAATTTTGTAGATTCAACAACAACTCAGAGACTATGGACTCAATGAAGAGAAAACTCCCATTTTCTGTGATAACACAAGTGCTATTGCAATCACACAGAACCCCAAATTCCATGTCAGAACAAAGCACATTGATGTTAGACACCACTTCATTAGAGACAATGTTGAGAAAGGCAATATAGAGATACTCAAGATTGGCACAGAAGACCAACTTGCAGATATCTTCACTAAGCCCTTACATGAAAGCCGGTTCTTGACCTTAAGACATAATCTTGGATTAATGGAGTTGCCTAAGGACTGAAAAATTATCCTGAATCTCTAAAGACTGAATAAGTGAGTAGGCCTCTGAGAACAGGTTCTCGAAAGCCAAGTTGATAAGAAGTGATGCAAAGGTTTCTGAGTAACAACACTCAGAAAGGCAAAACATTTCTGGAACGGGTATCTAGAAAGGCAAAGGTCGGTACACACTTAATAAGTAAATAAAACTAGAACATACTTACTGAGAGTGGGTCAAATACATTCAAACAACTGAAGCTTCTGACACTTGAATTCAGAAAGCTATTTAGTCATAAAGAGAAATGGACACACAAAGCCCAAAGGGTATAAGTTCTGAAAGTCAAACATGTGCAATGTCTTGTATTTTTACCATTTTCATGATAAACAATATATAGATAAGGACTTGACTCTCAGAATGATAAGCTCAAACGATTAAGTGTTCCTACTCTTTACTAAGTGACACAATGAATGTAGCATATTAAAAATCCATCAAGTCGACACATTACCATTTGTTGATTGATATCATTACAAGATATTTAATATAAGCCCTTGATGAATAAACGTTTGATCTCAACGGTTGAGATTAAAACAAAGCAAGTAATGTCTGTTGAGAAATGCAGACATGGCCCACTACGCATTTAATGAAGTACAAAGGACGTACCACGCCAACGCAGATGCAAAGACACGCATTCATATTCAGCTATATGTATGTTGTATCTATGAACATTTTGTCTGCTATATATATATATATATAGGATTTGGGCAAAAGACAAACACTTTTACCAATTTCGAAATTTCATACTTGCATCAAAACAGCAAAATCTCTCAAGATTTCTGCAAAACCCCTCTGCAAAACTCAACTTCTTGTGCTTAGTCTTCTGAAAAGATAGACTAATCTCTATTAATTGTGCAATATTCATCTGAAAAACACTCACTCTAAACTCTATATAAGAGATGGCACCCAAGAAGATGACCACCAAGAACCCTAAGGCAACATCCTCTCTGCCTGAAAAGCAAGGAGGAAAGGAACTTAAGGTGTTGAATAAACGCCTTCTGGGAAAGTTTACCCCATCGGACTGGAACCCTAAACACAAAATGAATTGGGGAGCCTTTCTAGTAAAGAGATATGTATCAGCAGTTATATCTTCAAAACCAGAAAGGAAGCGATATTAGAATCTTGAAGAATTCCCATATCTACAAGCTTCTATCTGCACCAGTGGACTATCCACAATGGATGTACTGGAGTTCTATAACAACTCTAAAATCTTCACAAAAGTTGTGAATGATGAAGAAGAAAAATACATGCAGACTGAAGTCCAAGTACAAGAAATTGTTCTAGACTGCAAGACTTTCTGCAAGATATTCCGATTAAAAAATCGAGGAACATTTGAAGACATCAACATCAAGGTCGCTTCCATTATTCAAGGCGTCAAAGAGCTATTTGAAGCAATCCAGTTAGAAAATGCAAAAGGTTGCCCAGGAGACTTTGTTCTGAAAGCCATCAGAACTAGTCATCTCCAGAAACACTGGAGCACTTTAGCTCTTATTCTGGTCCGTTGCTTTGATGGCAACAATGGAGGAGTAGACCAGATAAGCATGGAGAGATGGATGATGATGCATCTTCTGAACAAGAAGCATGAAGGGCAGGAAACCCACTTCAATTGGGGGAAGTACGCCTTCAACAAATTCCTTGGACATATTGAGGAATTTGAGCCCAAAATCATCAATGGCCTTGCTGAGCCAAAGGCTAATATGCACTTTGGTCTCAGAATCTGTTACATTCTGGAAACAATGGGAATCACTCTCAGAGAGAAAAAAGAAATCCCAGTCACTAATTCTCTTTTCAGACACACTTTTGAAGAAAAGGAGAAAATTGCTGCTGAGAACGCACTCAGAAAGGCAGAAGAAGAAGAAACTGCACAGCAAGGTGAGGAGGTCTCTGAGCAAGCCAAAGCTAAACCTCCAGTTGCCAAGAGAAAGAGGACTCAAAGCAAAAGAGCCTCCAAGTCCCTAATCATACAAGAGGCACAACCTTCTGGAGACAAGGTCTCAGAAGATGTTGGACGCCCAGAAAGGCAACTCCAGAATGCCCCAAGAGTCCTGAACCAGAATGCTCCAGAACTCTCCAGAGATGATAGAAATATCATAGATGGGTCTGCACCAACACAGAATAGTGATTCTGAGGATGATGAAGTACTTGCAAAAGTACTCAAAAGATTCAAGTATGAGACCCATGGAAGAGCATCAAGCTCAGCTCTCAAAGACAAGAGCCCTCCGCCTAAAGGTGAAGAAGAAGGCCTGGGTGAGGAAGATAGAATGATGGAAGATGTTGCCATTGCTTCCACATTCACAATGCCAGCACTTAATTTTGCTGAAGAAAACCCTGTTCTTGAACAGGTTCCTCAACCTTCTGAGAGAGCTCAACTCTCAGAAAGGGATCAAACTGAGATGGAGACTCAGAATGATACTGCAGAGGAGAACAATAATGAGCACAGAGAGACTGTGGAATCACCACAAGTCCAAGAGATCAATGATCAGCCTGACTCTATTCAGGTAACAAAGATAGTTTGTATCTAACATGTCAACATAATTGTATGTTAACTTGTTACTCATAAGCTGTATTTGTTACAGGCCAACTTGGAGACACACTTTCAGGGGGAAGAAAACCTGTCCACCCCCTTGAATCAAGAAGAGGTTCCTCCAACCTCAGAACATCAAGAAGAGCCTGTCCCACAGGTAGTAAAAGTTATCTCTGAACAAGAAATAACTAACTAAAATTGCTCTTATGTTCTAATATTCTTAATGACTCTTCTTAGGCTCCAACTGAGGAAGTAGTGGTGGTGGAACCAACACCCCAAAACCTAGAGATTCCAGAAGCTGAAAAGCTTTCTGAGGAAGTATTTACTGAGCCTTCTGCTGAGAAGGTAAGTAATCAGTAATAGTCTTCTTCAACGAATGCTCTGGAAAACCCACTACTAAAATCTCTTATGTTTGTTCTTACAGGCTCAGTCAGAAGAACAATTGGATGGAGAAACAGTTGTCATCTCCTCCAAAAGAAACTAAAAGCTTCTTGAACAAGCGATTCTGCGAAAAGGTGCGAAACCCCAGGTTTCGAGGAACATCTATTGAGCTTCCTCACTTGGAAGTAAGTGAAGTCTCAGAAAGCACTTTTCCACCTATCTTTTCTGTTAAAAGTTTCTAAACATGTTTGATTTTAACTCTCAGGTTCAAGCAGAAAGAAAGGTTGATGAGGATAAAACTTCTCCTCACACCAAAGTATCTGAGGCCTCTGTGCCCAAGCAAGCAAAAATCCAAGCAGATGAGCCTAGTGTTTCTACACAGGTATGCTCAGAAAGCTCACTTCTGCACACAGATACTAACACAAGTGGTTTGAACAAAACTAACTTGAACACTTTCTTTCAGGCTCAAAGTCTAGTGCCAGTTGATTTACTCAAGGCCTTCCAGAAGCACACCTTAAAGAAACATCTCAAGTGCTTGCACAATGGCGTAAACTCAGAAAGGCTGACCTTTCGGAAGTAGCCAGAGTAATCGACGTCCCAGAAAAGAGAGCAATTGCCCTAAATCTGGAGGATTATATCCATGCATTGTTCCCTACAGAGTCCTACTCATTTGCCACTCTAATGCATGAAGACTGCATTCATGAAGTAGCACAAAGACTTATAGCAGATTTCAAGTCTGCGGATGCTCAAACCCAAGAGAAGATGGTTACCCATCCTGCCTTGCCCAGCAAGCTCACTACTTATCCTGCTGAACAAGAAGAAGTTAATGGGAGGATGATTACATTCCCAAATGTGATCAACCTGGTTTCAGAAGATGACGAGGAGATGGACGAAAATGATTATCAAGAACCTCCATCTGAGCATCCAAACCAAGAAACAAAGAACAAGAGTGATGATGATGATGATCAGAATGATGATCCCAAACATAGACAAGGCGGGATTCAGAAAGCCAGCAAAGAAAGTGGAGAAAAGGCTACTCCCTCAATTGCTCAGAAAGCTCCATCATCATCACCTCCAAAATCTCATCAAGATACCCAACAAGCTGAGCACAATGATGCCATAGAAGAAATTTCAGCTGCTGAGTTTAGGATTGAACAACTCAGAAAGGTATTGGAAGAAGAGAAGAGAATCAACATTGAGACTCAAGCTCTTGTTGATGAAAAGGAAGCCAAAATCAAGAAGCTCGAAGAAGCTAATGCCAAGGAATTGGCACTCCTAGATGAGCAAAGAAAACTGAAGAATGCCATTATTGTCACAGCTGCTGAGATAGATGCCATGGATGACAATGACGATGAAGAGCATGATGCTGAGGCTGCATCAGAAAGACCTTCTACATCTTCTCAGAAGGCCATCACACTTGATGGAAAGCAGAAGAAGATTGTCAATCTGCAAACAATCCAAGAAAAGGATTATGACAGTGATGCTGAAACCCACAACTTGATTACTGAAGTAGAAGATGAGAGACTTATCACTCAGCACAAGAGAGCCCTACTTGCTCCTCATATATTCTCTGCACCAAGTAGTTCAAGAAGTGAAGAGCATCGTGCAAGGAACAGTGTCTTTTTAGAACTCAGAAAGACACTAGTTTCCCCAGACACAGAAGTGCTAAAATCCGTCCCAGAAGAGATGAAGCCATTGGCTGCTGCTTTACTCAACAGAGCAACCAAAGATAGCTCTCATCGAGAAAGACCTAGGGTTGGTCAGGGATGAGGATTGCAACAATGCTAATGCAGCATTGAATGAAGCCAGCCATGCTGTCCTGCAAGCCAACGCCATACGAAGGCCACTTGAAGAGCTCAACACAAAGGAGCAGGAACTGGTTAGACAGAATAAAGAGCTGAAGAAGGAACTTCAAGAATTAGTTAGGGTGCACAACAATCTCCAGAAAAACTTTGAAACTCTCTCTGAAGCTTATGCTATAATGAGTCAGTCATTCATGACTAGGGGGGGGGGGGGAGAAGAGATGCCTCAGAAAGGCAGAGGAAGAAAAAGAAAACAATCAAATCCTCCCTCCTCAAGTCAACTTGTCATTAAGGACACCATTGGAAACACCCTTGCTGAAGAAGTTGTTCCAGATCAACCAGACAGAAGGCTGAGAAGTATGATAACTAGGGGAGCCAAGTCCCTTAGAATCTCAGAAGAGAAGAAGACTTCTGAAGAAGAAGAGAAGGAAGAAGGAGAAGTGAGAGGCCAAGAAAGCTGCAAGTCTCCAGTCTTGGACTTCAATGATGATGAGGATGATTCTGATGAACATCCACTTCACAAGAAAAGGAGACAAGCAACTACTTCATAACCTCCTCTGGCAGCAAAGCCCTTAGCAGCCAGAACTCCTTCTGGCAACACCAAGTCTATACAAGGAACATCCACCAGCATAGCCCCAAGGCAGGAAGAAAGGGTTAGAGGATCTCCAGTTTGGCAGAGTAAACAATGAAACATATCAAGAAAGGCCAACTGATGCCCACATTGAGTATATGAAGACCAGTAATGAAGAATCTTCATATAGGTGCATTCTGAACAAGAGAGGGTATTGGATTCTGGAACTACAATATCTACTTGTCAATGATAAATTTCCAACTCCCATCCTCAACCAGATCCTGAAATGGAGAGAAGGCAAGCCAGAATTGCTAAAACCTGAGCACCTTCATGCCTGGCTAAACTTTGAATTAGAAAAGAGAAATGAAGCCAGAAAGATGGATCTTTCTTTTGCCTGTCCTTACCCAAAGCCTGAAGATGTACACAAGTAAGAAAGCTGGATGGTAGATACAGCAGGAAGAACAAACTAGGTGTTTCAACCTATGAGTCATTCTATATGACATTGGATGAATACCTAGATGATATACACTATCTGGAAGAAATATACAAGTATTTCAACCTGTCTCAGCTGCAAGTAGACCATGCATGGGTCTGGGGAAAGTACTTCTGGGTCAAACATTTTCTGCGGAAGAATCACAAGCTTGGCAAGAGTTATCATGAAATATGTGACTTATCCAGAAAGACAGAGCTCTCTGTCAGAAGGATTCTTTATGACTATGTCCAAGAATGCAGAAAAGTGGATGATCATGTCAACTGATCCAGAAAGGGTGCTGAAGAACTTGAGGTATCTAAACCCAAGTTGCATTTCTGAAGACTTGAAGACTAGTAACATTAGAATACTCTATTGGAGCTTGGACTCTCCTTCGTTCTAATTTACTTAGTATGTTTTATTACTTTTTGTAATCTTGCTGATTGTTTCTAAACTTCTCTATATGTAAAAGTTGCATCTCTTTCTGTAAACTGTACCTATCTGAAGATCATACTCTCAGATACATTTTAATAGATGACAACTTATCAGCAAAGATCACTTCTTGTGATTTGGTTGATGTTTACTTGCTGCACTTAATTCAACTAAAATTGAATATAATTTGAAATGATTAAGTGGTGGATTGTTTTCTCTTCCATGATTACAAATTTGCAATAGGACTTAAAAGATAGTCATGGATGACTGATTAAAAAGGGGGAAATTTGTTAGGAATATCTGTTAGTATTTTGATCACTCATGACATGTTCTTATCTTAGCCAGAAAGGTGATTAAGTACTCTTGGTTCACTTGAACATTGTAAAAGAGGAAATCACTGAGTATGATTAGTCTAGTAAATCTTGTAATAGGATTATAGGTCTCTGAGTGTAACTTTTATTTCAAGAAGACCATGAGAATCAATCCTAGCAATGGAGCTTTTCTGAAGATTAGAAGACTGAAGATTGCACAAGGTTTATGAAGATACAAAGGTTTAGTCTAACTCAGAAAGACTATGTCCTTAATCCTTTCTTGAGTATACTAACTTACTTTTGAAATATAATTCTGGACATATGACATCATGAGTATGGAGCATGCAAGCCATCAGAAAGGCTCATGTATCCGTTGAGACTAAAGGACAATGAACAGTACTATGCATTAAATGCATCGACAGAAATGCTGCAAAAAGCAAGTCCTCTATGAAGAATGAGATAGTGACTTCTGAGTACATAGTTCAAGATATAAACGGATATAATTTGATAGAGAGCAGAACGTATACAATTCAAACGCCTCTCAAATGTATCTATATATATCACACACTTAGATGCTTGAAAATACATACCTTAGAACGCTCTATCTTGCAAACTTACCATCAAGCAAAGTATTCTCTCAAGCACTCTACTACCCTTTCTGAAAGCTTTCTGTTGCTTGAAGAATCACTAGTAGTTCTAAGTTGTCCTGAACCTTAACAAGAGATTGTTATTCGTGAAAGAGTTGAACTATCAGATACCCTTTCTGAAGCTCATTCTCCAGAACGGACACAAATTACTTGGGTCAGTAAAGTGCAGACTGCCATCCACTGAACAAGTGTATTAAGTAGTCTTGTTCTATTAGGCTCTCTGAAAACATAACTGAAAAGTTATACGAGAAGCCTCTCTGACAAAACCTTATAACCAACACCATCAAGGCGTGGAGTAGAGGAAGTACTTGATTTGGGAAATCTTGGAATAACTCCAAGGTTATCTGAGTAGAGGAAGTACTTAGCTCTAGGAGCTGGGGAATAACTCAGGGGGAACATTTGGTTGGGAGCCATTTGTTTAAGAATCTTAGAATAGGATTATTGTAAGGTGAACTCAATTATCTGTTCTAGTGAATTCTAGGTCTCAGAAAGACCGAAGTGGATTAGTTGGAGGATTACGCCACCTCCAGATACCACTATACTTGCTGTGTCATTTACCTTTCTGTATTTCCATTTCAGCAAAGCACACACACATATTTATTGTTTCTACACTAACCTATCTTAAAGTCTTCCGCGCTCTAAATTTAAGTATCAGAAACCCCCATGTTTCTGAGAAACTGTGTTTATCGACAAAAGTTTTAAAAGACTATTCACCCCCCCTCTAGTCTTTTACTTTGCCGTTATCTGGACCAACACTAACATACCACTCAAATTGTGTGCAATAAGTTCATGAATAAACACCAACATATCACCCAAGTTTAGTGGCTAACATACCACTCAAATTGTGTGCAATAAGTTCATGAATAAACACCAACATATCACCCAAGTTTAGTGGCTAACATACCACTCAAATGACACAACAAGTTCATGAATGGTGACTAACATATCAAACAGATGATCTCGACGCAGTCCTTTGGGCACACAGGACGACGACTCGGACTTCCACACAGGAGACACCCTTCTCCCTTGTCTACGGATCCAAGGCGGTCATCCCCTCAGAAGTAGTAGTGGAAACCCAAAGGATCCAGCAATACAACCCAGCTGAGAATGATCTACGACCTTGAGCTCCTTGAGAACAAACAGAGTGGGGCACTAGCTAGCATCCTTCGATACCAAGCCATGACTGCTCGAGCCTACAACAAGCGTGTCTCTCCCAGAGACATACAAGTCGGAGACTTAGTCCTCAGAAGAGTTGACGTCCTAAGCAATGTTGGGAAACTCAAGCCCAAATGGGAAGGACCTTACAAAGTTACTGGAGCCAGAATCAATGATCACCTTTCTGGCAAAGATAAGAACATGTGATGAATGATCAAAATACTAACAGATATTCCTAACAAATTTCCCCCTTTTTGATCAGTCATCCATGACTATCTTTTAAAGTCCTATTACAAATTTGTAATCCTAGAAGAGAAAACAATCCACCACTTAATCATTTCAAATGATATTCAATTTTTAGTTGAATTAAGTGCAGAAAGTAAACATCAACCAAATCACAAGAAGTGAGCTTTGCTGATAAGTTGTCATCTATTAAAATGTATCTGAGAGTATGATCTTCAGATAGGTACAGTTTACAGAGTGAGATGCAACTTTTACAGATAGAGAAATTCAGAAACAATCAGCAAGATTACAAAACATCTTTCCAGATGGGGGATGTGATCAGATGTCTCCTTGCTTTTTACTAGCATGTCATCTACATAAACCTCCATTGATTTGCCAATCTCTTCTTTGAACATTTGGTTCACCAATCTTTGGTAGGTGGCGCCAGCATTTCGTAGGCCGAATGGCATGACCTTGAAACAGTATACTCCCCCTGCAGTGATAAAAGCGGTCTTTTCGATATCATGCTCGGCCATCTTGATCTGATAGAAGCCTTGAAAAGCATCCATGAAACTCAACAGTGCACACCGGCAGTTGAGTCTACCAATTGATCAATTCTTGGCAGGGGATAGGGATCCTTTGGGCAGAAACGGTTGAGACTGGTGAAGTCATTGCACATCCTCCATTTTCCCGAACTTTTCTCTACTAGGACCACATTGCATATCCAATCAGAGTAATGAACCTCCTCAATGTGTCCTGCCTTGAGTAGTCGTTCTACCTCATCTGCGATGATCTTGTTGTGGACGGGACCATGGTCTCTCTTCTTCTGTCGAATGGGTCGGACATTTGGATCAACGTGGAGTTCGTGTACCATGACTCGAGGATCTATACCGCTCAGATCTTCAGTTCCCCAGGCAAAAACATCGGCATTCTTTCTTAAGAAGGCAATCATTTTGATGGTTGTTTCTGCGTCCATTTCCGAGCCGATTTTCAGTGTTTTTTCGGGATATTCTTCTTCAATTGGGATTTCTAAGACGTCTTCATGGGGGGCCATCCGATTCTCATGAAAGAAGCTTTTGGTCGGCGTTTCACCAGGTGGTTCAGGGGGAATGACTTGATATTCATCAATTCTATCCTCGCACTCCTTGGCCGTTGCGACCATTTTCTTTTTGTCTAAGCCCATTTTCAACCAGTTAATTCCTTTCCCAGGAGGTCTTTCTCGCCTCTTCCTTCGGCTTTCTTGTTGGATAAAGAGGCACTGTTTCTTTGTTCTCCGGTCATCTTCTTCTATCCTTATATCATATTCACTCCTAAAAAGCCGCAACGCCCTTCTAGTAGAGAGAGTGTAGCATTCCCATGCTCTTCTCCGATCTCCACTAAGGGATCCGACGCCTGCTGCGGTGGAAAACTTCATCCTTAGGTGGAAGGTTGACACCACTACTTTGAATTGATTTAGAGCCGGTCTCCCCATAATTATGTTGTATTCGCAACCTGCCTCGGTGACAACAAAAGGGACTTGGTGAGTAACCCTGAGTGGAGCTTTTCCCATGGAAACCGAGAGATACAGGATTCCTCTTGGCCTGATCCGGTTTCCTCCAAAGCCAACGAGGTCCGTAACAATCCTCTTGAACTCATTTCCATTTTTCGGACAGTGCTCATGAAGAGGATGTTAGAGGAGGCACCGGTATCGATTAATACCTTGGTGATCTCATAACCTGCTATGTCCATTTCCACCACCAAGGGGACATCCGGGTCATGGACCAATCCTTCTCCCTTGCATGGAGGGGGTGCTTCAGATTCGTCAAAGGTGATCACGTTGGTGCCGGGAGCCACCATATTGACGAATTTCTCATCCGAATTTCTCAGTGATCTTGCCATGGCTTCCCTAGCATTCCTACTGTCTCCTCCAGTAGGTCCTCCGACAATGCTAAGTATTCTCCCAAAATGGACTGGGTTATCATCCACATAATCCGGTTGAGTTTCGATGTATGCTACCCTCCCGTTCACTCGTGCCGGACTTGGGGATCTCCTATTTTCTCGCTCTTGCCGGGGACTTTGGGATCTCCTGGCCTCTCGGCGTCCTCTCTGGCTCGGTGGTCCGGGTAACACTGATTGTCTTCTTGGGCTAAATGAGCGTCTCTTGATCGGAGCGGGCCTTTCACCTCTGGGAGGAGAACGACGGGGAGATGCATTTCTCCGGTCCCTTGCACCACGCGGCTCATTGGACTGGTATCTTCGTCCGGCTTCGCGTTGGTCGGTGCCCTCGGGCTTCCTCATGATGTATTCTTGTAAATATCCCATTTCGATCAACCTCTGGATTTCCTGCCTGAGGTGCGTGCATTTTTCGGTGGAGTGTCCCGTCTGTTGGTGGAAGTGACAGTACTCGTTCGAGTTCCTGGTGAACCTGGTTTCCCTGTGCTTGGGGGGCCATTGGATTGGGAAGCATTGACTTTGCATGATGGTCAAGATTTGTTCCTTGGGGGCTTTTAGATCAGCGTAGTTTATGTAAACTTTTCGGTGAGATCTTCTTCTTTCCTCAACCCTTCCTCTTCTATCACCTTTCCGCTTTTGCTCGAAATGTTGGTTTCCCAACCTTGTGTTATCTGGTACTGGTTTTGCCTTCTTGACCTCGGCTCTCACAACCATTTTGTCGAGGGTTTCGTGTGTGCTCAAGAATTTTTTGATTACTTCATTCAACTCTCGTTCGGTGGTTATTCCTGCATCAACAATCGTGTAGCGGAATGAAGCGTTGTTGGTGTTCTCGCCCATGTGGAATGCTCGATCTTTGATGGGGTGTGACTCAACGAGGATAACTACTTGTTCAAACCTTTTGACAAATGATCTCAAGCTTTCATGTTCCTTTTGCAAAATTTCTGCCAGGTAGCTGACTGGACGAGCTGTTTCGAGGAAGTTCTCGAATCGCAGAGTGAATTTGGCGATCATCTGGTCCCAGGATGTTATAGTGTTGGGCCGGAGGTGCTTCCACCAAGTCATGGCGGGTCCGTAGAGGGTGTTGGGAAATAACTGTGCCTTTACATTGTCCGGTACTCCCATGCCTCCCAGGGATGCCTCAAAACGAATTCGGTGATCTATTGGGCATGTGATTCCCTCATACGTTTCCTTAGAACTTAGGGCACTCCTCCCCGGAGGGAGTTCGGTGTCCCTCATAGCTTGGCAAAGAGGATTCAGGCTCCTTCCATATTTCATGATATCTCTTGCATGGGTAATTGTTTCTAGCTTTGACCGTTCCAATTCTAGGGCAGCTTCATGGATCCTAACTTGTTCTTTAATTTGTTCGGTTTCATCCATGTGCCTGTCCCCCCTATGAGTCCTGGCAGACCTTGACCTGGTTCGGTTTCGATGATGTTCCCTTCCCCTATCTCGGCTTCCCCTCCTGTGGTCTCGATAATCATCATTCCTAGTCATCCGGTCACATCGTATTCTTTCATTACGGAATCGTCCATGGCGGGGATGGTTTTGGGGTGGAGTGTCGCTCCGGTACCCGTTGAGAGTTTTGTTCTCCTCGTCGTATTGCTCCCCGTGGTCCCTTCTCCCGTCATCTTGACGTTGCCAATTTCGCGCGGTGGTTCGAGAAGGAGTTGGGTCACGACGTGTTCTCTCGTCGACTCCCATGTTCCCCTCTCTACTTGTCCTCCGATTGTTTCTCGAGTGCAAATTACTCCGAGCCCGACGATTTAGCATGTTTCGTAAGTCTCCCGGGGCTCTATGGCTTGAGGCTCTGAGACTTTCGGACCGATCGGTATTTCGAGAGTTCGGGGGTCCTCTGGATTCTACCACATGATCTGTTGTTACTTGGGGTTGATTCTGGATTGGCAATACGGGAGCGCTTCTTCGTGGTGCGTGGTTAGAGTTGTCTGGGAGGTTCACGCCTGGCCCTAATTGAGGTTGGGTCCTTAGTAACAGGGCGGCTTGCAAAAGTTGAATTTGAGCTTCATTGTATCCGGCCAGTAGACCGTCGGCAGTGACCTGAGGTATAACAGTCATTGCGTCTACGGGTGCCGGAGTTGGTGGATTGGGAGGGCGTTGCTGTCCCGTTCGTCGTTCCGTGGTGGAAAGAGAAGCTTCGAGGCCATCCCTATCATCATGTTCATTGATCCATTGATTTCCTGTGAAAGGATTGACTTCCCGTGGGGTGCGGCTGCGGACTTGACTTCGGGGCCCAACATCAGAAGTTGTTGATCTAATGATTACTGGAGCTGTCCTTCTAGTACGTCTTCTAGCTGGAGCCATGGCTTTTTGTACTAAGTGATTCCCACAGACGGCGCCAATATGATGTGGGGTAAAAATGGATAAGTCGCTAGTTAGTTCGTCGACGCCCTAGATGGATGTAGTTCTTGCTCGAACGATGATATTAGTTAGCGGAAGTCGTTTAGTCCTTGGTTCAAGTCGCCTTTACTTTGATTAAATTCGTGACTTCGCGAAGGTCGGAAAGTGTGCGGACGAAAAAGTGGACCTAGACACGTTTGTGGTCCGAGGTTGAGTCCGTCGGTCCTCCGTTGCGTCTGTCGGTCCTCGGTGGTGTCCGTCGTTGATCTGTGATAAGAAAATAAGGGGTTAGACCCTTTTGGGCCGGTTTGCCTAGGACAACCCGGTACTTAGATTCAACTAGTTAATAAGTCGGTCGACTTTTCAATCTAGGACTTAAAAACTTCGTTAGTAGATTTTCGGAAGTCGTTACTTACCGTTTATGAGGAGTAGAGACCTTGTATTTATAGGCAAAATTTTTTATCATCCTCTCTTGGATGAGTGCGAAGTGTACGGTCCGGATTCGTCCATGCTAGAAGTTGGGCTCATGGGCCCTTAATGGACTTGGCCCATTAAGTAGATGAGGCTTGGATTGTAGTCCAAAGGTCGAAGTATTAGAGGGTCAGCCTCTTGATTTTGGTGTAGTCGGACCTTTAACTTTGGTGAGGTCGAACTACCTTGATAGCATTGTCCCGATATGATTAAGTCTTCTTAGTTCGGGAGTAGGACTTATAGGTACATATCAGTAACGAATTAAATCTAAGTGACCTCGAGCCCAATTTATGAGCCCAATCGTTTTGCTCTAAACCTAGCCCAATACATGTTTCTTAGTATTTAACTACACTACAAAGGGTTAGAAAGTGGGATCGGAGCAGCGGAGTAGTAGAAGAAGTTTTTCTCTAGCTCTACGGAGGGTCTTGATTTTTATCTTCACCAGGCAAGTGATTGTATTTTATATTCATATACAATTGCATGTTTAAAGTTGTTACAGAAGTTGTTTGAAGAGTTCTCATGGTTTTTTTTTAATATATTAAAAATTTTATTGCAACAAACTCCAAAAAAGGAACACAAGAAGTGTGCAGCTTACAAACCACCACAACAGGTAAAATAGACTCCACATGAGTCACTAAACAAAACCCCTATCCATCCTCCAAAAGAAACTTAACCACCAAAAAACTTCTCAAGACACAAAAAATACACCAGATAAAACTGAACTCAGTAAACAAAGAACCAGAAACAAGTACACCCAAACCCAAAGTCAGCTTATTACTCCCGGACGTGAATTCTGGCCACCCCATCGTCTAGTATGTCTCAACACCGAAGTATCGAGCCAAGAGTGAGAGGTTGCAACCAAAACCAAAATGGAGAAATACCAATCAAGAGAGAGGAGAAAGAATGATTGGTGATGTCCATTAAGGCGTCCGAAAAGAATAAGGGAAGAGTTCAAGAATACCTGGCCTAGTTCAATAGTTCACCGAGCAGTCCACTTTCAACGAGTTCTTAGCCTAAGATTCAACACTTCTTTTGGACACAATTCCCAGTCCACAAACTTATACGACGGATTCACCAAATTTCGAGCTTTAAACCAATACCAGAGATTCAGCTTGATGCGATCAACGATATCCATGAGAGCGAGCTGATTTCCTTTAAAAATTTCCTCATTCCTTGTCTTCCACAGCAAACAAACACAGCAATTCCAAACCACCACCCAAATATCTTTTGACTTATCCGGAGCACACTTGACAAAATTACTGAAGATCTCCAACACATTACCGGCAAGTTGAACTTACAATCAAACCAAATTAGAATCTTTTCCCAAACTTTGACAGCCTTTTCACATTTGAAGAAAAGATGCAATGTAGTTTCTTCCAGCTTTTCTTCACATAATCTACACGTCGAAGATTCCTCCAGCTTTAAGATGTTTCTCCTCTTCAAGTTAGGCAGTGTGGCTAACCTATCTTGTAACAATCGCCAAACAAAAATATTGATTTTTGGAGGTGCAAATTTATTCCATACATTCTTATACCATTCCTCATCAGGTGTATCAGCAAAATCCTCTCTAAGCGACAACTGAGATAATCCCTCTTTCACTGTATACTCACGACCAGCAGCAAAAATCCACTCCCAAAGATCTTGTCTACTGTTCTCAAAATTATACCTGTTCACAAGAGAAGTCAGAATTGAAACTTGATCTTCCTCTCATGGTTAATAGATTGTTATTGCATTGTTGGTTTATATTTATGGCGTGGGAACTATATGTATTTGGGTTTGCTTACTGCCGCACAATTTCAAGAAGATATATTGTTTACGGCTGTGTATTTCAAATTAGCTGCTTGCTAATCTTTCCCCATGGCGCATGGTCCAGTTAACATACTGCTCCTTATTTCTTTACAATTAATATTATAATGGCATTGTGTGCCTAAGCTAGTTGCTCATTTAGTTGAGCAATTGTACTTTTCATCATCCCTTTTAAGCCTCAAGTTGTTGGGATTTATTAATAATGTGGTTTGTGGTTTGTTATGGTTTATCACATCTTGAACTATGGTAGTATCTTGCTGCTGCCGATGGGTTATGATGATCTTCATGATATGATGCTTATGCATTCACTATTGTAGCATGAATCATGAGTTTATATTTTAAAATCATAATTTCGCACATTCATGAAAGTTAAGAATTTAAGAATCGTTAGCTAGACTTTCTGTTAGGCTAACTGATATTATTGGCCAGGCTTAGTGTCAGGTCAAGAATTACAAAGTAGGCCAGGCTTAGTGTCAGGCCAAGAAACTATTATGCCAGGCTCAGTGTCAGGCCACTAAAAATATTAGGCCAGGCTTAGTGTCAGGCCAAGAAAGATAAGAGGTTAAACTTGATGTCAAAGCGAAAGTGGCAAGACTTAACGTGATGTCAAGCAATGAAGTAATTTTAATAAAGATTAGTTATTCACATCAGTGGCTATTCACTCAGTCAATGTTAACTGAATTTTGAATTGGAAACCTTTTCAGGTAATGAATTTGGAGAGGACGATGGAGCGGCTCTTTGGTGATTCGGGACTAGTCCTAGGAGAACTTTACAATTTCATTTTAGTTCTTTGCTTTTCGAATTATGTTAAGCACGATCTGTGACGTTTTGTGATTTAAAATGACATCCTTTAATAACCACGTTTGGTGGATGTACGCTCTAGGACGGTTACTACTTCTTAATTTATATTATAATTTATGTAAATATAGTCTCGACACACGCAGTATATGATTTGTTAGTCATGGCCAGTATGCACGACAATATAGTAAAACCTAACAATTTTGGTACATTTGAGATTGACCATACATGGTCATCAAATTTGTTGTTGCTATGGCATGCCACATATTTAGATTAAAAATAAGAAAAGAGTAGAGTGAAAAATAGAAAATTAATTAACAATTGTTAAAATAGAAAATGTAAAACAGGGTAAATAGAAACATAGATTGACGAAAAATCCTAAGGATTCTTCTTCGATTCTGATAGAGAGCTTCCTCTCGTCTTTCAAGGGCCAGACATGTTGATAAGTTGGGCTCGGATGCTTTCTCGCACGTGAAACTCTCTATCCCCTTTGCAAATTCTCCGGCGTGTTTCTTGGACCACATACTATTTGTGTCAACTGGAGATTGGAAAGGTGTTGACTCCGTCGAGGAGTTTCTCATCGAACGACCATAATTTCCCACCACTGACACATAATAAATTAATAAGTAATTTTTATAGCTATTACTTGTACTTTTCCCCCTTTCTTACTTGTCTCCATGTTATCGATCGAGCTGGGACTTAAAAGACGAGAGGAAGCTCTCTGGCAGAATCGAACAGTAATCCTTAATTAGGGTTTTTAGTCAATCTGTGTTTCATCATCAAACGAACAAAATTTCTAAATTTGATTCCACACCTGACAGATAATAAGTATTATTTAAAGCTATACTTTCCCCCGTTTTTTACTTGTCTCCATGTTATTGACCGATGTGATCCTTGAATGAGAAGAGGAAGCTTCTGTCTGAGTCAAAAAATAATCCTTAGGATTTTTAGTCAACCTATGTTTCTATCCCTGTTTTCTTGTGTTATTTACATTTTCTATTTTAACAGTTGTTAATTAATTTTTTGTATTTCACTTTGTTATTATTTTTTTCTTTTTTAATCTAATTACGTGGCATGATACAATAATAAAAAGTTTGATGAAATTACGAAGTCAACCCTAAATATATCAAAATTGCAAAGTTTTACTGTATTATTGTGTATGCTGGCCATGACCATGTATTGTTGTTTATACTGGCCATGACCAGCATGTAACTTATGTTCCATTTGTGCAACTTTCCAATTATCATATCATACGTTCCACTCGGAGAACTATAGATCAAGTGCTTTGCAAGGTATCCCCACTTAAATGTTGACTTGCAAGTACTTCACTGCATTATCGATCGTTTTATAGATTATCTACTGACTGCTAGAAATAAATTTGTTGCACGTGCTGAATTAATTAAACGTATAATATTGTTTAAATGTACTTTAATTGCCGTCTCAAAATTGTGTGGCTCTAGTATTAGCACAGGTAATTTATTTATCAACTAATGACAAACTGATGTGCTTCAGATGCAGTGTGTGTTAATATATTTATTGATGGGGCATACTGACCACGGCCGGTCCAAAATATAAACATCCCGCATAGCCTCAGGACCCGCCTGACACTGACAAGTTGCTGCACAATACTGTTTAATTTTCCGGATCAAATGATAAACAGTTGAAATTTCATACTGCATGCTTGCAAATGAGTTGGATTGTTTCGTTGTGCTTTGAAAATATGATTGTAATGAACCGATTCTCTAAAACAGTTTATTACTAGCTTTTAACCTGGTTAATTAGAAGCAAAACTAGTTTTCTGCTGCAAACTTTCATTTTCTACTTAAAAGCATAATTAAGCAGTTCTATATATCTGTTTCAAACAGTCACATAAAATGATATATCCATTTATAAATTTTGTTCCTAGCTTGTTTGTTGCAAATCCACTTATGAGCTGCAAATTGATCATCAGTATACCTGAAATCATGTGAAAATATTGAATTAGGAAGATTTCTTCACTGCATCACAGAAATTAGTTTGAGAAAACTTGCATATTAAACATTATCAAAGCTAGCTTGCTTCAATGTACTTGGACTGCTTAATTCTCCTTCTTTTGAGTAAAAGGAAAGCTAAACCTATTGATGATATGGTATGATCTGATGTATGTAACAAACAAGCTCCATTTATTACATATAGAGAACTCAACTATCAAATCCAACTAAAACAACTATCAAATCCAACTAAAACAAGTAAACTCCATTAGATAACCTTCTTATATATGGAAACTAACCAGAACTCCTTTTAGAATCAAGGAACTGAATTATTTAAATGTCTAACTAATTTTTCCACTTTCCAATTACCAGATTTGATCACAACAGTTGAAATTTCCATATTTAGTCTGAGTCGTTCAACGATCAATATCATTGTTGAGCTAACACTCTCACAATAATAAAGAGTAAGTCTTCTGAGAGACGATCTCTAGATAACTTATCTAAAAAGGGACTATGTTTTTTAAAGAATTATCGATGTTATGAATTAAAACGTCTATGTTTTCAACATTTATATATATATATATATGTGTGTGTGTGTGCCGGAAAAAAGAATAAAGAAACTGAAAAGAAAGGAATTGCATCTTTATTTCATCATAACACACAAGGAAGACATTATCCCTTCACTCATTCTAGACATACTTAACATTTTACATTCACTCATTCCATGTTTAACTTCTATGGATTTTCTTTTGCTGTTTTTTTTTTTTTTTCTCCATCACAAAATACAGAGGTGGCAAATATTACCATACCTAACTTTAACCAACATGTTATTGACACAAGAGTCAAAACTAGTTGACAGAACCACATTTCTTCCGAATCTGTCCAGCTTGTCCAGTCAGCACGCCAATTTTGCCAAGTTTTGCCATTGATGCTGCAAAATCTCTAGCGAACAGAAATGGATCTGTACTATAATCCTTCACCATTGCAGCAGTCTTGGTATCTCCCATTAAAGCCTGATCGGACTCGAGAAGGCCTGTTTTATTCATAACATTCTTATAGTACATGTTATCGAACTTTACTATACTTTGGTAGTCCAATGGAGCTAGCTTGGTGTTGGAGTTGTCAGCATTCGGACAAGAACTTTGCAAGTTTGAGAGAAACGATGAATCTAGAGTAGGATCCGGGTTGCCTGAGTTTTTAAAGTTGAAGAGCCTTCTCTTGAATGTGAAGCATTGAGCAAAACCAATAGTGTGCCCTCCTTTATACAATATTTGAACATAACATCAAAAACCGATGAACAGAAGAAAATCGCTATTTAACTCATGTTATTAGTTTATGTAGATACCTGACAGAACTACCATGTCCCTCATATCAAGACCCTTAGTGGCAAATTTGGCTGTGATATTCTCTAGAGGCTCGAATGGGGATGGTAACTGTTCATTAGCTGATTTCTCACTCGCAGTTAACCCATCCAACCTGCCAAGTGGAACAGGCCACATCGGCCCTCCCGACTATATATATATACAGAAAAGAGAAAAGAAACAATTTAGCATAGATTTCAACCATTTAAAATACTCTGCAATTGATTTTTAAAAACTGCTTATTGCTTATTTGTAGCAGAACCATAAAATATATAAGTGTTTGCGAAATACAGCTTCTGCTGCTATCCATTTTTAAAGCAGCTAAAAAAGTTTGTTCATACACAATGATTTTTTTTCTTTAACAAGTTTCCAAGAATCAGAATCATTTGCAAACAGGCACAGATGAAAGGTTCGTTTGACTAGACGATGCTTCTTACCAGGATAATAGCTTCTCTAGCTGCAAGAGCCAATATGTCCACACATGATACAGTGGAAGGGCAAGCTTTCTCTAAATCAGCCTTTATACTGTCAATAACTTCATATCCCCGGGCAGAATTACGATTGGGTAAAGCATTTTTCTCCCCTTTGAGATTGTCAGTGTCATCAAGAAGAATAGAACCTTCACATCCCTATACAAATATTTATATCATAAACATGCATATCGTCAATATTGATCAATTCTATAACTAGAAATAAAAATATATGAAACTTAATGACAAGTTCACAACTGAACTAAGATGAGAAGCATTACATCAACGAAACAATCATGAAAGTGGAGACGAAGGAGTGAAGCAGCCATCCTGGAATCATTTTTCAATGCTGACCAAACTCCCCAGCGAACAATCATGGAAAGCTTTGGACAGGATTTGTCGTAGTAATTGGTACTGAGTGGACCATCAAATTTAGGAAAGAAGCCACCTCCGGCATTGATCAAGTTTGTGTAATAGACGAGTATGAGAATGATAGCGACGATATTAAAGGTTTTATGATCCATTCGAGTATTAAAGTGAAGGAGTTATTAAGAGTTTGAGAAGTTGTGAAGAGTAGAAGTGGAGTTGCATCAATTTATAAGAACAAGAGATGGTTACTTGGATGGATTTCAGAGTGGCATTTCCACTAAGTTCATAGTAGTGACCTAATTAATAGGTAAGATTATGAGTGAGTACATGTTGCTGCACACAATCATAAACTATACAAATTACCAGCTAATTAAATGGAACACTGTGAACTTTTTTTAATCCTTTTTATTGTTTAAAAGAAATACTCTTTTTTGTAGTAGCGGTCCGCTATCTTCATTCGCGCCTCTTCCTCTAGTATCTCCATCTCTTTTTTTTCGTAGAATGAGTTAGGACCATATTTCGAAGAATAACATATTAGGTTCGTCTTGCCGAACCACGTAAAATCTTGTGTCTCTGGGCATCTGATTTTGGTTCATTGCTTGTTGGATTCATTGCCGAACCACGTAAAATCTAGTGTCTCTGATGTGCTTCATTAATCCTTACTCTGTTTGGTTTTTCTATCTATGCTCTGTTTATTTTCACATGCTATGTTTGCTCCATTTGTTCTGTAATCTGCTGTGTAGTACTTCGAACTTTACGTCTTTTCAAGAAGATATAATTATTATCATCAGATCTCGTCTTCGGGTGGCCACCAGTTTGAACATAGTACTCTGTGTAGCAGTGGTCTAAGTTTCGAGCCTAGCCTGCGCTTTGTTTTGCTCTCTTTTTCTGCTAGTTACGATCAGTAATATCGATTAATTATTTTCCTGTGCAAGTTTGTTACTACAAGAAAAGCTCATTTTAACTACGGATATTGGAAACGGATTGATTCCGTCGTACCTAGCGACGAATCGCTAGGAATAGCGACGGATTCGAAACGGATTGAGTAAATTGCTCAATCCGTCTCGAATCCGTCGTTAAACCGTCTCTAAATAGAGACGGATACACCCATCTTAGTACTACTCTCGCCCATGCAAGCTTAACTTCGGAGTTCTGATGGGTTCCGTTGCATTAGTGCTGGTATGATCACACCCATCAGTGTTTGCGCTTCCTATTCTTTTATTCCTTCATGATACTCCACCGAACCGATCCTGACCCGACTCCGTACAGTTTTCATATTTACAAAAATACCCTTTCGACACGCGTCATCCGAAGCCGCCTTTCGGTTTCCATTGTCCATGCGAATTCCGCGGAGAAAATAAAATTCCCAAGTCGTAAAAGACGCAAAAAGGGGTGCAACACGAGGACTTCCCAGGGGGTAACCCATCTTAGTACTACTCTCGCCCATGCACGCTTAACATCGGAGTTCTGATGGGATCCAGTGCATTAGTGCTGGTATGATCGCACCCATCAGAGTTTGCGCTTCCTATTCTTTTATTCCTTCATGATACTCCACCGAACCGATCCTGACCCGACTCCGTACACTTTTCATATTTACAAAAATACCCTTTCGACACGCGTCATCCGACGCCGCATTTCGGTTTCCATTGTCCATGCAAATTCCGCGGAGAAAATAAAATACCCAAGTCATAAAAGCTGCAAAAAGGGGTGCAACACGAGGACTTCCCAGGGGGTCACCCATCTTAGTACTACTCTCGACCATGCACGCTTAACTTCGGATTTCTGATGGGTTCCGTTGCATTAGTGCTGGTATGATCACACCAATCAGTGATTGCGCTTCCTATTCTTTTATTCCTTCATGATACTCCACCGAACAGATCCTGACCCGACTCCGTACTCTTTTCATATTAACAAAAATACCCTTTCGACACGCGTCATCCGACGCTGCCTTTCGCTTTCCATTGTCTATGCGAATTCCGCGGAGAAAATAAAATATTCACGTCGTAAAAGACGCAAAAAGGGGTGCAACACGAGGACTTCCCAGGGGGTCACCCATCCTAGTACTACTCTCGCCCAAGCACGCTTAACTTCGGAGTTCTGATGGGATCCGGTGCATTAGTGCTGGTATGATCGCACCATGAGGGTTAGCGCTTCCTATTCTTTTATTCCTTCATGATACTCCACCGAACCGATCCGGACCCGACTCCGTACACTTTTCATATTTACAAAAATACCTTTTCGACACGCGTCATCCGAAGCCACCTTTCGGTTTTCATTGTCCATGCGAATTCCGCGGAGAAAATAAAATTCTCAAGTCGTAAAAGACGCAAAAAGGGGTGCAACACGAGGACTTCCCAGGGGGTCAACAATCCTAGAACTATTCTCGCCCAAGCACGCTTAACATCGGAGTTCTGATGGGATCCAGTGCATTAGTGCTGGTATGATATCACCCATTAGAGTTTGCGCTTCCTATTCTTTTATTCCTTCATGATACTCCACCGAACCGATCCTGACCCGACTCCGTACACTTTTCATATTTATAAAAATACCCTTTCGACACGCGTCATCCGACGCTGCATTTCGGTTTCCATTGTCCATGCGAATTCCACGGAGAAAATAAAATACCCAAGTCGTAAAAGATGCAAAAAGGGGTGCAACACGAGGACTTCCCAGGGGGTAACCCATCTTAGTACTACTCTCGCCCATGCACGCTTAACTTCGGAGTTCTGATGGGTTCCGTTGCATTAGTGCTTTTATGATCACACCCATTAGTGTTTGCGCTTCCTATTCTTTTATTCCTTCATGATACTCCACCGAACCGATCCTGACCCGACTCCGTACACTTTTCATATTTACAAAAATACCCTTTCGACACGCGTCATCCGACGACGCCTTTCGGTTTTCATTGTCCATCTGAATTTACACAGAGAAAATAAAATACCCAAGTCGTAAAGACGCAAAAAGGGGTGCAACACGAGGACTTCCCAGGGTGTCACCCATCTTAGTACTACTCTCGCCCATGCACGCTTAACTTCGAAGTTCTGATGGGTTCCGTTGCATTAGTGCTGGTATGATCACACCCATCAATGTTTGCGCTTCCTATTGTTTTATTCCTTCATGATACTCCACCGAACCGATCCAGACCCGACTCCGTACACTTTTCATATTTACAAAAATACCCTTTCGACACGCATCATCCGACGCCACCTTTCGGTTTTCATTGTCCATCTGAATTTACGCGGAGAAAATAAAATACCCAAGTCGTAAAGAGGCAGAAAGGGGTGCAACACGAGGACTTCCCAGGGGGTCACCCATCCTAGAACTACTCTCGCCCAAGCACGCTTAACTTCGGAGTTCTGATGGGATCCGGTGCATTAGTGCTAGTATGTATGATCGCACCATGAGTGTTTGCGCTTCCTGTTCTTTTAATCCTTCATGATACTCCACCGAACCGATCCTGACCCGACTCCGTACACTTTTCATATTTACAAAAGTACCCTTTCGACACGCGTCATCCGAAGCCACCTTTCGGTTTTCATTGTCCATGCGAATTCCGCGGAGAAAATAAAATTCTCAAGTCGTAAAAGACGCAAAAAGGGGTGCAACACGAGGACTTCCCAGGGGGTCACCCATCATAGAACTACTCACGCCCAAGAACGCTTAACATCGGAGTTCTGATGGGATCCAGTGCATTAGTTCTGGTATGATCGCACCCATTAGAGTTTGCGCTTCCTATTCTTTTATTCCTTCATGATACTCCACCGAAAAGATCCTGACCCGACTCCGTACACTTTTCATATTTACAAAAATACCCTTTCGACACGCGTCATCCGACGCTGCATTTCGGTTTCCATTGTCCATGCGAATTCCGCGGAGAAAATAAAATACCCAAGTCGTAAAAGATGCAAAAACGGGTGCAACACGAGGACTTCCCAGTGGGTAACCCATCTTAGTACTACTCTCGCCCATGCACGCTTAACTTCGGAGTTCTGATGGGTTCCGTTGCATTAGTGCTGGTATGATCACACCAATCAATGTTTGCACTTCCTATTGTTTTATTCCTTCATGATACTCCACCGAACCGATCCTGACCCGACTCCGTACACTTTTCATATTTACAAAAATACCCTTTCGACACGCATCATTCGACGCCACCTTTCGGTTTTCATTGTTCATCTGAATTTACGCGGAGAAGATAAAATACCCAAGTCGTAAAGACGCAGAAAGGGGTGCAACACGAGGACTTCCCAGGGGGTCACCCATCTTAGAACTACTCTCGCCCATGCAAGCTTAACATCGAAGTTCTGATGGGACCCAGTGCATTAGTGCTGGTACGATCGCACCCATCAGAGTTTGCGCTTCCTATTCTTTTATTCCTTCATGATACTCCACCGAACCGATCCTGACCCGACTCCGTACACTTTTCATATTTACAAAAATACCCTTTCGACACGCGTCATCCGACGCCGCATTTCGGTTTCCATTGTCCATGCAAATTCCGCGGAGAAAATAAAATACCCAAGTCATAAAAGCTGCAAAAAGGGGTGCAACACGAGGACTTCCCAGGGGGTCACCCATCTTAGTACTACTCTCGACCATGCACGCTTAACTTCGGATTTCTGATGGGTTCCGTTGCATTAGTGCTGGTATGATCACACCAATCAGTGATTGCGCTTCCTATTCTTTTATTCCTTCATGATACTCCACCGAACAGATCCTGACCCGACTCCGTACTCTTTTCATATTAACAAAAATACCCTTTCGACACGCATCATCCGGCGCTGCCTTTCGCTTTCCATTGTCCATGCGAATTCCGCGGAGAAAATAAAATATTCACGTCGTAAAAGACGCAAAAAGGGGTGCAACACGAGGACTTCCCAGGGGGTCACCCATCCTAGTACTACTCTCGCCCAAGCACGCTTAACTTCGGAGTTCTGATGGGATGCGGTGCATTAGTGCTGGTATGATCGCACCATGAGTGTTTGCGCTTCCTATTCTTTTATTCCTTCATGATACTCCACCGAACCGATCCGGACCCGACTCCGTACACTTTTCATATTTACAAAAATACCCTTTCGACACGCGTCATCCGACGCTGCATTTCGGTTTCCATTGTCCATGCGAATTCCGCGGAGAAAATAAAATACCCAAGTCGTAAAAGATGCAAAAAGGGGTGCAACACGAGGACTTCCCAGGGGGTAACCCATCTTAGTACTACTCTCGCCCATGCACGCTTAACTTCGGAGTTCTGATGGGTTCCGTTGCATTAGTGCTGGTATGATCACACCAATCAATGATTGCGCTTCCTATTCTTTTATTCCTTCATGATACTCCACCGAACAGATGCTGACCCGACTCCGTACTCTTTTCATATTAACAAAAATACCCTTTCGACACGCGTCATCCGACGCTGCCTTTAGCTTTCCATTGTCGATGCGAATTCCGCGGAGAAAATAAAATATTCACGTCGTAAAAGACGCAAAAAGGGGTGCAACACGAGGACTTCCCAGGGGGTCACCCATCCTAGTACTACTCTCGCCCATGCACGCTTAATTTCGGAGTTCTGATGGGTTCCGTTGCATTAGTGCTGGTATGATCAACCAATCAGTGATTGCGCTTCCTATTCTTTTATTCCTTCATGATACTCCACCGAACAGATCCTGACTCGACTCCGTACTCTTTTCATATTAACAAAAATACCCTTTCGACACGCGTCATCCGACGGTGCCTTTCGCTTTCCATTGTCCATGCGAATTCCGCGGAGAAAATAAAATATTCACGTCGTAAAAGACGCAAAAAGGGGTGCAACACGAGGACTTCCCAGGGGGTCACCCATCCTAGTACTACTCTCGCCCATGCACGCTTAATTTCGGAGTTCTGATGGGTTCCGTTGCATTAGTGCTGGTATGATCCCACCAATCAATGTTTGCGCTTCCTATTGTTTTATTCCTTCATGATACTCCACCGAACCGATCCTGACCCGACTCCGTACACTTTTCATATTTACAAAAATACCCTTTCGACACGCATCATCCGGCGCCACCTTTCTGTTTTCATTGTTCATCTGAATTTACGCGGAGAAAATAAAATACCCAAGTCGTAAAGACGCAGAAAGGGGTGCAACACGAGGACTTCCCAGGGGGTCACCCATCCTAGTACTACTCTCGCCCAAGCACGCTTAACTTCGGAGTTCTGATGGGATCCGGTGCATTAGTGCTGGTATGATCGGACAATGAGTGTTTGCGCTTCCTATTCTTTTATTCCTTCATGATACTCCACCGAACCGATCCTGACCCGACTCCGTACACTTTTCATATTTACAAAAATACCCTTTCGACACGGGTCATCCGACGCGCCTTTCGGTTTCCATTGTCCATGCGAATTCCGCAGAGAAAATAAAATACCCAAGTCGTAAAAGATGCAAAAAGGGGTGCAACACGAGGACTTCCCAGGGGGTAACCCATCTTAGTACTACTCTCGCCCATGCACGCTTAACTTCGGAGTTCTGATGGGTTCCGTTGCATTAGTGCTGGTATGATCACACCAATCAGTGATTGCGCTTCCTATTCTTTTATTCCTTCATGATACTCCACCGAACAGATGCTGACCCGACTCCGTACTCTTTTCATTTTAACAAAAATACCCTTTCGACACGCGTCATCCGACGCTGCCTTTCGCTTTCCATTGTCCATGCGAATTCCGCGGAGAAAATAAAATATTCACGTCGTAAAAGACGCAAAAAGGGGTGCAACACGAGGACTTCCCAGGGGGTCACCCATCCTAGTACTACTCTCGCCCATGCACGCTTAATTTCGGAGTTCTGATGGGTTCCGTTGCATTAGTGCTGGTATGATCCCACCAATCAATGTTTGTGCTTCCTATTGTTTTATTCCTTAATGATACTCCACCGAACCGATCCTGAACCGACTCCGTACACTTTTCATATTTACAAAAATACCCTTTCGACACGCATCATCCGGCGCCACCTTTCGGTTTTCATTGTTCATCTGAATTTACGCGGAGAAAATAAAATACCCAAGTCGTAAAGACGCAGAAAGGGGTGCAACACGAGGACTTCCCAGGGGGGTCGCCCATCCTAGTTCTACTCTCGCCCAAGCACGCTTAACTTCGGAGTTCTGATGGGATCCGGTGCATTAGTGCTGGTATGATCGCACAATGAGTGTTTGCGCTTCCTATTCTTTTATTCCTTCATGATACTCCACCGAACCGATCCGGACCCGACTCCGTACACTTTTCATATTTACAAAAATACCCTTTCGACACGCGTCATCCGACGCTGCATTTCGGTTTCCATTGTCCATGCGAATTCCGCGGAGAAAATAAAATACCCAAGTCGTAAAAGATGCAAAAAGGGGTGCAACACGAGGACTTCCCAGGGGGTAACCCATCTTAGTACTACTATCGCCCATGCACGCTTAACTTCGGAGTTCTGATGGGTTCCGTTGCATTAGTGCTGGTATGATCACACCCATCAGTGTTTGCGCTTCCTATTCTTTTATTCCTTCATGATACTCCACCGAACCGATCCTGACCTGACTCCGTACACTTTTCATATTTACAAAAATACCCTTTCGACATGCGTCATCCGACGACGCCTTTCGGTTTTCATTGTCCATCTGAATTTACACGTAGAAAATAAAATACCCAAGTCGTAAAGACGCAAAAAGGGGTGCAACACGAGGACTTCCCAGGGTGTCACCCATCTTAGTACTACTCTCGCCCATGCACGCTTAACTTCGGAGTTCTGATGGGTTCCGTTGCATTAGTGCTGGTATGTATGATCGCACCATGAGTGTTTGCCCTTCCTATTCTTTTAATCCTTCATGATACTCCACCGAACCGATCCTGACCCGACTCCGTACACTTTTCATATTTACAAAAGTACCCTTTTGACACGCGTCATCCGAAACCGCCTTTCGATTTCCATTGTCCATGCGAATTACGCGGAGAAAATAAAATTCCCAAGTCGTAAAAGACGCAAAAAGGGGTGCAACACGTGGACTTCCCAGGGGGTCACCCATCATAGAACTACTCTAGCCCAAGAACGCTTAACTTCGGAGTTCTGATGGCATCCGGTGCATTAGTGCTGGTATGTATGATCGCACCATGAGTGTTTGCGCTTCCTATTCTTTTAATCCTTCATGATAATCCAACGAACCGATCCTGACCCGACTCCGTACACTTTTCATATTTACAAAAGTACCCTTTTGACACGCGTCATCCGAAACCGCCTTTCGATTTCCATTGTCCATGCGAATTACGCGGAGAAAATAAAATTCCCAAGTCGTAAAAGACGCAAAAAGGGGTGCAACACGAGGACTTCCCAGGGGGTCACCCATCCTAGTACTACTCTCGCCCAAGCACGCTTAACTTCGGAGTTCTGATGGGATCCGGTGCATTAGTGCTGGTATGATCGGACAATGAGTGTTTGCGCTTCCTATTCTTTTATTCCTTCATGATACTCCACCGAACCGATCCGGACCCGACTCCGTACACTTTTCATATTTACAAAAATACCCTTTCGACACGCGTCATCCGACGGTGCATTTCGGTTTCCATTGTCCATGCGAATTCCGCGGAGAAAATAAAATACCCAAGTCGTAAAAGATGCAAAAAGGGGTGCAACACGAGGACTTCCCAGGGGGTCACCCATCTTAGTACTACTCTCGCCCATGCACGCTTAACTTCGGAGTTCTGATGGGATCCGATGCATTAGTGCTGGTATGATCGCACCCATCAGAGTTTGCGCTTCCTATTCTTTTATTCCTTCATGATACTCCACCGAACAGATGCTGACCCGACTCCGTACTCTTTTCATTTTAACAAAAATACCCTTTCGACACGCGTCATCCGAAACCGCCTTTCGATTTCCATTGTCCATGCGAATTCCGCGGAGAAAATAAAATTCCCAAGTCGTAAAAGACGCAAAAAGGGGTGCAACACGAGGACTTCCCAGGGGGTCACCCATCCTAGAACTACTCTCGCCCAAGAACGCTTAACTTTGGAGTTCTGATGGGATCCAGTGCATTAGTGCTGGTATGATCGCACCCATCAGAGTTTGCGCTTCCTATTCTTTTATTCCTTCATGATACTCCACCGAACCGATCCTGACCCGACTCCGTACACTTTTCATATTTACAAAAATACCCTTTCGACACGCGTCATCCGAAGCCGCCTTTCGGTTTCCATTGTCCACGCGAATTCCGCGGTGAAAATAAAATACCCATGTCGTAAAAGATGCAAAAAGGGGTGCAACACGAGGACTTGCCAGGGGGTCACCCATCTTAGTACTACTCTCGCCCATGCACGCTTAACTTCGGAGTTCTGATGGGATACGGTGCGTTAGTGCTGATATGATCGCACCCATCAGTCTTTGCGCTTCCTATTCTTTTTTTACTTCATGATACTCCACCGAACCGATCCTGATCCGACTCCGTACACTTTTCATATTAACAAAAATACCCTTTCGACACGCGTCATCCGACGCCGCCTTTCACTTTCCATTGTCCATGCGAATTCCGCGGAGAAAATAAAATACCCAAGTCGTAAAAGATGCAAAAACGGGTGCAACACGAGGACTTCCCAGGGGGTAACCCATCTTAGTACTACTCTCGCCCATGCACGCTTAACTTCGGAGTTCTGATGGGTTCCGTTGCATTAGTGCTGGTATGATTACACCCATCAGTGTTTGCGCTTCCTATTCTTTTATTCCTTCATGATACTCCACCGAACCGATCCTGACCTGACACCGTACACTTTTCATATTTACAAAAATACCCTTTCGACACGCGTCATTCGACGACGCCTTTCGGTTTTCATTGTCCATCTCAATTTACACGGAGAAAATAAAATACCCAAGTCGTAAAGACGCAAAAAGGGGTGCAACACGAGGACTTCCCAGGGTGTCACCCATCTTAGTACTACTCTCGCCCATGCACGCTTAACTTCGGAGTTCTGATGGGCTCCGTTGCATTAGTGCTGGTATGATCACACCAATCAATGTTTGCGCTTCCTATTGTTTTATTCATTCATGATACTCCACCGAACCGATCCTGACCCGACTCCGTACACTTTTCATATTTACAAAAATACCCTTTCGACACGCATCATCCGACGCCACCTTTCGGTTTTCATTGTTCATCTGAATTTACGCGGAGAAAATAAAATACCCAAGTCGTAAAGACGCAGAAAGGGGTGCAACACGAGGATTTCCCAGGGGGTCACCCATCCTAGAACTACTCTCGCCCATGCACGCTTAACTTCAGAGTTCTGATGGGATCCGGTGCATTAGTGCTGGTATGTATGATTGCACCATGAGTGTTTGGGCTTCCTATTCTTTTAATCCTTCATGATACTCCACCGAACCGATCCTGACCCGACTCCGTACACTTTTCATATTTACAAAAGTACCCTTTCGACACGCGTCATCCGAAGCCACCTTTCGATTTTCATTGTCCATGCGAATTCCGCGGAGAAAATAAAATTCTCAAGTCATAAAAGACGCAAAAAGGGGTGCAACACGAGGACTTCCCAGGGGGTCACCCATCATAGAACTACTCTCGCCCAAGAACGCTTAACATCGGAGTTCTGATGGGATGCAGTGCATTAGTGCTGGTATGATCGCACCCATTAGAGTTTGTGCTTCCTATTCTTTTATTCCTTCATGATACTCACCGAACCGATCCTGACCCGACTCCGTACACTTTTCATATTTACAAAAATACCCTTTTGACATGGGTCATCCGACGCTGCATTTCGGTTTCCATTGTCCATGCGAATTCCGCGGAGAAAATAAAATACCCAAGTCGTAAAAGATGCAAAAAGGGGTGCAACACGAGGACTTCCCAGGGGGTAACCCATCTTAGTACTACTCTCGCCCATGCACGCTTAACTTCGGAGTTCTGATGGGATCCGGTGCATTAGTGCTGATATGATCGCACCCATCAGTCTTTGCGCTTCCTATTCTTTTATTACTTCATTATACTCCACCGAACCGATCCTGACCCGACTCCGTACACTTTTCATATTTACAAAAATACCCTTTCGACACGCGTCATCCGACGACGCCTTTCGGTTTTCATTGTCCATCTGAGTTTACACGGAGAAAATAAAATACCCAAGTCGTAAAGACGCAGAGAGGGGTGCAACACGAGAACTTCCCAGGGTGTCACCCATCTTAGTACTACTCTCGCCCATGCACGCTTAACTTCGGAGTTCTGATGGGTTCCGTTGCATTAGTGCTGGTATGTATGATCACACCATGAGTGTTTGCGCTTCCTATTCTTATGATACTCCACCGAACCGATCCTGACCCGACTCCGTACACTTTTCATATTTACAAAAGTACCCTTTTGACACGCGTCATCCGAAACCGCCTTTCGATTTCCATTGTCCATGCGAATTCCGCGGAGAAAATAAAATTCCCAAGTCGTAAAAGACGCAAAAAGGGGTGCAACACGAGGACTTCCCAGGGGGTCACCCATCATAGAACTACTCTCGCCCAAGAACGCTTAACTTTGGAGTTCTGATGGGATCCAGTGCATTAGTGCTGGTATGATCGCACCCATTAGAGTTTGCGCTTCCTATTCTTTTATTCCTTCATGATACTCACCGAACCGATCCTGACCCGACTCCGTACACTTTTCATATTTACAAAAATACCCTTTTGACATGGGTCATCCGACGCTGCATTTCGGTTTCCATTGTCCATGCGAATTCCGCGGAGAAAATAAAATACCCAAGTCGTAAAAGATGCAAAAAGGGGTGCAACACGAGGACTTCCCAGGGTGTCACCCATCTTAGTACTACTCTCGCCCATGCACGCTTAACTTCGGAGTTCTGATGACATCCGTTGCATTAGTTCTGGTATGTATGATCGCACCATGAGAGTTTGCCTTCCTATTCTTTTAATCCTTCATGATACTCCCGAACCGATCCTGACCCGACTCCGTACACTTTTCATATTTACAAAAGTACCCTTTTGACGCGTCATCGAAACCGCCTTTCGATTTCCATTGTCCATCGAATTCCGCGGAGAAAATAAAATACCCAAGTCGTAAAAGACGCAAAAAGGGGTGCAACACGAGGACTTCCCAGGGGGTCACCCATGATAGAACTATTCTCGCCCAAGAACGCTTAACTTCGGAGTTCTGATGGCATCCGGTGCATTAGTGCTGGTATGTATGATCGCACCATGAGTGTTTGCGCTTCCTATTCTTTTAATCCTTCATGATAATCCAACGAACCGATCCTGACCCGACTCCGTAAACTTTTCATATTTACAAAAATACCCTTTAGACACGCGTCATCCGAAACCGCCTTTCGATTTCCATTGTCCATGCAATTCATGGAGAAAATAAAATTCCCAAGTCGTAAAAGACGCAAAAGGGGTGCAACACGAGGACTTCCCAGGGGGTCACCCATCATAGAACTACTCTCGTCCAAGAACGCTTAACTTTGGAGTTCTGATGGGATCCAGTGCATTAGTGCTGGTATGATCGCACCCATTAGAGTTTGCGCTTCCTATTCTTTTATTCCTTCATGATACTCCACCGAACCGATCCTGACCCGACTCCGTTCACTTTTCATATTTACAAAAATACCCTTTCGACACGCGTCATCCGAAGCCGCCTTTCGGTTTCCATTGTCCACGCGAATTCCGCGGTGAAAATAAAATACCCATGTCGTAAAAGATGCAAAAAGGGGTGCAACACGAGGACTTGCCAGGGGGTCACCCATCTTAGTACTACTCTCGCCCATGCACGCTTAACTTCGGAGTTCTGATGGGATACGGTGCATTAGTGCTGATATGATCGCACCCATCAGTCTTTGCGCTTCCTATTCTTTTATTACTTCATGATACTCCACCGAACCGATCCTGACCCGACTCCGTACACTTTTCATATTAACAAAAATACCCTTTCAACACGCGTCATCCGACGCCGCCTTTCACTTTCCATTGTCCATGCGAATTCCGCGGAGAAAATAAAATACCCAAGTCGTAAAAGATGCAAAAACGGGTGCAACACGAGGACTTCCCAGGGGGTAACCCATCTTAGTACTACTCTAATGCACGCTTAACTTCGGAGTTCTGATGGGTTCCGTTGCATTAGTGCTGGTATGATCACACCCATCAGTGTTTGCGCTTCCTATTCTTTTATTCCTTCATGATACTCCACCGAACCGATCCTGACCTGACACCGTACACTTTTCATATTTACAAAAATACCCTTTCGACACGCGTCATCCGACGACGCCTTTCGGTTTTCATTGTCCATCTGAATTTACACGGAGAAAATAAAATACCCAAGTCGTAAAGACGCAAAAAGGGGTGCAACACGAGGACTTCCCAGGGTGTCACCCATCTTAGTACTACTCTCGCCCATGCACGCTTAACTTTGGAGTTCTGATGGGCTCCGTTGCATTAGTGCTGGTATGATCACACCAATCAATGTTTGCGCTTCCTATTGTTTTATTCATTCATGATACTCCACCGAACCGATCCTGACCCGACTCCGTACACTTTTCATATTTACAAAAATACCCTTTCGACACGCATCATCCGACGCCACCTTTCGGTTTTCATTGTTCATCTGAATTTACGCGGAGAAAATAAAATACCCAAGTCGTAAAGACGCAGAAAGGGGTGCAACACGAGGATTTCCCAGGGGGTCACCCATCCTAGAACTACTCTCGCCCATGCACGCTTAACTTCAGAGTTCTGATGGGATCCGGTGCATTAGTGCTGGTATGTATGATTGCACCATGAGTGTTTGGGCTTCCTATTCTTTTAATCCTTCATGATACTCCACCGAACCGATCCTGACCCGACTCCGTACACTTTTCATATTTACAAAAGTACCCTTTCGACACGCGTCATCCGAAGCCACCTTTCGATTTTCATTGTCCATGCGAATTCCGCGGAGAAATTAAAATTCTCAAGTCGTAAAAGACGCAAAAAGGGGTGCAACACGAGGACTTCCCAGGGGGTCACCCATCATAGAACTACTCTCGCCCAAGAACGCTTAACATCGGAGTTCTGATGGGATGCAGTGCATTAGTGCTGGTATGATCGCACCCATTAGAGTTTGCGCTTCCTATTCTTTTATTCCTTCATGATACTCACCGAACCGATCCTGACCCGACTCCGTACACTTTTCATATTTACAAAAATACCCTTTTGACATGGGTCATCCGACGCTGCATTTCGGTTTCCATTGTCCATGCGGAGAAAATAAAATACCCAAGTCGTAAAAGATGCAAAAAGGGGTGCAACACGAGGACTTCCCAGGGGGTAACCCATCTTAGTACTACTCTCGCCCATGCACGCTTAACTTCGGAGTTCTGATGGGATCCGGTGCATTAGTGCTGATATGATCGCACCCATCAGTCTTTGCGGTTCCTATTCTTTTATTACTTCATTATACTCCACCGAACCGATCCTGACCCGACTCCGTACACTTTTCATATTTACAAAAATACCCTTTCGACACGCGTCATCCGACGACGCCTTTCGGTTTTCATTGTCCATCTGAGTTTACACGGAGAAAATAAAATACCCAAGTCGTAAAGGCGAAGGGTGCAACACGAGGACTTCCCAGGGTGTCACCCATCTTAGTACTACTCTACGCCCACGCTTAACTTCGGAGTTCTGATGGGTTCCGTTGCATTAGTCTTTGGTATGATCGCACCATGGGTGTTTCGCTTCCTATTCTTATGATACTCCACGTAACCGATCGACCGACTCGTACACTTTTCATATTTACAAAAGTACCCTTTTAACACGCGTCATCCAAACCGCTTCGATTTCCATTGTCCATGCGAATTCCATGGAGAAAATAAAATTCCCAAGTCGTAAAAAGGGTGCAACACGAGGACTTCCCAGGGGGTCACCCATCATAGAACTACTCTCGCCCAAGAACGCTTAACTTCAGAGTTCTGATGGGATCCGGTGCATTAGTGCTGGTATGTATGATCGCACCATGAGTGTTTGCGCTTCCTATTCATTTAATCCTTCATGATACTCCACCGAACCGATCCTGACCCAACTCCGTACACTTTTCATATTTACAAAAATACCCTTTTGACACGTGTCATCCAAACCGCCTTCGATTTCCATTGTCCATGCGAATTCATGAGAAAATAAAATTCCCAAGTCGTAAAAGATGCAAAAAGTGCAACACGAGGACTTCCTGAGGTAACCCATCTTAGTACTACTCTCGCCCATGCACGCTTAACTTCGGAGTTCTGATGGGATCCGGTGCATTAGTGCTGATATGATCGCACCCATCAGTCTTTGCGCTTCCTATTCTTTTATTACTTCATTATACTCCACCGAACCGATCCTGACCCGACTCCGTACACTTTTCATATTTACAAAAATACCCTTTCGACACGCGTCATCCGACGACGCCTTTCGGTTTTCATTGTCCATCTGAGTTTACACGGAGAAAATAAAATACCCAAGTCGTAAAAGACGCAGAGGTGCAACACGAGAACTTCCTGTGGTGTCACCCATCTTAGTACTACTCGCCCATGCACGCTTAACTTCGGAGTTCTGATGGGTTCCGTTGCATTAGTGCTGGTATGTATGATCACACCATGAGTGTTTGCGCTTCCTATTCTTATGATACTCCACCGATCGACCCGACTCAGTACACTTTTCATATTTACAAAAGTACCCTTTGACCGCGTCATCCGAAACCGCCTTCGATTTCCATTGTCCATGCGAATTCGCGGAGAAAATAAAATTCCCAAGTCGTAAAAGACGGTGCAACACGAGGACTTCCCAGGGGGTCACCCATCATAGAACTACTCTCGCCCAAGAACGCTTAACTTCAGAGTTCTGATGGGATTCGGTGCATTAGTGCTGGTATGTATGATCGCACCATGAGTGTTTGCGCTTCCTATTCATTTAATCCTTCATGATACTCCACCGAACCGATCCTGACCCGACTCCGTACACTTTTCATATTTACAAAAATACCCTTTTGACCGCGCGTCATCCGAAACCGCCTTCGATTTCCATTGTCCATGCAATTCATGGAGAAAATAAAATACCCAAGTCGTAAAAGATGCAAAAAGGGGTGCAACACGAGGACTTCCCAGGGGGTCACCCATCATAGAACTACTCTCGCCCAAGAACGCTTAACTTTGGAGTTCTGATGGGATCCAGTGCATTAGTGCTGGTATGATCGCACCCATTAGAGTTTGCGCTTCCTATTCTTTTATTCCTTCATGATACTCACCGAACCGATCCTGACCCGACTCCGTACACTTTTCATATTTACAAAAATACCCTTTTGACATGGGTCATCCGACGCTGCATTTCGGTTTCCATTGTCCATGCGAATTCCGCGGAGAAAATAAAATACCCAAGTCGTAAAAGATGCAAAAAGGGGTGCAACACGAGGACTTCCCAGGGTGTCACCCATCTTAGTACTACTCTCGCCCATGCACGCTTAACTTCGGAGTTCTGATGAGTTCCGTTGCATTAGTGCTGGTATGTATGATCGCACCATGAGAGTTTGCCCTTCCTATTCTTTTAATCCTTCATGATACTCCACCGAACCGATCCTGACCCGACTCCGTACACTTTTCATATTTACAAAAGTACCCTTTTGACACGCGTCATCCGAAACCGCCTTTCGATTTCCATTGTCCATGCGAATTACGCGGAGAAAATAAAATTCCCAAGTCGTAAAAGACGCAAAAAGGGGTGCAACACGAGGACTTCCCAGGGGGTCACCCATGATAGAACTATTCTCGCCCAAGAACGCTTAACTTCGGAGTTCTGATGGCATCCGGTGCATTAGTGCTGGTATGTATGATCGCACCATGAGTGTTTGCGCTTCCTATTCTTTTAATCCTTCATGATAATCCAACGAACCGATCCTGACCCGACTCCGTAAACTTTTCATATTTACAAAAATACCCTTTTGACACGCGTCATCCGAAACCGCCTTTCGATTTCCATTGTCCATGCGAATTCCGCGGAGAAAATAAAATTCCCAAGTCGTAAAAGACGCAAAAGGGGTGCAACACGAGGACTTCCCAGGGGGTCACCCATCATAGAACTACTCTCGTCCAAGAACGCTTAACTTTGGAGTTCTGATGGGATCCAGTGCATTAGTGCTGGTATGATCGCACCCATTAGAGTTTGCGCTTCCTATTCTTTTATTCCTTCATGATACTCCACCGAACCGATCCTGACCCGACTCCGTTCACTTTTCATATTTACAAAAATACCCTTTCGACACGCGTCATCCGAAGCCGCCTTTCGGTTTCCATTGTCCGCGAATTCGCGGTGAAAATAAAATACCCATGTCGTAAAGATGCAAAAAGGGGTGCAACACGAGGACTTGCCAGGGGGTCACCCATCTTAGTACTACTCGCCCATGCACTTAACTTCGAGTTACGATGGGATACTGTGCATTAGTGCTGTTATGATCGCACCCATCAGTCTTTGCGCTTCCTATTCTTTTATTACTTCATGATACTCCACCGAACCGATCCTGACCCGACTCCGTACACTTTTCATATTAACAAAAATACCCTTTCAACACGCGTCATCCGACGCCGCCTTTCACTTTCCATTGTCCATGCGAATTCCGCGGAGGAAATAAAATACCAGTCGTAAAAGATGCAAAAACGGGTGCAACACGAGGACTTCCCAGGGGGTAACCCATCTTAGTACTACTCTCGCCCATGCACGCTTAACTTCGGAGTTCTGATGGGTTCCGTTGCATTAGTGCTGGTATGATCACACCCATCAGTGTTTGCGCTTCCTATTCTTTTATTCCTTCATGATACTCCACCGAACCGATCCTGACCTGACACCGTACACTTTTCATATTTACAAAAATACCCTTTCGACACGCGTCATCCGACGACGCCTTTCGGTTTTCATTGTCCATCTGAATTTACACGGAGAAAATAAAATACCCAAGTCGTAAAGACGCAAAAAGGGGTGCAACACGAGGACTTCCCAGGGTGTCACCCATCTTAGTACTACTCTCGCCCATGCACGCTTAACTTTGGAGTTCTGATGGGCTCCGTTGCATTAGTGCTGGTATGATCACACCAATCAATGTTTGCGCTTCCTATTGTTTTATTCATTCATGATACTCCACCGAACCGATCGACCCGACTCGTACACTTTTCATATTTACAAAATACCCTTTCGACACGCATCATCCGACGCCACCTTTGGTTTCATTGTACATCTGAATTTACGCGGAGAAAATAAAATACCCAAGTCGTAAAGACGCAGAAAGGGGTGCAACACGAGGATTTCCCAGGGGGTCACCCATCCTAGAACTACTCTCGCCCATGCACGCTTAACTTCAGAGTTCTGATGGGATCCGGTGCATTAGTGCTGGTATGTATGATTGCACCATGAGTGTTTGGGCTTCCTATTCTTTTAATCCTTCATGATACTCCACCGAACCGATCCTGACCCGACTCCGTACACTTTTCATATTTACAAAAATACCCTTTCGACACACGCGTCATCGAAGCCACCTTCGATTTTCATTGTCCATCGAATTCATGGAGAAATTAAAATTCTCAAGTCGTAAAGACGCAAAAGGGTGCAACGAGGACTTCCCAGGGGGTCACCCATCATAGAACTACTCTCGCCCAAGAACGCTTAACATCGGAGTTCTGATGGGATGCAGTGCATTAGTGCTGGTATGATCGCACCATTAGTTTGTGCTTCATATTCTTTTATTCCTTAATTATACTCACCGAACCGATCCTGACCCGACTCCGTACACTTTTCATATTTACAAAAATACCCTTTTGACATGGGTCATCCGACGCTGCATTTCGGTTTCCATTGTCCATGCGAATTCCGCGGAGAAAATAAAATACCCAAGTCGTAAAAGATGCAAAAAGGGGTGCAACACGAGGACTTCCCAGGGGGTAACCCATCTTAGTACTACTCGCCCATGCGCTTAACCGGAGTTCTGATGGGATCCGGTGCATTAGTGCTGATATGATCGCACCCATCAGTCTTTGCGGTTCCTATTCTTTTATTACTTCATTATACTCCACCGAACCGATCCTGACCCGACTCCGTACACTTTTCATATTTACAAAAATACCCTTTCGACACGCGTCATCCGGCAGACGCCTTTCGGTTTTCATTGTCCATCGAGTTTACGGAGAAAATAAAATACCCAAGTCGTAAAGACGCGAAAGGTGCAACACGAGGACTTCGTGGTGTCACCCATCTTAGTACTACTCTCGCCCATGCACGCTTAACTTCGGAGTTCTGATGGGTTCCGTTGCATTAGTGCTGGTATGTATGATCGCACCATGGGTGTTTGCGCTTCCTATTCTTATGATACTCCACAGAACCGATCCTGACCCGACTCCGTACACTTTTCATATTTACAAAAGTACCCTTTTAACACGCGTCATCCGAAACCGCCTTTCGATTTCCATTGTCCATGCGAATTCCGCGGAGAAAATAAAATTCCCAAGTCGTAAAAGACGCAAAAAGGGGTGCAACACGAGGACTTCCCAGGGGGTCACCCATCATAGAACTACTCTCGCCCAAGAACGCTTAACTTCAGAGTTCTGATGGGATCCGGTGCATTAGTGCTGGTATGTATGATCGCACCATGAGTGTTTGCGCTTCCTATTCATTTAATCCTTCATGATACTCCACCGAACCGATCCTGACCCAACTCCGTACACTTTTCATATTTACAAAAATACCCTTTTGACACGCGTCATCCGAAACCGCCTTTCGATTTCCATTGTCCATGCGAATTCCGCGGAGAAAATAAAATTCCCAAGTCGTAAAAGATGCAAAAAGGGGTGCAACACGAGGACTTCCCAGGGGGTAACCCATCTTAGTACTACTCTCGCCCATGCACGCTTAACTTCGGAGTTCTGATGGGATCCGGTGCATTAGTGCTGATATGATCGCACCCATCAGTCTTTGCGCTTCCTATTCTTTTATTACTTCATTATACTCCACCGAACCGATCCTGACCCGACTCCGTACACTTTTCATATTTACAAAAATACCCTTTCGACACGCGTCATCCGACGACGCCTTTCGGTTTTCATTGTCCATCTGAGTTTACACGGAGAAAATAAAATACCCAAGTCGTAAAGACGCAGAGAGGGGTGCAACACGAGAACTTCCCAGGGTGTCACCCATCTTAGTACTACTCTCGCCCATGCACGCTTAACTTCGGAGTTCTGATGGGTTCCGTTGCATTAGTGCTGGTATGTATGATCACACCATGAGTGTTTGCGCTTCCTATTCTTATGATACTCCACCGAACCGATCCTGACCCGACTCCGTACACTTTTCATATTTACAAAAGTACCCTTTTGACACGCGTCATCCGAAACCGCCTTTCGATTTCCATTGTCCATGCGAATTCCGCGGAGAAAATAAAATTCCCAAGTCGTAAAAAGGCAAAGGGGTGCAACACGAGGACTTCCCAGGGGGTCACCCATCATAGAACTACTCTCGCCCAAGAACGCTTAACTTCAGAGTTCTGATGGGATTCGGTGCATTAGTGCTGGTATGTATGATCGCACCATGAGTGTTTGCGCTTCCTATTCATTTAATCCTTCATGATACTCCACCGAACCGATCCTGACCCGACTCCGTACACTTTTCATATTTACAAAAATACCCTTTTGACACGCGTCATCCGAAACCGCCTTTCGATTTCCATTGTCCATGCGAATTCCGCGGAGAAAATAAAATTCCCAAGTCGTAAAAGATGCAAAAAGGGGTGCAACACGAGGACTTCCCAGGGGGTCACCCATCATAGAACTACTCTCGCCCAAGAACGCTTAACTTTGGAGTTCTGATGGGATCCAGTGCATTAGTGCTGGTATGATCGCACCCATTAGAGTTTGCGCTTCCTATTCTTTTATTCCTTCATGATACTCACCGAACCGATCCTGACCCGACTCCGTACACTTTTCATATTTACAAAAATACCCTTTTGACATGGGTCATCCGACGCTGCATTTCGGTTTCCATTGTCCATGCGAATTCCGCGGAGAAAATAAAATACCCAAGTCGTAAAAGATGCAAAAAGGGGTGCAACACGAGGACTTCCCAGGGTGTCACCCATCTTAGTACTACTCTCGCCCATGCACGCTTAACTTCGGAGTTCTGATGAGTTCCGTTGCATTAGTGCTGGTATGTATGATCGCACCATGAGAGTTTGCCCTTCCTATTCTTTTAATCCTTCATGATACTCCACCGAACCGATCCTGACCCGACTCCGTACACTTTTCATATTTACAAAAGTACCCTTTTGACACGCGTCATCCGAAACCGCCTTTCGATTTCCATTGTCCATGCGAATTACGCGGAGAAAATAAAATTCCCAAGTCGTAAAAGACGCAAAAAGGGGTGCAACACGAGGACTTCCCAGGGGGTCACCCATGATAGAACTATTCTCGCCCAAGAACGCTTAACTTCGGAGTTCTGATGGCATCCGGTGCATTAGTGCTGGTATGTATGATCGCACCATGAGTGTTTGCGCTTCCTATTCTTTTAATCCTTCATGATAATCCAACGAACCGATCCTGACCCGACTCCGTAAACTTTTCATATTTACAAAAATACCCTTTTGACACGCGTCATCCGAAACCGCCTTTCGATTTCCATTGTCCATGCGAATTCCGCGGAGAAAATAAAATTCCCAAGTAAAAAGGCAAGGGGGTGCAACACGAAGACTTCCCAGGGGGTCACCCATCCTAGAACTACTCTCGCCCAAGAACGCTTAACTTTGAAGTTCTGATGGGATCCAGTGCATTAGTGCTGGTATGATCGCACCCATCAGAGTTTGCGCTTCCTATTCTTTTATTCCTTCATGATACTCCACAGAACCGATCCTGACCCGACTCCGTACACTTTTCATATTTACAAAAATACCCTTTCGACACGCGTCATCCGAAGCCGCCTTTCGGTTTCCATTGTCCACGCGAATTCCGCGGTGAAAATAAAATACCCATGTCGTAAAAGATGCAAAAAGGGGTGCAACACGAGGACTTGCCAGGGGGTCACCCATCTTAGTACTACTCTCGCCCATGCACGCTTAACTTCGGAGTTCTGATGGGATACGGTGCATTAGTGCTGATATGATCGCACCCATCAGTCTTTGCGCTTCCTATTCTTTTATTACTTCATGATACTCCACCGAACCGATCCTGACCCGACTCCGTACACTTTTCATATTAACAAAAATACCCTTTCGACACGCGTCATCCGACGCCGCCTTTCACTTTCCATTGTCCATGCGAATTCCGCGGAGAAAATAAAATACCCAAGTCGTAAAAGATGCAAAAACGGGTGCAACACGAGGACTTCCCAGGGGGTAACCCATCTTAGTACTACTCTCGCCCATGCACGCTTAACTTCGGAGTTCTGATGGGTTCCGTTGCATTAGTGCTGGTATGATCACACCCATCAGTGTTTGCGCTTCCTATTCTTTTATTCCTTCATGATACTCCACCGAACCGATCCTGACCTGACACCGTACACTTTTCATATTTACAAAAATACCCTTTCGACACGCGTCATCCGACGACGCCTTTCGGTTTTCATTGTCCATCTGAATTTACACGGAGAAAATAAAATACCCAAGTCGTAAAGACGCAAAAAGGGGTGCAACACGAGGACTTCCCAGGGTGTCACCCATCTTAGTACTACTCTCGCCCATGCACGCTTAACTTTGGAGTTCTGATGGGCTCCGTTGCATTAGTGCTGGTATGATCACACCAATCAATGTTTGCGCTTCCTATTGTTTTATTCATTCATGATACTCCACCGAACCGATCCTGACCCGACTCCGTACACTTTTCATATTTACAAAAATACCCTTTCGACACGCATCATCCGACGCCACCTTTCGGTTTTCATTGTTCATCTGAATTTACGCGGAGAAAATAAAATACCCAAGTCGTAAAGACGCAGAAAGGGGTGCAACACGAGGATTTCCCAGGGGGTCACCCATCCTAGAACTACTCTCGCCCATGCACGCTTAACTTCAGAGTTCTGATGGGATCCGGTGCATTAGTGCTGGTATGTATGATTGCACCATGAGTGTTTGGGCTTCCTATTCTTTTAATCCTTCATGATACTCCACCGAACCGATCCTGACCCGACTCCGTACACTTTTCATATTTACAAAAGTACCCTTTCGACACGCGTCATCCGAAGCCACCTTTCGATTTTCATTGTCCATGCGAATTCCGCGGAGAAATTAAAATTCTCAAGTCGTAAAGGGGTGCAACACGAGGACTTCCCAGGGGGTCACCCATCATAGAACTACTCTCGCCCAAGAACGCTTAACATCGGAGTTCTGATGGGATGCAGTGCATTAGTGCTGGTATGATCGCACCCATTAGAGTTTGCGCTTCCTATTCTTTTATTCCTTCATGATACTCACCGAACCGATCCTGACCCGACTCCGTACACTTTTCATATTTACAAAAATACCCTTTTGACATGGGTCATCCGACGCTGCATTTCGGTTTCCATTGTCCATGCGAATTCCGCGGAGAAAATAAAATACCCAAGTCGTAAAAAAGGTGCAACACGAGGACTTCCCAGGGGGTAACCCATCTTAGTACTACTCTCGCCCATGCACGCTTAACTTCGGAGTTCTGATGGGATCCGGTGCATTAGTGCTGATATGATCGCACCCATCAGTCTTTGCGGTTCCTATTCTTTTATTACTTCATTATACTCCACCGAACCGATCCTGACCCGACTCCGTACACTTTTCATATTTACAAAAATACCCTTTCGACACGCGTCATCCGACGACGCCTTTCGGTTTTCATTGTCCATCTGAGTTTACACGGAGAAAATAAAATACCCAAGTCGTAAAGACGCAGAAAGGGGTGCAACACGAGGACTTCCCAGGGTGTCACCCATCTTAGTACTACTCTCGCCCATGCACGCTTAACTTCGGAGTTCTGATGGGTTCCGTTGCATTAGTGCTGGTATGTATGATCGCACCATGGGTGTTTGCGCTTCCTATTCTTATGATACTCCACAGAACCGATCCTGACCCGACTCCGTACACTTTTCATATTTACAAAAGTACCCTTTTAACACGCGTCATCCGAAACCGCCTTTCGATTTCCATTGTCCATGCGAATTCCGCGGAGAAAATAAAATTCCCAAGTCGTAAAAGACGCAAAAAGGGGTGCAACACGAGGACTTCCCAGGGGGTCACCCATCATAGAACTACTCTCGCCCAAGAACGCTTAACTTCAGAGTTCTGATGGGATCCGGTGCATTAGTGCTGGTATGTATGATCGCACCATGAGTGTTTGCGCTTCCTATTCATTTAATCCTTCATGATACTCCACCGAACCGATCCTGACCCAACTCCGTACACTTTTCATATTTACAAAAATACCCTTTTGACACGCGTCATCCGAAACCGCCTTTCGATTTCCATTGTCCATGCGAATTCCGCGGAGAAAATAAAATTCCCAAGTCGTAAAAGATGCAAAAAGGGGTGCAACACGAGGACTTCCCAGGGGGTCACCCATCATAGAACTACTCTCTCCCAAGAACGCTTAACTTTGGAGTTCTGATGGGATCCAGTGCATTAGTGCTGGTATGATCGCACCCATTAGAGTTTGCGCTTCCTATTCTTTTATTCCTTCATAATAGTCCACCGAACCGATCCTGACCCGACTCCGTACACTTTTCATATTTACAAAAATACCCTTTTGACACGCGTCATCCGACGCTACATTTCGGTTTCCATTGTCCATGCGAATTCCGCGGAGAAAATAAAATACCCAAGTCGTAAAAGATGCAAAAAGGGGTGCAACACGAGGACTTCCCAGGGTGAACCCATCTTAGTACTACTCTCGCCCACGCACGCTTAACTTCGGAGTTCTGATGGGATCCGGTGCATTAGTGCTGATATGATCGCACCCATCAGTCTTTGCGCTTCCTATTCTTTTATTACTTCATTATACTCCACCGAACCTATCCTGACCCGACTCCGTACACTTTTCATATTTACAAAAATACCCTTTCGACACGCGTCATCCGACGACGCCTTTCGAATTTCATTGTCCATCTGAGTTTACACGGAGAAAATAAAACACCCAAGTCGTAAAGACGCAGAAAGGGGTGCAACACGAGGACTTCCCAGGGTGTCACCCATCTTAGTACTACTCTCGCCCATGCACGCTTAACTTCGGAGTTCTGATGGGTTCCCGTTGCATTAGTCCTGGTATGTATGATCGCACCATGAGTGTTTGCGCTTCCTATTCTTTTAATCCTTCATGATACTCCACCGAACCGATCCTGACCGACTCCGTACACTTTTCATATTTACAAAAGTACCCTTTTGACACGCGTCATCCGAAACCGCCTTTCGATTTCCATTGTCCATGCGAATTCCGCGGAGAAAATAAAATTCCCAAGTTGTAAAAGATGCAAAAAGGGGTGCAACACGAGGACTTCCCAGGGGGTCACCCATCATAGAACTACTCTCGCCCAAGAACGCTTAACTTTGGAGTTCTGATGGGATCCAGTGCATTAGTGCTGGTATGATCGTACCCATTAGAGTTTGCGCTTCCTATTCTTTTATTCCTTCATGACAGTCCACCGAACCGATCCTGACCCGACTCCGTACACTTTTCATATTTACAAAAATACCCTTTTGACACGCGTCATCCGACGCTGCATTTCGGTTTCCATTGTCCATGCGAATTCCGCGGAGAAAATAAAATACCCAAGTCGTAAAAGATGCAAAAAGGGGTGCAACACGAGGACTTCCCAGGGGGTAACCCATCTTAGTACTACTCTCGCCCACGCACGCTTAACTTCGGAGTTCTGATGGGATCCGGTGCATTAGTGCTGATATGATCGCACCCATCAGTCTTTGCGCTTCCTATTCTTTTATTACTTCATTATACTCCACCGAACCTATCCTGACCCGACTCCGTACACTTTTCATATTTACAAAAATACCCTTTCGACACGCGTCATCCGACGACGCCTTTCGGTTTTCATTGTCCATCTGAGTTTACACGGAGAAAATAAAATACCCAAGTCGTAAAGACGCAGAAAGGGGTGCAACACGAGGACTTCCCAGGGTGTCACCCATCTTAGTACTACTCTCGCCCATGCACGCTTAACTTCGGAGTTCTGATGGGTTCCGTTGCATTAGTCCTGGTATGTATGATCGCACCATGAGTGTTTGCGCTTCCTATTCTTTTAATCCTTCATGATACTCCACCGAACCGATCCTGACCGACTCCGTACACTTTTCATATTTACAAAAGTACCCTTTTGACACGCGTCATCCGAAACCGCCTTTCGATTTCCATTGTCCATGCGAATTCCGCGGAGAAAATAAAATTCCCAAGTCGTAAAAGACGCAAAAAGGGGTGCAACACGAGGACTTCCCAGGGGGTCACCCATCATAGAACTACTCTCGCCCAAGAACGCTTAACTTCGGAGTTCTGATGGGATCCGGTGCATTAGTGTTGGTATATATGATCGCAACATGAGTGTTTGCGCTTCCTATTCATTTAATCCTTCATGATACTCCACCGAACCGATCTTGACCCGACTCCGTACACTTTTCATATTTACAAAAATACCCTTTTGACACGCGTCATCCGAAACCGCCTTACGATTTCCATTGTCCATGCGAATTCCGCGGAGAAAATAAAATTCCCAAGTCGTAAAAGACGCAAAAAGGGGTGCAACACGAGGACTTCCCATGGGGTCACCCATCAGTGTTTGCGCTTCCTATTCTTTTATTCCTTCATGAAACTCCACCGAACCGATCCTGACCCGACTCCGTACACTTTTCATATTTACAAAAATACCTTTTCGACACGCGTCATCCGAAGCCGACTTTCGGTTTTCATTGTCCATGCGAATCCCGCGGAGAAAATAAAATTCCCAAGTCGTAAAAGACGCAAAAAGGGGTGTAACACGAGGACTTCCCAGGGGGTCACCCATCCTAGAACTATTCTCGCCCAAGCACGGTTAACATCGGAGTTCTGATGGGATCCAGTGCATTAGTGCTGGTATGATCGCACCCATCAGAGTTTGCGCTTCCTATTCTTTTATTCCTTCATGATACCCCACCGAACCGATCCTGACCCGACTCCGTACACTTTTCATATTTACAAAAATACCCTTTCGACACGCGTCATCCGACGTCGCATTTCGGTTTCCATTGTCCATGCGAATTCCGCGGAGAAAATAAAATACCCAAGTCGTAAAAGATGCAAAAAGGGGTGCAACACGAGGACTTCCCAGGGGGTCACCCATCTTAGTACTACTCTCGCCCATGCACGCTTAACTTCGGAGTTCTGATGGATTCCGTTGCATTAGTGCTGGTATGATCACACCCATCAGTGATTGCGCTTCCTATTCTTTTATTCCTTCATGATACTCCACCGAACCGATTCTGACCCGACTCCGTACTCTTTTCATATTAACAAAAATACACTTTCGACACGCGTCATCCGACGCTGCCTTTCGCTTTCCATTGTCCATGCAAATTCCGCGGAGAAAATAAAATATTCACGTCGTAAAAGACGCAAAAAGGGGTGCAACATGAGGACTTCCCAGGGGGTCACCCATCCTAGTACTACTCTCGCCCATGCACGCTTAACTTCGGAGTTCTGATGGGATACGGTGCATTAGTGCTGATATGATCGCACCCATCAGTCTTCGCGCTTCCTATTCTTTTATTACTTCATGATACTCCTCCGAACCGATCCTGACCCGACTCCGTACACTTTTCATATTTACAAAAATACTCTTTCGACACGCGTCATCCGACGACGCCTTTCGCTTTACATTGTCCATGCGAATTCCGTGGAGAAAATAAAATACCCATGTCGTAAAAGATGCAAAAAAGGGTGCAACACGAGGACTTCCCAGGGGGTCACCCATCTTAGTACTACTCTTGCCCATGCACGCTTAAGTTCGGAGTTCTGATGGGATCCGATGCATTAGTGCTGATATGATCGCACCCATCAGAGTTTGCGCTTCCTATTATTTTATTCCATCATGATACTCCACCGAACCGATCCTGACCCGACTCCGTACACTTTTCATATTTACAAAAATACCCTTCCGACACGCGTCATCCGAAGCCGCCTTTCGGTTTCCACTGTCCACGCGAATTCCGCGGAGAAAATAAAATACCCAAGTCATAAAAGATGCAAAAAGGGGTGCAACACGAGGACTTCCCAGGGGGTCAGCCATCTTAGTACTACTCTCGCCCATGCACGCTAAATTTCGGAGTTCTGATGGGTTCCGTTGCATTAGTGCGGGTATGATCACACCGATCACTAATTGTGCTTCCTATTCTTTTATTCCTTCATGATACTCCACCGAACCGATCCTGACCCGACTCCGTACACTTTTCATATTTACAAAAATACCTTTTCGACACGCGTCATCCGATGCCGACTTTCGGTTTTCATTGTCCATGCGAATTCTGCGGAGAAAATAAAATTTCCAAGTCGTAAAAGACGCAAAAAGGGGTGCAACACGAGGAGTTCCCAGGGGGTCACCCATCCTAGAACTACTCTCGCCCAAGCACGCTTAACATCGGAGTTCTGATGGGATCCAGTGCATTAGTGCTGGTATGATCGCACCCGACAGAGTTTGCGCTTCCTATTCTTTTATTCCTTCATGATACTCCACTGAACCAATCCTGACCCGACTCCGTACACTTTTCATAATTACAAAAATACCTTTTCGACACGCGTCATCCGAAGCCGACTTTCGGTTTTCATTGTCCATGCGAATTCTGCGGAGAAAATAACATTTCCAAGTCGTAAAAGACGCAAAAAGGGGTGCAACATGAGGACTTCCCAGGGGGTCACCCATCCTAGTACTACTCTCGCCCATGCACGCTTAACTTCGGAGTTCTGATGGGATCCGGTGCATTAGTGCTGGTATGATCGCACCATGAGTGTTTGCGCTTCCTATTCTTTTATTCTTTCATGATACTCCACCGAACCAATCCTGACCCGACTCCGTACACTTTTCATATTAACAAAAATACCTTTTCGACACGCGTCATCCGAAGCCACCTTTCGGTTTTCATTGTCCATCTGAATTTACGCGGAGAAAATAAAATAGCCAAGTCGTAAAGACGCAAAAAGGGGTGCAACACAAGGACTTCCCAGGGTGTCACCCATCTTAGTACTACTCTCGCCCATGCACGCTTAACTTCGGAGTTCTTATGGGTTCCGTTGCATTAGTGCTGGTATGATCACACCCATCAGTGTTCGCGCTTCCTATTCTTTTATTCCTTCATGATACTCCACCGAACCGATCCTGACCCGACTCCGTACACTTTTCATATTTACAAAAATACCCTTTCGACACGCATCATCCGACGCCACCTTTCGGTTTTCATTGTCCATCTGAATTTACGCGGAGAAAATAAAATACCCAAGTCGCAAAGACGCAGAAAGGGGTGCAACACGAGGACTTCCCAGGGGGTCACCCATCCTAGAACTACTCTCGCCCAAGCACGCTTAACTTCAGAGTTCTGATGGGATCCGGTGCATTAGTGCTGGTATGATCGCACCATGAGTTTTTGCGCTTCCTATTCTTTTATTCCTTCATGATACTCCACCGAACCGATCCTGACCCGACTCCGTACACTTTTCATATTTACAAAAGTACCCTTTCGACACGCGTCATCCGAAACCGCATTTCGGTTTCCATTGTCCATGCGAATTCCGCGGAGAAAATAAAATTCCCAAGTCGTAAAAGACGCAAAAAGGGGTGCAACACGAGGACTTCCCAGGGGGTCACCCATCCTAGTACTATTGTCGCCCAAGAACGCTTAACTTTGGAGTTCTGATGGGATCCAGTGCATTAGTGCTGGTATGATCGCACCCATCAGAGTTTGCGCTTCCTATTCTTTTATTCCTTCATTATACTCTGCAGAACCGATCCTGACCCGACTCCGTACACTTTTCATATTTACAAAAATACTCTTTCGACACGCGTCATCCGACGCCGCCTTTCGCTTTACATTGTCCATGCGAATTCCGTGGAGAAAATAAAATTCCCAAGTCGTAAAAGATGCAAAAAGGGGGTGCAACTCGAGGACTTCCCACGGGGTCACCCATCCTAGAACTACTGTCGCCCAAGAACGCTTAACTTTGGAGTTTTGATGGGATCCAGTGCATTAGTGCTGGTATGATCGCACCCATCAGAGTTTGCGCTTCCTATTCTTTTATTCCTTCATGATACTCCACAGAACCGATCCTGACCCGACTCCGTACACTTTTCATATTTACAAAAATACTCATTCGACACGCGTCATCCGACGCCGCCTTTCGCTTTACATTGTCCATGCGAATTCCGTGGAGAAAATAAAATACCCAAGTCGTAAAAGATGCAAAAAGGGGTGCAACACGAGGACTTCCCAGGGGGTCACCCATCTTAGTACTACTCTCGCCCATGCACGCTTAACTTCGGAGTTCTGATGGGATCCGATGCATTAGTGCTGGTATGATCGCACCCATTAGAGTTTGCGCTTCCTATTCTTTTATTCCTTCATGATACTCCACAGAACCGATCCTGAACCGACTCCGTACACTTTTCATATCTACAAAAATACCCTTTCGACACGCGTCATGCGAAGCCGCCTTTCGGTTTCCATTGTCCACGCGAATTCTGCGGAGAAAATAAAATACCCAAGTCGTAAAAGATGCAAAAAGGGGTGTAACACGAGGACTTGCCAGGGGGTCACCCATCTTAGTACTACTCTCGCCCATGCACGCTTAACTTCGGAGTTCTGATGGGATACGATGGATTAGTGCTGATATGATCGCACCCATCAGTCTTCGCGCTTCCTATTCTTTTATTACTTCATGATACTCCACCGAACCGATCCTGACCCGACTCCGTACACTTTTCATATTAACAAAAATACCCTTTCGACACGCGTCATCCGACTCCGCCTTTCGCTTTCCATTGTCCATGCGAATTCCGCGGAGAAAATAAAATATTAACGTCGTAAAAGACGTAAAAAGGGGTGCAAGACGAGGACTTCCCAGGGGGTCACCCATCCTAGTACTACTCTCGCCCAAGCATGCTTAACTTCGAAGTTCTGATGGGATCCGATGCATTAGTGCTGGTATGATCACAACATTAGTGTTTGCGCTTCCTATTCTTTTATTCCTTCATGATACTCCACCGAACCGATCTTGACCCGACTCCGTACACTTTTCATATTTACAAAAATACCTTTTCGACACGCGTCATCCGAAGCCACCTTTCGGTTTTCTTTGTCCATGCGAATTCCGCGGAGAAAATAAAATTCCCAAGTCGTAATTAAAAGACGCAAAAAGGTGTGCAACACGAGGACTTCCCAGGGGGTCACCCATCCTAGAACTAGTCTCGCCCAAGCACGCTTAACATCGGAGTTCTGATGGGATCCGGTGCATTAGTGCCGGTATGATCGCGCACATTAGTGTTTGCACTTCCTATTATTTTTGTCCTTCATGATACTCCACCGAACCGATCCTGACCCGACTCCGTACACTTTTCATATTTACAAAAATACCCTTTCGACACGCGACATCCGACGCCGCCTTTCGATTTTCATTGTCCATCTGAATTTACGCGGAGAAAATAAAATACCCAAGTCGTAAAGACGCAAAAAGGGGTGCAACACGAGGACTTCCCAGGAGGTAACCCATCCTAGTACAACTATCGCCCAAGCACGCTTAACTTCGGAGTTCTAATGGGATCCGGTGCATTAGTGCCGGTATGATCGCACACATTAGTGTTTGCACTTCCTATTATTTTAGTCCTTCATGATACTCCACCGAACCGATCCTGACCCGACTCCGTACACTTTTCATATTTACAAAAATACCCTTGCGACAGGCGTCATCCACACGCCGCCTTTTGGTTTCCATTGTCCATGCGAATTCCGCGGAGAAAATAAAATACTCAAGTCGTAAAAGACGCAGAAAAGGGTGCAACACGAGGTCTTCCCAGGGGGTCACCCATCCTAGAACTACTCTCGCCCAAGAACGCTTAACTTTGGAGTTCTGATGGGATCCGGTGCATTAGTGCTGGTATGATCGCACCCGTCAGAGTTTGCGCTTCCTATTCTTTTATTCCTTCATGATACTCCAACGAACCGATCCTGACCCGACTCCGTACACTTTTCATATTTACAAAAATACTCTTTCGACACGCGTCATCCGACGCCGCCTTTCGCTTTACATTGTCCATGCGAATTCCGTGGAGAAAATAAAATACCCAAGTCGTAAAAGATGCAAAAAGGGGTGCAACACGAGGACTTCCCAGGGGGTCACCCATCTTAGTACTACTCTCGCCCATGCACGCTTAACTTCGGAGTTCTGATGGGATCCGATGCATTAGTGCTGGTATGATCGCACCCATCAGAGTTTGCGCTTCCTATTATTTTATTCCATCATGATACTCCACCGAACCGATCCTGACCCGACTCCGTACAGTTTTCATATTTACAAAAATACCCTTTCGACACGCGTCATCCGAAGCCACCTTTCGGTTTCCACTGTCCACGCGAATTCCGCTGAGAAAATAAAATACCCAAGTCGTAAAAGATGCAAAAAGGGGTGCAACACGAGGACTTCCCAGGGGGTCAGCCATCTTAGTACTACTCTCGCCCATGCACGCTAAACTTCGGAGTTCTGATGGGTTCCGTTGCATTAGTGCGGGTATGATCACACCGATCACTGATTGCGCTTCCTATTCTTTTATTCCTTCATGATACTCCACCGAACCGATCCTGACCCGACTCCGTACTCTTTTCATATTAACAAAAATACCCTTTCGACACGCGTCATCCGACGCCGCCTTTCGCTTTCCATTGTCCACGCGAATTCCGCGGAGAAAATAAAATATTAACGTCGTAAAAGACGTAAAAAGGGGTGCAACACGAGGACTTCCCAGGGGGTCACCCATCCTAGTACTACTCTCGCCCAAGCACGCTTAAGTTCGAAGTTCTGATGGGATCCGGTGCATTTGTGCTGGTATGATCACAACATTAGTGTTTGCGCTTCCTATTCTTTTATTCCTTCATGATACACCACCGAACCGATCTTGACCCGACTCCGTACACTTTTCATATTTACAAAAATACCTGTTCGACACGCGTCATCCGAAGCCACCTTTCGGCTTTCTTTGTCCATGCGAATTCCGCGGTGAAAATATAATTCCCAAGTCGTAAAAGACGCAAAAAGGGGTGCAACACGAGGACTTCCGAGGGGGTCACCCATCCTAGAACTAGTCTCGCCCAAGCACGCTTAACATCGGAGTTCTGATGGGATCCGGTGCATTAGTGCCGGTATGATCGCGCACATTAGTGTTTGCACTTCCTATTCTTTTATTCCTTCATGATACTCCACCGAACCGATCCTGACCCGACTCCGTACACTTTTCATATTTACAAAAATACCCTTTCGACACGCGACATCCGATGCCGCCTTTCGATTTTCATTGTCCATCTGAATTTACGCGGAGAAAATAAAATACCCAAGTCGTAAAGACGCAAAAAGGGGTGCAACACGAGGACTTCCCAGGAGGTCACCCATCCTAGTACAACTCTCGCCCAAGCACGCTTAACTTCGGAGTTCTAATGGGATCCGGTGCATTAGTGCCGGTATGATCGCACACATTAGTGTTTGCACTTCCTATTATTTTAGTCCTTCATGATACTCCACCGAACCGATCCTGACCCGACTCCGTACACTTTTCATATTTACAAAAGTACCCTTGCGACAGGCGTCATCCGACGCCGCCTTTTGGTTTCCATTGTCCATGCGAATTCCGCGGAGAAAATAAAATACCCAAGTCGTAAAAGACGCAAAAAAGGGTGCAACACGAGGTCTTCCCAGGGGGTCACCCATCCTAGAACTACTCTCGCCCAAGAACGCTTAACTTTGGAGTTCTGATGGGATCCGGTGCATTAGTGCTGGTATGATCGCACCCGTCAGAGTTTGCGCTTCCTATTCTTTTATTCCTTCATGATACTCCAACGAACCGATCCTGACCCGACTCCGTACACTTTTCATATTTACAAAAATACCCTTTCGACACGCGTCATCCGAAGCCGCCTTTCGGTTTCCATTGTCCACGCGAATTCCGCGGAGAAAATAAAATACCCAAGTCGTAAAAGATGCAAAAAGGGGTGCAACACGAGGACTTCCCAGGGGGTCAGCCATCTTAGTACTACTCTCGCCCATGCACGCTAAACTTCGGAGTTCTGATGGGTTCCGTTGCGTTAGTGCGGGTATGATCACACCGATCACTGATTGCGCTTCCTATTCTTTTATTCCTTCATGATACTCCACCGAACCGATCCTGACCCGACTCCGTACTCTTTTCATATTAACAAAAATACCCTTTCGACACGCGTCATCCGACGCCGCCTTTCGCTTTCCATTGTCCATGCGAATTCCGCGGAGAAAATAAAATATTAACGTCGTAAAAGACGTAAAAAGGGGTGCAACACGAGGACTTCCCAGGGGGTCACCCATCCTAGTACTACTCTCGCCCAAGCATGCTTAACTTCGAAGTTCTGATGGGATCCGATGCATTAGTGCTGGTATGATCACAACATTAGTGTTTGCGCTTCCTATTCTTTTATTCCTTCATGATACTCCACCGAACCGATCTTGACCCGACTCCGTACACTTTTCATATTTACAAAAATACCTTTTCGACACGCGTCATCCGAAGCCACCTTTCGGTTTTCTTTGTCCATGCGAATTCCGCGGAGAAAATAAAATTCCCAAGTCGTAAAAGACGCAAAAACGGGTGCAACACGAGGACTTCCCAGGGGGTCACCCATCCTAGAACTAGTCTCGCCCAAGCACACTTAACATCGGAGTTCTGATGGGATCCGGTGCATTAGTGCCGGTATGATCGCGCACATTAGTGTTTGCACTTCCTATTATTTTTGTCCTTCATGATACTCCACCGAACCGATCCTGACCCGACTCCGTACACTTTTCATATTTACAAAAATACCCTTTCGACACGCGACATCCGACGCCGCCTTTCGATTTTAATTGTCCATCTGAATTTACGCGGAGAAAATAAAATACCCAAGTCGTAAAGACGCAAAAAGGGGCGCAACACGAGGACTTCCCAGGAGGTCACCCAACTCTCGCCCAAGCACGCTTAACTTCGGAGTTCTAATGGGATCCGGTGCATTAGTGCTGGTATGATCGCACCCGTCAGAGTTTGCGCTTCCTATTCTTTTATTCCTTCATGATACTCCAACGAACCGATCCTGACCCGACTCCGTACACTTTTTATATTTACAAAAATACCCTTTCGACATGCGTAATCCGAAGCTGCCTTTCGGTTTCCATTGTCCATGCGAATTCCGCGGAGAAAATAAAATTCCCAAGTCGTAAAAGACGCAAAAAGGGGTGCAAAACGAGGACTTCCCAGGGGGTCACCCATCCTAGTACTACTCTCTCCCAAGCACGCTTAACTTCGGAGTTCTGATCGGATCCGATGCATTAGTGCTGGTATGATCGCACCCATCAGAGTTTGCGCTTCCTATTATTTTATTCCATCATGATACTCCACCGAACCGATTCTGACCCGACTCCGAACACTTTTCATATTTACAAAAATACCCATTCGACATGCGTCATCCGAAGCCGCCTTTCGGTTTCCATTGTCCACGCGAATTCCGCGGAGAAAATAAAATACCCAAGTCGTAAAAGATGCAAAAAGGGCTGCAACACGAGGACTTCCCAGGGGGTCAGCCATCTTAGTACTACTCTCGCCCATGCACGCTAAACTTCGGAGTTCTGATGGGTTCCGTTGCATTAGTGCGGGTATGATCACACCGATCACTGATTGCGCTTCCTATTCTTTTATTCCTTCATGATACTCCACCGAACCGATCCTGACCCGACTCCGTACTATTTTCATATTAACAAAAATACCCTTTCGATACGCGTCATCCGACGCCGCCTTTCGCTTTCCATTGTCCATGCAAATTCCGCGGAGAAAATAAAATATTAACGTCGTAAAAGACGTAAAAAGGGGTGCAACACGAGGACTTCCCAGGGGGTCACCCATCCTAGTACTACTCTCTCCCAAGCACGCTTAACTTCGGAGTTCTGATGGGATCCGATGCATTAGTGCTGGTATGATCGCACCCATCGGAGTTTGCGCTTCCTATTATTTTATTCCATCATGATACTCCACCGAACCGATCCTGACCCGACTCCGTACACTTTTCATATTTACAAAAATACATTTTCGACACGCGTCATCCGAAGCCACCTTTCGGTTTTCTTTGTCCATGCGAATTCCGCGGAGAAAATAAAATACCCAAGTCGTAAAGACGCAAAAAGGGGTGCAACACGAGGACTTCCCAGGAGGTCACCCATCCTAGTACAACTCTCGCCCAAGCACGCTTAACTTCGGAGTTCTAATGGGATCCGGTGCATTAGTGCCAGTATGATCGCACACATTAGTGTTTGCACTTCCTATTATTTTAGTCCTTCATGATACTCCACCGAACCGATCCTGACCCGACTCCGTACACTTTTCATATTTACAAAAATACCCTTGCGACAGTTGTCATCCGACGCCGCCTTTTGGTTTCCATTGTCCATGCGAATTCCGCGGAGAAAATTAAATACCCAAGTCGTAAAAGACGCAAATAAGGGTGCAACACGAGGTCTTCCCAGGGGGTCACCCATCCTAGTACTACTCTCGCCCAAGCACGATTAACTTCAGAGTTCTAATGGGATCCGGTGCATTAGTGCTGGTATGATCGCACACGTCAGAGTTTGCGCTTCATATTCTTTTATTCCTTCATGATACTCCAACGAACCGATCCTGACCCGACTCCGTACACTTTTCATATTTACAAAAATACCCTTTCGACATGCGTCATCCGAAGCTGCCTTTCGGTTTTCATTGTCCATGCGAATTCCGCGGAGAAAATAAAATTCCCAAGTCGTAAAAGACGCAAAAAGGGGTGCAAAACAAGGACTTCCCAGGGGGTCACCCATCCTAGTACTACTCTCTCCCAAGCACGCTTAACTTCGGAGTTCTGATGGTTTCCGGTGCATTAGTGCTGGTATAATCGCACCCAACAGAGTTTGCGCTTCCTATTCTTTTATTCCTTCATGATACTCCAACGAACCGATCCTGACCCGACTCCGTACACTTTTCATATTTACAAAAATACCCTTTCGACATGCATCATCCGAAGCCGCCTTTCGGTTTCCATTGTCCATGCGAATTCCGCGGAGAAAATAAAATTCCCAAGTCGTAAAAGACGCAAAAAGGGGTGCAACACGAGGACTTCCCAGGGGGTCACCCATCCTAGTACTACTCTCGCCCATGCACACTTAACTTCAAAGTTCTGATGGGATTCGGTGCGTTAGTGCTGGTATAATCGCACCCATCAGTGTTTGCTCTTCCTATTCTTTTATTCCTTCATGATACTCTACCGAACCGATCCTAATTCGACTCCGTACACTTTTCATATTTACAAAAATACCCTGTCGACAAGCATCATCCGACGCCGCCTTTCGGTTTCCATTGTCCATGCGAATTCCGCGGAGAAAATAAAATACCCAAGTCGTAAAAGACGCAAAAAGGGCTGCAACACGACGAATTCCCAGGGGGTCACCCATCCTAGTACAACTCTCGCCCAAGCATGCTTAACTTCGGAGTTCTAATGGGATCCGATGCATTAGTGCTGGTATGATCGCACCCATCAGAGTTTGCGCTTGCTATTCTTTTATTCCTTCATGATACTCCAACGAACCGATCCTGACCCGACTCCGTACACTTTTCGTATTAACAAAAATTCCCTTTCGACACGCGTCATCCGACGCCGCCTTTCGGTTTCCATTGTCCATGCGAATTCCGCGGAGAAAATAAAATACCCAAGTCGTAAAAGACGCAAAAAGGGGTGCAACACGAGGACTTCCCAAGGGGTCACCCATCCTAGTACTACTCGCCCAAGCACGCTGGAGTTCGATGGGATCCGTGCATTAGTCTTTGGTATGATCGCACCATCGGTGTTTGCGCTTCCTATTCTTTTATTCCTTCATGATACTCCACGAACCGATCGACCCGACTCGTACACTTTTCATATTTACAAAAATACCCTTTCGACCACGCGTCATCCGGCCGCCTTTCGGTTTCCATTGTCCATCGAATTCCGCGGAGAAAATAAAATACCCATCGTAAAAGACGCAAAAAGGGGTGCAACACGAGGACTTCCCAAGGGTTCACCCATCCTAGTACTACTCTCGCCAACGCTTAACGGAGTTCGATGGGATCCGTGCATTAGTCTTTGGTATGATCGCACCATCGAGTTTGCGCTTCCTATTCTTTTATTCCTTCATGATACTCCAGAACCGATCTAACCCGACTCCGTACACTTTTCATATTTACAAAAATACGCTTTCGACACGCGTCATCCCACGCCGCCTTTCGGTTTCCATTGTCCAGCGAATTCGCGAGAAAATAAAATACCCAATCGTAAAAAAGGCAAAAGGGTGCAACACGAGGACTTCCCAAGGTCACCCATCTAGTACTACTCTACCCATGCACGCTTAACTTTGGAGTTCGGATGGAATCCGGTGCATTAGTGCTGGTATGATCGCACCCATCAGTGTTTGCGCTTCCTATTCTTTTATTCCATCATGATACTCCACCGAACCGATCCTGACCCACCTCCATACACTTTTCATATTTACAAAAATACCCTTTCGACACGCGTCATCCCACGCCCCCGTTCGGTTTCCATTGTCCATGCGAATTCCGCAGAGAAAATAAAATACCCAAGTCGTAAAAGATGCAAAAAGGGGTGCAACACGAGGACTTCCCAGGGGGACACCCATCCTAGTACTACTCTCGCCCTATCACGCTTAATTTTGGAGTTCTGATGGGATCCGATGCATTAGTGCTGGTAGGATCGCACCCATCAGTGTTTGCGCTTCCTATTCTTTTATTCCTTCATGATACTACACTGAATCGATCCTGACCGACTCCGTAAAATTTTCATATATACAAAAATACCCTTTCGACACGCGTCATCCGACGCCGCCTTTCGGTTTCCATTGTCCATGCGAATTTCGCGGAGAAAAAATAAAATACCCAAGTCGTAAAAGACGGAAAAAGGGGTGCAACACGAGGGCTTCCCAGGGGGTCACCCATCCTAGTACTACTCTCGCCCAAGCACGCTTAACTTGGAGTTACGATGGGATCCGATGAATTAGTCTTTGGTATGATCGCACCATCGGAGTTTGCGCTTCCTATTCTTTTATTCCTTCATGATACTCCACGAACCGATCGACCCGACTCGTACACTTTTCATATTTACAAAAATACCCTTTCGACACGTCGGTCATCCGCGCCTTCGGTTTACATTGTCCATGCGAATTCAGCGGAGAAAATAAAATACCCACATCATAAAAGATGCAAAAAGGGTGCAACACGAGGAATTCCCAGGGGGTCACCCATCCCAGTACTACTCTCGCCCATGCACGCTTAACTTCGGAGTTCTGATGGGATCCGATGCATTAGTGCTGGTATGATCGCACCCATCAGAGTTTGCGCTTCCTATTATTTTATTCCTTCATGATACTCCACCGAACCGATCCTAACCCGACTCCGTACACTTTTCATATTTACAAAAATACCCTTTCGACACGTGTCATCCCACGCCGCCTTTCGGTTTCCATTGTCCAACCGAATTCCGCGGAGAAAATAAAATACCCACATCGTAAAAGACGCAAAAAGGGGTGCAACACGAGGACTTCCCAGGGGGTCACCCATCCTAGTACTACTCTCGCCCAAGAACGCTTAACTTCGGAGTTCTGATGAGATCCGTTGAATTAGTGCTGGTATGATCGCACCCATCAGTGTTTGCGCTCCCTATTCTTTTATTCCTTCATGATACTCCACAGAACCGATCCTGACCAGACTCCGTACACATTTCATATTTACAAAAATACCCTTTTGACACGCGTCAGTCATCCCACGCCGCCTTTCAGTTTCCATTGTCCAACCGAATTCCGCGAAGAGAATAAAATACCACATCGTAAAAGACGCAAAAAGGGGTGCAACACGAGGACTTCTTTGGGGGTCACCCATCCTAGTACTACTCTTGCCCATGCACGCTTAACTTCGGAGTTCTGATGGGATCCGATGCATTAGTGCTGGTATGATCGCACCCATCAGTGTTTGCGCTCCCTATTCTTTTATTCCTTCATGATACTCCACCGAACCGATCCTGACCCGACTCCGTACACTTTTCATATTTACAAAAATACCCTTTCGACACGCGTCATCCCACGCCGCCTTTCGGTTTCCATTGTCCAACCGAATTCCGCGGAGAAAATAAAATACCCACATCGTAAAAGACGCAAAAAGGGGTGCAACACGAGGACTTCCCAGGGGGTCACCCATCCTAGTACTACTCTCGCCCAAGCACGCTTAACTTCGGAGTTCTGATGGGATCCGATGCATTAGTCTTTGGTATGATCGCACCCATCAGTGTTTGCGCTCCCTATTCTTTTATTCCTTCATGATACTCTACCGAACCGATCCTGACCCGACTCGGTACACTTTTCATATTTACAAAAATACCCTTTCGACACGCGTCATCCCACGCCGCCTTTCGGTTTCCATTGTCCAACCAATTCATGGAGAAAATAAAATACCCACATCGTAAAGACGCAAAAAGGTGCAACACGAGGACTTCCTGGGGTCACCCATCCTAGTACTACTCGCCATGCACGCTTAACTTCGAGTTCTGATGGGATCCGGTGCATTAGTGTTGGTATGATCGCACCCATCAGTGTTTGCGCTCCCTATTCTTTTATTCCTTCATGATACTCCACCAACAATCGATCGACCGACTCGTACACTTTTCATATTTACAAAATACCTTTCGACACGTCGTCATCCGACGCCTTTCGGTTTCCATTGTCCAACCGAATTCCGCGGAGAAAATAAAATACCCACATCGTAAAAGACGCAAAAAGGGGTGCAACACGAGGACTTCCCAGGGGGTCACCCATCCTAGTACTACTCTCGCCCAAGCACGCTTAACTTCGGAGTTCTGATGGGATCCGGTGCATTAGTGCTGGTATGATCGCACCCATCAGTGTCTGCGCTCCCTATTCTTTTATTCCTTCATGATACTCCACCGAACCGATCCTGACCCGACTCCGTACACTTTTCATATTTACAAAAATACCCTTTCGACACGCGTCATCCCACGCCGCCTTTCGGTTTCCATTGTCCAACCGAATTCCGCGGAGAAAATAAAATACCCAAGTCGTAAAAGACGCAAAAAGGGGTGCAACACGAGGACTTCCCAGGGGGTCACCCATCCTAGTACTACTCTCGCCCAAGCACGCTTAACTTCGGAGTTCTGATGGGATCCGGTGCATTAGTGCTGGTATGATCGCACCCATCAGTGTTTGCGCTCCCTATTCTTTTATTCCTTCATGATACTCCACCGAACCGATCCTGACCCGACTCCGTACACTTTTCATATTTACAAAAATACCCTTTCGACACGCGTCATCCCACGCCGCCTTTCGGTTTCCATTGTCCAACCGAATTCCGCGGAGAAAATAAAATACCCACATCGTAAAAGACGCAAAAAGGGGTGCAACACGAGAACTTCCAGGGGGTCACCCATCCTAGTACTACTCGCCAAGCACGCTTAACCGAGTTACGATGGGATCCGGTGCATTAGTCTTGTATGATCGCACCATCAATGTTTGCTTCCTATTCTTTTATTCCTTCATGATACTCCACCGAACCGATCCTGACCCGACTCCGTACACTTTTCATATTTACAAAAATACCCTTTCGACACGCGTCATCCCACGCCGCCTTTCGGTTTCCATTGTCCAACCGAATTCCGCGGAGAAAATAAAATACCCACATCGTAAAAGACGCAAAAAGGGGTGCAACACGAGGACTTCCCAGGGGGTCACCCATCCTAGTACTACACTCGCCCAAGCACGCTTAACTTCGGAGTTCTGATGGGATCCGGTGCATTAGTGCTGGTATGATCGCACCCATCAGTGTTTGCGCTTCCTATTCTTTTATTCCTTCATGATACTCCACCGAACCGATCCCGACCCGACTCCGTACACTTTTCATATTTACAAAAATACCCTTTCGACACGCGTCATCCCACGCCTTTCGGTTTCCATTGTCCAACCGAATTCCGCGGAGAAAATAAAATACCCACATCGTAAAAGACGCAAAAAGGGGTGCAACACGAGGACTTCCCAGGGGGTCACCCATCCTAGTACTACTCTCGCCCAAGCACGCTTAACTTCGGAGTTCTGATGGGATCCGGTGCATTAGTGCTGGTATGATCGCACCTATCAGTGTCTGCGCTCCCTATTCTTTTATTCTTTCATGATACTCCACCAAACCGATCCGAATTCGACGTACACTTTTCATATTTACAAAATACCTTTCGACACGCATCATCCCACGCCTTTCGGTTTCCATTGTCCATGAATTCATGGAGAAAATAAAATACCCACATCGTAAAGACGCAAAAAGGTGCAACTCGAGGACTTCCCCGGGTCACCCATCCTAGTACTACTCTCGCCCAAGCACGCTTAACTTCTGAGTTCTGATGGGATCCGGTGCATTAGTGCTGGTATGATCGCACCCATCAATGTTTGCGCTCCCTATTCTTTTATTCCTTCATGATACTCCACCAAACCGATCCTGACCGAATCGTACACTTTTCATATTTACAAAATACCTTTCGACACGTCATCCGTTTCCATTGTCCACTTTTCATATTTACAAAATACCTTTCGACACGCGTCATCCCACGCCTTTCGTTTCCATTGTCCATGAATTCACGGAGAAAATAAAATACCCATATCGAAAAGACGCAAAAGGTGCAACACGAGTACTTCCTGTGGGTCCCCATCCTAGTACTACTCGCCCAAGCACGCTTAACTTCGGAGTTCTGATGGGATCCGGTGCATTAGTGCTGTATGATCGCACCATCGGTTTGCGCTCCCTATTCTTTTATTCCTTCATGATACTCTACCGAACCGATCCTGACCCGACTCGGTACACTTTTCATATTTATAAAAATACCCTTTCGACACGCGTCAGTCATCCCACGCCGCCTTTCGGTTTCCATTGTCCAACCGAATTCAGCGGAGAAAATAAAATACCCACATCGTAAAAGACGCAAAAAAGGGTGCAACACGAGGACTTCCCAGGGGGTCACCCATCCTAGTACTACTTTCGCCCAAGCACGCTTAACTTCGGAGTTCTGATGGGATCCGGTGCATTACTGCTGGTATGATCGCACCCATCAGTGTTTGCGCTCCCTATTCTTTTATTCCTTCATGATACTCCACCGAACCGATCCTGACCCGACTCCGTACACTTTTCATATTTACAAAAATACCCTTTCGATACGCGGTATCCCACGTCGCCTTTCGGTTTCCATTGTCCAACCGAATTCCGCGGAGAAAATAAAATACCCACATCGTAAAAGACGCAAAAAGGGGTGCAACACGAGGACTTCCCAGGGGGTCACCCATCCTAGTACTACTCTCGCCCAAGCACGCATAACTTCGGAGTTCTGATGGGATCCGTTGAATTAGTGCTGGTATGATCGCACCCATCAGTGTTTGCGCTCCCTATTCTTTTATTCCTTCATGATACTCTACCGAACCGATCCTGACCCGACTCCGTACACTTTTCATATTTACAAAAATACCCTTTCGACACGCGTCAGTCATCCCACGCCGCCTTTCGGTTTCCATTGTCCAACCGAATTCAGCGGAGAAAATAAAATACCCACATCGTAAAAGACGCAAAAAAGGCTGCAACACGAGGAATTCCCAGGGGGTCACCCATCCTAGTACTACTCTCGCCCAAGCACGCATAACTTCGGAGTTCTGATGGGATCCGGTGCATTAGTGCTGGTATGATCGCACCTATCAGTGTCTGCGCTCCCTATTCTTTTATTCTTTCATGATACTCCACCAAACCGATCCTGACCCGAATCCGTACACTTTTCATATTTACAAAAATACCCTTTCGACACGTGTCATCCCACGCCGCCTTTCGGTTTCCATTGCCCAACCGAATTCCGCGGAGAAAATGAAATACCCACATCGTAAAAGACGCAAAAAGGGGTGCAACACGAGGACTTCCCATGGGGTCACCCATCCTAGTACTACTCTTGCCCATGCACGCTTAACTTCGGAGTTCTGATGGGATCCGGTGCATTAGTGCTGGTATGATCGCACCCATCAGTGTTTGCGCTCCCTATTCTTTTATTCCTTCATGATCCTCCACCGAACCGATCCTGACCCGACTCCGTACACTTTTCATATTTACAAAAATACCCTTTCGACACGCGTCATCCCACACCGCCTTTCGGTTTCCATTGTCCAACCGAATTACGCGGAGAGAATAAAATACCCATATCGAAAAAGACGCAAAAAGGGGTGCAACACGAGGAATTCCCAGGGGGTCACCCATCCTAGTACTACTCTCGCCCAAGCACGCTTAACTTCGGAGTTCTGATGGGATCCGGTGCATTAGTGCTGGTATGATCGCACCCATCAGTGTTTGCGCTCCCTATTCTTTTATTCCTTCATGATACTCTAACGAACCGATCCTGACCCGACTCGGTACACTTTTCATATTTACAAAAATACCCTTTCGACACGCGTCAGTCATCCCACGCCGCCTTTCGGTTTCCATTGTCCAACCGAATTCAGCGGAGAAAATAAAATACCCACATCGTAAAAGACGCAAAAAAGGGTGCAACACGAGGACTTCCCAGGGGGTCACCCATCCTAGTACTACTTTCGCCCAAGCACCCTTAACTTCGGAGTTCTGATGGGATCCGGTGCATTACTACTGCTATGATCGCACCCATCAATGTTTGCGCTCCCTATTCTTTTATTCCTTCATGATACTCCACCGAACCGATCCTGACCCGACTCCGTACACTTTTCATATTTACAAAAATACCCTTTCGATACGCGGTATCCCACGTCGCCTTTCGGTTTCCATTGACCAACCGAATTCCGCGGAGAAAATAAAATACCCACATCGTAAAAGACGCAAAAAGGGGTGCAACACGAGGACTTCCCAGGGGGTCACCGATCCTAGTACTACTCTCGCCCAAGCACGCATAACTTCGGAGTTCTGATGGGATCCGTTGAATTAGTGCTGGTATGATCGCACCCATCAGTGTTTGCGCTCCCTATTCTTTTATTCCTTCATGATACTCTACCGAACCGATCCTGACCCGACTCCGTACACTTTTCATATTTACAAAAATACCCTTTGGACACGCGTCAGTCATCCCACGCAGCCTTTCGGTTTCCATTGTCCAACCGAATTCAGCGGAGAAAATAAAATACCCACATCGTAAAAGACGCAAAAAAGGGTGCAACACGAGGAATTCCCAGGGGGTCACCCATCCTAGTACTACTTTCGCCCAAGCACGCTTAACTTCGGAGTTCTGATGGGATCCGGTGCATTAGTGCTGGTATGATCGCACCCATCATTGTTCGCGCTCCCTATTCTTTTATTCCTTCATGATACTCCACCAAACCGATCCTGACCCGAATCCGTACACTTTTCATATTTACAAAAATACCCTTTCGACACGTGTCATCCCACGCCGCCTTTCGGTTTCCATTGTCCAACCGAATTCCGCGGAGAAAATAAAATACCCACATCGTAAAAGACGCAAAAAGGGGTGCAACACGAGGACTTCCCATGGGGTCACCCATCCTAGTACTACTCTTGCCCATGCACGCTTAACTTCGGAGTTCTGATGGGATCCGATGCATTAGTGCTGGTATGATCGCACCCATCAGTGTTTGCGCTCCCTATTCTTTTATTCCTTCATGATCCTCCACCGAACCGATCCTGACCCGACTCCGTACACTTTTCATATTTACAAAAATACCCTTTCGACACGCGTCATCCCACGCCGCCTTTCGGTTTCCATTGTCCAACCGAATTACGCGGAGAGAATAAAATACCCATATCGAAAAAGACGCAAAATGTGGTGCAACACGAGGACTTCCCAGGGGGTCACCCATCCTAGTACTACTCTCGCCCAAGCACGCTTAACTTCGGAGTTCTGATGGGATCCGGTGCATTAGTGCTGGTATGATCGCACCCATCAGTGTTTGCGCTCCCTATTCTTTTATTCCTTCATGATACTCTACCGAACCGATCCTGACCCGACTCCGTACACTTTTCATATTTACAAAAATACCCTTTCGACACGCGTCAGTCATCCCACGCCGCCTTTCGGTTTCCATTGTCCAACCGAATTCCGCGGAGAAAATAAAATACCCACATCGTAAAAGACGCAAAAAGGGGTGCAACACGAGGACTTCCCAGGGGGTCACCCATCCTAGTACTACTCTCGCCCAAGCACGCTTAACTTCGGAGTTCTGATGGGATCCGGTGCATTAGTGCTGGTATGATCGCACCCATCAGTGTTTGCGCTCCCTATTCTTTTATTCCTTCATGATACTCTACCGAACCGATCCTGACCCGACTCCGTACACTTTTCATATTTACAAAAATACCCTTTCGACACGCGTCAGTCATCCCACGCCGCCTTTCGGTTTCCATTGTCCAACCGAATTCAGCGGAGAAAATAAAATACCCACATCGTAAAAGACGCAAAAAAGGGTGCAACACGAGGAATTCCCAGGGGGTCACCCATCCTAGTACTACTTTCGCCCAAGCACGCTTAACTTCGGAGTTCTGATGGGATCCGGTGCATTAGTGCTGGTATGATCGCACCTATCAGTGTTTGCGCTCCCTATTCTTTTATTCCTTCATGATACTCCACCAAACCGATCCTGACCCGACTCCGTACACTTTTCATATTTACAAAAATACCCTTTCGACACGTGTCATCCCACGCCGCCTTTCGGTTTCCATTGTCCAACCGAATTCAGCGGAGAAAATAAAATACCCACATCGTAAAAGACGCAAAAAAGGGTGCAACACGAGGAATTCCCAGGGGGTCACCCATCCCAGTACTACTCTCGCCCAAGCATGCATAACTTCGGAGTTCTGATGGGATCCGGTGCATTAGTGCTGGTATGATCGCACCTATCAGTGTCTGCGCTCCCTATTCTTTTATTCCTTCATGATACTCCACCAAACCGATCCTGACCCGAATCCGTACACTTTTCATATTTACAAAAATACCCTTTCGACACGTGTCATCCCACGCCGCCTTTCGGTTTCCATTGTCCAACCGAATTCCGCGGAGAAAATAAAATACCCACATCGTAAAAGACGCAAAAAGGGGTGCAACACGAGGAATTCCCAGGGGGTCACCCATCCTAGTACTACTTTCGCCCAAGCACGCTTAACTTCGGAGTTCTGATGGGATCCGGTGCATTAGTGCTGGTATGATCGCACCCATCAGTGTTTGCGCTCCCTATTCTTTTATTCCTTCATGATCCTCCACCGAACCGATCCTGACCCGACTCCGTACACTTTTCATATTTACAAAAATACCCTTTCGACACGCGTCATCCCACACCGCCTTTCGGTTTCCATTGTCCAACCGAATTACGCGGAGAGAATAAAATACCCATATCGAAAAAGACGCAAAATGTGGTGCAACACGAGCACTTCCCAGGGGGTCACCCATCCTAGTACTACTCTCGCCCAAGCACGCTTAACTTCGGAGTTCTGATGGGATCCGGTGCATTAGTGCTGGTATGATCGCACCCATCAGTGTTTGCGCTCCCTATTCTTTTATTCCTTCATGATACTCTACCGAACCGATCCTGACCCGACTCCGTACACTTTTCATATTTACAAAAATACCCTTTCGACACGCGTCAGTCATCCCACGCCGCCTTTCGGTTTCCATTGTCCAACCGAATTCAGCGGAGAAAATAAAATACCCACATCGTAAAAGACGCAAAAAAGGGTGCAACACGAGGACTTCCCAGGGGGTCACCCATCCTAGTACTACTTTCGCCCAAGCACGCTTAACTTCGGAGTTCTGATGGGATCCGGTGCATTACTACTGGTATGATCGCACCCATCAATGTTTGCGCTCCCTATTCTTTTATTCCTTCATGATACTCCACCGAACCTATCCTGACCCGACTCCGTACACTTTTCATATTTACAAAAATACCCTTTCGATACGCGTTATCCCACGCCGCCTTTCGGTTTCCATTGTCCAACCGAATTCCACGGAGAAAATAAAATACCCACATCGTAAAAGACGCAAAAAGGGGTGTAACACGAGGACTTCCCAGGGGGTCACCCATCCTAGTACTACTCTCGCCCAAGCATGCATAACTTCGGAGTTCTGATGGGATCCGGTGCATTAGTGCTGGTATGATCGCACCTATCAGTGTTTGCGCTCCCTATTCTTTTATTCCTTCATGATACTCCACCAAACCGATCCTGACCCGACTCCGTACACTTTTCATATTTACAAAAATACCCTTTCGACACGTGTCATCCCACGCTGCCTTTCGGTTTCCATTGTCCAACCGAATTCCGCGGAGAAAATAAAATACCCACATCGTAAAAGATGCAAAAAGGGGTGCAACACGAGGACTTCCCAGGGGGTCACCCCAAGCACGCTTAACTTCGGAGTTCTGATGGGATCCGGGGCATTACTGCTGATTTGATCGCACCCATTAGTGTTTGCGCTCCCTATTCTTTTATTCCTTCATACTCCACCGAACCGATCCTGACCCGACTCCGTACACTTTTCATATTTACAAAAAACCCTTTCGATACGCGGTATCCCACGTCGCCTTTCGGTTTCCATTGACCAACCGAATTCCGCGGAGAAAATAAAATACCCACATCGTAAAAGACGCAAAAAGGGGTGTAACACGAGGACTTCTCAGGGGGTCATCCGTCCTAGTACTACTCTCGCCCAAGCACGCATAACTTCGGAGTTCTGATGGGATCCGGTGCATTAGTGCTGGTATGATCGCACCTATCAGTGTCTGCGCTCCCTATTCTTTTATTCCTTCATACTCCACCGAACTGATCCTGACCCGACTCCGTACACTTTTCATATTTACAAAAAACCCTTTCGATACGCGGTATCCCACGTCGCCTTTCGGTTTCCATTGACCAACCGAATTCCGCGGAGAAAATAAAATACCCACATCGTAAAAGACGCAAAAAGGGGTGTAACACGAGGACTTCTCAGGGGGTCATCCGTCCTAGTACTACTCTCGCCCAAGCACGCTTAACTTCGGAGTTCTGATGGGATCCGGTGCATTAGTGCTGGTATGATCGCACCCATCAGTGTTTGCGCTCCCTATTCTTTTATTTCTTCATACTCCACCGAACTGATCCTGACCCGACTCCGTACACTTTTCATATTTACAAAAATACCCTTTCGATATGCGGTATCCCACGTCGCCTTTCGGTTTCCATTGACCAACCGAATTCCGCGGAGAAAATAAAATACCCACATCGTAAAAGACGCAAAAAGGGGTGTAACACGAGGACTTCTCAGGGGGTCATCCGTCCTAGTACTACTCTCGCCCAAGCACGCATAACTTCGGAGTTCTGATGGGATCCGTTGAATTAGTGCTGGTATGATCGCACCCATCAGTGTTTGCGCTCCCTATTCTTTTATTCCTTCATGATACTCTACCGAACCGATCCTGACCCGACTCCGTACACTTTTCATATTTACAAAAATACCCTTTCGACACGCGTCAGTCATCCCACGCCGCCTTTCGGTTTCCATTGTCCAACCGAATTCAGCGGAGAAAATAAAATACCCACATCGTAAAAGACGCAAAAAAGGGTGCAACACGAGGACTTCCCAGGGGGTCACCCATCCTAGTACTACTTTCGCCCAAGCACGCTTAACTTCGGAGTTCTGATGGGATCCGGTGCATTACTACTGGTATGATCGCACCCATCAATGTTTGCGCTCCCTATTCTTTTATTCCTTCATGATACTCCACCGAACCTATCCTAACCCAACTCCGTACACTTTTCATATTTACAAAAAGACTATGTCCTTAATCCTTTCTTAAGTATATTAACTTACTTTCGAAATATGATTCTGGACATATGACATCATGAGTATGGAGCATGCAAGCCATCAGAAAGGATCATGTATCCGTTGAGACTAAAGGACAATGAACAGTACTATGCATTAAATGCATCGACAGAAATGCTGGAAAAAGTAGTCCTCTCTGAAAAATGAGATAGTGACTTCTGAGTACATAGTTCAAGATATAAACGGATATAATTTGATGGAGAGCACAACGGATATAATTCAAACGCCTCTCAAATTTATCTATATATATCACACACTTAGATGCTTGAAGAACATACCTTAGAACTATCATGCAAACTTACCATCAAGCAAAGTATTCTCTCAAGCACTCTACTACCCTTTCTGAAAGCTTTCTGTTGCTTGAAGAATCACTAGTAGTTCTAAGTTGTCCTGAACCTTAACAAGAGATTGTTATTCGTGAAAGAGTTGAACTATCAGATACCCTTTCTGAAGCTCATTCTCCAGAACGGACATCAATTACTTGGGTCAGTAAAGAGCAGACTGCCATCCACTGAACAAGTGTATTAAGTAGTCTCATTCTGTTTGGCTCTCTAAAAACATAATTGAAAAGTTATAAGAGAAGCCTTTCTGACAAAACCTTATAACCAACACCATCAAGGCGTGGAGTAGAGGAAGTACTTGATTTGGGAAATCAGAGAATAACTCCAAGGTTATTTGAGTAGAGGAAGTACTTAGCTCTAGGAGCCGGGGAATAACTCAGGGGGAACATTTGGTTGGGAACCATTTGTTTAGGAATCTTAGAATAGGATTATTGTAAGGTGAACTCAATTATCTGTTCTAGTGAATTCTAGGTCTCAGAAAGACCGAAGTGGATTAGTTGGAGGATTACGCCACCTCCAGATACCACTATACTTAACATGTCATTTACCTTTCTATATTTATATTTAGAAAGCACACACACATACTTATTGTTTACGCACTTACCTATCTTAAAGTCTTCCGCGTTCTGAATTTAAGTATCGAAACCCCAGTTCGAGAAGCTGTTTATCGACAAAAGTTTTAAAAGACTATTCCCCCCCCCCCTCTAGTCTTTTACTTTGCCGTTATCTGGACCAACAAGTGGTATCAGAGCAGGAGGTTCACAAGCCTTCTGCACTGAACCTAGATCCCCAGATAGGTGAAGGAACTTTGTCTCTTTTTGAGGACTATATAATTTGTGTGTTAACTGTGCATGTATGTCTCTGAGTGACGCACCCGTTCTGAAGCCAGAAAACTACGAGAAATGGAAGAACAACATGTTGCTCCATCTGGAGGCCATTAGTGACGAGATGATCTATGTCATCAATGAAGGGCCTATCAAAATCAGACAACTCAAACAAGTTACTGAGGTGTGTGATGGAAGAAAAGCCTCAGACAAGGAAGATGGAAGCGAGGATATGGCTGCTAGTGATAGTGGTCATGTTGCTCGTGGAAGCATTATGCATGAAGACAAGCCAAGAGAGCTCTGGACATCTGAAGATTCCAAGAGACACAGATTGGATGGTCAAGCTCGTAATATAATCATCAGATCGACACCTGAGCACATACATTGTAAACTGTGGGGTGCTAAAACGGCGAAAGTTACCTGGCAACTGATTGAAGAAATCTGTGCCGGAACTGAGGAAACCAAAGAAAACAAGTTCGAAGTTCTTAAATTGAAGTTCCAAAACTTCAAACAAGGTCCCACTGAAACTCTGGAAGAACTTGATTTCAGATTTACTACTCTTATGAGTGATATGGCTGCACTTGGTGAAAGCAATAGATACTCCTAGTCAGAAAAGATTAAGACTATTGTCAGAAGTCTCAATCACAACTGGGAGCACACTAAGTTCTTTTATTTCAACCAAGGGATGCCAAATATTACTCCAGTAGAGCTCTTTTCTCATCTTGCTACTGTAGACTATGAGACAACTCAGAGAGAACAAACAGCTGAAAAGTTGCAAAGTGTTGCTCTAATTTCTCAAGGTTCTTCTGAAAAGAAGGATACCAAAGATGCATCTGAAGAAAATGCTCTTGCAGTAAGACCCATGAAGAAATTTGTGAGTCAAGAGATTGAGAGAAGAAAAGCTAAAGAAAAGCCGAAAAAGCATCTTGGCCCAAACTATCATCGATCAAACAGAACAAATGAACAACTCTCTGAACACCCCATTCGTAAAGGTGTTAGTCTAAAGCTGCGAAATAGGAAATGATATCCGCTTCTATTGTCAAAAGCGTCACTTCAAGAGATTGTCACCTTTAAATAAGCTCAAAACAGGTGACAAGAAGGACATAAGAAACTTCAAGAGAAATCAAAGGGCCTTACTGACTGAAGAAAGGAAGAAGATTCAAATTCAACTTGATGCTCTAGACATTGAGACAGATTCTGAAGATGGAGATTCAGATGACTCAAACCTACCATCACCAGAATTGTGTGGAATCACCCACGATGTAGTCGACTTCGGCCTTAAGTAGAATGAAATGTGTGGAATTGCTGAGATTGCTGGTCCAGACATCTCCAACATTGAAAAATGTCTTATGGCTGATGAGGTAACTAACAATTCACAATTTCTGTACTATGAGAGTGATGATGGAATTGAGGATCTGGAGTTGGTCAAGAGTGAATTGGATCGTTATGAGAAAGAATTTCTGGAAGCAAAATCCAAAACTAGAATTCTAGAGGAAAGCAAAGAAACTCTTGAAAAAGAGGTTTCTGAGCTAACCAGAGTATCTGAGAACAAGAACGCTGAAATAGCCTTTCTGAAAGCTCAGATATCTGAGAATGAAAATTCTCACAAACTAGCCTTGGATGAACTTAATAAGAAAATGATGAAGCTGCTTTATGAGAATGAAGAACTCAGAAAGAAAGAGCTATCCTTCCAATCTTATGCAAAGGCTAGTGACACTCTCACTGAGGTTCAATCCTATCTGAGAGATCCCTCTGAGAAAGGTGGACTTGGACTTGATGAACAATCGAGTAATTCATGTCCTCTGAAGAAGAGTGACGAAAGGTTGACCTTTGTAAAAAGTCAACAGAATGGTTCCTCAACCACCTATAGCATTGGTCAGAAATCTAGGGTAGTTGACAAAGAAAAAGGAGTAGCAACCCAGCCTTTGAAAGAACAAAAAGTTCACAAGAAACTTGTGGATAAGGTTTTTGAAAAGAAACACAACCCTCAGATTTGCAACCATCCACATTGCTGCATTACTAGGTAGGGAAGAATTGCTGGAATAGGCAAATTCTCTACTGTACCATTTTATGAAAATAAAGATGGTGCAGAAACTAGTAAGGCTTCTGAAGAACGTATTCAGAAAGCCAAAGGTGTTCGGAATGGCATTGGCTATCGTGCTATTGGAAAAGTTCTTCTACAACAATATAAGGAAGGACAAGAACAATGGCGCAAGGCTGATATTGCACGTAGCAATAGACAGAAGTGGAAGAAATCTCAAGCCCTTTGAAAAGCGAATGCCGAGCTAGAAGGAACACGGCGGAAAGGCTAAGTTTGCTGAAAAGCAACCCCAGAAACCCAGGGTCCAGAAAGCACCAAACGAAACACCTAGAAATACCCCAAGAAGGAAGATTGAGATCAAAATTACTGATTTTATTGCATCTCCTTCTGATCAAGTTAGAGAAAAACAAACTCCCAAGAAATTCACTAAAATGTGGATTCCTACTGGAAGAATGTTTAGTCTAAGTGGTTCTATCTGTGAGGCAAGAACCTAACTCCTGTTTCCTGTTTTTGTGCAGAATGCCTCTTGGACTAAGGCTCAATGGCTATTTGATAGTGGATGCGGAAAGAACATGACAGGAGATAAAGCAAATCTGGTCAACTACAAAGCTTGCAACACTGGACCAGACATCAGATCTGCTGGAGGAGAATTAAATCCCTCTCTGGGATTTGGCAACGTCAAATTAGGATCATTAACAATCACTGACGTATTACATGTTAAAGGTTTGAAATATAATCTATTTAGCATGAGCCAGTTTGCAGACAAGGGATTCACTGTGAAATTCAAAGCAAAGTATTGCAAACTTATAGACAATGAGTCAAAGCAGACAGTCTTGGTTGCTCGGCGGAAAGGTAGTCTTTATGTTACCGATTGGGCATCTGCCACAACTGAAGAATGTCTCATGGTGAGTTAATCAGGTCACACAGAAGAGCACTGGTTATGGCATAAAAGAATGAGTCACTTGAACTTCAAAACTCTGAACAAACTTGCCAAGAAAGAGTTAGTGGTTGGTCTTCCCAAAACATCTTTCAGAAAGGATGGTATCTGTTCTGCCTGTCAGATGGGGAAACAATCCAAAATCTCTTTCAAGTCCAAAACCAGACACTCTAGTGTTAGACCACTGCAACTATTACACATGGATCTTTTGAATTATCTGTAACTAGTTATGCATGAAAGAAGTATGGTCAGTTGTTGTAGATGACTTCTCAAGATTCACTTGGGTTGTCTTTCTAAAGCACAAATCGATGCTAGGGTGGAGATACCAAACTTCTTTGAATAAGCTTGAAGTCATGAAAATGACAAAGTATCTGTCGTAATGCAGACCATGGTACTGAGTTTGTCAACCAGACATAAAGGATTTTTGCAAAGAAGGTATACAACACCAACTTTCCTGTAAGAACACCACAACAAAATGGTGTTGCGAGAAAGGAAAAATAGAACCCTTAAAGAAGCGGCAAGGACAATGCTAGTGACACCTTAAATAAGTGAAGTTTATTGGGTTGAAGGCGTAAACCACGACATACTACACTCGAGCAGATGCTTGATAAACAAACACCATGACAAGACCCCATATGAACTCTTGGTTGGTAGACCCCCTAATATCAAACATCTGAAAGTGTTTGGTTGTAGATGTTTTGTCCTTAACAATGGAAAAGAGTATCTAAGAACATTTCAACCAAAGGCAGATGAAGGTGTGTTTCTTGGTTATTCTATGAATAGCAAAGCATACAGAGTTTACAACAAAAGAACAAAGAAGATTGAAGAATCAGTTCATGTTGTATTCTATGAAGGAAACAAGAAAAAACCGCTTGATGATGAACTCTCAGAAAGGTTCAAGGAACTAATGATAAAGGATTCTGAAGAAGAACCCTCAGAAAGGAAAAATATCATTGTGGAAAGAGAGGATGACTCTGACGAAGAAAAGCATGAAATGCCTAGTAACAACCAGATGATTCTCAGACATGATGAAGAATTTCCTATGAGAATTCCAGAAATGGAAACTGAAGATGTTCATCAGAGAGCTAACTCTGGAAATGACCTCTCTGACAGGCATGTCCCAGAAAGCTCTCACACTGAGCAAGTGTCAGACATTCACCGCCCTTCTGAGGTGCAAAATGTCACAAATACTGAAGAAGTATCAAGTCATAATCATAGTGATTCACATTCAAATCACATAGATGTTGACCCTACTAGCCCTATACCCATGATGAGATGGATCACGGATCATCCTGCAAAAGATGTGATTGGACCAATCAATCAAGGTGTTAGGACTAGGAGAGCAATAGCTGAAAATGCTAATTCTCTCTTTGGATGTTTTATCTTAAACATTGAACCAAAAACTATAGAAGAAGCATTAAGAGACCAAGACTGGATCTCATCAATGCAAGAAGAGTTGGATCAGTTTGAAAGAAACAAAGTCTGGAAACTAGTTCCATTTGTAGAAGGAATATCTGTGATTGGAACTAAGTGGGTTTTCAGAAACAAGATGAATGAATCTGGTGAAATAACCAGAAACAAAGCACGGTTGCTTGCCAAGGGATTCACCTAGACTGAAGGTTTAGATTTTGATGAGTCATATGCACCAGTTGCCACATTAGATGCAATAAGACTCTTTCTGGCCTTTGCAGCTCATAAAGACTTTAAAGTTTATCAGATGGATGTCAAGAGTGCATTCTTGAATGGTGAACTTGCTGAGGAAGTCTATGGTGAACAACCACCTGGCTTTAAAGTTTCCTCAGAAAGTAGAATGGTCTATAAGCTACAGAAAGCTCTATATGGACTGAAACAGGCTCCATGAGCATGGTATGACACTTTGGCCAAATATCTTCTGGAAAGTGGTTTCAAGAAAGGTGAAGTTGATAAAACTCTATTTACTTTAAATCATGATGGGAAACTACTCTTAGTTCAAGTATGTGTTGATGACATTATATTTGGATCTAAGGACAAGCAACTTTGTGATGACTTTGCAAATCTCATGAAAAATAAATTTGAGATGAGCATGATGGGAGAATTGAACTATTTCCTAGGATTGCAAGTCAAGCAACTCAATGATGGAATATTCATTAGTCAGACAAAGTATGCAAAGACATTCTCACAAAGTTCAATCTTAAGCCTTCTGAAAAGAATGCTAAGATACCTATGAGCATAGGAACCAAGATGACCTATACTGAATCAGATAAGAGTGTTGACGAACACAAGTATAGGAAATTGATAGGTTCACTACTTTACCTTACTGCAAGCAGACCTGATATTCAATATGCAGTTGGAGTGTGTGCTAAATTTCAAACAAATCCAATGCAATCACACTACAACACTGCTATGAAAATATTAAAGTATGTGAAAGGTACATTAGATGTAGGGTTGTCGTATCCTAAAGAAAGTGGATTGAGTTTGGCTGGTTACTCAGATGCTGATTATGCTGGATCAATGCTTGATAGGAAAAGTACCTCAGGAACTTGGGTTTAGGAACTAGACTTATCTCATGGTTTAGCAAGAAACAAAACTCAATTGCAACTTCTACCACGTGTTGAATATATTCTTTCTTGGTTGTTGTAACACAAATTACGTGGATTCAACAACAACTCGAGACTATGGACTCAATGAAGAGAAACTCCCATTTTACGTGATAACACAAGTGCTATTGCAATCACACGTAACCCCAAGTTCCATGCGTAACAAAGCACATTGATGTTAGACACCACTTCATCGGAGACCATGTTGAGAAAGGCAATATAGAGATACTCAAGATTGCACGTAAGACCAACTTGCAGATATCTTCACCAAGCCCTTACAAGAAAGCCGGTTCTTGACTTTGAGACACAATCTTGGATTAATGGAGTTGCCTAAGGACTGAAAAATTGTCCTGAATCTCTAAAGTCTGAGTAAGTGAGGTAGAAAAGAAGTAGGCCTCTGAGAACAGGTTCTCAGAAATCCAAGTTGATAAGAGGTGATGCAAAGGTTTCTGAGTAGCAACACTCAGAAAGGCAAAACATTTCTTGAACGGGTATCCAGAAAGGCAAAGGTTGGTACACACTTAATAAGTAAATAAAACTAGAACTTACTTACTGAGAGTGGGTCAAATACATTCAAACAACTGAAGCTTCTGACACTTGAATTCAGAAAGCTATTTAGTCATAAAGAGAAATGGACACACAAAGCCCAAAAGGTATAAGTTCTGAAAGTCAAACATGTGCAATGTCTTGTATTTTTACCACTTTCATGATAAACAATATATAGATAAGGACATGACACTCAGAATGATAAGCTCAAACGATTAAGTGTTCCTACTCTTTACTAAGTGACACAATGAATGTAGCATATTAAAAATCCATCAAGTCGGCAGATTACCATTTGTTGATTGATATCATCACAAGATATTCAATATAAGCCCTTGACGAATAAACATTTGATCTCAACGGTTGAGATTAAAACAAAGCAAGTAATGTCTGTTGAGAAATGCAGACATGGCCCACTACGCATTTAATGAAGTACAAAGAACGTACCATGCCTATGTAGATGCAAAGACACGCATTCATATTCAGTTGTATGTATGTTGTATCTATGTACATTTTGTCTACTATATATATAGGATTTGGGCAAAAGACAAACACTTTTACCAATTCCGAAATTTCAAACTTGCATCAAAACAGCAAAATCTCTCAAGATTTCTGCAAAACCCCCTCTACAAACTCAACTTCTTGTGCTTAGTCTTCTGAAAAGATAGACTAATCTCGATTAATTGTGCAAAATTCATCTGAAAAACACTCATTCAAAACTCTATATAAGAGATGGCACCCAAGAAGATGACCACTAAGAACCCTAAGGCCTTATCATCTGCTCCTGCTGAAAAGCAAGGAGGAAAGGAACTTAAGGTGTTGAATAAGCATATACAGGAAAGTTCACCCCATCATTGGAATCAAACCACAAAATGAATTGGGAGCTTTTCTAGTAAAGAGGTATGTACCAAAGATTATACCTTCAAAACCGAATGAAGCGATATTGGGAATGTCAAGAATTCCCATATCTACAAGCTTCTATCTGCACACCAGTGGACTATCCACCTTTGGATGTCTTTGGAGTTCTATAACAACTCCAAAATCTTCACAAAAGTTATGAATGATGAAGAAGAGAAATACATGCAGACTGAAGTCCAAGGACAAGAAATTGTTCTAGACTGCAAAACTTTCTGCAAGATATTCCGATTGAAAAATCGAGGAACATTTGAAGACATTAACATCAAGGACGATTCCATGATTCAAGTCGTCAAAGAGCTATTTGAAGCAATCCAGTTAGAAAATGCAAAAGGTTGCCCAGGAGACTTTGTTATGAAAGCCATCAGAACTAGTCATCTCCAGAAACACTGGAGTACTTTAGCTCTTATTCTGGTCCATTGCTTTGATGGCAACAAAGGAGGAGTAGACCAGATAAGCCTGGAAAGATGGATGATGATGCATCTTCTGAACAAGAAGCATGAAGGGCAGGAAACCCACTTCAATTGGGGGAAGTACGCCTTCAACAAATTCCTTGGACATATTGAGGAATTTGAGCCCAAATAATCAATGGCCTTGCTGATCCAAAGGCCAATATGCACTTTGGTCTCAGAATCTGTTACATTTTGGAAACAATGGGAATCACTCTCAGAGAGGCAGAAATCCGATCACCAACTCCTTTTCGAACCGCCTTTGAAGAAAAGGAGAAACTGCACAGCAAGGTGAGGAGGTCTCTGAGCAAGCTCAAGCTAAACCTCCAGTTGCCAAGAGAAAGAGGACTCATAGCAAAATAGCCTCCAAGTCCCTAAGCATACAAGAGGCACAACCTTCTGGAGACAAGGTCTCAGAAGATGTTGGACGCCCAGAAAGGCAACTCCAGAATGCCCCAAGAGTCCTGAACCAGAATGCTCCAGAACTCTCCAGAGATGATAGAAATATCATAGATGGAGTGCACCAATCTGAATAGTGATTCTGAGGATGATGAAGTACTTGCAAAAGTACTTAAAAGATTCAAGTATGAGACCCATGGAGGAGCATCAAGCTCAGCTCTTCAGAGAGACAAGAGCCCCTCTGCCCAGCAGGAAGAAGAAGGCCTAGGTGAGGAAGATAGAATGCTGGAAGATCCTGACATTGCTTCCACATTCACAATGCCAGCACTTAATGTTGCTGAAGAAAATCCTGTTTTAACACAGGTTCCTCAACCTTCTAAGAAAGCTCAACTCTCAGAAAGGGATCAAACTGAGATGAAGACTCAGAATGATACTGCAGAGGAGAACAACAATGAGCACAGAGAGACTGTGGAATCACCACAAGTCCAAGAGATTAATGATCAGCCTGACTCTATTCAGGTAAAAAAGATAGTTTGTATCTAACATGTCAACATAATTGCATGTTAACTTGTTACTCATAAGCTGTATTTGTTACAGGCCAACATGGAGACACACTTTCAGGGGGAAGAAAACCTGTCCACCCCCTTGAATCAAGAAGAGGTTTCTCCAACCTCAGAACATCAAGAAGAGCCTGTCCCATAGGTAGTGAAGTTATCTCTGAACAAGAAATAACTAACTAAAAATGCTCTTATCTTATGTTCTAATATTCTTAATGTATCTTCTTAGGCTCCAACTGAGGAAGTAGTGGTGGTGGAATCAACACCCCAAAACCTAGAGATTCCAGAGGCTGAAAAGCTTTCTGAGGAAGTATTTACGGAGCCTTTTGCTGAGAAGGTAAGTAATCAGTAATAGTCTTCTTCAAAGAATGCTCTGGAAAACCCACTACTAAAATCTCTTATGTTTGTTCTTACAGGCTCAGTCAGAAGAACAATTGGAAGGAAAGACTGTGGTCTTATCTCCTCCAAAAGAAACTAAAGCTCGAACAAGCGATTCTGCGAAAGGTGCCAGAAACCCCCAAGGTTTCTGAGGACCATGCTACTGAGCTTCCTCACTTGGAAGTAAGTGAAGTCTTAGAAAGCACTTTTCCACCTATCTTTTCTATTAACAGTTTCTAAACATATTTATTTTAATTCTCAGGTTCAAGCAGAAAGAAAGGTTGATGAGGATAAAACTTCTCCTCAAACCAAAGTATCTGAGGTCTCTGAGACCAAGCATGCAGAAGTACAGGATTATGAGCCTAGTGTTTCTACACAGGTATGCTCAGAAAGCTTACTTTTGCACATAGATACTAACTCAAATGGTTTGAACAGAACTAACTTGATCCCTTTCTTTCAGGCTCAAAGTCTAGTGCCAGTTGATTTACTCAAGGCTTTCCAGAAGCACACTTTAAAGAAACATCTCAAGTGCTTCAGACAATGGCAGAAACTCAGAAAGGCTGACCTTTTAGAATTAGCCAGAGTAATCGACGTCCCAGAAAAGAGAGCAATTGCCTTCAATCTGGAAGATTATATCCATGCATTGTTCCCAACAGAGTCCTACTCATTTGCCACTCTGATGCATGAAGACTTCATTCATGAAGTAGCACAAAGACTTATAGCAGATTTCAAGACTACGGATGCTCAAACCCAAGAGTAGATGGTTACCCATCCTGCCTTGCCCAACAAGCTCACTACTTATCCTGCTGAACAAGAAGAAGTTAATGGGAGGATGATTACATTCCCAAATGTAATCAACCTGGTTTCAGAAGATGACGAGGAGACGGACGAAAATGATTATCAAGAACCTCCCTCTGAGCATCCAAACCAAGAAGAAAAGAACAAGAGTGATGATGATGATGATCAGAATGATGATCCCCAACCTGGACAAGGCGGGATTCAGAAAGCTAGCAAAGGAAGTGGAGAAAAGTCTACTCCCTCAAATGCTCAGAAAGCCCCATCATCATCACCTCCCAAGTCTCATCAAGACACCCAACAGGTTGAACACAATGATGCCATAGAAGAAATTTCAGCCGCTGAGTTTAGGATTGAACAACTCAGAAAGGTATTGGAAGAAGAGAAGAGAATCAACATTGAGACTCAAGCTCTTATTGATGAAAAGGAAACCAAAATCAAGAAGCTCGAAAAAGCTAATGCCAAGGAATTGGCACTCCTAGATGAGCAAAGAAATTTGAAAAATGCCATTGTTGTCACAGCTGCTGAGATAGATGCCATGGATGACAATGATGATGAAGAGCATGATCTTTGAGGCGCATCGTAAAGACCTTCTACATCTTCTCGTAAGGCCGACACTTGATGGAAAGCAGAAGAAGATTGTCAATCTGCAAACAATCCAAGAAAAGGATTATGATAGTGATGCTGAAACCCACAACTTGATTACTGAAGCAGAAGATGAGAGACTTGCACTCAGCACAAAAGAGCCCTACTTGCTCCTCATATATTCTCTGCACCAAGTAGTTCAAGAAGTGAAGACCACCATGCAAGGAACAGTGTCTTTTTAGAGCTTAGAAAGACACTAGTTGCCCAAGACACAGAAGTGCTAAAATCCGTCCCAGAAGAGATGAAGCCATTGGCTGCTGCTTTACTCAACAGAGCAACCAGCATAGCTCTCTCTTAGAAAGACCTAGGGTTGGTCAGGGATGAGGATTGTAACAATGCTAATGCAGCATTGAATGAAGCCAGCCATGCTGTCCTGCAAGCCAACGCCATCCTAAGGCCGCTTGAAGAGCTCAACGGAAAGGAGCAGGAACTGGTTAGGCAGAACACAGAGCTGAAGAAAGAAATCCAAGAACTGGTCAGGGTGCACAAAAATCTCCAGAAAAACTTTGAAACTCTCTCTGATTCTTATGCTATTATGATTCAGTCATTCATGACTAAGGGGGAAGAAGAGATGCCTCAGAAAGGCAGAGGAAGAAAAAGAAAACAATCAAATCCTCCCTCCTCAAGTCAACTTGTCATTAAGGACACCACTGGAGACACCCTTGCTGAAGAAGTTGTTCCAGATCAACCAACCGGAAAATTTGAAGTATGATAACTAGGGGAGCCAAGTCCCTTAGAATCTCAGAAGAGAAGAAGACTTCTGAAGAAGAAGAAAAGGAAGAAGGAGAAGTAAGAGGCCAAGAAAGCTACAAGTCTCCAATTTTGGACTTCAATGATGATGAGGATGAATCTGACACAGATGAACATCCACTTCACAAGAAAAGGAGACAAGCAACTACTTCACAACCTCCTCTGGCAAAGAAGACCTTTAGCGACGTAACCCCTTCGAAATACCAAGTCATTACAAGGAACATCCACCAAAGACAAACCAAGGCAGGAAGAAAGGGTTAGAGGATCTCCTGACAGAAGGCCACCAAACAAAAAAGCAAGAAGGGATTTCCAGTTTGGCAGAGTAAACAATGAAACACATCAAGAAAGGCCAACTGATGCCCACATTGAGTATATGAAGACTAGTAATGAAGAATCTTCATAGAGGTTCATTCTGAACAAGAGAGGGTATTGGATTCTGGAACTACAACATCTACTTGTCAATGATAAGTTTCCAACTCCCATCCTCAACCAGATCCTGAAATGGAGAGAAGGCAAGCCAGAATTGCTAAAACCTGAGCACCTTCATGCGTGGCTAAACTTTGAAGTAGAAAAGAGGAATGAAGCCAGAAAGATGGATCTTTCTTTTGCCTGTCCTTACCCAAAACCTGATGATGTACACAAGGTAAGAAAACTGGATGGTAGCTACAGCAGAAAGAACAAACTAGGTGTTTCAACCTATGAGTCATTCTATATGACATTGGATGAATACCTAGATGATATACACTATCTGGAAGACCATGCCTGGGTCTGGGGAAAGTACTTCTGGGTCAAACACTTTCTGCGGAAGAATCACAAACTTGGCAAGAGTTACCATGAAATATGTGACTTATCCAGAAAGACAGAGATCTCTGTCAGAAGGATTCTTTATGACTATGTCCAAGAATGCAGAAAAGTGGATGATCATGTCAACTGATGAAGAAAGGGTGCTGAAGAACTTGAGGTATCTAAACCCAAGTTGCGTTTCTGAAGACTTGAAGACTAGTAACATTAGAATACTCTCTTGGAGCTTGGACTCTCCTTTGTTCTCCGCAGAAGGTTCAGATACTTGTTTCTCAGAGACCTTGGAAGTCTCTGGATTCTTCTCTGAAGAGATAGACTTTTCAGTCTCTTCATTTTTCTTCTCATTTGGAGCCTACTAGAAACAAACACTTAAGAATATTAGTCAAGTGTATAAAACACATATCTGAGATGTTATATCTTAAGGAACTATCTTCTACCTGTGAGACAGGCTCTTGTTCCTTAAGTGGTGGGGCTATGGAAGCCTCCTTCTCAGATTCTGCGGCAAGCTTTGCAGCTTCCTCTTGATGTTGTGTTTCTAATTTAGCCTGTAACAAATAAATTTCATTAACTAACAAGATTAATGAGCACCAAATATCACAATTAGAGATTGAAACCATTCAGCTACCTGAGCAGTGTCAGGCTGATTGGTTTCTGGAACTTGTGACCCTTCTATGCTTTGGTCTTATTGTTCCATTGCAGCTTCTTTATTTGAAGTTTCAGGTACTTCAGACCTTTCTAGAGTGTGCAACTCAGTTGCCTCCCCTGGTTGATCATTCTGAGCAGATGCCTCAGTTTGATCCCTCTCATTGAGTTGGGGAACCTGCTCATTTGCAGGATTTTCTTCAAAGAATCGAAGTCTTTGGTATGTCAAACTGCAATTCATTCACCACGGCTTCATTATCATCTGGTGAATCATGTGAATTGGATCTGGAAGGTGAATTAAAGTGCGGCTCATCCTGATCCTATTGTGAAAGTTTGTATAGTGTGGAGGCAATGTCAGAATCCTCCATCACTCCTCCATCACTATATCACCACTCCTCAAAGCTTCTTCTACCAGCTTGAGTGTGTCTTGTCCAGATTCCTTGGACTTACGTGCTATCTCAGCAACCTCTGTACTAAGTGCTTCTTCAACAACCTTAGTAATGGGTGCTTTCTCAGCAAACTTTGAAATAGGTGCTTGTTCAGCAACCTGTGGTGTAGGTTCTTCTTCAGATACCTCTATTATTTCAGCATCCATTGAACTTGTTGCTTTTTCAGCAACCTTAGCCCTTTTTGATTTCTGTAGGACTTGAGAGATGACCAATTCATCATCAGAGCTCTCATCAGCATTAGGAACTAACTGATCCATAATCCCTGCGGTTTCTGCAGATAGGGCTTGATACCTTCCACTACTCTCATTTTTACCAATGAGTTCATCAGCAAGGCTTTCCTTGGTAGCATTGATGAGTTCGTCAGCAGTTGTATCTTTTACAGAATTGATGAGTTCATCTTCATTGATGAGTTCATCAGTAGTGGCGACAGATATCTGAGAGTCGACATCCACAATGGGTATGCCTTCTGATTTGCCAACAGACTTCTTTCGTGAAGTTCTGGGCTTTTTGGTCGCAACGGAACCCTCATATATTTCGTCAGTCTTTCGTTTCTTAGAACCTTTCTGAGACGCAATAACCTTTTTCATCATGTTTGTATACTCATATTTGTAGAGCAGGTTACTATTGGCTATATCAGCCGTCTCTCTGAGCTCAATGACAAGCTTCTCCAGCAAGAAGCATATCTTTAGTCCAAAGCTCACTGTGGATTTTGGCTCAGCAAGGCCCTTAACGATCTTAGGCTCAAAGCCTTGTAGCTTCTTCAAAAACTTCATGAAGGCGTACTTTCCCCAGTTGAATGGGTTTTCCAACCTTTTGTTTTGTTGATTCAACAAGAACATCATCATCTAGCGTTCTTGGCTTATCTGGTCGGCACCTCCTTGTAGACCATCAAAGCATCTGTGAAGAATGCATGCCAACACATCCCAGTGAACCAACAGATGTCTGGTTCTGATGTCAGCAAGTTTGAAGTCGATGGGGGTATCTGATTTTTCAAGATCACACACATCACTGTATAGCTACTTCACACCTTCAAGGAGATTATCATCCTTGGTGTTTATTTCAAAATCATTTCCAAGATTTTGAAGTTCAAACAACTCACAAAAAGTTGTTAAGTTCAAAAAGATGTTCTTTCCTTGAACTTTTGATTTTATAGACACTATCTCAGTGCCTTCAGAAACACATGAAATAATCCTGGAATTGTTGTAAAATTCCAATACATCCAGTGAAGAAACTCCACTGGGAATAGCAGACAGGAAACCCTTGATTTGTGCCTTTTCAAGCATGCCAAGTATCAACTTCCTATCAGCCTGGTTTTCAATAGCAGGAACTAGGTATTCCTCAATCATGGAACCACCCCAAATCATCCTGTGATTTGAAGTCCAATGGTCAGGATTGAAGTCTCCTACCAATCGATTGTTCGTGATAGCCAACACTGGTGCTTTCTTTTCAGCAGTGTCAGAGGTAGTAACCTGGGATTTCTGGGTAGAAGCACGTTTTGGAGCCATCTCTTTAAATAGTGAAAGATTTTTGAAAGTCGGAAAGAGATTAGAGTGATATTTTAGTGATTCTTTGCAGAATAACTAAGCGAAGAACAGAGATTTGCAGAAATCTTTGAAAGGTTTTTGCTATTTCTGTGTAAATGTGAATGCTGGATTAGGCGAAAGTGAATTCTTTTGCCAAAATCCTATATATATAGCATTGTACATTCAGCAGACGTATACATATAAATTGATTTTGTGCATATGTATCTGTGCAAATGCAGGTTGGTGTGGGTAAAAATCGTTTTGCATTAAATGCTTAGTGGGCCACGTCTGTGTTTTTACAGTCCAATATTTTACCGAGAATTAATTTCGTCCATTAAGATCAAACGCCCATTTCATCAAGGGTCACGATTGCTTCTTCAACAGTGATCATAATCAGTAATTGTAATTGTGCCCAATTAATGAAATTTGGCTTATAGCTTTCTGAATCACATCTGTTTTTTTTTTGTGACTAGGAGATAGTCTTTGGACTTATCTATTCAGTTCAGAGACTGTATGTAACTTAACATATAAATGGAAAGATACAAAACACCAGAGATGTAGTTGACTGAATACAGTTGTACCACATTTCTCTTTTGTGTTCCCCCTCACTTTGTGATCTCACAGATATCTGAGTACTCGTCTCAGAAATCTTTGAAAGACACTTTTACCCATCCTTTTAGTATATGAGTTCCCATCTCAGATACGTTTTTTGCCTTAGATATCTGGATACCCGTTCCAGATATCTTTCTCCCTTCTGAGTTCCCGTCTCAATGATTAGAACTTTTCAGTTCCATCGGTAGCTCCATCAACCCAAGACTATGTCTCAAGGTTAAAAACCTGCTTTCTTGCAAGGGCTTTGTAAAGATATCTGCAAGTTGGTCTTCGGTACCAATCTTGAGTATCTCTATATTACCTTTTTCAACATGATCTCTAATGAAGTGGTGTCTAACATCAATGTGCTTTTTTCTTGCATGAAACTTAGGACTCTGAGTTATGGCAATAGCACTTGTGTTGTCACATAAAATAGGAGTTTTCTCTTCATTGATCTCATAGTCTCTGAGTTGTTGTTGTATCCACAATATCTGTGAAGCACAACACCCAGCAGCAATATATTCAGCCACTGTGGTAGATGTGGCAATTGAGTTTTGTTTCTTGCTGTACCATGATATTAATCTGACACCAAGAAATTGACAAGTTCCTGAGGTGCTTTTTCTATCAAGCAATGATCCAGCATAGTCAGCATCAGAATAGCCAACTAAACTCAATCCACTATCTTTTGGATACCACAATCCAACTTCTACGGTACCCTTTACATACCTTAATATTTTCATAGCAATGTTGTAGTGTGATTGCATTGGATTTGTCTGAAATCTAGCACACACTCCAACTGCATATTGAATATCAGGTCTACTTGCAGTGAGGTACGATAGAGACCCAATCAATTTCCTATACTTGTATTCTTCAACACTCTTGTCAGATTCAGTATAGGTCATTTTGGTTCCAATGCTCATAGGTATCTTAGAATTCTTTTCAGAAGGCATTAGATTAAACTTGTTGAGCATATCTTTTGCATACTTTGTTTCACTGATGAATATTCCATCATTAAGTTGCTTGACTTGCAACCCTAGGAAATAGTTCAATTCTCCCATCATGCTCATTTCAAATTTACTTTTCATGAGCTCAGCAAAGTCTTCACAAAGTCGCTTGTCTTTAGATCCAAATATAATGTCATCAACATACACTTGAACTAAAAGTAGTTTCCCTTTATGGTTCAAAGTAAAGAGTGTTTTATCAACATCTCCTTTCTTGAAGCCGCTTTCCAGAAAGTATTTGGCTAAAGTATCATACCATGCTCTTGGAGCCTGTTTCAGTCCATACAGAGCTTTTTGAAGCTTATAGACCATTCTACTTTCTGTGGAAACTTCAAAGCCTGATGGTTGTTCAACATAAACTTCCTCAGTAAGTTCACCGTTTAGGAATGCACTCTTGACATCCATTTGATGAACATTAAAGTCATTATGAACTGCAAAGGCTAGAAATAGTCTAATTGCATCCAATCTTGCAACAGAAGCATATGACTCATCAAAATCTAGTCCTTCAGTCTAGGTGAATCCCTTGGCAACCAACATTACTTTGTTTCTTGTTATTTCACCAGTCTCATTCATTTTGTTTCTGAAAACCCACTTGGTTCTAATTACAGATATTCCATCAACAAATGGAACTAGTTTCCAGACTTTGTTTCTCTCAAATTGATCCAACTCTTCTTGCATTGTAGAGATCCAGTCTTGATCCTTCAATGCTTCTTCTACAGTTTTAGGTTCAATGTTCGAGATGAAACATTCATAGAGAGAATCTGCATTTCCAGCAATTTCTCTCATAGTTCTAACCCCTTGGTCTAAAGGACTAATCACATCCTTGGCAGGATGATCTCTTATCCATTTTATAATGGGTTTTGAACTAGTAGGATCAATATCATTTTGATCTGAATGTGAATCATTATGATCCTGACAAGATACTTGTTCGGTATCTGAGATATCTGGCACACGGTAAATGCCATATATATCTGACACTTTTTCAGTGGCAGAGATATCTGGGATTGGATTTTCAGCAATCTCATTCTCAGAAACCTCTTCATGATGAAGATTCTCAGTAACCTGTTCCATTTCTGGAATTCTCATAGGAAATTCTTCATCATGTCTTAGAGTCATCTGGTTGTTACTAAGCAATGGTTGCTTTTCATTGTCAGAGTCATCCTCTAAGTGAATGACATAATTGTTTCCTTTTGAGGATTCTTCTTCAGAATCTTTAATCATTAGTTCTTTGAACCTATCTGAGAGTTCTTTATTCAAGGGTACTTTCCTGTTTCCTTCATAGAAAACTACATGAACAGATTCTTCAATCTTTTGCGTTCTTTTGTTGTAGATTCCGTAGGCTTTTCTATTCAGAGAATAACCAAGAAATACTCCTTCATCTGCTTTTGGTTGAAATGTTCTCAAGTATTCCTTTCCATTGTTAAGAACAAAACATCTGCAACCAAACACCCTTAGATGTTTGATACTAGGGCGTCTACCAATCAAAAGTTCATAAGGAGTTTTGTCATGGTGTTTGTTGATCAAACATCTATTTTGAGTGTAGCAGGCTATGTTAACAGCTTCAACCCAATAGATTTCACTTATTTCAGTGTCAGCAAGAATTGTTCTTGCTGCTTCTTTTAGGGTCCTATTCTTCCTTTCAGCAACACCATTTTGTTGTGGTGTCCTTACTGAAGATAGTTGATGTTGTATACCTTTGCAGGTACAAAACTCTTTTATGTACTGGTTCACAAACTCAGTACATGGTCTGTTCTGATTACATATACCTTGTCATTTTTTATGACTTCAAGCTTATTCAGCAAGTTGGGTATTTCAACCCTTGCATCAGATTTTTGTGTGAGAAATACAACCCAAGTGAATCTTGAGTAATCATCAACAACAACCAGACCATACTTCTTTCCTGCATAGCTAGTTACAGAGGATTCAAAAAGATCCATATGTAACATTTGCAGTGGCCTTTCACTAGCGTGCCTAGTTTTAGACTTGAAAGATGTTTTGGATTATTTTCCCATTTGGCAAGCTGAGCATACACCATCTTTTCTATATGCCATTTTGGGTAATCCAACCACCAACTCTTTCTTGGCTAACTTGTTCAGAGTTTTGAAGTTCAAGTGACTCATTCTTTTATGCCATAGCCAATTTTCTTCAGTGTGGCCAGATTGACTCACCATGAGACATTCTTCAGTTGTGGCAGATGCCCAGTCAGCAACATAGAGACTTCCTTTCCGCCTAGCAACCAAGACTGTCTGCTTTGACTCATTGTCAATCAATTTGCATAGTTTTGACTTGATCTTTACAGAGTACCCTTTGCCTACCAATTGACTCATGCTTAGGAGATTATATTTCAATCCCTCTACATGTAGTACTTCAGTGATTGTAAGAGCTCCAAGCTTCAGATTCCCAAAACCTATGGTTGGAGTTTCATCTCCTCCAGCAAATCTAATAATTGGTCCTTTATAACATTCTCTGTAGTTAACCAGATTTGCTTTGTCTCCTGTCATGTGCTTCCCACATCCACTATCAAAATGCCACTTCGGGTTCTTCCTCAGAGTGTTCTGCACGAAACAGGAAACATGGAGTTAGGCTCTCATTCCAACAATGGAACCTTCTAGACTAAAGAATCTCCCTTTAGGAATCCATTTCTGAATGAACTTCTTTGGGACATTCTTTTGTCTTATTGGAACATAAGGAGGAATTTTAGGTAAATGACTAGTGTCATTATCATTTAAAACTATTTTCCTTCTTGGAGTGTTCCTTGGTGCTCCCTTTGGTGCTTTCAGATACCTGTCAGGTTGCTGAGTCGACTTTTCAGCGAGCTCGGCTTTCCTTCTCAGATTCCTTCTAGCCCCTGGCATTCAGAGTGGTCGTAGCGTGTTCTTTCTTCCACTTCTGATGATTGCTATGCGGAATCCTGGCATTCATCCATCAGTCTTGCTCTTGTTTATATTGCTGGGCAAGTATCTTTCCGATGGCTTTGTAGCCAATGCCATTTCGAGCACCTTTTGCTTTTTTAGATCTTTTCTCAGCAGCTTCACTAGTCTCTAGATCATCATTTCTTTCGAAAAATGTTACATTGGGAAAATTGCCAGCTCCTGCAATTTTTCCTTTCCTAGAGACATAGCACCGTGGGTGCTTGCACTTTTTAGTGCATGGTTTCTTTTCAGAAACCTTTTCCACAGTTTTCTTGGGAACTTGTTTTTCCCTCAAAGGTTTGGTCGCAACTTCCTTGCCTTTGTTAACAGCCTTAGCTTTTTGACCAATGCTATAGGTTGTTTGGGAACCATCTTGCTGAGCACTAAGAAATGTTATTCTTTCATCACTCTTATTCAGAGTGGTAGAACTATTTGTTTGTGTGTCCAGCCCAAGTCCTCCCTTTTCTGAAGGATCTCTTAAATAAGAGTGTACTTCAGTAAGAGTGTCACTAGCTTTGGCATAGGATTGAAAAGATAGTTCTTTCTTTTTGAGTTCCTCATTTTCAGAAAGAAGATCTTTATATTCCTTTTGGAGTATATCCATTGCCTTTCTATGTGACTTCTCCGTCTCAGATATCTGTGCTTTGAGTAATGCATTTTCGGCATCCTTTTTCTCAGATATCTTAAGTAATTGTGAATTTTCCTTTTCAAGAGAATTCTTTTCTTCTTCAAGAATTTCGGCTTTAGCTCGGACCATTAGAAATTCTCTTTCGTAGAGATCAAGTTCTCTTCTGAGATGTTCTAGATCTCTGACTCCTTCCTCATCACTCTCATAGTTTATGAATTGAGAAATGTTGGTTACCTTGCAGCCATTAGGCAAGGCGCAATGTTGGAGCAATCTGGATAGATCTCCTCAGCAACCCCACACAATTCCCTTTTCTTTTGACCAAAGTCAACCAATTCATGAGTGATGCCACATAACTCTGGTGAAGGTAGTTTGGAGTCATCTGAGTCTTCTTCCTCAGATTCTGACTCAATATCAAGAGCATCAAGTTGGATTTGAATCTTTTTACTTTCTTTAGTGAGCATAGCTCTCTGACCTCTCTTGAAATTTCTTCTATCTCTCTTGTCACCTGTCTTTAACTTATTGAAAGCAGGGTAGTCCCTTTTAAAATGACCAGGTTTCTGACAATAAAAACAGATATCGTTTCCGATTTTTGCTTCCTCAGTACTAGATGGTTACTGAGCCGGCTTGTTCAGCGAGCTTGACAGCTGCATATTTTTGTACTGGTGATAGTTTGAGCCTAGATGCTTTTTCAGCTTCTCTTTGGCTTTTGTTCTCTCAATCTCCTAACTGACATATTTTCTCATTTGCTTCACAGCAAGAGCATCTTCCTCAGTCATTTCTTTGGTATCCTTGTTTTCAGAAGTACCTTGTCACTACTGAGTAGTGTCTCAGCAACCACTTGTCCTCTCTGAGTAGTTTCATAGTTGACAGTAGCTAAGTGAGAAAACAGTTCTACTGGAGTGATATTTGGCATTCCTTGGTTGAAATAAAAGTACTGAGTATGTTCCCAGTTTTGATTCAAGCTTCTCACGATAGTCTTAACCTTTTCAGAGTTAGAGTATCTCTCACTTTCACCAAGTGCAGCCATTTCACTCATCAATGTTGTAAACTGGAAATCTAGTTCTTCAAGAGTCTCTGTGGGACCTTGTTTAATGTTTTGGAATTTGAGCTTCAAAACTTCGAAGTTGTTTTCCTTTGTTTTCTCGGTCATGCATTTCTTCAATCGGTTGCGAGCCACTTTTCGCTTTTACCCCACAATTTACACTGTATGTGCTCTGGAGTGGAACATATGATGATATTACGAGCTTGACCATCCAGTCGATTTCTCTTGGCGTCTTCCGATGTCCAGAGCTCTCTAGACTTTGGCTCATAAACAACTTGACCAGTAGGTCTTCCACTGGTTGACGCATCTGTCTGTGAGGAACCACCACTTGGTTCTTCATCAGTGGGATCTCTGTCTCTACCATTAGAAACCTCGATGACATGCTTGAGTTGTTGAATGACTATGGGGCCATTCTTTATCACGTCGATCATTTCGTCACTGATGGATTCTAGGTGGAGCATCATGTTGTTCTTCCATTTCTCATAGTTCTCTGGCTTGAGAATTGGAGCGTCACTTGAAGACATCCTGCAACAATCACACTAAACAAAAAAATCAAGTGTAGGTGAAAAGCAGTTAGCGGGCACTTATCTGGGATCTAGGTTCAGTGCCGAAGGCTTGGGAACCTCCTGCTCGGATACCACTTGTTGGTCCAGATAACGGCAAAGTAAAAGACTAGAGGGGGGGGGGGGGGGGGTGAATAGTCTTTTAAAACTTTTGTCAATAAAACAGTTTCTCAGATATGTGTGAAGATATCTGATACTTATAATCAGAGAGCGAAAGACTTTTCTGTGATAAATGCACATGCTCAGCAAGATATAATGTGTTTGAATACTTAGCAGGATAAAGAGAATGAAAAGTAAATTGCTGAAAGTAAATAACATGTCTTTTTATAGTGGTATATGAAGGTGGCGTAATCCTTCAACTAATCCACTTCGGCCTTTCTCAGACCAAGAAATTCACTAAGATAGTTATTTAGTTCACCTTACAATAATCCTATCTCTCGATTCCCTTTTACACTAGGTTCCCAACAAAGTGTTCCCCCTGAGTTATTCCCCGGCTCCCAGCCAAGTACTTCCTATACTCAGAAACCTTTGAGTTGTTCCTTAGTTTCCCAAACTAAGTACTTCCTATGCTCAATAACCTTGGAGTTGTTCCTTAGTTTCCCAAACTAAATACTTCCTGTACTCCACGCCGTGTATGGTGTTGGTTTAAGAAGAGTTTGTCAGATTGGTAGATTAAATAACTTCCACAGTTATGTAATACTACCTTCTTGGACAAGAGTCACTTAACACACTTCACAATGTGTGGTGATATGTTCTTTACTGACCCAAATCTATGTTAAATGTTCTGGAGAATGAAACTCAGATACTTGATCTTTTGATTCAACTCCTTCACATATAGCAAGGCTTGTTAAGGATCAGGACACTTAGAACTTTCGTGCTACTTAGAATTCAAGAGCTTAGTCGCAACTGTAAGCTAAAGAGTAAGTAGGCAGAAGGCTTGTATGCTTGAGAGAAAGATACCACTAGTTATACTACCAAAGAAGCTTAAGATATTCAGTTCTGTGTTCTTGGTATTTTCAGTGTGTAAGTTCTGTGTGTTTTCAAGCATTCTAAGTGTTGATATTTATAGTTGAAAATCATGCCGTTTGAATAATATCCGTTAGGCTCAATGAAATTCAAACTATTGATATCTATAAATAGTACTGCAGAAGACGTTGTCTCTTTTCAGAGATTTCCTCTTTTGTTCAGATGTCTCTGCAGTGTACTATTTTTGTCATGTAGTGCCAACGGAACTATGCACACTTTCTGAAGCATTACATGTCCTTTTCAAGAGACTCTCACATCTCCAGATACTTTATCAAAACATTATTTCCTGGAAACAAAGTTTTGTCCAAGGTATCTGAGTGTAGGTATTTGTGGGCACTTTTCCTCGTTCAGAAACCTTGTGTTCTCAGATATCTTTTGCGAAACATGTTTATTGAAAAACACTTGTTTCTTCAAGATATCTGGACATAGGTATCTGATGAGACCAATTTCCTTCGTCTTCAGCAATCTTGAGCAGTCTTCAAATCTTCAAATTTTTTGAACTCTTCTGCCGGATGCCTTCTTCAAATATATAAAAATTACATTCAGAGACCTAACATCCTATACAATATTTGCTAGACTAACATACTTAGTGATTTTCCTCTTTTACAGTGTTCAAGTGAACCAAGAGTACTAAGCACCTTTCTGAGCTAAGATAAGTCATTAGGTTGCTGATCAAAATCTAAACAAATATTCCTAACGGATAAGAGTTGAGGAACCTGCTCACTTGCAGGATTTACTTCAACCACTACTGGATGGAGTTTAATGATATCTTGTCCAAAGTGTTCTTGCCTTAGCTCGGCAGAAGTCTGAGGCTCTTGTGGTTGTCGTGGTGAACAAGATCTGGATGGAGAAGGAACATCATCAGTGATTGTCCTTTCCAGATCCTCAGCCAACTTGTGTACTGATGCATTGGCAGTGTCATCAAGTACCACATTATCACTCATCAAGGCATCTTGTACTTCCTGAAAGGTGTTGTGCCATGATGGTGTGTTTCCTTTGGACATGGATGCTTTTCCAGCAACCTGTGACCCAGTTGCTTCCCCAACAACCTTTGAAGTAGCTACTTCTTCAGTAACCACAGGGTTTATAGGTTCCCCCTAAACTTTTTCCACATTCTCTCCCAAGAATGGTCAAAATCAAACATATCTGCTTCTGCAGCAGATATTGAATGGGACTCATCAACCCTCTTGGCAATAAGAGTGGTATCTGCAGCACTATGGAGTGTCTGCTGGACAAAGGCAGTGGTATCTCCAACACTATGGAGTTTTATTTGAACTCCTCCAGTGGTATCTATAGCACTGGGTTCAGATATCTGTGCATCAAGATCAACCAATGAAGTGGTTTTCCTGGCAGCTGCCTTCTTCTTGCCTCTAGTCTTGGGCTTCTTTGATGTCGCAACTATTGGCTCAAAGACCTCTTCCACTGGCCTCTTTTGGTTGCTCTTTTTAGCCTCTTTATGAAGCTTTTCCAGCTTAAGATCATACTTTGCCTGAGTATATCATTGTTAGGAATGTCTTCTTTCCTTCTTAGCTGCAGGCCAAGCTTCTTCAGAATGTAGCAGATCTTTAGACCAAAGCTGATTGATGCCATAGGCCCAACAAGCTCACCATCAACAGCAGTCTCAAAGCATTGAAGTTTGTCAACAAACCTCATCTAAGCATACTTTTCCCAGTTGAAGGGATCATCCTGCCTATCTTCCAGTGTTCTAAGATAGAGCATCATCCCCCACCGCTCCATGCTGATCTGGTCAGCTCCTCCTTGATTGGAATCAAAAGTCCTATGTAGAATAAGTGCCATCATTTCCCATTGTTCAACAAGGTGTCTCCTCCTGAGAATGCCATTGTCAAATTTAATTGGAGTGTCAGCAACGTAAGGGTTACAATAGTGTGAATAGAAGTTCTCAACTCCATCCTATATCTCCTTACTGTGTACCTTTATTTTGTACTCATCACCTCGGGTGGGCAGCCCAAAGTGGTTGCTGAAGGACTCAAGGTCAAGGTTTATCTCCAAACCCTGTATCTTGGTCTTGATGAGCACTTCTTCAGTGCCATCAACTACTCTAGTGGTGAAGGTGGAATTGTTGCAAAATTCTAGAACATCCACAGTAGATACACCACTGGGTTTTACAGAGAAAAACTCCTTGATTTGTGCCTTTTCAAGCAGGTCAAGGGTTAGCTTAACATCTGCAGGGTTCTTTGCAGATCCTAGCATGAAATCATCACTTAAATAAAAAGAAATGAATGATCTAAAGAACTGTTTCAGTGTTGGATTGTTTCCTCATCCAGTTCATGTTAGGTTTTAAAGATAGTCATAGGTGACTGATCAAAAAGGGGGAAATTTGTTAGGAATATCTGTTTAGATTTTGATCAGTAAACCATAATGACTTATCTTAGCTTAGAAAGGTAACTAGTAATCTTAGTTCACTTGAACATTGTAAAAGAGGAAATTTACTGAGTATGTTAGTCTAGAAAATCTTGTGTAGGATGTTAGGTCTCTGAATGTAATTTTTATATCTTTGAAGACGACTAAGAAGGAAGCATCCAGCAGAAGAACTCTTTTATTGAAGATCAAAAGACAGCACAAGATTACTGAAGACTAAGGAAAAATGTGTCCTCAGATATCTTGGCTCAGATACCATGAAGAAACTAAGTGTCTGAGAGACAAACGTTTCAATAGGTTTCTGATGCACTAAAGGTCACTGGGAATGGACTTGCAAAGCCTCAGATAACTTTCATTGTTCCGTTGACACTACAGGACAAAAGTTGGTACATTGCATTTATTACGCAGATAGAGATGTCTGAGCAAAAGAGAAAATCTCTGAAAAGAGACAAAGCTCACTGCCGTACTAACTTCAGATATCGTTAGTTTGAATTTCATTGAGCCTAATGGATAGTAATTCAAACGGCGTGATTTTCAATTATAAATATCACCACTTAGAATGCTTGAAAGACACACTGAATACACAGAACTTCATACGTTACATTCAAGCATGAGAGTAGGTTCATCAGATAAATTACAAGTGTAAGTGCAGATAACTTTTACAAGATAAAGTAGTAAATTACAATCAACAAAAATCAAAACAATACTCAACTAAATAGGACAACAGGAAGTTCCAAGTTCCAAGTGGACATCCTATTAGTTGGTCTTCCAGTCTTCTTCTTCATCATTGATAAACTTTATCACCAAATCTCATGCAATCCTCAGAATATTCAAGGATGTAAGTCCTTACTTTCATTTCTGTTCTTCTTGATGCAAGAGCAATCTCCTTGTAGGTTTTCGTGGATAGGTTCTCGGCTATGCTTTTAATACAGAGGTACTTTCCCCATTTCCATACATGTACCAGCTACTCTTCAGTGGACTTGTAATGACTATATATCTCTTTCAGATATCTTAGGTCTCCCAGATATTGATCCTCAGTTAAATAGAATGACTTATAAGGCTCAACTTGCAGCTTTGTTCTAAACCCAAACTCATCAACCACTGTAAGCACATCTTCTGGTCTGTGATAAGGGCATTCTTCAGATAGGTCTTTCTTTCTGGCTTCCTGTCTAACTTGTATTTCAAAGTCTAGCCATTTCTGAACTCTATCTTTAGGCAATAACTCAGGTTTGCCTTTTCTCCATGCCATCATCTGTCTGAAGATGGGTACTGGTAGTCCTCCTTCATTGACTAGAAGATTCTTTGACTTTAGTATCTAGTAGACATTCTCCTGATGAACACACTGTCAAACAGAGGGATTTAGACCATCAGTCTTTACATACTCAATCTGAGCATCTTCAGGCCTTGGTGGTGGTATTCTACCAAATTTGATGGCTCTCTCTCTCTCTCTCTCTCTCTCTCTCTCTCTCTCTCTCTCTCTCTCTCTCTCTCTCTCCCTCTCCCTCCCTCCCTCCCTCCCTCCCTCCCTCGCTCTCTCTCTCTCTCTCTCTCTCTCTCTTCCTCTTCTACTTGGAGTTCAGACCTTTCAGTGAGGGGTCTTCAAATGGGGTACCTTGCTGGATAGACTTGGTGTTTCCAGAAGGTGTCCTTTCTGCTATTGGAATTGCAACAATGGAACCAGACATGCTGCTCAGATTCTTTCTCTTGTGATGAGAGTCTTTGTCATCTGCATCATCATTATCTTATTGGTTTATGACCATAAGTTCTCTGCAACTTTCTTGTCCAGTTTTCCTTCTCTTTTCAGAGCTTCTTCTTCTTCTTCTTCTTCTTCTTCTTCTTCTTTGAGGGTAATTCCAAGCTTCTCCAGCAAGTAGCAAATTTTGAGTCCAAACCTCACAGTGTCATCAGGTTCAGCAAGATCTTCAACAATTGTGGGTTCAAAGTTTTCAACTACTTCAACCAGGTTCATGAAGGCGTACTTACCCCAATTGAATGGGTTTTCCAGCCTATCATTTTGAATGTTGAGGACGAACATTATCATCCATCTCTCCATACTTATCTGATCAGCTCCTCCTTGTAGACCAGCAAAGCATCTGTGGATAATATGTGCCAACATATTCCAGTGCTCCACCAGATCATTTCTTCTCATTTTGGTTAGAGTAAAATCAGGTAAGGACTGGTGCTTGCTTCAGTGGAGAATATCTGTCTTGTTTTTAGCAGTACCCATCATGTACTCGTCAACAAGAGCGCCTCCCCAAATAATTCTGTGATTTGGAGACCAGTGTTCTGAGTAAAGTCTCCAAAAAGTCGATTTTCGTGAATAAGCAACACTGGTGCTTGCTTTTCAACAATACCAGATGCGAAAACTTCAGACTTCTGAGATCTAACTTTCTTTGGTGCCATCTCTTTAAATAGTGATGTAGATAAGTGAGATTGAAAGGGGGGTTAAGTGTCGAATTCGATTAAGTAATTCTTTGCAGAAAAACTTAGCAGAAATTCATGCGACTTCAGGACGATTAGCAGAGAAAAGATAGAAGGTTTTTCTGTTTTTGTGCTAATTGAAATGTGGATTAGGCAAAAGTGTTTTTCTTTGCCAAAATCTCCTTTATATAGCAATACAAGTACATTATATACAGATGAATTCTGTAAGTATATATCTTGCAATCTGCACAGGCGTGGGTGAAAAAGAAGTTTCACATTAAATGCGAGTGGGGCCAGTTACTTGGTTTCTGCGCGACTGGGCTAAGTGGATTCATCTGATCCGTTGAATTACAAGCGCCATTTTTCAATGGTTTAGATTGATTTCTCAGCAAAGATATCAATCAACACATGTAATTGTGCCCAATTAATAATGGTATTTGGCTAATAGCTATCTGAGTCACTTTCAACTCTCAGTAACCTGTAACTAGAGGACAAACTGGTTTCTGTGATTATTAATTAATCGTCCAGTGTTGTTTGAAAATTATCACAATAATGGTAATTTTTCAAAACACAAGAGATAGTTGGCTTCTGGCAGATTGTACTAATGGTCAACTTCTCTCCTTTTGTGTTCCCCTTACTCAGTCGCCTCAAGTATCTAAATATCCGTTTTAGATACCTTTTTAACCAACTTTACACCTTTTAGCCTTGATATCTGAGTACCCGTCTCAGATATCTCCTTCATTCTTTTAGTGTCTTTCTTTCTCAGATATCTCCTCTCTTATTGGCTCAGTGAGTTCCCGTCTCAGTGACCACTTTAGCACCTAGGTAGTTCCATCAATCCAAGGCTATGTGTTAAATTTAGGAATCTACTTTCTTGTAGAGGCTTTGTGAAGATATCTGCAAGCTGGTCTTCAGTACCAATCTTGAGTATCTCAATATTGCCTTTTTCAACATGATCTCTAATGAAGTGGTGTCTAACATCAATGTGCTTTGTTCTTGCATGAAACTTACGATTCTGAGTTATGGCAATAACACTTGTGTTGTCACAGAAAATATGAGTTTTCTCTTCATTAATCTCATAGTCTATGAGTTGTTGTTGTATCCACAATATTTGTGAAGCACAACACCCATCAACAACATACTATGCCTCTGTGGTTGATGTGGTAATTGAGTTTTGCTTCTTGCTGAACCATGATATCAATCTAGCACCAATGAATTGACATGTTCCTGAGGTAGTTTTTCTATCAAGCATTGATCCAGCATAGTCAGCATCTGAATAGCCAACTAAACTCAATCCACTCTCTTTTGGATACTTATGCGTCCAATCAAGTCCTTAATTTATAAGTCAAGAGCAATATCAAGGATCACTAGAAAAGCACGTAGTGAGTTGATATGTTGCCCCGAGTGTCATTCTCGAAGGACTTAGCTAAGCTTGTCGGTGTTTTAAAATACTAGTTTGTCTAGAATTTCATCTTACGACTTCCAATTCTTTTCTTTCACAAATCACAATTGTTGTTAAACAACAAACACGAGTTTGTTATCAGTTAAAGGAGACATGGGATGGTGGTTTCATCAAGAGCTAGCTAGTAAAAGAATGCAATGGATTACTGGACATTTTGAAAGTGAAAACGTTTAATCAACGTAGTAGAGTCGTCAATTCTACTAGTCAACGTTTGTAGTCGAAAGCGTTGGGCGTAAATCACTTTTAACCTTGACGGTGCGAATCCCTCTTGTGGATTTTGGGTATGAGAAAACGATTGCTAAGACTTTGAACTAACAAAATGATTCGTAAGTATTCAATCAGACCAAGATCAGAGTTTTCATCCAAAGACCTATGCTAGCATGCTCAAGAATTCACCACCAACCCATGGGTGTTGTTTAGATACTCATACTCATGTTGTCACAAGAAAGAGATATGAAGATAATAAGAACAAACATCCAAGAGAAGCAAGAAATCAGAAATGATACAGAATTACCGGTTATGAAGAATTACTGAGCTCCAATTGATCAACAATGGTGAAATACACTGTTTACAGGAAGAAATCCTTAGCTAAATGGTTAACCAAGACTCCAACTTCAATCAGATAGATGATTCTTAGAACCCTAGACCTCTCAAAATCTCCCTAACAATGTTGTGAATTGAAAATGTGATGTTTGAATTACAAAGATTTGGGGTTTAAAACACCAGAAACAGAGAAAAGTAATGCCAGATCTGGCAGATCGGAGGGCGGGCGATCGCCCCGCTTACTTGGCTCGATCTTTGCCTTATTCTTCCGTCCTTGACCTGTTTGGCATTTCGGGAACCTTCGCGGCACCTATTTGGAGTCTTGGAGCTTGTGATCTCCTAGATAGTGCATCCAAATGCATTATTTTGACTCCTTTTCTTCATGAAAAGTATCTAAAACCTGGAATCAAGGTGGAAATACAAGAAACACAAACAAAACACAAAATAGATACAAATAAAGGAAAAACTAAACTAAAAGTTAGTAAAAACAAGGTAAAAAGAACCTGATGAGGTGTCCTAAAAATGCCTCATCAAAACTCCCCAAACCGAACCTTTGCTCGTCCTCGAGCAAACTACAAACCTAAAAAAGAAACAAGACTCTAAACCAACTAAAACGAGGAACGAGTCAAACAACCAAGTACAAAATCTACATTTCTAAGAGACAAACTCCAAAGATGCAAAGGGTATGAGTTAAAACCAAAGTTGGTGGAAAATCAAGCAAAAATCTAACTAGTTCGTTTCCAAAGTAAATAAAACTTAAATCTAACACACCGGTCCCTCACAAGGAATTTTTAAAGCAACTCTCACTCTCCTGGACAAGTTCAGCATGGTTAACACTAAAAAATAAAGCTGGGAAGATAGTTTTCACCATAAGTTGCCAAAAATCTCTTATGCAATGCGTTCTTTTCAATGGGTCCAAAGGGACTTTAGTTCAAAAGACTAAAAAATGGAAATCCTCTCCCCAAACCTGTTCTTTAGAACGGGTTTGGAAGGGTATCAAAACTGCAAAACATGCCGTTTGTCATTCCCATCTAATCAGAACACGCATAATGATGAAATGGCGCAAAAAACTTTAAAAATAATTTGCACATCCCAGGAGTCACACAAAACAAGTCTTGCCAGTAAAATAAATTTTCTGGCTCAAACAAGGCTCCTCACAAGTTTTTTTTAGACCACAAAGCTAAACAGACTTCTTATTTACAAGGGAAACGAACTTGAAAAATTTTAAACTCAACAACCTCTACTAATCAGCATATGCTCAAAACATAAGCATCAAAAGAGTTTGTCACGAACAAAGGACGTTCAACCAAGTAGTTTGACTCAAGACTCAGACAAAATTTAAAAATAGGCCAAAAAGGTAGGCTAAAAGGACACTAAAAAGCTAAGTAAGGCACACCGGCCACAAGTAAAAACATGCAACCTATGTGGCTCACCGACCACCACTAAGAAAGCGATAAAAACTACACAAGTTAAACTATAGACACACCGGCCACAATCTACCAAATAAAAATAGAAATGTCAAAGTACAATAGACGTATAACAATCAGATAGAATAGTACAGGCCAGAAGATCAAATATGGTACATTTAAACTTCCCCTCCCCAAACCTAGACTAGAGCTGGTCCTCCAGCAAATAGACTAGAAAGAAGAAGAAAAAAGTGAAAAATGTACCCCAAGGTGCTCAATGCAGCATCACTACTGCAAGTCGTCTGACCCAGATGGTCCAGCATAGGGATGTCCCCATCCCTGCGACGCCCAATCCTGCAGCTGCCTGTACTGAGTGTTCCACTCCTCTCGATGTGAGCTCCACTCCAGACGGAAGCTCGAATGCTATGCCATGTATCCCCTAATCTCATCCCTAGCAATGAAGTCACCTCGGATCGGATCGTGCCTTCAGAATGTCGACTGCATCGCATAATGCTCTGGACTCCCAAAATGTGCCCATACTCTGTGTCTAGCCTAGCATAGTGTGGATGGAAGTAGTCGGTGAACTGCTGGAAGTTAAAGGCTCCCTAATATCCATTCTGCGGTGAGATGGGCTGTTGTGGCTCCTCCTGCTCTTCCTCTGAATTGGGTTGAGCTTCATATGTCTCCTCTTGAGTCTCTGTGACTCTTCTTCTTGCCAACTTTTCCTGACATCTCTCCTCATGCTCCACCTCATACTTGATATCACTGAACTCAATGTTGAACTTGTTCATCATAGTCTTGATAGACCCAATCTTTAGAATTGCACGTGGTTGGAGTGTCGCATTGACTACAATTGCTGCTCTCCTGCAAGGTGAAGTGATAAGACAAGGATATGCAAACCTAGTCCTCAAGTCCCCATGGTAATGCTCGAACTGAGTGATAATGAGCTGGCCCAGATTAATGGGTTCTTCTTGCACAAGAGCGGCTAGGAGTCAGACCGAATCATAGCGAATGTAATGGGCGATCCCTGTGGGGTAGATGGAGGTGACAAGCCAGGCGTTGATGATACGGGTCCGGAGGTTGAGGAACCTGTGTTCAATCGACCGAGGGGGCTCCTGGGGGTACCTATAGTACTCATGGAAAATGATGTATGTGATCTCTTTCGGAATTCCCAATTCAGTTGTATTTTGGTGCACATAGACATCGGCCTCGACATCAAGTTCGGGCACACCATAGAACCGGTTGATTGAGCGAGGAGTAAACTCAACATACTCGTTCCTGATTGGTACCCACTCGGTAAGATCATCCTCGCACTTCCTATCATCATAGTTAGCATAGAAGTCGAACACCAACTGCATATCCCAAGTATTTGGTTCCCTAGCTAGCCTTTGCTACCCTCGACTCTCAAACAAAGTCTTCAGTGGTTCCATGATTCGCTCTTCATCACGAGAGAGCATCATCAGGTCCACTCCTCTATCAACAACATAGGCTCTGCCGGAATGGGTGGACTTGTACTCTAGGCTCCTCCGAGAAATGGTGGGAACACCATAATCCACGGTGGGAGGGGGATCAATCCTCACTATTGCATTGCTCCTCGATGATTCCCCTCTGGTTCTCTTGGCCGGTCTAGTCTTGGGTGCCATGGTACCTACATAAGTAGATGTTAGCTCACTGTTATCGCAAAAATGCAACCAAGAATCGACTTAGAAGCTTAACTCACAAGGTTATGTGCCTTATCTTATCACATAGACAATTTCCACCATAGTGCGCACAAGAACAATACTCAACGAATTCGAAATCTTAACCGAAAGCAAATGGCTATGCCAAAATACTACGCCAAAGATAACGCTGCCAGTTTAAGTCACTATTGAGCAAAGTAGCATATGGAAACATGAAGAACTACTAGCAAATTTGATTGAAATTCATAATCAAGATACAAATCAACAATCAATTCTAGAATTATATTCAACAAGTCACATATTGCATACTTATAAGCATTCATAATCCAAACACCATTCGAATGTAAAATTCCCAAAAAGTAGCAAGAAGGGTTAGCCAATTACCTTGATTTCGGAATGGATCGGATGAAATGATGCAAGAATGTTGTTCTAGATGATGAGTGCGTCAAAAAGAGCCAAAGAACAAGAGATTTGGTGGAGAAATGAGAAAGTTGGAAGATTTGAGGTAGGTGTCGCGTTGGGAGGAGGAGGAAGTGAAAGTGAGCTGCAGCGTGAAGCAGCAGCGTTTTATTCATCTTCAGGATGGGCGATCGCCCGCATGAAGCGATCGCTGCGAATCTACGCTGCGACAAACAATTTTCGTCATGCGTGCATACCATGCGGTCGACCTCTTTTTTTCAATTATTCTATTTTTTTTTAAATAAGGGGAAATAACAGAAAATTAAACGTGAATGCAATTTGTACTAAATATTCAATCTAAGATGAATTTAATGATTTGTGCGAAAAGAAGAAAAATATGCTAATGCAACTATATGAAATGCAAATGAGAGAGAGATGGATCGAATCACTCCGGGTTGCCTCCAGGATAGCACTTCTTTGTAGTCAATAGCTTGACTTCATTGCGGACTTCACGTGTTGCCGGTTTGATACCAGGCTTCTTCTTCTTCTTTAGCCTTCCTGTACCTAGTACCTGCGCACTAGAACACACATAAACAGGTCCTACAAATCCTACGAGAGGATTTTCACAAGGACAAAATGTGTTAGGCGGGGTGTAGACTTGCAACTCCCGTCGCACACCCCTAACCTCATAAGTGGCTCGACGATGGCGCATATTGATCGTGAGATCAAGCGTCTCAATGAACGGTCTCCCCAATAGCACTATTCCATCTCCCACTTTCAACCCCTTCCTAACTGGACCCAACACAAAGAAGTTGGTTATCACGGTATCACTACCCAACCGGAGCTCCACATCTTCTATAACACCAACCGGTCTCCGTATCGAGCCATCCACCATTCTCACCATGAGCTTCTTCTCCTTCAGCCGCCTCACTCTACTCACCTCATACATTTCGTACGGCATGACATTGACACCAGCCCCGGTATCTAACATCCCTTACACTCCTTCCAAGCTCCCAAAACCGACCTTGACATTAAAACCACTAGAATTGGTCGTTTTGGAGCCCTTCTTCCTAATCACTTCCCCCGGTGGTGATTTCACTACCCATTGTGCCACATGCACCTCTTCCACACGGGTATCACTCACAACGGGGTCTACAGCCCCTTCACTACTCACAAACTCAACACCACAATCATGATCATCAACATAAGAATCAACAATAATAGAATCAACAATATCATTCCTACTCATCGATTCCACCGGGACTACATTACAAGGAATTAAATTATTGGAAACCATACATACCTCAATCTCCTTGGGAGGAATTCGTGGTGGCTGATTGCTCCACATTCCTCCACTTGTGATTTTGGGACCTCGGCCTTTGCTATATCCTTGGATACCGTGATTTCCACCGGTATCTCATTGACAATAGTAACTGCCATAGCATTTTCGGTTGCTCCGGGCAACCTCCCATTCTCACGAATGCGACTCCTATCAAGCAGCTCTTGAAGTTGCCTCTTGATATCCATGTTGTCCACTTCTAGAATCGACAACCTCCCATCCATCTTATCTTGGTGCCTTCGAGCCCGGTCGATAAACTTCTGCGAATTCTCCATGAACTCCTCAATTCCCGACTTGCTAGTCGAGGGTGAATCCTTGGGCTTCTCTTCTTCCTTAGGAATAGGATTCTCACAATGATCGTTCGAGTAACTCAGCTTCGACCGATCCACATTGTGGTAGATTTGGTTAGGAGCGAACCTATGAACCGGTCCCTTTCCACCAAACCCATCATCCTTTGGTCTATACCTTGGGAAATACCCCCCGTTGGCTCCTTACACCTAACACACCTCTTCTCCTTCCGTTGGAGTAGCAATTTCAGACACCTCCTTGACCAAGAAGTCAGCCTTACACTGATTTGCGCCGTGCCCGTAGTTGTTGCATATCCCACACTTCTCTGGAGTATGCGGATTCTAACCAGTAACTGCCAACAACTTCACTTGCCTCAACTCCCTTTCTAGCTCTTCTATACGGTTGCTAGAATCATCAAAGGTGGCCTTCACCTCACTCCTAAGACCCCTGCTTCTCCCCCGCACACTCTTGTGCCGCGAATTCTTTGCACACTTGATGAACAGATCGTTTAGCTCCTCTGGTGTACGATCCATGATACCTCCACCATTAGCTACGTCAACATAAGATTGTTGACTCTCGTTCAGTCCATCATAGAAGTATTGCGTCAGATCCGTAAGACTTAGGCGGTGATGAGGACACTTCGCTTGGAGCATCTTGAACCTCTCCCAAGCCTCATAAAATGTCTCATCATGGAGTTGCTGGAACCCCGTGATCTGTGCCTTCAAAGAAGTAGTCTTCGATTAAGGGTAGTACCGATCCGTGAAAGCCTCACAAATCTCATCCCAAGTACTCAAAGACACCTCCAGTAGCATATTCAACCATGCCTTAGCATCGTCCGCTAAGCACATGGGGAATATCTTCATCCTCAAGTCATCATCCTCCACACCTGTAGAATTCATCCCCGCAATGAACATCTCCAACTCCTTCAAGAAGCCCATCACATCATCATTTTCCATCCCATAGAATCTGGGAACATATTGAAGAAGGTACGGCACGAGCACCACCACCACCAGCACCATTACCATTTGGTGTATCACCCATATCTGCTTGTAGAATAGAGTCTTCTGAATTAGACTCCGAACCAGATTCTTCACTACCCTCTCTCACTTGCGTACCAGCAAGACTAAACCTCAACCTCCTCCGATGCCTTTCAATATCATCAAAAAAAAAGGCTCCAATGGAAGAGTCGAGTTCCTTTTGCCTCGCATAAACTACCTACAATGAGAGAAAAGAAGGGTATAAAACCAAGATTCTCCACAAACAGAAAGCACACAGAAAACCGAGTAAACTAATCTTTAAAACACAAACTAAGGAGTTAAGTCCCCGGCAGCGGCGCCAAAAACTTGATGCGTCAAATCAAGTCCTTAATTTATAAGCCAAGAGCAATATAAAGGATCACTAAAAAAGCACGTAGTGAGTTGATAAGTTTCCCCGAGTGTCATTCTCGAAGGACTTAACTAAGCTTGTTGGTGTTTTAAAATACTAGTTTGTCTAGAATTGCGTCTTACGACTTCCAATTCTTTTCTTTCGCAAATCATAATTGTTAGTAAACAACAAACACGAGTTTGTTATCAATTAAAGGAGACATGGGATGGTGGTTTCATCAGGAGCTAGCTAGTAAGAGGATGCAATGAATTACTAAACGTTTTGAAAGTGAAAACGTTTAATCAATGTAGTAGAGTCGTCAATTCTACTAGTCGACGTTTGTAGTCGAAAGCGTTGGGCGTAAATCGCTTTTAACCTTGAGGGTGCGAATCCCTCTTGTGGATTTTGGGTATGAGAAAACGATTGCTAAGACTTTGAACTGACAAAATGATTCGCAAGTATTCAATCAGACGAAGATCAGAGTTTTCATCCAAAGACTTATACCAGCATGCTCAAGAATTCACCACCAACCCATGGGTGTTGTTTAGCTACTCATACTCATGTTGTCACAGGCAAGAGAATGAAGATAATAAGCATAAACATACAAGAGAAGCAAGAAATCAGAAACGATACTGAATTACCGATTATGAAGATTTACCGAGCTCCAATTGATCAACAATGGTGAAACAGGTTATTTACAGAAAGAAATCCTCAGCTAAATGGTGAACCAAGACTCCAACTTCAATCAGATGGATGATTCATGGAACCCTAGACTCTCAAAATCTCCCTAACAATGTTGTGAAGTGAAAAAGTGATGTTTGAAATGCAAAGATTTGAGGTTTAAAATGCCAGAAACAGAGAAAAGTAACGCCAAAATCTGGCAGATCGGAGGGCGGGTGATCGCCCGCCAGTTGGGGCAGTCGCCCCAACCGTTTGGGGTGATCGCCCCGCTTCCTTCGGGCTCGATCTTCGCCTTATTCTTCCGTCCTTGACCCAGCATTCTGGGAACCTTCGTGGCACCTATTTGGAGTCTTGGAGCTTGTGATCTCCTAGATAGTGCATCCAAATGCATCATTTTAACTCCTTTTCTTCATGAAAAGTACCTAAAACCTGGAATCAAGGTGGAAACACAAGAAACACAAACAAAACACAAAATATATACAAGTAAAGGAAAAACTAAACTAAAAGTTAGTAAAAACAAAGTAAAAAGAACCTGATGAGGTGTCCTAAAAACGCCTCATCAGATACCACAATCCAACTTCCACTTTACCTTTAACATACCTTAGAATCTTCATAGCAGTATTATAGTGTGATTTCATTGGATTTGTCTGAAATCTTGCACATACACCAACTACATATTGAATATATGGTCTTCTTGCAGTAAGGTATAGTAGAGACCATATTAATTTCCTATACTTGTGTTCTTCAACACTCTTATCAGATTCAAGTATAGGTCATCTTGGTTCCAATGCTCATAGGTATCTTGGCATTCTTTTCAGAAGGCTTTAGATTAAACTTATTGAGCATATCTTTAGCATACTTTATTTGACTAATGAATATTCCATCACTAAGTTGCTTGACTTGCAACCCTAGGAAGTAATTCAATTCTCCCATCATGCTCATCTCAAATTTACTTTTCATGAGCTCAGCAAAGTCTTCACAAAGTTGCTTGTCCTTAGATCCAAAGATTATGTCATCAACATAAACTTGTACTAAGAGTAGTTTCCCATCATGGTTCAATGTAAAGAGAGTTTTGTCAACTTCTCCTTTCTTGAATCCACTTCCCAGCAAGTACTTGGCCAATGTGTCATACCATGCCCTTAGAGCTTGTTTAAGTCCATATAGGGCTTTCTGAAGCTTATAGACCATCTTGCTTTCTGAGGAAACTTCAAAACTAGGTGGTTGCTCAACATAGACATCCTCAGCAAGTTCACCATTTAGGAATGCACTCTTGACATCCATTTGGTAAACTTTAAAGTCATTATGAGCTGCAAAGGCTAGAAATAGTCTGATTGCATCCAATCTTGCAACTGGTGCATATGACTCATCAAAATCTAGTCCTTCAGTCTGGGTAAATCCTTTGGCAACTAAACTTGCTTTGTTTCTAGTTATTTCATCAGATTCATTGTTCATCTTGTTTCGGAAAACCCACTTAGTTCCTCTGACAGATATTCCATCAATGTAGGGAACTAGTTTTCAAACTTTGTTTCTCTCAAATTGATCTAACTCTTCTTGCATTGTTAAGATCCAATCTTAGTCTTTTAATGCTTCTTCAATGGTCTCTGGTTCAATATCTAAGATGAAACATCCATAGAGAGAATCTTCATTTTCAGCAATTTCTCTCTTAGTTCTTATCCCTTGGTCTAAAGGACCTATCACATCCTTTGCAGGATGATCTCTTATCCATTTTATAATAAGGTTAGAACTAGTAGGATAATTATCATTATGATTCATTTTTGTATCACTATGATCATGATAAGATACTTGATCAGTATCTAAGATATCTGGCACATGTGACGTGCTCGGGATATCTGACACTTGTTCAGTGTCTTGGGTATCTGAGATAGGTTTCTCAGCAACCTCTTGCTCAGAGACCTCTTCATAATGAAGATTCTCAGTGACTTGATCCATTTCTGGATTCCTCTCAGGAAACTCTTCATCATGCCTTAGAGTCATCTTGTTGTTACTTGGCAATGGTTGCCTTTCTTCGTCAGGTTCATCCTCTAAGTGAATGACATAATTATTTTTCCTTTGGAGATTCTTATTTAGAATCTTTGATCATAAGTTCCTTGAACCTATCTGACAGTTCTTCATTCAAGGGTACTTTCTTGTTTCCTTCATAAAATACTACATGGACAGATTCTTCAATCTTTTGTTGCAGATTCTGTATGCTTTTCTATTCATTGAATAACCAAGAAATACTCCTTCATTTGCCTTTGGTTGAAATGTTCTTAGATATTCTTTACCATTGTTAAGAACAAAACATCTGCAACCAATCACCCATAAATGTTTGATACTAGGGGGTCTACCAATCAATAACTCATAGGGAGTTTTGTCATTGTGTTTGTTGATCAAACATCTACTTTGAGTGTAGCATGTTGTATTTACAGCTTCAACCAATAGATTTCACTTATTTCAGTGTCAACAAGCATTGTTCTTGCTGCCTCTTTTAGGGTCCTATTCTTCCTTTCAACAACACCATTTTGTTGAGGCATCCTTACTGAAGATAGTTGATGTTATATACCTTTGCAGGTACAAAACTCTTTTATGTACTAGTTTACAAACTCAGTACCATGGTCTGTTATGATCACAGATTCCTTGTCATTTTTCAAGACTTCAAGCTTATTCAGCAGGCTTGGTATCTCGACCCTTGCATCAGATTTATGTTTTAGAAAGACAACCCAAGTGAATCTTGAGTAGTCATCTACAACAACCAGACCATACTTCTTTCCTGCATAACTAGTTACTGAGGACTCAAAGAGATCCATATGTAACAGTTGCAGTGGCCTCACACTGGAATGTCTAGTTTTAGACTTGAAATATGTTTTGGCTTGTTTCCCTAATTGGCATGCTGAACATACACCATCCTTTTTGTATGCCATTTTTGGTAATCCAACAACCAACTCTTTCTTGGCTAGCTTGTTCAGAGTTTTGAAGTTCAGGTGACTCATTCTTTTGTGCCATAGCTAATTTTCTTTAGTGTAGCCAGAATGACTGACCATGAGGCATTCTTCAGTTATGGCAGATGCCCAGTCAGCAACATACAGACTTCCTTTCCGCCTAGCAACCAAGACTACCTGCTTTGACTCATTGTCAATCAACTTGCAGAATTTAGATTTGATCTTCACTAAGAACTCCTTGTCAGCAAATTGATTCATGCTAAGAAGATTATATTTCAATCCCTCTACATGTAGTACTCTAGTGATTGTAAGGGATCCAATTTTCAGATCTCCAAATCCTACGGTTAGATTCACTTCTCCTCTAGCAAACCTGATATCTGGTCCTGTATCGCATACTCTGTAGTTAACCAGATTTGTTTTGTCTCCTGTCATGTGCTTCCCACATCCACTGTCAAAGTGCCACGTTGAATTCTTCTTTAGACTGTTCTCATCAACCATTAGACATGACTCGATGTTGGAGCAATCTGGATAGATCTCCTCAGCAACCCTGCACATTTCTTTCTTCTTCTGACCAAAGTCAACCAATTCATGAGTGATTGCACACAACACTGGTGAAGGAAGTTTAGAATCATCTGAATATTCATCCTCAGACTCAAAGTCAAGATCAAGAGCATCCGGTTGGATCTGAATCTTTTTCCTTTCTTTAGTGAGCATAGCTCTTGGACCTCTCTTGAAATTTCTCCTATCTTTCTTGTCACATGTCTTTAGCTTGTTATAAGCTGGGCAGTCTTTTTTAAAGTGACCATGTTTCTGTCAATAGAAACAGATATCATTTCCGATTTCTGCTCCCTCAGTACTCGATGCTTGCTAAGCATGCTTGTTCAGCAAGCTAGTCAGTTGCATACTTTTGTACTGGTGATAGTTGGGACCTAGATGCTTTTTTAGCTTCTCTTTGGTCATTCTTCTTTCAATATCCTAACTGATGTACTTTCTCATATTCTTTACAGCAAGAGCATTTTCCTCAGTCACCTCTTTGGTATCCTTCTTTTCAGAAGTAGCTTGAGTTACTAGAGCGACATTCCGCGATGTTTCAGCAGCCATATGTCCTCTTTGCTTTGTCTCATAGTTGACAGTTGCCAAGTGTGAGAAAAGCTCCACTGGAGTGATGTTTCGCATTCCTTGTTTGAAATAGAAATACTGAGTGTGTTCCGAGTTTTGAGTTAGAATATCTCTCACTTTCACCAAGTGCAGCCATCTCACTCATTAGTGTTGTAAACTTGAAATCAAGTTCTTCAAGAGTCTCAGAGGGACCTTGTTTAAAGTTTTGGAATTTGAGCTTCAAAACTTCGAACATATTTTCCTTGGTTTTCTCAGTGCCGGCACAGATTTCTTCAACCAGTGACCAGGCCTCTTTCGCTGTTTTCGCACACCACAGTTTGCACTATATGTGGTCTAGAGTAGAATGAATGATGATGTTTCTTGCTTGACCATCTAGCCTATTTCTCTTGGAATATTTCGATGTCTAGAGATGTCTGGGCTTTGGTTCATAGACAATTTCACCAGTTCGTCTTCCACTTGTTGTTGTACTAGAAGAGGAGGAACCATCACCATCTTTGTCAGCAGGTTCCTTATCTCGACCATTGAAACTTCAATGACTTGCTTTTCTTGTCGAATGACTATGGGGCCATTCTTTATCACTTCGATCATTTCGTCATTGATAGCTTCCAGGTGAAGCATCAATTTGTTCTTCCATTTTCCATAGTTCTCTGGCTTGAGAACGGGAGCGTCGCTTAAAGACATCCCGCAATAAACACACTAAACAAGCAAATCAAGTGCAGGGGGTAAGCGATTAGTGGGGGCACTTATCTAGGATCTAGGTTCAGTGCAGAAGGCTTTGGGAACCTCCTGCTCTGATACCACTTGTTGGTCCAGATAATGACAAAGTAAAAGGCTGGGGGGGGGGGGGTGAATAGTCTTGTCAAACTTTTGACGATAAAACAGTTTCTAAGATACTTGTGAAGGTATCTGATACTTAGTCTCAGAGAGCGGAAGTCTTTTCAGATAAGTGCACGTGCTCAGCAAGCTATAAGTGTGTAAATACTCAGCAAGTAATAATAAATACAGAAAGTAAGTGCAGTAAGAAAATAACACAAAGCTTTTATAGTGGTATCTGAGGGAGGCGTAATCCCTCAACTAATCCACTCGCCCTTTCTCAGGACTTGAATTCACTAAGATAAGATGATGAGTTCTCCTTACAAAATCCTATCTCTTGATTCCTTTAATACTAGGTTCCCAACCAAGTGTTCCCCTGAGTTGTTCCCTGCTTTTCCCAACCAAGTACTTCCTCTACTCAGTAACCTTTGAGCTATTCTTTAGTTTCCCAAACTAAGTACTTCATATGCTCAACACCAGTTGGTGTTTTGGTTATGGTAGTTTGTCAGGTTAGTAGGCTCTTAATAACTTTCACAGTTATGTAGGAGTGCTCTATAGAATCAAGATTACATAATACACTTTTCAATGTATGGCAACTTGTTCTTTACTGACCCAAGTCTTGATGTTGTTCAAGAGAATGAATCACAGTTAAAAGTCGCAACTATATCTTTTGGATTCAACTCCCTCACAATATGCAATTCTTGTTAAGGATCAAGACACTTCGAATTCAAGAGCTTTAGTCGCAATAGTAAGCTAGAGAGTAAGTAGGCAGAAGGCTTGTATGCTTGAATGTAATGTATGAAATTCTGTGTATTCAGTGTGTCTTTCAAGCATTCTAAGTGGTGATATTTATATGTTGAAAATCAGGCGGTTTGAATTACTATCCGTTAGGCTCAATGAAATTCAAACTAACGATATCTGAAGTTAGTACGACAGTGAGCTTTGTCTCTTTTCAGAGATTTTCTCTTTTGCTTAGAAATCTTTGTCTGCGTGCACTGTACCAACTTTTTTCATGTAGTGTCAATGGAACAATGCAAGCTATCTGAGGCTTTACAAGTCCATTCTCAGTGACCTTTAGTGCATCAGAAACCTATTGAAATGTTTGTCTCTCAGACACTTAGTTTCTTCAAGGTATCTGAGCCAAGGTATCTGAGGACACATTTTTCCTTAGTCTTCAGCAATCTTGTGCAGTCTTCTGATTTTCAATAAAAGAATTCTTCCTTCTTGGCCTTCTTCAAAGATATAAAAATTACATTCAGAGACCTAACATCCTATAGAAGATTTTCTAGACTAACAGAATCAGTAACTTTCGTCTTTTACAATGATCAAGTGAACTAAGAGTACTAGATACCTTTATGAGCTAAGATAAGTCATTTTCGTTTACTGATCAAAATCTAAACATATATTCCTAACAGATGATCCTCCAAGAGGCGGTGGAGGATAAAATCCCTGATATCCTTGGTAGTATAGCGTCGGATCGACGTCGGGTGGTGGATAGAGCTGCGGTGGTAGATAATAAGGTGATAATCGAAATGTCCATACCCATCAACGTTCTCCTGTCGGAAGGAGATTTGCTCATAACGGTGCAGGTAGGTAACATGGTCGTTCCACTCCGCCCTTCGGCCCATTCCGTTCATCTCATCTCGAATTTGTGCACTCCCGTGACTCTCCATCTGGTAGTTGTTCACAAATTCGTTGAACGAATTCATGTCAAAAGCTCCATGCGGATGATCAGCTGCTCCACTTCTTCTCAGTTCGGCTTTGGCAGCCTTTTCCTGCATTTCAAGGAGATGGATAGTGCTGTCCTGATCAAATGGTTTTGTGAGCCGAGCAAATCCCGACTCACTAATAGGAACTCCATTCTTCTGGCATATACCGGTAATGAGACCTGGGAATGGCAGGTTCCTTCTTGTGTTGTTCTTCACCATTTGCATCTCCTTCACCATGATTCTTCCAACATCAATGACCTTCCATGATTACGTAGACAAGAGTAGCTACGTCGCCCTTTATTCCTTCGTGATGTAGGGTTGGCTTTAAGTTGGCCTCCACAAAGTGCATCCAGAATCTTGCTCTTCCGTTGAGTGTATCCCTTGGGATGGACATTCCCACTGCATCTTCTTCAAATCTCTCTCCAAGTAGTACCCGTGGGATGTCTTCTAGGATTTCTCCGTACTCCATCTCGTCATATGCCGGTTCCTTGTAGTCGCCATGGATGTGCTCCTCTGGAATCTCGAAGAATTCGTTGATAGCTTCTGGCCTAAACATCACCTCTACCCCTCGAACCATGACAGGGCGATCTAAAAGTACGTCCTCTGGCTTCTTGACCTTCAGTTAGAAGTACTCAGCATAAAACTCCCAGACTATCTCGATGTCGTATCCTCGGAGAATGGTGGTGAAAGTTCCCCAAGCGTAGAGGCTCAAAACGTCATGAATCCAATTAAGGGCCGGGTTCATCCCCATTCGATCTCTATTTTCCTCTCGGGAACCACCACTCGGTCATTATTAACCAAGAGCCAACTCCGAGCCTTGCTAGAGAGATTTCCCATGCCACCTTCTTTCCTTTCTTTTGCTCTCTTCGTGCTTGGTTCGCCCACATCCTTTCCTCCTTTGGTTCTTCCCATTGTACCTAGGCCAAAAATAGTGTCTTGCAGAAAGTCTTGCAGTCTAGAATAATTCCTTGTCCTTGGACTTCAGTCTGCATGTATTTTTCTTCTTCATCATTCACAACTTTTGTGAAGATTTTGGAGTTGTTATAGAACTCCAGTACATCCAGTGTGGATAGTCCACTGGGTGCAGCAGATAGAAGCTTGTAGATATGGGAATTCTTCAGCATTCCCAATATCAGTTTTCTTTCTGGTTTTGAAGATATAACTGCTGGTGCATATCTCTTTACTAGAAAGGCTCCCCAATTCATTTTGTGTTTAGGGTTCCAGACCGATGGGATAAACTTTCCCAGAAGGCGTTTATTCAACACCTTAAGTTCCTTTCCTCCTTGCTTTTCAGCAGGAGCAGAGGATGTTGCCTTAGGGTTCTTGGTGGTCATCTTCTTGGGTGCCATCTCTTATATAGAGTTTAGAGTGAGTGCTTTTCAGATGAATATTGCACAATTAATCGAGATTAGTCTATCTTTTCAGAAGACTAAGCACAAGAAGTTGAGTTTTGCAGAAGGGTTTTGCAGAAATCTTGAGAGATTTTGCTATTTTGATGCAAGTTTGAAAATTTCGGAATTGGTAAAAGTGTTTGTCTTTTGCCCAAATCCTATATATATATAGCAGACAAAATGTACATAGATACAACATACATATAACTGAATATGAATGCGTGTCTTTGCATCTGCATAGGCGTGGTACGTCCTTTGTACTTCATTAAATGCGTAGTGGGCCATGTCTGCATTTCTCAACAGACATTACTTGCTTTGTTTTGATCTCACCCGTTGAGATCAAACGTTTATTCATCAAGGGCTTATATTGAATATCTTGTAATGATATCAATCAACAAATGGTAATGTGCCGACTTGATGGATTTTTAATATGCTACATTCATTGTGTGACTTAGTAAAGAGTAGGAACACTTAATCGTTTGAGCTTATCATTCTGAGTGTCAAGTCCTTATCTATATATTGTTTATCATGAAAATGGTAAAAATACAAGACATTGCACATGTTTGACTTTCAGAACTTATACTTTTTGGGCTTTGTGTGTCCATTTCTCTTTATGACTAAATAGCTTTCTGAATTCAAGTGTCAGAAGATTCAGTCGTTTGAATGTATTTGTCCCACTCTCAGTAAGTAAGTTCTAGTTTTATTTACTTATTAAGTGTGTACCGACCTTTGCCTTTCTGGATACCCATTCCAGAAATGTTTTGTCTTTCTGAGTATTGCTACTCAGAAACCTTTGCATCACTTCTTATCAACTTGGCTTTCTGAGAACCTGTTCTCAGAGGCCTACTCACTTATTCAACCTTTAGAGATTCAGGACAATTTTTCAGTCCTTAGGCAACTCCATTAATCCAATATTATGTCTTAAGGTCAAGAACCGGCTTTCTTGTAAGGGCTTAGTGAAGATATCTGCAAGTTGGTCTTCTGTGCCAATCTTGAGTATCTCTATATTGCCTTTCTCAACATGGTCTCTGATGAAGTGGTGTCTAACATCAATGTGCTTTGTTCTGGCATGGAACTTGGGGTTCTGTGTGATTGCAATAGCACTTGTGTTATCATAGAAAATCGGAGTTTTCTCTTCATTGAGTCCATAGTCTCTGAGTTGTTGTTGAATCCACAGAATTTGTGTTGCACAATAACCAGCAGCAATATATTCAGCCTCTGTGGTAGAAGTTGCAATTGAGTTTTGTTTCTTGCTAAACCATGAGATAAGTCTAGTTCCCAGAAACTAACAAGTTCCTGAGGTACTTTTCCTATCAAGCATTGATCCAGCATAATCAGCATCTGAGTAACCAGCCAAACTCAATCCACTTTCTTTAGGATACCACAAGCCTACATCTACTGTACCTTTCACATACCTTAATATTTTCATAGCAATGTTGTAGTGTGATTTCATTGGATTTTTTTGAAATCTAGCACACACTCCAACTGCATATTGAATATCAGGTCTGCTTGCAGTAAGGTAGAGTAGTGAACCTATCAATTTCCTATACATGTGTTCATCAACACTCTTATCTGATTCAGTATAGGTCATCTTGGTTCCTATGCTCATAGGTATCTTAGCATTCTTTTCAGAAGGCTTAAGATTGAACTTTGTGAGTATGTCTCTTGCATACTTTGTCTGACTAATGAATATTCCATCATTGAGTTGCTTGACTTGCAATCCTAGGAAATAGTTCAATCCTAGGAAATAGTTCAAGTTGCTCATCTCGAACTTACTTTTCATGAGATTTGCAAAGTCATCACAAAGTTGCTTGTCCTTAGATCCAAATATGATGTCATCAACATATACTTGAACTAAGAGTAGTTTCCCATCATGGTTTAAAGTAAATAAAGTTTTATCAACTTCACCTTTCTTGAAACCACTTTCCAGAAGGTATTTAGCCAAAGTGTCATACCATGCTCTTGGAGCCTGTTTCAGTCCATAAAGAGCTTTCTGTAGCTTATAGACCATTCTACTTTCTGAGGAAACTTCAAAGCCAAGTGGTTGTTCAACATAGACTTCCTCAGCAAGTTCACCATTCAAGAATGCACTCTTGACATCCATCTGATAAACTTTAAAGTCTTTGTGAACTGCAAAGGCCAGAAAGAGTCTTATTGCATCCAATCTGGCAACTGGTGCATATGACTCATTAAAATCTAAACCTTCAGTCTGGGTGAATCCCTTGGCAACCAACCTTGCTTTGTTTCTGGTTATTTCATCAGATTCATTCATCTTGTTTCTGAAAACCCACTTAGTTCCAATCACAGATATTCCTTCTACAAATGGAACTAGTTTCCAGACTTTGTTTCTCTCAAACTGATCCAACTCTTCTTGCATTGCTGAGATCCAGTCTTGGTCTCTTAATGCTTCTTCTATAGTTTTTGGTTCGATGTTTGAGATAAAACATCCAAAGAGAGAGTTAGCATTTTCAGCTATTGCTCTCCTAGTCCTAACACCATGATTGATTGGTCCAATCATGTCTTTTCCGGATGATCCTTGATCCATCTCATCATGGGTTTAGGGCTAGTAGGGTCAACATCTATGTGATCTGAATGTGAATCACTATGACTTGATACTTCTTCAGTATCTGTGACATTTTGCACCTCAGAAGGGCGGTGAATGTCTGACACTTGCTCAGTGTGAGAGCTTTCTGGGACATGCCTGTCAGAGAGGTCATTTCCAGAGTTAGCTCTCTGATGAACATCTTCAGTTTCCATTTCTGGAATTCTCATAGAAAATTCTTCATCATGTCTGAGAATCATCTGGTTGTTACTAGTCATTTCATGCTTTTCTTCGTCAGAGTCATCCTCTCTTTCCACAATGATATTTTTCCTTTCTGAGAGTTTCTCTTCAGAATCCTTTATCATTAGTTCCTTGAACTTTTCTGAGAGTTCATCAGTAAGGGGTGTTTTCTTGCTTCCTTCATAGAATACAACATGAACTAATTCTACAATCTTCTTTGTTCTTTTGTTGTAAACTCTGTATGCTTTGCTATTCATAGAATAACCAAGAAACACACCTTCATCTGCCTTTGGTTGAAATGTTCTTAGATACTCTTTTCCATTGTTAAGAACAAAACATCTACAACCAAATACTTTTAGATTTTTGATATTAGGGGGTCTACCAACCAAGAGTTCATAAGGGGTCTTATCATGATGTTTGTTTATCAAACATCTGTTCTGAGTGTAGCATGTTGTGTTTACAGCTTCAACCCAATAAACTTCACTTATCTCAGTGTCAGCTAGCATTGTCCTTGCTTCTTCTTTAAGTGTTCTATTTTTTCTTTCTGCAACACCATTTAGTTGTGGTGTTCTTACAGAGGAAAGTTGGTATTGTATACCTTTGCTGGTACAAAACTCCTTTATGTACTGGTTGACAAACTCAGTACCATGGTCTGTTCTGATTGCAGATACCTTGTCCTTTTTCATGACTTCAAGCTTATTCAGCAAGTTTGGTATCTCCACCCTAGCATCAGATTTGTGCTTCAGAAAGATAACCCAAGTGAATCTTGAGAAGTCATCTACAACAACAAGACTATACTTCTTTCCTGCATAACTAGTTACAGATGATTCAAAAAGATCCATGTGTAATAGTTGCAGTGGTCTAACACTAGAGTGTCTGATTTTGGACTTGAAAGAGATCTTAGATTGTTTCCCCATCGGCAGTGAGCAGATACCATCCTTTCCGAAGATGTTTTGGGAAGGCCAACCACTAACTCTTTCTTGGCAAGTTTGTTCAGAGTTTTGAAATTCAAGTGACTCATTCTTTTGTGCCATAACCAGTGCTCTTCTGTGTGACCTGATTGACTCACCATGAGACATTCTTGATTGTGGCGAGATGCGGTCGGCAACATAAAGACTGCCTTTCCGCCAAGCAACCAAGACTGTCTGCTTTGACTCATTGTCAATAAGTTTGCAATACTTTGCTTTGAATTTCACAGTAAATCCCTTGTCTGCAAACTGGCTCATGGTAAATAGATTATATTTCAAACCCTTAACATGTAATACGTCAGTGATAGTTAATGATCCTAATTTGACGTTGCCAAATCCCAGAGAGGGATTTAATTCTCCTCCAGCAAATCTGATGTCTGGTCCATTGTTGCAAGCTTTGTAATTGACCAGATTTCCTTTGTCTCCTGTCATGTGCTTTCCGCATCCACTATCAAATAGCCATTGAGCCTTAGTCCAAGAGGCGTTCTGCACAAAACAGGAAACAGGAGTTAGGTTCTTGCTTCAGAGATAGAACCATTTAGACTAAACATTCTTCCAGTAGAAATTCACATTTTAGTGAATTTCTTGGGAGTTTGTTTTTGTCTAATTTGATCAGAAAGAGATGCAATAAAATTAGTAATTTTGATCTCAATTTTCCTTCTTGTGGTGTTACTAGGTGTTCCTTTTGGTGCTTTCTGGACCCTGGGTTTCTGGGATTGCTTTTCAGCAAACTTAGCCTTTCTGGCCAGGTTCCTTCTAGCTCTGGCATTCAGTTTTTCAGTGGCTTGAGATTTCTTCCACTTCTATCTATTGCCACGTGCAATATCAGCCTTGCGCCATTGTTCTTGTCCTTCCTTATATTGTTGCAGAAGAACTTTTCCAATAGCACGATAGCCAATGCCATTTCGAACACCTTTGGCTTTCTGAATACGTTCTTCAGAAGCCTTACTAGTTTCTGCACCGTCTTTATTTTCATAAAATGGTACAGTAGAGAATTTGCCTATTCCAGCAATTCTTCCTTTCCTAGTAATATAGCAATGTGGATGGTTACATGTCTGAGGGTTGTATTTCTTTTCAGAAACCTCATCCACAAGTTTCTTGTGAACTTGTTGTTCTTTCAAAGGTTGGGTTGCTACTCCTTTTGCTTTGTCAGCTACCCTAGCTTTCTGACCAATGCTATAGGTGGTTGAAGAACCATTCTGTTGACTTTTTACAAAGGTCAACCTTTCATCACTCTTCTTCAGAGGAGATGAATTACTCGATTGTTCATCGAGTCCAAGTCCACCTTTCTCAGAGGGATCTCTTAGATAGGATTGAACCTCAGTGAGAGTGTCACTAGCCTTTGCATAAGATTGGAAGGATAGCTCTTTCTTTCTGAGTTCTTCATTCTCAGAAAGCAGCTTCATCATTTTCTTGGTAAGTTCATTCAAGGCTAGTTTGGGAGAATTTTCCTTCTCAGATATCTGAGATTTCAGAAAGGCTATTTCAGCGTTCTTGTTTTCAGATACTCTAGTTAGCTTAGTAACCTCTTTTTCAAGAGTTTCTTTGCTTTCCTCTAGAATTCTGGTTTTGGATTGTGCTTCCAGAAATTCTTTCTCATAACGATCCAATTCACTCTTGACCAACTCCAGATCCTCAATTCCATCATCACTAATGGCCTCCAGATGGAGCATCATGTTGTTCTTCCATTTCTCGTAGTTTTCTGGCTTTAGAACGGGAGCATCATTCAGAGACATACCTGCACGCTTAACACATAAATTATATAGTCCTCAGAAAGGGACAAAGTTCCTTCACCTATCTGGGGATCTAGGTTCAGTGCAGAAGGCTTGTGAACCTCCTGCTCTGATACCACTTGTTGGTCCAGATAACGGCAAAGTAAAAGACTAGTGGGGGGGTGAATAGTCTTCTTAAACTTTTGTCGATAAACACAGTTTCTCAGAAACCCCCAGGTTTCTGATACTTAAATTCAGAGCGCGGAAGACTTTAAGATAGGTAAGTGCAGAAACAATAAGTAAGTGTGTGTGTGCTTTGCTGAAATGTAAATACAGAAAGGTAAATAACACAGCAAGTATAGTGTTATCTGGAGGTGGCGTAATCCTCCAACTAATCCACTTCGGTCTTTCTGAGACCTAGAATTCACTAGAATAGATAATTGAGTTCACCTTACAATAATCCTATTCTAAGATTCCTAAACAAATGGTTCCCAACCAAATGTTCCCCCTGAGTTATTCCCCAGCTCCTAGAGCTAAGTACTTCCTCTACTCAGATAACCTTGGAGTTATTCCCTGATTTCCCAAATCAAGTACTTCCTCTACTCCATGCCTTGATGGTGTTGGTTATAAGGTTTGTCAGAGAGGCTTCTCGTATAACTTTTCAGTTATGTTTTCAGAGAGCCTAATAGAACAAGACTACTTAATACACTTGTTCAGTGGATGACAGTCTGCTCTTTACTGACCCAAGTAATTGGTGTCCGTTCTGGAGAATGAGCTTCAGAAAGGGTATCTGATAGTTCAACTCTTTCACGAATAACAATCTCTTGTTAAGGTTCAGGACAACTTAAAACTACTAGTGATTCTTCAAGCAACAGAAAACTTTCAGAAAGGGTAGTAGAGTGCTTGAGAGAATACTTTGCTTGATGGTAAGTTTGCAAGATAGAGCGTTCTAAGGTGTGTTCTTCAAGCATCTAAGTGTGTGATATATATAGATAAATTTGAGAGGCGTTTGAATTGTATCCGTTGTGCTCTCTATGAAATTATATTCGTTTATATCTTGAACTATGTACTCAGAAGTCACTATCTCCTGTTTCAGAGAGGACTTGCTTTTTGCAGCATTTCTGCCGATGCATTTAATGCATGGTACTATTCATTGTCTTTTAGTCTCAACGGATACATGAGCCTTTCTGATGGCTTGCATGCTCCATACTCATGATGTCATATGTCCAGAATCATATTTCCAAAGCAAGTTAATGTACTTAAGAAAGGATTAAGGACATAGTCTTTCTGAGTTAGACTAAACCTTTGTGTCTTCATAAACCTTGTGCAATCTTCAGTCTTCTAATCTTCAGAAAAGCTCCATTGCTAGGATTGATCTTCATGGTCTTCTTGAAATACAAAATTACACTCAGAGACCTATAATCCTAATACAAGATTTACTAGACTAATCATACTCAGTGATTTCCTCTTTTACAATGTTCGAGTGAACCAAGAGCACTTAATCACCTTTCTGGCTAAGAACATGTGATGAGTGATCAAAATACTAACAGATATTCCTAACACCGGGAAAGTGTTGCTTCATTATACACAGTAGAGAGGTTGATCGGTTAAGGCTGTCACGACAGAATAAGGCGGAAATGGAGGATACGATATGATGTTGCCTGCAATTGCACATCCATCCTTGCTTCGTCCCACATAAACCAAAACCTCCCGATTGAGGAGACGATGCCGAAGGGGAGAGTATCATTCAGTTAGTGTATCCGAAGGTAAGGACCAATTCTGCCGAATTCTCATAGGACATACGTGTGTCAAATATCACCGTCATTGTTGATATGGAAATATGTCCAATCCGTTAAGGGCGTTCTAAGAGTGTGTCCTAAAGCGCATCAAGACCTAAAAGTCATACAAAGACCAGTCCAACCCAGTGTTGGTCCGACACCAACAGTTCTCCTGGGTCAACCAGCGTCAAAGAAAGATCCGACCCTAATGTTGGTCCGACCCAACTAAGTGTCTAACTATCTATAAAGGATTAAGGACTACGGAACATGGCATGAGGGACCAAGTAGGTACGTACCCATGGTCTGACCTCCCTCACCACTAATCTGACCCCTATCACTGAGTAAACAGATGAAGGGCATGTGCACAAGACAAGGCAAAACCTAGATCAAGCAATTCTACAAACAATGAAGTTAAATAAATCCTTTCATGAAGTGTGCTGATACGACTTAATTAACGGTACATTAGTCGCAATTCATCACCTTGCTATTGATAGTCAACTAAATACGGGCTATAAGTACATAATCACAACAAATAGCTTGTCACGAGCTATGCAATCATACGGATATAGCCTAATTAATGACTAAGACACTAACAAGTTCACATCGATACACCAAGATTCAGTAATCAAAGTAACAACCTGTCACGTACAAACTTAAAGACCAATTTGCACGATTGATACCTGGATACGTCAGTGACAAGAGATCGTCTAAAAAGAAATAATACTTCTATTGCAAGAGAGATTGAATCTCTAGAGTGTTTACAATGCTTGAATTGAAAGAAAATGGACTTCGAAGCTATGAAGATATGTTAAAGACGGAATACAAGTGACCTATTTATAGAACCAAGGAAGTCGAAATTTGAAATCATGGGAAAAAACTACCAGAAGTCGTGGTTGAATTAGTCTTCCTCAGCTCTCACCGCAGTGAGCCTCTTCTTGGTGTCAGGCTCGCCCCGGTCTGCTTCTCTTCGAGACTGTTCGTGTTCTGTTTGCTCTTCTGGACCGCGGTGAGCCTCCGTGTTGCTGGAGCTCACCGCGGTGAGCCTCCCATCCGGAGAAACTCCCATTTTTTCCACTTCTTCCTATTTTCACTCCCTTTTCTCAACCTCCTTGGAGTAATGGCCAACTACTTGGCCTTAGTATGCTTATAGAAGCTTGGATAAGCTTCAATTTGCACATTGGTCCTCCATCTTCTTGCCTTTTACCTAAAAACACCTAAAAAACACACAAAATACCCAATCTTGAAAATGCATTAAAACACTGTAAAAAAGGCTAAAGGACATAATGAAATACGGTTAAAAAAGAAGACTAAATGAGTCGTTAAAATATCGATTCATCAGCGTGTGAACGCCCAAGGATGCCAAACGAACCGGACGACCCATGGGTCGGACGCCTCACAGATGTAAGCACCAAACGCACACGTCTAGACAGACAAAGACTTGTCTCTGAGTTGGGGCCTCGGACCATTAAAGGTCACTAGAAGGAATATGCCGGTCAAGGCACGGACATGTTGACTCGGACTAGTTCCTAGAGTCCTGTTTACCCGCTGCTTAAGGCTACTCAGAAGACTAAAAAGACTAAATCACCCCTCAGGACCCAACTAATGGATATGGGTTAAGTCAACCTATTGGGCCATGGGCCTATAGAGGCATGGGTGGCTCAATCTATGACATACACTTGGCACAATCTCATGAGCTACTCCTTCTCAAGGGATACCTATAAATATGCACAAGTTCCCATAACTCAAAAGGGATACCTATAAATATGGCACAAGTTCCCATAACTCAAAAGGGATACCTATAAATATGGCACAAGTTCCCATGACTCAAGGTATGTCACATCCTACACTCATACCTAAAATACCATACAGAGTAGACTAAACAATCTCTCTCGAGTAAAGTCTCTATCCGGTTTGACGTTAAGCAAACCGAGTTTACCGTTCTAACCCCCTCTTAGTCTACAGGTCCTTATCGAAAGCCATTTCAGAGCTTAGGAACGCATCAAGCTAGGACATTTTGGAGGGATTAGGACCAAGACTTAGCAAGAACTTAACAGTGTTGAGTGTTGAGGATTTACCCCTCAACAGTCATAATAAGCCTATACTGTTAAATGTAGTTCCTTAAGGACACATGTAACGCTGGACGACCAGCACCCCTAACATTCCATATTAGAATCCGCATATTGTCATGTGCTGTTGTACGAAACTAAATCCCAAACCGAGGTTGTGTCATCGCCTCTCCGTTTACGTTTCCGATCGGGATCTCTGAAACTGGCATCGATGTTCCGTTTCCCCATGGACTGATACGAAGTAGGTGGCGGAGCTCTTGACCAGTCGAGAGGCGTATCTGTGAAGCGTAATGTCAGAAAGTTATGACATTGGTCTCCCGCTGAGCCCACTAAAACAACGTCGACAGAAAAGGGCTGCATTCTAACAGATTTGCCTCCAGATAAATTAATCGATTGCTTGTCTCCCCTTCTGGCTATTCTTATGCATCCGTCATCTGCACCGCTTGTGTTGATCCCAGATGATTCAGTATTTTTTTCCTGACTTGGTTGTGGTACCAAAGATGATCCCTCCACATCCCTTTCTGTTTGCCTCCATTGCATATCCCGATGCTGCTTGTTCCCACGTCTCTGATAAACCCTGATCGGATGTCCGTTTTCCTGTGACTGAGTTGCTATAATTTGCTGACCATTGTGACTCTGCATCTAAGTCGAACTTGATGGAATATGCACTAGTATCTCTCCTATTAGTATAACATTGCTTGCAGTTGCTACTTGACCAGAGCTGTGAGGTGTCGAGCTGGGAAATGGGTTTGTGTGAAGGTGAGGAGGTGGGGATGGAAATCTTGGTGGTGGAGTTAGGGTTCTCTCTGGTGGATTATGCGGGTTGGTCTGAGAGATCTCCATTGGTTGCGGTTGGGCTTGGTCCAATTCGTAGGCCCTCCTCTCTCAGCGTAGTTCGTTCGGAGATAATGGTCGTCCTGGCATTATTTGCTAAAGATGGAGAAGAAGCAAGAAGGGTAGAAGAAGATGAAAGGTTAAGAGAAAGTGAAGAAGTAAAATTATTAGAACCCTTTATCTCAGTATTCGAAATGAGTAAGTATAGTAAAAGGGAAGATTTTCCTAATCTATAGGAAAATTCGGTTTTCAAAATAAAGAACCGGTCAGAAACACTACAAACCGGTCAATAGCTTTTATATAAATACCCCAAATAAATAACAAATCTCTCACAAAATCCATACCACTCAACTATCTTTCTCTCTCTAAAAAAACCTAGTAAGATAAACATTCTCTCTCTCCATATCGATCTGTGGCAATGCTCGTCTTCATCCACATCAGAGTAACTCGTCAGTGACATTTCGCGATCTCGGCGACCAAAATTGCTCCATTGAACTCCGATCGACAATCCTATCTCGAGAGAAAAAGCTCGCGTGGTCTCCTTGTTACGGTCAATTGTCGAGAACCACGCCGGAGAAGCTCCAGGATCCGAGATCGGACCTGAATTCGAATCTCTGATTTGCTCGATCTGCGTGAGGTTGTCGTCATTTTTTCGGTCGAAGGATCGGAAAATCTCGGGCAGCTCGGCTAACAGCTCGTCGTCTAGCTTTACGTTGACTCATTGCTGGTTTGCTTCAATCAAAATTAATCAGGAGATTACAGAGAATCGGATTTCTGTATTTATTTGTTTCGTCTCTGTGAATGTGCCTTGTGCGCCCAACATGTTGAATTTTGGAGGAAGCTTTGAATGAATTCTTATCCTTTTCCCCCTTTACTGTTTGTTTTTCTCTCCACTTCCTTTTATGTTCATTTCCTTTCATTTAAGATTCTAAGTCTCCACAATTAGTCTTCTTCTTCGTTCGGATGCTAGCTTTTATTGAATGAGGAGATTGATGTGAATTGAATGTTTCTGGTGTGTAATTTGTAAGTGGTGATTGTATGGTATGTATGTCGATTTTGTATTATAGTTTTAAGAGGGATTCATATTATTTTAATAGCTGGTGTTATAGATTTTAAGTATCATTGTAATGTTTTTAGCTTGTGTTGAATGTTTATGTCTGTTATTGTTTTAGCGCATATGTTGTAGTTTTAAAATCTATCATTTTAGTTTTAAGCAACAACGTTAGTGTTTTTAGCTTCTGATGAAATATTTATGATTTGATTTTTTGCAGATGTTTTGCTATAGTTTTAAAAGGCATTGTTATTGTTTTAAAAGGGACTGTTATAGATTTAAGCATCAATGTTATTGTTTTTAGCTTGTGTTGCATGTTTCTGCTTTGTTATAGTTTTAAAAGGCATTGTTATAGTTTTAAGATGCACCGTTATGGTTTTAAACTTCAATGTTACTATTTTTAACTTGTGTTGAATATTTATGCCGTTAATAGTTTTAGCGCATATGTTATAGTTTTTAGACATATAGTTGTAGTTTTAAGCATTAACATTAGTTTTTTTAGCTTATGATGAAACATTTATGATTTGATTATTTGCAGATGTTTGCTATAGTTTTAAAAGGCATTGTTATTGTTTTAAAAGGGACTGTTATAGATTTATGCATCAATGTTATTGTTTTTAACTTGTGTTGCATGTTTCTGCTTTGTTAAAATTTTAAAAGGCATTGTTATAGTTTACAAGGCACTTATATGGTTTTAAGCACAATCAATGTTATTGTTGTTAGCTTGTGTTGCATATTCCTGCTTTGTTATAGTTTTAACAGGTATTGTTATAGTTTTAAGAAGCACTTATATGGTTTTAAGCTTTACTATTTTCGCTTGTTTTGCATATTCCATTTTTGTTTTAAGCACCAATGTGATAGTTTTAATGGTAGTTGTTATGGTTTTAACCCAGTTAGTGAATGTTTTAAGTAGGTGATGACGATGACATCGAGATTGATGATAGGTCTCTCAAATGTGTCATTCCAGTATTGAAGCAACAAGCACAAGCAACAAAAGACAGGAAGCCGAAGTTCACCAACAAGTTTAACCGGAAAAAAGCCCATTTCAACAACTCATTTTGCATTTGTATGAAAAACATCGAATAAACGTTTATTGTATTTTTTTTCCTATGAAAATAGATGTTTTAAAACTTCAGAATGACTGAATGTTTCAAAATTGTAATGACAGATGTCTCAAGCAGCTTATTTTAAGCTTGTTATTGATGTTTTAATGACATCCCTGAAACTTTTAAACTTGTTTAATGGTGGTTTAATGATATTAGATTGTCACTTAAAATTATAACAAACCATCTTAAAAACTATCATGTAACTCCTTAAAACCATCACACCTCTCTTAAAAAATAACAAAAGATGTTAAAATTCAGATTGAAACATACACTACTGACCCATTAAAACCATCACATCATCTCTTAAAACATTAATAAAATACGTTAAAACTGTAATTAAAATTTTCAATGCTAACAACTTAAAACCATACTGTTAGGAATATCTGTTTAGATTTTCATCAGCAATCTAATGACTTATCTTAGCTCAGAAAGGTGGTTAGTACTCTTGGTTCACTTGAACACTGTAAAAGAGGAAAATCACTAAGTATGATAGCCTAGCAAATCTTGTATAGGATGTTAGGTCTCTGAATGTAATTTTTATTTCCTTGAAGAAGACCAAGAAGAAGGCATTCAGCAGGAGAAGTTCAATTTTAAAATGAAGTTTTGAAGACTGCACGAGATTGCTGAAGACAAAGGTTATCAGATACCTATGTCCAGAAATCTTTGACAAACAAGTGTTTCTCAATGAACCAGCTTTGCAAAAGATATCTGAGAGCATAGGTTTACGAGCGAGGAAAAGTGCCCACAGATATCTACACTCAGATACCTTGGATAAAACTATGTTTCTGGGAAACAATGTTTCAACAGGTATCTTGAGATGAGAAGGTCTCTGGAATGGGACATGCAATGCTTCAGAAAGCGTGCATAGTTCCATTGGCACTAAAGGACAAAAATAGTACAATGCAATAAATGCACAGATAGAGACATCTGAACAAAAGAGGAAATCTCTGAATAGAGAACGTCTTCTGCAGTACTATTTACAGATATCAATAGTTTGAATTTGAATTGAGCCTAACGGATACTATTCAAACGGCTTCAAATTCAACTATAAATATCACCACTTAAAATGCTTGACATACTACACCTTGAACTTACACTGAAAGTACCAAGCTTCTCTGATAATACAACTAGTGGTATCTTTCTCTCAAGCATACAAGCCTTCAGCCTACTTAATCTCTAGCTTACAGTTGCGACTAAGCTCTTGAATTCTAAGTAGCATGAAAGTTCTAAGTGTCCTGATCCTTAACAAGCATTGCTATCTGTGAAGGAGTTGAATCAAAAGATCAAAAATCTGAGATTCATTCTCTAGAACACTTATCATAGACTTGGGTCAGTAAAGAACATATCACCACACATTGTGAAGTGTGTTAAGTGACTCTTGTTCAAGAAGGTAGTGTTACATAACTGTAGAAGTTATTAATCTATCAAATCCTGACAAACTACCTTAACCAACACCTTAAACGGCGTGGAGGACAGGAAGTACTTGGTTTGGGAAACTAAGGAATAACTCCAAGGTTACTGAGCATAGGAAGTACTTAGTTTGGGAAACTAAGGAATAGCTCAAAGTAGTGAAGGGTCCCCATCCTTGTGCGTGCAATGGTGTGAGCATCCAGTTGAAGTTTTCTTTTGAGGAGAATTTGATGTCGATGTTCCTTTCAGGTTCTACTCCTCGTTTTATGTTCACCTCTAATCATGCTCGAGCCTCCTTCGAGAGCGAAGGTCGAATAGCACTCTTCCCGGGCCTTCCTCTTTTCTTGCTTGACTCCCCACTTGTGCTTTCCTCATGTTACCTAGGTTCAAAACATTGTGTTAGATAGCATGTTTGGAGCTAAATGAATTCTAAGGATAACATGCAAATCCATTGGAGTTTCTTCTCCCCCAAACCTAGTGTCTGGCACATCATGCATTCCAAAACTTAGCTTGAAACAAGATCAATAGCTACTTCCAAAAAGATGGAATGGAAGTACAACATGATGCTCCACCTAGAAGCCATCAGTGATGAAATGATCGAAGTAATAAAGAATGTCCCCATAGTCATTCAACAACTCAAGCAGGTCATGGAGGTTTCTAATGGTAGAGACAGAGTTCCCACTGATGAAGAACAAAGTGGTGGTTCCTCACAAACAGGTGCTTCAACCAGTGGAAGACCTACTGGTCAAGTTATTTACGAGCCAAAGCCCAGAGAGCTCTGGACATCAAAAGATGCCAAGAGAAATCGATTGGATGGTCAGGCTCGCAATATCATCATACGTTCCACTCCAGAGCACACACAGTGTAAACTGTGGGGTTCAAAAACGGCGAAAGTGGCCTGGCAACTGATTGAGGAAATACGAAGGAAACAAAAAAGTACCCTTTAATGAAGAACTCTCAGATAGGTTCAAAGAACTGATGATTAAAGATTCTGAAGAAGAATCCTCAAAAGGAAACAATTCTATCATTCACTTAGAGGATGAATCTGACGATGAAAAGCAACCATTGCTTAGTAACAACCAGATGACTCTAAGACATGATGAAGAATTTCCTATGAGAATTCCAGAAATGGAACAGGTTACTGAGAACCTTCTTCATGAAGAGGTTTCTGAGAATGAGATTGCTGAAAATCAAATTCCAGATATCTCTAACACTGAAAAGTGTCAGATATCCATGGCATCTCCCATGTGTCAGATATCTCAGATACTGCACAAGTATCCTATCAAGATCATATTGAGTCACATTCAGATCAAAATGATATTGATCCTACTAGTTCAAAACTCATTATGAAATGGATAAGAAATCATCCTGCCAAGGATGTGATCGGTCCTTTAGACCAAGGAGTTAGAACTAGGAGAGCAATTGCTGACTCTCTTTATGGATGTTTCATCTCAAATATTGAACCTAAAACTATAGAAGAAGCATTAAAGGATCAAGATTGGATCTATGCAATGCAAGAAGTGTTGGATCAATTTGAGAGAAACAAAGTCTGGAAACTAGTTCCATTTGTTGAAGGAATATCTGTAATTGGAACCAACTAGGTTTTCAGAAATAAAATGAATGAGTCTGGTGAAATAACCAGAAACAAAGCAAGGTTGGTTGCCAAGGGATTCACCCAGACAGAAGGACTAGATTTTGACGAGTCATATGCTCCAGTTGCAAGATTGGACGCAATTAGACTATTTCTAGCCTTCGCAGCTCATAATGACTTTAAAGTTTATCAAATGGATGTTAAAAGTGCATTCCTAAACGGTGAACTTGCTGAAGAAGTCTATGTTGAACAACCACCAGGCTTTGAGGGTTCCTCAGAAAGTAGAATGGTTTATAAGCTTCAGAAAGCTCTGTATGGACTGAAACAGGCACCGAGAGCATGGTATGATACTTTAGCCAAATACTTGCTGGAAAGTGGCTTCAAGAAAGGAGATGTTGATAAAACACTATTTACTTTGAATCATGAAGGGAAACTACTTCTAGTCCAAGTATATGTTGATGACATTATATTTAGATCTAAAGACAAGCAACTTTGTGAAGACTTTGCTGTGCTCATGAAAAGTAAATTTGAGATGAACATGATGGGAGAATTAAACTACTTCCTAGGATTGCAAGTCAAGCAACTTAATGATGGAATATTCATTAGTCAAACAAAGTATGCAAAGTACATGCTCAACAAGTTTAATCTAAAGCCTTTTGAAAAGAATGCTAAGATACCTATGAGCATTGGAACCAAAATGACCTATACTGAATCTGGCAAGGGTATTGAAGAACACAAGTATAGGAAATTGATTGGGTCTCTAATATACCTCACTGCAAGTAGACCTGATATTAAATATGCAGTAGCAGTGTGTGCTAGATTTCAGACAAATACAATGCAATCACACTACAACATTGCTATGAAAATATTAAGGTATGTAAAGGGTACTGTAGAAGTTGGATTGTGGTATCCAAAAGACAGTGGATTGAGTTTAGTTGGCTATTCGATGTCGACTATCTTTGGATCATTGCTTGATAGAAAAAGCACCTCAGGAACTTGTCAATTTCTTGGTGCCAGATTAATATCATGGTTCAGCAAGAAACAAAACTCAATTGCCACATCTACCACAAAGGCTGAATATATTGTTGCTGGGTGTTGTGCTTCACAGATACTATGGATACAACAACAACTCAGAGACTATGAGATCAATGAAGAGAAAACTCCAATTTTCTGTGACAACACAAGTGCTATTGCCATAACTCAGAATCCTAAGTTTCATGCAAGACAAAAGCACATTGATGTTAGACACCACTTCATTAGAGACCATGTTGAAAAAGTCAATATAGAGATACTCAAGATTGGTCATGAAGACCAACTTGCAGATATCTTTACAAAGCCTTTGCAAGAAAGCAGGTTCTTAACCTTGAGACATAGTCTTGGGTTAATGGAGTTACCAAAGAAACTGAAAAGTTCTAATCTTTGAGATGAGGATTCAGAAAGGAGAAAGATATCTGGATCAGGCATCTAGATATTCAAACAAAAAAAGGGGTATCTGAGACGGGAACTCATATACTAAAAGAAGCTAAGAATGTGAGTGAGACAGGAACTCAGTATGATTAAGAAGGGAAAAAGGAGAGATATGATATCTGGAACAGGAATCCAGAATATCAAAGGCAAAAGGTGAAACACTTAGCAAACAAGTATCTGAGACGGGTACTCAGATATCAAAAGTTAAAGGGTAAAATGGCTATTTGAAGATTTCTGAGACAGGTACTCAGATATCTAGTTCACTCAGTGAGGAGGAACAGAAAAGAGAATAGTACAACTGTTTGCAATCAACTACTCTCTTGAAATTTGTGTTATTTCTATCTTTGTGTAAAACATGAACAGATATTGAGTGTGAGAAAGACTCAGATACAAAAATTGTCCCTTAGTCACACAGAAGAAATGTGATTCAGATAGCTAATCGCCAAAATTCATTAATTGGGCACAATCACATGGGCTGATTGTGATCATTGCTAAAAAAGCAATCCCAACCATTGATGAAATGGGTGTTCCATTTTAAAGGCCGAGATTAATTCTCTGTAAAATAGTGAACTGTAAAAACTCAGACATGGCCCACTAAGCATTTAATGCAAATCGAATTTTATCCACGTCTTACTGCACGTACACAGATACAAATGCACAAAATTAATTTGTGTATTTTTGTCTGTTGGAATAACACTGCTATATATATAGGATTTTGGCAAAAGAAATCACTTTCGCCTAATCCTACATTTGCTCTTGCACAAAATCTGCAAAATTCTCTCAAATCTCTCTGCAATTTTTTTCCTGCAACATCTGATTCCCTCTTAGTTTTTCTGCAAAGAATCACTAATTTCCTACCTTAATCTCTTCTCGTTTTTCAAAAACTTCACTATTTAAAGAGATGGCTCCCAAACGTGCTTTTACTCAGAAATTCCAAGCTACTACATCTGGTACTGCTGAAAAGCAAGCACCAGTGCTGGTTATAACAAACAATTGGTTGATTGGAGAGTTCAATCCTGATCATTGGACTTCAAATCACAGGATGATTTGGGGTGGTGCCATGATTGAGGAATACCTGGTAGCTGCAATAGAAAACCAGACTGGCAGAAAGCTGGTACTTCATATGCTTGAAAAGGCACAAATCAAGGGCTTTCTATCTGCTCTTCCCAGTGGAGTTTCTTCACTGGATGTCCTGGAGTTTTACAATAACTCCACGATTATCTCCAAAGTCTCTGAAGGCTTTGAGGCAAGGTGTCTATCAAGACCAAAGTCCAAGGACAAGAAATCTTGTTGGATGAAACAGCTTTCTGTGAGCTGTTTGAACTTCAAAATCTTGGAAAGGATTTTGAAATTGACACCAAGGATGAAGATCTCCTTGAAGGTGTGAAGCAACTATACAGTGATGTGTGTGATCTTGACAAGCTAGACACACCCATCGACTTTAAGCTTGCTAACATAAGGACCAGACATCTATTGGTCCACTGGGATGTGTTGGCATGTGTCCTTCACAGATGCTTTGATGGTCTACAAGGAGGTGCTGACCAGATAAGCCAAGAACGCTGGATGATGATGTTCTTGTTGAAGATCTCCTTGAAGGTGTGAAGCAACTATACAGTGATGTGTGTGATCTTGACAAGCTAGACACACCCATCGACTTTAAGCTTGCTAACATAAGGACCAGACATCTATTGGTCCACTGGGATGTGTTGGCATGTGTCCTTCACAGATGCTTTGATGGTCTACAAGGAGGTGCTGACCAGATAAGCCAAGAACGCTGGATGATGATGTTCTTGTTGAATCAACAAGACAAAAGGCTGGAAAACCCTTTTAATTGGGGAAAGTACGCCTTCATGAAATTTGCGAACAAGATACAAGGCTTTGAGCCTAAAATCGTTAAAGGACTTGCTGAGCCAAAAGCCATAGTAAGCTATGGACTAAAGATTTGCTACTTACTGGAGTGCCTTGGCATTGAGCTCAGAGAGACAGCAGACATTGCCAACAATAAACTGCTCTACAAATATGAGTATACAAACATGATGAAAAAGGTTACTGCATCTCACAAAGGTTCCAAGAAACGAAAGACTAATGAGGTATCTGAAGGTTCCATTGCGACCAAGAGGCCCAGAACTTCACAAAAGAAGTCTGCTGGCAAATCAGAAGGCATACCCTCTATGGATGTCGACTCTCAGATACCTGCCGCCACTGCTGATGAACTCATCAATGCAGATGAACTCATCAATGCTGAAGAGTGCCTTGCAGATGAACTTATCAATGCTGATAAAAGCAGTGAGAAACTTCAAACTCACTCTGCAGAAGCAGCAGGGATTGTTGATAACTCCGTTCCAGATTTCGATGACGAATCGGACAAGGAGGAAAAGATCCAAGCCCCCAAGGTTACTGAAAAAGTAACCAAGACCAAGGGAAAGAGGACCAAAAGATCCAAGGTTGCTGAGAAAGCAACTAGCTCAAAGGTTGCTGAGCAAGCACCTATAGCAAAGGTTGTTGGTGCCAACACACCATCAGGGAAAGTCACGTATAAACAACTTCAAGAGGCCCTGATGAGTGGTGACCTAGTCTTGGTAGACGCTGATGTCAACACCACACTTAAAAATCTGGAAGAGCTCTCAAATGCTCAAACTTCTAATTCCAGACAACCACAACAACCAAAACCACAACATCCATAAGTGGTTGATGAAATGGTCAATGAACTCCATTTCGACATACCAGCAATGCAATATGCTGAAGAAAATCCTGCAAATGAGCAGGTTACCGAACTCCTAGAGAGGGATCAAACTGAGACACCTGCTCAGAATGATCAAACAGGGGAGGCAACTGAGTTAGTCACTCAGGAAAGGTCTGAAGTACCTGAAACTTCAAACAAAGAAGCTGAAATGGAACGACAAGACCAAGGCATAGAAGGGTCACAAGTTCCAGAGACCAATCAGCCTGACATGCTCAGGTAGCTGAATGGTTTAACTCTCTACTTGTGATATTTTGTATTTATTAATCTTGTTATTTAATAAAATTTCTTTGTTACAGGCTGAATTAGAAACACAAGAACAAGAGGAAGCTGGAAAGCTTGCCTCATAATCTGAGAAGGAGGCTTCCATAGCCTCACCACTTAAGGAACAGGAGCCTGTCTCGCAGGTAGAAGAAAGTTCCTTAAGATATAACATGTCAGATATATGCTTTATACATATGAATAATACTAAAGTGTTTGTTTCTAATAGGCTCCTACTGAGAAGAAAAATGATGAGGCTGAGAAGCCTAACTCGTCAGAGAATCAACCAGAGACTCACAAAGTCTCTGAGGAACTAGTATCTGGTCACAAAGTCTCTGAGGAACTAGTATCTGAGCCTTCTACTGAGAAGGTATATATCTCAGATATCTATATTCTTCATAATAATACTCTGATCATTTTTCTAAATATTTAACACTTTCTACTCATAGGCTCAAACAGAAGTAGAAGTTGCTAGGGAATTGCCCACTCAATCCCCTCAACCAATGGAAATTGATGAGGCCACCAAACCTTCATCACCAGAGAGAATACCAGAAACTGTACAAGTTTCTGAGAGACAAGTATCTGAGCCTCCTACTGTGGAGGTAATTGACATCTCAGATATCAAGTTGTCTAAGTATTTCTCTCCTGACAAATTTCTAAGTGTTATATTGTTTTTTTAATCTCAGGTTCAAAAAGAAAGAGAGGATGCTGAGAATCAGACTTCCAAGTCTCCTCTTCACACCAAGATATCTGAGGCACCTGAAACCTCAATAGTCCAACCTTCTGAGCATGTTGTTGTTGCATAGGACAGATACTTGACTACTCTAAAACCAAGATATCTACTAAAAGTTTTGAAACTAACTCAAAACTATCTCTTTCAGGCTCAAGCTAGTGCCTTAGTGGTCCCTGAAGATTTGAACAAGGACCTACTTCCATTCTTCAAGGCTCATACTCTGCCAACATCTAAAGTGTTTCAAGAAATGGCAGAAACTCAGATGCTCTGATCTGTTTGAAATCACAAAGGTTACAGATCACCCTACCAGAAGAGCAAGAGCATTTGACTTGGAGAATTATGTGCATGCAATGTTTCCAACTGAGCAATATGCATTTGCCACGTTGATGAATAAGAACTTCATAAAGGAAGTAGCAACAAGCTCATTGAAACCTTTGGAAAGGCAGATGGTTAGACCAAAATGCAGATGACATTCAAGCCTACTTTGACCCAAACTCTACAATTCATACCCTCTGAGAAAGAGGAAGTTAATGGGCAAATGGTCACTATTCCAGAAGTGATCAATCTGGTCTCTGAAGATGAAGAAGAGAAGGAGACTGATGAGAATGACTATGAAGAACCTCCTTCTGACCATCACAAGGATGAGGATGATAAGAAGGATGATGATGATGATGCCCCTACACCAGGGATAGGAGGGATTGCACAAGGTAATAATACCTCAGTTGCTGAAAAGCACACTGAGAGGACATCACAAAAATCCCCTCCTCCATCTCCTCAGAAATCCACCCATCCATCTCCCCAACAAAAGGACTCTACTGAACAAGTAGTTGAGCACTCTGAGAACAACACTCAGAAAATATTGGATGCACAAGCCAGAGTTGCTCAACTCAAACAACTGTTGGAGGAAGAACAACAGCTAAATCTTCAACTGGAAGAGAAGATAGCTGAATCTAAAGCAAAGCTCCAAAAGATTGAAGATCAAACAATCAAGGAAATGAAAACTTATGCTGAAATGAAAGAACTCCAGCTTGTTGTTCAGGCAATTGCTGAGGAATTAGATACTGAGCAAGTATCTAGAGACAAGCATGATGCTAAGGCTGTATTACCAAAAGATGTACCATCCTCCTTACTGAAAGGAAAGAAGCCCATCACTGAGACGGTTGCTGGACTATAAAACATTGATGAAAATATCCAAGAAGATGAAGATCACTGGGCTGATGACTCAGATGATGAAGAAGACAAGGCATTGGCAAAACACCGCAATGAACACTTAGCGGTTTCTCATTTGAAAAGGAAACTGATTGCTCCTGAAATATATAGCAAGCTGCCAAATGTCAACTCCAATGAATACTTGAACAGATATCAAATACTGGCTAAATTGAAAAAGGAGTTGTCTTCTCAAGATAAAGCTGTCATTACATCAGTCCCTGTAGAAATGAAGACATTCACTGAGCTCATCACTCAGAGAACAACCAGTCTAGTCGTTGCTCAGAAAGACCTAGGCATGGTTAAGGATGATGACCAAAACTTGGCTGCAAAAGCCTTTGAAGAGGCTAGCTATGCTGCTGGAAAAAGCAGATGCTATTCAAGGCCCACTGGCAGAGCTCATTGATAAGGAAACAGGTCTTATCAAACAAAATCAGGAGCTCAAGGCTAATATGGAACAGTTGGTTGCTGCTTACAACTATTTGCAGGGCAACTTTGACTCCCTTTCAGAATCCTTCGTGATTCTTAGTCAGTCAACAATGACTAAGGGGGAAGGATTTCAAGGTGATCAAAGAGGAAGAGGAAGAGGAAGAGGAAATAAAAGAAAATCTGAACAACCACCTCTCAGAATAAATGAGCCCTCCTCCAGTCAGACTTCTCTACAGATAGTGTCCACCACTCAGCAACTTCCTGAAAAAGGAATGACAACAAGGGCCAGAACACAGAAACCTCCAAGGAGTACCAAGGCTCCAAGGAGAAGACAAGTAAGAGGGATTGATGAGTCTTCTGAAGAAGAAGAAGAAGAAGAAGAAGAAGAAGAAGAAGAAGAAGAAGAAGAAGAAGGAGGCCAAATCAAATCCCAGGGCAATGAAGAAGGTTGCAAAACTTTCACAAGAATTAATCTTGATGATGATGATGATGATGATGAAGAGACTGATGAAGATGAAGCTCCTCTTCACAGAAAAAGAAAAAGGGTTGATAGCCTATCTGAGCCCATAGCTGCAAAGCCTTTGGCAGCTAAAACACCCTCTGAAAATACCAAGTCAATCCAGGGTGGTTCTTCAAGCAATCCCCCAAGGGAAAATTCAAGATAAAGGAGGAACAGGCTGAGAGCTGAACAGAGAAAACTTCAACTACCACTCAGGCCTGAAGAAGCCAAGATTGAGTATGTGAAGACCAACAATGACTCCTTTGTCTACAGATGCATTAATCAGAAAAATGGCTACTGGATTCTGGAACTCAAGCACTTACTGGTAAATGAAAAATTTCCAGAACCAATCCATAAATAGCTCATGGCATGGAGAAAAGACAAGCCAGTCTTGATTAATACCAACCACATCAAAGTCTGGTTGGATTTTAAAGTAATCAAGAGAATAGAAGCCATTAAAAAGGACCTCTCTGATGATTGTCCCTATGGGAAGCCAAATGATGTGCACAGAATTCCCAACACCACTGGAACAGGCACAAGAGCAAGACTTGCTGTGGAACCCTATGAGTCCTTCTACATAACTGAAGATCAATACAAGGGTGACATCAGATATATGAAGATCATATATGAATACTTCAAGCTATCAGATATCATAATCGAGCATGCCTGGAAATGGAGAAATTATCTGTGGGTCAAACAGTTTGCCAAGAAAAATCCCACCAAAACCTAAAAGGAAGTTTGTGGATTTGCCAGAAACACTGAGATGATAGTCAGGACTTTGCTCTTTGACTACTTAGATGATATCAAAAGGTTTGAGGATAGCGAATTTGCAAATTGATCCATAGATCTGCTGATTGAAGACTTGAAGTTTTGAAGACTTGAAGACTAGTTTATTAGGATGTCTACTTAGAGCTTGGTTACTCCTGTTGTCCTAGTTAACTATGTATTTTGTATCTTGATGAATGTACTTTATTGTTCTATCATTGTAAAAGTTATCTGTAAACTTTCTTTGTAACATATCTGATGAGCCTACTCTCAGATATTTATCTATAAAAAGATAACTTCTCAGCAAAGATCACACTTTGTGATTGGGTTGATGTTTACTTTCTGCACTTAATTGAAAGAATTGAAAGATCTTATGAATTGATTAAGTGGTGGATTGTTTCCTCATCCAGATTTGTAATAGGTCAGAAAGTCACCGTTGACTGATCAAAAAGAGGGAAATTTGTTAGGAATATCTGTTTAGATTTTGATCAGCAATCTAATGACTTATCTTAGCTCAGAAAGGTGGTTAGTACTCTTGGTTCACTTCAACACTGTAAAAGAGGATAATCACTAAGTATGATAGTCTAGCAAATCTTGTATAGGATGTTAGGTCTCTGAATGTAATTTTTATTTCCTTGAAGAAGACCAAGAAGAAGGCATCCAGCAGGAGAAGTTTAATTTTAAAATGAAGTTTTGAAGACTGCACGAGATTGCTGAAGACAAAGGTTATCAGATACCTATGTCCAGAAATCTTTGACAAACAAGTGTTTCTCAATGAACTAGCTTTGCAAAAGATATCTGAGAACGCAAGGTTTCTGAACGAGGAAAAGTGCCCACAGATTTCTACACTCAGATACCTTGGATAAAACTATGTTTCTGGAAAACAATGTTTCAACAGGTATCTGGAGATGAGAAGGTCTCTGGAAAGGGACATGCAATGCTTCAGAAAGCGTGCATAGTTCCATTGGCACTAAAGGACAAAAATAGTACAATACAATAAATGCACAGATAGAGACATCTGAACAAAAGAGGAAATCTCTGAAAAGAGAATGTCTTCTGCAGTACTATTTACAGATATCAATAGTTTGAATTTGAATTGAGCCTAACAGATACTATTCAAACGGCTTCAAATTCAACTATAAATATCACCACTTAGAATGCTTGACATACTACACCTTGAACTTACACTGAAAGTACCAAGCTTCTCTGATAATACAACTAGTGGTATCTTTCTCTGAGGCATACAAGCCTTCAGCCTACTTAATCTCTAGCTTACAGTTGCGACTAAGCTCTTGAATTCTAAGTGGCACGAAAGTTCTAAGTGTCCTGATCCTTAACAAGCATTGCTATCTGTGAAGGAGTTGAATCAAAAGATCAAAAATCTGAGATTTATTCTCTAGAACACTTATCATAGACTTGCGTCTGTAAAGAACATATCACCACACATTGTGAAGTGTGTTAAGTGACTCTTGTTCAAGAAGGTTGTATTATATACTGTAGAAGTTATTAATCTATCAAATCCTGACAAACTACCTTAACCAACACCTTAAACGGCGTGGAGTACAGGAAGTACTTAGTTTGAGAAACTAAGGAATAACTCCAAGGTTACTGAGCATAGGAAGTACTTAGTTTGGGAAACTAAGGAATAGCTCAAAGGTTTCTGAGTATAGACGATCAATGAGAAAGCCGAGGAATAACTCAGGGGGAACACTTGGTTGGGAACCTAGTGTATTTAGGAATCGAGAGAAGATATTTGTAAGATTAACTCAATTATCTGTCTTAGTGGATTCTAGGTCTGAGAAAGGCCGAAGTGGATTAGTTGAAGAATTACGCCACCTTCAGATACCACTATAAAGACTTGTGTTATTTACTTTCTGCAATTTATTACTTGCTTTATTTACTTAGCTAAGTATTTACACATATCTTGCTGAGCACGTGCACTTATCACAAAAAGTCTTCCGCTTTCAAGACTATTCACCCCACGCCTTTTACTTTGCCGTTATCTGGACCAACACATACTCCCTCCATCCCGCAGAACTTCATACATTTGCCATTTTTAGTCGTCCCATAGAACTTCATATATTACCAAAAAATGAAGCTTCCCCACACCCAACATATAATAAACAATCTCAATTTTACACTCAAATTACACCTTTGCCACTAAAAGTACACTTTTTTCCCACCTTTTATATATTCTATTATTACTTTAACTTTTCGCATAAAACTGCGTGCTAACCCTAATGTATGAAGTTCTCCGGGACGGAGGGAGTAACATAATCTATTAAAAGCATAACGAAAAATGTGTGTCTCGGCAGTTTTTTAAGAAACTCGGCCGGTCAGACCGCTAAAACCCAAAAACCACAAAAAAAACCTTGATTTTCCTTTTTTTAGGAAAATCTTACCTTTTCCAAGACTTTGGCCTTCGAAATAGTGTTCGGTGGGCCCTTTACTTGTAAAAAATCCTCCTTTTGATCTAACGGCATAATTATCATTAGGTTTGCTAGTGTGGGCCGACTGCTACAGTAAGAGGGTGAGACCACCGGGAGTAAGACCGGGTCGAATTTTCCTTACCTCTTCTTGAATTTTTGTTATTATCTTTTAATTGGGCGGTTTCCAGCGGTGATTCATGTATATCTTGATTAGTTTTCTTCTTGTTTTTCTTAATTTTTAAGTTCTTTTTTATTATCTTTTTTATTAGCATTATTTAGTTTATGTAGCAAACTGGGGATAGAGGTATCAAAATAAGATTTATCTAGCTGAACACATCCATGTCATTAGCAGTAGTTTGATTATTTATCATCTGGCCGATTAAGGCAAATTTTATCAACTTGACCCCCATTTACCTGGAGAGTTTGGATCGTAAAATGAGTTAGATATGTATCTTGGGTCTGACTGATTGGGCTAGAAGATGGACTTTCCCAAGCCCAATATCATCTTGTTGATGTTCCAAATTAATTATAGGTACTTGGGCCTCTGCAGGAATTGGGCCTCGATCTTCCAGCTGTTGTTGGCCCAAAGGAGATGTTCGAGTATCCTTCATTGATGAGATTAGATTCATTCTAACCTGTAGGACCCACTGTCTCCACCGCTTGTGTCTCTTCATTAATTAAGTGGCTGAAGCGGTTGTGATTTTGCCCATTAGTCCTTGAAGCTGCCTGGTTTTGCAAATGAGTCCTCTGGTATGCCTGCAAACGAGCCGAGCCGAGCCGAGTATCGGCTCGAGCTATGCTCGAGCTCGGCTCGTTTATCATTTTTATGCTGGAGCTCGAGCTCGATCGAGCTGGAAAATTTGAGCTCGAGCTCGAAATAATTTGTTCGACTCGAGCTCGGCTCGTGAGCTCGATTTTTTTTTTTCAAATCGAACCTTTAAAGCTCGAAAGCTCGATTTAGCTCGGCTCGTGAGCTCGAAAACTTACAAAGCTCGAAATAAGTTCGGTTCGAAAGCTCGAAAATTCCCAAAAATGAAGTAGGGTTTTGTTTTTTTTTATTTTTAAATATATATTATATATTATATAATTAATAATAACTACAATAAGCCGAAATTTCGAAATTAACTTTACAAAGCTTTCGAAAACTCAATCAAGCTACAAAAAGTTCGAGCTCGAAGAATCGAAGCTTTTATCGAGCTCGATTGCTTCGATAAAGTTTCTGTCTCAATTTCATCTGGTTTCCAGAATTACTCGTTCCAGCATCTTCGTTTTCCAACGTAATCCGGCGACGAATATTTGTATTAGCAGTCGCCGGTTGTGATGTTCCTGGGCACTTTTGAGCCATTGGTACAGATCTTGCACTAATTCTATTATTATTATTCATATTGGGCCTACTCCGAATAAAAGGTTTTCTAACCACTGATTTCCATTGATCTTCTTCTCCCTGGTTTGGTAATAGTTGTCATGTATCCATTACTTGTCTTAATGGCTGGAACACCGATGAATCCGTTTTCCCTTCATCTGGAGGGCAGTTCGCCTTAATGTGCCCAATATGACCGCATTTCATACAGAAATCCACCTTAATTTCATAACGAACTTCTTGCAGGAAGTTCCCGATTTGTATCTTTGGTGGTAAAGGGTTGGATATATCCATTTCTACGCACACCCTGCAATATCTTCCTCTGGACACATTCAACGTATGCATATCCAGCTTAATTGATAGATAGATAGACCTAACGCTCTGCCAATTGCTTGAAGTGCCCTTGGATCATATAGTTCCAATGGAAGATTCGGAAGCTGAACACAGACCGCCATAGATTCTACCAGGTTTTGGTTTGGAAGAAACCTTGGCCTCTATTGTTATGAATGAAGTATACAATTTAAATTTTTAAGTGCATTTGGTCATCTCCTTTATTATTTTTTTTAGATATAATATTATTATAATTACAATATTAGTTTTGGACAAAAAATTTTATCATCAATAAATCTTTAATCACCAATTCAATCATTATCTATACACAGAGAAATTTATCATCCATTTCAGGAATCGTGACCTCACGGGGTGTCACAACTTCGCACTCACATACAAATGGTTGGACTCCTTTATTAAATTTTTATGACATGGATGTGTCATGAAAATAATACTTCAAAATATGGTTAAGATGTTGAGTAGACAATAATATTGTTAGCGTAATGTTTTTATTTCTTTTATCTCTATCAATAGTATCTACAGTCAAAATAGGAACTAAGACCACTCCTAATGGGTCATCGCTAAGGCCGTGAATAGTGGTGAGTGGTAATTTGATTTAACGATCGTAAAAAAAAAAAAAGCATCGTCAATGCGTTAAAGTAGTGAATAGTGGTTTTTAATTTTTTTTCGTATTTTTTTAATGTTTTTTTTAACTTGCTTAACATATTATAAGAGTGTTTAGAAGTTGAAATTACTCAAATTGGATTCTTAAAACTCGTTTTATAATTTATTGAGATTGAAATCAGAATGAAAAAATGAGAAAAAAAAAAAAAAGAACAAATCTAGTACAAACAACAATACATCAAACATTACAATGCAAATCATAGGAAACAAACCAACAGCACACATGCATAAAAATTAAATAAACAACAACACATTACAATGAAAAGAACTACTCATGGTTGAAAGACCAAACATGGTTGATGATGTCTTCTTGAAGCCGCAAATGGGTCTCCTTACTTTCTAGGTCAGCCCTTTTGCTCAAATAGCCATCTATTTGATTGATATAGGAATCCCTGCGTGTGTAGGCATTAAGCATCAACTTTGAACTCATCAGCATCGGAACTAGATGATAAGTTGTTGATTGTAGTGATTAGTTGCAGACATGTTTGGATATGTGTTTGAGTTTATAGACGTTTTGAGTTTAAGAAGTGGAAGAAGAGAGGAAATTAAATTGAGGTGTGGTGAAATGGGTTGTGAATGAGTTGTATTTATAGATCTCGAAAAAATATAGCCGTTGGTGTATTTTTTTATTTAATATTACTTTATAAATTAATTTTAAAAAATCAAAAAAAAATTAAAGGGGGGGGCGGTTGGCCGGCCCAGCCGTTCGGCTGGGGCCCAACCCAATGGGTGGGACGGCTAACACCCGGAATCAGCCTTGTTAGACCACTCCCGATGGGTCGTCGCTAAGGCCGTGAATAGTGGTGGTCGTGAGCTAAGGCTGATTTAACGACCACTGCAGAAAAAAAAAACTGTCCAACAGGTCGTGTTAAGGCCGTGAATAGTGGTTTTTAATTTTTTTTCGTATTTTTTTAACTTGCTTAACATATTATAAGAGTGTTTAGAAGTTGGAATTACTCAAATTGAATTCTTAAAACTCATTTTATAATTTATTGAGATTGAAATCAGAATGAAAAAATGAGAAAAATAAAAGAACAAATCTAGTACAAACAACAATACATCAAATATTACAATGCAAATCATAGGAAACAAACCAACAGCACACATGCATAAAAATGAAATAAACAACAACACGTTACAATGAAAAGAACTACTCATGGTTGAAAGACCAAACATGGTTCATGATGTCTTCTTGAAGCCGCAAATGGGTCTCCTTACTTTCTAGGTCAGCCCTTTTGCTCAAATAGCCATCCATTTGATTGATATAGGAATCCCTGCGTGTGTAGGCATTAAGCATCAACTCTGAACTCATCAACATCGGAACTATATGATAAGTTGTTGATGTAGTGATTAATTGCAGACATGTTTGAATATGTGTTTGAGTTTAGAGACGTTTTGAGTTTAAAAAGTGGAAGATGAGAGAAAATTGAGGTGTGGTGAAATAGGTTGTGAATGAGTTGTATTTATAGATCTCGAAAAAAAATAGCCGTTGGTGTATTTTTTATTTAATATTACTTTATAAATTAATTTTTAAAAAATCAAAAAAAAAATTTAAAAAAAGGGGGGGTGCGGCCCAATTTAACGGTGGACGGACACTTGAATCGACCTTGTTAAGGCCGATTCGGTGGTCGTCACCACTACCGTGACGACCACTCCCATTGGGAGTGGGAGTGGTCTTAAGGCTGATTCCGGGTGTGGCCGTGCACCACGGCCGGCCGTGGTGCTCCATTGACGGCCGGTCGTGGTGCACGGCCGGCCCAACGACCACTCCCATTGGGAGTGGTCTAACTGACATGCATGATTTACGAAGTTTAATTATCAACTTCAATTATGATTCTCCCTCCGGCCATTTACAAGGTTCATCTTTTGATTTTTTGTGAATTTTAAGGAAATATGGAATAAAGTTGTAGCGCCCTGAATTTTAAAAAGATGAACTAAGAAAAATATGACTCGCGCTGGTTCGTGAGCTTGAAAATTCGACGAACTTAACTTTTGAAAATTTAAAACATAGTTCAACGCCTTGTGCGTCCTTATACTTGACATGAAAATTCTTAAATATAATTCGTGAATTAGTCAAAATATGCAGCGGAACTATAAAATTGTAAAATCTTGCAATAATACATAGTCTTGAAAATCGTTAAAACTGAAAATAGTAAAGATGCTTCTGGTAGTGATCACTGCTCCGGCAACGCTCCACTCCAATAGCTCGGCTTCAAATACCTAAAATAGATATTTTAGAAATGGTCAGTCGTGATCACTGTCTGAGCAAATTCCAATCACGTGCCATGACCTAAAGTTCTATCTTCATGTCTTTTAAATCTTTTAGTCTTGCTTAATGCAATGCAACCCTATGACCTGACTTGACCTGACACTTAATACTTGAACTTGTTCTTCTTGAAAACTCTTTAACTTGAACTTGAACTTGAACTTGAACTTGAAACTTAACTTGAAACGTATAAAAAAACATAACATGTTTGCGAGGTCACTTGGCATCGTAGGTTCCTATCCTGGCCCATGGTGGCTATCTGCCGGCCTCAGGTCACTTTCGTGGCCCTATCCGTTGAATAAATAAAAACTGACGGCCTCAGGACCTTGGTTCCTATTCGCTGAACATGAACTAATATCTGCACCACAAATACCAGGATATTTCCGTACGAGCCCTTTACTGATCTTTAACTTGAAAGTATTTCTTTACTTCAAATCGTTAATGTCTTGTTAAAGTGAATGCATGCTTCTAGACTCTAAGTTATAAAAGAATGAACTATGGTGTGTGAATAACATTATACAACATCAACCATACAGACTTTTAAAAGATTACCAACAAACTATACACATGATAACAATCACCACCCGAACCAACATGAGTAAAAATCACTTGCTGGACTAATCTAAGAATAGTACTAATCAGTTTATATATCATGTAAACTATATATGGTGCACAAACATGACCATACGGCAGTAAGAAATCACATGAGCAATTTGACAGCTTCTAATATATACTTTCGAGTAAACCAGCTCAATGGAAACATACAACATCATCAGTGGCGTAATTAGCAATTGACATGTACTTAACAAACTAATCATTTTAGTGCATAGCTATACTGACGAATTGGGATCAAATATTGTTACCATTCTTTTGGTTCAATCTCGATCAGCATAACATTCAACTTTTATATTTAGTAGACATCATAAATAGACCACATATATGAATCAACCTAACATAATAAAATATAAATGATAGATAAACTTGCATCAATTTCTTATCATAGCATAAATAACAACTTAAACACGCAAGGTTTACATCATACATATAAACATTTATGATGCAAGTCCTAGGGAACTTGCCTTGAGAAATATCTCCAAGAAAAGTCGAGTAACTACCAACGAGCCCCCTTATTCTTCCAAAAACAAACCATCTGATGCTCTTTTTCGATGTAAGAAAAAGAAGGAAAATTGAGTTAGGGTTCTGGAATGGGGTAACAAGAAGAGATGAAGAGATTATGCAAGAACACTTGCTAGAAGAATATGATTATCAAGCCTTGATCTGAAAAGCAGGTCTGAACGTTTAGTGATGGAGGAAACATTGAGAAACGAGCTGAGGAAGACGATTGAATAATATTTTGGAGTCTGGACGTTTTCCATAAAACGCTCATGGTGATCTTTCAAGCTCAGATTGGTAACTGAAGATGAGTATTAAATGTTGGCTTAATTATGTGAATTAACTGATTTGAAAGCCACAAATAGATATGGGCTTGGAGATGTTTTAGAAAATGGGCTGGAAAAAGAAGGAAGAGAATGTTGAGCCTGCGATCCACGAATTACACTTTAACGATCGGTTCGTGCTAAAACGTATAAATTCGATTCTCGAATTTTTGGGTCGTTACAAAAGTAGTAAATATTAAAAAATAAGAGAGAGAATAGAAAAGTAAGATAAAGAATTGATAAAGTAGTAAAGAGAATAATAAAAAAAAATATTAAATGGAGATAGTGGGTTTCAAAAAAGGAAACGTTAAACTTTAAAAAAAGACTTCCGAAATAAAAAAAAGTAAACCTTTAAAAAGGACGGAGAAGTAATAGATTTAACCAACTGACACACTAAATTGATTAGTGATAGTTAGGAATAATAGAATTTTTCCATTAAAGTAGGAAGAATTTATAAATCAATTTTTTGGGCTAGATTTGTCACATGGGATTTTGTCCTATGTGGCATGTCTCTCCTTTCAATTCATCACTAATTTTAAAATAGAGTTAAATGCATAACATCCCTTGAATTATTAATAATGTGCGCGAAACCCCCTGAGTTAACGAATTAGTACCAAATCCCCTTGAATTATTAAAAATGGGCACAAAACCTCTCACCCTTTATTTTTAAAGTGTGTGAGGTACACTCTCATTACGGACGATTATAGATGTTTGTTTATGTTATCTTACACCAAATCAATGCAACCAAAAAAAAAAAAAAAACCCAGAGTTATTAAAAATATGCGCAAAATCCCACTGAATTCTTATAAAGTCATTGTAATACCCTTTTACATGAATACTAAATATAGATGATGAATTTGTATTGTGTGCAGTTTGACTCGTTAGTCCAAATTTTCAAAAATATTAAAATTACTTAAATTTGAGCTATTAAAAATAGTAAAACTCTACTTTTTTCCTGGTTAATGAACAACAAAAATCGATCACACACTACTGGTTATATAGCACTGAAATATATAAATAACAACCATAGATAACAATAATTAAAATTGTCACTACATATCAACAACATATACCAATTCATTATTAGTCATGTAAACGAAAAAAAGTGAAGTCAAAAGATAATAAACTGAAACTATGAATGTCCAGTTCAGTTAATTTGGAGTAACAAAACCTAAAAGAACATCCATCGTCGCACCTAATACGAGCACACCGTAAAAAAAAAAAGGCTAACGGGGTTTCGCGCACATTTTTCATAACTCAGGGACTAATTTAATAACTCAGGGGGGTTTCGCGCACATTTTTTAATAACTCGGGGGGGTTTGGTACTAATTTGTTAACCCAAAGGGGTTTTGCGCACATTTATAATAACTTAAGGGGTATTTTGCATTTAACCCTTTTAAAATATATATGAATTACTATTTTTCATACTTTATTCACTATTATCCTTCATACTTTAGTCTCATTTTTCCTATTTATATATTCTTTTCTTAAAACCTATATCCGGACCAACGGGAAGTTGAGTCCGGAACGAAGGGAGTGTAACTTATACCATAACATCAAGTTCGGTTTTCGGTTACGGGTTGCAGTTAAAGCCAAAAGAGGTTACGGGTTACAATTAAAACCAAAAGAGATGGAGTAATAGTTTGTGATATGGGTGTCACCCACTGGGAGTGGGTATTTTAAGATGTTTGTAGTCTAGAATCAGAGATTTTACGAAATCTCAACAGTTGGATTGTAATTATAGGGATGTCAAGTGTGTATTTTCTTCTTGTTGCCTTTCATGATTCCGACGGTTGAGAAAATTAGCGAAAAGTTGGAGAGCAATTGGTACAAGGCTTCATTTAGAAGGGCTTGAAAATTACTTCTCAGTCCCACTCCAGTTGTTCACTTTTGACATTTTAAATCTTCTGTTAAAGTTGTCAACTTTTAATTTTTTATCATTTTAAGTAAAGTTATACTACAATTTTATATTCCCCACTACTTTCAATAAAGTCAAGAAGTAACTTAAACAATTAAACTAAAAACTCATAAGGTAGAAAGTATACCCCACATATATTATATAGTGTTATAAAATTACTCTCCTTATTTTACGTGTCGAAATCTAAAGTAGACAACTAACATAGGGAGTAGGGAGTATGTACGTACCACAAAATGGGGAGAATATTGAAGAGATTGTCACAATACAAGCCTTGAACAAGAAGAGTCCAAAAGTCCTAGTACAAATCCATGTTATAGTCAAATTCGTGAAACCGACTCATTAGGGGTAATTGGATCCATTTTTGCAGATCTGAGTCGCAGGGTATACGGATCTATATATATATATGGGTAAAATCTTGACAAACGTACTATATTCTTGAAATATGTATGGATAATGCATTCTACGTTTGAAATCGCATTTAACGTATTCTTTAAAAGTATACACACTTGCTCCAATAATGGTGAGTGTATTACACACTCCATTTGTGCAATAGGCTTATTTTTTTACATAAAAATCTTAAATATTCACTAATTATAAGAATAATAAACTGATTTTCTTTTATATAATATAAGAGTTTATAACAAATATTATGGTAGTTTAAAAAAACATATTAAGAATTGTATAAAATTCGAAAAATTATTAAAGGTACAAATTAAATATGGAAATAAAATGAAGAAAATAATATATTTTTCTTTATATTTTTTAAAATTAATATAAATGTATTCATATAATTTTCTAAAATTGTTAGACAGTTTCACTTAAATATTTTCAGAATAATAATAATTCATAATATACACTGTATTTTCATAACTCTTTTGCCTTCAATAATTTTCATAACCTTTTGTATTGCTATTATAAATTTTGATAATAACACTATAATAGTTTTTTATAACTTTTTTATTTATATAATTATTTTGTCAATTTAACAAAGTTGTTATATATATTTATATTTCTTTTAATTTTTACATATTTCTATTGTTTTCCATTTTATTATAATTTTTTATTTGTTTTAATAATTTTAAATTATTGTTATTGCTCTTTGTTTCAAAAAAAAATATATATATATATTATGAATTTTAACACGTGTATGCTTAAAAAAACAAATTCACTTGTACACATGGAGAGTGTAATACTTACATCATTATTGGAGCAAGTGTGCATACTATTAAAGAACATGTACATCCGTACAATTTCAAGAACATAAGGTACATTCGTTCAATATTTCGAAGAACAAAGGGTTACATTTGTGCATTTTACCCCACACACACACACACACACATATATATATATATATATATATATATATATATATGTATATATATATTTTTTTTTTTTTTTTTTTTTTTTTGCTGCTCCAACCTCTAAATTCCTCCGCTGATATGCTCCCTCGATTTTCCCAATCACCAAAGCCAATCCACCAGCATAACAAAGACCAACATCACCCAATCCTCCACTCTGGCATATATATGCAGAAAGATGCAGTGGCCATTATGGATATCTCCGCTGCAATATATGCAGAAAGATGCAGCCGCCTAATGGCCACTGCAAGTCTAAGGTTCATCGGTGAGACCGAGTAAGTGTATATCTATTCAGTGTTTTTGCAGGTTTATTAAGACCTTTTGGTAAATGAGGAAAATTGTTCCATAAATCGGATCCATTAAATTAGACCTTATGACTGAAAACAATCCACATGATTTGAAAGAATTGTTTTATTTCAATTGAACTCATTTCCTAAAGTAATTTGTTTTATTCAGAGCCACAAGATCTATGTAAAAATATCCCCTTAAAATGATTTATCCCGGAGGACTATTATTAATATCTCATAAGTAACAATGGCTGGACAATATTATATTAAGAAGAGAAAGAACCATAATGTGGTTTTGCTATTTTCTCCACCCAAATTCCTGTAATCCTGAATTAAACCCATATGGCAAAATAGCCAATGTGATAATTTACAATTCACTCAACCACCAACCACCAATTGAAAACTGTAAAGTACATGAACTGTTGGTGAAAACTGTAAAGTTCTTGTTTCGCTCAAAACAACTACTCTTCAGCAAATAAGCACAAAAGAACAACTCTATCTAAAGTCATGCTGTTTCTAAGCCCCAACCAAACAAAAAAAAAAAAGAGAGAGAAGAACAAAAGAATAACCTGTAACCCATTTTTACTGTCATTTTAGTTTTTTTTTCTTTCTTCTTTTTTCCTGGTAAACAGACAAATTCTTTAAATACCAGCTCAGACAGTTCCAACTAAACTCCCAATGAAAGAAGAAAATGTCGATTTTACTCTCAGCGCCCTGGAATATAGACGAATATACAAGGGGCATTATTGGCAAAGAATCAAGAAATACCCATCTATTCCATGTTTGCTTACTCTGTATCATGTTCATCCAATGGTTCAGGGAAGATTTCATTGGAATGTCTCCTCGTAGAAGACGAATGGCCATTCCCATCACCATTTGGACCGCTTCCTTGAGAACCTGTAGTTGCTGACTGTTTAAAACTACTTGTACCTTCTGCTTTGTGGGAGGGGCCAACAGCCGCAACCTCAGAAGAATTATGCCGCCAGCTGCCAAACAAAGCGGCATTCCATGAACCTCTAGATGATGTGGTCCTAAGCCTAGCAGAGCCACTGTGTTCTTCTCTAACAACCTTGAGAGGATTTTCCAAAGCTTTAAGAATATAACGCATTAATGGTCGTCGATTGGGCTTAGGATTGAGACATGATCGGGCAACAATTGCCATTGCCCACACTTCCTCTAGCAGATCCTCATCGATAATTAAAGACGGGTCAATAATTCTAGTGACAAGTTCCTTGTCATATATGCTGATGTGAGGTAATGTTGCTTCTAACCACTCGTTTGTGGTGACGGCTGTCGATGAACTAATGCCAAGTTTACCAGTTACAAGCTCGAGCAGGACCTTTCCAAAACAATAGACATCGTATGCACAATTTGCATTTGGTACACCTGGTGATTATGGTGGAAAAATATTAAAGTTAAGACAGCATTCAAGTATCAGAGAGAATATAGTAAGCATAAATTTTTTTATCAAGTAGTAATAGCCCTAAACTAGAAAAATTACTCGGTAAGATTTATCAATATAATTAAGATCTTATTGCCGCCTTCATATATTGGTTATTGCTGCAGCATTTAATCTCACTCCATGCAAACTGTAGATTAGATAAGTCCAATCAATACAACAATAATTTATCATCATATCAACAGTAGGATCGAGGCTACTGATTCTGCAGAAAGTAGTTAGAAAGCAATTTTCATTCTTCGGATGTTAATGTGCAGTACGGAATCAGCAAGTTTGGAGTTGTCTGTGATTAGAAATATCTCCTGTACAGAGAATGAAGATACGGATAATTTGCTCTTTGATTCAATTCACAAAGGGATTTCCGAGACATGCAATGGTACAGAGTTGAAATTCAGAGAACTCCAGACGCTTGCCGGAAGAACTAAATTGATGCACAGAAAACTGCAAAGGAAAAGGTACAAGAGAGGAATTCGGAAAGTTTTGCCAGCTCAGAGCTAAGCCAACTACAAGTGAAATGGTAGGAACAGTCATGTACTGATCAATGGTGCTTCCGGAATCCTAGACTGAGCGTTGAATGTATCGGAGTGATCCTACACACTAGTTCACTTGGGGCTCATGCAGTCATGTCACACAGGCAACAGGTTAAGTTTGCAAATATATATGGTCCTTTTCGCAATTAGCCCCCATACTTGCTCAGCTCTATGGTTTGATAAAGGATGCTTGCAGGAATGTGCTGGACTGAAGGACATAAATTCAATGGAACTTCTAGCACTGATTAAACAAAAATGCGAAATGATGAATGGAAGATTCATCATTTGCAAACTATCGTCCATTTCTTTTCTCACTCCCCCTGAGCGGAAACGCATATTCTCTTTCCAAAAATTCTCCTCAGATAACATGCCTCAGGAAAACTGTTAATCTGCATTTTGAATGTGACTGCCTGTCAAGTGGTTGCCTGACTTAAATGCAGTGCAGATAGATGTTAGATTAGTTGCCTATGCTGGACGGATTATCTTTGGATAACAACGTGACTATCTGGGGGTAAACCCTCTAGATCTTGACACAAGCTATCACATGGGGTGCATACTAGTAAAAACCTTATGACAAAAGTGACACAACATCCCACATTGTAGATTTAAGTGCAGGAAATCAAGGACTGACAGAACTACATTTCAGCTGTTTGGTACCCAAGATTGACAAATGCTGCAATTTAAGGTTTTTTTCCCCTCCTCACAAGAACATTCTCGAAAATAACACCACTACGAGATAATAAGACAATTTATTTATAGTGAATTGATAATTCTAATGTCAGCTTTCAGATCACCGAGTCCCATACAAAAATTCAAAAACACTGTTTTTTCCTGGGAAAAATATGAAGCTAACCAGTAATTCTGGGGTCAAAGATGGTCAAGTCTTTAGGAAACATGTTGGATTATAAACTGCAATATAATGGGGATAACGGATGAAATAAGAAAACCAGGGACAAGAAAACACAAAATTGGTTACCCAGTTCATCAATAACTTTGACTACATCTGGGGCACTATCAACTCAGGATTCCACTAAACAAAGAGAGAATTGTAGGATACAACTTCGACCACACTGACCAGCTGTCTCTACTATATCAATGTCTACTATCTAATAATTAGCTAACTGCTAAACTGCTCTAGGCAAATTGCTCTCAAGCTCTATAGCCCTATGCTAATTATTCTTCTGTGTAGTGATGCATAAGTTACAATGGCTAATGGGGTATATATAGCATGAGCATCGAGTGTAGAGACACAAAACGAATCCTATTCGGTAATGGCAACAGAAACCAATTCGAAATAGGAAGTTGAAAAACCAAAGTAGAGAAGAACTAGTAAAGTCACGGTCCAATGAGAATGAAGCTTCTCACGTCACTTTCCTTGTTGAGATTTATTTCCTTCTTTCTCTTTCTTTGTTTAATCCTTGTGCAATTCTCCTTATTTGATTCTTTTTTCCTTATTTGACTCAAAGTATCCATACAAAACAAAACATTCTGTGAGGTAGCCTAATTGCCAAAAAGTAGTCTGCTCCAGTCCCGCTTTGAAACTCTCGTTATTGGGTTAATGATAACTTCACATGTTTCTAGCGATTCATGTGGCATTATCGAATGATAAAAGTCTTGGATAAAAATTTACAACGCACAAATAATGCTCTTGTTGACGATCTTTTACTCCAACAACATCTAGAATTACTCGAATAGTGTGATCTTAAACCGGGTAAATCCTTAACCTCCTCCCTCTTACTAAGATAAATAATGTTCTTGTGAACTATGGTGTATACTGGTTATATAAGCAGTGATTTCAAATCCAAAGGTTAATGTACTCTGGTAATGAAATATAAAAAATAAAAATTGAAATGTTGAACCCATAACCTTAGTTGTGTTTAGTGTTGATGGTGTTTGGCATTTGATTAGAGTTTTTGGGAAGTAGAAATATGATTGATGTATTTTACCCTTTTGATTTTCCTTTTCTACTTAATTGAGAGGCAAATTCTCAATAATTCGACATTTTGAAAATAAATTTGAAGCAAATTTCCTGTAAACTAAATTTGTTTATACGGAGTTGTCATGTAAGTACCAAAATTAGAGTTTTAGATAACTTACAGGACCAAAAGTGGCAGTAGAAAACTTATAGGACCAAATGGGCAGAGTAGTAAACATATAGGACCAAATGGAGGATTTTTCCCAAAATATTGGATGAAATATCTTCAACCCCTTTTACATTGTTAGTTAATTTCTTTCTATACCCCTTATACTTATCAAGTGTTGATTTGGTCCAGCCATTATTTATGAGTTAAAAACTGGTACCAGGTCTAACTGAAAACATGTATATGTCAACCGCTAATTAGTTCACACCAGTCTTCTACCATTTTTTGTCACCAGTACAAGACGATGGTACCATATGTTGTACCAGACGTGTGCAGAAATTAATAATCAGTGTCGATAAAATTGATAACTACATGGCACCATGATATGATACCATTTACATTGTTGGTAATTGACCATAGTTCCATGTACATTTAACTTATTTATAAATAAAGAGGGATAAGTTTGTCCAAACATGGGCTGAGCGTAATTTATTTGGGGTTAATAATGATGTGTTTCTGAAAATAGTTCTTAGAGAAATAAAATGTGATATTTTGGGGCTGGGAGCAATGAACCGCAATTCTTTGCTTACGGAAAAAAAAAAAAAAAAAAAGGGATGTGAAGTGGGATGGACTGCTTCTATCAGCAAATAAGAGGGATGTAAAGACAAGAGTAGATGATAATACAATACAGTGAAAGCCAGTTAATTAGAGAATCTAGTGTTTACCTGGAGCACCTTGGTCTGATGATGTTCTGCATATGCCAAAAGGTAAAAAAATGTCACAACCTCATTGAACATCAGAATATACAAGTGCAGCAAGACATATTATCAGATAAATCATGAGAAATTAAGAGCTCTTCAAAGTCAATAAAGCGACTGGCCATGCCAAGTGACATTATATTTGAACATTTTGAATACAACCAAAAAAAAAAAAAAAAAAAGACATTGGAACATACAGAGAATACTATATTCAGAAACATAACATGTGCTTGATTTTCTAGAAAAAGCCTATAATTTACATCCTACTAGCACTTAGAACACTTACCCTCTTCCTTGTAATCTGTAGATGCTTAATGCTGATAAAACTAACATGTCATGGAACTAGACATAAAACCCAGTACAGATATTTTCTAAGTTTAATTTAGCTTAAAAGAAATGGCAAAGTAGTACATTTACAGCAGCATAGATAACAAGTACTCACTGTGGAAACCGCAGAAACCTTGAGATCCTAGTTTGATGAGTGTCAGATTCTTGAGCACAGACCTCACTCAAGCTTCCCAATCTTACTTCAAATTTATCATCAAGAAGTATACTGCTCGCTTGAACATCCCTTCAAGAATACAGGTAGATTGTTAGATCATTGAATCAAATTATTTACTTCTAATTTCACATAGGTAAAACAATAATGAAGTTTGTCAGAGAGAATTAATCAATAAATGCCACATAATATGAAATTTATATAACTTTCAGTAACTTAGATCTTTAATCTATGAAAATAGAACTCTCAAGGCCAGGGTCCCATGCCCTACTCTAATTCATAAGCAGGCCTTTTATTTTCTCCTACTTGAAAAAACAAAAGTCAACAGGGTGTAATTTTGTGTTTAAAAGATCCCGGTCGGCTCAAAGACGTCGAAGTGTTGAATGAAACAAATTGGATGATTTCACAACAAGATATACATTATGAAACCATATTTACCTAGGAGTATATTTTACCTAGTTTTTATTTAATAGTAAATCTTGAAGGGAACAATTTGTGGATAGAGTTACATAAAGTTATATAAATTTTACAGAAAATATAATCACATAGATGTTACAGAAAGCACATAAGTAGAAAATATAATCACATAGAAGTTACAGAAAGCACATAAGTAAATATTAAACTTTTCATAATCGTCACATAAATTGATTAATCAAATCTATACTTAAATACCATTCTGACCATCTACATGAACTTGAGTTGAAATGAAATAAATATACTCTCTGTGTACGTGGTAATGTCCCATATCCATTAATTAAAATAATTTAAACATATAAATAAGGAAATTTGACAAACACTGTATATGATAAGATTAAGAATGAATAGAATAAGAGCAATTGCATATTATTGAGTAAAAACTAAAATGCTTACTAACTTTTGGTATAGGAAGTTGCTATTCAGTCATTCCAAACAGGTCAATGGACACTACTATTTAAACAGAGGGAGAAGTTTCACCAATCTTCTCCTCTAACTTTTCATTTTATTCTGCAAATTTCTAACATTAACCTTCTGTAAAATTTTCATTCCATAAATTAAATATAAGAATATACTTCCTATAATCATCCCGGCACTCGAACTGGACACTAATTACAAAAGGTTAGGATACCCATGAAAGCACATAGGTCATTCGTGCTATCTTAGCTAAGTGTAGTTCTTCAAAAGCAGAATACATTACAAATGGATAGGATACTGCATTAACCTATATGCTCACATTGGTATTCTAAGCTAGGGGTCTGTTTTGGAGGTGGAGAAAATGAAACCTAAAGGTGTAGCTTATTCTCACTAATTCATTTTATTACCATTAATTAAAACAAAGACAAAACGACACCGTGGATCATTTTTAGTACCTGTGGACGAGCGGTGGAGTATATTCGTGATGTAGGAAAGTGAGAGCCTCAGCAGCTCCAGTTGCTATCTTCAGTCTTGTAATCCAATCTAGCGACTGCAGGCTGTCGTCATCAGAACTTGTTTTCCTGAACAAAGAACTGGATAAATCCCCATTTGGCATGTGTTTGTATACGAGATACTTCTCATTCTCATTCTCCAAACAGTGGCCCAATAGAGGGATAAATCGAGGATTGGAAATCTTGCCAAAAAGATCCAATTCTGTCATGTAGGCTTCTTTTCTTAATCCTGAATTCAAGTTCACTTTCTTAATGACTACCGGAAGTCCACCTTCAAGTATTCCACGGAAAAGGTCTCCAGAATGACCATGCTTAATAAGATTAGCGTCATTGAATTCTCCGGTAAATTGAAGAATCTGCTCATAAGTAAAAGCATCCCCAAGGCCAGAAAAATTCAATTCGACTACAGGAGGTGGAGGAGCATCACCAGAAGGTACACGCCCCACACCCGTGCCTCTTTGGTTTGGTGTGCCTCTATTACGACGCTTGCATGCAAACACAACTACAATAATAAGTATGACAAGAGCAATAATCACAATAGCTCCCAAAACAGAAGCTAAGATAATGACCAATTTGCGGTGGTTCGTGTCAGAATTTGAAGGAGCCAGGGGAGGTTGGGTGACATTTGTCTCTCCAAAATTATCAAATACCAGGTTCCTATCAGCATAGAATGATGCACAGTCACTTCTATCCCTCTGATTGGTTAGATTGCGGACACAATTCCTGGTTAGTGAGATATTACCACGTGCATAGTCAGAAACCTGGCCCTCAAAATAATTCCCAGATAGGTCAATATAATTGAACCCCCCAATCACAGGGGTAAGATTACCATACAGTAAATTCTGGGAAATGTTGTATACAGTAACTTCAGCCTTAACACTAGGATTAGTGTTGGGTAATAAACCAGTCAAGTTATTTGAAGATGCATCAAGGAATTCCAATGAGGTGATCGACCACAAAGTTTCCGGGAAATTGCCACTAAAATTATTATGGCTCAAAACCAGAAACTGCAGTACAGACAAAGAGGGAAACAGATCTCTAGGCAACGAACCTGAAAGGAAATTGTTCCCAATCAACAACCGCCGCAAGTTTGTTAAATTCCTTAAATCAGATGGCACTGAACCTGACAGAGCATTAAATCCGACATCAAGGTCAACCAAACTAGAAAGACTACCAAGTTGGGCAGGTATTGAAGACAACAAACTATTCCGTGAGAGATTCAAAGCTTGCAACGTGGTCAACATCCCAATGGCAGGAGGAATCGCCCCAGATAAGAAATTCGAGGACATATCCAGTAGACTGAGGTTGCCAAAAGAGCTGAAAGTCTCTGGAATCGACCCAGTGAGAGAATTCCGTGCAAGATCAATGACCGAAAGCCTGAATAGCTGACCTAAACTCAATGGAACATTGCCAGTGAGATTGTTATCAGACAAGTAGAGCTCAACTAAGCTACTCAAATTGCCAAGGGTGGGTGGAATAGCACCATTAATAGAACAAGATCTGAGATCAAGCACTTGCAAAGAGACAAGCTGCAAGCCAAACCACTGCGGAATCTGCCCCGGAAGTGCAAAATTAGATGCATTAAAGGTTGATAAAAGGGTCAAATTCTGAAGAGCATCCACTGAAAATTGAGGGTTTTGCCTCCCAATCCTTGTTCTCCTGAAACCTGATATATTGATCCCAGTAACTCTGCCATTACTACATTGAATACCTACCCATGAAGTACAAGGGTCCAATTTCAAACCCCACTCTCTAGCCCGCAACCCTAAGGAAGATCTTAACTGAAGCAAAGCAAATCTGTCTTGCCTAGAAACCAAGAATTGTTGTCCTAGTGTACAACCAAACATCAAGAAAACTGAAGCAAAACTAACCAACATTACCCTGCTCCACCAGTCCCCCATTTCACCTCCAACTTCATCGAAATTCACAAAAAACATCCCTCACATCCATTAACACAAACACCTAACCAGCAAGGCCCTTGTTCCACACGAAATTCTCGGTTCATAACAAATCTGCCCAGGAAATTCTTGGTTCACAACACATTTATTATCAACACCTGGAAATCGAAAATGAAAGCAGTAAACAAACCATACAATCACCCAAATTGATTCTATATTCAGTAAAAGTTGTGTCTTTTTTTCTTTCTTTCCGGCTAATTCAGTTGACGAGTGAGAGTGACAAAAGAATGAGGAAGAAAAAGTCAGACAATCATTGTGGGTTTTAGGTGAAAAACTGATGTAGGGACATAAAAATTGAACAAGAATCAAACAATTAAACAGTGTCTTTATCTCAAAAAAATTAAACCTTTTCAACAAGAAACAACAAAACAATATGTGTTGTATCAAAAATTAAACAATGCTGACACGATTTATCCATCGATTAATAATTCTCTTGAGTCCCATCGCTATCGTAAACTTACTCCGTTAATGGCAGGACTTCAGTGGGTTGACCGCCGGAAATCCCGCCCAATACAGCTCACCTTTAAACCACTGCGATGATTTTGTACTGTAATGTGTGTATTCTTTCTTACAGATTGTTGTTGTAGAAGAAGAAGAAATCTGAGTGTATTTATTGCATTTGATTTTGGTTTTGTACTTTGGTAGATGGTGGTGGAGGATTGGATCCTGCCACTCTTATATGTGACTAATTAAGTTTGTCTTGTTCAAGAGTTGAATTTTTCATTTTCACCATCATATGATTTTAAGGGTTTTACACCTAATCATTATTATTATCACTATACTACACTACATTTATTAGTAAAGGATGGAAAAAAGAAAGGAAAAAACAAAAGGAAAATCACATCAATACCATAATCCCGACCCTTTAGACCAACACAGTTACTAGCACAACACTAAGACCATAAATATGGGTTGCAGTTTGGCAACCATGGTGGGCTATGGGCCACAACTTTATTAAAGAAAAAGGAAAAGAAAAAGAAGCAACCAACCAAGGTTGCTCAAGAGTCAGCGTTTGGGTACTGTTTGGTTGGGTACTATTCGATTCTCTTCTTCTTTTTTGAATTTTTTTTTTTTCCTTTATGAACTTTTTATAAAAAGATATATCATTTGAAATTACGTAAAACTCGGTAGCGTTGTTTATTTTGAAATTATATTTGAAGCATTGTAATTTTTTTCCATGTAATTTAGTAATGTAGTCTTAAATTGCTACATCACCTTGTATTTTAATTTTTCAATTTAAGTTAAAGTTTTTTAATATTATATATGATTATTATATTTAATTATCTATTATAATTATTATTATGATAATAATGAAAAGAATAATAATATTTATTGAATTGGTTGTATTGGTGGGGGTCATGGATAAACTACATTTTGTTGTTGTGGTTGGGTTGATTGGAAGGTTGGGTATGTGAATGAGAGAGAAATTAATTGTTTATTTAAAAGGTTGGGTTGGTTGGGTGTTCATGGATAGTATTGGTCTAACCAGATAACTGTCGAATCCTGTTGACCCTAAACGTTCGAGTTAATTATGATGATAACAAACAAGCTTAATTATATGCTAAGTTTTCTTCAATCAAAGTTCTAGTAAATGTCATATATCTTTTTTTAAAAGTAATATAATAACCAAACAATTGGCGCGTGGAGGACCACTAATTGCAACTCAATTTCACCAAATTGCAGTACAATTGATGATGACACGCTCAAAACACCCACTCTCATCAAATCCGTGCGTGTGTTACACGACAACCATCAAAACCGTCCAAATAACTCTAAATATCTTAGATATTCACGGCTTCAACAAAGGCCTTTTCTTCTTCAACAACAAAACCTATCTTCTTCTTCATTCAAAAAAAAAAACCCTATCTTCTTCAACTTTTCGATTTGTTCTTCTAACTTTCTGCTACAAATTGAATAGACAAACAAGAAGTTTCCAATCACAAAAACAGAGTCCAATTAACCCCAATTCTCAGCCTACCAAGATATCTTAAATGAGGACTTACGGAGAAGAAAAAGGAAGGTGATCTCCATAAGTCGGTCAAGGGAAAAAGAAGAAACAAAGAAAGCTCAATAAAAAATAAGAAGAAAGGAAAGACGAGTTGCATTCCGAATTTCCGATCCGGATAAAAATGAAGTCGACTTTGGTGGATCGGTGTACAATTTATGAGAGGATGAAGATTTGGTTTGACTGTCAGCGGTTTGCTTAAGGGGGATGAGATATATAGAGGAGTTGATCGATTAATAATTTAATAGAGAAGAGATGGTCGAATAATGGAGCAAATGAAGTGTGAGATTTATGGAATGATAGATGGTAATGAGATGAAGAAGAAAAGGGGATATGGTTTGGTTTTGAGAAAGTAGATATGGCATGAATTGAATAAAAATGCAGTCAATGTTTAAGTGTGATGTAACAGTGAGATATTGATCTGCCCTCCGAGTCTCTGACTAACTTTTCATTATACTCTCTCCCTTGGTTTCTTTACGTGTTTAACATTTTAATCGTATGAAACTTTGACCCACGAATTACTTATAAACTATATTATTTAACAAATTTAAAATTTCTATAATGAAAATTTAAGAAGTAAAATTTCGTAATATAATTCTATTAAGTATTAAACAATTATATTTTAAGAGTAATTTGTGATCAAAGTTGAGTATAAAAGAACGGAGGAAGTAGTATTTTTCTTACATTTTTAGGTGAATTGAAGGAGCGCTTACATAACAGGTACATGTGTATTGTAAATTATAGCAAGACATACCGTGTAGATCTGGAATACACTCCACACGCGTAGCGTGTGCCGTTATTCTAGTGCTATTAATAATCATTTATCTAATTACTTTTCTTTGGAGTTATGTTTGTTGCTTAGTTTCTGCAGAAATAAAAGAGTTTAAATTCAAAAGGCAACTTTAGAGAAAATGGTGGAAGAATTAGTTGAGGACTCTTCTCCTAGATTTTCTCAACAATCAATCTGGAATAAGTTGGCAAAGTGAACATTATTCATTAACGTTCAAAAGAAATATACGTTATAAATCAACCATCTTCACAACTTCTTCAATACAACACAAGTACGAATCAAGAGAAAGAAAGTATTCTAAAGCAGTCACCTTCATCTTTTTACTCAACCTTCCCTTAGTTGATCATATCAGTTTCTCTGAGTCATAGTGAGGTGTTTCAATGATTTCATCTTTGTAATTCAAGAGTTCTAAGATTTGTTAGCGTGTGGGAAGGGAGTTGGGATTGCTCCTTTGCACGAGTCACTTGGTCTAGGTGGGGTTAGCTTAGACGTCAGCAAGAGGGAAAGACGAGGTGCCTTTGAGTGCTTGTGTGTTTTGTAAGTGTCTCTCAATGTCTTACTGAAAATACCCAAAAGTAAAGATTTGGAGAGTGGACGTAGGTCTGTTGTGACCGAACCACTATAAATCTCGCATGCCATATAAAGCTTTCTGCATTGCATTCTTTACTACATCTAAAAACAAAAACAAAAACTTTCACTTTTGTTATGTTTTAGTTTGTATCAGTTCCGCATAAACTTTGAAACTTCGCACGAAACTTTGCATCTTTCATTCATACTTTCGTTTGTCATTTCAAAGTCAGAAAACCTTTTCAAGGGAATTTTATATTACAAATCCACTAATCAAACACATGCTTCCTACGTCCCTTAAAAGCTGTCCAATTTTGATTTTTGTGCGTCAATAAAATCCAACTTTAACCACTAATTAATCTTAAACTGTAATAGTAAAATCTTCAATTGAACTATATAATGAAAAGTTAGGTCCTAAATTTTCAATATATAGTTCAGTTGAAGATTTTATCATTATGATTTGAGATTAATTCGTGAACAAAGTTGAATTTTGTTAACAACAAAAATTCAAAACTTGACAGCTTCTAAGGGACATAGGGAGTATGTACCTTTCGTGCACACTTTGTACTCACCTGTCCATGCATTGAGAAACTTGGGTCGTCCATTCTAAGATTGCTGAGCTCTGAGGTAATCCTAGAATTGGAATCCACTAGAAAGTTTTTGTGTGTGTGTGCAAGTATGAGGACAAAGTACGTGGGAATGTATATTTGTTGGGTCATCACATCACCTGGAGCACAATTCATGAGTAATTGTAGAAGACAGATTGTGTTTTTTTTTTTTTTTTTTAATGATGCATTAATTTTGTTGGAGTTGAATTAGGGCATGTAATTTAATTGGAGATGAATGTTGGCTTTTTGTAATTAAAATCTAATTTTCATATAAATTACAAATGAGTTCAATTTTCCTTAAATTAAGTACTCATTGCACAACTCCAATAGTTTGTCGACTTATATATATACTGTCATAATATAAATATATTGTAACATCTTAAAATGTGATAGCTATAATTATATGGGTGATATAAATACAAATTGGAAATGTGTTTAAAAGAGAGTGATGTGTCAAAATCAAAGTTTTAATATTTGTTTAAGAGCCAAGAGTTAATTCTCAACACTACGAAAACTTGTAGTGCAGTGAAGCTAACCCTGAAGTCGGTCTCGAAGGACTTAACTAAGCTGAGTTCGGTTTACGAATAGTAATAACAGAATGAAAGCAATTAATGGTCGTTTGCTTCGGCAGCAGATTGACTTATATTATCTATCGACTATGCGATCTAACTAGAAAATAGATTAATTTAAACGATAATGATAGATTAGAGAATTATGGTGTGGTGACATAAGACAAGCTAGCTAGCAGGAAACATGCAACAATAATGATGTCGATTTACTCTAGTTATCACTGGGACATGCCCTACAGATTATTACAATGCTCTAGACTTTTATAGGCAGACACCTTATGTCACGTAAGGTACGGAGAACTATGATAATGAACTAACTGTATAATGTTCTAGAAAACAAATAGCATTAGTGAAGGCGTCAATTCCACTAAGCTACAATTAATAAACTAATGCATATATTACCGTTTGCAACAAACCAATAGATATATTAAGACGTAAAATGTTTTGGTTAAAAGGAACAGATGCTTAATCTATTGGTGATTTTGACGTAATGAATATCAAACAGAATATTGCATACGCAATTAATCAAAACAGCACAGAGTAAATCACATCTTATATATATTGAATACACGAACCCTAACTAGCATGTATTGAATTCGTCACCACTTCATAACTAGGCTGCTTAAGCACACATCATATGCAAAACATAATCAGAATCATAAACCGGCATACACTAAACATAATCAATACCAAAAATAAGAAACGTGATAAGGAACAATTTTACCTAATCGTGTCACAAACCCTAGGTAAGAATTGAAGAACTTGAATTGAACTGGTTGAAAGTATGATGAATATGCCCTCAATCAATAATCAATTGTCAGATTACAAGAGAAAACGGTTCAATTACCTCCACTAATGGGTAGGTAATTACCTTGTAAAATCGGTTCTAGGTTTAAAGCAAAGAAGAAAAGAATAATAATAATGTTGTTCCTCAATAATTTTTTGACCTAACCTATATATAGTGAAAGAAAGGAATTAGAAACGAATTAGGAGACAATCGGACGAATCTTGCAAAATCTGGGCAACTGGCATCGCCAGTAATCAAAACTGGTGTCGCCAGTTGCATTCGAATGCAACTGCCGTATGCCAGTTCAAGAACTAGCGTTGCCAGTTGCAATTCGAGCGCAACTGGCGTATGAACTGGCGTACCAATTCTTCCTAGATGGATCATTTTCCCTTTTGACTCCAATTCTTGGTATTTTGGCCTTCCCGCTCGACTTCTAGCATCCATTCGAGGCATTGGAACTCCATATCCTGTAGATGTACATAAAGTACACCATTTTGCCGTCAATTAGCGCGGTTTAGCTAAATACCTACAAAATACACAAAACATGAAAACGTAACAAAATACAAATAAAACACATAAAAACTATACTTGAGAATAGCAATAAGACGGTAAAAAAGACCGAATGAGACGATGTAAAATCGACTCATCAGAGAGCGTGGTGGATTATAGCAGAGTTATAATAGAAGAACAACAGTAACTGAATTATAATTTAGTTGGAAAAATATATGTTTGGTATAAAATCAAAGATATATAGGTGTATAAGGTTAATGATTTATAGTAGAGCAAATTTTGTTTTACACTTAAACCTTTAGGCTCACTTTGAGTTTGCACTAAAACCTTTATTTTTTTACACTTTGCACCAAAACATTTCAAAACTTTCACCGTAACACAAAGTTTGTATGAACATTTGCTCAATTTTACTCTTAATTGATGGTATTATATTTCCATTTCATTGTTCTGTGGTTTTATTATTAATTTCTTCAATAACATAGCACATGGATGACAGTAATGAGAGTGAAGTCTCCTTTGGGGTTCATTCTTGCATTTGTACTTGTTATCATGCCTTCTTTTTCAATCATTACTCATGTGTAATTGATCTCAGTGATGTTCACAAGAAATAGTGGCATTGAACAATAAGAAACATCCAAGAAGATACCTATGTGAACACTGCTGTCCATGGACGTTTCTTGTGTTCAATGCCACTATTTCTTGTGAACATCACTGAGATCAATCATATATGAGTTAGGATTGAAAAAAAAAGCATGAAAACAAGTACAAATGCAATCATGAACCCCAAAGGAGACTTCAATCTCATTATTGTCATCTATGTGCTATGCTGTTGAAGAAATTAATAATAAAAACACATAACAATGAAGGGGGGTGTATAATACCATCAATTAAAAGTAAAATTGAGCAAATTTTCATACAACCTTTGTGTTACGGCGAATTTTTTTGAAACGTTTTGGTGCAAAGTGTAAAAAAATAAAGGTTTTAGTGCAAACTCAAAGTGAGCCAAAAGGTTTAAGTGTAAAACAAAATTTTCTCTTTATAGTATGAATTTGTAAGGTTGTTATATAAAGCGTGCAAGAGTTAACATATTGTTTAGCACACCATTAAGTATCAATTTAAATCGAGTCTTCCGTTTTTTCTTACTTGGATTGCAATTTTATTTTAGTTGTATGTTTACCAATTATTTATTTTTTTGGTAATTATGGTTACCAATTTTAATTGAGTGGGACTCAATTAAAATCTCCATAACAAATCTACTAAAACCTTTCTTAAACAAAATTTTCACAACTCAATTAAAATTTAGTTATTACTTATCAGTTATAACTCAATCAAAATTAGATCAATTAAGGTTGCATGCCAAATGCTTATTAGTGATTTGTGTAAGAAATAAGATATGGATCTTGAGTATTTTAACATTATCTAAATAGAGGAAATTACATAATGATGCCACTTTAGGTGGTGTACTAACATATAAGGCTAACTTGATAAAACTCTTACAAAAAAGTTCAATCTATTTTTAGTGCCCTAAAATCTAATAAACTCCTACAAAAAAGTTCAATTTATTTTTTGGTACCCTAAATTCTAATCTATATTGGGTTTGATAATATAGTTGACATCCATTAGTGTTAATTAATTACTAACTACTTATATCACATTATTATTATATATATAAGTGGAGGACAACTATTGTAGTTATGCAATTGAGTACTTAATTTAAATTAAATTGAACTCATTTGTAATATATGTGCAAATTAGACTTTAATTACAAAAAACAATATGTTTTATTCAATCAAATTACAAGCTCTAATTCAATCTCAACAAAATCAATGCATCATAACAAAAACCAATCTTTCTTCTCCATTTAAATTTTAAACACTAATTCAACCCAAACAAAATCAATTCATTATAAAAAAAATCAATATTTCTTCTCTAATTAAACTTTAAACCCTAATTTAACCCAACAAAATTAATTCATCATTAAAAAACAACGATAACCAATCTTTCTACTCCATCTTCTCCAATTAAATTAAAAAGATCAACTCAAACACTAATTCAACTTGAAAAAAAAGAAATCCATTATCAGAAACAACAATATTACTTGCATTAGTATACATCTTTTATAATTGTAACTATGTGCCACAATAACACGCGTAGCGTGTTCTCACGTTCTAGTTTAACTACTCCCTCTATTTCACTAAAAGTGTAACAATTTTCCATTTCCGGCGTTTCACTAAAAGTGTTACATTTTTTCCATAACAAAATTCATTTGTAACCACACATATTTTGACCCACAAGTACTTTTCCACTCAATTAATATCTCAAACTCATTATTGACCACATACTTTTAGGGACCACACATTTTTCTTAAAAATTGTGTCTAACACAATTGTTGCACATTTACTGAAACGGAGGGAGTATTTTTTTAAAAAAATATACTCATCTAATTAAAGTGCTAATCAATTACTAACTAATTATATTTAAATAATATTGTGACTACCAATGAAACTAACTCACCACATGAAATCAATTAAACTAACATTGAATCTAATATTTACCATTGAAACTAACACTTATGTCGATTATGACGTTGGTTTCAATTGAAAATAATGAAACCAACACTGTTCATTCTGAAACTAACTTTTGAAACTAACACAATGGTGCTGAAACTAACACCGATTATGCTGAAACTAACTTTTGAAACTAACACAATGGTATGAAACTAACATCGATGATGCTGAAACTAACACAAGTTATGCTGAAAAATGTCGAAACGAGTGGTGTTGGTGAAACTAACTGAAACCAATTAAACTAACATTGAAACTAATACTTGACGCTGAAACTAAACACACATGTCGATTATGATGTTGGTTTCAACTGAAACTAACACCGTTAATGTTGAAACTAACACATTTGGTACTTAAATTAATGAAACTAACACATTTTGTGCTGAAACTAACACCGATGATGCTGAAACTAATGAAACTAACATTATTATTGATTCTAAAATAAATGATGAAACTAATGGTGTTGGTGAAACTAACTGAAACCAATTAAAGTAACATTGTAAATAATATTTACCGGTGAAACTAACACTCATGTCGATTATCATGTTGGCTTCAACCGAAACTAGTGAAACCAACATTGTTAATGCTAAAACTAACCTTTTTAAACTAACACACTTGGTGTTGAAACTTATAACACTGACGATGTTAAAACAAATGCCGAATATAATGGTGTTGGTCAAACTGAAACCAATTAAACTAATATTGAAACCAATGAAACTAACTTCAAAACAATACTAATTAATGATGTTGAAACTAATATTATGAGTGAATTATGTCGGAGGGTGTATTCAAATTCAGTTGACTGGGTTCACCATTTCCCCTAGAGGCCGTTTGGTTTGGGGTGTTTTCTAGTGATATTTTGAAAACACCCTACGGAATACCATGTTTGATTGCACAAATATGAAATACCACAGCCCGCAAAAAAACCAAACTCATCAAATTTCGGAATTTCTTACCCGCATAATTTGTTCTTCGAAATACCTTCCAGAATAACCCACCTAAAGTGGGTTATTGAGATTTGGTATTTTGATTCCAAAATACTTCTTTAGTGCAATTACAAATTTGTCCTTCAAACAAAACAATTGTCATCGATCATCTTCAATCTTTCTGATTCACTGGTAGCCATAAGAAGAACAGCCACCACGAGAAATTCGTTTGATTGAGATAATTCTTCAAGTTTCCGTTTGATTCTCACATTCTCCTTCATTCACGCAGAGATAATATCTCCATCCTTCATTTTCGTCAATTTATGTGTGTATTGCTTACTCGATTTGTCCTGTTATTATTCATCTTAATGGCTTTCAATTCTTGTTTCAATGCTTTCTGCGCATTCCAATAATAATCAAACGAAAATTTCCACTATTCTTTTTTTGGTTATATACAGTCCATCATCTTGCTTTCTTTATCTTGTTATAAGATTTGATTAAAATGGTATTTAATTTCATAAAATAGAAAAAAAAAAAAAAAAAAGTGGAAGGGTATTATAGTACATTACAGGAAAAATTACATATACCACCCCTGCAATATAGCCTCTTGTCACTTTAGTCCCTTCTATTCAAACTATTACATATCAACCCATTTTTTACACAAAAAAAATGTAATTACAGATAGACCCAAAAGTCAATTTTCCCCTATTTTATCTTTTCTTTATAATTGTATAATTCATTAATTAACCCTTATTGCAAACTAAACCCCAAAACGTCTCTAACTCTCACAAACAAACCCCAAAATTTTCATTTCTTCAAATCTAAGTACCCACCATCTTTAACCTTCTTCCACCACCTCCAACCACCATCTTCCACCACCACCACCACCTCCAATCTTGGTCAACTTCTTCTTCTTCCTCCTTCCTCCCTCCTCTTCTTCCTACTTCAAAAAAAGCTCATCAGACTGTACATACATCTCCGGGAGGAGCTTTTCTGACTTCTCATGGGAGTGAGCATGACTCGAGGAGTCAGAAAAGCTCCTCCACGGAGATGTATGTAATAGCTCCGATCGGAGCTTTTTTGAGGTAGGAAGAAGAGGAGGGAGGAAAAAGAAGATGGAGGAGGAAGGAGGAAGAAGTTGACCAAGATTGGAGGTGGTGGAAGAAGATGGTGGTGGTGGTGGAAGATGGTTAAAGAAGGAAGAAGAAGATGGAAGAGGGGAAAAAATTGGTATATTTTGAAAAATAAAATTTTATTGGGATTTCATTTACAATAATATTGAGTCATTGTTGCAATTTATAAAATAATAGAGTCAAATGTGTATTAAATTGAAGATTGTAAACTGCAACCAAGTCAACCTAATTTTCTTTTCCATTTATTTTATCTCTGGTCAACTCAAAAATCAGATTTTGGGTGTATCTGTAATTGTTTGAATAGAAGGGACTAAATTGTAATTGGCCCAAATTTAAGGGGTAACAAACATAATTTCCCCTACATTACAAGAAACCCGAAAAAATGTATTTTGTACCAAACATGGTATTTCTACTAAAATACCATATCCATTGAATGATACCAAACATGCTATTTATACTCAAATACAACTTGAATTACCTTGGTTTTTTCAACGGGCCTAAATACCATGTATTTGTGAATAGCAAATACCATTCCAACCAAACGGCCTCCTAGGGTTTTAGAATTATGAGTTCCTGAAACTAATACTATTTTGTTCTGAAACTAGCTAACATTGTTGGCCCTGAAACTAACTTTAATGAACCTGAAACTAACTTTCTGAGTTTCTGAAACTAATACTAATGATGCTGGAACTAATACAAATGATGCTGAAACTAATACTATTTTGTTATGAAACTACCATTGTTGGCCCTGAAACTAACTTTAATGAACTTTAAACTAACTTTCTGAGTTCCTGAAACTAAGTTTAATGTACCTTAAACTAATACTAATGAACCTGAAACTAACTTTTTGAGTTCTTGAAACTAATATTAATGATGCTGAAACCAATACAAATGATGCTGAAACTAATACTATTTTGTTCTGAAACTAACTTTAATGAACCTGAAACTAACATTCTGAGTTCCTGAAACTAACTTTAATGAACCTGGAACTAATACTAATGAACCTGAAACTAACTTTCTGAGTTCCTGAAACTAATACTAATGATGCTGAAACTAACGCTGATAATGCTAAAACTAATGCCAAAACTAATGATGTTGGTGAAACTAACTAAAACAAATTAAATTAACATTGAAACTAACACTTATGATAATTTCAATTGAAACTAACATTGTTGATTTCCCTAGGATTTTAGAATTTTAAAGTGTTGGTGAAACTAACTAATGTCGAAACCAATGTTGATTTCCCTAGGATTTTAGAATTTTAAAATGTTAATTTTGTCATAATATTTTTTTAGTGTCAACTTCATTATTTTTATTATTTTTTCAGGGAGAAACAGTGATTTATAATTTTTATAGTGTTAGTTTCCCTATTTGATAGTGTTAGTTTACTATAAATTAGTTTTTAAAGTTAATTTAATTATTTTATAGTTGGTTTCAGCATAATTTTTTTCAGTAGTTATTTTTGGACGAAAATGACTGAAACCAGCTTACGAATTTTAAATTGGTCAGTTAATTTAGTTTAAGATCATATTTGAAATACATTAGTGTATATAAACTTCAAAATAGTTTATTAAATATAGTTTAGATTCCTTTTGGAGTCCACAATTGAATTAGAGGTAATGTACTTCAAAATTGTTAATTAAATCGAGTTTAGCTTGCTTTTTGGAGTTCATAATTAAAATATAATGACCTTAATTGTAAATGTTATTTGAAGGTGTATTTTTTGTCATAATTCCTTAGTAGTTGTTTATATGTGTAATTGACCCATCTAAATATAAGGTAAAAATTCTCACCAACTTGTAAATAAAACGTAAAACACATGTTTTGTCATGGATAAATGCACAATGAGTAGTGGATAAGAGGATTTATGTACAAGTTAGTGGATGAAGAGATAAATGTGTACAAGTTAGTGGAGATGTATTTGCCCATTCATATACTATTAGGCCCTTGAGATACATCTCCACATGTATAAATACCTACTATGTACTTCCACTTTAGTGTGAAGAATGAACTCTACATTCTCTCCATTCTCTTCTCTATATTCTTTTCTTTATTCTACTCCTACTCTCATACTACTCTCTTTTCTCTTAATACGTTATCACCACGAAAGTGTTCAACCAACTGAGATCATTCCAAACAACCGACACAAAACGTTGTACATTCGTACCATGGTTTTTGTTAGTCTCACTAGTTCCATGCCATTCTATAACCAATTGGAGATTCGTCCATCTCCACATATCCAAGTCCATTCATCCTCATTCTACAATTAAATTACGTGTCCACCGAAACAATGATGAATTTTGGCCTTCTTTTACTTAGCCAGCAAGTGGATGGAGAAGGGATAACTTACAACTCATAATGATCACAGATCAATTTCGGACCATCTGCCTATCGAGCTACTTATCTCTGAAACTGAATTTATAACAGGATTGATCGTTTAAGATAAGTTTTACTTTGTTTATTTACATTATTACATTTCTTTTTCTTATAATATGAGTATTATCTAACCACTTTATTTTTCTTGTTAGTAGTGAATCATATTCAGACTCATGTTTTCGATGAACCTTTCAAGTGGTAATGAAATACAATATAGTTTACCATATTCCCTGAAGTGAATATGAGATACAAACCCTTGAAGGTTGTGGTTATTGAGAAATGAAGTGAATGTCAAATTATCATTCACATGGATATTTGATCCAAAATTTTCAAGAATTGCAAACCACCATAAGTGGCTAACAATTGATGGTTCAGAATCACTCTTGTTAAAATATATATGTCCACATACATATCATGGACCATGATAAATCCATCAACATATGATTAATATTCTAGCCATAAATCCATCAACATATGGGTCAATATTCTAGCTTTGATTAGCTAGCCAAAGATGGAATGCACACCCATATTAAGAAATTTTATTAATGGTGATGCAAAGATGATAACTCCCAACATGAAGTTGATAGTATTAATATTTATAATTTGCCCAACTTGAAGTTGGAATCATATGTGTGCACACTACAAAAAAATACACTGTTTAGCGACGGATAGTAATTCCGTCGCCCCACTGGGCCTTTGACGAATGATTGATAATCTGTCGTCCAATTCGCGACGGATTGGACGACGGATTAAAATATTTGACTTTTTTTTTTTTAAATCGATTATTGGCGACGGATAGAATCTATCCGTCGCCATATGGGACGACGGATAGAAGCTATCCGTCGTTATATTTGGCGACGGATAGATTCTATCCGTCGCCAAATATATTATTGGAATTAGTGACGGAATCTGGAATTCCGTCACTGTTTATTATTCCGTCACTAATTCCGTCACTATTAATCCGTCACTATTTTATTCATATTAATCCCTGTTTTTCGTAGTTCACCTATTTAATCAATATAACGTTCGATAATAAATCAATAATACGGAAAATATTTCAATAAATGATAAATAATATAAAGTAATACCCGGAGCAGGAGAAATTATCCGTACAAGTGTAAATATAATAAATCCGAACGTACATGAACATAACTAGCTACCAAACGGGTGGGTCTTTGGCGAGCAGGACATGAATCGCTTCCATCTCAGAATCAAGGCGCTCGTTCTCCTCCTTTCGTTCTCTGTCGCGGCGCTCCATCTCGTCCCTTTGTTGCTCAATCTCTTGAGTTAGCCGAGCAACTTTGTTCCGGACTCTGTTGAACCATTTCCAGACACAGTCCTGTGTAAACCGGACGTCTAGACTGCTGGGATGATGATGAGGAGCACCCCGGACTAGCCAAGCTCAAACCGAGGCTCCCGAGTCCATATATCCGTCCTTTGCTGTCCGGTTTGTTGACCTCTAGGAAGATGTTGTCAACATGTTCAGTTGACAACACATCACCCGTCTCGTTCTCCTGCCTCGCCACCTGACCATCAACCTCAGCCTGAAATCGTAAATAGCAGATATCATGATCAGTTACTGTTTTTCAAAAATAACTTGTAATAGTGTACAAATATGAAATTTAAGCAACATAAACATACCGCAATAGACGAGGCCCGCGATGGTCCATACCCACCTTCGCAGCCTTCTTGAAGATGTCATACTTGGATGTGACCTCCCCCGTGCGATCTGAACAACATATATAGTCAACAATTTATCATCTCACAATTAAGTAATCAGAGACACAATACATACACGTAATGGTAGATTGAAAAAAAACATATATATACATACCGATTGGTAATAATCAGTGACAGTAGATCGCCTCCCAAGGTGGTGAACGGCCCTCCCTGTCGCGTCAGACTGAGACGCCGTTCATTCATTGATGTAGGCAATGTCACGGACATCGATTCGGCCAAGATGGCATCCCAAAGGGCCCACTCCTCTGCATCAACCTGTGGAGGCATTGGTCCACCCCGATCCCGAATGGCCTTCCAAGTACAGACCATATCCCTGTACAGTTTAGATCCCACAGTCTCGTAAACACGCCAGATCTGTGGGATCAACCTGTTGGGAATGAAGCACTCCTTCTACATTCCCAATTTCATACAACATCCAAAGTCAATACATACATATATAACGTCACCATGTTACATCAATCTAATAAGATAAAACAACATCACAGATATGGTGACTAACATATCACCCAAACAAAGTGGCTAACATACCACTCACATTGTCCTAAATTTTACTAACACAATGGTGACTAACATATCACCCAAACAAAGTGACTAACATATCACCCAAACAAAGTGGCTAACATACCACCCAAACAAAGTGGCTAACATACCACTCACATTGTCCTAAATTTTACTAACACAATGGTGACTAACATATCACCCAAATAAAGTGGCTAACATACCACTCACATACAGTGGCTAACATACCACTCACATTGTCCTAAATTTTACTAACACAATGATGACTAACATATCACCCAAATAAAGTGGCTAACATACCACTCACATACAGTGGCTAACATACCACTCATATTAAAACGATTATAATTACAAATAAAGGAATGTCATATTTCAGCTCATCGAAGTACTCGGCCCTCATGCGGTCCGAGATGTGAGACCAACACTCACCACCCTGCCCTGGTGGCTCTCTCCTGCTCCGGAAGATGTCACCTAGTTTGTTGTGGACCTCCCGAGGCCATAAACTGTTGTCAATGTATAAGATACAAGAAACAAATATATATTACTTTAGTACAACAATTTATACTTGTCAACTATCATAAGTTATGTTTTACATATTTAAGAAGAATGTATAATACTTACTTGGCAGGACCAGCAGGAAAAATCACAGGCAAGCCGTTCCACGTGACATTGGGATGATGTGGATCGAACACGAGGTAGGAACAATCGTCATGGTCGCCCTCCTGTATGTGTCTGTCTTCTGGTAGAGCCCACGCTTCTCTCCTCTTGGGGCGCTAGGTGCGTGGTCTCGCGGCATCTGCAAAAACATGTAACAAATACAATAAAATGTGTTAGTACCAGTTATAATAACACATATAATTACTCAAGTGTTTTCAACTACTAACTAGTTATAATACACATAATATACCGTTATCGCCGTCCTCTAAGTCTACATATTGGTCCTCGTGCAGATCAAACAACTCATCATCTGCTTCTATGGGATTTTCTGCTTGTTTATCGACATCCTCTTGTTGGTACGAGTTGGTAATTGAGTCGTCTTTCTTAGTGTACTCCACTTTCGAGCGAGCACGAATAGGTACCGCAGCTAACCATTCCGCCTTATCGCGTTTCCTGCTTGGATATTCAAGAAACACCACTTGTCGTGCTTGAGTAGCCAGAATAAATGGTTCATACTTGGTTCGGTACCTCTTCTTTTGGTTCACATCAACCATTTCATACTGCTCGTTCTTCCTCGTACCTCCTGGATTAGGATCATACCACTCAACATCAAACAAGAAGGTTTGTTTCAATGGCAAGCCGGAATATTCAATCCTCACTATTCGTTTTAGCTTGCCGTGGAAATCAAACAAATGATTACTAGTTATACAAGCCTAGAGACAAAACGGATTATCAAATGATTCTTTCTCTTGCAGCCCTCTCCTTATCACTTGTGACGCTCCGTACCACAAAACTTGCATTCCAACAGATCTACATCCTCCTCCCAATACACCATGCACATGTTCCGACAACCAAAAACGTACTCAATAGGCGGCCTCAAACCCCGCCTCTCCCTCCATTAGAGGTATGCCATGGACGGTGCTTCCTCACCGTGATGAATCCATACATGATACTCAGGCATGAATCCATAACGTCGCAAGTGCTCGAATACTGCTGTAGGAGTCATAAATTGCTTGTTTCTGCAGGTTTTCAATTTGCAAGGACACTTTATCAACCCCTAGTTGCACAAGCCGGAAGTCCCATGGCAAACGAGATGAAACCTTTAACCCCTTCTACAAAACTCCTAGAAACTCTGTCATTTACCGCCGTACGATCGTACATCCATGAACGGTCGGAATTCATTGTATACTTTTTTAACCTGTTCCAATTGATTAGATCGTATTTAATATATTAGATCGATTCCAATTCGGATAAGAAGATTGTAGAGATTAATTGTTAATTATTATACGTTCCTTATAAATTAATTATTAAGTGTTCGATATGTTACAAAATTTATTAAGTGTTTTACTACTACGAGTTATAAATTATAAGTTACACGTTAATATAATCAACATATTATCCGTCGCTCAAAACACTTAACTAAATCCTCGTTATCTAGTACATATACGAATTTATCAAATCAAAACTACTTAACATTATACTAATTAACAATCTAAGTGATAGCAATCTCAAAGTTAATTTACTAAATCTTGACATTATACTAATTAACTAGTAATACTAATTTGATATATATACTTAACATTAAACTAGTCGAAATTAACAAAATTTCCAAATTTGTCAAAAAATTAGGGTTTCAAAACATTAATCATAATACATATACAAAAATATCAAACATGAAAATCAAGCTTAATCAATTAAGCATCAAACATGATTTTCCATGCTTAATCAATCAAACATCAAACACTAAATCAATTTCACAACAAAATCAATCAATTAACAACCCCAAGCTTAACCCACTACTTCATATAACATATACTAGCTACGATAATTGTTTACAAACATACAATTGATCAAAATTATCAAAAATTCCAAATTTAGAATAGTTAGGGTTTAGCCTATTACCTTCAAATTGCAGTAAAAATAGCCGAAGAAGGATGAAATTGATCGACCACCCAAGCTCCTTATCCCACCAGCTTCGAATTGATACCAAGATTGGCCGGAATGGTGGAGTATTGGCCGGAAAATGGAGAAAAACGAAAGAGGAGAAGAGAGGAGGAAGAAATGAAGCAGAAGCAAAAATGGTGGAAATGGGGCTTCTGCCCCGGTTTCTACTGTTTTGGGGATAGCGATCCGTCACTACCCGTCTTAGCGACGGATAGCGATCCGTCGCTAGGACCGACGGATAATCTATCCGTCGGTAACAATTTCTTTTTTATTTTTTATTTTTTATTTTTTAAAAAAATAGCGACGGATAATTTATCCGTCGCTATTTTTTTTTAAAATTAAATTTTAATTAAAATTAAAAACGTTACGACGGATAATATTATCCGTCGCTCTGTTTGCGACGGATAATTTTATCCATCGTAACGTTTTTAATTTTTTTTTTATATTAAAAGTCAATACAATAGCGACGGATAAAAGTAATCCGTCGCTAATAGAGCGACGGATAGTTTTATCCGTCGCTCTCCGTAGCGACGGATTAAATCCGTCGCCCCTTTCCGTCCCGTTACAACAGAATTCTTGTAGTGGCAAGTGAACTTAAAGTCATTCTCATAAAAGCACAATTTTTTATTATTGCTCTCGAAGTAGCAATCGTGTGCATACTAAATAGTATGGAACTTGAAGAACACTATAAATTTGATATGTATGTGGTAAATGTAAGAACCCGTACTTTTATTTTAATTCGATTTGATAGTTTAGGTTATTTTAAGTTTTATAGTGGACTGGGCTGTTAATATTTTAAACCAATTTTTGTTTAGTAGGCCCGAGCCCATATACACTACGTACTATATAAATTTCAAAACCCTTGTATCTCATAAATAAAACTGTGGTATTCCTATACTTTCTGCCGCCTGGTTGAATCAATTTGGGTGAGTCTTCTATATACTGTATACTGTTTAAATTAATCTCATCAAAGCAATGCTTTTCAGTTTCTGAAATCATCGCCAATTTAGTGTCTTGCATGTAAACATGCATGGTTATAATTTGTTTCTTCAATACATCATCATTACCGAACCATAATGATGTTTCTAAAATTTTGTCTTGTCATGTGACATCACTTCCACCAGATTTTTGTCCCTTCAAATTGTATTAATACGTTTTGATTTCGATTTGGGTTCTTACATTATAGTGGTGATTTTCGGAGAATTCGATGTGCAAGTTAGTTGAGCTTTGGTGGTGTAGCTAGGTTAAGCTTGTTTCGAATCGACCTTGAGATACTTTTGCTCCTATTTTCTGTATTATTATATATGTATAATTTTAATGTTTGATAAATAAATTATGATTATTATATCAAGATATGGGACTTGATATAATAGTCTATTTGAAAGTATCAAGTATGTGAACTCCCTAAAGTATGTTTTGTGATGCATGTGGTGTGTGATAAAAATATGTTTCTAATACATGGAGAATAAATATGTTTTTGAGCTCACAGTTTTACCTATGAATTCTGGGCCCGTCTTTGACGGTGATTACGTCTGGCTTTCTGTTTGTGTTCCTTTAGCGGGGAACTTTCTGTTATGTTTTGTTCTGTGACGACCTCTGTGCCACCGGACTTATACTAGTGGCCATAGTGTGACTCTGTTGAGCTAAACGTTTTGATATTACTATTTTAATTGTTACAAGTACTCCATGAAATTTTTTTCTGGTTGTGTGACTGATATTGTGTGTATATATATGTAATTTTACTGCTCTGCTTGATCCGGTAAAAGTGCCAGGCGATTCACCTTTACACTTTTTTTTCCAGAGGTCTGAGTGGTTCTGGTTTTGAGGAGGTTGCTGGCGGAGTCAAGTTGGGTTAGAGCAAGTAGATGTCTTAGGGGAAGGTTTTGTTTTTTCCTGAAGATTGTATAAGTTCGAGTGTTGTAGAATTGTATTTGTATTTTGTGTTTAGATGCTTTGAATTACCTTTTCAAACTGTTTTACAATTAAATTGAGGCTTCGTCTTAGCGTGAGTCCATCTCGCGATAGACGGCCGGTCGTGCCAAAGTATTTTGGTTTTGGGGCGTGACAGTAAAGATATACCCCTAGCTCACAAGAACAAGTTTTGGTCTCGTAGACCACAGTACTACAATATGAGTGCAACTATTGTTGTTCATACATATTTTACATGATGATGTTATGAACTAGAAGTTCAGTTTATTTGTAAAAGTTCTCATCTTGTACAATGAATAACATATACAATTTACGTTTACTCCTTTCCCATAATTGATTGGAGATACTTGGAAAAAATTAAGAGGTTACAAAATGAGCTAATGAGAAGTTGGTATATTGGAAATGAAACACCATCATTTGATCTATACTCAAGTGCATCCATGATCACACCACAATTGGTGATTGGAAAAATAATAAAGTTTTAAAACATTAAATGAATGATCATGATCAATTTCTCAAAATTGATCCTTCTCATTCTCTTAAGTGAATGAGAACATTTTGCTTGTTTATACATGCATCAAAGCTTCACCAGAAGTAAGCATAAAAAAGGAACTCATCAACCTCAAGTTAAGAAAAATATATGAGTGGTCAAATATACCTCACCAACTTGAAGTTGGGAAAATGAGAACTGAGCATTTTATTCTCAAAAAGGTTTTGTATAATATGCTAACTTCTGTTGTCCGAGCGTTTGGGTGGAAACCTGATGACATGCCCTTTATACTCTCCGAATAGAGTGTTGGGGCTAAGTAGGTGTAACAATTCCCATAGCAAAGACTTCTAAAAACATAAATGATAAATTATGTGCATGAATAACTATTGCTCGTGACAAGTATAACATTATAAGCAATATGTACAACAATCATATTATAATGCATGTTTACAAGCAAACTTTGTGCCCCAGAAGAGCACATATTAGACTTACTCATTGAATGAGTACTTATAAGTCTTGCTAAATAGAAAAAGACAAAGATTTGTTTCTTTATGTCACATCATTCTGGCCAGTTTTGAAAATACTTTTGTATACATGACAAAAGTGATAATATATACGTATATTGACATATGAAAATTTGATGTGACAAATTAGGCCATCCGGTCATAACTTAACCGTTGTTGTGAAACCTGAAGTTTCCATATGATTATGTGCTTAAAGCTATCTCGTATTGTAATTATTATTATGGCAAGACAAAACATTGAAATGGAGATCTTGAAATGAGCAAGAGTCACTCTTTTAAAGTTGACTATGATTATGGCTAGAAGTCCTAAAGTATGATCTCAAATTTGAGGGCAAATTTATTTTCAGCACAAAGAAAAACCAACTGTGTAAATATATTGACTTCCTATCATATTGTTCTCCGCAGAGAACTAATGCTTGAAGCATATAAAAGTTGTATGCATACATCAATTTCTAAGCTAGGCATTATATTTTCATAAGCCCTACCTTTCCCAGCTTAGGGGAGGAAGAACATGAATAAGCTGGTAAAAACAAATTCGTAGAGCGAATTGATCCCATATATTTGAAAGTTCAAACAAGATTGACTCTCCAGCTTCATGTTACTATATCAAGATATGTTCAAACATGAAATTATATGATTTGAATGTTAACCCGCTATGACCCTATTTTGAAGCATACAGAGTTACATATCGATTATAGAATAGCATGTGTTGGACATTGAGATACTTGCCTATTGTACTAATGATTTGTTCACCTCAGTGAAATACGGTTCCAGTGCTAAGTACAATTTAAAAAAAAGGCAAGATAAGGCAGTTGGTACTACTGAAGAGTAATGTATGCCATAAAATGCATAGATATCTGAATTATAATAGATGACCTATATGAAATGAAATGGTACCTACAAATATATTCAGATATTAATTATCAATACTGATTTGAAAAATCTAAGAGATTTGAAATATCGGTATACATGGAACCGAGAAATGAATAATTAAGTATATGCGAAATTCGATGGACATAAATTGTTGGACATGTAAATGGGGATCTTACTTGTAAGTCCATTCGATGATATCATGATGATGATAGAAAATGATCTCATGGACCTGAAGTCCTTTTGATTAACGAATTCGAAATACGTACGGTACCGTTGCATTATCGAGTCAAATTTCATGTGCATTTAGATACTAAACATTGCATCATAATATATTTATTCTTGCATAGTTTACATTATTTAGTTTTTCCTAGTATACTTAGGCATGATGTTTCATACTTACATGTTTATTTTCATCTTAAATGTTATCACTCATACACAACCCTCAGGTTGTGCACATGAATAATGACTGGCTTGACTTACAAGTCATATAATTTGAGAAATTCAATTAGGGGAGATAACATCTCCGGCAATCAGTCCCAAAAGGAGACTAAAAATATCATGTTAGAAAACGTGGATTGAATGAGGAAAGTTCTTGAGGAACTAATGTTTCATATGTGAAACCTCTATACTCATTTCATAATCAACTTCACATTGACAAAAATAAGAATTTTATTCACTGCAGTGAACTATTGAAATATGAGATAAAATTCTCAATACTCGTGAAGAGTAGTATTGGCTACACCAATATTAGCTCAACCTGAAGTTCGAGCATATGCAGGAATATTTACAAAGATTACATCTTGTAAACCTTGAGATTGACATGGTCCAGAAGTACCTTAGTCATTTGTCAAGCAAGAATTTTAATGTTCGTCACAATACCTGTAAGACCCCTCGAAAATTAATTTTCAATTACGATCCGGTTCAAAATGTACGGTCAAATTTGTCGTCAAAGAACAAATTTAAATTGGATGGTTCAAGTAATACATGAAAAGTTGACTAGCGTCAACTAAACCTTACGTAATTAAGAATCATAAATTTCAATCAAACACTCATAATACCGGAAAGAGCACGAAAGAAATGAACTCAAAATCGAGAAGTATCAACGCAATTTCAGTTGAGCGATAAGTATTTGGTGCAAGCACAAAATAGTAGTTGAAATCAACTACCACTATTTAGTTAATTTGTAAATGAAATGTTGTGCTAGCTAGTAAATTGACTATTTAACTAGTACTATGTAAATAAATTGTATCTCCCTATCTACACTAATGTATACACACTTGTACACATACAAGAATACCACATACTTGTACTTCATCCTACACTATAATTAGTCTTCTTCTTCCTCATTCACTCTCTCATTCTCCAACACTTCAACCTCCATTGATAAACCTCCATAGCCGAACCTCTTTAAGCTTCAAATCCCCAGTTATCATCCACCATTTCTCACATGCAAATATATATTCCTTATCCTCTCAACTTGAGAAAGCTAATGACACAACTCAATTTATGATCAAAGCACAATCAAAGAAGTTAGAAGGTAATAAATCTCACTCACTCTTCTTCCTTTCAATTTTATTCCATAATCTCAATTGTCTTCAACACTAACAAATCTAAATGCATTCAACACTTGCTAGGAGTTCAATTTGTCAATCCAATTTCGAAGTGGAGAATGAATTCATCCAAAACCCTATGAGAAAAGTGATAAGGTGGGTTAAAATCATTCTTCTAAAACTACTTTCTCATCTTGATGCATGCATGTTTTCTTGATGAAATATTGATCACTTTTCCCTTACAAACTAAAGTAAATGAGCAATATGGCCTTAGCATCGATTGGGTAAGTCACTTAATGAATTGCATGTTGATTTTGAAGAAGTAGAAGCTCAAGTCTTGAAATTTCTTAAATCCCATAAGCAATCTGCCCTGTTTTTGTAAAATACAAAATAAATACTTTCGCTCGTTTATTGATATTGCGAATTTAACTGGATATGAACAACATTATAATTCACCTCTGAGAGTTGGAATTAGGTTAAAAAGAGATTTAATGAATTGAATAAAATTCGCGAAAGATTCAGCAATTACAATATTTACAGAACAAGGTACTGTTAGTAAAACACAAAATATCCTTCTTTAAAATGAACAAATATGCTCTAAACTCTGGACAATGAAATATACATGAGATATAAAGATGTCCCAACAAGAATCCTGATATTTGGGGTTGTAGAAAATATTTTGTGAATATTTTTTCATCATTGCTCCCTGCAGGAGCATCCTAGGGAGAAAATTCATAGATGATAGACTATAAATGTGTTCTAGACCCAAAAGTACGTTTTGAATAGAAAATTCAATCAGCTATCATAAAAAAATGATAAACAGCAGATTTAACTATGTTTGACCACCAAAATGTATTTTATAAGTAGAGACTAGTAAGCTGCCATAATCGGAAGATTAAAAACCGAACTTGAATTCGAAGTTTATCGCACGGATAACTTCAAGGACCTAATTAAAAAATTATAAATGACTTAAGATAAGTAATAAATCTTTTGGAATGGATTTGACCCTAGAGGTTAACCTTCCTTAAGAGAAAAATGAAATTGTGCGTGGAGATTATTTCGATCTTCGCACCTCTAACAACACATTTCCAATAATTTTATATATCGATAACACGTCTAAAACGTGATGAAGGAAAAGAAGTTATGATAACAAAAAAAAAAGAATCATAATAATAAACGAGGGTGACAACCTCGCTAAAAAGAGATTCAGACGAGGGTGGCAACCTCGCGTAAAAAGAGTCCTTAAATTGAATTGCAGTCGCTAAGTGCCATGCGGAGTGAAGTGCTACATCGCGTATTTGCGGTGGCAGCCACCACTCGAGTCCGTAGGGGCCACCTCTAGAGGACTAACCTATCATGTTTGTGATGATCCTTGATTTGAATTATGGCACTCGCTAAGTGCATGCGGAGCGAAGTGCTACATCGTGTATTTGCAGTGGGAGCCACCTCTTGAGTCCGTAGGGGCCACCTCTAGAGGACTGACCCTTAATGATTGCAATAACTAAATATATATTGTTGGAATAAAACTCCCGGTCGAGATGTTAAATCAAAGAAATGACAAGAATTACTATGAAAGAATCAATATTTATAATTGAAACAACTAAAGTTTATAACAAGATATGAGTTTGATAACGCAAAAATGTGCATTTAGGATTTTGGTCGATCCTAACAAATTTTAACCAGTTGATCTCTTCAAAACACGTTTAATACATGTGTCACTTATGATCAAACAAATCAAACTTTTTCTTAAAATAAAGACCCCACCCCGTTACCCACTGAGCTCGTTTGGCTTACCCCCATCTTTTCTAAAAACTCTTTTAGATAAATTGGATTTTCATGGGATCCGCATTGTGTCATCAAGTGAAGATCATAAAATGCAAGAAGAAGCCTTCCGCTGATGAATCAAGATGTTTACATTTCCCGATTATTGGAACAGTTGTTAGTTAAATATTTTCGAAAGTTGTACCCTTTAGACAGCGAGATGTGTTGTATGTTAACTTCTCGAAAAATTGTAATTTGATATTAAATCTAATGTATATTATTAGTTGCATCGTATCACCTCCCGGATTTCCGGGGTGTTACAATACCTCCTGAAAAAGGTACATTTATCTTGTCAACTAAATAGTGACAACGATTGAAAAGCAATGAGAACGTTTGTGCATTCATGAGCAATTGTTGCACTCTTTTTCCCTTCGACTAGGTTTTTTATCCCATTCGATTTTTCCTAGCAAGGTTTTTAACGAGGCAACATTATAAGCACATATAATTATCTCCACATCTCCATATCTTTGATATATGTGATAAAGAAAAGGTCATGAGACTTATTGGGCCAACCTTACAATATTATGGAGTGATGTTATGAAACATTGAAACTACATGATGTTCTAAGTATTTGAAAAGTTCTTCCACATGAAGACGAGCCACATATTACAGAAGTTTTTCTCCGCCATTATCTATGAGAATAAGATTCCATCAACGTACAACAGATTTGAAGATTTGCTCACCAAATCATATCAGACATCTCATTTGAGAACTTGGTCCGAAAAATTGGAATTGCAGCAGTTTGAAGAATTACAGTGATGCGATCAGGGGAGTTGGATACGAACTGCACTCTTTTTCCCTTGACTAAGTTTTTATCACAAAGGGTTTTTACTAACAAGGTTTTTAATGAGCCAGTATCTCGTATACCAACCATCACCAACTCATGTCCATTCAAGGGGAGTGTTATGGATAAATGCACAATGAGTAATGGATGGAAGTTGGTGGATAAAAGGATTAATGTACAAGTTAGTGGATGAAGAGATAAATGTGTACCAAGTTAGTAGAGATGTATTTGCCCATTCATATACTATTAGTACCTTGAGATACATCTCCACATATATAAATACCTATTATGTACTCCCACTTTGGTGTGAAGAATGAACTCTAAATTCTCTCCATTCTCTTCTCTATATTCTTTTCTTTATTCTACTCTTACTCTCCTACTACTCTCTTTTCTATTTAACATGTTTTATGTTTTACTTTTACTTATAACAATGATTTTCATAGTAACAGTGACTATAACTTGTGGCAATCAGCATTTTCAAGTGACAAAGCTGGAAACGTACCAGTTGGCTTTCTGCATTTTCACAATTTCCTCAAGTACAATCAAATATTCACTAATCTACCTGAAAGTTTCCTGCTAATGGCTGACAAAGAGAGACAGAAATAAAAGGCACAATTACTGTACCAAATCCCACACTGGAAATATACACGGCCATAGTCGCATCACTGATGTACGAGACCAAAAGGATGCCCATTTGTCAGAGAATCAGAACAAACAATCTACTCAGATTACTCTTCTATGACCTCCAAATGCCCATATCTGCGCCATCAAAATACAATTACTCATTAGACCTCAAAATTAACTAGTATCACAATAGCTTCTCACGCTCCGTATAATATTGATCGAGTCATCGCTAATCTTGGTGCTTTATAACGGTAGTCAAATTTGGGTACAATGACTAACTATCCAATTTTCATTCTCTAGCACCAAAAATGAACGAACCACATTGCTCCCACGTGCAGCCATAAGAAATCAATTGCTCCGGCAAAATCTTGTGACATGTCATTGAATTTCAGTTGTTTCAGCTGGGAATTAGGGTTTCAAAATTCATTTTACCCCAGTATTTTGGTGACATGCCACCAGATTTTGGCAGGAAAAGCAACTAAGCTAACTCCGGTAACACGTGTTAGTCAAGTGGGTCTCTGTTCAATTTTTATCCCGGATGATACAGATTGGACATTAGGCATTGTGTACTCAAACTGGTACCACTGTAGACTGGAGAGTACTAAAAGTGGAGGTGGCTCACTCTAGAAAAAAAAATTTAATCCTGCCAATCTCCACCATACTTTAATGAATCCAGAATAGATGCACAAGGCAAGGAGTTTAATGTTGAGAATTTGTAAACTGGATACAAATTATAGAATTAAATTAGGGTATGGAATCAGTCTATATATTGACACTGAAATAGTAAATATATTTCTGACATCCTGAAAAATATTTCCCTTCATTGTCTAGCTAGCTCACTGGAGCATTTTGGTCATTGACTTATTGCAATCAATTATCAAACATCTAGTTAATCGGGGAAATTAGGAAGTGTAATAATTTTCTAAGTGTTGGCATCAGTGTGCTGCTTTTGATTGTAATTAGGTAGATTTTGAAAATTTTCAGAACAAGAGGCTGTAGAGATGGACTGTGCTGTGATTATCTTCTAGGCATTTCAGAAATTGCAAAAACAAAAAAAAATAATAATAATGGAGAGGAAAGAAATCTAGTCGATGAAGGGAATTATGTAAACTGAAACAATTCTCAAATAAAGTGAGCATCAGACGTGTGATTTTTAGCAAATATTACAGGAGCTCTTAGTAATTTTGCCAGATGGATGTCATATTTCCTGAAGGTAGAGAAGTTTGAAATTGGTGGAAATGAATTGTCTCATGTATCCAAAATAGCAACATCATAATGTCATGGTTTATTTCAACTAACCTTCAGGTTTGTGTCGTAACTTCCTGTACACAAGGCACTGCCATCAGCTGAAAGTCCCAGACAGCTGATCCTGGCATCATGAGAATTTTGAAGTGATCCCAAGTCCAATACCATCTATCAAGAAGAATGTGAGTTAGACCTTAATCTGAACATGAGAAAAGATGCAGAATTCTACATTCTTTTTCTTACTCACTCCAATTTTTTTTATAAGACGTTCTAGCATTTACACATAAATTAAGAAATAATCTGATTTTCAACAATATCTTGGTTTACTCACTCAAACCACAATTAATTAATACTACTACTAATGATTAACCGTCCAACTTCAAGTATACTATTAACTTTTCCACTATACATCAACTTGGATTATGTGCATATATGAAATGGAAGGGTAATTGTGTACTCCCCAAGAAGAAATAAATGAGCTTGCTTTTAATTGAGTCCAAAACGTCTTATAAAAACCAAATGGAAAAAAAAAGCCAAAACGTCTTATAAATAAAATGGGAGGGAGTATTTTACAAGGGCAGACTGAAAACAACAAATGTATTGTCACCTCTGCCAATAATGTATCCCACACGTAGAAATCACCATTGGTGTATCCAGCAAAAAGGAGGCGGCCAGAGATCGAGAATGCAATTGACGTTACTGAAGGGAACTCATTATCAGCGTGTGGTTGATTATATTCTTGTAGCTGGTGCCCAGTTCTGATGTCAAACAGTCTGCAACTCCCATCATCTGAACCAGTTCCAAATCTATTCCCATCTGGAAAGAACTTGACAGTATTAACATCTCCCTCATGACCATGGAATGTACGAACAGCTCGACTAGCAACACGTGTATCCCACAAACGGGCAGTTGAATCACAAGAGCCAGAAATGAACATCCTGGAGTTGGATCCATTGATAGAGACACTGGTCCAAAACACTAGATATTAAGCTCCTTGCAACCATTCAATAGTAAGAGAACATTACTTATGGATGAAGTTTCTTAATCATATAAAAGAGCAGTTTGCAACAGCAACTATATTAATAAGACGCGCTGTTGTTAGATACTTGACTGACTATGTCGTAAGTTGTGTTGCGTAACTGACAGCAAATTTTGGTAAGGTATTACAAATGTAATAGCAAATCATGGAGACGGTGTTAGCATCTAGCGTTGACTTCAAGAAACTTAGTTTAGTATACCTTAAATAGTAAGAGAATATTACTTATGGGTGAAGTTTGTGATAATTTGTAAAAGCAGCTAGAGATTGCAACTGCATCAAAAGCACGGCCCTTGCGAGATATATAATGACTATAAATTGTTAGTTTCTATTGTGTAACAGCAAATTTCAGTCGGGGCCTAATAGCAAATTCTGGGGAAGCTGTCTCTATCTAACTTCAAATTTTAGGATGGCTTAGTCTGGCACGGCAACAAATATTTATAAGTCTTGCCGCCAGAGGCAAATCCAAGACGGGGGGTCACTCAACCCAACTCGACTTTCCCTTGCCTCTTTATAAATAGTCCGAGGAGAAAATTAATTTCACATAGTAGTTAAACATAGTAACTCCGAAATAGTTTGCATACTGTGTTTCAGCAGAGTGGATAGAGTCATCTTCTAGCAAGCTAAGGGTCATGGGTTCGACACTCGTAGTTTGTTGAAGGATTAGCAGAGATTCATGAAATCATATCAACTCTCAGGATATGTATGTCATATTTCCAAATAATGTTAACAGGAAAGATATGAAACATTACAAACACATTATATGATATATAGTTCAAAGGATTGCTAACATACCACTGAACATCAGCTGTATGCCCAGACTGGAACTCGCCTCCAAAGACTGATGTTCTCAGTCCCGTAGTTATATCCCATAAAATGCATGTTTGGTCACCAGAAGCAGTTATGAGATGTGTATCCTCATCCGGAACATACTGACACGAAGAGACATAACCCTTGTGTCCACTAAGCATTCTGGCTACTGGCAAATTACCATCCCTATCTGTCTGTGAGTTTAGATTAAAGATGGAGCAAACACTATCGAGGCCACCACAAGCCACTGATTGCCCACTGGGTGAAAAGGCACAGGTCATGACCCAAGCACAAGGTAGCTTGATCGCGTGAGTCTTTTGGCTTGTGAGAGCATTCCACACAATTAATCTGCCATCTTGGGACGCACTGACAATACGATTACGTTCAGGTGTCCAATCCAGTGAATACACCTACAATCGATTTCCAAATTAAATGCGCTATGGATCCAGAAATTATAGGGTTTGTGGAGTAACATACAATAGTAACGGTACTATTATACTGAAGTTTGTTCTACTTCGTCGAACAGATTTCTTGAAGTGATAATTTGGTTGAAGTTTCTGCAAAAGATTTGGCGCATATAAGCACTGAAACCCTGTCTAGCTCTAGCTATATGAAAAACTGCAATAGCCAGTAAGACCATGTGTTGGCCGGTCATGTACAAGACAAAATTCAACTGACTAACTCCTACATCTGGTGTTATCCTATTTAATTCTTCCCAACAAAACAAGAAACTAAATCATATGATCCTGTGTTTGATGTTGTTCCACATAATTCCTCAAACAAGCCAAGAGGCTAAATCACATTATAAAAGCGACCAATTAACCGACAGGCAAGATCTAAGAGAGGGGATGAGTGTATCAGTGTAGTAATCCAGAAATTACTACAGGAAAAAAAAAAAAAAAAAAAGCATTATAGTTGGTCACTCATAATAACACATTAAAACTGACCATATCTAAGGTGAGTGGTGGGAGAGTACGGGCAGTGCAATAACTGAGAAACCACTAAACAAACCGAAACACTGTAGTGGTAAAGTCGCAGCACATAATTTAAACATACAATGAACAAATACACACACTAGGGGTTAGTCATTATAGTGCTTCCAGGACAACAGAGCCATAATCTCATTATTTGATTACCATCAGAATTTCTCTAGCTCAAGTAAAATGCAATAAGTCGAACATTTAACATAGCTATATTTACTTATTTAGCAAGAATAAGCGCAAAAAGCTGAAAAAGAGCACTATCTAGCTGATGTTAAAGGAGGTGTTTACTAAATTAGCCAGATGATTTACAAAATATATACTCCAGTTTAAAAAGAAAGCAGCTACATTATTTTCTAATAATTTACCTAAAGGAATCTTATTTAATCGGGTAAGTAACTGATTCGTAAGCCGCTAAACGTTCATGTAACATACTTATTTACTCCAACGATCAAATAAAGCAATCCAGCAGATAAGCTCGGGTCAGACATAGACATAGACTTGGACTATCTAAGTTGAAATGTTGAAATGAGGAATTCACTACAATCCAGCAAATTCCGAAACATAAAAACATTAATGTAAAGTAAGTTGTTGGAAATATTAGAGACTTACTAATCAGTTACTAATCAGTGAGAAGGAAAATGATAAAAGTAGTATGTGATAGAATTACATCTCATCTAAAAAAGCTCGAACTCGTAGACATGTGTGAAATCTAATCATTTATATTAATACTCCAATAATAGTATGTAGTACCTTCCCCGTATGGCCCTGCAAAGTCCGGCAGCAGACGAGATCAGTGGGGCCGAAAGTGACGGGAGTCTTCCCCTGAGCTCGGGCATATCCAGCAACTAAGAGAATAGCAGTAAGAAAATGAAACTCAAAACAGATCTGATATAGTAATTGAGTAATCATAAGAAAAGAAAGAGCAAAATTGGAACCATCAGTGTCGAGTAGAAGTAGACGCCTTTGCTTGAGGCGGTCTCTGAGAGAATTAACGGTCTCGGTGGCGGCCACATGGCGGTCTTTGAGCTCAGCAACTGACATTTTGAAAGGGCAAAGGAAGAAGAAGAAGAAGAAGCAGCGTTGGAATTAGGTGTTGTTAGGGTCCATCGGTTGTTAAACCCTAAGTAGGTGGTGGAGCGATTTGGAATGTGTGATTCAAATGGCAGATTTTGGAGTTTGAGTTGTCAGATTTGATGTTTTTCGCTACCAACACATACATATCATATCATTGATGATGATGATGACGACCCAGGGAAGGAGGAACACGGAAGAAAATAAAGCATTCACCATAAGCCGCCGGGCGGATCTACTACGCGACTTCCCTCCCAAGTCGAAATCTACTCCATTTCCGAGAACTTCATATGCGCGCGCGCGCACACACACATATATGTGTGATATGATAAAAATGATGGTATAAATGGAAGAAGAGATGTGCCACATAAGCAAAAATCATAGATGGCAAAATCAAGCCAAGAAAAAATGAATTTTAATTCTTAAGAAATAGATCAGCGGTGCATCCCGAATTTTGGAAAGAAAATCAGCACGAATTTTGGGGTATTTTTCTTTCAATATATTTACATATATATCTTTGGTGACATGAATAATAAAGAAATCACAACAGAAAGCTATAAACCAGAGTATGGATCGTGCTGATTTTCTCAACTACCTAATCAAGAGTCTCCATGCCATGCCATCATCATATACTAAATATATTTAAACAACATTATCTAACTAACTGAACCAGTGCATTCCGGATGAAAATAACAACTTATCTCCAATACTTAAATTGCAATGTTGCGCCAGGTTAGTCCTCCTCTATATCTAAACGACACTTATCTCCACGCCATCACAATTCATTTCAATGCATTCCACACACTCACACGCCATGTTCCAATACGTAAACCATAAATTACTTCGATCATCATCCGCCATGAAACATTCTCACACGAAAATGGACTGTCTTTCTCGATGCTACCGGATGATTTGCAGATGTACAATATGTTCTTGGTAGCCACATCAAGCATGTCGAACTTCTTCGCCATGGTCGTGAAAATGTAAGTATTATTCAGAAAATATATACTATTCCACCCAATGTATTCAAATATTGTTACTCACTTTTCGCCTTTTATTAGAGGAAAGGTATTGAGGCACAACCGCTGAATATGTTTCTCCAGCCTACGAGACTATTTGCAAATGTACCTCATGTTTTTGGTCTCCATATCAAAGCTATGGGTTAGTACAATGGTGAGGAAGAAGGGTCTATGGTGGAAACGTCTTCGCCCAAAATATTGTGGTAGTTGACGTAGAGCTGTTTTCCTGTTTGGGGAGAGGGTAGTACACTACAGTGGCGAGGAATATTTGGATTTCAACTGGAGCCGACTTCGTAGTGGTGCTTTGTGGTGTCACAGTGGCGCCAGAGAGGTGGGTTTGGTGGTGGATTAACGGACATTTTGAAGTTAATTTTTCAGGTGAATTATGTATATAGTGTGATTTGTTGTGTTGATTGAGGTAAAGGTAAAAAGATCTGATCTTCATTTTACTGAGAAAATCATACAGCTGTTGTACAAATGACGTGGTACAGCCACTTGATCAATAGCAACCTAAGTCATGTATAAATTAATTTCCACATTTACTTATTCATTTCAAATTACAAACGATTGAAGAGAAAAAAAGAAACACAGATAGTGGCTAGCGAGATATTAGGTTTCATCCTCACTTCACCTCACCTTTACTATCTACTTGGGAAATCTCATTATCAGTTGTGTATAGTAGTATAATATTTGGAAATAGGGTTGCAGTGTTGTCAGGGTAATCATTTCAGATGTAAAATAAGCCATGGTTTTTCAAATTCATGTCATGCTCTATTTCCTAATTATTGCCAATGACAACAAATTACAAATCTTTATGTAACATAATTTTAGTTATGTGCGAGGACTCAAAAAAACAAGGAATATAAATCTCTAGCCATTTAGAAATGAAAAGACGTTAAATGGCAGCTCCAAAATTCATTTATGGGAAGTTTGTTGAGATATGAAAATTAACTGGTTGTTTGATATAGAGTAAAAAAACTAAGTTAAGGAAAAATGTTAGTTGATGAATAGTATGGTTTAAAGTTGTTGGTTTGATTGAAAAAGTAAAGATGGAGTAATAGTAGGGTCGAAAGAGAATGATGATTGTTTAGTGGAGAAAAATTTGAGTTAATCTTTTTACAGTAAAAAATACAAAACAAATACCCTGAAATATTTTAACGGATGAATAGTCTGCTTTAGTTGTATCCCAAACAGACTCCTCCATCCAAATAAAAACTTTCGATTTCCTTACTTTCTCTATTATTAAGAAAAATTATAAGATATTAGTTTGTGTTAGGTATTATATTGATAAAGGGGTAATTGGTTGAAAAAGTAGAAAATAGAGTGAAAAAATTGATGATAAAGTTGGACAAAAATAATAAAGATTTAGTTAGTGGGATAAAAACTTTCCATTTATAGGTTAGTGCATAACACAAAAAAGGAAAGTTATAAAACTTTTATTGGAACAGAGGTAATACACTGAAAGGATGAGAAGCAAGGTGAATGAATGGTCTACTACTCTTAAATATACGGATAGAAAAATTATTATTGATTTGCAACATATAATAGGTACAAATTCTTCAATCCCGGAACAAAACAAACACCATAGTTATATTAGCTATCTATATAATCTATATATTTATATTTGTAGTAAGTCTCACAGTCTCTAGATAATTTATCTAGAGACGGACCTATGTTGTCAAGAAATTTATCGATATTATTAATCAAAACGTCTATGTTATCAGCATTGATGTTTTTTCATACTCCAAAAGAAATGAATTTTGTTAACAACATAGACGTTTTGATTAATAAAAATAAATGATTTTTCTAAAAACATAGACCATCTCTAGATAAATTATATAGAGACTGTCTCTTATGTTACTTTGTGATATATATATATATATATATATATATATATATATATATATATATATATATATATATATATATATATATATATATATAAAGTGAGAGACTATTTAAAAGAAAAACCATGTCACATAGGACAAAATCTTATGAAAATTACAAAGCAGTTACAAGGTTCAATAAATTGAACATACCATTTACGTTGAATTTGAAAAGACATCTCAAGTCACATCCATTTAATTACTTTATGTATCATGAAGACCCAAGAGGATAAAATTAGTGTTTTTTAAAAAAATTTAAATTACGTACTAAAAATGTTATACTCCAATTACTTTATATTATTATATAAATAATTGAAAGAATACTTGGCGAATAATAATACATGCTTCTTATCTTATTCACTGAGGTAGCGATAAGTGTACCTTCGGAGGTTGAAGAGTGCATACCTCTTGCTGAAAAACGTATTGTTCAGTTGCTAGATAAATATACTCTAAATTTGTGGAGAGATATGAATGTAGACCAATCACCTTTCGAGAAACACAAGGAATCACGAAAGATAGCCATGAAGAGCCATAAAAAAAGGACATGGTTGCTCGGAGAAATAGTGGCATATCAGTGATAGGTAGCTTTTCTATTATCATTCAATTACACTTACAATAAGTAGATTGCCACACACAATTAAGTTAATATTTGTATTATTTGTTTTGTAGCTTACCAAGACATGGCGATCCCACATATGTGTGTGGGTATTGTGGTGCACTTATGTGGTTTGACGAGAAGATTAAAAATAGTCCATTGAGTCGTCCGAAATTTGGTTTGTATTGTAGTCGTGGTAAAATGCAGCTACCCCTCCTCAAACAACCTCCATGAATGCTACGTGATCTATTGCAACATAGACATATTAAGAGTCGTAATTATGTTGAGCACATACGTTGCTTATAATATGATGTACTCTTTCACATCGATGGGTGGCATCCAAGGCAACTCAGTTAACAATGGACATGGTCTTTATACATATAGGCTTGGTGGGAATAATTATCATTGACTTGGTAGTTTGTTACCAATTGAGGGCAAATCTTCAAAGTTTTCACAGCTTTATATGTATTGTGGCGAGGATGAAAATCAAGATAGAATTGATGTTGTCCGGTACTATTTAACTGTCCTTTTTATTACGGATATTGAATTCATTAAAATTCTATGTAATCATGTATATAATATGATTCAAATTCAATATTGTTTTTGCAGATCAAAAAGTCCAGTTGCGATTGATTCATCAATCGTAGAAGATCTAAAGAATATGATAGATGTCGAAAATCCAATTGCCAAGAATTTTCAGATGGATGTTGATCGTTTCAAGGAGAGCTCTGATAAGGATGTTAAGTTATGTCTCATTAGAAGGAGGTCACGTGATGGGTGCATGTATAATCTGCCAACATGTTCCGAAGTTGCTGCATTAATTGTTGGTATGTTTGAATAATTGCAACTTTTTTTTAAATCCTCATAACAATATCTTTAATCATTGTTAGTATGTATACTGGCAATATTTTATTTATCGACGCTCAGGTAATGATGAATATGATATGGATCCCCGTATATTGTCTTGGAGAAAACAGATGGTGATTTTAAACGAATTTCAGAACTGCATCCAAGCTACCTTCCAATGCATTATCCCCTACTTTTCCCATATGGTGAAGATGTGTACCATACAGATATTTTGCACTCTGATAAGTCAAATGGGCCAGACACACACTTACTATCAAGGAGTTCCTAGCATTTAGGATTTTTTATCGTGTTGATGAGGCTCAAACCATACTACTCAGCAAAAAGTTGTTCCATCAGTTTATAGTAGATGGCAATATGATGATGGAAGCACAGAGACTTGCTTTCATCATGAGGAACCAACCATTATTGAGGTCTGATAAGTATAGATCACTTGATGATGCTATTAGAGCAGGTATTATTGATCCAACTGAAAACGTTGGAAAAAGATTTGTGTTGCCATCATATTTTGTCGGAGGTCCAAGATATATGGTACAAAATTTTCATGACATGATGGCCATCTACAAGAGTATAGGATATCCATAGCTCTTCATCACATTCACATGCAATCCCAAATGGCCTATGATAACACGTTTTGTCGAGTCAAAGGGTTTATGACCCGAGGATAGGCCTGGCGTTATGAGTCGCGTTTTCAAGATGAAGTTTAACCAACTTATAAGAGACTTGAAGCCAGAAAACGTGTTTGGAAAGGCAATTGGAGGTAACAGACTATACATATCATCTCCTACTTATATTCATTTATAAAGTATTCTTATCATTTCACTTTAATTAACTATTTATTGCTCGTCTAATTATGCAGTCGTATACACTATTGAATTCCAAAAGCATGGATTGCCACAAACACGTATACTACCATGGGTTGACATAGAGGATAGGTGTTAGGAATATCTGTTAGTATTTTGATCACTCATCACATGTTCTTATCTTAGCCAGAAAGGTGATTAAGTGCTCTTGGTTCACTTGAACATTGTAAAAGAGGAAATCACTGAGTATGATTAGTCTAGTAAATCTTGTATTAGGATTATAGGTCTCTGAGTGTAATTTTGTATTTCAAGAAGACCATGAAGATCAATCCTAGCAATGGAGCTTTTCTGAAGATTAGAAGACTGAAGATTGCACAAGGTTTATGAAGACACAAAGGTTTAGTCTAACTCAGAAAGACTATGTCCTTAATCCTTTCATAAGTACATTAACTTACTTTGGAAATATGATTCTGGACATATGACATCATGAGTATGGAGCATGCAAGCCATCAGAAAGGCTCATGTATCCGTTGAGACTAAAGGACAATGAACAGTACTATGCATTAAATGCATCGGCAGAAATGCTGCAAAAAGCAAGTCCTCTCTGAAACAAGAGATAGTGACTTCTGAGTACATAGTTCAAGATATAAACGGATATAATTTGATAGAGAGCACAACGGATACAATTCAAACGCCTCTCAAATTTATCTATATATATCACACACTTAGATGCTTGAAGAACACACCTTAGAACGCTCTATCTTGCAAACTTACCATCAAGCAAAGTATTCTCTCAAGCACTCTACTACCCTTTCTGAAAGCTTTCTTACATTGAAGAATCACTAGTAGTTCTAAGTTGTCCGAACCTTAACAAGAGATTGTTATTCGTGAAAGAGTTGAACTATCGATACCCTTTCAAGCTCATTCTCCGGCGGACACCAATTACTTGGGTCAAGAAGAGCGCATCGTCATCCACTGAACAAGTGTATTAAGTAGTCTTGTTCTATTAGGCTCTCGGAAAACATAACTGAAAAGTTATACGAGAAGACTCTCTGACAAACCTTATAACCAACACCATCAAGGCGTGGAGTAGAAGAAGTACTTGATTTGGGAAATCAGGGAATAACTCCAAGGTTATCTGAGTAGAGGAAGTACTTAGCTCTAGGAGCTGGGGAATAACTCAGGGGGAACATTTGGTTGGGAACCATTTGTTTAAGAATCTTAGAATAGGATTATTGTAAGGTGAACTCAATTATCTGTTCTAGTGAATTCTAGGTCTCAGAAAGACCGAAGTGGATTAGTTGGAGGATTACGCCACCTCCAGATACCACTATACTTGCTGTGTTATTTACCTTTCTGTATTTACATTTCAGCAAAGCACACATACACTTACTTATTGTTTCTGCACTTACCTATCTTAAAGTCTTCCGCACTCTGAATTTAAGTATCAGAAACCTGAGAAACTGTGTTTATCGACAAAAGTTTTAAAAGACTATCCACCCCCCCTCTAGTCTTTTACTTTGTCGTTATCTGGACCAACAAGTGGTATCAGAGCAGGAGGTTCACAAGCCTTCTGACCAACCTAGATCCTGTGTAGGTGAAGGAACTTTGTCCCTTTCTCGAGGACTATATAATTTGTGTGTTATGTGCGTATGTCTCTGAGTGATGCTCCCGTTCTGAAGCCAGAAAACTACGAGAAATGGAAGAACAACATGATGCTCCATCTGGAGGCCATTAGTGATGAGATGATCTATGTCATCAATGAAGGGCCTATCAAAATCAGACAACTCAAACAAGTTACCGAGGTGTCTGATGGAAGAAAAGCCTCAGACAAGGAAGATGGAAGCGAGGACATGGCTGCTAGTGATAGTGGTCATGTTGCTCGTGGAAGCATTATATATGAAGACAAGCCAAGAGAGCTCGGACATCCAAGATGCCAAGAGACACAGATTGGATGGTCAAGCTCGTAATATAATCATCGATCGACACTGAGCACACAAGGTAAACTGGGTGCTAAAGCGAAAGTTACTGGCAGTTGATTGAAGAAATTTGTGCCGAAACAGAGAAAACCAAAGAAAACAAGTTCGAAGTTCTTAAATTGAAGTTCCAAAACTTCAAACAAGGTCCCACTGAAACTCTGGAAGAACTTGATTTCAGATTTACTACACTTATGAGTGATATGGCTGCACTTGGTGAAAGCAAAGATACTTCTAGTCAGAAAAGATTAAGACTATTGTCAGAAGTCTCAATCACAACTGGGAACACACTAAGTTCTTTTATTTCAATCAAGGGATGCCAAATATTACTCCAGTAGAGCTCTTCTCTCATCTTGCTACTGTAGACTATGAGACAACTCAGAGAGAACAAACGGCTGAAAAGTTGCAAAGTGTTGCTCTAGTTTCTCAAGGCACTTCTGAAAAGAAGGATACCAAAGAAGCATCTGAAGAAAATGCTCTTGCAGTAAGACACATGAAGAAATTTGTGAGTCAAGAGATTGAGAGAAGAAAAGCAAAAGAAAAGCTGAAAAAGCATCTTGGCCCAAACTATCATCAGTACAAGAACATACAAGTGAACAACTCTCAACACCCCCATTCGTAAAGGTGTTAGTAAATCGCAGAAATAGGAAATGATATCTGCTTCTATTGTCAAAAGCCTGGTCACTTCAAGAGAGATTGTCCTGCTTTAAACAAGCTCAAGACAGGTGACAAGAAGGACAGAAGAAATTTCAAGAGAAATCAAAGGGCCTTACTGACTGAAGAAAGGAAGAAGATTCAAATTCAACTTGATGCTCTAGACTTTGAGACAGATTCTGAAGATGGAGATTCAGATGACTCAAACCTACCATCACCAGAATTGTGTGGAATCACCCACGATGTAATTGACTTCGGCCTTAAGAAGAAAGAAATGTGTGGAGTTGCTGAGATTGCTGGTCCAGACATCTCCAACATTGAAATGTGTCTTATGGCTGATGAGGCAACTAACAATTCACAATTTCTGTACTATGAGAGTGATGATGGAATTGAGGATCTGGAGTTGGTCAAGAGTGAATTGGATCGTTATGAGAAAGAATTTCTGGAAGCACAATCCAAAACCAGAATTCTAGAGGAAAGCAAAGAAACTCTTGAAAAAGAGGTTACTAAGCTAACCAGAGTATCTGAAAACAAGAACGCTGAAATAGCCTTTCTGAAATCTCAGATATCTGAGAATGAAAATTCTCACAAACTAGCCTTGAATGAACTTACCAAGAAAATGATGAAGCTGCTTTCTGAGAATGAAGAACTCAGAAAGAAAGAGCTATCCTTCCAATCTTATGCAAAGGCTAGTGACACTCTCGAGGTTCAATCCTATCTAAGAGATCCCTCTGAGAAAGGTGGACTTGGACTCGATGAACAATCGAGTAATTCATCTCCTCTGAAGAAGAGTGATGAAAGGTTGACCTTTGTAAAAAGTCAACAGAATGGTTCTTCAACCACCTATAGCATTGGTCAGAAAGCTAGGGTAGTTGACAAAGGAAAAGGAGTAGCAACCCAACCTTTGAAAGAACAACAAGTTCACAAGAAACTTGTGGATGAGGTTTCTGAAAAGAAACACAACCCTCAGACATGTAACCATCCACATTGCTATATTACTAGGAAAGGAAGAATTGCTGGAATAGGCAAATTCTCTACTGTACCATTTTATGAAAATAAAGACGGTGTAGAAACTAGTAAGGCTTCTGAAGAATGTATTCAGAAAGCCAAAGGTGTTCGAAATGGCATTGGCTATCGTGCTATTGGAAAAGTTCTTCTGCAACAATATAAGGAAGGACAAGAACAATGGCGCAAGGCTGATATAGCAATAAATGTATGGAAGAAATCAAGCCATCGAAAAACTGAATGCCGAGCTAGAAGGAACTCGCCGAAAGGCTAAGTTTGTCAAAAGCAATCCCGAAACCTGTGGTCCGAAAGCACCAAAAGGAACACCTAGAAACACCAAGAATGAAAATTGAGATCAAAATTACTTATTATATTGCATCTCATTCTGATAAAGTTAGACAAAAAAAAACTCCCAAGAAATTCACTAAAATGTGGATTCCTACTGGAAGAATGTTTAGTCTAAATGGTTCTATCTCTGAAGCAAGAACCTAACTCCTGTTTCTTGTTTTGTGCAGAACGCCTCTTGGACTAAGGCTCAATGGCTATTTGATAGTGGATGTGGAAATCACATGACAGGAGACAAAGCAAATCTGGTCAATTACAAAGCTTGCAACAATGGACCAGACATCAGATTTGCTGGAGGAGAATTAAATCCCTCTCTGGGATTTGGCAACGTCAAATTAGGATCACTAACTATCACTGACGTATTACATGTTAAGGGTTTGAAATATAATCTATTTAGCATGAGCCGGTTTGGACAAAGGGATTTATTCAAAGCAAAGTATTGCAAACTTATTGACGACATGAGTCAAAGCAAAAGCCTTGCGGCTCGGAAAAGCGATCTTTATGTTGCCGACTAGGCATCTCGCCACAATCAAGAATGTCTCATGGTGAGTCAATCAGTCACATGAAGAGCACCGGGTTATGGCACAAAAGAATGAGTCACTTGAATTTCAAAACTCAACAAACTTGCAAGAAAGAGTTAGTGGTTGGCCTTCCCAAAACATCTTCGTAAAGGATGGTATATGTTCTGCGTCGATGGGGAAACAATCTAAGATCTCTTTCAAGTCCAAAATCGACACTCTAGTGTTAGACCACGCAACTATTACACATGGATCTTTTGAATCATCAGAACTAGTTATGCAGAAAGAAGTATGGTCTTGTTGTTATAGATGACTTCTCAAGATTCACTTGGGTTATCTTCAAGCACAAACTGATGCTAGGTGGAGATACCAAACTTGAATAAGCTTGAAGTCATGAAAAGGGACAAGGTATCTGCAATCGTAATGCATGGTATCGAAGTTTGTCAACCAAGACATAAAGGAGTTTTACAAAGAAAGGTATACAACACCAACTTTCCTCTCAGAAAACACCACAACAAAATGGTGTTGCAGAAAGGAAAATAGAACACTTAAAGAAGCAAAGAAGGACAATGCTAGTGACATCGAGATAAGTGAAGTTTATTGGGTTGAAGTCGTAAACACAAAGATGCTACACTCGTAATGTATGTTTGATAAACAAACACTATGACAAGACCCCTTATGAACTCTTGGTTGGTAGACCCCCTAATATCAATCATCTAAAAGTATTTGGTTGTAGATGTTTTGTTCTTAACAATGGAAAAGAGTATCTAAGAACATTTCACCGAAGGCAGATGAAGGTGTGTTTCTTGGTTATTCTATGAATAGCAAAGCCTACAGAGTTTACAACAAAAGAACAAAGAAGATTGAAGAATCAGTTCATGTTGTATTCTATGAAGGAAGCAAGAAAACACCCCTTGCTGATGAACTCTCAGAAAGGTTCAAGGAACTAATGATAAAGGATTCTGAAGAGGAACTCTCAGAAAGGAAAAACATCATTGTGGAAAGAGAGGATGACTCTGACGAAGAAAAGCATGAAATGCCTAGTAACAACCAGATGATTCTCAGACATGATGAAGAATTTCCTATGAGAATTCCAGAAATGGAAACTGAAGATGTTCATCAGAGAGCTAACTCTGGAAATGACCTCTCTGACAGGCATGTCCCAAAAAGCTCTCACAATGAGCAAGTGTCAAACATTCACCGCCCTTCTGAGGTGCAACATGTCACAGATACTGAAGAAGTATCAAGTCATAATCATAGTGATTCACATTCAGATCACATAGATGTTGACCCTACTAGCCCTAAACCCATGATGAGATGGATCAAGGATCATCCTGCAAAAGACGTGATTGGACCAATCAATCAAGGTGTTAGGACTAGGAGAGCAATAGCTGAAAATGCTAACTCTCTCTTTGGATGTTTTATCTCAAACATTGAACCAAAAACTATAGAAGAAGCATTAAGAGACCAAGACTGGATCTCAGCAATGTAAGAAGAGTTGGATCAGTTTGAGAGAAACAAAGTCTGGAAACTAGTTCCATTTGTAGAAGGAATATCTGTGATTGGAACTAAGTGGGTTTTCAGAAACAAGATGAATGAATCTGGTGAAATAACCAGAAACGAAGCAAGGTTAGTTGCCAAGGGATTCACCCAGACTGAAGGTTTAGATTTTGATGAGTCATATGCACCAGTTGCCAGATTGGATGCAATAAGACTCTTTCTGGCCTTTGCAGCTCATAAAGACTTTAAAGTTTATCAGATGGATGTCAAGAGTGCATTCTTGAATGGTGAACTTGCTGAGGAAATCTATGTTGAATAACCACCTGGCTTTGAAGTTTCCTCAGAAAGTAGAATGGTCTATAAGCTACAGAAAGCTCTTTATGGACTGAAACAGGCTCCAAGAGCATGGTATGACACTTTGGCTAAATACCTTCTGGAAAGTTGTTTCAAGAAAGGTGAAGTTGATAAAACTTTATTTACTTTAAACCATGATGGGAAACTACTCTTAGTTCAAGTATATGTTGATGACATCATATTTGGATCTAAGGACAAGCAACTTTGTGATGACTTTGCAAATCTCATGAAAAGTAAGTTCGAGATGAGCATGATGGGAGAATTGAACTATTTCCTAGGATTGCAAGTCAAGCAACTCAATGATGGAATATTCATTAGTCAGACAAAGTATGCAAAAGACATGCTCACAAAGTTCAATCTTAAGCCTTCTGAAAAGAATGCTAAGATACCTATGAGCATAGGAACCAAGATGACCTATACTGAATCAGATAAGAGTATTGATGAATACAAGTATAGGAAATTGATAGGTTCACTACTCTACCTTACTGCAAGCAGACCTGATATTCAATATGAAGTTGGAGTGTGTGCTAGATTTCAAACAAATCCAATGCAATCACACTACAAAATTGCTATGAAAATATTAAGGTATGTGAAAGGTACAGTAGATGTAGGTTTGTGGTATCCTAAAGAAAGTGGATTGAGTTTGGCTGGTTACTCAGATGCTGATTATGCTGGATCAATGCTTGATAGGAAAAGTACCTCAAGAACTTGTCAGTTTCTGGGAACTAGACTTATCTCATGGTTTAGCAAGAAACAAAACTCAATTGCAACTTCTACTAAAGAGGCTGAATATATTGCTGCTGGTTGTTGTGCAAAACAAATTCTGTGGATTCAACGACAACTCAGAGACTATGGACTCAATGAAGAGAAAACTCCCATTTTCTATGATAACACAAGTGCTATTGCAATCACACAAAACCCCAAGTTCCCTGCCAGAACAAAGCACATTGATGTTAGACACCACTTCATCAGAGACCATGTTGAGAAAGGCAATATAGAGATACTCAAGATTGGCACAGAAGACCAACTTGCAGATATCTTCACTTAGCCCTTACAAGAAAGCCGGTTCTTGACCTTAAGACATAATCTTGGATTAATGGAGTTGCCTAAGGACTGAAAAATTGTCCTGAATCTCTAAAGGCTGAATAAGTGAGTAGGCCTCTGAGAACAGGTTCTCAGAAAGCCAAGTTGATAAGAAGTGATGCAAAGGTTTCTGAATAGCAATACTCAGAAAGACATAACATTTCTGGAACGGGTATCCAGAAAGGCAAAGGTCGGTACGCACCTAATAAGTAAATAAAACTAGAACTTACTTACTGAGTGGGTCAAATGCATTCAAACGACTGAAGCTTCTGACACTTGAATTCAGAAAGCTATTTAGTCATAGAGAGAAATGGACACACAAAGCCCAAAAAGTATAAGTTCTGAAAGTCAAACATGTGCAATGTCTTGTATTTTTACCATTTTCATGATAAACAATATATAGATAAGGACTTGACACTCAGAATGATAAGCTCAAACGATTAAGTGTTCCTACTCTTTACTAAGTGACACAATGAATGTAGCATATTAAAAATCCATCAAGTCGGCACATTACCATTTGTTGATTGATATCATTACAAGATATTCAATATAAGCCCTTGATGAATAAACGTTTGATCTCAACGGGTGAGATCAAAACAAAGCATGTAATGTCTATTGAGAAATGCAGACATGGCCCACTACGCATTTAATGAAGTACAAAGGACGTACCACGCCTATGCAGATGCAAAGACACGCATTCATATTCAGCTATATGTATGTTGTATCTATGTACATTTTGTCTGCTATATATATAGGATTTGGTCAAAAGACAAACACTTTTACCAATTCCGAAATTCTCAAACTTGCATCAAAATAGCAAAATCTCTCAAGATTTCTGCAAATCCCCTCTGCAAAACTCAACTTCTTGTGCTTAGTCTTCTGAAAAGATAGACTAATCTCGATTAATTGTGCAATATTCATCTGAAAAACACTCACTCTAAACTCTATATAAGGGATGGCACCCAAGAAGATGACCACCAAGAACCCTAAGGCATCCTCTCCTGCGCCGAAAAGCAAGGAGGAAAGGAACTTAAGGTGTTGAATAAACGCCTTCTGGGAAAGTTTACCCCATCGGACTGGAACCCTAAACACAAAATGAATTGGGGAGCCTTTCTAGTAAAGAGATATGTACCGGCAATTATATCTTCAAAACCAGAAAGAAAACTGATATTGAGAATGCTGAAGAATTCCCATATCTACAAGCTTCTATCTGCTGCACCCAGTGGACTATCCACACTGGATGTACTGGAGTTCTATAACAACTCCAAAATCTTCACAAAAGTTGTGAATGATGAAGAAGAAAAATACATGCAGACTGAAGTCCAAGGACAAGAAAAATTGTTTTAGACTGCAAGACTTTCTGCAAGATATTCCGATTGAAAAATCGAGGAACATTTGAAGACATTAACATCAAGGATGCTTCCATGATTCAAGGCGTCAAAGAGCTATTTGAAGCAATCCAGTTAGAAAATGCAAAAGGTTGCCCAGGAGACTTTGTTCTGAAGGCCATCAGAACTAGTCATCTCCAGAAACACTGGAGTACTTTAGCTCTTATTCTAGTCCGTTGCTTTGATGGCAACAAAGGTGGAGTAGACCAGATAAGAATGGAGAGATGGATGATGATGCATCTTCTGAACAAGAAGCATGAAGGGCAGGAAACCCACTTCAATTGGGGGAAGTACGCCTTCAACAAATTCCTTGGACATATTGAGGAATTTGAGCCCAAAATCATCAATGGCCTTGCTGAGCCAAAGGCCAATATGCACTTTGGTCTCAGGATCTGTTACATTCTGGAAACAATGGGAATCACTCTCAGAGAGAGGTAGGAAATCCCAGTCACCAACTCCCTTTTTCAGACATGCTTTTTAAGAAAAGGAGAAACTTGCTGCTGAGAACGCACTCAGAAAGGCAGAAGAAGAAGAAACTGGACAGCAAGGTGAGGAGGTCTCTGAGCAAGCCAAAGCTAAACCTCCAGTTGCCAAGAGAAAGAGGACTCATAGCAAGAGAACCTCCAAGCCCCTAATCATACAAGAGGCACAACCTTCTGGAGACAAGGTCTCAGAAGATGTTGGACGCTCCGAAAGGCTAATCCAGAATCCCCCAAGAGTCCTGAATGCTCCGTAACTCTCCGGAGATGATAGAAATATCATAGATGGTTCGCACCAACACGAATAGTGATTCGAGGATGATGAAGTACTTGCAAAAGTACTCAAAAGGTTCAAGTATGAGACCCATGGAGGAGCTTCAAGCTCGGCTCTTGAGAAGACAAGAGCCCCTCGCCAAAGCAGAAGAAGAAGGCCTGGGTGAGGAAGATAGAATGATGGAAGATGTTGCCATTGCTTCCACATTCACAATGCCAGCATTTAATATTGCTGAAGAAAACCCTGTTCTTGAACAGGTTCCTCAACCTTCTGAGAGAGCTCAACTCTCAGAAAGGGATCAAACTGAGATGGAAACTCAGAATGATACTGCAGAGGAGATCAATAATGAGCACAGAGAGACTGTGGATTCACCATAAGTTCAAGAGATCAATGATCAGCCTGACTCTATCCAGGCCAACTTGGAGACACACTTTCAGGGGGAAGAAAACTTATCCACCCCCTTGAATCAAGAAGAGGTTCCTCCAACCTCAGAACATCAAGAAGAGCCTGTCCCACAGGTAGTAAAAGTTATCTTTGAGCAAGAAATAACTAACTAAAATTGCTCTTATGTTCTAATATTCTTAATGTCTCTTCTTAGGCTCCAACTGAGGAAGTAGTGGTGGTGGAACCAACACCCCAAAACCTAGAGATTCCAGAAGCTGAAAAGCTTTCTGAGGAAGTATTTACTGAGCCTTCTGCTGAGAAGGTAAGTAATCAGTAATAGTCTTCTTCAACGAATGCTCTGGAAAACCCACTACTAAAATCTCTTATGTTTGTTCTTACAGGCTCAGTCAGAAGAACAATTGGATGGAGAAACAGTTGTGTCATCTCCTCCAAAAGAAACTAAAACTGCTGAACAAGCAGTATCTGCAGAAAAGGTGCCAGAAACCCCCAAGGTTTCTGAGGAACTTGCTACTGAGCTTCCTCACTTGGAAGTTCAAGCAGAAAGAAAGGTTGATGAGGATAAAACTTCTCCTCACATCAAAGTATCTGAGGCCTCTGTGCCCAAGCAAGTAAAAATCCAAGCAGATGAGCCTAGTGTTTCTACACAGGTATGCTCAGAAAGCTCACTTCTGCACACAGATACTAACATAAGTGGTTTGAACAAAACTAACTTGGACACTTTCTTTCAGGCTCAAAGTCTAGTGCCAGTTGATTTACTCAAGGCCTTCCAGAAGCACACCTTAAAGAAACATCTCAAGTGCTTCAGACAATGGCAGAAACTCAGAAAGGCTGACCTTTCTGAAGTAGCCAGAGTAATCGATATCCCAGAAAAGAGAGCAATTGCCCTAAATCTGGAGGATTATATCCATGCATTGTTCCCTACAGAGTCCTACTCATTTTCCACTCTAATGCATGAAGACTTCATTCATGAAGTAGCACAAAGACTTATAGCAGATTTCAAGTCTGCGGATGCTCAAAACCAAGAGCAGATGGTTACCCATCCTGCCTTGCCCAGCAAGCTCACTACTTATCCTGCTGAACAAGAAGAAGTTAATGGGAGGATGATTACATTCCCAAATGAGATCAACCTGGTTTCAGAAGATGACGAGGAGATGGACGAAAATGATTATCAAGAACCTCCCTCTGAGCATCCAAACCAAGAAACAAAGAACAAGAGTGATGATGATGATGATCAGAATGATGATCCCCAACCTGGACAAGGTGGGATTCAGAAAGCTAGCAAAGAGAGTGGAGAAAAGGCTACTCCCTCAATTGCTCAGAAAGCTCCATCATCATCACATCCCAAGTCTCATCAAGATACCCAACAAGCTGAACACAATGATGCCATAGAAGAAATTTCATTTTTGAGTTTAGGATTGAACAACTCGTAAAGGTATTGAAGAAGAGAAGAGAATCAACATTGAGACTCAAGCTCTTGTTGATGAAAAGGAAGCCAAAATCAAAAGCTCGAAGAAGCTAATGCCAAAGAATCGCACTCCTAGATGAGTAAAGAAATTTGAAGAATGCCATTGTTGTCACAAATTCTTGAAATAGATGCAATGGATGACAATGATGATGAAGAGCATGATGTCATGATCGATCGTAAAGACCTTCTACATCTTCTTAGAAGGTCAGCACACTTGATGGAAAGCAGAAGAAGATTGTCAATCTGCAAACAATCCAAGAAAAAGATTATGACAGTGATGCTGAAACCCACAACTTGATCAAGGTAAGATGAGAGACTTGTCACTCAAAGACAAAAGAGCCCTACTTGCTCCTCATATATTCTCTCGCACCAAGTAGTTCAAGAAGTGAAGAGCACTGCAAGAACAAAGGTCTTTTTAGAACTCAGAAAGACACTAGTTGCCCAAGACATAGAAGTGCTAAAATCCGTCCCAGAAGAGATGAAGCATTTGGCTGCTGCTTTACTCAACAGAGCAATCAGCATCGCTCTCTCTCATAAAGACCTAGGGTTGGTCAGGGATGAGGATTGTAACAATGCTAATGCATCATTGAATGAAGCCAGCCATGCTGTCCTGCAAGCCCACGCCATCCTAAGGCCGCTTGAAGAGCTCAATGTAAAGGAGCAGAACCGGTTAAAGTAACAACGAGTGAAGAAAGAACTTCAAGAATTAGTCAGGTGCACAACAATCTCCGTAAAAACTTTGAAACTCTCTCAAGCTTATGCTATCATGAGTCATTCATGACTAAGGGGAAGAAGAGATGCCTCGAAGGCGTATGAAGAAAAGAAAACAATCAAATCCTCCCTCCTCAAGTCAACTTGTCATTAAGGACACCACCGAGACACCCTTGTCAAGAAGTTGTTCCAGATCAACCAAATGTAAGGTCGAGAAGTATGGTCACTAGGGGAACCAAGTCCCTTAGAATCTCAGAAGAGAAGAAGACTTCCGAAGAAGAAGAAAAGGAAGAAGGAGAAGTAAGAGGCCAAGAAAGCTGCAAGTCTCCAATTTTGGACTACAATGATGATGAGGATGATTTTGATGAACATCCACTTCACAAGAAAAGGAGACAAGCAACTACTTGACAACCTCCTCTGGCAGCAAAGCCCTTAGCAGCCAGAACTCCTTCTGGAAATACCAAGTCAATGCAAGGAACATCCACCAGCACAGCCCCAAGGCAGGAAGAAAGGGTTAGAGGATCTCCTGACAGAAAGCCACCAAACAGAAAAGCAAGAAGGGATTTCCAGTTTGCAGAATAAACAATGAAACACATCAAGAAAGGCCAACTGATGCCCACATTGAGTATATGAAGACCAGTAATGAAGAATCTTCATATAGGTGCATTCTGAACAAGAGAGGGTATTGGATTCTGGAACTACAACATCTACTTGTCAATGATAAGTTTCCAACTCCCATCCTCAACCAGATCCTGAAATGGAGAGAAGGCAAGCCAGAATTGCTAAAACCTGAGCACCTTCATGCCTGGTTAAACTTTGAAGTAGAAAAGAGGAATGAAGCCAGAAAGATGGATCTTTCTTTTGCCTGTCCTTACCCAAAACCTAATGAGGTACACAAGGTAAGAAAACTGGATGGTAGCTACAACAGGAAGAACAAACTAGGTGTTTCAACCTATGAGTCATTCTATATGACATTGGATGAATGCCTAGATGATATACACTATCTGGAAGAAATATACAAGTATTTCAACCTATCTCAGCTGCAAGTAGACCATGCACAGGTCCAGGAAAGTACTTCAGGTCAAACATTTTCATGAAGAATCACAAGCTTGGTAAGAGTTATCCGAAAGATGAGAGCTCTCTCGTCGAAGGATTCTTTATGACTATGTCCAAGAATGCGTAAAAGTGGATGATTATGTCAACGATCCGTAAAGGTGTCAAGAACTTGAGGTATCTGAACCCAAGTTGTGTTTCTGAAGACTTGAAGACTAGTAACATTAGAACACTCTCTTGGAGCTTGGACTCTCCTATGTTCTAATTTACTTAGTATGTTTTATTACTTTTTGTAATCTTGCTGATTATTTCTGAAATTCTCTATCTGTAAAAGTTGCATCTTACTCAGAACTGCACTGTCAAGATCATACTCTCAGATACATTTTAATAGATGACAACTTATCAGCAAAGATCACTTCTTGTGATTTGGTTGATGTTTACTTTCTGCACTTAATTCAACTAAAATTGAATATCATTTGAAATGATTAAGTGGTGGATTGTCTTCTCTTCCAGGATTACAATTTTGTAATAGGACTTGAAAGATAGTCATGGATGACTGATCAAAAGGGGGAAATTTGTTAGGAATATCTGTTAGTATTTTGATCACTCATCACATGTTCTTATCTTAGCCAGAAAGGTAATTAAGTGCTCTTGGTTCACTTGAACATTGTAAAAGAGGAAATCATTGAGTATGATTAGTCTAGTAAATCCTGTATTAGGATTATAGGTCTCTGAGTGTAATTTTGTATTTCAAGAAGACCATGAAGATCAATCCTAGCAATGGAGCTTTTCTGAAGATTAGAAGACTGAAGATTGCACAAGGTTTATGAAGACACAAAGGTTTAGTCTAACTCAGAAAGACTATGTCCTTAATCCTTTCTTAAGTACATTAACTTACTTTGGAAATATGATTCTGGACATATGACATCATGAGTATGGAGCATGCAAGCCATCAGAAAGGCTCATGTATCCATTGAGACTAAAGGACAATGAACAGTACTATGCATTAAATGCATCGGCAGAAATGCTGCAAAAACCAAGTCCTCTCTGAAACAAGAGATAGTGACTTCTGAGTACATAGTTCAAGATATAAACGGATATAATTTAATAGAGAGCACAACGGACAATTCAAACGCCTCTCAAATTTATCTATATATATCACACACTTAGATGCTTGAAGAACACACCTTAGAACGCTCTATTTTGCAAACTTACCATCAAGCAAAGTATTCTCTCAAGCACTCTACTACCCTTTCTGAAAGCTTTCTGTTGCTTGAAGAATCACTAGTAGTTCTAAGTTATCCTGAACCTTAACAAGAGATTGTTATTCGTGGAAGAGTTGAACTATCAGATACCCTTTCTGAAGCTCATTCTCCAGAACGGACACCAATTACTTGGGTCAGTAAAGAGCAGACTGTCATCCACTGAACAAGTGTATTAAGTAGTCTTGTTCTATTAGGCTCTCTGAAAACATAACTGAAAAGTTATACGAGAAGCCTCTCTGACAAACCTTATAACCAACACCATCAAGGCGTGGAGTAGAAGAAGTACTTGATTTGGGAAATCAGGGAATAACTCCAAGGTTATCTGAGTAGAGGAAGTACTTAGCTCTAGGAGCTGGGGAATAACTCAGGGGGAACATTTGGTTGGGAACCATTTGTTTAAGAATCTTAGAATAGGATTATTGTAAGGTGAACTCAATTATCTGTTCTAGTGAATTCTAGGTCTCAGAAAGACCGAAGTGAATTAGTTGGAGGATTACGCCACCTCCAGATACCACTATACTTGCTGTGTTATTTACCTTTCTGTATTTACATTTCAGCAAAGCACACACACACTTACTTATTGTTTCTGCACTTACCTATCTTAAAGTCTTCCGCGCTCTGAATTTAAGTATCAGAAACCCCCAGGTTTCTGAGAAACTGTGTTTATCGACAAAAGTTTTAAAAGACTATTCACCCCCCCCCTCTAGTCTTTTACTTTGCCGTTATTTGGACCAACAATAGGAATATGTCTACAGATTCTATAGACGATTTCACCAGTGCCGAGATACCGGATAAGGATCTCAATCCGGAGTTGTACAAGGATGTATCCGATTATATGGTTCATGGTCCGTGCGGACCACTCAACCCGACCTCACCGTGCATGCATAATGTCAAGAAATGCTCTAAGAAATTGTCGAACTCTTTTAATGAGCGGACTATATTCGATGGCAACGGCTATCCGGTGTATAAGAGGTTTGACATTGGTGCCACTATTGACAAAAGTGGCAATCTGATTGATAACATGTATGAGATTATTCTCCACTCATCATAATCACATTCATTTTCCACGACAATTCAATTATATTTTATTGACTGAATTATTTTTTATAGGTCTATCGTTCCGTATAACCCTTTTCTATTGATGAAGTACCAGGCACACATAAATGTTGCATGGTGCAATAAGACCAATTCAATCAAATATATGTTCAAGTACGTCAACAAGGTTGTCGATAGGATAGGAGCAAAAATAACCGTCAATAATGAGGCTAAGGATTATGTTGATTTTCGCTATATATTTGCATGTGAGGCTGTGTGGCGTATTATGGGATATGATACACATCACATAGATCCACCTGTTGAACGATTATGATTTTATATGGAGGGCGAGTAGTCAGTCACATTCAAGGATGGAGATTTGATTACGGACTTTCTGGAGAAGCATACCGTTGCAGAGACTAAGTTCCTTAAATTGATGGAATTCAACAAAAATAATCCCGACTCACGTAAGTATTTAGATACTGAGTTCTCGAGATATTACGTGTGGGATCCTAGAGGTAAAGTGTGGAGGGACAGGAAATAGTTCAACAACAAAGTGGAAAAAATCTACCATGTCCCAATTAAGACTGGCCCCCTATATTATCTGAGGATAATGTTGAATCACATCAGGGGTGCTACATGCTTTGAGAATTTGCGGAAGGTGGATGGTGTTGTTCACCCGATCTACCGTGCTACGCTTTGGGTTTGATGACGACAAAGAGTATATCCACTAACTGGTTTTGCTTTGAGGCTCTTGATCGCAGTCTTAAGGATGTTATGAGAGGTCTTGATGGTAGACAGTCGAACAAGCCGTTTGATGGTTTGGTGGTCATTTTTTGTGGGAATTTCAGACATATATTGGCCGTCATACCGAAGGGCAGTAGGCATGATATAGTCCACCATTCTCTTTGCTCATCTAAGCAGCTATGGAGTTTGTGTCGCATGTTGAAGCTAACGAATAACATGCAACTGCAGGTATTTTTATTGCAATATATATATTGATTATTATATTTTATTATCGTTCGGACAATTTAAATACTATGTTGCTTAGTTTAAAAATGTCATATGTCCACTTCATGTAATTTAACTACAGTCTGGCGGCTCACCTACTGAGATCGATATCATCAGAGAGTTTGTGGATTGGTTGTTTAAGGTTGGTGATGGAGAAGTTGGTGGTGAAAATGATGGCTGCCCGAGGATATTTTGATTCGTTCGATTGGTGAACCTATTGATGTTGCAGTTAAGAGTACATATCCTAGGATATTGGAACATTTCGGTGATGGTCTATACTTCCAGGATAGGACTATTCTTGCCCCGACTAATGAGATAGTCGAGGAGGTCAATGACTATATCATGTCACTCCTGCCTGGAGATGCCACAGAGTTCATGAGAGGATGTGTATTATGTCGAGTTCCTAAATACTATTTGTTGGTCCAGATAACGGCAAAGTAAAAGACTAGGGGGGGGGGGGTGAATAGTCTTTTAAAACTTTTGTCGATAAAAACTATTTCTCAGATATCTGAATAGATATCTGATACTTAGAATCAGAGCGCGGAAGACTTAATAAAGATAAGTGCAGAAATAGTTAAAGTGTGTGTGTGTGTTGCTGAAATGTAAATACAGAAAGGTAAATAACACAGCAAGTATAGTGGTATCTGGAGGTGGCGTAATTCTCCAACTAATCCACTTCGGTCTATCAGAGACCTAGAATTCACTAGAACAGATAATTGAGTTCACCTTACAATAAACCTATTCTAAGATTCTTAACAATTGGTTCCCAACCAAATGTTCCCCCTGAGTTGTTCCCCACAAACCAAGTACTTCCTGTACTCAGAAACCTTTGAGTTATTCCCTAGCTTCCCAAGCTAAGTACTTCCTATACTCAATAACCTTGGAGTTATTCCTTAGTTTCCCAAATCAAGTACTTCATATACTACGGTAACCTTGGAGTTATTCCCTGATTTTTCAAACTAAGTACTTCCTGTACTCCACGCCAGTTATGGTGTTGGTTTTGGTTTGAGTTGTCAGATGAGCTTCTTTAATAACTTATTCAGTTATTCAGATTGCTCTGTGAATCAAGTATACTTAATACAATTTTCAATGTATGGTATCTTGTTCTTTTTACTGACCCAAGTCTTAGTTAAATGTTCAAGAGAATGAATCTCAGATACTTGATCTTTCGTTTCAACTCTTTCACAGATAGCTATGCTTGTTTAGGATCAGGACACTTAGAACCTCAGTGTTACTCAAGATCAAAAGCTTTGGTCGCAACAGAAAGCTTTGAGGATAAGTAAGTTTGCTTTAAGAGAGAGTAAGAAGTTCAGCGTTTTTATGCAGTTCAAGGTGTGTCGTGTATCTCTTCAAGCAGTCTAAGTGTTGATATTTATAGATGAATTTGAGTGCCGTTTGAATAGTATCCGTTAGGCTCAAATTCAAACTATTGATATCTGTGTATAGTACTGTAGCAGGCTTTGTCTTCTTCTTCTTCAGAAGCTGCCGTTGCTTTTATTCAGACATCTCTGTCCGTGCATTAAATGCATTGTACTATACTTTTTGTCCTATAGTGCCAACGGAACTATGCTTTGTATCAGAGACTAGTGTTATCTGATTCTTTGCACGTCCTTATCTTCAATCTTCAGATACCACTTATATTGAAACAACTTTGTTTGCAATATATATATTTCTCTTTCAAAAATGTGGTTAAAGCTCAAGGTATCTGAGAATAGATATTTGTGGACACTTTCCTTGTTTTCAGATAGGTCTTTTATTTCTCAGATATCTCTTGTGACACAGTTTGTTTGAAACTATTCGTGTCTTCAAGATATCTGGCTAAGATATCTGAACAATGCCAAAGAATCTTGTGCGCTTCTTCAAGTCTTCAATGTCGTTGATCTTGTTCTGCTTGGATGTCTTCCTCTTGGTCTTCTCTTCATAAAATAAAAATTACATTTTGAGACCTAACATCCTATACAAGATTAGCTAGACTATCATACTTAGTGAATTTCCTCTTTTACAATGTTCAAGTGAACTAAGAGTACTAATCACCTTTCTGAGACTAAGATAAGTCGTCATGTTGCTGATCAAAATCTAAACAGATATTTCTAACAAAATATCTAACAAATTTCCTAACAAATTTCCCAAGAAATTTCCCAACAAATTTCCCCTTTTGATCAAATCACGATGACTATCTTACCTATTACAAATCTGGATGAGTGAACAATCCAACACTTAATCTTTTCTTAAGATCTTTAATTTATTTAAATAAGTGCAGAAAGTAAACATCAACCAAATCACAAGGTGTGATCTTTGCTGACAAGTTATCTTTTATAGATTACTATCTGAGAGTAAGTTCTTCAGATAAGTTACAAATAAAGATTATAGATAACTTTAATACATAATACAGTTAAGCTCAGTCAGCAAAAATACAACAAAAACTACGTAGTAAATCAGGACAACAGGAGTAACCAAGCTCCAAGTAAACATCCTAATAAACTAGTCTTCAAGTCTTCAATCTCTTCAAGTCTTCAATCAGATATCCAGAGATCGATCGCAAATTTCCTATCTCCAAACCTTTTGATGTCATCAGAATAGTCATAGAGAAGAGTTCTGACGAGCATCTCTGTGTCTCTGGCAAATCCACAGACCTCTTTGTAGGTTTTGGTAGGATTTTTCTTGACAAAATGTTTGACCCACAGATACTTTTCCCACTTCCAGGCATGCTCTATTCTGATATCTGAAAGCTTGAAGTATTCGTAGATAATCTTCAGATATCTGATGTCAACCTTGTATTGCTCTTCAGTTAGATAGAACGATTCATAGGGTTCTACAGAGAGTCTTTCTTTTGTGCCTGTTCCTGTGATATTCAGAATTCTGTGCACATCATCTGGCTTTCCATATGGACATTCATCAGAGAGGTCCTTTCTCATGGCTTCAGTTCTCTTGACAACTTCAAAATCCAACCAGGCTTTAATGTGATTGGTGTTGATCAAGGTTGGCTTATCTTTTCTCCATGCCATAAGTTGTTTATGGATTGGTTCTGGAAATCTTGAATTTACCAAGAGATGCTTAAGTTCCAGAATCCAATAGCCATTTTTCTGATTGATGCACCTGTAGACAGAGGAATTATTGTCATACTTCACATACTCTATTTTGGCTTCTTCTGGCCTGAGTGGAAGTTGACTTTATCTTTGCTCGACTCATCTGCTTCCTTCGTCTTGAATTCTCTTTGGGGTTGTTGTTGAAGAACCACCACCTGGATAGACTTGGTATTTCCAGAGGGTGTTTTAGCCGCTAGGGCTTTGCACTATGGGCTCAGTTAGGCTTTCAATTTTCCTTTTTCTGTGAAGAGGAGCTTCATCTTCATCAGTTTCCTCATCATCATCAAGATTAGATCTTGTGAGAGTTTTACAGCCTTCTTCATTGCCTAGGGACTTGATTTGACCTTCTTCTTCTTCTTCTTCTTCTTCTTCTTCAGAAGATTCATCAATCCCTTTAACTTGTCTTCTCCTTGGCGCCTTGGTACTCCTTGGAGGTTTCTGTGCCATGGCCCTTGTTATCATTTTAGTTCCTTCAGTAGGTTTCTGGGAAGCAGCTTGGCTTGAGGAGGGTTCATTGATTCTGAGTGGTGGCTGGGAAGTTTTCATGTTTCTTCTTCCTTTCTGAGCCGCACCAGATTTCTTCTTGTTTTCTTCTCCTTCTTCCCATTCCCCCTGACCTTGAGGTCCAGATTTGTACATTCTTTCCCCCCTTAGTCATTGTTGGCTGACTCAGTCTCATAAAGGAATCTGAGAGAGAGTTAAAATGCCCTTGTAAATAATTATAGGCAGTGACCAACTTCTGAAGTTCGGCTTTGAGCTCCTGATTTTGCTTGATAAGTCCATTGTCCTTATCAGTGAGCTCTGCTAATGGGCCTAGGATGGCATCTGCTTTTCAAAGATGTAACTTGCCTCTTGAAAGCTTTTTCACTAAAGACGCATCATCGTCCTTATCATTCCCGCATCTTTCCGAGCAATGACTCGCTAGTTGTTCTCGAGTGATGAGCTCGGTGAACTTTCTCATTTCGAGGGACGGAGGCAATTATTTCTTTGTTCTGAAGACATCTCCTTGTTCGTAGTAGCCAAGATTGCACTGTTCATGTATTCATTGGAGTGAACATTTGGCAGTTTGCTGAAAATTGTAGGAGCAATCAGCTTCCTTTTTAAGTGAGAAACCGCTAGATGTTCATTGCGGTGTTCTGCCAAAGTCTTGTCTTCTTCATCATCTGAGTAATCAGCCCAGTGATCTTCATCCTCTTGGACATTTTCATCGTTTGTATCGAGTCCAACAACCATCTCAGAGATTGGTTTCTTTCCTTTCTGGTAGGAGGATGGTACTTCTTTTGAAGATGATGCAGCCTTAGCATCATGCTTGACTTCAGATACTTCTTCAGTATCGAGTTCTTTGGTGATATCATGCACAGCATCCCGTAGCTCTTTAACCTCAGAGTAAGCAATCATTTCTTGTAAGTATTGATCTTGTAGTTGATCAAGCTTGTCTCTGGATTTAGCTATTTGATCTTCCAGTTGAAGATGGAGCTGTTGTTCTTCTTCTTCCAACAGTTGTCTGAGTTGAGTAGATCTGGTTTGAGTGTTTAATATTTTCTGACCGGTTTCTTCAGAAAGCTCAACTACTTGTCCAGTAGTAACTGCGTGTTGGGAAGATGGATGAGTAGATTTCTGAGGTGATGAAGACGGAGATTTCTGTGAAGTCTTCTCAGTTTGCTTTTCGGCAGCTGAGGCATTGTTTCTTTGTGAAATTCCTCCTCGGTGCAGGGCATCATCATCATCCTTTTTGTCATTATCATCCTTTTGGTGATGGTCAGTGGGAGGTTCATCAAAGTAATTTTCATTCATTTCTTCCTCCTCATCATCTTCAGATACAAGATTGATCACCTCCGGGATAGTGATCTTCTGCCCATTAAATTCTTCTTGTTCAGAAGGTATAAATTGCAGAGTCTGGGGCAGGACTGGCTTGAATGCCATCTGTAATCTTGTCTGACCATCTGCCTGTTCAAAGGCATGTATCAAACTATGCGCCACTTCTTTGGAGAAATCCTTATGCAATAAGGTCGCAACTGTGTACTGTTCGGTAGGGAACATTGCATGGATATATGTCTCCAAGTCAAGAGCTCGTGCTCGTCTGATTGGTTGATCTGTGATTCTCAATATTTCAGAGAGATCAGAGCACCTTAACTTCTGCCATTTCTTGAAGCCTTGAATATGCTTTGGCAGGGTGTGAGCTTTGAAGAAGTGAAATAGGTCCCTTGTTTCTTCAATGGGAACCTGCTTTGCATCTGTTTGAGCCTGAAAGAAAGAGTTTTGAGTGAGTTTCAAAACTTTTGTAGATATCTGAGTATAAGTGTAGTTTAGTTTCTGAGTTACCTGAGTATGAACATCAGGCTCAGATACTTGAACCATCGAGACAATGGGTGTCTCAGATATCTTGTTGTGAGGTGGAGACTTGAAGTCCGTCCTCATCAACCTTTCTTTCTTGAACTCGAGAAATAAAATGATCCAATACTTAGGAAATTGTTTGAAAGAAACAAGGCAAATATATGCTTTAATGAATTCTGAGTTACTTACTTCCTCGAAAGGAAGCTCAGAATCAATTTTCTCAGAAACTTTCGCAGTTTCTGGTGTTCTTTCAGGTGATGTTGCCTTGGGGCTTCATCAATTTCCATTGATGCAGGGGATGTCGCAACTTTGTCCCCGTGCATTTCTACTTCGATTGATCCCGTAAGTAGAAAGTATTGAATATTTTAGAAGAGATATGAGATAACCCTAGTCAAGAATACTTATCACTTGATTTGTCATATACCTTCATGCTAGAAGGCTCAAGGATGTGTTCTTGAAACCTTGTTGGTCTCTCGGGTTTGTCTCGCATTTACCTTATCTTCTTCCATCTCGGTTGGAGCTGTTAGAAACATTTATTTCAAAGATTAAGCACATAAACTTATAATCGAAGAAGTGTTATCTTAAGAATCCATTATTACCGTGACACGTGCTCGGATGTCTTAAGAGGCGAGGTTGAGGAAACCTCCTTCTCGCTTCGAGGTAAGCTTTTCACTTCCTCTTGTTTCTGTGTTTCTAATTCAGCCTGTAACAAAGAAATTCTATGAGTGACAAGATTTATAAGCATAAAATTTTTCACAAGGTAAGAGTTAAACCGCCATTACAGTTAGCCAGTCGATTGGTCTCGAACTTGTGACCTTTCTATACATTGGTTGTCTTGTCCCAGTGCAGTTTCTTTGCTTGAAGTTTCTGGTACTTCACACCTTTCCTGAGTATGCAACTCAGTTGCCTCCCCTGGTTGATCATTCTGAGTAGATGTCTCAGTTTGATCCCTCTCAGTGAGTTGGGGAACCTGCTCTTTTGCAGGATTTTCTTCAGCATACTGCATTGCTGGTAAGTCGAAATGGAGTTCATTTACCATTTCATCAACCACTTGTGGCTGTTGTGGTTGTGGTTGTTGTGGTTGTGCAAGCAGAAGATTGATCACTTGAACGTTCTTCCAGACTTTTAGATGTGGCGATTCCATCAGCATCTGCCAGCACTAAGATACCACTCATCAGGGCTTTTTGAAGTTGTGCAAGAGAAATATTCCCTGATGAAGTGTTTGCACCAACAACCTTTGCTATAGGTTCAGCAACCTGTGGTGTAGGTTCTTCTTCAGATACCTTATCACCAGTTACTGTTTCAGTAACCTTAGCCCTCTTTGTTCTTTCTAGGACTTGAGAGATGACTAGTTCATCATCTTCATCGTCAGAGCTCTCATCAGCATTGGGAACTGATTGGTCCATTATTCCTGCGGTTTCTGCAGATAGGGCTTTGTGTTTTTCACCACTTTTGAAAGATTTATGAGTTCATCGAAGGCTTCTGCATTAGTCGCAACATTTCTGAAAGCACTTTCTCTTGCTGAGTCTACTTGTTCAGTAGTTGATAACTCTTTTTCAGCATTGATGAGTTCATCTGCCTTTATCAGTTCATCGGCAATGCCTGCAGATATCTGAGAATCGACAACCTCTTTGGTGTGTCTTCCGATTTGCCGCCAGACTTCTTTCTTGAAGTTACTGCTTCTTAGTCGCAACCTTTCTTCAGATACCTTTTCGGACTTTCGCTTCTTAGAACCTTTCGAGACCCGAGAACTTTTTCATCAAGTTTGTATACTCATATTTGTAGAGTAGGTTATTGGCTATTTCAAATTGCCTCCGAGCTCAATGCCAAGCTTTTCCAAAGAAGTAGCATATCTTCGCACCATAACCTCACGTGGCCTTTGGCTCAGCTAGTCCTTTGGTAATCTTAGGCTCGAAGCCTTGAATCTTCTTCACGAACTTCGCAGCGTATTTTCCCGATTAAAAGGGTTTTCCAAACTTTTGTCTTGTTGATTCAGAAGAACATCATCATCCACCGTTCTTAGCTTATCCGTCAAGACCTCCTTGTAGACCATCAAAGCATCTGTGAAGAATGCAAGCCAAGACATCCCAAAGGAACCAACAGATGTCCGGTTTGGATGTCGACAAGCTTGAACTCGGTGGGTGTATCGATTTTCAAGATCACACACGCCATCAGAAAGTTCTTTAACACCTTCAAGGAGTTCATCATCCTTGTTGTTTATTTCAAAATCCTTTTCAAGATTTTAAAACTCAAACAACTTACAGAAAGTTGTTAAGTCCAGAAGGATTTCCTTTCTTGATCGAGGTTTTAATGACACTATTTCAAAGGTTTTCGTAAACACAGAAATTATCCTGAGTTGTTGTAAAATTCCAACACATCGAGTGATGAAATTCCACTTGGGCGAAAGGATAGAAAACCCTTGATTTGTGCCTTTTCAAGCATATCAAGAATCAATTTTCGGTTTGGTTCTCTATTGCGCAGTAGAGGTATTCTCAACCATGGCACCACCCCAAATCATTCTGTGATTTGAAGTCCAATGGTCGATTAAAATTTCCTACCGATGGTTGTTCAATAACCAACTCTGGTGCTTGCTTTTCAGCAGTACCAGTGAAGGATTGGGATTTCTGTGTTGAAGAGTTCTTGGAGGCCATCTCTTTATATAGTGTAGGGATTTGAAATTGGTGTTTGAAAGAGATTTGATTTAGTAATTCTTTGCAGAAAAACTTAATCTTGATTTGCAGAGATTGTATAAGGTTTTGCATAGAATCAAGAGAAGGATTTGCTATTTTTGTGCAAGATGAGTTTTCGGATTAGGCAAAAGTGATTTCCTATGCCAAAATCCTATATATATAGCGCATTGAATTCCAAATGCATAAATACATACAAATTGATTTTGTGTGTACGTATTTGTGATTTGCAAACAGGCGTGAGCAAAAGCTAGTTCGGCATTAAATGCTTAGTGGGCCATGTCTGAATTTCAACAGTCCACTATTTACTGTGAATTAATTTCCACCGTACAGATCAATCGCTTAATTTCATCAAGGGTCACCATTGCTTCTTCAAAGAATGATCACAATCAACAAGTGTAATTGTGCCCATTTATTGAATTTTGGCTATTAGCTATCTGAATCGCGTCTTTGTATGACCAAGAACACTGTTTGCATCTGAATCTGTCTTATACTTAGGATTTTTCCAAGTTTTTCATCAAGATAGAAACAATGCGAATTTGAAGAGAGTAGTTGACTGCAGATAGTTGTACTATTCTCCTTTGTGTTCTCCGTTTGCAGATTGATTCAGATATCTGAGTTCCCGTCTCAGAGATCTTAAGTCGCCTTTGCTCTTTAGCCTTTTGACTTCGGATACCCATTCCAGCTTTCTTTTCTTTTTCGGATACCCGCCGGATACCTCTTTTCTGGATGCCCGTTCCAGATACCTCTGCTCTGGATGCCTGTTCCAGATACCTCTGCTCTGGATGCCCGTTCGGTACCGAGCTTTTTCACCATTGGTAGTTCCATTAGTCCAAGACTATGTCTTAAGGCTAAGAATCTACTTTCTTGTAGTGGCTTAGTGAAGATATCCGCAAGTTGGTCTTCAAAGCCAATCTTGAGTATCTCTATATTGCCTTTTCAACATGGTCTCGATGAAGTGATGTCTAACATCAATGTGCTTTGTTCGGCATGAAATTTAGGATTACGTGTAATCGCAATAGCACTTGTGTTGTCACGTAAAATGGGAGTTTTCTTCTCATCGAGTCCATAGTCTTTAAGTTGTTGTTGTATCCACGTAATTTGTGTTGTTGCCAAACAACAAAGAATATATTCAAATTTCTGTGGTAGAAGTTGCAATTGAGTTTGCTTCTTGCTAAACCATGAGATAAGTCTAGTACCGTAAACCGACAAGTTCTGAGGTGCTTTTCCTATCAAGCGTGATCCAAAGATAATCGACATCTGAGTAACCAGCTAAACTCAATCCACTTTCTTTAGGATACCACAATCCTACATCTACTGTACCTTTTACATACCTTAATATTTTCATAGCAATGTTGTAGTGTGTTTGCATTGGATTTGTCTGAAATCTAGCACATACTTCAACGGCATATTGAATATCAGGTCTACTTGCAGTGAGGTAAAGTAGTGAACCTATCAATTTCCTATACTGATGTTCTTCAACACTCTTATCTGATTCAGTATAGGTCATTTTGGTTCCAATGCTCATAGGTATCTTAGCATTCTTTTCAGAAGGCTTAAGATTGAATTTTGTGAGCATATCTTTTGCATACTTTGTTTGACTAATGAATATTCCATCATTGAGTTGCTTGACTTGCAATCCTAGGAAATAATTCATTTCTGCCATCATGCTCATCTCAAACTTGCTTTTCATGAGATTTGCAAAGTCATTACAAAGTTGCTTGTCCTTAGATCCAAATATGATGTCATCAACATACACTACAAAAATCATCAGAAGCGACGGATAGATCCGTGCAGTATTTCCATCCGTCGCCTACCGGCGGATCGGGCGACGGATAGAAAATCCGCCCTGAGCTGTGGCGACGGATAAAATCCGTCGTCCAATTCGCTGACAGATTGACGACGGATTGACCTTTTATTTTAAAAAAAATGATTATGGGCACGGATAGATCTATCCGTCGCCCCATTTTTTATTTTGTAAAATAAATCAGATCAATTTTTATATTCGTATACGGATTAATTCCGGCAGTGGTGGTGCGGTGGTGGCAGTGGTGGTGCCGGTGGTGGTGGGAGGTGGTGGTTGTGGAAGGGTGGTGGTGGTGGTGGAGGAGATGGTGGTGGTGGCAGGGTGGTGGTGCGGTGGTGGTGGGAGTAGAGAGGTGGAGATGGTGGTGTAGGAGGATGGTGGAGGAAAGGAGGTGGTGGAGGAGATGGTGGTGGTGGCAGGGTGGTGGTGGTGGGAGGAGAGAGGTGGTGGTGGTGGTGGTGAGATGGTGGTGGAGTAAAGGAGGTGGTGGTGTTGGTGGTGGTGGTGGTTGGTGGTGGTGGGTGGTGTTTGGTGGTGGTGGTGGATGGTGGTGGTGGGAGGAGAAAGGTGGTGGAGGAGATGGTGGTGGTGGAGGATGGTGGTGGTGGGAGGAGATGGTGGTGGTGGAGGATGGTGGTGGTGGGAGGAGAAAGGTGGTGGTGGGAGGAGGAGGAGAGGAGAAGTAGTGGAGAAAAGGAGGTGGTGGAGGAGATATATTATATTTTTTTTAGGTTTTTAGCGACGGATAGATCTAGATCTATCCGTCGCTAATTTTTTTTTTTTTAATTTTCCGGCCTTGTAGCGACGGATAAATCTATCCGTCGCTAAAATTTTTTTTTATTTTTTTTTATTTTGGTCAACGCTCTGGAGCGACGGATAATTTTATCCGTCGCTACAGAGCGACGGATAACCTTTATCCGTCGCCAAACGGGGCGACGGATAGAATCCGTCGCCCCAAGTAGCGATCCGTCGCCCCTTTCCGTCCCGTTACGGATGGATTCTTGTAGTGATATACTTGAACTAAGAGTAGTTTCCCGTCATGGTTTAAGGTAAATAAAGTTTTATCAACTTCACCTTTCTTGAAACCACTTTCCAGATCTATCCGTCGCCCCAAGTAGCGATCCGTCGCTACAGGGGTGACGGATAAAATTCGTCGCCCCTTTCCGTCCCGTTACGGATGGATTCTTGTAGTGATATACTTGAACTAAGAGTAGTTTCCCGTCATGGTTTAAGGTAAATAAAGTTTTATCAACTTCACCTTTCTTGAAACCACTTTCCAGAAGGTACTTGGCCAAAGTGTCATACCATGCTCTTGGAGCCTGTTTTAGTCCATACAGAGCTTTCTGTAGTTTATAGACCATTTTACTTTATGAGGAAACTTCAAAGCCAGGTGGTTGCTCAACATAAACTTCTTCTGCAAGTTCACCGTTTAAGAATGCACTTTTGACATCCATCTGATAAACTTTGAAATCTTTATGAGCTGCAAAGGCTAGAAAGAGTCTTATTGCATCCAATCTGGCAACTGGTGCATATGACTCGTCAAAGTCTAATCCTTCAGTCTGGGTAAATCCCTTGGCAACCAATCTTGCTTTGTTTCTGGTTATTTCACCAAATTCATTCATCTTGTTTCTGAAAATCCATTTAGTTCCAATCATAGATATTCCTTCTATAAATGGAACTAGTTTCCAGACTTTGTTTCTCTCAAATTGATCCAACTCTTCTTGCATTGCAGAGATCCAGTCTTGGTCTCCTAATGCTTCTTCTATATTTTTAGGTTCAATATTCGAGATGAAACATCAAAAGAGAGAGTTAGCATTTTCAGCTATTGCTCTCCTAGTCCTAACACCCTGATTAATTGGTCCAATTATATCCTTTGCAGGATGATCTTTGATCCATCTCATCATAGGTTTAGTGCTAGTAGGATCAATATCCACGTGATCTGAATGTGAATCACTAAGATTTTGATTTGATACTTTTTCAGTATCTGAGATATCTGACATATGGGAAATGTCATGGATATCTGACACTTTTTCAGTGTTAGAGATATCTGGAACATGCATTTTAGCATTCTTATTTTCAGATACCTCTTCATGATGAAGGTTCTCAGTAACCTGTTCCATTTCTGGAAAACTCATAGGAAATTCCTCATCATGTCTGTGAGTCATCTTTTTGTTACTAGGCATTTCAAGCTTTTCTACGTCACAGTCATCCTCACTTTCCATAATGATGTTTCTCCTTTCTGAGGATTCTTCTTTAGAATCCCTCAGTAATAGTTCTTTGAACTTTTCTGAGAGTTCATCATTAGGAGGTGTTTTCTTATTTCCTTCATAGAATACAACATGAATTGATTCTTCAATTTTCTTTGTTCTTTTGTTGTAAACTCTGTAGGCTTTGCTATATGTGGAATAACCAAGAAAAACACCTTCATCTGCCTTTGGTTGAAATGTTCTCAGATAATCTTTCCCATTGTTTAAAACAAAACATCTACAATCAAATACTCTCAGATGTTTGATATTAGGGGGTCTACTAACCAAGATTTCATAGGGGGTCTTGTCATGGTGTTTGTTTATCAAACATCTGTTTTGAGTGTAGCAGGCTGTGTTTACAGCTTCAACCCAATAAATTTCACTTATTTCAAAGGTCATTAGCATTGTCCTTGCAGCTTCTTTAAGGGTTCTGTTTTTCCTTTCTGCAACACCATTTTGTTGAGGTGTTCTTACAGAGGAAAGTTGGTGTTGTATACCTTTGCAGGTACAAAACTCCTTTATGTACTGGTTGACAAACTCAGTACCATGGTCTGTTCTGATTGCAGATACCTTGTCATTTTTCATGACTTCAAGCTTTTTCAGCAAGTTTGGTATCTCCACCCTGGCATCAGATTTTTGTTTCAGAAAGACAACCCAAGTGAATCTTGAGAAGTCATCTACAACAACCAGACCATATTTCTTTCCTGCATAACTAGTTACAGATGATTCAAAAAGATCCATGTGTAAAAGTTGCAGTGGTCTAACACTAGAGTGTCTGATCTTGGACTTGAAAGAGATCTTAGATTGTTTCCCCATCTGACAGGCAGAACAGATACCTTCCTTTCTGAAAGATGTTCTGGGAAGGCCAACCACTAACTCTTTCTTGGCAAGTCTATTCAGAGTTTTGAAGTTCAAGTGACTCATTCTTTTGTGCCATAACCAGTGCTCTTCTGTGTGACCAGATTGACTCACCATGAGACATTCTTCAGTTGTGGCAGATGCCCAATCGGCAACATAAAGACTGCCTTTCCGCCGACCAACTAAGACTGTCTGCTTTGACTCATTGTCAATTAGTTTGCAGTATTTAGCTTTGAATTTTATAGTAAAACCCTTGTCTGCAAACTGGCTCATGCTAAATAGATTATATTTCAAATCCTTAACATGTAATACGTCAGTGATTGTTAAAGTCCCCAATTTGACATTGCCAAATCCCAGAGAGGGATTTAATTCTCCTCCAGCAAATCTGATATCTGGTCCTGTGTTGCAAGCTTTGTAATCAACCAGATTTGCTTTGTCTCCTGTCATGTGCTTTCCGCATCCACTATCAAATAGCCATTGTGCTTTAGTCCAGGAGGCATTCTGCACACAACAGGAAACAGGAGATTAGGTTCTCATATCTTTGATGGAACCGTCAGAATTAAAAGTTCTTCCAGTAGGAATCCATTTTTGAATGAATTTCTTTGAAAAATGCTTTTGTCTGACAGGAACGTAAGGAGGAATTCTATTTGAATGAATGTTATCATTAGTGAGAATTATTTTCTTCCTTGGTGTGTTCCTAGGTGCTCCATATGATGCTTTCAGATACCTGTCAGGTTTCTGAGTTTGCTTTTCAGCAAACTTAGCCTTCCTTGCCATTTCTTCTAGCCTCGCATTGATTTTCAGGCTTGATTTAACTTCCACTTCGATAATTGCTTTGAGCAATTCTAGCTTTCACCATCGTTCTTGCTCCCTTGTACTCATGAGCAAGTTGTTTTCTGATGCCTTTGTAGCCAATACTGCTTTGAGCACTTGAAGCTATCTCGAGATCTTTTCTCAGCCTTTGCTAGTCTCGATTGGTCCAATTTCTTTCCAGAAAAAGTGACATGGGAGAATTTGCCACCTGCAATTCTACCTTTTGAGAGACATAGCACTGTGGGTGTTTACACTTTTCAGTGTTGTGTTTCTTTTCAGAGACGTGCCCAACAGTTTTGTTTTTGACTTGTTTTTCCCACAAAGGTTTGGTCGCAACTGCCTTTCCTTTGTCAACAATCTTTGTCTTCTCACCGATACTATAGATTGCATGGGAACCGTCTTGCTGAGTACTTACAAATGTTCTTCTCTCCTTACTCTTATTCAGAGTGATAGAACAATCATGCAGTATTCAAATTGAAGTCCTTTCTTTTTCCAAGGATCTCTTAAGTAAGATTGTACTTGAGAAGAGTGTCACTAGCTTTGGCATAAGATTGAAAAGATAATTCTTTCTTCTTGAGTTCCTTGTTCTCAGAAAGAAGATCTTCATAATTCTTTCGTAATTCAGCCATTGCTTCTTTATGTGACTTTTCAGTCTCAGATATCTGAGCTTTGAGAGATGCATTTTCAGCATCCTTTCTCTCAGATTCTTTAACTAATTGAGAATTTTCCTTTTCAAGAGAATTCTTTTCTTCTTCAAGGTTTTCGGCTCTAGCTCGGATCATTAGAAATTCTCTTTCACAGATGTCAAGTTCTTTCCTGAGATTTTCTAGATTTTTTATTTCCTCTTCATCACTTTCATAAGTATAACAGGAATTATGTGTTACCTCATCACCATAAGATGCTTTTCTATGTTGGAGATGTCCGACCACAATTTCAAAGAACTCCACACATTTCATTCTTCTTGAGGCCGAAGTCGATTATATCATGAGTAACTCCACATAATTCTGGTGATGGTAAGGTTGAGTCATCTGAATTGTCATCTTCAGAATCTGTCTCAACGTCTAGAGCATCTAGTTGAATTTGGATTTTCTTTCTTTCTTCAGTTAGCAACGCTTTCTGGCTTCTTCTGAAGATTTTCCTATCTTTCTTGTCACCTGTCCTTAGTTTGTTGAGGGCAGGACAATCCTTCTTGAAGTGGCCAGGTTTCTGACAATAGAAACAGATATCGTTTCCAATTTCTGCTTCCTCAGTACATGATGCTTTCTGAGCTGGCTTGTTCAGCGAGCTTTGCATATTTTTGTACTGGTGATAGTTTGAGCCTAGATGCTTCTTCAGCTTCTCTTTGGCTTTCCTTCTTTCAATTTCTCGACTGATATATTTGCTCATTTGCTTTGCAGCAAGAGCATCCTCAGTTTCTTCCTTGCTTTTCTTCTTTTCAGAAGTACCTTGAGTGACTAGAGCAACGTTTTGCAACTTTTCTGTTGTTTGTTCTCTTTGAGTTGTCTCATAATCAACAGTAGCAAGATGAGAGAAAAGTTCCACTGGAGTGATATTTGGCATTCCTTGGTTAAAATAAAAAAATTTGGTATGCTCCCAGTTGTGGTTAAGACTTCTGACAATAGTCTTAATCTTTTCTGACTGGGAGTATCTGTTGTTTTCCCCAAGAGCTGCCATGTCACTCATGAGGGTGGTAAATCTGAAATCAAGTTCTTCCAGAGTTTCAGTGGGTCCTTGTTTGAAATTTTGAAATTTCAACTTGAGAACTTCGAACTTGTTTTCTTTGGTTTTCTCAGTTCCGGCACAGATTTCTTCAATCAGTTGCCAGGCAACTTTCGCCGTTTTAGCACCCACGCTTTAATCAGATGTGCTCCGGTGTTGATCTGATGATGATATTACGAGCTTGACCATCCAGACGATTTCTCTTGGCATCTTCCGATGTCCAGAGTTCTCTGGGCTTTAGTTCGTAAATAACTTGACTAGTAGATCTCCCACTTGTTGACGCATCGGTTTGTGAAGATCCTTCGCTTTGATCTCTGTCTCTACCATTAGAAACCTCCATGACTTGTTTGAGTTGTTGAATGACTATTGGGCCATTCTTTATCACTTCGATCAGTTCGTCACTTATGGCTTCAAGGTGGAGCATCATGTTATTTTTCCATTTCTCGTAATTCTCTGGTTTGAGAATGGGTGCATCACTCAGAGACATACCTGCACACTTAATACACAAATTAAATAGTCCTCGAAAATGGACAAAGTTCCTTCACCTATCTGGGGATCTCGGTTCGGTCTGAAGGCTTGAACCTCCGCTCGATACCACTTGTTGGTCCAGATAACGCAAAGTAAAAGACTAGAGGGGGGTCAATAGTCTTTAAAACTTTTGTCGATAAAAACTATTTCTCGAGATATCCGATACTTAGAATCGAGCGGAAGACTTAATAAAGATAAGTGCGTAAAAGCAGTTAAAGTGTGTGTGTGTTTGAAATGTAAATACGTAAAGGTAAATAACACGTTAAGTATAGTGGTATCCGGAGGTGGCGTAATCCTCCAACTAATCCACTTCGATCTATCGAGACCTAGAATTCACTAGAATGTATAATTGAGTTCACCTTACAATAAACCTGTTTCTAAGATTCTTAACAATTGGTTCCCAACCAAATGTTCCCCGAGTTGTTCCCGGCTTTCCTGACCAAGTACTTCCTGCTCGTAAACCTTTGAGTTATTCCCTAGCTTCCCAAGCTAAGTACTTCCTATACTCAATAACCTTGGAGTTATTCCTTAGTTTCCCAAATCAAGTACTTCCTATACTCCGGTAACCTTGGAGTTATTCCCTGATTTTTCAAACTAAGTACTTCCTGTACTCCACGCCAGTTATGGTGTTGATTTTGGTTTGAGTTGTCAGATGAGCTTCTTTAATAACTTATTCAGTTATTCAGATAGCTCTGTGGATCAAGTATACTTAATACACTTTTCAATGTATGGTATCTTGTTCTTTTTACTCACCCAAGTCTTAGTTAAATGTTCAAGAGAATGAATCTCAGATACTTGATCTTTCGTTTCAACTCTTTCACAGATAGCTATGCTTGTTTAGGATCAGGACACTTAGAACCTCAGTGTTACTCAAGATCAAAAGCTTTGGTCGCAACAGAAAGCTTTGAGGATAAGTAAGTTTGCTTTAAGAGAGAGTAAGAAGTTCAGCGTTTTTATGCAGTTCAAGGTGTGTCGTGTATCTCTTCAAGCAGTCTAAGTGTTGATATTTATAGATGAATTTGAGTGCCGTTTGAATAGTATCCGTTAGGCTCAAATTCAAACTATTGATATCTGTGTATAATCTTATGAAAGCTTTGTCTTCTTCTTGAAGGTCGCCGTTGCTTTTATTCGACATCTCTCAGTGCATTAAATGCATTGTACTATACTTTTGTCCTATAGTGCCAACGAACTATGCTTTATGTCGAGACTAGTGTTATCTCGATTCTTTGCACGTCCTTATCTTCAATCTTCAGATACCACTTATATTGAAACAACTTTGTTTGCAATATATATATTTCTCTTTCAGAAATGTGGTTAAAGCTCAAGGTATCTGAGAATAGATATTTGTGGACACTTTCCTTGTTTTCAGATAGGTCTTTTATTTCTCAGATATCTCTTGTGACACAGTTTGTTTGAAACTATTCGTGTCTTCAAGATATCCGCTAAGATATCTGAACAATGCTTCAAAGAATCTTGTGCAGTTTCTTCAAGTCTTCAATGTCGTTGATCTTGTTCTGCTTGGATGTCTTCCTCTTGGTCTTCTCTTCATAAAATAAAAATTACATTTTGAGACCTAACATCCTATACAAGATTAGCTAGACTATCATACTTAGTGAGTTTCCTCTTTTACAATGTTCAAGTGAACCAAGAGTACTAATCACCTTTCCGAGACTAAGATAAGTCATCATGTTGCTGATCAAAATCTAAACAGATATTTCTAACAAAATATCTAACAAATTTCCTAACAAATTTCCCAAGAAATTTCCCAACACTATTAGAGCTTCTGGAACACCAAATCATATCATTCGACTGAAGGTTGGTTGTCCTATAATGCCTTTTAGGAACACCGACCAGTCCTTTGAGCAATGCAATGGAACCAAGCTGATTGTTACTACAATTGGCAAACATGTTATTGAGGTGAAGAAAATACATGGAAAGAATTCTGGAGTGAATGTTTCCATACCTCGGATGGTACTCACCCCATCTGACGTTACCAAGTTCCCTATTAGATTCCAGATGATGCAATTTTGTATATCCGTCTGCTATGCCATGACTATAAACAAAAGCCAGGGACAATCACTATCTCAAGTTGAACCCTACCTCCCCAAGCCTATTTTTAGCCATTGTCATCTATATGTTGCATTTTTCAGAGTTATGAGCAAGAAGGGGCTCAAGGTTTTAGCATTGGATGATTAGGGTAACCCAACTGACATCACCACCAATGTTGTCTACAAAGGGGTGTTTAGGAATCTTTGAATTATGCATAATTTTTATATTAATGCATTTTTTTATATAAACTATTAGTTTAATTACAAGTAACAGATTTCCAATATTAACAAATTCATTTATAATATATGTTTTGCAGTTGGTGACGTGGCATATTTATACGACGAATGTATACATCCACTTTGCATTCGTTTTCAGATTCTTTGATACTAAACTTTGATTTATTTGTTTGATATGACTTATCGTTTGGATATATGTTCTTTCAACCTTGTTGCTAATAAAAGTAAATTATGCCGTGGCAACGCCACGGGTTAGTACTAGTTTACATGTAGTTTTAGGTGAAAAGTTAATAAAAAATTAAAATGTGAGAAAAAGTGTATTTTTAGTGACAAAATAAGTTTATTATTATTATTTATTAGGTGTTGATAGCTTTCTTTTTTAATAAGGTATAAAGTTCTATGAGACGGTTAAAAATGACAAATGTAATTTTGCGGGACGGAAGAATTACTATTGTCCTCAAATTATTTGAAGGGACCTCCTTGAGTGAAAAACATGAAATGATTCTATTTCTCATATGTAAATATAATAATTTCTTATGTATAACATTCAAAATTTAGGCTATAACTAAAGCTTTGTATATCTAAGGATAGTGTCCACTTACTCAGTTACTCCTATTGAGTTGTCTAGTTGATATCAACTTCCTCCTCCGTCCCGGGAATAATTTTCCACTTTGACTTTTTTTTAATAAACTTTTTCAGTTGATTGAATTATCTTAAATCATGAATGTAAAATGTTTAATTTTTTTTATATAATGAAACTTCAGGGACTAAATTTTCATTATATAATTTAATTGAACATTTTATATTTGCGGTTTAAGATTAATTCATAGTCAAAGTTGGAAAGCTATTTAGGAAGTATAAATTATTGAGACATAATCCATTAGTTTGAGTGAATATCCACCAAGTACAATTCCACTTACTCCTATTGAGTTGTCAATGTACAAGTGTGTTAAAGTTGCTAGGCACTTTTCTTACCTACCCTTATTTAAATCCAGTTAGGCTATGGTCGGATAGTTAGATTCTTATCATGTAAATAGATAAAAGAAATAAATATTATGCCATGTTATATTTAAACGAATTTTATTTCTAAATACGTGAGGAAGATAAGATGATGTCACTTATAAGTCTATAATTCTACCATGGGGAAAATTACGTACACCACCCATGTTAAATAGCCCCTTCTCATCCAAGCACCAGTTAGTTCAACAATAACGAAGAAAGAACAATTATAATATTTCAATTACATATAAGTTCAAAAGTCAAACATTTTTTAATTTGACCAAACACAGCCCTTTATAAATTTTTCTTGCAAATTGCAAATTTGACCACAACTTATAACACATTAAAGATTTACTACAACAACAATTTCTATTTACAACTTAAAATATTCAACAAACTAATAAAAAAATATTTAAAAAAAAAGTAATTTAAAAAAAAGAAAAAAGTTAATCGGATTTTAAAAGCTCACGAGTCGCTCCTACCACCGGAGGTTGTAGCTCACCAGACGGAAATGTTTACATTGAGTCAGATTTGGTATTAATAGCTCTCACCGAGTCATATCATCTGATTTGGCTCCACCGGAGCAGCTCCGGTGGAGCTTTTAATATATTTTTTAATTTTTTTTTTAATTTCTAACAAACTTTTTGTTTCATTCAATTTGGCCCGAAACTTGGTTTTGATTTTGCAATTAAGTCCATAAACGTTTTCGAAAATTGTAATTATAATATTGAAATTATACAAGGCCCATAGAAGTTTTAATTCTTGGTATTAATCAATATATTAGGTACTCAACAAAAAATGTTGGAAGAATTGAATTAGGAAGGAATGAAGGATACTTTTTCAAATTGACAATATAAGGCCATGTTTGGTATAAATCATTTGGTCAACGAAAAATGGAAAAATGGACCTATATGCTATTGTTGAACTACCTGGTACTCAAATGTAATTAGAAACTCTAATAGGGGTACTGGATGAAATTCACCCTTCTACCATGATTAGGATAGATAAGATATAGTAATATTTTGCCACATGGAAGGTGTTGATACGGATATATGCCCAATCCGTTAAGGGCGCCATAGAGTGTGTCCTAGAGCGCATCAAGGCTAAAATAGCCAATTCAGTACTTATCCGATCTTGGCTAGTCCTCCTTAAGGAAAGCCTTCCGGGCCAATCTGTACGCTCAAGTCAATACACCTCTTCAGCTGGTCCGACCTAGCTAGGTGCACGACTTCCGAACCTGACAAGAGGTCACATGGTCTCACCAAGTACCACACACTGTTAGTCCTAGGATGCCAAACGGACCAGACGAGATAAACTCGGACGCCACCATAACAATAAGACCAAACGTATACACTGGAACCTCCAAGATACTTCCGAGCAGCTAGTATCTCGGACCGTCACTGAGCAACCTAGAAACAGACTAACTCATTAACCGAGCTCGGATCATTCTAAAAGGTCTCACATGGACCTATCAGCGAAAATAGTACTCTGAGGGGTAAAAGGACCAACAATACCCTCCCAGGCCCATCTAATAGCATTGGACCCTCACTTACTATTGGGCCATGGGCCAAGGGAGCATTGTTGTCCAAATCCTAAACATACAATTGTCATCATCTTATAAACCTCTTCATAAGTACATGATAACTATAAATATAGCACAAGGTCCAAGACCTTAAGGTAAGTCTTAAGTCTCAAGTATTTTTGACATTACAACCTTCCTCATAACTACTACATTGAGAGCCTTCCTCTCTCTCTTGATTAAAGTCTCTTCCCGGTTTGACATCTAGCAAACCGGGTTACCTATCTAACCCCCCCCGAGTCTTTTCAGGTGTTCCGGCTCGAACCAAGTCACCAGGTCGGACTTCAAGTTGGATGCGGACCTTAGATTAGGGACTTGTAGTAGTTTAGTTAGTGTTTGAGGCTCAACCCCTCAACATTTGGCGCCGTCTGTGGGAATCCTTACAAAATGTTCCGTGTTTAAGCTGAGCCGATGGCAAGAACAAGACGGACTGCACGGGCCAAGGCTCCGGGCATTGGAACTCCACCTCCACGCCCACGCGGATGTCCACCTAACAAAGGATGGAGGGCCACTGTAGCAGAAAGGAACGCTGAGGGAAGGAGATATCCGAGCGATGGTCACACAACAAGCCCATCCTCCGATGACGAAAGAGACATTCCGTCCAGGGGAGTCCGTAATGCTCCAGAGAATGTTGTACCTGAAAATCACGGAGAAGAGGTTGCTCAAGTTCCTCCGGCAGGGACACAAGGCCCTCCTCCAGGTTAACACTTTACCATGCTAGATGGTCGTATAGTCTGCACTGTGGACTTCGGATTAAGCGAGAATCAATTTGGTCGACAGCTTACGATAATACAGGGTTGTCTGGGGTCTAACAATGTCCCACCCCAACAAGTCACTCCGCCAGTGGCTAATCTGAGGCAAGCAGAGCCCGCTCTATCAAGGAACGAGCAACGTCCGATCCAGCAGAGGTTGGTGAATCAGCTACCACAGGAGGATTTGCGGAATCTCCTAGACAGGAGAGCCTCTGCTTCCCAGGATCGACAAGAAGGAAGCCCAAATGGGCAGGGAGCATGTCAAGAAGACGGAAACAGGCAACCTAGAGCACCGCAACAGTTACCTCCGCAGGCTAGAGATCACGTAGCGGAAACCATTCCACTGGTCCACTTAGATGAACTTCCCGTGGATGTAGCAATTCATCCTAGAACGGGAGAGATGATGACTGCGGAAGAAATCTATGCTAAACAAAAAGCCTGGGAAGCCCAGATTCTCAATCTCGGATGCTTGGTAAAGGATCATGAGCAGATAGCTACTAGTGCACCGAACCCTTTGTGTGATGATATCATGAAAGAAAAGGAAAGAAACAAGAACTTGGATCAAGTGATTCCGAACATGGAATATTATTACAGAGATACTTGTCCTGTGGGCCACTTGACAAGGTACAATAGTAAGATGGATTCCAAAGGGATGAGTGATAATACAAAAGCTCTCACTTTCTCATCCACTCTCTTCGGAACAGCCATGGATTGGTACACTCCATTGCCAAATAAGTCAATAAGATCCTATGCAGACCTCTCCTGCAAGTTCCTGAGACGATTTGGAAAATCGAAAAGAAGGAAACGAACTGTGGAGCACCTGGCAGAAGTTATAAAAAGAGAACAGGAGGATCTCAGGACTTTCCTAGATCGCTTCAATACAGAGGTCCTCCGAGTTGAGCCTCACAGTATTAAGGAATGGGTCGTCACCTGTATGCTAATACTTACAACGCGGAACTCCGCAGGAAACTTTCTAGCCCGGAAGTGAGAAGTGAAAAGCATTTGGACGACATTTGTGAAGAGGTAATGTACGGCGAGGAGTACCGACGGAATGTTCCAGTGAGAGCTGGTTCCAAGAAAGGAAAGGAGCCAATAAAGAAAGACCAACGCCATGGAAAGTTTGATCCGAAGAAGGATTACAAAGATAAGGGTTTCAACAGAGAAAGGAATCCGCCAAGAAGATATGCGGATTATACCCGTCTCAATAGACCAAGATCCGACATCTTGGCAACCATTATTGAGAAGAAGTTTGTTAGGAATATCTATTTAGATTTTGATCAGCAACCTAATGACTTATCTTAGCTCAGAAAGGTGGTTTGTACTCTTGGTTCACTTGAACACTGTAAAAGAGGAAAATCACTAAGTATGTTAGTCTAGCAAATCTTGTATAGGATGTTAGGTCTCTGAATGTAATTTTTTTATTTCTCTGAAGAAGACAAAGAAGAAGGCATCCGGCAGAAGAGCTCAACATACTTGAAGATTTGAAGACTGCACAAGATTGCTGAAGACTAAGGTCATCAGATACCTATGTCCATATATCTTAAAGAAACAAGTATTTTTCCATAAACAAGTATTGCAAAAGATATCTTAGAACACAAGGTTTCTGAACGATGAAAAGTGCCCACAGATATCTACACTCAGATACCTTGGATAAATATGTTTCTGGGAAACAATGTTGTAACAAGTATCTGGAGATGTGGAGGTCTCTGGAAAGGGACATACAATGCTTCAGAAAGCGTGCATAGTTCCGTTGGCACTACAGGACAAAAAATAGTACAATGCGATAAATGCACAGACAGAGACATCTGAATAAAAGAGGAAATCTCTGAAAAGAGAAAACGTCTTCTGCAGTACTATTTACAAATATAAATAGTTTGAATTTCATTAAGCCTAACGGATACTATTCAAACGGCATGATTTTCAACTATAAATATCAACACTTAGAATGCTTGAAAGATACACCTTGAACTTACACTGAATACACAGAACTCACAACAAGAACACTGAACACTATCTTTCAAACTCTCAAGCATACTACTTACCTTCAAGCTTTCTGTTGCGACCAAAGCTCTTGATTCAAAGTAGCACAAAAGTTCTAAGTGTCCTGATCCTTAACAAGAATTGTTATATGTGAAGGAGTTTAATTAAGATTTCATATATGAGATTCATTCTCTTAAACACTTATCATAGACTTGGGTCAGTAAAGAACAAGATACCATACATTGAAAAGTGTATTAAGTATACTTGATTCACAAAGCTATCTGCATAACTGAATAAGTTATTAAAGAAGCTCACCTAACAAACTACCTTAACCAACACCTTAAACGGCATGGAGTATAGGAAGTACTTAGTTTGGGAAGCTAAGGAATAACTCCGAGGTTACTGAGCATAGGAAGTACTTAGTTTGGGAAACTAAGGAATAGCTCAAAGGTTTCTGAGTACATGAAGTACTTGGCTGAGAAAGCCGGGGAATAACTCAGGGGGAACACTTGGTTGGGAACCTAGTGTATTTAGGAATCGAGAGAAGATATTTGTAAGGTTAACTCAATTATCCGTCTTAGTGGATTCTAGGTCTGAGAAAGGCCGAAGTGGATTAGTTGAAGGATTACGCCACCTTCAGATACCACTATAAAGACTTGTGTTATTTACTTTCTGCAATTTATTACTTGCTTTATTTACTTTTCTAAGTATTTTCACATATCTTGTTGAGCACGTGCACTTATCACAAAAATTCTTCTGCTCTCTGAAAATAAGTATCAGATATCTTCACAGATATCTGAGAAATTGTGTTTATCGACAAAAGTTTGAAAAAGACTATTCACCCCCCCTCTAGTCTTTTACTTTGCCGTTATCTGGACCAACAAGTGGTATCAGAGCAGGAGGTTCCCAAGCCTGCTGCGCTGAACCTAGATCCCAGATAAGTGCCCACTAATTGCTTTTCACCTACACTTGATGTTGGTCCAGATAACGGCAAAGTAAAAGACTAGAGGGGGGGGGGGGTGAATAGTCTTTTAAACTTTTGTCGATAAACGATTCTCGAAAACAGGGGTTTCTGATACTTAAATTCAGAGTGCGGAAGACTTTAAGATAGGTAAGTGCAGAAAAAATAAGTAAGTGTGTGTGCTTTGCTGAAAGATAAATACAGAAAGGTAAATAACACAGCAAGAATAGTGGTATCTAGAGGTGGCGTAATCCTCCAACTAATCCACTTCGGTCTTTCTGAGACCTAGAATTCACTAGAACAGATAATTGAGTTCACCTTACAAAAATCCTATTCTAAGATTCTTAAACAATTGGTTCCCAACCAAATGTTCCCCCTGAGTTATTCCCCAGCTCCTAGAGCTAAGTACTTCCTCTACTCAGATAACCTTGGAGTTATTCCCTGATTTCCCAAATCAAGTACTTCCTCTACTCCACGCCTTGATGGTGTTGGTTATAAGGTTTGTCAGAGAGGCTTCTCGTATAACTTTTCAGTTATGTTTTCAGAGAGCCTAATAGAACAAGACTACTTAATACACTTGTTCAGGTGGATGGCAATCGCTCTTCTTGACCCAAGTAATTGATGTCCGCTCGAGAATGAGCTTGAAAGGTTATCGGCGATTCAACTCTTTCACGAATAACAATCTCTTGTTAAGGTTCGTGACAACTTAGAACTACTAGTGATTCTTCAAATGTAAAGCTTTTGAAAGGGTAGTAGAGTGCTTGAGAGAATACTTTGCTAGATTGTAAGTTTGCAAGTTAGATCGTTCTTGATCGTATTTCTCGAGATCTAAGTGTGATATTTATAGATGAATTAGAGAGTCGTTGGGATGTTATCCGTTAGAAACAATTCAAATTCAGTCTATACTTATCTTGAAATGAGTACTCAGAAGTCCTTGTCTCATATCTCAGAGAGGATCGCTTTAGCGGCTTTTCTGCCGATGCAATTAATGCATATGTACTATTTCTTGTCCTGTAGTCTTCAACGGATACATTAGCCTTTCTGATGGCTTGCATGCTCCATACTCATGATGTCATATGTTCCAGAATCATGTTTTAAAAGTAACTAAATGTACTTAAGAAAGGATTAAGGACATAGTCTTTCCGAGTGAGACTAAACCTTGGTGTCTTCATAAATCTTGTGCAATCTCCGGTCTTGTAATCTTCAGAAAAACTCCATTGCTAGGATTGATCTTCATGGTCTTCTTGAAATAAAAATTACAATCAGAGACCTATAATCCTAATACAAGATTTACTAGACTAATTATACTCAGTGATTTCCTCTTTTACAATGTTCAAGTGAACCAAGAGTACTTAATCACCTTTCTGGCTAAGATAGGAACATGTGATGAATGATCAAAATACTAACATATATTCCTAACAAATTTCCCCCTTTTTGATCAGTCATCCATGACTATCTTTCAAAGTCCTATTACAAAGTTGTAATCCTGGAAGAGAAAACAATCCACCACTTAATCATTTCAAATGATATTCAATTTTAGTTGAATTAAGTGCAGAAAGTAAACATCAACCAAATCACAAGAAGTGACCTTTGCTGATAAGTTGTCATCTATTAGAGTGTATCTGAGAGTATGATCTTCAGATAGGTATAGATTACAGAATAAGATGCAACTTTAACGGATAGAGAAAATTAGAAACAGTCAGCAAGATTACAAAAAGTAACAAAACAAACTAAGTAAATTAGAACAATAGGAGAGTCCAAGCTCCAAGTAAACATTCTAAGATACTAGTCTTCAAGTCTTCAAAAATTAACTTAGGTTCGGAAACCTCAAGTTCTTCAGCATCCTTTCTGGATCAGTTGACATAATCATCCACTTTTCTGCATTCTTGGACATAGTTATAAAGTATCCTTCTGACAGAAAGTTCTGTCTTTCTGGATAAGATACAAATTTCTTGGTAACTCTTGCCAAGATTGTAGTTCTTCTTCAGAAAGTGTTTGACCCAGTAGTATTTTCCCCAGACCCAGGCATGGTCTACTTGCAGCTCAGATAGGTTGAAATACTTGTATATTTCTTCCAGATAGTGAATATCATCCAGATATTCATCCTTTGTCATGTAGAATGACTCATAGGGATGAACACCTAGCTTGTTCTGCTTGCTGTAGGTACCATCCAGTTTTCTTGTCTTGTGCACATCTTCTGGCTTGGGGTAAGGATAAGGAAAAGAAAGGTCCATCTTTCTGGCATCATTTCTCTTTTCAACCTCAAAGTTTAGCCAGGCATGAAGGTACTCATGTTTTAGCAAATTTGGCTTGCCTTCACTCCATTTTAGGATCTGGTTGAAGATGGGAGTTGGAAACTTATCATTGACAAGTAGATGTTGCAGTTCCAGAATCCAATACCCTTTCTTGTTCAGAATGCACCTATATGAAGACTCTTCATTACTGGTCTTCACATACTCAATGTGGGCATTAGTTGGCTTTTCTTGATGAGTTTCTTTGTTTGCTCTGCCAAACTGAATATCCCTTCTAGCCTTTTTGTTAGGTGGCCTTCTGTCAGGAGATCCTGTGACTCTTTCTTCCTGCCTTGAAATTTGTCTTTGGTGGAAGTCCCTTGAATTGACTTGGTATTTCGGAAGGGTTACGGCGCTAATGGCCTTCTTTGCCAGAGGAGGTTGTAAGGGCTTGCTTGCCTTCTTCTTTTGTGAAGTGGATGTTCATCGATGTCGATTCATCCTCATCATCATCATTGATGTTCGTTGTGAGGCTTGCGGCTCTCTTGAACTCTTACCTCACCTTCTTCTTGATTTTCTTCTTGAAGCTTTCTGGTTGTTCCATCGAGATCCTAAGGGACTTGGTTCCCTAGTGACCATACTTCTCGACTTTACATTTGGTTGATGGAACAACTTCTTCAAGAGGGTGTCTCCAGTGGTGTCCTTAATGACTAGTTGACTTGAGGAGGGGAGATTTGATTGTTTTCTTTGTCTTCCTCTGCCTTTCTGAGGCATCTCTCCTTCCCCCCCTAGTCATGAATGACTGACTCATGATAGCATAAGCTTCAGAGAGTGATCCAAAGTTCTTCTGGAGGTTGTTATGCACCCTGACTAATTCTTGGATTTCTTCTTGCATGTCCTTGTTTTGCCTAACCAACACTTGCTCTTTTCTGTAGAGCTCTTCAAGAGGCTTTAGAATAGCCTCAGCTTGTTGAGTAGCATAAGTAGCATCTGCTAGTGCTTGATTGGCATTGTTGCAGTCTTCTTCCTGATCGAGCTAAGTCTTTCGAGAGAGAGCTATCTTTGGTTGCTCTGTTAGCAATGCAATGCAAATCTTTCATCTCTTCTGGGACTGACTGTAGGACTTGGTTGTCTTGAGCAACAAGTCTGTCTCTTAGTTCCAAGAAAATAGCTGTTCTGGACCTGTGCTCATCACTTCTTGAAGCACCTGGAGCAGAGAAAATTTGAGGCGCCAGAAGGGCTAGCTTTTCCTTAGTGATTAGCCTCTCATCTTCTGCTTGGGAGATCAAGTTTGGGTTTATTTCAAAGATCATTCTCATAATCCTTTTCTTGGATTGTTTGCGAGTGGCAATCTTTTGTTTGCCTTTGAGTATCTTGTTCCGAGAAGTAGAAGGTCTTTCTGATGCAGCCTTAGCATAATGCTCTTCATCATCATTGTCATCCATGGCATCTATCTCAGCAGCAGTGACAACGATGGCATTTTTCAACAACCTTTGCTCATCTAGGAGTGCCAGTTCCTTAGCATTAGCTTCTCTGAGCTTTTCGAGTTTGGCTTCCTTTTCTTCAACAAGAGCTTGACACTCTAAGTTGATTCTCTTCTCCGCTTCCAACTTAAATCTGAGTTGTTCAATCCTGAACTCAGTGGCTATGATTTCTTCAATTGTGTCTTGTTCAGCCTGTTGGGTATTTTGATGAGACTTTGGTGGTGATGATGATGGGGCTTTCTGAACATTGGAAGGAGTAGCCTTTTTTGCACTTCCTTTGCTAATTTTCTGAATCCATTGTTTCAGGTTGGGGATCATCATTCTGATCATCATCATCATCCTTTTTCTTGTCTTCTTGACTTGGATGCTCAGAAGGAGGTTCTTGGTAATCATTCTCATCAGTTTCCTTCTCATCTTCAGAAACCAAGTTGATCACATTAGGAAGTGTGATCATCCTCCCATTTACTTCTTCTTGCTCAGAAGGGTAGGTTGTGAGCTTGCTGGGCAAGGAAGGATGGGTCACCATCTGCTCTTGGGTTTGAGCATCAGCAGCTTGAAAGTCTGCTAGGAGTCTTTGTGCTACTTCATTTAAGAAGTTATCATCCATCAGAGTGGCAAAAGAATATGATTCTGTGGGAAACATAGCATGGATATGGTCTTCCAGATTGATTGCTATGGCCCTTTTCTCGGATGTAAATTACTCTTGCAATTTCGTAAAGATCGGCCTTCTTGAAGTTTACGCCATTATCAAGCACTTTAGATGTTTCTTGGAGTGTGCTTCTTAAAGGCTTGGAGTAAGTTGAGTGGCACTAGACTTTGAGCACGAAGAAAGGGATCAAGTTAGTTTTGTTCAAAACTACTTGTTAGTATCTGTGCAAAAGTAAGCTTTACGAGCATACCGTAGAAACACTAGGCTCATTTGCTTGGACTTACGCTTGTTTGGGCACAGAGGCCTCGAGATACCTTGATGTGAGGAGAAGTCTGATCCTCAGCATCCTTTCTTTCTGATTGAACCTGAGAAATAGAATCAAATATGTTTAGAAACTTGTTATAGAAAAGATAAGTGGAAAAATACTTTCTGAGACTTTGCTTACTTCCAAGTGAGGAAGCTCAGTGGCATCTTTCTCAGAACCCTTGGGGGTTTCTGGAACCTTTTCTTCGAATCGCTTGTTCAGGCTTTTAGTTTCTCTTGGAGGAGATGAGATCACATTCTCTCCGTCCAAGTGTTCTTCCGATTGAGCACGTAAGATAGAACAAACATATTGATTAAGTAGTGAATTTTACCAAAATTTTCTTAAGGAAAGTTTCTTGATACTTACCTTCTCAATGAAGGCTCGATCTACTTCCTCGAGTGCTTTTCACCTGGAAACTCTTGGTGTTGGTGTTGGTTCCACCTCCACTACTTTCGATTGTAGCACAATGTGCTCTTCTTGATGTTCTGAGGTTGGAGGAACCTCTTCTTGATTCAAGGGAGTGGACAAGTTTTCTTCCCCCTGAAATTGTGTCTCCAAGTTGGCCTGTAACAAATGAAGTTTATGAGTAACAAGTTAACATTTTAATGTTGACAAGTTAGATACAAACTACTTTTGTTACCTGAATAGAGTCAGGCTGAGTTTGGGTCACTTGGACTAGTGGAGTTTCCACAGCCTTTCTTTGCTCATTGTTGGTCTCCTCTACAATATCTTTCTGAGTCTCCATCTCAGTTTGATCCCTTTCTGAGAGTTGAGCTCTCTCAGAAGGTTGAGGAACCTGTTCAAGAACAGGGTTTTCTTCAGCCACATTAAGTGCTGGCATTGTGAATGTGGAAGCAATGTCAACATCTTCCATCACTCTATCTTCCTCTTCCAGGCCTTCTTCTTCCTGCTGGACAGAGGGGCTCCTTTCTTTCTGAGGGGCTGAGCTTGATGCTCCTCCATGGGTCTCAATCCTTGACTTTTTGAATACTTGTGTAAGTACTACATCATCATCAGAGTCACTGTCCAGATTGGGAGCTGACTCATCTATGATATTTCTATCATCTCTGGAGATTTACAGGCACTGTCTCAGAATTCTTGGGGCTTTCTGGTGTTGCCTTTCTGGCCGAACAACATATTTTGAGATCTTGTCTCCAGAAGGTTGTGCTTTTTGTACACTTTGGGACTTAGAGGCTTTCTTGCTTTGAGTCCTCTTTCTCTTGGCAACTGGAGGTTGAGAAGGAGCTTGCTCAGAGACCTCTTCACCTTGCTGGGCAGCTTCAAGCTCTTCTGCCTCTTTCTGAGCTTTCTCAGCAGCAATTCTCTCCTTTTCTTCAAAGGCATGTCTGAAAAGAGAGTTGGTGACTGGGATTTCTTGTCTCTTTTTGAGAGTTATTCCCATTGTTTCCAGAATGTAGCAAATTCTGAGACCAAAATGCATATTGGCCTTTGTCTCAGCAAGACCATTGATGATTTTAGGCTCAAATTCCTCAATGTGCCCAAGAAATTTGTTGAAGGCGTACTTCCCCCAATTAAAGTGGGTTTCCTGCCCTTCATGCTTCTTATTCAGAAGATGCATCATCATCTATCTCTCCATGCTTATCTGGTCTACTCCACCTTTGTTGCCATCAAAGCAACGGACCAGAATGACAGCCAAAGTACTCCAGTGTTTCTGGAGATGACTGGTTCTGATGGCTTTCAGAACAAAGTTTGCTGGGCAACCCTTTGCATTTTCAATCTGGATTGCCTCAAATAGCTCTTTAACACTTTGAATCATGGAGGCATCCCTGATGTTGATGTCATCGATTGTTCCTCGATTTTTCAATCGGAATAAGTTGCAGAAAGTCTTGCAGTCTAGGACAATTTCTTGTCCTTGAACTTCAGTCTGCATGTACTTCTCTTCTACATCATTCACAACTTTTGTGAAGATTTTGGAGTTGTTGTAGAACTCCAACACATCCAGTGTGGAAAGTCCACTGGGTGCAGCACACAGAAACTTGTAGATATGGGAACTTTTCAACATTCCCAATATCAGTTTTCTATCTGCTTTTGAAGAAATGACTGCAGAAACATATTTCTTCACAAGAAAAGCTCCCCAATTCATCTTGTGACTTGGATTCCAGTCAGAAGGGGTAAACTCTCCTAGAAGGCGTTTATTCAACACCTTGAGTTCTTTTCCTCCTTGCTTTTCAGCAGGAGCAGATGATGCGGCCTTAGGGTTCTTGGTGGTCATCTTCTTTGGTGCCATCTCTTATATAGAGTCTTTGAGTGAGTGTTTACAGATAAGTTTTGCAAGAATAATCGAGATTAGTCTATCTTTTCAGAAGACTAAGCACAAGAAGTTGAGTTGCAGAAGAAGTTTTGCAGAAATCTTGAGAGATTTTGCTATTTTGATGCAAGTATGAAATTTGAATATGAATATGAATGCGCGTCTTTGTATCTGCATATGCGTGGTACAGCCTTTGTACTTCATTAAATGCTTAGTGGGCCATGTCTGCATTTCTCAACAAACATTACTTGCTTTGTTTTAATCTCAGCCGTTGAGATCAAACGTTTATACATCAAGGGTTTATATTGAATATCTTGTAATGATATCAATCAACAAATGGTATTGTGCCGACTTGATGGATTTTTAATATGCTACATTCATTGTGTCACTTAGTAAAGAGTAGGAACACTTAATTGTTTGAGCTTATCATTCTGAGTGTCAAGTCCTTATCATTATATTATTTATCATAAAAATGGCAAAAATACAAGACATTGGACATGTTTGACTCCCAGAACTTATACTTTTTCGGGCTTTATGTGTCTTTTCTCTTTATGACTAAATAGTTTCCTGAATTCAAGAATCAGAAATTTCAGTTGTTTGAATGTATTTGACCCACTCTTAGTAAGTAAGTTCTAGTCTTATTTACTCATTGAGTGTGTACCAACCTTTGCCTTTCTGGATACCCGATCCAGAAATGTTTTGCCTTTCTGAGTGTTGCTACTCAGAAACCTTTGCATCACTTCTTAACAACTTGGCTTTCTGAGAGCATGTTCTCAGAGGCCTACTTCTTTTCTACCTTGCTTACTCAGACTTTAGAGATTCAGGAAATTTTTCAGTCCTTAGGCAACTCCATTAACCCAAGATTATGTCTTAAGGTCAAGAACCGGCTTTCCTGTAGGGGCTTGGTGAAGATATCTGCAAGTTGGTCTTCTGTGCCAATCTTGAGTATCTCTATATTGCCTCTTTCAACATGGTCTCTGATGAATTGGTGTCTAACATCAATGTGCTTTGTTCTGGCATGGAACTTAGGGTTCTGTGTGATTGCAATAGCACTTGTGTTATCACAGAAAATGGGAGTTTTCTCTTCATTGAGTCCATAATCTCTGAGTTGTTGTTGAATCCACAGAATTTGTGTTGCATAACAACCAGCAGCAATATATTCAGCCTCTGTGGTAGAAGTTGCAATTGAGTTTTGTTTCTTGCTAAACCATGAGATAAGTCTAGCTCCCAGAAATTGACAAGTTCCTGAGGTACTCTTCCTATCAAGCATTGATCCAGCATAATCAGCATCTGAATAATCAGCCAAACTTAATCCACTTTCTTTAGGGTACCACAAACCTACATCTACTGTACCTTTCACATACCTTAATATTTTCATAGAAATGTTGTAGTGTGATTGCATCGGATTTGTTTGAAATCTAGCACACACACCAACTGCATATTGGATATCAGGTCTGCTTGCAGTAAGGTAAAGTAGTGAACCTATCAATTTCCTATACTTGTGTTCATCAACACTTTTATCTGATTCAGTATAGGTCATCTTGGTTCCTATGCTCATAGGTATCTTAGCATTCTTTTCAGAAGGCTTAAGTTTGAACTTTGTGAGCATGTCTTTTGCATACTTTGTCTGACTAATGAATATTCCATCATTGAGTTGCTTGAATTGCAATCCTAGGAAATAGTTCAATTCTCCCATCATACTCATCTCGAATTTACTTTTCATGAGATTTGCAAAGTCATCACAAAGTTGCTTGTCCTTAGATCCAAATATGATGTCATCAACATATACTTGAACTAAGAGCAGTTTCCCATCATGATTTAAGGTAAATAAAGTTTTATCAACTTCACCTTTCTTGAAACCACTTTCCAGAAGGTATTTGGCCAAAGTGTCATACCATGCTCTTGGAGCCTATTTCAGTCCATATAGAGCTTTCTGTAGCTTGTAGACCATTCTACTTTCTGAGGAAACTTCAAAACCAGGTGGTTGTTCAACATAGACTTTCTCAGCAAGTTCACCATTCAAGAATGCACTTTTGACATCCATCTGATAAACTTTAAAGTCTTTATGAGCTGCAAAGGCCAGAAAGAGTCTTATCGCATCCAATCTGGCAACTGGTGCATATGACTCATCAAAATCTAAGCCTTCAGTCTGGGTGAATCCCTTGGCAACCAACCTTGCTTTGTTTCTGGTTATTTCACCAGATTCATTCATCTTTTTTCTGAAAACCCACTTGGTTCCAATCACAGATATTCCTTTTACAAATGGAACTAGTTTCCAGACTTTGTTTCTTTCAAACTGATCCAACTCTTCTTGCATTGCAGAGATCCAGTCTTGGTCTCTTAATGCTTCTTCAATAGTTTTAGGTTCAATGTTTGAGATGAAACATCCAAAGAGAGAATTAGCATTTTCGGCTATTTCTCTCCTAGTCCTAACACCTTGATTGATTGGTCCAATCACATCCTTTGCAGGATGATCCTTGATCCATCTCATCATGGGTTTGGGGCTAGTAGGGTCAACATCTATGTGATCTGAATGTGAATCACTATGATTATGACTTGATACTTCTTCAGTATCTATGACATTTTGTACCACAGAAGGGCGTTGAATGTCTGACACTTGCTCAGTGTGAGGGCTTTCTGGGACATGCCTGTCAGAGAGGTCATTTCCAGAATTAGCTCTCTGATGAACATCTTCAGTTTCCATTTCTGGAAATCTCATAGGAAATTCTTCATCATGTCTGAGAATCATCTGGTTGTTACTAGGCATTTCATGCTTTTCTTCGTCAGAGTCATCCTCTCTTTCCATAATGATGTTTTTCCTTTCTGAGGGTTCTTCTTCAGAATCCTTTAACATTAGTTCCTTGAACCTTTCTGAGAGTTCATCAGCAAGGGGTGATTTCTTGCTTTCTTCATAGAATACAACATGAACTGATTCTTCAATCTTCTTTGTTCTTTTGTTGTAAACTCTGTAAGCTCTGCTATTCATAGAATAACCAAGAAACACTCCTTCATCTGCCTTTGGTTGAAATGTTCTTAGATACTCTTTTCCATTGTTAAGAACAAAACATCTACAACCAAACACTTTCAGATGTTTAATATTAGGGGGTCTACCAACCAAGAGCTCATAAGGGGTCTTGTCATGGTGTTTGTTTATCAAACATACATTACGAGTGTAGCATCTTTGTGTTTACAGCTTCAACCCAATAAACTTCACTTATTTCAGTGTCAGCCAACATTGTCCTTGCTGCTTCTTTAAGGGTTCTATTTTTCCTTTCTGCAACACCATTTTGTTGTGGTGTTCTTACAGAGGAAAGTTGATGTTGTATACCTTTGCTGTTACAAAACTCCTTTATGTACTGGTTGACAAATTTAGTACCATTGTCTGTTCTGATTGCAGATACCTTGTCATTTTTCATGACTTCAAGCTTATTTAGCAAGTTTGGTATCTCCACCCTAGCATCAGATTTGTGCTTCAGAAAGACAACCCAAGTGAATCTTGAGAAGTCATCTACAACAACCAGACCATACTTCTTTCCTGCATAACTAGTTACAGATGATTCAAAAAGATCCATGTGTAATAGTTGCAGTGGTCTAACACTAGAGTGTCTGATTTTGGACTTGAAGGAGATCTTAGATTGTTTCCCCATCTGATAGGCAGAACAGATACCATCCTTTCTGAAAGATGTTTTGGGAAGGCCAACCACTAACTCTTTCTTGGCAAGTTTGTTCAGAGTTTTGAAGTTCAAGTGACTCATTCTTTTGTGCCGTAACGGTGCTCTTACAGGTGACCAGATTGACTCACCATGAGACATTCTTGATTGTGGCAGATGCCCAATCGGCAACATAAAGACTACCTTTCCGCCGAGCAACCAAGACTATCTGCTTTGACTCATTGTCAATAAGTTTGCAAAACTTTGCTTTGAATTTCACAGTGAATCCCTTGTCTGCAAACTGGCTCATGCTAAATAGATTGTATTTCAAACCCTTAACATGTAATACGTCAGTAATTGTTAAAGATCCTAATTTGACGTTGCCAAATCCCAGAGAGGGATTTAATTCTCCTCCAGCAAATCTGATGTCTAGTCCAGTGTTGCAAGCTTTGTAGTTGACCAGATTTGCTTTGTCTCCTGTCATGTGCTTTCCGCATCCACTATCAAATAGCCATTGAGCCTTAGTCCAAGAGGCGTTCTGCACAAAACAGGAAACAGGAGTTAGGTTCTTGCTTCAGAGATAGAACCATTTAGACTAAAATTCTTCTAGTAGGAATCCAAATTTTAGTGAATTTCTTGGGAGTTTGTTTTTGTCTAACTTGATCAGAAGGAGATGCAATGAAATTAGTAATTTTGATCTCAATTTTCCTTCTTGGTGTGTTTCTAGGTGTTCCCTTTGGTGCTTTCTGGATCCTGGGTTTCTGGGGTTGCTTTTCAGCAAACTTAGCCTTTCTGGCCAGGTTCCTTCTAGCTTTGGCATTCAGTTTTTCAGTGGTTTGAGATTTCGTCCACTTCTGTTTATTGCTACGTGCAATATCAGCCTTACACCATTGTTCTTGTCCTTCCTTATATTGTTGTAAAAGGACTTTTCCAATAGCACGATAGCCAATGCCATTTCGAACACCTTTGGCTTTCTAAATGCGGTCTTCAGATGCCTTACTAGTTTCTGCACCATCTTTATTTTCATAAAATGGTATAGTTGAGAATTTGCCTATTCCAGCAATTCTTCCCTTCTTAGTAATATAGCACTGTGGATGGTTGCATGTCTGAGGGTTGTGTTTCTTTTCAGAAACCTTATCCACATAATTCTTGTGAACTTGTTGTTCTTTCAAAGGCTGAGTTGCTACTCCTTTTCCTTTGTCAACTACCCTAGCTTTCTGACCAATGCTATAGGTGGTTGAAGAACCATTCTGTTGACTTTTTACAAAGGTCAACCTATCATCACCCTTCTTCAAAGGAGACGAATTGCTTGATTGTTCATCAAGTCCAAGTCCACCTTTCTCAGAGGGATCTCTCAGATATGATTGAACCTCAGTGAGAGTGTTACTAGCCTTTGCATAAGATTGGAAGGATAGCTCCTTCTTTCGGAGTTCCTCATTCTCAGAAAGCAGCTTCATCATTTTCTTATTAAGTTCATCCAAGGCTAGTTTGTGAAAATTTTCATTTTCTAATATCTGACTTTTCAGAAGGGCTATTTCAGCGCTCTTGTTCTCAGATACCCTGGTTAGCTCAGAAACCTCTTTTTCAAGAGTTTCTTTGCTTTCCTCTAGAATTCTGGTTTTGGATTGTGCTTCCAGAAATTCTTTCTCATAACGATCCAATTCACTCCTGATTAACTCCAGATCCTCAATTCCATCATCACTCTCATAGTACAGAAATTGTGAAATGTTAGTTACCTCATCAGCCATAAGACACATTTCAATGTTGGAAATGTCTGGACCAAAGAATCTCAAAGAACTCCACACATTTCATTCTTCTTAAGGAAGTCGATTACGTTGTGGGTGATTCCACACAATTACGGTGATGGTAGGTTTGAGTTATCGAATCTCCATCTTCGAATCATCTCAATATCTAGAGCATCAAGTTGGATTTGAATCTTCTTCCTTTCTTCAGTTAGTAAGGCCCTTTGATTTCTTTTGTAATTTCTTCTGTCCTTCTTGTCACCTATCTTGAGCTTGTATAAAGCAGGGCAATCTCTCTTGAAGTGACCAAGCTGTTGACAATAGAAGCAGATATCATTTCCTATCTCTGCTGATTCAGTACTAACACCTTTCTGAATAGGGGTCTTCAGAGAGTTGTTTAGTTGAATGTTCTTGTACTGATGATAGTTTGGGCCAAGATGCTTTTTCAGCTTTTCTTTAGCCTTTCTTCTCTCAATCTCTTGACTCACAAATTTATTAATGTGTCTTACTGCAAGAGCATTTTCTTCAGATGCGTCTTTGGTATCTTTCTTTTCAGAAGTACCTTGAGAGACTAGAGCAACACTTTGCAACTTCTCAGCAGTTTGTTCTCTTTGAGTTGTCTCATAATCTACAGTAGCAAGATGAGAGAAGAGCTCTACTGGAGTAATATTTGGCATTTCTTGGTTGAAATAAAAGAATTTAGTGTGCTCCCAGTTGTGATTGAGACTTCTGACAATAGTCTTAATCTTTTCCGTGGGAGTATCATTGCTTTCACCAAGTGCAGCCATATCACTCATAAGAGTAGTAAACCTGAAATCAAGTTCTTCCAGAGTTTCAGTGGGACCTTGCTTGAAGTTTTGGAACTTCAATTTAAGAACTTCGAACTTGTTTTCTTTGGTTTTCTCGATTAAAGATTTCTTCTTCAATAAATTGCCAGTGACTTTAGCTTTTAGCACCCCACAGTTTACACTGTATGTGCTCAGGTGTCGATCTGATGATTATATTACGAGCTTGACCATCCAATCTGTGTCTCTTGGCATCTTCAGATTCCAGAGCTCTCTTGGCTTGTCTTCATACATAATGCTTCCACGGGCAACATGACCACTATCACTAGCAGCCATGTCCTCACTTCCATCTTCCTTGTGTGAGGCTTTTCTTCCATCAGAAACCTCAGTGACTTGTTTGAGTTGTCTGATTTTGATAGGCCCTTCATTGATGACATAGATCATCTCATCACTAATGGCCTCCAGATGGAGGATCATGTTGTTCTTCCATTTCTCGTAGTTTTCTGGCTTTAGAACGGGAGCATCACTCAGAGACATACCTGCACACTTAACACACAAATTATGTAGTCCTCAGAAAGGGACAAAGTTTCTTCACCTATCTGGGGATCTAGGTTCATCTTGAAGGCTTGGGAACCTCCGCTCGATACCACTTGTTGGTCCAGATAACGCAAAGTAAAAAGGTAGAGGGGGTGAATAGTCTTTTAAACTTTTGTCGATAAACACAGTTTCTCAGAAACCTGGGGGTTTCTGATACTTTAATTCAGAGTGCGGAAGACTTTAAGATAGGTAAGTGTGTGTGCTTTGCTGAAAGATAAATATAGAAAGGTAAATAACACAGCAAGTATAGTGGTATCTGGAGGTGGCGTAATCCTCTAACTAATCCACTTCGGTCTTTCTGAGACCTAGAATTCACTAGAACAGAATTGAGTTCACCTTACAAAAATCCTATTCTAAGATTCTTAAACAATTGGTTCCCAACCAAATGTTCCCCTGAAGTTATTCCCGACTCCTAGAGCTAAGTACTTCCTCTACTCGAGATAACCTTGAGTTATTCCCATTTTCCAAATCAAGTACTTCCTACTCCACGCCTTGATGGTGTTGGTTATAAGGTTTGTCGAGAGGCTTCTCAGATAACTTTTCGCTTATGTTTTGAGAGAGCCTAATAGAACAAGACTACTTAATACACTTGTTCAGGTGTATGGCAATCGCTCTTCTTGACCCAAGTAATTGATGTCCGCTCGAGAATGAGCTTGAAAGGTTATCGTGATTTAACTCTTTCACGAATAACAATCTCTTGTTAAGGTTCAGGACAACTTAGAACTACTAGTGATTCTTCAAGCAACAGAAAGCTTTCAGAAAGGGTAGTAGAGTGCTTGAGAGAATACTTTGCTAGATTTTAAGTTTGCAAGTTAGATCGTTCTTCGGTCGTATTTCTCAACATCTAAGTGTGTGATATTTATAGATGAATTAGAGAGTCGTTGGGATGTTATCCGTTAGACACAATTCAAATTCAGTCTATACTTATCTTGAAATGAGTACTCAGAAGTCCTTGTCTCATATCTCAGAGAGGACTGTGCTTTAGTGGCTTTTCTGCCGATGCAATTAATGCATATGTACTATTTCTTGTCCTGTAGTCTTCAACGGATACATTAGCCTTTCTGATGGCTTGCATGCTCCATACTCATGATGTCATATGTTCCCGAATCATGTTTCAAAAGTGACTAAATGTACTTAAGAAAGGATTAAGGACATAGTCTTTCCGAGTGAGACTAAACCTTGGTGTCTTCATAAATCTTGTGCAATCTCCGGTCTTGTAATCTTCAGAAAAACTCCATTGCTAGGACTGATCTTCATGGTCTTCTTGAAATAAAAATTACACTCAGAGACCTATAATCCTAATACAAGATTTACTAGAGTAATTATACTCAGTGATTTCCTCTTTTACAATGTTCAAGTGAACCAAGAGTACTTAATCACCTTTCTGGCTAACAGATATTCCTAACACTTGATTTGTTTGTTTAGTGTGTTTGCTGCAGGATATCTTTAAGTGACGCTCCAATTCTCAAGCCAGAGAATTATGAGAAATGGAAGAACAACATGATGCTCCACCTAGAAGCCATCAGTGACGAAATGATCGATGTGATAAAGAATGGCCCCATAGTCATTCAACAACTCAAACAGGTCATGGAGGTTTCTAATGGTAGAGACAGAGAACCAAGTGATGGCTCCTCACAGACAGATGCGTAAACCAGTGGGAGACCTACCCGTCAAATTATTTACGAGCCAAAACCCAGAGAGCTCTGGACATCGGAAGATGCCAAGAGAAATCGACTGGATTGTCAGGCTCGCAATATCATCATACGTTCTACTCCAGATCACATACAGTGTAAACTGTGGGGTGCAAAAACGGCGAAAGTGGCCTGGCAACTGATTGAGGAAATCTGTGCTGGCACTGAGAAAACAAAGGAAAATAAGTTCGAAGTTTTGAAGCTCCAATTCCAAAACTTTAAACAAGGTCCCACAAAGACTCTTGAAGAACTAGATTTCCGGTTTACAACACTCATGAGTGACATGGCTGCACTTGGTGAAACTAATAGATACACCCAACCAGAAAAAATTAAGAATATTGTGAGAAGTCTAAATCATAACTGGGAGCATACAAAGTTTTTTTTACTTTAACCAAGGAGTGCCAGATATCACTCCAGTGGAACTTTTCTCTCACCTTGCCACAGTTGACTATGAGACAACTTAAAGAGAACAAACAACTGAAAAGTTGCAGAATATTTCTCTAGTTGCTCTTCTGAAAAGAAGGAAGGCAAGGAGGTGACCGAGGAGAATGCTCTTCCTGTAAAGCAAATGAGACAATATGTCAGTCGGGAGATTGAGAGAAGAAAAGCCAAAGAGAAGCTGAAAAAGCATCTAGGCTCAAATTATCATCAGTACAAAAATATGCAACTGTCTAGCTCGCTGAACAATCCGGCTCAAAAAGCATCTAGTATTGAGGATGTAGAAATCAGAAACGATATCTGTTTCTATTGTCAGAAACCTGGTCATTTCAAAAAGGATTGCCCTGCCCTCAACAAGCTAAAGACAGGTGACAAGAAAGATAGAAGAAACTTCAAGAGAGGTCAGAGAGCTCTACTCAGTGAGGAAAGAAAGAAGATACAAATCCAACTGGATGCTCTAGACATTGAGTCTGATTCTGAGGATGAAGACTCAGATGATTCCACATTGCCTTCTCCAGAGATGTGTGGTGTCTCTCATGAAGTGGTTGACTTTGGTCAAAAGAAGGAAGAAGTGTGTGGAGTGGTTGAAGAAATCTTTCCAGATATCTCCAACATTGAACCTTGTCTAATGGCTGATGAGAATACTCTAAAGACCAATCCAAAGTGGCATTTTGATAGAGGATGTGGGGAGCACATGACAGGAGACAAAGCAAATCTGATTAACTACATAAAATGCGATGATGGACCAATTATTAGATTTGCTGGAGGAGATGAAAATCCAACCATAGGATTTGGCAATCTGAAGTTTGTGCCCTTACAATATCTGAAGTACTACATGTAAAGGGATTGAAATATAATCTCCTAAGCATGAGTCAATTAGTAGATAAAGGGTACACTGTCAAGATCAAGTCAAAACTATGCAAAGTGATTGACAATGAGTCAAAGCAGATAGTCTTGGTTGCTGACTGGGCATCAGCCACAACTGAAGAATGTCTCATGGTGAGTCAATCTGGACGCACTGAAGAAAACTGGCTATGGCATAAGAGAATGAGTCACTTGAAGTTCAAAACTCTGAACAAGCTAGCCAAGAAATAATTGGTGGTTGGTTTAACCAAAATGGTATATAGAAAAGATGGTATATGCTCAGCTTGCCAAATGGGAAAACAATCCAAAACATCTTTCAAGTCTAAAACTAGACACTCCAGTGAAAGGCCACTGCAAATGTTACATATGGATCTTTTTGAATCCTCTGTAACCAGCTATGCGGAAAGAAGTATGGTCTAGTTGTTGTTGATGATTACTCAAGATTCACTTAGGTTGTATTTCTCAAACAAAAATCTGATGCAAGGTTTGAAATACCCAACTTGCTGAATAAGCTTGAAGTCATGAAAAATGACAAGGTATCTGTAATCAGAACTGAGTTTGTGAACCAGTACATAAAAGAGTTTTGTACCTACAAAGGTATACAACATCAATTATCTTCCGTAAGGACACCACAACAAAATGGTGTTGCTGAAAGGAAGAATAGGACCCTAAAAGAAGCAGCAAGAACAATGCTTGCTGACACTAAAATAAGTGAAATCTATTGGGTTGAAGTTGTTAACACAGCCTGTTATACTAAAAATAGATGTTTGATTAACAAACACCATGACAAAACTCCTTATGAGCTTTTGATTGGTAGACCCCCTAGTATCAAACATCTAAGGGTGTTTGGTTGCAGATGTTTTGTTCTTAACAATGGAAAAGAATACCTGAGAACATTTCAACCAAAATCAGATGAAGGATATTTCTTAGATATTCTATGAATAGCAAAGCCTATAGAATCTACAACAAAAGAACGCAAAAGATTGAAGAATCTGTTCATGTAGTTTTCTACGAAGGAAATAAGAAAATACCCTTGAATGATGATCTCTCAGAAAGGTTCAAAGAGCTGATGATTAAAGATTCTGAAGAAGAATCCTCAATAGGAAACAGCTCTATCATTCTCTTAGAGGATGAATCTGACGATGAAAAGCAACCATTGCTTAGTAACAACCAGATGACTCTAAGACATGATGATGAATTTCCTATGAGAATTCCAGAAATGGAACAGGTTACTGAGAACCTTCATCATGAAGAGGTTTCTGAGAATGAGATTACTGAAAATCAAATTCTAGATATCTCTAACACTGAAAAAATGTCAGATATCCATGGCATTTCCTATGTGTCAGATATCTCAGATACTGCACAAGTATCCCATCAAATTCATATTGATTCCCATTCAGATCAAAATGATATTGATCCTACTAGTTCAAAACCCATTATGAAATGGATAAGAAATCATCCTTCTAAGGATGTGATCGGTCCTTTAGATCAAGGTGTTAGAACTAGGAGAGCAATTGCTGAAAATGTAGATTCGCTCTATGGATGTTTTATCTCAAATATTGAATCTAAAACTATAGAAGAAGCATTGAAGGATCAAGATTGGATCTCTGCAATGCAAGAAGAGTTGGATCAATTTGAGAGAAACGAAGTCTGGAAACTGGTTCCATTTGTTGACGGAATATCTGTAATTGGAACAAAGTGGTTTTTCAGAAATAAAATGAATGAGTCTGGTGAAATAACCAGAAACAAAGCAAGGCTGGTTGCCAAGGGATTCACCCAGACTGAAGGACTAGATTTTGATGAATCTTATGCACCAGTTGCAAGATTGGATGAAATAAGACGCTTTCTAGCCTTAGCTCATAATGACTTTACAGTTTATCAAATGGATGTCAAGAGTGCATTCCTAAATGGTAAACTTGCTGAGGAAGTCTATGTTGAGCAACCACCAGGCTTTGAGGTTTCCTCAGAAAGTAGGATGGTCTATAAGCTTCAGAAAGCTCTGTATGGGCTGAAACAAGCTCCAAGACATTGGTATGATACATTGGCTAGATACCTACTAGAAAGTGGTTTCAAGAAAGGAGATGTGGATAAAACACTCTGTTGGTCCAGATAACGGCAAAGTAAAAGACTAGAGGGGGGGGGGGGGGTGGGGGGTGAATAGTCTTTTAAAACTTTTGTCGATAACAAATATTTCTCAGATATCTGAATGGATATCTGATACTTAGAATCAGAGTGCGGAAGACTTAATAGAGATAAATGTAGAAACAGTTAATAAGTGTGTGTGTTCTTGAATCTGAGAAAAGTAAATGACACAAAGAAGTATAGTGGTATCTGGAGGTGGCGTAATCCTCCAACTAATCCACTTCGGTCTATCAGAGACCTAGAATTCACTAGAACAGATAATTGAGATAACCTTACAAAAATCCTATTCTAAGATTCTGAACAATTGGTTCCCAACCAAAAGTTCCCCCTGAGTTGTTCCCTAGCTTCTTCAGCCAAGTACTTCCTATACTCAGAAACCTTTGAGTTGTTCCCTAGCTTCCCAAGTTAAGTACTTCCTATACTCAAAAACCTTGGAGTTATTCCTTAGTTTCCCAAATCAAGTACTTCCTATACTCCAGTAACCTTGGAGTTATTCCCTGATTTTTCAAACTAAGTACTTCCTGTACTCCACGCCGATTTTGGTGTTGGTTTCGGTTTGAGTTGTCAGATGAGCGTCTTAATAACTTTCATTATTCAGATAGCTCGTGAACTAAGTTACTTAATACACTTTACAGTATGGTATCTAGTTCGATTTCTTGACCCAAGTCTTATGATATCTGTTCAAGAGAATGAATCTCAGATAGTTGATCTTTTGATTCAACTCCTTCACAGATAGCTTTGCTTGTTTAGGATCAGGACACTTAGAACTTCAGTGTTTACTCAAGATCACAAGCTTTAGTCGCAACAGAAAGCTTTGATAATAAGTAAGAAGTTTTGAGAGAGTAAGATCAAAGATCGTAAGTTTCAGCGTATTCAGTGTTCTGTGTTCTGTGTTCAGTGTGTATCTCTCAAGCTGTCTAAGTGTTGATATTTATAGATGAATTTGAGTGCCGTTTGGATAGTATCCGTTAGGCTCAAATTCAAACTATCGATATCTGTGTGTATAATCTTTATGTGAGTTTTGTCTTCTTCTCAGAAGTTGCCGTTGCTTTTACTCAGACATCTCTGTCCATGCATTAAATGCATTGTACTATACTTTTTGTCCTGTAGTGTCAACGGAATTATGCTTTGTATCAGAGACTAGACTTGTTGTCTGATTCTTTGCATATCCTTATCTTCATTCTTCAGATACCACTTGTTATTTATTGAAACAACTTTGTCTGCAATATATGTTTCTTTTTCGTAAGCAGTTTAACGCTCAAGGTATCTGAGAATAGATATCTGTGGACACTTTCCTTGTCTTCAGATATGTATCTCATTTCTCAGATATCTCTTGTGACACAGTTTGTTTGAAACTGTTTGCGTCTACAAGATATCTGGCTAAGATATCTGAATAACATATTTAGTAATCTTGAGCAGTTTTCTTCAAGTCTTCAATAGTTGTTGAGCTTTCTGCTTGGATGTCTTCTTCTTGGTCTTCTCTTCATAAAATAAAAATTACAATTTGAGACCTAACATCCTATACAAGATTAGCTAGACTATCATACTTAGTGGGTTTCCTCTTTTACAATGTTCATGTGAACCGAGAGTACTAATCACCTTTCTGAGACTAAGATAAGTCATCATGTTGCTGAACAAAATCTAAACAGATATTCTAACAAAATATCTAACACACTCTTTACATTGAACCATGATGGGAAACTACTTTTAGTTCAGGTATATGTTGATGACATTATATTTGGATCTAAAGACAAGCAACTTTGTGAAGACTTTGCTGAGCTCATGAAAAGTAAATTTGAAATGTGCATGATGGGAGAATTGAATTATTTCCTAGGGCTACAAGTCAAGCAACTCAATGAAGGAATATTCATTAGTCAAACAAAATATGCAAAAGACATGCTCAACAAATTTAATCTAAAGCCCTCTGAAAAGAATGCTAACATACCTATGAGCATTGGAACCAAAATGACCTATACTGAATCTGACAAGAGTGTTGAAGAACACAAGTATAGGAAATTGATTGGGTCTCTACTGTACCTCACTACAAGTAGACCTGATATTCAATATCACGATTGTAGTGTGTGATTTGAGACAAATCGATGCAATCACACTACAACATTGCTATGAAAATATTAAGGTATGTAAAGGGTACTGTAGAAGTTGGATTGTGGTATCCAAAAGATAGTGGATTGAGTTTAGTTGGCTACTCTGATGCTGACTATGCTGGATCGTTGCTTGATAGAAAAAGCACCTCAGGAACTTGTCAATTTCTTGGTGCCAGAATGATATCATGGTTCAGTAAGAAACAAAACTCAATTGCCACATCTACCACAGAGGCTGAATATATTGCTGCTGGGTGTTGTGCTTCACAAATATTGTGGATACAACAACAACTCAGAGACTATGGACTCAATGAAGAGAAAACTCCGATTTTCTGTGACAACACAAGTGGTATTGCCATGACTCAGAATCCTAAGTTTCATGCAAGAACAAAGCACATTGATGTTAGACACCACTTCATTAGAGACCATGTTGAAAAAGGCAATATAAGATACTCAAGATTGGCACTGAAGACCAACTTGCAGATATCTTCACTAAGCCACTACAAGGAAGTAGATTCTTAACTTTAAGACATAGTCTTGGACTAATGGAGCTACCAAATAACTGAAAATGTTCAGATATCAGAAGAAGATATCAAAAGAGGGAAAGAGATATCTGTTTGGCTGTTTATTCATAGTAGCTAGTACTTAGTACCTGCTCATGTACTCTTGAGAGTGAACGTTTGGCAGTTTGTTGAAGATTGTAGGAGCAATCAACTTTCTTTTTAAGTGAGAAACCGCTAGATGTTCATGGCGGTGTGCTGCCAAGGTCTTGTCTTCTTCATCATCTGAGGGATTAGCCCAGTGATCTTCATCCTCTTGGACATTTTCATCAATTGTATCAAGTCCAGCAACCATCTCAGAGATTGGTTTCTTTCCTTTCTGGGAGGAGGATGGTACTTCTTTCGAAGATACCTCTTCTCTGGATGCCCGTTCCAGATACCTCTTCTCTGGATGCCCGTTCCAGATACCTCTTCTCTGGATGCCCGTTCCAGATACCTGAACTTTTTCAGTTCATTGGTAGTTCCATTAGTCCAAGACTATGTCTTAAGGCTAAGAATCTACTTTCTTGTAGTGGCTTAGTGAAGATATCTGCAAGTTGGTCTTCAGTTCCAATCTTGAGTATCTCTATATTGCCTTTTTCAACATCGTCTCTGATTAAGTGATGTCTAACATCAATGTGCTTTGTTCTGGCATGAAATTTAGGATTCTGTGTAATCGCAATAGCACTTGTGTTGTCACAGAAAATGGGAATTTTCTTCTCATCGAGTCCATAGTCTTTGAGTTGTTGTTGTATCCACAGAATTTGTGTTGCACAACAACCAAGACAATATATTCACCTCTGTGGTAGAAGTTGCAATTGAGTTTTGCTTCTTGCTAAACCATGAGATAAGTCTAGTGCCCGGACAAGTTCTGAGGTGCTTTTCCTATCAAGCAATGATCCAAAGATAATCGACATCCGAGTACCATAAACTCAATCCACTTTCTTTAGGATACCACAATCCTACATCTCTGTACCTTCACATACCTTAGTATTTTCATAGCAATGTTGTAGTGTGTTTGCATTGGATTTGTCCGAAATCTAGCACATACTCAACGGCATATTGAATATCAGTCTACTTGCGGTGAGGTAGAGTAGTGAACTATCAATTTCCTATACTTATGTTCTTCAACACTCTTATCTGATTCAGTATAGGTCATTTTGGTTCCAATGCTCATAGGTATCTTAGCATTCTTTTCAGAAGGCTTAAGATTGAATTTTGTGAGCATGTCTTTCGCATACTTTGTTTGACTAATGAATATTCCATCATTGAGTTGCTTGACTTGCAATCCTAGGAAATAATTCATTTCTCCCATCATGCTCATCTCAAACTTGTTTTTCATGAGATTTGCGAAGTCATTACAAAGTTGCTTGTCCTTAGATCCAAATATGATGTCATCAACATATACTTGAACTAAGAGTAGTTTCCCATTATGATTTAAGGTAAATAAAGTTTTATCAACTTCACCTTTCTTGAAACCACTTTCCAGAAGGTATTTGGCCAAAGTGTCATACCATGCTCTTGGAGCCTGTTTCAGTCCATACAGAGCTTTCTGTAGTTTATAGACCATTCTACTTTCTGAGGAAACTTCAAAGCCAGGTGGTTGCTCAACATACACTTCTTCTGCAAGTTCACCGTTTAGGAATGCGCTTTTGACATCCATCTGATAAACTTTGAAATTTTTATGAGCTGCAAAGGCTAGAAAGAGTCTTATTGCATCCAATCTGGCAACTGGTGCATATGACTCATCAAAATCTAAGCCTTTAGTCTGAGTGAATCCCTTGGCAACAAATCTTGCTTTGTTTCTGGTTATTTCACCAGTTTCATTCATTTTGTTTCTGAAAACCCACTTAGTTCCAATCACAGATATTCCTTCTATAAATGGAACTAGTTTCCAGACTTTGTTTCTCTCAAATTGATCCAACTCTTCTTGCATTGCAGAGATCCAGTCTTGGTCTCCTAATGCTTCTTCTATACCTTTAGGTTCGATATTCGAGATGAAACATCCAAAGAGAGAATCAGCATTTTCAGCTATTGCTCTCCTAGTCCTAACACCTTGATTAATTGGTCCAATTATATCCTTTGTAGGATGATCTTTGATCCATTTCATCAAAGATTTGGTGCTAGTAGGATCAATATCCAAGTGATCTGAATGTGAATCACTAAGATTTTGATTGGATACTTTTTCAATATCTGAGATATCTGACATATGGGAAATGTCATGGATATCTGACACTTTTTCAGTGTTAGAGATATCTGAGACATGCATTTCAGCATTCTTATTTTCAGATACCTCTTCATGATGAAGGTTCTCAGTAACCTGTTCCATTTCTGGAAAACTCATAGGGAATTCCTCATCATGTTTGTGAGTCATCTTGTTGTTACTAGGCTTTCCAAGCTTTTCTACGTCAGAGTCATCCTCACTTTCCATAGCGATGTTTTTCTTTTCTGAGGGTTCTTCTTTAGTATCCCTCAGTAATAGTTCTTTGAATTTTTCTGAGAGTTCATCAGTACGAGGTGTTTTCTTACTTCCTTCATAGAATACAACATGAACTGATTCTTCAATTTTCTTTGTTCTTTTGTTGTAAACTCTGTAAGCTTTGCTGTTTGTGGAATAGCCAAGAAAAACACCTTCATCTGCCTTTGGTCGAAATGTTCTCAGATAATCTTTCCCATTGTTTAGAACAAAACATCTACAACCAAATACTCTCAGATGTTTGATATTTGGGGGTCTACCAACCAAGATTTCATAGGGGGTCCTGTCATGGTGTTTGTTTATCAAGCATCTGTTCTGAGTGTAGCAAGCTGTGTTTACAGCTTCAACCCAATATATTTCACTTATCTCAGTGTCAGCTAGCATTGTCCTTGCAGCTTCTTTAAGGGTTCTGTTTTTCCTTTCTGCAACACCATTTTGTTGAGGTGTTCTTATAGAGGAAAGTTGGTGTTGTATACCTTTGCAGGTACAAAACTCCTTTATGTACTGATTGACAAACTCAGTACCATGATCTGTTCTGATTGCAGATACCTTTTCATTTTTCATGATTTCAAGCTTTTTCAGCAAGTTTGGTATCTCCACCCTGGCATCAGATTTGTGTTTCAGAAAGACAACCCAAGTGAATCTTGAGAAGTCATCTACAACAACCAGACCATATTTCTTTCCTGCATAACTAGTTACAGATGATTCAAAAAGATCCATATGTAAAAGTTGCAGTGGTCTAACACTAGAGTGTCTGATTTTGGACTTGAAAGAGATCTTAGATTGTTTCCCCATCTGACAGGCAGAACATATACTATCCTTTCTGAAAGATGTTTTGGGAAGACCAACCACTAACTCTTTCTTGGCAAGTCTATTCAGAGTTTTGAAATTCAAGTGACTCATTCTTTTGTGCCATAACCAGTGCTCTTCTGTGTGACCAGATTGACTCACCATGAGACATTCTTCAGTTGTGGCAGATGCCCAGTCGGCAACATAAAGACTGCCTTTTCGCCGACCAACTAAGACTGTCTGCTTTGACTCATTGTCAATTAGTTTGCAGTATTTAGCTTTGAATTTTATAGTAAAACCCTTGTCTGCAAACTGGCTCATGCTAAATAGATTGTATTTCAAATCCTTAACATGTAATACGTCAGTGATTGTTAAAGTTCCCAATTTTGACGTTGCCAAATCCCAGAGAGGGATTTAATTCTCCTCAAAGAATCGATATCCGGTCCCGTGTTGCAAGCTTTGTAGTCAACCAGATTTGCTTTCTCTGTCATGTGCATTCGCATCCACTATCAAATAGCCATTGTGCTTTAGTCCGTGAAGCATTCTCGCACACAATGTAAAACAGGAGATTAGGTTCTCATATCTTTGATGGAACCGTCAGAATTAAAAGTTCTTCCAGTAGGAATCCATTTTTGAATGAATTTCTTTGAAATATGCTTTTGTCTGACAGGAACATAAGGAGGAATTCTTGGTGTGTCCCTAGGTGCTCCATATGATGCTTTCAGATACCTGTCAGGTTTCTGAGTTTGCTTTTCAGCAAACTTAGCCTTCCTTGCCAGATTTCTTCTAGCCTTGGCATTCAGATTTTCAGTGGCTTGATTTAACTTCCACTTCTGATAATTGCTTTGAGCAATTCTAGCCTTCAGCCATCGTTCTTGCTCCTGCTTGTACTCATGAGCAAGTTGTTTTCCGATGCCTTTGTAGCCAATACCGTTTCGAGCACTTGAAGCTATCTGAGATCTTTTCTCAGCAGCTTTGCTAGTCTCTGGTTGATCCAATTTCTTTCTAGAAAAAGTGACATGGGAGAATTTGCCAGCTCCTGCAATTCTACCTTTTTGAGAGACATAGCACTGTGGGTGTTTACACTTTTCAGTGTTGTGTTTCTTTTCAGAGACGTACCCAACAGTTTTGTTTTTGACTTGTTTTTCCCACAAAGGTTTAGTCGCAACTGCCTTTCCTTTGTCAACAATCTTTGTCTTTTCACCGATACTATAGATTGCATGGGAACCGTCTTGCTGAGTACTTACAAATGTTCTCTTTTCTTTACTCTTGTTCAGAGTAATAGAGCAATCTGTCTGAGTATTCAGCCCAAGTCCTTTATTTTCTGAAGGATCTCTTAAGTAAGATTGTACTTCAGTAAGAGTGTCACTATCTTTGGCATAAGATTGAAAAGATAGTTCTTTCTTCTTGAGTTCCTTGTTTTCCAAAAGAAGATTTTCATAATTCTTTAGTAACTCAGCCATTGCTTCTTCATGTGACTTTTCAGTCTCAGATATCTGAGCTTTGAGAAATGCATTGTCAGCATCCTTTCTCTCAGATTCTTTAACTAATTGAGAATTTTCCTTTTCAAGAGAATTCTTTTCTTCTTCAAGGTTTTCGGCTCTAGCTCGGATCATTAGAAATTCTCTTTCATAGATGTCAAGTTCTTTTCTGAGATTTTCTAGATTTTTTATTTCCTCTTCATCACTTTCATAAGTGTAGCAAGAAGTATGTGTTACCTCATCAGCCATAAGACATTTTTCTATGTTGGAGATGTCTGGTCCAAATTTCAAAGAACTCCACACATTTCATTCTTCTTGAGGCCAAAGTCGATTATATCATGAGTAACTCCACATAGTTCTGGTGATGGTAGGGTTGAATCATCTGAATTGTCATCTTCAGAATCTGTTTCAACGTCTAGAGCATCCAGTTGAATTTGGATTTTCTTTCTTTCTTCAGTTAACAAAGCTTTACGGCTTCTTCAAGATTCTTCTATCTTTCTTGTCATCCTTAGTTTGTTGAGGCGACAATCCTTCTTGAAGTGGCTGTGTTTCGACAATAGAAACAATGTATCGCTTCCAATTTCGCTTCCTCAAGACATGATGCTTTACGAAATGGCTTGTTCAAATGAGCTCTGCATATTTTTGTACTGGTGATAGTTTGAGCCTAGATGCTTTTTCAGCTTCTCTTTGGCTTTTCTTCTCTCAATTTCTCGACTGACAAATTTACTCATTTCCTTTGTAGCAAGAGCATCCTCAGTCTCCTCCTTGCTTTTCTTCTTTTTTCAGAAGTTCCTTGATTAACTAGAGCAACATTCTGCAACTTTTCAGTTGTTTGTTCTCTCTGAGTTGTCTCATAGTCAACAGTAGCAAGATGAGAGAAAAGTTCCACTGGAGTGATATTTGGCATACCTTGGTTGAAATAAAAGAATTTAGTATGCTCCCAGTTGTGGTTAAGACTTCTGACAATAGTCTTAATTTTTTCTGACTGAGAGTATCTATTGCTTTCCCCAAGTGCTGCCATATCACTCATAAGAGTGGTAAATCTGAAATCAAGTTCTTCCAGAGTTTTAGTGGGACCTTGTTTGAAATTTTGAAATTCAACTTTAGAACTTCGAACTTGTTTTCCTTGGTTTTCTCAGTTCCGGCACAGATTTCTTCAATCAGTTGCCAGGCGACTTTCGCCGTTTTAGCACCCCACAGTTTACACTGTATGTGCTCTGGTGTCGATCTGATGATGATGTTACGAGCTTGACCATCCAGACGATTCCTCTTGGCATCTTCCGATGTCTAGAGTTCTCTGGGCTTTGTTTCGTAAATAACGTGACCAGTAGATCTTCCACTAGTTGACGCATCTGTTTGTGAAGATCCTTCGCTTTGATCTCTGTCTCTTCCACTTGAAACCTCCATGACTTGCTTAAGTTGTTGAATGACTATTGGGCCATTCTTTATTACTTCGATCATCTCGTCACTTATGGCTTCAAGGTGGAGCATCATGTTATTTTTCCATTTCTCGTAGTTCTCTGGTTTGAGAACGGGTGCATCACTCAGAGACATACCTGCACACTTAACACACAAATTAAATAGTCCTCAAAAGTGAACAACGTTCCTTCGCCTATCTGGGGATCTAGGTTTAGTGCAGAAGGCTGGTGAACCTCCTGCTCTGATACCACTTGTTGGTCCAGATAACGGCAAAGTAAAAGACTAGAGGGGGGGAGGGGTGAATAGTCTTTTAAAACTTTTGTCGATAACAAATATTTCTCAGATATCTGAATGGATATCTGATACTTAGAATCAGAGTGCGGAAGACTTAATAGAGATAAATGTAGAAACAGTTAATAAGTGTGTGTGTTGAAGTATAAATACGAAAAGTAAATGACACGAAGTATAGTGGTATCCGGAGGTGGCATAATCCTCCAACTAATCCACTTGGTCTATCAGAGACCTAGAATTCACTAGAACAGATAATTGAGATAACCTTACAAAAATCCTATTCTAAGATTCTGAACAATTGGTTCCCAACCAAAAGTTCCCCCTGAGTTGTTCCCTAGCTTCTTCAGCCAAGTACTTCCTATACTCAGAAACCTTTGAGTTGTTCCCTAGCTTCCCAAGCTAAGTACTTCCTATACTCAAAACCTTGAGTTATTCCTTAGTTTCCCAAATCAAGTACTTCCTATACTCCAGTAACCTTGGAGTTATTCCCTGATTTTTCAAACTAAGTACTTCCTGTACTCCACGTCGGTTTTGGTGTTGGTTTCGGTTTGAGTTGTCAGATGAGCGTCTTAATAACTTTTCAGTTATTCAGATAGCTCTGTGAACTAAGTTACTTAATACACTTTACAGCGTATGGTATCTAGTTCGATTTTACTGACCCAAGTCTTATGATATCTGTTCAAGAGAATGAATCTCAGATAGTTGATCTTTTGATTCAACTCCTTCACAGATAGCTTTGCTTGTTTAGGATCAGGACACTTAGAACTTCAGTGTTTACTCAAGATCACAAGCTTTAGTCGCAACAGAAAGCTTTGATAATAAGTAAGATGTTTTGAGAGAGTAAGATCAGAGATCGTAAGTTTCAGCGTATTCGATTCTGTTACGTGTTCGTGTGTATCTCAAGTCAAAGCCTAAGTGTTGATATTTATAGATGAATTTGAGTGCCGTTGGATAGTATCCGTTAGGCTCAAATTCAAACTATCGATATCTGTGTGTATAATCAGAAAGGTGTTTTGTCTTCTTCTCAGAAGTTGCCGTTGCTTTTACTCAGACATCTCTGTCCGTGCATTAAATGCATTGTACTATACTTTTGTCCTGTAGTGTCAACGGAATTATGCTTTGTATCAGAGACTAGACTTGTTGTCTGATTCTTTGCATATCCTTATCTTCATTCTTCAGATACCACTTGTTATTTATTGAAACAACTTTGTCTGCAATATATGTTTCTTTTTCAGAAACGAGTTTAACGCTCAAGGTATCTGAGAATAGATATCTGTGGACACTTTCCTTGTCTTCAGATATGTATCTCATTTCTCAGATATCTCTTGTGACACAGTTTGTTTGAAACTGTTTGCGTCTACAAGATATCTGGCTAAGATATCTGAATAACAGATTTAGTAATCTTGTGCAGTTTTCTTCAAGTCTTCCATAGTTGTTGAGCTTTCTGCTTGGATGTCTTCTTCTTGGTCTTCTCTTCATAAAATAAAAATTACAATTTGAGACCTAACATCCTATACAAGATTAGCTAGACTATCATACTTAGTGGGTTTCCTCTTTTACAATGTTCAAGTGAACCAAGAGTACTAATCACCTTTCTGAGACTAAGACAAGTCATCATGTTGCTGAACAAAATCTAAACAGATATTCTAACAAAATATCTAACACACTCTTTACATTGAACCATGATGGGAAACTACTTTTAGTTCAGGTATATGTTGATGACATTATATTTGGATCTAAAGACAAGCAACTTTGTGAAGACTTTGCTGAGCTCATGAAAAGTAAATTTGAAATGAGCATGATGGGAGAATTGAATTATTTCCTAGGGCTACAAGTCAAGCAACTCAATGAAGGAATATTCATTAGTCAAACAAAATATGCAAAAGACATGCTCAACAAATTTAATCTAAAGCCTTCTGAAAAGAATGCTAACATACCTATGAGCATTGGAACTAAAATGACCTATACTGAATCTGACAAGAGTGTTGAAGAACACAAGTATAGGAAATTGATTGGGTCTCTACTGTACCTCACTGCAAGTAGACCTGATATTCAATATGCAGTTGTAGTGTGTGGCAGATTTCAGACAAATCCAATGCAATCACACTACAACATTGCTATGAAAATATTAAGGTATGTAAAGGGTACTGTAGAAGTTGGATTGTGGTATCCAAAAGATAGTGGATTGAGTTTAGTTGGCTACTCTGATGCTGAATATGCTGGATCGTTGCTTGATAGAAAAAGCACCTCAGGAACTTGTCAATTTCTTGGTGCCAGAATGATATCATGGTTCAGTAAGAAACAAAACTCAATTGCCACATCTACCACAGAGGCTGAATATATTGCTGCTGGGTGTTGTGCTTCACAAATATTGTGGATACAACAACAATTCAGAGACTATGGACTCAATGAAGAGAAAACTCCGATTTTCTGTGACAACACAAGTGGTATTGCCATGACTCAGAATCCTAAGTTTCATGCAAGAACAAAGCACATTGATGTTAGACACCACTTTATTAGAGACCATGTTGAAAAAGGCAATATAAGATACTCAAGATTGGCACTGAAGACCAACTTGCAGATATCTTCACTAAGCCACTACAACGAAGTAGATTCTTAACTTTAAGACATAGTCTTGGACTAATGGAGCTACCAAATAACTGAAAATGTTCAGATATCTGAAGAAGATATCAAAAGAGGGAAAGAGATATCTGTAACGGGTATCCAGATAAAGAGGGAAAAGAAACCTGGAACGAGTACCAGAAAAGAGGCATCTGGAACGGGTATCCAGAAACCACAGGCAAAAGGGTAAAATGACTATTTGAAGATCTCTGAGACAGGTACTCAGATATGTAGATCACTCAGTGAGGGGGAACACAAAAGAGAATAGTACAACTGTCTGCAGTCAACTACTCTCTTGAAATTTGTATTATTTCTATCTTTGTGTAAAACTTGGACAGATACTGAGTATGAGATAGACTCAGATACAAAAGATGTTCTTATTCACACAGAAGAAATGTGATTCAGATAGCTAATCGCCAAAATTCATTAATTGGGCACAATTACAATTGCTGATTGTGATCATTGCTGAAGAAGCAAAAGTGACTCTTGATGAAATGGGCTTTTGATCTTAACGGACGAGATTATTTCTCTGAGAATTAGTGGACTGTAAAAACTCAGATGTGGTCCACTAAGCATTTAATGTCAAACAAACTTTACCCACGCCTATCTGCAAGTACACCGATACTTACACACAAAATCAATTTGTATGTATATGTCTGTTGAGATTTTCGTTGCTATATACATAGGATTTTGGCAAAAGAAATCACTTTCGCCTAATCCAACATTCATACTTGCACAAGAATAGCAAAAAACTTTCCTTCAAACTTTTCTGAAAAACTCTGTTCTTCGATTAGTCTTCTGTAAAGAATCACTAATCTCCCAGCTTAATCTCTTTCAGACTTTCGAAAACTCTCACTATATAAAGAGATGGCTCCAAAACGTGCTTTTACCCAGAAATCCCAATCTACTACCTCTGGTACTGCTGAAAACCAAGAACCAGAGTTGGTTATCATAAATAATCGTTTGGTAGGAGACTTCAATCCTAATCATTGGACTTCAAATCACAGGATGATTTGGGGTGGTGCCATGATAGAGGAATACCTTACTGCTGCTATTGAAAATCAAGCCGATAGGAAACTAATCCTTGATATGCTTGAAATGGCACAAATCAAGGGTTTCCTGTCTGCTATTCCCAGTGGAGTTTCTTCACTAGATGTGTTGGAATTCTGCAACAATTCCAGGATTATTTCCTGTGTATCTGAAGGCATTGAAATAGTGTCTATAAAGTCAAAAGTTCAAGGAAAGGACATCCTTTTGAACTTGACAAATTGTTGTGAGTTTTTTGGACTTCAACATCTTGTAAATGATTTTGAAATAAACAACAAGGATGATGATCTCCTCGAAGGTGTAAAGCAACTGTACAGTGGTGTGTGTGATCTTGAAAAACCAGATACAACCACTAACTTGAAACTTGCTGACATCAGAACCAGACATTTGTTGGTTCACTGGGATGTGTTGGCATGCATTCTTCACAGATGCTTTGATGGTCTACAAGGAGGTGCTGACCAGATAAGCCAAGAACGCTGGATGATGATGTTCTTGTTGAATTAACAAGACAAAAGGCTGGAAACCCCTTTCAACTGGGGAAAGTACGCCTTTATGAAATTTGTGAAGAAGATTCAAGGCTTTGAGCCTAAAATTGTTAAGGGCCTTGCTGAGCCAAAAGCCACAGTAAGCTATGGACTAAAGATTTGCTACTTACTGGAGTGCCTTGGCATTGAGCTCAGAGAGACGACCGACATTGCCAATAGTAACCTACTCTACAAATATGAGTATACAAACATGATGAAAAAGGTACTGCATCTCAGAAAGGTTTCAAGAAACGAAAGACTGATGAGGTATTTGAGGGTTCCACAGCAAAAAAAGCCCGAACTTCGAAAGAAGTCTGGCAAATCGTAGCATACCCATTGTGGATGCCGACTCTCAGATATCTGCCGCCACTGCTGATGAACTCATCGATGAAGATGAACTCATCAATGCTGCAAAAGATACAACTATTGATGAACTCATCAATGTTGTTAGGAATATCTGTTAGTATTTTGATCACTCATCACATGTTCTTATCTTAGCCAGAAAGGTGATTAAGTGCTCTTGGTTCACTTGAACATTGTAAAAGAGGAAATCACTGAGTATGATTAGTCTAGTAAATCTTGTATTAGGATTATCGGTCTCTGAGTGTAATTTTGTATTTCAAGAAGACCATGAAGATCAATCCTAGCAATGGAGCTTTTCTGAAGATTAGAAGACTAAAGATTGCACAAGGTTTATGAAGACACAAAGGTTTAGTCTAACTCAGAAAGACTATGTCCTTAATCCTTTCTTAAGTACATTAACTTACTTTGGAAATATGATTCTGGACATATGACATCATGAGTATGGAGCATGCAAGCCATCAGAAAGGCTCATGTATCCGTTGAGACTAAAGGACAATAAACTGTACTATGCATTAAATGCATCGGCAGAAATGCTGCAAAAAGCAAGTCCTCTCTGAAACAAGAGATAGTGACTTCTGAGTACATAGTTCAAGATATAAACGGATATAATTTGATAGAGAGCACAACGGATACAATTCAAACGCCTCTCAAATTTATCTATATATATCACACACTTAGATGCTTGAAGAACATACCTTAGAACGCTCTATCTTGCAAACTTACCATCAAGCAAAGTATTCTCTCAAGCACTTTACTACCCTTTCTGAAAGCTTTCTGTTGCTTGAAGAATCACTAGTAGTTCTAAGTTGTCCTGAACCTTAACAAGAGATTGTTATTCGTGAAAGAGTTGAACTATCAGATACCCTTTCGGAAGCTCATTCTCCAGAACGGACATCAATTACTTGGTCAAGAAAGAAGCATCGTCATCCACCTAACAAGTGTATTAAGTAGTCTTGTTCTATTAGGCTCTCGAAAACATAAGCGAAAAGTTATCTGAGAAGCCTCTCGACAAACCTTATAACCAACACCATCAAGGCGTGAGTAGAGAGTACTTGATTTGGGAAATCGGGAATAACTCCAAGGTTATCTCGAGTAGAGGAAGTACTTAGCTCTAGGAGTCGGGAATAACTCGGGGGAACATTTGGTTGGGAACCATTTGTTTAGGAATCTTAGAATAGGATTATTGTAAGGTGAACTCAATTATCTGTTCTAGTGAATTCTAGGTCTCGAAAGACCAAGTGGATTAGTTGGAGGATTACGCCACCTCAGATACCACTATACTTGTTGTGTTATTTACCTTCAGATTTACATTTCAAAGAAAGCACACACACACTTACTTATTGTTTACACTTACCTATCTTAAAGTCTTCCGCTCGAATTTAAGTATCAAACCCCTGTGTTTCGAGAAACTTTGTTTATCGAAAAAGTTTTAAACGACTTTTCACCCCCCTCTAGTCTTTTACTTTGTCATTATCTGACCGACAAGTGGTATCGAGCGGAGGTTCACAAGCCTTCTACATCGAACCTAGATCCCAGATAGGTGAAGGAACTTTGTCCCTTCCGAGGACTATATAATTTGTGTGTTATGTGCGGGCATGTCTCGAGTGATGCTCCGTTCTAAAGCCGTAAAACTACGAGAAATGGAAGAACAACATGATGCTCCATCCGAGGCCATTAGTGATGAGATGATCTATGTCATCAATGAAGGGCCTATCAAAATCAGACAACTCAAACAAGTTACTGAGGTGTCTGATGGAAGAAAAGCCTCAGACAAGGAAGATGGAAGCGAGGACATGGCTGCTAGTGATAGTGGTCATGTTGCTCGTGGAAGCATTATATATGAAGACAAGCCAAGAGAGCTCTAGACATCTGAAGATGCCAAGAGACACAGATTGGATGGTCAAGCTCGTAATATAATCATCAGATCGACACCTGAGCACATACAGTGTAAACTGTGGGGTGCTAAAACGGCGAAAGTTGCCTGGCAATTGATTGAAGAAATCTGTGCCGGAACAGAGAAAACCAAAGAAAACAAGTTCGAATTTCTTAAATTGAAGTTCCAAAACTTCAAACAAGGTCCCACTGAAACTCTGGAAGAACTTGATTTCAGATTTACTACACTTATGAGTGATATGGCTGCACTTGGTGAAAGCAATAGATACTCCCAGTCAGAAAAGATTAAGACTATTGTCAGAAGTCTCAATCACAACTGGGAACACACTAAGTTCTTTTATTTCAATCAAGGGATGCCAAATATTACTCCAGTAGAGTTCTTCTCTCATCTTGCTACTGTAGACTATGAGACAACTCAGAGAGAACAAACAGCTGAAAAGTTGCAAAGTGTTGCTCTAGTTTCTCAAGGCACTTCTGAAAAGAAGGATACCAAAGAAGCATCTGAAGAAAATGCTCTTGCAGTAAGACACATGAAGAAATTTGTGAGTCAAGAGATTGAGAGAAGAAAAGCAAAAGAAAAGCTGAAAAAGCATCTTGGCCTAAACTATCATCAGTACAAGAACATACAAGTGAACAACTCTCTGAACACCCCCATTCAGAAAGGTGTTAGTCTTGAAGTCAGCAAATAGGAAATGATATCGCTTCTATTGTCAAAAGCCCGTCACTAAGAGAGATTGTCCGCTTTAAACAAGCTCAAGACAGTGACAAGAAGGATGTAAGAAATTTCAAGAGAAATCAAAGGGCCTTCTTGATGAAGAAAGGAAGAAGATTCAAATTCAACTTGATGCTCTAGACTTTGAGACAGATTCTGAAGATGGAGATTCAGATGACTCAAACCTGCCATCACCAGAATTGTGTGGAATCACCCACGATGTAATTGACTTCGGCCTTAAGAAGAAAGAAATGTGTGGAGTTGCTGAGATTGCTGGTCCAGACATCTCCAACATTGAAATGTGTCTTATGGCTGATGAGGTAACTAACAATTCAAAATTTCTGTACTATGAGAGTGATGATGGAATTGAGGATCTGGAGTTGGTCAAGAGTGAATTGGATCGTTATGAGAAAGAATTTCTGGAAGCACAATCCAAAACCAGAATTCCAGAGGAAAGCAAAGAAACTCTTGAAAAAGAGGTTACTAAGCTAACCAGAGTATCTGAAAACAAGAACGCTGAAATAGCCTTTCTGAAATCTCAGATATCTGAGAAGGAAAATTCTCACAAACTAGCCTTGAATGAACTTACCAAGAAAATGATGAAGCTGCTTTCTGAGAATGAAGAACTCAGAAAGAAAGAGCTATCCTTCCAATCTTATGCAAAGGCTAGTGACACTCTCACTGAGGTTCAATCCTATCTAAGAGATCCCTCTGAGAAAGGTGGACTTGGACTCGATGAACAATCGAGTAATTCATCTCCTCTGAAGAAGAGTGATGAAAGGTTGACCTTTGTAAAAAGTCAACAGAATGGTTCTTCAACCACCTATAGCATTGGTCAGAAAGCTAGGGTAGCTGACAAAGGAAAAGGAGTAACAACCCAACCTGTGAAAGAACAACAAGTTCACAAGAAACTTGTGGATGAGGTTTTTGAAAAGAAACACAACCCTCAGACATGTAACCATCCACATTGCTATATTACTAGGAAAGGAAGAATTGCTGGAATAGGCAAATTCTCTATGCATATTTTATGAAAATAAAGACGGTGCAGAAACTAGTAAGGCTTCTGAAGAACGTATTCAGAAAGCCAAAGGTGTTCAAAATGGCATTGGCTATCGTGCTATTGGAAAAGTTCTTCTGCAACAATATAAGGAAGGACAAGAACAATGGCGCAAGGCTGATATTGCACGTAGCAATAGACAAATGTGGAAGAAATCTCAAGCCACTGAAAAACTGAATGCCAGAGCTAGAAGGAACCTGGCCAGAAAGGCTAAGTTTACTGAAAAGCAATCCCGAAACCTGTGGTCCGAAGCACCAAAAGGAACACCTAGAAACACCACAAGAAGGAAAATTGAGATCAAAATTACTAATTTTATTGCATCTCCTTCTGATCAAGTTAGACAAAAACAAACTCCCAAGAAATTCACTAAAATGTGGATTCCTACTGGAAGAATGTTTAGTCTAAATGGTTCTATCTCTGAAGCAAGAACCTAACTCCTGCTTCTGCTTTTGCGTAACACCTCTTGGACTAAGGCTCAATGGCTATTTGATAGTGGATGCGGAAAGCACATGACAGGAGACAAAGCAAATCTGGTCAATTACAAAGCTTGCAACAATGGACAAGACATCAGATTTGCTGGAGGAGAATTAAACCCCTCTCTGGGATTTGGCAACGTCAAATTAGGATCATTAACTATCACTGACGTATTACATGTTAAGGGTTTGAAATATAATCTATTTAGCATGAGCCAGTTTGCAGACAAGGGATTTACTGTGAAATTCAAAGCAAAGTATTGCAAACTTATTGACAATGAGTCAAAGGCATACCTTAGTTGCTCGGCGGAAAGGCAGTCTTTATGTTGCTGACTGGGCATCTGCCACAACTGAAGAATGTCTCATGGTGAGTCAATCAGGTCACACAGAAGAGCACTGGTTATGGCACAAAAGAATGAGTCACTTGAACTTCAAAACTCTGAATAGACTTGCCAAGAAAGAGTTAGTGGTTGGTCTTCCCAGAACATCTTTCAGAAAGGATGGTATCTGTTCTGCCTGTCAGATGGGGAAACAATCTAAGATCTCTTTCAAGTCCAAAATCAGACACTCTAGTGTTAGACCACTGCAACTATTACAGATGGATCTTTTTGAATCATCTGTAACTAGTTATGCAGGAAAGAAGTTTGGTCTTGTTGTTGTAGATGACTTCTCAAGATTCACTTGGGTTATCTTTCTGAAGCACAAATCTGATGCTAGGGTGGAGATACCAAACTTGCTGAATAAGCTTGAAGTTATGAAAAAGGACAAGGTATCTACAATCAGAACAGACCATGGTACTGAGTTTGTCAACCAGTACATAAAGGAGTTTTGTACCAGCAAAGGTATACAACACCAACTTTCCTCTGTAAGAACACCACAACAAAATGGTGTTGCAGAAAGGAAAAATAGAACACTTAAAGAAGCAGCAAGGACAATGCTAGCTGACACTGAGATAAGTGAAGTTTATTGGGTTGAAGCTGTAAACACATCATGCTACACTTAGAACAGATGTTTGATAAACAAACACCATGACAAGACCCCTTATGAACTCTTGGTTGGTAGACCCCCTAATATCAATCATCTAAAAGTATTTAGTTGTAGATGTTTTGTTCTTAACAATGGAAAAGAGTATCTAAGAACATTTCAACCAAAGGCAGATGAAGGTGTGTTTCTTGGTTATTCTATGAATAGCAAAGCTTACAGAGTTTACAACAAAAGAACAAAGAAGATTGAAGAATCAGTTCATGTTGTATTCTATGAAGGAAGCAAGAAAACACCCCTTGCTGATGAATTCTCAGAAAGGTTCAAGGAACTAATGATAAAGGATTCTGAAGAGGAACTCTAAGAAAGGAAAAACATCATTGTGGAAACAGAGGATGTATCTAACGAAGAAAAGCATGAAATGCCTAGTAACAACCAGATGATTCTCAGACATGATGAAGAATTTCCTATGAGAATTCCAGAAATGGAAACTGAAGATGGTCATCAGAGAGCTAACTCTGGAAATGACCTCTCTGACAGGCATGTCCCAGAAAGCTCTCACACTGAGCAAGTGTCAGACATTCACCGCCCTTCTGAGGTGCAAAATGTCACAGATACTGAAGAAGTATCAAGTCATAGTGATTCACATTCAGATCACATAGATGTTGACCCTACTAGCCCTAAACCCATGATGAGATGGATCAAGGATCATCCTGCAAAAGACGTGATTGGACCAATCAATCAAGGTGTTAGGACTAGGAGAGCAATAGCTGAAAATGCTAACTCTCTCTTTGGATGTTTTATCTCAAACATCGAACCAAAAACTATAGAAGAAGCATTAAGAGACCAAGACTGGATCTCAGCAATGCAAGAAAAGTTGGATCAGTTTGAGAGAAACAATGTCTGGAAACTAGTTCCATTTGTAGAAGGAATATCTGTGATTGGAACTAAGTGGGTTTTCAGAAACAAGATGAATGAATCTGGTGAAATAACCAGAAACAAAGCAAGGTTGGTTGCCAAGGGATTCACCCAGACTGAAGGTTTAGATTTTGATGAGTCATATGCACCAGTTGCCAGATTGGATGCAATAAGACTCTTTCTGGCCTTTGCAGCTCATAAAGACTTTAAAGTTTATCAGATGGATGTCAAGAGTGCATTCTTGAATGGTGAACTTGCTGAGGAAGTCTATGTTGAACAACCACCTGGCTTTGAAGTTTCCTCAGAAAGTAGAATGGTCTATAAGCTACAGAAAGCTCTTTATGGACTGAAACAGGCTCCAAGAGCATGGTACGACACTTTGGCTAAATACCTTCTGGAAAGTGGTTTCAAGAAAGGTGAAGTTGATAAAACTTTATTTACTTTAAACCATGATGGGAAACTACTCTTAGTTCAAGTATATGTTGATGACATCATATTTGGATCTAAGGACAAGCAACTTTGTGATGACTTTGCAAATCTCATGAAAAGTAAATTCGAGATGAGCATGATGGGAGAATTGAACTATTTCCTAGGATTGCAAGTCAAGCAATTCAATGATGGAATATTCATTAGTCAGACAAAGTATGCAAAATACATGCTCACAAAGTTCAATGTTAAGCCTTCTGAAAAGAATGCTAAGATACCTATGAGCATAGGAACCAAGATGACCTATACTGAATCAGATAAGAGTGTTGATGAACACAATTATATGAAATTGATAGGTTCACTACTCTACCTTACTGCAAGCAGACCTGATATTCAATATGCAGTTGGAGTGTGTGCTAGATTTCAAACAAATCCAATGCAAACACACTACAACATTGCTATGAAAATATTAAGGTATGTGAAAGGTACAGTAGATGTAGGTTTGTGGTATCCTTAAGAAAGTGGATTGAGTTTGGCTGGTTACTCAGATGCTGATTATGCTGGATCAATGCTTGATAGGAAAAGTACCTCAGGAACTTGTCAGTTTCTGGGAACTAGACTTATCTCATGGTTTAGCAAGAAACAAAACTCAATTGCAACTTCTACCACAGAGGCTGAATATATTGTCACGTTGTTGTGCAACACAAATTCTGTGGATTCAACAACAACTTAGAGACTATGGACTCAATGAAGAGAAAACTCCAATTTTCTGTGATAACACAAGTGCTATTGCAATCACACAGAACCCCAAGTTCCATGCCAGAACAAAGCACATTGATGTTAAACACCACTTCATCAGAGACCATGTTGAGAAAGGCAATATAGAGATACTCAAGATTGGCACAGAAGACCAACTTGCAGATTTCTTCACTAAGCCCTTACAAGAAAGCCGGTTCTTGACCTTAAGACATAATCTTGGATTAATGGAGTTGCCTAAGGAATGAAAAATTGTCCTGAATCTCTAAAGGCTGAATAAGTGAGTAGGCCTCTGAGAACAGGTTCTCAGAAAGCCAAGTTGATAAGAAGTGATGCAAAGGTTTCTGAGTAGCAATACTCAGAAAGACAAAACATTTCTGGAACGGGTATCCAGAAAGGCAAAGGTCGGTACACACTTAATAAGTAAATAAAACTAGAACTTACTTACTGAGAGTGGGACAAATACATTCAAACGACTGAAGCTTCTGACACTTGAATTGAAGCTATTTAGTCATAAAGAGAAATGGACACACAAAGCCCAAAAAGTATAAGTTCTGAAAGTCAAACATGTGCAATGTCTTGTATTTTTACCATTTTCATGATAAACAATATATAGATAAGGACTTGACACTCAGAATGATAAGTTCAAACGATTAAGTGTTCCTACTCTTTACTAAGTGACACAATGAATGTAGCATATTAAAAATCCATCAAGTCGGCATATTACCATTTGTTGATTGATATCATTACAAGATATTCAATATAAGCCCTTGATGAATAAACGTTTGATCTCAACGGGTGAGATCAAAACAAAGCAAGTAATGTCTGTAGAGAAATGTAGACATGGCCCACTACACATTTAATGAAGTACAAAGGACGTACCACGCCTATGCAGATGCAAAGACACGCATTCATATTCAGCTATATGTATGTTGTATCTATGTACATTTTGTCTGCTATATAAATTCATTCAAACTTTCTATAAAAAAAATTAGATAGAATAGCTTCAACAAAAAATTTCGGATTGACCAGTATTCGACCAATTAGTAATCCAAGATTCCATACTTTTCATAAATGCTTTTTTTTTTTTCCCCCAATTTAGTGCTTCTTCTGCCTGAATAATGCCTATGCCTGAAAAGACAAACACTTTTACCAATTCTAAAAGTTTCAAACTTGCATCAAAATAGCAAAATCTCTCAAGATTTCTGCAAAACTCAACTTCTTGTGCTTAGTCTTCTGAAAAGATAGACTAATCTCGATTAATTGTGCAATATTCATCTGAAAAACACTCACTCTAAACTCTATATAAGAGATGGCACCCAAGAAGATGACCACCAAGAACCCTAAGGCAACATCCTCTGCTCCTGCTGAAAAGCAAGGAGGAAAGGAACTTAAGGTGTTGAATAAACGCCTTATGGGAAAGTTTACCCCATCGGACTGGAACCCTAAACACAAAATGAATTGGGGAGCCTTTCTAGTAAAGAGATATGTACCAGCAGTTATATCTTCAAAACCAGAAAGAAAACTGATATTGGGAATGCTGAAGAATTCCCATATCTACAAGCTTCTATCTGCTGCACCCAGTGGACTATCCACCTTTGGATGTCTTTGAGTTCTATAGCAACTCCAAAATCTTCACAAAAGTTGTGAATGATGAAGAAGAAAAATACATGCAGACTGAAGTCCAAGGACAAGAAATTGTTCTAGACTGCAAGACTTTCTGCAAGATATTCCGATTGAAAAATCGAGGAACATTTGGATACTGACCAGACCGGAAAAGATTTGTCTTTGTTGGTCAATAGTACGCAGAATGTAGCAGGGGAATCCGCCATTTCGGCTACCACAATAGTAAGACATCAACATCAAGGACGCTTCCATGATTCAAGGCATCAAAGAGCTATTTGAAGCAATCCAGTTAGAAAATGCAAAAGGTTGCCCAGGAGACTTTGTTCTGAAGGCCATCAGAACTAGTCATCTCGAACACTTGGAGTACTTTAGCTCTTATTCTGGTCCGTTGCTTTGATGGCAACAAAGGTGGAGTAGACCAGATAAGCATGGAGAGATGGATGATGATGCATCTTCTGAACAAGAAGCATGAAGGGCAGGAAACCCACTTCAATTGGGGGAAGTACGCCTTCAACAAATTCCTTGGACATATTGAGGAATTTGAGCCCAAAATCATCAATAGCCTTGCTGAGCCAAAGGCCAATATGCACTTTGGTCTCAGGATCTGTTACATTCTGGAAACAATGGGAATCACTCTCAGAGAGAGGTAGGAAATCCCAGTCACCAACTCCCTTTTCAGACACGCTTTTGAAGAAAAGGAGAAACTTCTTCGAGAACGCTTTTCGGAAAGCGAAGAAGAAGAAAAGCTGACAAGGTGAGGAGGTCTCTAAGCAAGCCAAAGCTAAACCTCTAGTTGCCAAGAGAAAGAGAACTCATAGCAAGAGAGCCTCCAATCCCCTAATCATACAAGAGGCACAACCTTCTGGAGACAAGGTCTCAGAAGATGTTGGACGCTCAGAAAGGAAAATCCAGAATCCCGTAAGAGTCCTGAACCAGAATGCTCCAGAACTCTCAAAAGATGATAGAAATATCATAGATGGGTCTGCACCAACATAGAATAGTGATTCTGAGGATGATGAAGTACTTGCAAAAGTACTCAAAAGGTTCAAGTATGAGACCCATGGAGGAGCTTCAAGCTCAGCTCTTCAGAAAGACAAGAGCCCCTCTGCCCAGCAGGAAGAAGAAGGCATGGGTGAGGAAGATAGAATGATGGAAGATGTTGCCATTGCTTCCACATTCACAATGCCAGCATTTAATATTGCTGAAGAAAACCCTGTTCTTGAACAGGTTCCTTACAGGCTCAGTCAGAAGAACAATTGGATGGAGAAACAGTTGTGTCATCTCCTCCAAAAGAAACTAAAACTGCTGAACAAGCAGTATCTGCAGAAAAGGTGCCAGAAACCCCCAAGGTTTCTGAGGAACTTGCTACTGAGCTTCCTCACTTGGAAGTTCAAGCAGAAAGAAAGGTTGATGAGGATAAAACTTCTCCTCACATCAAAGTATCTGAGGCCTCTGTGCCCAAGCAAGTAAAAATCCAAGCAGATGAGCCTAGTGTTTCTACATGTATGCTCGAAGCTCACTTACACGTATACTAACACAAGTGGTTTGAACAAAACTAACTTGAACACTTTCTTCGTGCTCAAAGTTTAGTGCCGATTGATTTACTCAAGGCCTTCGAAGCACACCTTAAAGAAACATCTCAAGTGCTTGGACAATGGCGTAAACTCGTAAAGGTGACCTTTACAAGTAGCCAGAGTAATCGATGTCCCAGAAAAGAGAGCAATTGCCCTAAATCTGGAGGATTATATCCATGCATTGTTCCCTACAGAGTCCTACTCATTTGCCACTCTAATGCATGAAGACTTCATTCATGGAGTAGCACAAAGACTTATAGCAGATTTCAAGTCTGCGGATGCTCAAAACCAAGAGCAGATCGTTACCCATCCTGCCTTGCCCAGCAAGCTCACTACTTATCCTGCTGAACAAGAAGAAGTTAATGGGAGGATGATTACATTCCCAAATGTGATCAACCTGGTTTCAGAAGATGATGAGGAGATGGACGAAAATAATTATCAAGAACCTCCCTCTGAACATCCAAACCAAGAAACAAAGAACAAGAGTGATGATGATGATGATCCCCTGGACAAGGCGGGATTCAGAAAGCTAGCAAAGAGAGTGGAGAAAAGGCTACTCCCTCAATTGCTCAGAAAGCTCCATCATCATCACATTCCAAGTCTCATCAAGATACCCAACAAGCTGAACACAATGATGACATAAAAGAAATTTCAGCTGCTGAGTTTAGGATTGAACAACTCAGAAAGGTATTGGAAGAAGAGAAGAGAATCAACATTGAGACTCAAGCTCTTGTTGATGAAAAGGAAGCCAAAATCAAAAAGCTCGAAGAAGCTAATGCCAAAGAATTGGCACTCCTAGATGAGCAATGAAATTTGAAGAATGCCATTGTTGTCAGAGCTGCTGAAATAGATGCAATGGATGACAATGATGATGAAGAGCATGATGCTGCGACTGCATCAGAAAGACCTTCTACATCTTCTCAGAAGGTCAGCACACTTGATGGAAAGCAGAAGAAGATTGCCAATCTGCAAACAATCCAAGAAAAAGATTATGACAGTGATGCTGAAACCCACAACTTGATCACTGAAGCAGAAGATGAGAGATTTGTCACTCAGCACAAAAGAGCCCTACTTGGTCCTCATATATTCTCTGCACCAAGTAGTTCAAGAAGTGAAGAGCACCGTGCAAGGAACAGTGTCTTTTTAGAACTCAGAAAGACACTAGTTGCCCAAGACACAGAAGTGCTAAAAACCGTCCCAGAAGACACCAAAAGAGCCTTTGGCTGCTGCTTTACTCAACAGAGCAACCAGCATCGCTCTCTCTCAGAAAGACCTAGGGTTGGTCAGGGATGAGGATTGTAACAATGCTAATGCATCATTGAATGAAAACCCATGCTTTGTCCATAAAGCAACGCCATCCTAAGACCGCTTGAATAGCTCAACAGAAAGGAGCAGGAACTGGTTAGGCAGAACAACGAGCTGAAGAAAGAACTTCAAGAATTAGTCAGGGTGCACAACAATCTCCCGAAAAACTTTGAAACTCTCTCTGAAGCTTATGCTATCATGAGTCAGTCATTCATGACTAAGGGGGAAGAAGAGATGCCTTAGAAAGGCAGAGGAAGAAAAAGAAAACAATCAAATCCTCCCTCCTCAAGTCAACTTGTCATTAAGGACACCTCTGGAGACACCCTTGCTGAAGAAGTTGTTCCAGATCAACTTGACGGAAAATGAGAAGTATGGTCACTAGGGGAACCAAGTCCCTTAGAATCTCAGAAGAGAAGAAGACTTCTGAAGAAAAAGAAAAGGAAGAAGGAGAAGTAAGAGGCCAAGAAAGCTGCAAATCTCCAATTTTGGACTACAATGATGATGAGGATGATTCTGATGAACATCCACTTCACAAGAAAAGGAGACAAGCAACTACTTGACAACCTCCTCTGGCAGCAAAGCCCTTAGCAGCCAGAACTCCTTCTGGAAATACCAAGTCAATACAAGGAACATCCACCAAAGACAATGGCAAGGTGAAGAAAGGGTTAGAGGATCTCCTGACAGAAGGCCACCAAACAGAAAAGCAAGAAGGGATTTCCAGTTTGGCAGAATAAACATTGAAACACATCAAGAAAGGCCAACTGATGCCCACATTGAGTATATGAAGACTAGTAATGAAGAATCTTCATATAGGTGCATTCTGAACAAGAGAGGGTATTGGATTCTGGAACTACAACATCTACTTGTCAATGATAAGTTTCCAACTCCCATCCTCAACCAGATCCTGAAATGGAGAGAAGGCAAGCCAGAATTGCTAAAAAATGAGCACCTTCATGCCTGGTTAAACTTTGAAGTAGAAAAGAGGAATGAAGCCAGAAAGATGGATCTTTCTTTTGCCTGTCCTTACCCAAAACCTGATGATGAACACAAGGTAAGATAACTGGATGGTAGCTACAGCAGGAAGAACAAACTAGGTGTTTCAACCTATGAGTCATTCTATATGAGATTGGATGAATACCTAGATGATATACACTATCTGGAAGAAATATACAAGTATTTCAACCTATCTCATTTAGTAGACCATGCAGGTGCAGGAAAGTATACAGGTCAAACATTTTCTGCAGAAGAATCACAAGCTTGGTAAGAGTTACCATGAAATATGTGACTTATCCAGAAAGACAGAGCCCTCTATCAGAAGGTTTCTTTATGACTATGTCCAAGAATGCAGAAAAGTGGATGATCATGTCAACTGATCCAGAAAGGGTGCTGAAGAACTTGAGGTATCTGAACCCAAGTTGTGTTTCTGAAGACTTGAAGACTAGTAACATTGGAATACTCTCTTGGAGCTTGGACTCTCCTATGTTCTAATTTACTTAGTATGTTTTATTACTTTTTGTAATCTTGCTGATTGTTTCTGAAATTCTCTATCTGTAAAAGTTGCATCTTACTCTGTAAACTGTACCTATCTAAAGATCATACTCTCAGATACATTTTAATAGATGACAACTTATCAGCAAAGATCACTTCTTGTGATTTGGTTGATGTTTACTTTCTGCACTTAATTCAACTAAAATTGAATATCATTTGAAATGATTATGTGGAGGATTGTTTTCTCTTCCAGGATTACAACTTTGTAATAGGACTTGAAAGTAGTCATGGATGACTGATCAAAAAGGGGGAAATTTGTTAGGAATATCTGTTAGTATTTTGATCACTCATCACATGTTCTTATCTTAGCCAGAAAGGTGATTAAGTGCTCTTGGTTCACTTGAACATTGTAAATGAGGAAATCGCTGAGTATGATTAGTCTAGTAAATCTTGTATTAGGATTATAGGTCTCTGAGTGTAATTTTGTATTTCAAGAAGACCATGAAGATCAATCCTAGCAATGGAGCCTTTCTGAAGATTAGAAGACTAAAGATTGCACAAGGTTTATGAAGACACAAAGGTTTAGTCTAACTCAGAAAGACTATGTCCTTAATCCTTTCTTAAGTACATTAACTTACTTTGGAAATATGATTCTGGACATAGGTCATCATGAGTATGGAGCATGCAAGCCATCAGAAAGGCTCATGTATCCGTTGAGACTAAAGGACAATGAACAGTACTATGCATTAAATGCATCGGCAGAAATGCTGCAAAAAGCAAGTCCTCTCTGAAACAAGAGATAGTGACTTCTAAGTACATAGTTCAAGATATAAACGGATATAATTTCATAGAGAGCACAACGGATACAATTCAAACGCCTCTCAAATTTATCTATATATATCACACACTTAGAAGAACATACCTTAGAACGCTCTATCTTGCAAACTTACCATCAAGCAAAGTATTCTCTCAAGCACTCTACTACCCTTTCTGAAAGCTTTCTGTTGCTTCAAGAATCACTAGTAGTTCTAAGTTGTCCTGAACCTTAACAAGAGATTGTTATTCGTGAAAGAGTTGAACTATCAGATACCCTTTCTGAAGCTCATTCTCCAGAATGGACACCAATTACTTGGGTCAGTAAAGAGCAGACTGTCATCCACTGAACAAGTGTATTAAGTAGTCTTGTTCTATTTGGCTTTCTGAAAACATAACTGAAAAGTTATACGAGAAGCCTCTCCGACAAACCTTATAACCAACACCATCAAGGCGTGGAGTAGAGGAAGTACTTGATTTTGGAAATCAGAGAATAACTCCAAGGTTATCTGAGTAGAGGAAGTACTTAGCTCTAGGAGCTGGGGAATAACTCAAGGGGAGCATTTGGTTGGGAACCATTTGTTTAGGAATCTTAGAATAGGATTATTGTAGGGTGAACTCAATTATCTGTTCTAGTGAATTCTAGGTCTCAGAAAGACCGAAGTGGATTAGTTGGAGGATTACGCCACCTCCAGATACCACTATACTTGCTGTGTTATTTACCTTTCTGTATTTACATTTCAGCAAAGCACACACACACTTACTTATTGTTCTGCACTTACCTATATTAAAGTCTTCCGCGCTCTAAATTTAAGTATCAGAAACCTCCAGGTTTCTGAGAAACTGTGTTTATCGACAAAAGTTTTAAAAGACTATTCACCCCCCACTCTAGTCTTTTACTTTGCCATTATCTGGACCAACAAATGTTGCCAAGGAGAGCCTTGCTGATGAACTAATTGGTAAAAATGAGAGTAGTGGCAGGTACCAAGCCCCATCTGCAGAAACCGCAGGGATTATGGACCAATCAGTTCCTAATGCTGATGAGAGCTCTGACGATGATGATGGTGAGTTAGTTATCTCTCAAGTCCTACAGAAATCAAAGAGGGCTAAGGTTGCTGAAAAAGTAACAAGTGTAGAGGTATGTGACGAAGAACCTACACCACAGGTTGCCGAAAAAGCACCTGTTTCAAAGGTTTCTGAAGAAGCAACTATGTCCAAAGTCACTGGACAAAACACACCATCAGAGCAAGTAACACTCAAGCATATTGAAGATGCTCTGATGAGTGGCAACTTAGTGTTGGAGGATACTGCCATTGCCTCAACACTTAAAAGTCTGTCTCAAGCAGATCTGGATAGGCCCCATACATCATCACCTTCTTCATCTAGATCAGAATCACCACACCAACCAGAACAACCAATAGTGGATGCTGTTAAAATGATACTTGAGTTACAACATGAGATACCAGCATCTTTCCTTGCTGAAGAAAATCCTGTAAAAGAACAGGTTCCCCAACTCAATAAGAGGGATCAAACTGAGGCATCTGCTCAGAATGATCAACCAGGGAAGGCAACTGAGTTGCACACTCAGGAAAGGTCTCAAGTACCTGAAACTTCAAACAAAGAAGCTGAAATGGATCAACAAGACCAACGCATAGAAGGGTCACAAGTTTCAGAGACCAATCAGCCTGACACTGCTCAGGTAGCTGAATGGTTTAACTCTTTACTTGTGATATTTTCGTGTTTGTTAATCTTGTTATTTAATAACATTTCTTTGTTATAGGCTGATTTAGAAACACAACATCAAGAGGAGGCTGCAAAGCTTGCCTCAAAATCTGAGAAGGAGGCTTCCATAGCCTCACCACTTAAGGAACAAAAGCCTGTCTCACAGGTAGAAGATAGTTCCTTAAGATATAACATCTCAGATATGTGCTTTATACACTTGAATAATACTATTAAGTGTTTGTTTCTAATAGGCACCAACTGAGAAGAAAAATGATGAGGCTGAGAAGCCTAACTCGTCAGAGAATCAACCAGAGACTCACAAAGTCTCTGAGGAACAAGTATCTGAGCCTTCTATTGAGAAGGTACATATCTCAGATATCTATATTCTTCATAATAATACTCTGATCATTTTTCTAAATATTTAACACTTTCTACTCATAGGTTCAAAAAGAAGTAGAAGTTACTAGAGAATTGCCCGCTCAATCCCCACAACAAATGGAAATTAATGAGGCATCAAAGCCTTCATCACAAGAAAAATTTCCAGAGACTGCACAAGTCTCTGAGCAACAAGTATCGGAGCCTCCAATAGTGGAGGTAATTGACCTCTCAGATATCTGATTTTGTAAATAGAATTTTTCTTGATAAAATTTCCTAAGTGTTATATTTCTAATCTCAGGTTCAAGCAGAAAGAAAGATCACTGAGGATCAGACTTCCCAGTCTCCTCCTCATATCCAGATATCTGAGGCACCTAGAACCTCAGTAGTCAAGTCATCTGAGCCTGTCACACAGATAACTCAGATACCTTTCTACTCTAAAGCCCAGATATCTCCTATAGTTTTGAAATTAATTCAGAACACTTTCTTTCAGGCTCAATCAAGTGCCACTAAGGTCCCTGTTGATGAGAAAAAGGACCTGCTTCCTTTCTTCAAGGAACACACTTTGCCAAAGCACCTAAAATGCTTCAAGAGATGGCAAAAGATTCGATGCTCCGATCTATCTGAGATCATAAAGGTGACTGATCACCACACAAGGAGAGCACGAGCCCTTGACTTGGAAAACTATGTCCATGCTATGTTCCCCACTGAACAATATTCCTTTGGAACATTGATGCATAAGGACTTTGTCAAGGAAGTGGCCAGAAAGTTGATTCAAGCCTTTAACCAAGCAGATGGTCAGACCAGAATGCAGATGGCATTCAAGCCTATCTTGCCCCAAACCCTACAATACATACCCTCTGAACAAGAGGAAGTTAATGGGCAAATGGTCACTATTCCAGAAGTGATCAATCTGGTCTCTGAAGATGAAGAAGAGGAGACTGATGAGAATGATTATGAAGAATCTCCTTCTAACCATCACAAGGATGAGGATGATAAGAAGGATGATGATGATGCCCCTGCACCAGGGACAGGAGAGATTGCACAAGGAACTAATGCCCCAGTTGCTGAAAAGCACACTGAGAGGACATCACAACAATCCCCTCCTCCATCTCCTCAGAAATCTACCCATCCATCTTCCCAACAATAGAACACTACTGAACAAGTAGTTGAACACTCTGAGGAAACAACTCAGAAAATATTGGATGCACAAGCCAGAGTTGCTCAACTCAAACAATTGTTGGAAGAAGAACAACAGCTAAATCTTCAACTGGATGAAAAGATAGCTGAATCCAGAGTCAAGCTAAATAAACTTGAAGATCAAACCATCAAGGAAATACAAGCTTACTCTGAGATTAAAGAGCTCCAGGAAGCTGGAAATTCCATTGCTAAGGAGCTAGATACTGAGCAAGTATCTGAAGACAAGCCTAATGCTAAGGCTGCATCACCAAAAGATGTACCATCCTCCTCTCTGAAAGGAAAGAAACCCATCTCTGAGATGGTTGCTGGACTAGAAAACATTGATGAAAATGTCCAAGAGGATGAAGATCACTGGACTGATGACTCAGATGATGAAGAAGAGAAGAAATTGGCAGAACACCAAAATGAGCACTTGGTGGTTTCTCATTTGAAAAGGAAGCTGATTGCTCCTGAAATTTTCAACAAGCAGCCAAATGTCAACTCCAATGATTACTTGAGCAGATTTCAAGTACTGGCCAAATTGAAAAAGGAGTTATCTTCTCAAGATAAAGCCGCCATTACATTAGTCCCTGAAGAAATGAAGACATTCACTGAGCTCATCACTCAGAGAACAACCAGTCTGGTCATTGCTAAGAAAGACCTAGACATGGTTAGGGATAATGACCAAAATTTGGCTGCAAAAGCCTTTGAAGAGGCGTGCTATGCTGCTGGAAAAGCAGAAGCCATACAAGGCCCATTGGCAGAGCTCACTGATAAGGAAAATGGACTTATCAAACAAAATTAGGAGCTCAAGGCTGAACTTCAGAAGTTGGTTACTGCCTACAATTACTTGCAAGGGAATTTTGAGTCTCTCTCAGAATCCTTTGTGGTACTTAGTCAGTCAACAATGACTAAGGGGGAAGGATTTGGACCTCAAGGTCAGGGGGAAGGAAAGAAGAAATCTAGAGTCAGCCGAGAAAGGAAGAGGAACAAGAAAACTTCCCAGCCACCACTCAGAATAAATGAGCCCTCATCAAGTCAAGCTGCTTTGCAAATAGTAGCTACTTCCCAGCAACCAACTGAAGAAACAACAATGGTAACAAGGGCCATGGCACAAAGACCTCCAAGGAGTACCAAGGCTCCAAGGTGAAGACAAGTTATAGGGATTGAAGAATCTTCTGAAGAAGAAGAAGAAATCAAATCCCAGGGCAATGAAGAAGGCTGCAAATCACCTAACTAGAGAAATCTGGAAGATGCTGATGAAGATGAGGATGAAGATGAAGCTCCTCTTCACAGAAAAAGAAGAAAGATTGATAGCCTATCTGAGCCCATAGATGCAAAGCTTTTGGCAGCTATAACACCCTCTGGAAATACCAAGTCAATCCAGAGTGGTTCTTCAAGCAATCCCCCAAGGGAAAATTCAAGGCAAAGGAGGAATAGACTAAGAGCTGAAAGAAGAAAAAGTCAACTTCCACTCAGGACAGAAGAAGCCAGAATTGAGTATGTGAAGACTGACAACAACTCCTCTGTCTACAGGTGCATTAATCAGAAGAATGGCTACTGGATTCTGGAACTTAAACACTTACTGGTAAATTCAAAATTTCCAGAACCAATCCATAACCAACTCATGGCATGGAGAAAAGACAAGCCAATCCATAACCACATCAAAGCCTGGTTGGATTTTGAAGTAATCAAGAGAATAGAAGCCATGAAGAAGGACCTCTCTGATGAATGTCCTTATGGAAAGCCAGATGATGTGCACAGAATTCCCAACATCACTGGAACAGGCACAAGGCCAAGACTTACCGTGGAACCCTTTGAGTCATTTTACATGACTGAAGAACAATACAAGGGTGACATCAAATATCTGAGGATCATATATGACTATTTCAAGCTATCAGATTTCAGAATTGTGTATGCCTGGAAGTGGGGAAAGTATCTGTGGGTCAAACACTTTGCCAAGAAGAATCCTACCAAAACCTACAAGGAAGTCTGTGGATTTGCCAGAGACACAGAAATGATTGTCAGAACTCTTCTCTATGACTACTCTGATGATATCAAAAGGTTTGGTGATAGGAAATTTGCAGATTGATCCATGGAACTTCTTTTGAAGACTTGAAGACTAGTTTATTAGGATGTTTATTTGGAGCTTGGTTATCCTGTTGTCCTAATTTATTATGTATTTTGTATCTTGCTGACTGCGCTAAATTGTGTTTTATTAAAGTTATCTGTGAACTTTCTCTGTAACATATCTGATGAACCTACTCTTAGATATCAATTTATAAAAAGATAACTTGTCAGAAAAGATTACACCTTGGAATTTGGTTGATGTTTACTTTCTGCACTTAATTGAAAGAATTGAATGATCTTACGAATTGATTAAATGGTGGATTGTTTCCTCAGCTAGATTTGTAATAGGTTAGATAGTCATCGTTGACTGATCAAAAAGGGGGAAATTTGTTAGGAATATCTATTTAGATTTTGATCAGCAACCTAATGACTTATCTTAGCTCAGAAAGGTGGTTAGTACTCTTGGTTTACTCGAACACTGTAAAAGAGGAAAATCACTAAGTATGTTAGTCTAGCAAATCTTGTATAGGATGTTAGGTCTCTGAATGTAATTTTTTATTTCTCTGAAGAAGACCAAGAAGAAGGCATCCGGCAGAAGAGCTCAACATACTTGAAGATTTGAAGACTTCACAAGATTGTTGAAGACTAAGGTCATCAGATACCTATGTCCAGATATCTTGAAGAAACAAGTGTTTTTCTATAAACAAGTATTGCAAAAGATATCTGAGAACACAAGGTTTCTGAACGAGGAAAAGTGCCCACAGATATCTACACTCAGATTCCTTGGATAAAAACTATGTTTCTGGGAAACAATGTTGTAACAAGTATCTGGAGATGTGGAGGTCTCTGGAAAGGGACATGCAATGCTTCAGAAAGCGTGCATAGTTCCGTTGGCACTACAGGACAAAAAATAGTACAATGCAATAAATGCACAGACAGAGACATCTGAACAAAAGAGGAAATCTCTGAAAAGAGACAACGTCTTCTGCAGTACTATTTACAGATATCAATAGTTTGAATTTCATTAAGCCTAACGGATACTATTCAAACGACATGATTTTAAACTATAAATATCAACACTTAGAATGCTTGAAAGATACACCTTGAACTTACACTGAATACACAGAACTCACAACAAGAACACTGAACACTATCTTTCAAACTCTCAAGCATACTACTTACCTTCAAGCTTTCTGTTGCAACCAAAGCTATTGATTCTAAGTAGCACAAAAGTTCTAAGTGTCCTGATCCTTAACAAGCATTGTTATATGTGAAGGAGTTAAATTAAGATTTCATATATGAGATTCATTCTCTTAAACACTTATCATAGACTTGGGTCAGTAAAGAACAAGATACCATACATTGAAAAGTGTATTAAGTATACTTGATTCACAGAGCTATCTGCATAACTGAATTAAGTTATTAAAGAAGCTCACCTGAAAAACTACCTTAACCAACACCTTAAACGGCGTGCAGTACAGGAAGTACTTAGTTTGGGAAACTAAGGAATAACTCCAAGGTTACTGAGCATAGAAAGTAAGTTTGGGAAACTAAGGAATAGGTCAAAGGTTTCTGAGTACAGGAAGTACTTGGCTGAGAAAGCCGGGGAATAACTCAGGGGGAGCACTTGGTTGGGAACCTAGTGTATTTAGGAATCAAGAGAAGATATTTGTAAGGTTAACTCAATTATCTGTCTTAGTGGATTCTTGGTCTGAGAAAGGCCGAAGTGGATTAGTTGAAGGAGTACGCCACCTTCAGATACCACTATAAAGACTTGTGTTATTTACTTTCTGCTATTTATTACTTGCTTTATTTACTTTGCTAAGTATTTACACATATCTTGCTGAGCACGTGCACTTATCACAAAAAGTCTTCCGCTCTCTGAAAATAAGTATCAGATATCTTCACAGATATCTGAGAAATTGTGTTTATCGACAAAAGTTTGAAAAAGACTATTCACCCCCCCCCCCCCCCTAGTCTTTTACTTTTCCGTTATCTGGACCAACAAAGTTGGATATTCAATGGCCAAAGCCATCTCACAATAACCGGAAGAACAAGAAATCAAAAGGGTATTACAAGTTTCACAAGAGCCATGGCCATGAGACGGACGATTGCATTCAACTTAAAACTGAGGTTGAACACTTAATAAGAGAGGGAAAGTTGAAGGAGCACGTCTATACGGACGAACCTTCTAGCATGATAGGACGGAATGGAGAAGAGAAGATAGAACAGCAGAACTGCAGCAATGTCCGCTATCCTTGCCTCCTCCGCCAACCAGTCATCCACCTCGCACAGATCATCACCAGTACAAGTATGATGATGATATTGAAATGGAGAATCTTCCATACAGTGGAGTGATCAACACCATAGTAGGAGGACCGACTGGGGGCGATAGCAGGAATGCAAGAGAACGAACAACTTAGAATCTGCGGAAAAATGATTGATCCTACGCTACTCCGGTGATCCGTGGAACCAACACTATATCCATTGATGACAGTGAGGTTCCTCCTCCTATAGAAGGAGGTGAGGACATAGATGATCCGAATGTTCCACTGGTGGTTTCTTTAACCATAGCACCTTATCGGGTGAACAAGATCCTGGTAGATACAGGGAGTTCCTCGAACATCATCGCCAAAAGGACAATAGATGAGATGAATCTGGGAAGAATTCGATATGAGAGAGTCAATACCTCCATATTAGGGTTTGGAGGAGGAACTGCCCGCCCTCTAGGAAGCGTCATGCTTCAAGTATCGTTGGGGACACATCCCGCGAGAGTGACACAGCTAGTCCGTTTTGTAGTGGTGGATCAAACTTTTGACTACAATGCCATCTTTGGTTGTCCGGGGCTCAATCAATTCCGAGCTATACCTTCCACCCACCATAATAAGTTTCCAACTCCCTGCAAAATTGGAGAAGAGTTAGGAAACATCCGAGAAGCTTGGGAGTGTTACATCATGTCTACCAGAAGAGAATCCACTCCCGTGCTAGCAGTCTCTCCAACTTCTGATCCGCAGAATATTCTCCCACCAAAAAAGGAGAATCCCAACATTGGGATTGGGAGTCAGAAGGACAAGTTTCCCAAAACAGCCCGGATTGAGACTCATGAGACTCTCAAGGATGTTGAACTTGTTGTTGAGAGCCCGGACAAGAAGACTAGAATCGGAACGGAAATGAATGCAGAAGTGGAAATGAAGCTCATTGCTTGTCTCCGAGACAACAGGGATGTCTTTGCTTGGAGTACTGATGACCTCAAGGGGATAGATCCGAGGGTCGCCGTTCACCGTCTGAACATGGACCCCTCGATTAAATATATCCGCCAGAAGAGAAAAGATTTTGGTCCAATCAAGGATGCCATCATATCCGCAGAAGTTGACCGGCTCATGAAGGCCGAACACATTGAAGAGGTCCGCTATTCCGACTTGGTCTGCAACGTGGTCCTAGTTGAGAAATCACCGGGTAAATGGCGGATGTGTAATGATTTCACAAGGTTGAATAAGTTTTGCCCAAAGGATCCATACCCTTTGCCACGGATTAACCAGTTGGTTGATTCCACGGCCAGATGTGCGTTACTGAGTTTTATGGACGCGTATCAAGGCTTTTACCAGATTCGGATGGCCAAGGAGGATATTAAGAAAATAGCTTTCTTTGCTGCAGGAGGGGTATATTGCTTTAAAGTGATGCCCTTCGGACAGAAAAAAGCAGGAGCTACTTACCAACGGCTGGTAAATCAGATGTTCAAGGAGGAAATCGGCAAAACCATGGAGGTGTACGTAGATGACATGCTTGTTAAAAGCAAAACTGAGGAGCAACATATAGAGCACTTGAACAAATTCTTTGCCATCCTTAGGAAGTACGGAATGAAACTCAATCCGAAGAACTGCACCTTCGGAGTAAAGGACTGAAAATTCTTGGGCTACATGGTCACAGAAAGGGGAATAAGTGCTAATCCTGAGAATATAAAAGCTATCCTAGACCTGCCACAACCGAAGAACATCAATGAGGTACAACAGCTTATCGGACGTCTCATGTCCTTAAGTTGTTTTATTTCGCGATACGCGGAGAAGAATCTTCCATTCTTCAAAATCCTCCGGAAAGGAGAGAACTTGGAGTGGACTGCGGAATTGATAAGCTCAAATTATACTCTAAAAATCAATTAGAGATTAAGCTGTAGTTGTAGACTAAAGCCTAACTTGTGATTGATCTCTAGGGAATTAATCAAGCTACGTAGCAGTGAGAGTAAACAGATACTTGTCAGTAACAGTTTGATTGATTGTTTTGTATACATCTAACTAGATTGATTAAAGCTAAGATTACGATCAACAATGAGAGAAAGATGAATACAGTAGCAAGATCCAATTAGGTTAATTCGAACTAGGGAAAACACTCATATTTGTCACACGGTTGTTGTACAGTAAATCAATCAATTCGATTCAACCAATTGTTCTTAGAATATATATTATACTGGAGAAATCGTGAGTCGTCAATTCACGATCTTTAACCATGAACAATTTAGAGAATTTAATACGGACTTATCGAATTGAAGGTTTTTACGAAGATTTTATACGAGACTAATCTATATGAGTGATTTGATAAACCCTAGAACGAATATGCATAATCTTCACATACTACTGTATTCAAAGGTGTTTAGCTACTCATAATAGATAATCACATACAGAGATTCATGGTAATAATCATATGAAACATAGATATGAAACTCGCATGCAATAACATACAATTCAATCGATAAAAATAAAGATTGAATTGTAAAGAATAAAGCAATAGAGAAATCAATACCAATAATCCTGATGAGTAAAATCAATGAATAACCAAGCCCCAAAGATGTCTCAATGTCAATGTCCGAATCTAGGAGCTTTTCTCAAAACTAGGTTAAAAGAAGTATGAAAGAAAGAATCAAAAATCTAATCTAATAAGGAAAACAAAACTCTGATCTTGCGCTTCTCGCCGCGGCGGAAGGAATAGCTCGCCGCGGCGAGCCTTCTTAATCGAAAAATATATATCTCTCGCATAATTTCGCCGCGGCGGGAAAATCCCCTCGCCGCGGCGAGCTACAATCTTCAAGACAGGAGCTCATTCACAAAATCTCGCTGCGGAGAGCCTTCTTTTATCGCAGTAGATAACCATTCACTAAATCTCGCTGCGGCGGACTGATTTCCTCACCGCGGTGAGCCTTCTTGCAATTTCCAGTTCCAAGCTCATAAAATCTCACCGCGGCGGACTGAATCCCTCACCGCGGCAAGCCATGCTAAGCAGCTTGTTCTCATTTAGCTCAAAAGACATCGATTTCTGCAAAATGCAAACAAAACACCAAAGCGTAAAAACGAACTAAAAAGACTACAAAACTAATGACAAAGACTCACAAAGAACGCTAAAAAGGACCAAATGAGACGTTAGAATATTGTCTCATCAGGAATGTTCCGAGGCTTTTGAAAACTTGAAAAAGTACCTCCATTCCCCTCCACTGCTCTCCAAACCCGTAGAAGGAGAACCACTCTACCTCTACCTAGCCGTTACGGAAGAGGCAGTGAGTTCTGTGCTAGTACGGTTCCAGGCTAATGATCACATGCCAATCTACTATCTTAGTAAAGCCCTTGCAGGGGCGGAGACAAGTACGTAAAGATTGAGAAATTTGCATATGCTTTGGTTTACACCGCAAGGCGGTTAAAGCCCTATTTCAAGTCTCATAAGATAGTAGTCCTAACTACGGAACCTTTGAAACAGGTCCTTGGAAAACCCGACCAATCCGAACGACTCTCTAAGTGGGCAATTGAGCTGAGCGAATACGACATTGACTATCAGGCTCCGACAGCCAAAAAAGCTCTAGTTATTGCTGACTTCCTAGCGGATTACCCTGAAGCGGAGTCAGAGAAAGTCTCGGATAAACAAGCATTTGAGTGCTTGATTACCAAGTAGATCAAACGAAAGTCAGTTCTACCAAAGATCAACCCAGATAACCTTGAAGATGCTCAATTCATCAATCAATCTCGGACTACGTCATGGGAGGAAACTCGGGTTAATTACATGTTCCTCCTTGATGATATCTCAAATGAATCAAAACTGATAACTCCGACAAGGATACTCAGAAGGAGGCGGAACAAAGGTTAAAAATTCAGGATCCCCAAACTAAGGAACAACCCACCGATGTTTGGACATTGGAAGTTCATCCACCAGAAGAGTGGGAGGCATTGGAATCTATCTTAAAAGCCCTGATGGAGAGGAACTCGACTATGAAATATCTTTAGACTTCAAAGTTACAAACAATGAGGCTGAATATGAATCACTGGTAGTCGGACTACGCATAGCCAAGTCCCTACAAGTCCGGAAACTCAAAGCTTACACAGATTCACAGTTGGTTGAAGCCTAGTTTTCTGGTGCTTTCGCCACAAAAGGTCCTTCAATGATCAAGTATCTTGAGCTACTAAAGCAAGAAGTGAGCCTCTTTGAAGAGTTTACCCAGGAAAAATTTGATAGGGAATGGAATGAAAGAGCGGACACTCTGGCAAAGTATGCGTCCGCAACAGCTGCTTTGGATATGAGGAGAGTCATTTTACTCACGATTAGGAACTCATCCGTCATGAGTCCTACTCCAACCTATATGGTCACTGGAACAGGAAAAAATTGGATGACTGATATCTTTAGTTACCTCAAGGACGGATCATTACCTGCCGATCCAAAGGAGTCAAGGAGCGTACAGTGCCGAGCACACATGTACTTCATACTTGGAGAATATTTATATAAGAAATCCTTCGCCGGGACCCATATGAGATGTTTGGATCCACAAGAAGCAAAGACAGTGCTTGAGAAAATTTACAGCGGAAGCTGTGGAAGTCATTCTGGTGGGTGGACTCTCGCTTAAAAGATTATCCGACAAGGTTACTATTGGCCTACCGTTGATAAGGATTCTGCGAGCTTTGCTCGGAATTGTCCTAATTGTCAGTACTATGCCAACGTCCCCCATCGTCCGACACACCCTATGATTCCGTCAGTCATAGCATGTCCATTTGATCAATGGGGCATCAATATTGTCAGACCTTTCCCAAGAAGCACTGAACAGAAGAAATTCTTGATTGTAGCTGTAGAATATTTCACCAAATGGGTAGAAGCGGAAGCAGTGGCCACTATCACGGAAAGTCGTGTGCGGACCTTAATTTGGAAGAACATCATCTGTCGCTTTGGCTTGCCAAGAATTCTTGTCTCGGATAATGGTGCTCAATTTTCGGGCAACATAATCAAGGAATGGTTGGCGTCCTTCAAAATTGAGCAACGTTTCACATCTGTCGGATATCCACAGGCTAACGGGCGAGATGAATCCACGCACAAGACAATTTTCAAGATTCTGGAGAAGCGACTAAGGACCTCTCAGGATAGCTGGGCAGATGACCTAGACGGTGTACTCTGGGCTCATCGCAACACAGCTCGGACTGCAACTAGGGATACCCCATTTGCTCTAGTTTATGGCACGGAAGCTGTCATACCAGCGTAGATTGCGGTCGAAACCATGAGGATCCAAGAATTCCATGATCCCGCCAATCAGAAAGCTCGGATCTATGACCTAGATATGCTAGAACAGAAGAGGACCGAGGCATTGGCTAATATCCACAGATATCAAGCAACTGCAGCCCGAGCCTACAACAAGAATATTCAATCTAAAGATTTACAGGTCGGAGACCTAGTGCTCCGCAGAGCTGATATCTTGAGCAATATTGGGAAGCTCAAGCCTAAGTCGGAAGGAACCTACAAGATCGTTGGCGCAAGAGTGAATGGAAGTTATGAATTGGAGGACGAGCACGGACAACCACTCAAGCGTACTTGGAATGTCAAGAACCTTAAAAAATTATATGCTTAGGGTTTGTTGCACGGAACTCCGTCAGTTGTTTTGACATTCCGGGTTTAAACCATTTGTTACGAAAAACTCCGTCAGTTATGTTTTTGTTAACTCATTTGTCATTGGCCATCCAGCCCACAAGTTGTAATTGAATTTACGGCAAATCAATACAACTTTCATCTTTCAATTCAAAATGAAATTTGATTATTTACATGGCAAAAAAGATTCTAACAACAATCTTGTTTGTACAAATAATCAAAGGTACACTCAATCTCCTTTGTACGTGCTACGATCCGATATATCTATACGGATCCGTACAATATCTACACTACAACGGAAAAGCCTGTCCTATTCTCCGATATATACCATAACTTCACCAAAGGATCCCTCAAGCAAAGGATCCATCAGCACACTAACAACATCAATCCTTCCATAGACAACAAGTAGTGGGATGTACCTGTAACATGGACAAATCTAGAATCAGTCTCCGGACATTAAGATTCTTCAAAACATCCATTCGTTTGAATCTAAAACATGGATCTGACACATTGATCGTATCATGACCCACCCGCCAACAACTCCTCGGATAGGACAAGCTCCTACCGGGTGGATCACACATACGACCAATGGGGTCGTCCGTCAGCTTACTCAGATCGAAAATTTTCCAAGATCTACGTTTCCTAACAACAGATCTCGAGCAATCCATCCCTCTAGACCCACGCCACTCTCAAAATCAAAACAATACATGCCGATTTGAGAGTGGACGGGAGTCTCGAGGGGGAGACTAGTCAAGAAATCGTCTTCCTATTCGAGACCACTAGGCTCAAACTGCAAGATCAGTCCGAGCTTGAGAAAGAAGAAAGAAATTTTCAACAAGATGAAAATTAGAATCAGATTTATGCGATCAATGCAGTGGGAAACTCGGGTATTTATAGATGGGACTGATGAGACAATATTCTGACGTCTCATTTGGTCCTTTTTAATCGTCTTTTGTTAGTCTTTGACCTTAGTTTTATATTATTTTAGTGCGTTTTTATGTTTGGTTTCTTGTTTGTGTTTTGTAGGATTTTTGTGTTCCGAAGGTGAAAATCGGAGTGAAAACTTTGGTTCTGGATCTTTGAATGTAGAATAACTGGGCGAAAACGGAAGTGGATTCGGAGTTCGGACGAAGATTTGAGAGCCGTTTTAGCGAAGCTTGCAAAAGTGATGTTTTACGGCGCAGTCTAGCCATTTTGGCCATAACTCTCTCATATGATATCCGATTGACCTGATCGTGGTGGTCACGGAAAGATAATTCAAAGAGCTATAACTTTCGTTTTGGAAGCATGACCAGATTCTGTCTGTAGTAAACGTGACAGAGGTTTTAAGCTCGCTACGGCGAATGACATTCTCGCCGCGGTGAGATTTTGCGAGAGCAATTTGGGAGGCTAAACAGTGTCTCGCCGCGGCGAGATTTGCGATAACTTCACAGATTCGGCAGAAAAACTCCTTTTTAGGTGAGAATTAGGTCTTCCTTTGCCATAACTTCTTATACTCGATTTTTTCATGGAAAAAGCTGGTAGAACTAGGTTTTGACATTGATTGATTGATCTTGGAGCTTGGTTTTCATCCAGTAAGAACCATCGATATCGAATTCTTGGTAAAGTATTGATAACTCTCTATTGTTTATCTTCAATTCGTGTTTTCTTCTGTTTATCGAATTGTATGATTTTGCATGCGATTATCACCATGTTAATGCTTAGCGTATTCAATACCATGCATTCTTTCATCTTTGCTTCCACCATGAGTAGCTAAACCACTCCGAACGCAGTAGTTATGTGACGGTTTTGTATATTCGCTTCTAGGGTTAGGATTCGTTCATATAGGTTTGTCTAGTTCAAAATCTTCGTAAAACCTTCAATCCAATAAGCTAGTTCAATACTTTCAAAATCGTTTTCGGTTAAGGATCGTCGATTGACGACCCATGATTTCTCTAGTTCAAAACATTTAAATAACGATTGGTTGAATTGGATTAATTGATTTCTGTACACCGACCGTGTGACAAATATGAATGATTGTCCTAGAACGAATTAGCATTACTTGATCATTACTACTGTGTTCATCTTACTTGTTTACTAAGTATCAATTTGAGCACATCAAAATTGCCGCCGCTGCCGAGGAATCAATTCCTATTGTAGCGATTGATTGCGAATTTTTATTTGTTTTCCAACTTACCTGATGTTTTATGCACTAACAGAAACTAAGGATATTTCAAGGTTTTCATGTTGTGTAGCTCTAACGACAGGTTGATCAAAAAGGATATTTCAATGGCTCAGTTAACCTATGGAGTCTACATGCAACCCGGCGAGGTTAAGGCCGGGAAAACGACAATCGTGCTATCTAATGAGGCAAGAAATTTAGAACTCAAAGCCTACCACTTCCATAATCTCCCCAAGTTCTATGGAATGGCTAATGAGGATGTGATAAGGTTCCTCAAAGAATTCGAAGTACTGATTGCAGGGATTCCGTTGACAGCCGGAGGAGTACTAGTTTCAGATGGAGAGATGAGGAAGAAGGTTTTTTCGAAGTGTCTGCAGGATAAAGCTAGGAACTGGCTGTTAAACCAGCCTGGGGGTTCTCTACCTACTTGGGATTCTCTATACAAAGCCTTCGTTAATAAGTTTTACCCTCCCGAGAGAACGCATCACCTTCGTACTCAGATAATGCAGTTTGAGCAGATGTACGATGAGATCTTCTATGAAGCTCGCGAACGCTTCTTATAGTTGCTATCCCAATGCCCGCACCACAGGATCGATGAGATGAATCTGTGCATCAGATTTTATGAGGGTCTGAATTGGGAGTGCCAGTACATGGTTGATATGACGTGTAAAAATTCACTCCTGGAAGCATCTTCTGATGAATTAAATGGTGTTTTCGAGAGATTGGCAGCGGTGTCTCAGCTCAAGGGTGCGAGAAATAAATCTAGGAGAGTGGGATACCGAGCAGTTGAAGGGACTCCAGGGGCATGTACTACTGAGAGGCACACGCAAAGCGGGCATACTAGACAGCAGGGTAACTGGCAGGATAACCAAGGTGGCAACAACTTCTACGAGAATGCACCACGGGAGCAACCAGTTCTAGCTCAGCCAGTTCGGGTTCAGATTACAAAAGTGCCGGGAAGTCCTGATCAGGCAATCAGGGACCACATGGAGCGTTCCGAGAGGTTCTGGGCCGAAGCACATGAAAATCAGCGCAGGAATGATCAGCGGTTCGACAGCATTGAGCAGGCACAGAAGCGATTAGAGAAGACTTTGGGGGATCTAGTTGGTCGATTTCAGCAAAGAGAAAGGGGTAAGTTACCGGCGACCGCAGAAACCCACAGAGCTTTAGCCGTTGAGGTGACATTCGATGAGCCAGTAAAGGTGAAGTCTGTTCTTGCTACCTGCACTTGCCAGCTCGAGAACACGGTGGCCCAGGTTAAGACACCGGAGGTAGTTGAGGTAGCACCTACACCGGCACTTGAGAAGCCGGTAGAAGTGAGAGTCGGGGTACGTGAAAAGGAGGTAGCCACACCCAGTATTGCGACTCCAGTAGAGGAGGCGAGTGCAAAACTGGCCGTCCTTGAGGTAAGCCCCACCGCTAGGGTGATCCCAGCAGCAGATAAGAGCATCAGTGATGCCGATAGCTTTGATTTGGTGGTTGGGATAGGAAATTCTTCCGAGGTAATTGGCATCGTAGATACAGGAGCGGCGATTAATCTGATGATCTTTGCGACCTATGAGGAGCTGGATTTGAAGGGTTTGGAATCCAGGAAATGCTTCGTCACGATGGCCAATGGAACGAGAAGTAGGTGCATGGGTGTGATTGAGGATGTTTCGGTTACGCTGGACGGGGACACTTTTATGGCCGATTTTGTGGTTGTGGAGTCGACACGGGTTAAAGGAAAGGAGATGGAGAAGGATATGCTGCTACTTGGGCGACCGTTCATCAAAACCACTCGCATGATTGTCAACCTCCACGCTCGTACCTGCACTATAGAAGTATATGGCAAGCAACGTGAGTTGCAAGCCACCACTACACCATACTCACCCCTGCGGGTTGACACCAGGAACTATATAGGGGCGCACACAGGACCCTTGTATATACATACTTATCAACAAGGACGAATAAGAGATGCACCAACCGGAGGAGCAAAGAACCTCCAGAGTACCCATTAGCCAACACGGAAGAGTCTAGTACATGACTATAAACTGTACTTCATAGGCCAGAGACTTTCGATCCCTTTTATCTTTCCACTATTAGTTTGAGGACATGCTTGAGTTTCGGTTTGGGGAGGGAATGTGAGGCTCTTCAGTTTCTTGCCTATGTTTCTATGTGTTTTTTCATATTTTCGTGAGTTTTTCGTGTGTCCGTGTTATTTTTTTCAAGTTTTGAGTATCTATTGTTAATGCCTTTGTTTTGTTTGATATGTAACTGGAAGTAGCCTAGTGCATTGTTAATTCCTTAAGGTTTGTTTCTCTTGCAAATAGCTAGTCTGTCCAGTCCTTTAGTCCAAAAGCCGTGAGAAGCCTGAGCCGATGAAAAAATATTGTACCGGCATTTGTATTGTGTGATTGCTGGGATGTGCAAGTTTTTTTTTACGAATTACTTGCGCTTTTTCGTACTTATGTGTACTCATGTATTTGGGGATGACAAACGGCATGCTTTTAATTCTGAGTTCTCTAACTTTTAAACCCCCGTTCTAAAGAACAGATTTGGGGAAGAGTTACTTACATGTTTACGACTAATTTTTGAGATTTATATGCTTGATTGTGTTTGAGTCTGTTGCTGTTTCCAAAGCTGTCTGAATTTAATCTCGGGGTGGATCTATGGTCTTAGTTGATCACCGTTTGTCGTGTTGGGCATGTTTCAGATACTACCTTTATACCGGCGTGGCCCTTAAAGCTATATGACCGTGAGGGTTGATGGCATGTATACCAAACTGACACGCACAAAAGTGCGGACTTTCGGTAAAACAGACACCCGTAAAAAAATTGAGATAAAAGAGCCCAATGAGGCCATGCATTGAATACAGTGCAATAATGGTTCATGTTTCATTGCAAGTGAAAAAGGGAACAACACAGGTCTTGAACTTTTGTTATAAGTCTTTTTTTGAAAAAGTCCTTTCTGATCCATTTGATTTGAGTACATTAGCATAAGATAGTCTAGGCATTTTTTGTGATGCGAGTCACCTTCCCAGTTTACTTTTTGAGAGAATAATCCTATTGGACACTTGCAAAGAGAGTAGAGATTGCATATTATTCCTGTGAGGGACTAGCGTGCTGGACTTAAGAGTTATTTGCTTGAGAAACGGTTTTTTGGGATTATCTGTGCACTTTTTTGCCAAGGTTACTTGCGAACAAAACATTTGAATTTGGTGGACTTAATGCTTTCAATGGTAGATTCGATTACTTGGATTTGTAACTCTTGTATTTGTCTACGTGGTTTAGAGTCTAGAGTGTTTAGGTTGTTTGTTTGCTCGAGGACGAGCAAAGGTTCGGTTTGGGGATTTTGATGAGACAATATTCTAACTTCTCATTTGGTCCTTTTTAATCGTCTTTTGTTAGTCTTTGACCTTAGTTTTATATTATTTTAGTGCGTTTTTATGTTTGGTTTCTTGTTTGTGTTTTGTAGGATTTTTGTGTCCTGAAGGTGAAAATCGGAGTGAAAACTTTGGTTCTAGATCTTTGAATGTAGAGTAATTGGGCGAAAACGGAAGTGGATTCGGTGTTCGGACGAAGATTTGAGAGGTGTTTTAGCGAAGCTTGCAAAAGTGAAGTTTTACGGAGCAGTCTAGCCATTTTGGCGATAAATCTCTCATATGATATCCGATGGCCATATTCTGTCTGTAGCAAAGATTACAGAGGTTTTAAGCTCGCTGCGAATGACATTCTCTCTACGGTGAGATTTTGCGAGAGCAATTTGGGAGGCTAAGGTGTCTGCTTGGCGAAGTTATTTTCGCCTCGGCGAGATTTCGATAACTTCACAGATTCGGCAGAAAAACTCCTTTTTAGGTTAGAATTAGGTCTTCCTTTGCCATAACTTCTTCTACTCGATTTTTTCATGGAAAAAGCTGCTAGAACTAGGTTTTGACATTGATTTATTGATCTTGGAGCTTGGTTTTCATCCGGTAAGAACCATCGATATCGAATTCTTGGAAAAGTATTGATAACTCTCTATTGTTTATCTTCAATTCGTGTTTTCTTCTATTTATCGAATTGTATGATTTTGCATGCGATTATCACCATGTTTATGCTTAGCGTATTCAATACCATGCATTCTTTCATCTTTGCTTCCACCATGAGTAGCTAAACCACTCCGAACGCAGTAGTTATGTGACGGTTTTGCGTATTCGCTTCTAGGGTTAGGATTCGTTCATATAGGTTCGTCTAGTTCAAAATCTTTGTAAAACCTTCAATCCAATAAGCTAGTTCAATACTTTCAAAATCGTTTTCGGTTAAGGATTGTGGATTGACAACCCACGATTTCTCTAGTTCAAAACATTCAAATAACGATTGGTGTAATTGGATTGATTGATTTCTGTACACCGACCGTGTGACAAATATGAATGATTGCCCTAGAACGAATTAGCATTACTTGATCATTACTACATTGTTCATCTTCTCTCATTGTTAAAAACCGTTATCTGCTTTATCTTATTCTAGTTTTTAGAAACAACCAACTTACAAATCAATCTGTTTTCACAAGTAACTGTTGGCTTTCAATAGTTTCGGTAGCCTAATTGGTTCCTTAGCGAACGACTTCGTGGTTAGATTATTTATTCTACAATAATTGCTTGCTACTTGTTTACTAAGTATCAATTTGAGCACATCAGGGACGAACCAATCAGCGTCCGCCACGTAAGAAGATTGACGTCGACGACGGGCTTGGGCCATCCGTAAGGACCAAACGGTATTGGATCGTTTGGGCTTACCAATGTGGTCATACTGAGCCCATGTTTTTAATTTTCCTATAAATGTATCTGAGTATTCACTCATCAACAAGTCCGACAAACTTCATTTGCGAAAACACCCGAAGGTTAAGTCTATCAAGCAGTCCGAGGATCCGCAAGTCAATAATTTGTTATCTTAAATCAAATATTGGTCAAAGTGGTCCGAGCGTGCAAGAGCTGTGTATTTATGCAGACTACTAAGACTACGCATATCATGACGGATCAAGAAAGCATAAAAACAGAAGCATTGGTATATCAAAAGAAGCATATTGTACTTGCATCACTATTACAGAACGAAAAATCAGTGTACGAGGCAACAAATCCGTGCCATTAAGAATCAATATTCAGACATTACATCATTTCCACGGGACGTACCCCGGACTTCTCATTGCAGAAGAGGCTGACTAGGACCGGCTTCATCAGTTCCAGGCGGATTGGCAGTGGACGGATCGACAGTTGCAGCATTTGCCCAGGACTCATCAACAGCATCGGAGGAGGCCTTTATGCTCTCAAAAAGGTTGTAGTCCGCGTCACGGCCAATGATTCGGGAGGACATGAAGTACCAGTTCTTCAAAAAGTGTGTAGTTCTGGAAAGGCTGGAAACAGACCTTCCCAGAGCACTCGGAACACATTTCGGAAGAAAAGGTCCGCCGTTTTTTTTATCTCAATGTCACCTTCATCGGTGACCACCTCCGTGAACTCACATGCCGCCAACCGCTCATTTGGAACGACCTCCACTGGAATCTCGACTCCACTAGCATCTGCGGACGGATCCAATCCTTCCTTCTTCCAATCGAAGTTCCGAGGCACCAACCCCTTCGCTTGCAATTGGCCGATGGCGGATGAGAATCCCTCTAGGCGGAGAGAATCGACTTTGTCCGCCATAAAGAACTTTAAGGAGTCCGACTCCATGATGTCCTTCACAGCTTGGAGCCGAGCGAATTGGAGATCTTCGAGGAGAAAATCCTTGGCCTCCAAGAACGACTTAATTGCCCCATCGATGAAGTGCTCCTTCCACTCCAGGTCCGCCTTGGTCTGGTCCCAATTGGCCTTCAGCTTGGTGATGACCGTGTCCTTCTTCTTCGACTTGGCCTCCACCTGCATCACCTTATCAGCCTCTTCCGCCGCTGCAGCCACCCCTTGTGCAGATGCTCTTCAATGGTGGCCCGTTCACTGGCCTTCCATTGCATGGGCTTGATCATACATCCGAGCTAGAAGCAGTCTGCACAATCAGCAGATGTATTTCTAAACCAAAAGCTGAAACCAAAGACAAAAAACACGCAGAGTCACTTACCCTTTGATGCAGCTCGTGGATCTCTCTGACCCTTTCAACCTCGGGGAGCCCACAACTCGGTTCAAACTCCGCATCAATGGCCGCCTGGTCTGATAACAGCAACACAACGAAGAAGTGTTGCCTATTCGATGCCGGAGGAGCATCCGAGGTTGCGTTTCTTTTTCGGCCAGAAACGATGGCATCACGCATCAGTACGTCCCGAGGAAGAACGGATGCAGCAGAACCGCCGAGCCCTGATGTTGGCGGCCTTAGAGCAGCAGCACTCCGAGTAGCAGGACCTTTGCCCTTGTCGGGAACCTCCAAGGTCTGCGGATCTTGACTTGCCTTCTTCCGCCTCTCCTCTTCGGCAGCGAACACGACTGCATTTTTGGGGTCCGCCATAGGTAGAACCGCAGATATGTTGATAATTCTGGCCCTCTGGCCAGTGGCAAGCTCGAGGGCTTGCTGCTCTCTCTGCTGCTTCTTCTTTTCGCGGAGGGTCGACATGATGTATTTAAACCAGTAAGCTACGGAAGAAACAGATAATGTCAGACACGGGTTTATCAAACTACTACTTGCGGATGACAGTAAAACAGTTAGGTGTGACACTTAAAAGAAGGAAAAATACAAGTCCTAAATTAGAGATCCTTACAGAAGTCGGTCTTCCCTCCGACCTCGACGATGTCAGTTAATCCGCACAAGTACGGCAGTGGATACGTCGGTGGATTATTTTTCTTGTGTATTTCCGCCACCCACGGAGCCACATTCTTGGGAAGAGGGCGCCAGTCCGGAATACTTTCCCTTAAAAATTTTGTGGGCAACCCCCACAGTTCCCGTCTCCTCGCGGACTCCCCAGGCTTCAAAGCCATCTGCACGAAGATATACATTTCCCACCATTTCAATCCGAGCGAGGAAATGGGATCGGAAATGAAGTTGTACGATTTCCTATTTACAAATGTATAGAAAAGGGGATTCCCCGGACTGAAGGTCACAGTCAATAATTGCCGAAAGTTTTCAAAATTTACCGACTGCCCCTTCTTTGCGCAAAAGACTGCGAAACAAATAAGGTTTCCCAAGGATTTGGGGATAACCCGACTCGGACGCGATGGGAACCTTCCATCCACAGGAGAAGGCCGCTCCGTGCACACACATGTATCCAGCGGGCGGATTATAAAAGGCATGCCCGGGCTCTGGAACCATAATCTCAACAGACTCGGGAATCTCCCACTTCTGTCTCCACTCCGGAATATCTTCCTGCTTCACCTTGGATGGACAGGTGGGAATCAAACCATCCGCGTTGAGCTCACCGTACGGATCTGCTATCACAACGGCGGACGCAGGACGAGGGAATTTAGTTTGCGCCGCTTGAGCTCCACGACCCGCAGCTAGTGGTGTGGATTAGGATGTGCGGGCACTCTAGGGTGCAGAACAATCTGGCAGTTGTTCCGCCCAGAGCGTCCTTGCGGACGAGTAGCTTGAGGTGTTTCTTCCTCTTCCTCCTCCTCCTCATCCTCTTCCTCTTCTTCTCCTTCTTCCTCCTCTTCCAGTCCAACTTCTGTTCTCCCAGAAGTACTTGGATTGGACGGACCCGTTTCCATCACCACACGGTCCTCCTCCCCAGCCTCGAACATCTCCACATGATCCGCCTCACGACCAGTATCACCTTCCTGTTCAATCCTAGGTGCATTCCCACCAGCAGATGTGCCACCACTACCAATAGGCCGAGATTGGACTCGTACCCTTGTTCTCACAACATTCATCTGACCACTCACAACATCATTCTAAGTAGTGGCAGCACCACGGACCCCATGCCCAGGATCTGAATCTTTAGACGAGACGACCTCCACAACGTTAGCATTGTGTACTTCAGCAGGAAGTCTGTCATGCGGAACCTCCAACTCTAGATGGTCTGACGTGGACGAGGTTACCGTAATAGACTCAGAACCTTGGACTATTCCATCATCATAGTCTTGAACTTCGTGATTCTGACTATCGCTCCCGGACATCCTAGGGCACAAGAAAACGAATCAGAAAATGATTTTGTGGTCGTCCGGGAGTTCGTTTATGTATCTTGTTAGGTCCAATTGTCAGAAGACATCCTACTTTATTAGGCGTTCCTACGAGTCATCTTTCCTACCTACTGGCACCTAACCTATCGCACAAGACTGTGCCACAAGGAAATTCTATGTGCCAATTGGCACTGGTAACTACTACACGATGCAAGGCAATAAGAATCTCAACAAGCCTGTTGGCGCTACTATCTACCACATATGGCACATTCACAGGGCAAATTTACAAGCCCTATCTACAAATTGGCACCATAATTCAACTACGGACAACATGCAATACTAGTGTCACCAAATTCAACATATGGTAAATCACTTGGCTAAAAAAAAAAAAAAAAAGAAAATCCTACTTATACAGCGTATGAGCACGGAAATTCAACAAAGCATACAAGCATCTGAGGTAGAAGAACATACAGTCCGAATTTAAAGAAGATGAGAGTTACTTACTTGATGAAGCAGTTAGCAGAAGAATGGACGTTCTATAAGTCCTTGTTTGCTCTCCGAAAGTGGTTTTGCACCCAGGATTGGGTTGCTTACTAGACGTTTTAATTGCTTGGGAGCTTGTTATTTGCTCGGATTGCTTAGGATTGCTCTGAATTCGATTTGGCTAAAGTGTGAAAAGGACAGATCTGACAACTATTTATAGAGGGATAATTGGGGAAGACGAAGCGTCGCATCACTTGGATTTAAACCCCACCCGTTGATCATTCCAATCCAACGGTTGCGTCGGTTCGCATTTGGCGAAATTACATCACGCCCTATTAAATTTATTTTGGAAATTCTCCACTACCTCAGGATTATCACTTATGGGCTGGACGGACGACTTATTGGGCCTCTTGGATCACTATTCATCGGCCCAGGTGGACCAGTTCACATATCTAGCCCAACGGATTGCTTATTGTTGGTCCAGATAATGGCAAAGTAAAAGACTAGGAGGGGGGGGGTGTGAATAGTCTTTTAATACTTTTGTCGATAAACACAGTTTCTCAGATACCTGGGGGTTTCTGATACTTAAATTCAGAGCGCGGAAGACTTTAAGATAGGTAAGTGCAGAAATAATAAGTATGTGTGTGTGTGCTTTGCTGAAATGTAAATATAGAAAGGTAAATGACACAGCAAGTATAGTGGTATCTGGAGGTGGCGTAATTCTCCAACTAATCCACTTCGGTCTTTCTGAGACCTAGAATTCACTAGAACAGATAATTGAGTTCACCTTACAATAATCCTATTCTAAGATTCCTAAACAAATGGTTCCCAACCAAATGTTCCCCCTGAGTTATTCCCCAGCTCCTAAAGCTAAGTACTTCCTCTACTCAGATAACCTTGGAGTTATTCCCTAATTTCCCAAATCAAGTACTTCCTCTACTCCACGCCTTGATGGTGTTGGTTATAAGGTTTGTCAGAGAGGCTTCTCGTATAACTTTTCAGTTATGTTTTCAGAGAGCCAAACAGAACGAGACTACTTAATACACTTGTTTAGTGGATGGCAGTCTGCTCTTTACTGACCCAAGTAATTGATGTCCGTTCTGGAGAATAAGCTTCAAAAAGGGTATCTGATAGTTCAACTCATTCACAAATAACAATCTCTTGTTAAGGTTCAGGACAACTTATAACTACTAGTGATTCTTCAAGCAACATAAAGCTTTCAGAAAGGGTAGTAGAGTGCTTGTGAGAATACTTTGCTTGATGGTAAGTTTGCAAGATAGAGCGTTCTAAGGTATGTTCTTCAAGCATCTAAGTGTGTGATATATATAGATAAATTTGAGAGGCGTTTGAATTATATCCGTTGTGCTCTCCATCAAATTATATCCGTTTATATCTTGAACTATGTACTCAGAAGTCACTATCTCATTTTTTCAAAGAGGACTGCTTTTTGCAGCATTTCTGCCGATGCATTTAATGCATAGTACTGTTCATTGTCCTTTAGTCTCAACGAATACATGAGCCTCAGGCTTGCATGCTCCATACTCATGATGTCATATGTCCAGAATCATATTTCGAGAGTAAGTTAATATACTTAAGAAAGGATTAAGGACATAGTCTTTTTGAGTTAGACTAAACCTTTGTGTCTTCATAAACCTTGTGCAATCTTCAGTCTTCTAATCTTCAAAAAAGCTCCATTGCTAGGATTGATCTTCATGGTCTTCTTGAAATAAAAAATTACACTCAGAGACCTATAATCCTAATACAAGATTTACTAGACTAATCATACTCAGTGATTTCCTCTTTTACAATGTTCAAGTGAACCAAGAATACTTAATCACCTTTCTGGCTAAGATAAGAACATGTGATGAGTGATTAAAATACTAACAGATATTCCTAACAAATTTCCCCCGTTTTGATCAGTCATCCATGACCATCTTTCGAGTCCTATTACAAAATTGTAGTCCTGGAAGAGAAAACAATCCACCACTTAATCATTTCAAAATGATATTCAATTTTAGTTGAATTAAGTGCAGAAAGTAAACATCAACCAAATCACAAGAAGTGATCTTTGCTGATAAGTTGTCATCTATTAAAATGTATCTGAGAGTATGATCTTCAGATAGGTATAGTTTACAGAAAGAGATGCAACTTTTACATATAGATAATTTTAGAAACAATCAGCAAGATTACAAAAAGTAATAAAACAAACTAAGTAAATTAGAACAAAGGAGAGTCCATGCTCCAAGAGAGTATTCTAATGTTACTAGTCTTTAAGTCTTCAGAAACGCAACTTGGGTTTAGATACCTCAAGTTCTTCAGCACCCTTTCTGGATCAGTTGACATGATCATCCACTTTTCTGCATTCTTGGACATAGTCATAAAGAATCCTTCTGACAGAGAGCTCTGTCTTTCTGGATAAGTCACATATTTCATGGTAACTCTTGCCAAGTTTGTGATTCTTCCGCAGAAAGTGTTTGACCCAGAAGTACTTTCCCCAGACCCAGGCATGGTCTACTTGCAGCTGAGATAGGTTGAAATACTTGTATATTTCTTCCAGATAGTGTATATCATCTAGGTATTCATCCAATGTCATATAGAATGACTCATAGGTTGAAACACCTAGTTTGTTCTTCCTGCTGTAGCTACCATCCAGTTTTCTTACCTTGTGTACATCATCAGGTTTTGGGTAAGGACAGGCAAAAGAAAGATCCATCTTTCTGGCTTCATTCCTCTTTTCTACTTCAAAGTTTAGCCAGGCATGAAGGTGCTCAGGTTTTAGCAATTCTGGCTTGCCTTCTCTCCATTTCAGGATCTGGTTGAGGATGGGAGTTGGAAACTTATCATTGACAAGTAGATGTTGTAGTTCCAAAATCCAATACCCTCTCTTGTTCAGAATGCACCTATATGAAGATTCTTCATTACTAGTCTTCATATACTCAATGTGGGCATCAGTTGGCCTTTCTTGATGTGTTTCATTGTTTACTCTGCCAAACTGGAAATCCCTTCTTGCTTTTCTGTTTGGTGGCCTTCTGTCAGGAGATCCTCTAACCCTTTCTTCCTACCTTGGGGCTGTGCTGGTGGATGTTCCTTGTAATGACTTGGTATTTCGGAAGGTTACGGTGCTAAAGGTCTTCTTTGCCGAGAGGAGGTTATGAAGTAGTTGCTTGTCTCCTTTTCTTGTGAAGTGGATGTTCATCTATGTCAGATTCATCCTCATCATTATTGAAGTCCAAAATTGGAGACTTGCAGCTTTCTTGGCCTCTTACTTCTCCTTCTTCCTTTTCTTCTTCTTCAGAAGTCTTCTTCTCTTCTGATATTCTAAGGGACTTGGCTCCCCTAGTTATCATACTTCTCGTATACATGCGGTTGATCTGGAACAACTTCTTCAGCAAGGGTGTCTCCAGTGGTGTCCTTAATGACAAGTTGACTTGAGGAGGGAGGATTTGATTGTTTTGTTTTTTCTTCCTCTGCCTTTCTGAGGCATCTCTTCTTCCCCCTTAGTCATGAATGAGTGAATCATGATAGCATAAGCTTCAGAGAGAGTTCCAAAGTTTTTCTGGAGATTGTTGTGCACCCTGACCAGTTCTTGGATTTCTTTCTTCACTCGTGTTACCTTTAACAGCCTCGCCTCCTTTTTGTTGAGCTCTTCAAGCGGCCTTAGGATGGCATTGGCTTGCAGGACAGCATGGCTGGCTTCATTCAATGCTGCATTAGCATTGTTACAATCCTCATCCCTGACCAACCCTAGGTCTTTCTGAGAGAGAGCTATGCTGGTTGCTCTGTTGGGTAAAGCAGCAACCAATGGCTTCATCTCTTCTGGGACGGATTTTAGCACTTCTGTGTCTTGGGCAACTAGTATCTTTCTGAGCTCTAAAAAGACACTGTTCCTTGCACGGTGCTCTTCACTTCTTGAACTACTTGGTGCAGAGAATATATGAGGAGCAAGTAGGGCTCTTTTGTGCTGAGTAACAAGTCTCTCATCTTCTGCTTCAGTAATCTAGTTGTGGATTTCAGCATCAGTATCATAATCCTTTTCTTGGATTGTTTGCAGATTGACAATCTTCTTTTGCTTTCCATCAACTGTGCTGGCCTTCTGAGAAGATGTAGAAGGTCTTTCGATGCGATCTCGAGATCATGCTCTTCATCATCATTGTCATCCATGGCATCTATCTCAGCAGCTGTGACAACAATGGCATTTTTCAAATTTCTTTGCTCATCTAGGAGTGCCAATTCCTTGGCATTAGCTTCTTCGAGCTTCTTGATTTTGGCTTCCTTAACATCAACAAGAGCTTGAGTCTCAATGTTGATTCTCTTCTCTTCTTCCAATACCTTTCTGAGTTGTTCAATCCTAAACTCAGCGGCTGAAATTTCTTCTATGGCATCATTGTGTTCAGCCTGTTGGGTATCTTGATGAGACTTGGGAGGTGATGATGATGGGGCTTTCTAAGCATTTGAAGGAGTAGCCTTTTCTCCACTTCCTTTGCTAGCTTTCTGAATCCCGCCTTGTCCAGGTTGGGGATCATCATCATCATCATCACTCTTGTTCTTTGCTTCTTGGTTTGGATGCTCAGAGGGAGGATCTTGATAATCATTTTCGTCCGTCTCCTCGTCATCTTCTGAAACCAGGTTGATTACATTTTGGAATGTAATCATCCTCCCATTAACTTCTTCTTGTTCAGCAGGATAAGTAGTGAGCTTCTTTGGGCAAGCGGGATGGGTAACCATCCGCTCTTGTTTGAGCATCCGTAGTCTTGAAATCGCTATAAGTCTTTGTGCTACTTCATGAATGAAGTCTTCATGCATCGAGTGGCAAATGAGTAGGACTGTTGGGAACAATGCATGGATATAATCTTCCATTGAAGGCGATTGCTCTCTTTTCGGGACGTCGATTACTCGCTAATTACAAAGGTCACCTCGAGTTTACGCCATTATGCAAGCACTTGAGATGTTTCTTTAAAGTGTGCTTCTGGAAAGCCTTGAGTAAATCAACTGGCACTAGACTTTGAGCCTGAAAGAAAGGGATCGAGTTAGTTTTGTTCAAACCACTTGAGTTAATATCTGTGTGCAAAAGTAAGCTTTCTGAGCATACCTGTATAGAAACACTAGGCTCATAATCCTGTACTTCTATTTGCTTGGTCTCAGAGACCTCAGATACTTTGGTGTGAGGAGAAGTTTTATCCTCATCAACCTTTCTTTCTGCTTGAACCTGAGAATTAAAATCAAATATGTTTAGAAACTGTTAACAGAAAAGATAGGTGGAAAAGTGCTTTCTGAGACTTCACTTACTTCCAAGTGAGGAAGCTCAGTAGCATGGTCTTCAGAAACCTTGGGGGTTTCTGGCACCTTTTCTGCAGATACTGCTTGTTCAGCAGTTTTAGTTTCTTTTGGAGGAGATAAGACCACAGTCTTTCCTTCCAATTGTTCTTCTGACTGAGCTTGTAAGAACAAACATAAGAGATTTTAGTAGTGGGTTTTCCAGAGCATTCTTTGAAGAAGACTATTACTTATTACTTACCTTCTCAGCAGAAGGCTCAGTAAGTACTTCCTCAGAAAGCTTTTCAGCCTCTGGAATCTCTAGGTTTTGGGGTGTTGGTTCCACCACCACTACTTCCTCAGTTGGAGCCTGTGGGACAGGCTCTTCTTGATGTTCTAAGGTTGGAGGAACCTCTTCTTGATTCAAGGGGGTGGACAAGTTTTCTTCCCCCTGAAAGATTGCCTCTAAATTGGCCTGAATATAGTCAGGTTGATCATTAATCTCTTGGACTTGTGGTGATTCCACAGTCTCTCTGTGCTCATTGTTGTTCTCCTCTGCAGTATCATTCTGAGTCTCCATCTCAGTTTGATCCCTTTTTGAGAGTTGATCTTTCTCAGAAGGTTGAGGAACCTGTGTTAAAACAGGATTTTCTTCAACAACATTAAGTGCTGGCATTGTGAATGTGGAAGCAATGTCAGGATCTTCCAGCATGCTATCTTCCTCACCCAGGCCTTCTTCTTCCTGCTGGGCAGAGGGGCTCTTGTCTCTCTGAAGAGCTGAGCTTGATGCTCCTCCATGGGTCTCACACTTGAATCTTTTGAGTACTTTTGCAAGTACTTCATCATCCTCAGAATCACTATTCTGTGTTGGTGCAGACCCATCTATGATATTTCTATCATCTCTGGAGAGTTCTGGAGCATTCTGGTTCAGGACTCTTGGGGCATTCTGGAGTTGCCTTTCTGGGCGTCCAACATCTTCTGAGACCTTGTCTCCAGAAGGTTATGCTTCTTGTATGCTTAGGGACTTGGAGGCTCTTTTGCTATGAGTCCTCTTTCTCTTGGCAACTGGAGGTTTAGCTTGAGCTTGCTCAGAGACCTCCTCACCTTGCTGGGCAGTTTCTTCTTCTTCTTCTTCTGCCTTTCTGAGTGCGTTCTCAGTAGCAAGTTTCTCCTTTTCTTCAAAGGCATGTCTGAAAAGGGAGTTGGTGACCGGGATTTCCTGCCTCTCTCTGAGAGTGATTCTCATTATTTCCAGAATGTAACAGATTCTGAGACCAAAGTGCATATTGGCCTTTGGCTCAGCAAGGCCATTGATGATTTTGGGCTCAAATTCCTCAATATGTCCAAGGAATTTGTTGAAGGCGTACTTCCCCCAATTGAAGTGGGTTTCCTGCCCTTCATGCTTCTTGTTCAGAAGATGCATCATCATCCATCTCTCCATGCTTATCTGGTCTACTCCTCCTTTGTTGCCATCAAAGCAACGGACCAGAATAAGAGCTAAAGTACTCCAGTGTTTCTGGAGATGACTAGTTCTGATGGCTTTCAGAACAAAGTCTCCTGGGCAACCTTTTGCATTTTCTAACTGGATTGCTTCAAATAGCTCTTTGACGCCTTGAATCATGGAAGTGTCCTTAATGTTGATGTCTTCAAATGTTCCTCGATTTTTCAATCGGAATATCTTGCAGAAAGTCTTGCAGTCTAGAACAATTTCTTGTCCTTGGACTTCAGTCTGCATGTATTTCTCTTCTTCATCATTCACAACTTTTGTGAAGATTTTGGAGTTGTTATAGAACTCCAGTACATCCAGTGTGGATAGTCCACTGGGTGCAGCAGATAGAAGCTTGTAGATATGGGAATTCTTCAGCATCCCCAATATCAGTTTCCTTTCTGGTCTTGAAGGTATAACTGCTGGTACGTACCTCTTCACTAGAAAAGCTCCCCAATTCATTTTTTGGTTTGGATTCCAGTCAGATGGGGTGAACTTTCCCATAAGGCGTTTATTCAACACCTTAAGTTCCTTTCCTCCTTGCTTTTCAGCAGGAGCAGATGATACGGCCTTAGGGTTCTTGGTGGTCATCTTCTTGGGTGCCATCTCTTATATAGAGTTTTGAATGAGTGTTTTTCAGATGAATTTTGCACAATTAATCGAGATTAGTCTATCTTTTCGGAAGACTAAGCACAAGAAGTTGAGTTTGCAGAGGGGGTTTTGCAGAAATCTTGAGAGATTTTGCTGTTTTGATGCAAGTTTGAAATTTCGGAATTAGTAAAAGTGTTTGTCTTTTGCCCAAATCCTTTCCTATATATACAGCAGACAAAATGTACATAGATACAACATACATACAACTGAATATGAATGCGTGTCTTTGCATCTGCATAGGCGTGGTACGTCCTTTGTACTTCATTAAATGCGTAGTGGGCCATGTCTGCATTTCTCAACAGACATTACTTGCTTTGTTTTAATCTCAACCATTGAGATCAAACGTTTATTCATCAAGGGCTTATATTGAATATCTTGTGATGATATCAATCAAGAAATGGTAATGTGCCGACTTGATGGATTTTTAATATGCTACATTCATTGTGTCACTTAGTAAAGAGTAGGAACACTTAATCGTTTGAGCTTATCATTCTGAGTGTCATGTCCTTATCTATATATTGTTTATCATGAAAGTGGTAAAAATATAAGACATTGTACATGTTTGACTTTCAGAACTTATACCTTTTGGGCTTTGTGTGTCCATTTCTCTTTATGACTAAATAGCTTTCTGAATTCAAGTGTCAGAAGCTTCAGTTGTTTGAATGTATTTGACCCACACTCAGTAAATAAGTTCTAGTTTTATTTACTTATTAAGTGTGTACCAACCTTTGCCTTTCTGGATACCCGTTCCAGAAATGTTTTGCCTTTCTGAGTGTTGCTACTCAGAAACCTTTGCATCACCTCTTATCAACTTGGCTTTCTGAGAACCTGTTCTCAGAGGCCTACTTCTTTTCTACCTCACTTACTCAGACTTTAGAGATTCAGTACAATTTTTCAGTCCTTAGGCAACTCCATTGATCCAAGATTGTGTCTCAAAGTCAAGAACCGGCTTTCTTGTAAGGGCTTGGTGAAGATATCTGCAAGTTGGTCTTCTGTGCCAATCTTGAGTATCTCTATATTGCCTTTCTCAACATGGTCTCTGATGAAGTGGTGTCTAACATCAATGTGCTTTGTTCTGGCATGGAACTTGGGGTTCTGTGTGATTGCAATAGCATTTGTGTTATCACAGAAAATGGGAGTTTCCTCTTCATTGAGTCCATAGTCTCTGAGTTGTTGTTGAATCCACTGAATTTGTGTTGCACAACAACCAGCAGCAATATATTCAGCTTCTGTGGTAGAAGTTGCAATTGAGTTTTGTTTCTTGCTAAACCATGAGATAAGTCTAGTTCCCAGAAACTGACAAGTTCCTGATGTACTTTTCCTATCAAGCATTGATCCAGCATAATCAGCATCTGAATAACCAGCCAAACTCAATCCACTTTCTTTAGGATACCACAACCCTACATCTACTGTACCTTTCACATACTTTAATATTTTCATAGCAGTGTTGTAGTGTGATTGCATTGGATTTGTTTGAAATCTAGCACACACTCCAACTGCATATTGAATATCAGTGTCCTTGCGATGGGTATAGTAGTGAACCTATCAATTTCCTATACTTGTGTTCATCAACACTCTTATCTGATTCAGTGTAGGTCATCTTGGTTCCTATGCTCATAGGTATCTTAGCATTCTTTTCAGAGGCTTAAGATTGAACTTTGTGAGCATGTCTTTTGCATACTTTGTCTGACTAATGAATATTCCATCATTGAGTTGCTTGACTTGCAATCCTAAGAAATAGTTCAATTTTCCCATCATGCTCATCTCAAATTTACTTTTCATGAGATTTGCAAAGTCATCACAAAGTTGCTTGTCCTTAGATCCAAATATAATGTCATCAACATATACTTGAACTAAGAGTAGTTTTCCATCATGATTTAAAGTAAATAAAGTTTTATCAACTTCACCTTTCTTGAAACCACTTTCCAGAAGATATTTGGCCAAAGTGTCATACCATGCTCTTGGAGCCTATTTCAGTCCATATAGAGCTTTCTGTAGCTTATAGACCATTCTTCTTTCTGAGGAAACTTCAAAGCCAGGTGGTTGTTCAACATAGACTTCCTCAGCAAGTTCACCATTCAAGAATGCACTCTTGACATCCATCTGAGAAACTTTAAAGTCTTTATGAGCTGCAAAGGCCAGAAAGAGTCTTATTGCATCCAATCTGGCAACTGGTGCATATGACTCATCAGAATCTAAACCTTCAGTCTGGGTGAATCCCTTGGCAACCTACCTTGCTTTGTTTCTGGTTATTTCACCAGATTCATTCATCTTGTTTCTGAAAACCCACTTAGTTCCAATCACAGATATTCCTTCTACAAATGGAACTAGTTTCCAGACTTTGTTTCTCTCAAACTGATCCAACTCTTCTTGCATTGCAGAGATCCAGTCTTGGTCTCTTAATGCTTCTTGTATAGTTTTAGGTTTAATGTTTGAGATGAAACATCCAAAGAGAGAGTTAGCATTTTCAGCTATTGCTCTCCTAGTCCTAACACCTTGATTGATTGGTCCAATCACGTCTTTTGCAGGATGATCCTTGATCCATCTCATCATGGGTTTAGGGCTAGTAGGGTCAACATCTATGTGATTTGAATGTGAATCACTATGATTATGACTTGATACTTCTTCAGTATCTGTGACATTTTGCACCTCGGAAGGGCGGTGAATGTCTGACACTTGCTCAGTGTGAGAGCTTTCTGGGACATGCCTGTCAGAGAGGTCATTTCCAGAGTTAGCTCTCTGATGAACATCTTCAGTTTCCATTTCTGGAATTCTCATAGGAAATTCTTCATCATGTCTGAGAATCATCTGGTTGTTACTAGGCATTTCATGCTTTTCTTCGTCAGAGTCATCCTCTCTTTCCACAATGATGTTTTTCCTTTCTGAGGATTCTTTTTCAGAATCCTTTATCATTAGTTCCTTGAACCTTTCTGAGAGTTCATCATCAAGGGGTTTTTTCTTGTTTCCTTCATAGAATACAACATGAACTGATTCTTCAATCTTCTTTGTTCTTTTGTTGTAAACTCTGTATGCTTTGCTATTCATACAATAACCAAGAAACACACCTTCATCTGCCTTTGGTTGAAATGTCCTTAGATACTCTTTTCCATTGTTAAGGACAAAACATCTACAACCAAACACTTTCAGATGTTTGATATTAGGGGGTCTACCAACCAATAGTTCATATGGGGTCTTGTCATGGTGTTTGTTTATCAAACATCTGTTCTGAGTGTAGCATGCTGTGTTTACAGATTCAACCCAATAAACTTCACTTATTTCAGTGTCAGCTAGCATTGTCGTTGCTGCTTCTTTAAGGGTTCTATTTTTCCTTTCTGCAACACCATTTTGTTGTGGTGTTCTTACAGAGGAAAGTTGCTGTTGTATACCTTTGCTGGTACAAAACTCCTTTATGTACTAGTTGACAAACTCAGTACCATGGTCTGTTCTGATTGCAGATACTTTGTCATTTTTCATGACTTCAAGCTTATTCAGCAAGTTTGGTATCTCCACCCTAGCAACAGATTTGAGCTTTAGAAAGACAACCCAAGTGAATCTTGAGAAGTCATCTACAACAACCAGACCATGCTTCTTTCCTGCATAACTAGTTATAGATGATTCAAAAAGATCCATGTGTAATAGTTGCAGTGGTCTAACACTAGAGTGTCTGGTTTTTGACTTGAAAGAGATTTTGGATTGTTTCCCCATCTGACAGGTAGAACATATACCATCCTTTCTGAAAGATGTTTTGGGAAGACCAACCACTAACTCTTTCTTTGCAAGTTTGTTTAGAGTTTTGAAGTTCAAGTGACTCATTCTTTTGTGCCATAACCAGTGCTCTTCTGTGTGACCTGATTGACTCACCATGAAACATTCTTCAGTTGTGGCAGATGCCCAATCGGTAACATAAAGACTACCTTTCCGCCGAGCAACCAAGACTGTCTGCTTTGACTCATTGTCTATAAGTTTGCAATACTTTGCTTTGAATTTCACAGTGAATCCCTTGTCTGCAAACTGACTCATGCTAAATAGATTATATTTCAAACCTTTAACATGTAATACGTCAGTGATTGTTAATGATCCTAATTTGACGTTGCCAAATCCCAGAGAGGGATTTAATTCTCCTCCAGCAAATCTGATGTCTGGTCCAGTGTTGCAAGCTTTGTAGTTGACCAGATTTGCTTTGTCTCCTGTCATGTGCTTTCCGCATCCACTATCAAATAGCCATTGAGCCTTAGTCCAAGAGGCGTTCTGCACAAAACAGGAAACAGGAGTTAGGTTCTTGCCTCAGAGATAGAACCACTTAGACTAAACATTCTTCCAGTAGGAATCCACATTTTAGTGAATTTCTTGGGAGTTTGTTTTTGTCTAACTTGATCAGAAGGAGATGCAATAAAATCAGTAATTTTGATCTCAATCTTCCTTCTTGGGGTGTTTCTAGGTGTTCCTTTTGGTGCTTTCTGGACCCTGGGTTTCTGGGGTTGCTTTTCAGCAAACTTAGCCTTTTCCGCCGCCTTCTAGCTCTGGCATTCAGTTTTTCAGTGGCTTGAGATTTCTTCCACTTCTGTCTATTGCTACGTGCAATATCAGCCTTGCGCCATTGTTCTTGTCCTTCCTTATATTGTTGCAGAAGAACTTTTCCAATAGCACGATAGCCAATGCCATTTCGAACACCTTTGGCTTTCTGAATACGTTCTTCAGAAGCCTTACTAGTTTCTGCACCATCTTTATTTTCATAAAATGGTACAGTAGAGAATTTGCCTATTCCAGCAATTCTTCCCTTCCTAGTAATGCAGCAATGTGGATGGTTGCATATCTCGAGGTTGTTTCTTTTCAGAAACCTTATCCACAAGTTTCTTGTGAACTTGTTGTTCTTTCAAAGGCTGGGTTGCTACTCCTTTTCCTTTGTCAACTACCCTAGCTTTCTGACCAATGCTATAGGTGGTTAAGGAACCATTTTGTTGACTTTTTACAAAGGTCAACCTTTCATCACTCTTCTTCAGAGGAGATGAATTACTCGATTGTTCATCAAGTCCAAGTCCACCTTTCTCAGAGAGATCTCTCAGATAGGATTGAACCTCAGTGAGAGTGTTACTAGCCTTTGCATAATATTGGAAGGATAGATCTTTCTTTCTGAGTTCTTCATTCTCAGAAAGCAGCTTCATCATTTTCTTATTAAGTTCATCCAAGGCTAGTTTGTGAGAATTTTCATTCTCAGATATCTGAGCTTTCAGAAAGGCTATTTCAGCGTTCTTGTTCTCAGATACTCTGGTTAGCTTAGAAACCTCATTTTCAAGAGTTTCTTTGCTTTCCTCTAGAATTCTGGTTTTGGATTTTGCTTCCAGAAATTCTTTCTCATAACGATCCAATTCACTCTTGACCAACTCCAGATCCTCAATTCCATCATCACTCTCATAGTACAGAAATTGTGAATTGTTAGTTACCTCATCAGCCATAAGACATATTTCAATGTTGGAGATGTCTGGACCAGCAATCTCAGCAATTCCACACATTTCATTCTTCTTAAGGCCGAAGTCGACTACATCGTGGGTGATTCCACACAATTCTGGTGATGGTAGGTTTGAGTCATCTGAATCTCCATCTTCAGAATCTGTCTCAATGTCTAGAGCATCAAGTTGAATTTGAATCTTCTTCCTTTCTTTAGTCAGTAAGGCCCTTTGATTTCTCTTGAAGTTTCTTCTGTCCTTCTTGTCACCTGTCTTGAGCTTATTTAAAGCAGGACAATCTCTCTTGAAGTGACCAGGATTTTGACAATAGAAGCAGATATCATTTCCTATTTCTGCAGCTTCAGTACTAACATCTTTCTGAATGGGGGTGTTCAGAGAGTTGTTCATTTGTATGTTCTTGTACTGATGATAGTTTGGGCCAAGATGCTTTTTCAGCTTTTCTTTAGATTTTCTTCTCTCAATCTCTTGACTCACAAATTTCTTCATGTGTCTTATTGCAAGAGCATTTTCTTCAGATGCATCTTTGGTATCCTTCTTTTCAGAAGAACCTTGAGAAACTAGAGCAACACTTTGCAACTTTTCAGCTGTTTGTTCTCTCTGAGTTGTCTCATAGTCTACAGTAGCAAGACGAGAAAAGAGCTCTACTGGAGTAATATTTGGCATCCCTTCGTTGAAATTAAAGAACTTAGTGTGCTCCCAGTTGTGATTGAGACTTCTGACAATAGTCTTAATCTTTTCTGGCTGGGAGTATCTGTTGCTTTCACCAAGTGCAGCCATATCACTCATAAGTGTAGTAAACCTGAAATCAAGTTCTTCCAAAGTTTCAGTGGGACCTTGTTTGAAGTTTTGGAACTTCAATTTAAGAACTTTGAACTTGTTTTCTTTGGTTTTCTCAGTTCCGGCACAGATTTCTTCAATCAGTTGCCAGGCAACTTTCGCCGTTTTAGCACCCCACAGTTTACACTGTATGTGCTCAGGTGTCGATCTGATGATGATATTACGAGCTTGACCATCCAATTTGTGTCTCTTGGCATCTTCAGATGTCCAGAGCTCTCTTGGCTTGTCTTCATACATAATGCTTCCACGAGCAACATGACCACTATCACTAGCAGCCATATCCTTGCTTCCATCTTCCTTGTCTGAGTCTTTTCTTCCATCAGACACCTCAGTAACTTGTTTGAGTTGTCTGATTTTGATAGACCCTTCATTGATGACATAGATCATCTCGTCACTAATGGCCTCCAGATGGAGCATCATGTTGTTCTTCCATTTCTCCTAGTTTTCTGGTTTCAGAATGGGCGCATCACTCAGAGACATACCTGCACACTTAACACACAAATTATATAGTCCTCAGAAAGAGACAAAGTTCGTTCACCTATCTGGGGATCTAGGTTCAGTGCAGAAGGCTTGTGAACCTCCTGCTTTGATACCACTTGTTGGTCCAGATAACGGCAAAGTAAAAGACTAGAGGAGGGGGGGGGGGTGAATAGTCTTTTAAAACTTTTGTCGATAAACACAGTTTCTCAGAAACCTGGGGGTTTCTGATACTTAAATTCAGAGCGTGGAAGACTTTAAGATAGGTAAGTGCAGAAACAATAAGTATGTGTGTGTGTGTGCTTTGTTGAAATGTAAATACAGAAAGGTAAATGACACATCAAGTATAGTGGTATCTGGAGGTGGCGTAATCCTCCAACTAATCCACTTCGGTCTTTCTGAGACCTAGAATTCACTAGAACAGATAATTGAGTTCACCTTACAATAATCCTATTCTAAGATTCCTAAACAAATGGTTCCCAACCAAATGTTCCCCCTGAGTTATTCCCCAGCTCCTAGAGCTAAGTACTTCCTCTACTCAGATAACCTTGGAGTTATTCCCTGATTTCCCAAATCAAGTACTTCCTCTACTCCACGCCTTGATGGTGTTGGTTATAAGGTTTGTCAGAGAGGCTTCTCGTATAACTTTTCAGTTATGTTTTCAGAGAGCCAAACAGAACGAGACTACTTAATAGACTTGTGCAGTGGATGGCAGTCTGCTCTTTAGTGACCCAAGTAATTGATGTCCGTTCTGGAGAATGAGCTTCAGAAAGGGTATCTGATAGTTCAACTCTTTCACGAATAACAATCTCTTGTTAAGGTTCAGGACAACTTAGAACTACTAGTTATTCTTCAAGCAACAGAAAGCTTTCAAAAAGGGTAGTAGAGTGCTTGAGAGAATACTTTGCTTGATGGTAAGTTTGCAAGATAGAGCGTTCTAAGGTATGTTCTTCAAGCATCTAAGTGTGTGATATATATAGATAAATTTGAGAGGCGTTTGAATTATATCCGTTGTGCTCTCCATCAAATTATATCCGTTTATATCTTGAACTATGTACTCAGAAGTCACTATCTCATTTTTCAGAGAGGACTGCTTTTTTGCAGCATTTCTGCCGATGCATTTAGTACTGTTCATTGTCCTTTAGTCTCAACGGATACATGAGCCTTTCTGATGGCTTGCATGCTCCATACTCATGATGTCATATGTCCAGAATCATATTTCGAAAGTAAGTTAATATACTTAAGAAAGGATTAAGGACATAGTCTTTCTGAGTTAGACTAAACCTTTGTGTCTTCATAAACCTTGTGCAATCTTCAGTCTTCTAATCTTCATAAAAGCTCCATTGCTAGGATTGATCTTCATGGTCTTCTTGAAATAAAAAATTACACTCAGAGACCTATAATCCTAATACAAGATTTACTAGACTAATCATACTCAGTGATTTCCTCTTTTACAATGTTCAAGTGAACCAAGAGTACTTAATCACCTTTCTGGCTAAGATAAGAACATGTGATGAGTGATCAAAATACTAATAGATATTCCTAACACTTATTATACACTCTTCCACATGAGAATTCGTTACATCCTAAAACCGTACTCGGATTTCGATATATTTCGGATGCAAATACCTTTTCCTTCTACAGTCCGAGATTTTTCGTAACTCGGACTGTAGAACGAAGGGGGGGGGGGAGGCGAGTGATATATTGAATTCCTGGAACACGGATACGGATTTGTAACTATGAAAAGAAGGGATTTTCTCCCTCACATTTAACGATTCAGACACGCTCCTAAACATACTTGTTCCTTTACTTATAATTCCACAACTATCTTCTACTAAGATACTTAGAAACTAGGGGGACATATGTTGATACGGATATATGTCCAATCCGTTAAGGGCGCCATAGAGCGCATCAAGGCTAAAATAGCCAATTCAGTACTTATTCGATCTTGGCTAGTCCGCCTTAAGGAAAGCCTTCCGGGCCAATCAGTACGCTCAAGTCAATACACCTCTTCAGCTGGTCCGACCTAGCTAGGTGCACGACTTTCGAACCTGACAAGAGGTCACATGGTCTCACCAAGTACAACACACTGTCAGTCCTAGGATGCCAAACGGACCGGACGAGATAAACTCGGACGCCACCTTAACAATAAGACCAAACGTATACACTGGAACATCCAAGATACTTCCGAGCAGCTAGTATCTCAGACCGTCACTGAGCTACCTAGGAACAGACCAACTTAACAGAGCTTGGATCATTCTAAAAGGTCTCACACGGACCCATCAGCGGAAATAGTACTCTTAGGGGTAAAAGGACCAACAATATGTTAGGAATATATGTTTAGATTTTGATCAGCAACCTAATGACTTATCTTAGCTCAGAAAGGTGGTTAGTACTCTTGGTTCACTTGAACACTGTAAAAGTGGAAAATCACTAAGTATGATGGTCTAGCAAATCTTGTATAGGATGTTAGGTCTCAGAATGTAATTTTTTATATCTTTAAAGAAGACCAAGAAGAAGGCATCCAGCAGGAGAGTTCAACATTTTTTTTTAAGTTTTGAAGACTGCACAAGATTGCTGAAGACAAAGGTTATCAGATACCTATGTCCAGATATCTTTGATAAACAAGTGTTTCTCAATAAACAAGTTTTGCAAAAGATATCTGAGAACGCAAGGTTTCTGAATGAGGAAAAGTGCCTACAGATATCTACACTCAGATACCCTGGATAAAACTATGTTTATGGGAAACAATGTTTCAACAAGTATCTGGAGATGAGAAGGTCTCTGGAAAGGGACATGCAATGCTTCAGAAAGCGTGCATAGTTCCGTTGGCACTACAGGACAAAAATAGTACAATGCAATAAATGCGCAGATATAGACATCTGAACAAAAGAGGAAATCTCTGAAAAGAGACAACGTCTTCTGCAGTACTATTTTCGGATATCAATAGTTTGAATTTCATTAAGCCTAACGGATACTATTCAAACGGCATGAGTTTCAACTATAAATATCATCACTTAGAATGCTTGAAAGATACACAGAATTTACACACTGAACTCACTGAAAATACCAAGCCTCTCTGATAATACATCTAGTGGTATCTTTCTCTCAAGCATACAAGTCTTCAACCTACTTATTCTTCAGCTTACAGTTGCGACTAAGCTCTTGAATTCTAAGTAGCACGAAAGTTCTAAGTGTCCTGATCCTTAAGAAGCATTGCTATCTGTGAAGGAGTTGAATCAAAAGATCAAGTATCTGAGATTTATTCTCTAGAACATTTATCATAGACTTGGGTCAGTAAAGAACATATCACCACACATTGTGAAGTGTGTTAAGTGACTCTTGTTCAAGAAGGTAGTATTACATAACTGTAGAAGTTATTAATATACCAAACCTGAAAATCTACCTTAACCAACACCTTAAACAGCGTGGAGTGCAGGAAGTACTTAGTTTGGGAAACTAAGGAATAACTCAAGGGTTACTGAGCATAGGAAGTACTTATTTTGGAAAACTAAGGAATAGCTCAAAGGTTTCTGAGTATAGGAAGTACTTGGCTGAGAAAGCCGGGGAATAACTCAGGGGGGACACTTGGTTGGAAACCTAGTGTATTTAGGAATCGAGAGAAGATTTTTGTAAGGCGAACTCAATTATCTGTCTTAGTGGATTCTAGGTCTGAGAAAGGCCGAAGTGGATTAGTTGAAGGATTACGCCACCTTCAGATACCACTATAAAGATCAGTGTTATTTACTTTCTGGAATTTATTACTTGCTTTATTTACCTTGCTGAGTATTTATACATATCTTGCTGAGCACGTGCACTTATCACTGAAAATTCTTTCGCTCTCTGAAATTAAGTATCAGATATCTTCACAGATATCTGAGAAATTGTGTTTATCGACAAAAGTTGTAAAAGACTATTCACCCCCTCCCCCCTCTAGTCTTTTCCCTTTCCCGTTATCTGGACCAACACAATACCCTCCCAGGCCCATCTAATAGCATTGGACCCTCACTTACTATTGGACCATGGGCCAAGGGAGCATTATTGTCCAAATCCTAAACATACACTTGGCATCATCTTATGAACCTCTTCATAGGTACATGATAACTATAAATATAGCACAAGGTCCAAGACCTTAAGTTAAGTCTTAAGTCTCAAGTATTTTTGACATTACAACCTTCCTCATAACTACTACATTGAGAGCCTTCCTCTCTCTCTTGAGTAAAGTCTCTTCCCGGTTTGACATCTAGCAAACCGGGTTACCTATCTAACCCCCCCCCCCCCCCCCACTTAGTCTTTTCAGGTGTTCCGGCTCGGACCAAGTCACCAAGTCGGACTTCAAGTTGGAGGCGGACCTTAGATTAGGGACTTGTAGTAGTTTAGTTAGTGTTTGAGCCTCAACCCCTCAACAGAAGGCAATGATTGAAGATTCCGAGTGATAATTTCAGGGACTCTTTTGTTTGATGAGTCCATCTTGCGAGAGACCCTACATATTGGAGAGTCCTGAAAGTTCTCTATAACATACAAACATAGACAATTTACCCTAAAAACTAGACAACCGGCCAGGTCGACCCGCGATTCTTTTTTTTTTTTTTTTAAACTTACTCAGCTCATCAATGTTCATCAAAATCCACATATGTTGATTTTTACATCAAATTGTCTAGGTTTATCATCAAATTGTCTATGTTTATCGTGAAATTGTCTATGTTTAGCATGCAGTAATTAGTAAAAACCTATTTATCCAATCAAAACACAATATTTAGAAAAATAAACATGAACTTCCATTTCATTCGTCAACCAATAAATTTACTATACACAAAATAATAAAAAAAATCAAAATTTACAACCTATAAAAGTACATGTCTTTTAAAAAACATTTAACACATTTACAAAATAGCTTTCTTCACTCTTGACTTGTTCGTCAACCTCTTCTTCCACAACGACTCAATTTTTGTGACCAATCAATTTCTTTGTTCGACCACCATTTTTACGAAAACCTAATACATACAACAAAAACATCAAAAAACATATACAATTTATACATAAACATAGACCATTTATACAAAAAACTAAACCATTCAAACTAAAACATAAACACATAATAACATAGACAATTTATACTAAAACATAGGCAATTTATACAAAAAACTAAATAATATATAACGCATCTATCTTTTCTAAATAAACAAACAACAAATAACAACATAGACAATTTCTAGTAAAACATAGGACATTTATACAAAAAAAAAACTAGACAATTTATACTAAAACTAGAACATATGACATTTATAATAAAACTAGTTAATTTCTACTAAAACATAGGACATTTATAAAAAAAAAAATTAGACAATTTATACTAAAACATAGACGATTACTAAAACATAAACGATTACTAAAACATACACAATTATTAAACCAGTAACGCATAACAACATAGAGAATTTGTGCTAAAACATAGGTCATTTATACAAAAAAACCAAACCATTCAAACTGGGCCAGCAACATAAAAACATAGACCATTTATACAAAAAAACTAGACAATTCATAGTAAAATATAGACAATGTATACAAAAAAACTAAACCAACAACAACGAACAACATAGACAATTTCTACTAAAAACTGGACAATTTATAGGAAAACATAGACAATTTATACAAAAAACTAAACTAGCAACAAAAAAAAACATAGACAATTTCTATTAAAACATAGACCAGTTACAAAAAACTAGACAATTTATAGTAAAACATTGACAATTAATAAAAAAAACTAAATCAACAACAACGAACAACATAAACAATTTCTTCTAAAACATAGACAATTTCTACTAAAATATAGACCATTTATATAAAATAGTACAAAATGTCTTGTGCAGTTCATGTGTTCATCAGAGATGGAACTCCTTGTGTGAAACAGACTCATCACGAAGCAAAGAGTGCACAGAATTGAACTTGACATGAAGGGCAACATGATGCAGAATATGCATAAGCATTTAGTTAAGCATTTAGGCAGCACATGTATGCAAAATCAGCAACATGGCCTGTGTAATTCAGGTAATAGATATTACATAAAAACTTCTAACCAAACTTTAATGTGTGAGTTTTTCCAGAACAAGCATACAAACTAAAACTAAAATTCAAAGCTTCATCTGTATCCTATAAATAACTAAATCAAACAATCTTCTTCGCATGTTTTCCAATGATTTCCCCTATATCTCCACTGTATGGGGCTGGCTTAAGATACCTAAGGAAGAGGCCCTAACATTTTACCTACACCACTATTAAAAGGACAAGAAGCTCTCTACTCCCAACAACACTGACAGTGAAAACGAGAGCCTCCTATTAACTCCCATCTCACCATAAAATGCTCACATCGGCAAGAAAGCAATAATAGAAGCTCACCGTGACAACAATAAACAAGCCAACCTTCATCCATTAAAAAAAACCCAACAGACCTTTAAGTTTTAGTCTCAGAATGCTGTCTTAAAAGCCCTAGCCGAAAAAAGTACAACATTCTAGGTCATTGATGAGTCGATATTTTAACGACTCATTTAGTGCCATTTTTCGTATTTTGTTGCGTCTTTTAGCCTTTATTTAGTGTTTTTTGTTCCGTGTCACGTTTGGGTTTTTTGTGTGTTTTTGTGTATTTTTAGGTGTCTTAGCGTCATTGGCAAGGAAATGGAGGACCAAAGTGCAAAGAAGACCTCAAAACCTTCTAGAAGCACCACAAGGCCAAGTTAGTGGGCCACTACTCCAAGAGAGGTGACATGGAGGTTGGAAAAGGGAGAGAAAAGTGGAGAAAATGGGAAAAATGGAGGAGTTCCGGACACAAGGCTCACCGCGGTGCGCCCCACATCCAAACGGGCTCACCGCGGTACAACCAAGCAGAAAAGAAGGCAGAAAGTCCAGACTGCGGTGAGGAGGATTCACCAAAGTACCTCACCGCGGTGAGCTCTGTTTGACAGAATCAACCCACGTTTTTCTGGCAATTTTTCCCATGATTTCGAATTTCCTCTTCCTTGGTCTTATAAATAGACCACTTATATCAGTCATTAGGACATATCTTCACTTACTTCTACTTTCATATTTTCAATTCCAAGCATTGTAAACACTTAGAGATTTCAATCTCTCTTTTAATTCGAAGAAGCATTAATGATCTTTCTGACGATCGCAGAGACCAATAGGCGCCTAGGTATTCAATAGTACGAGTTAGGCGGTTGCTGTTAATAACATGTATTGTGACATATTGTTATCTGATCGTTGAATGCATGCTTGATCGTTGTGAACTTGCATCGTTCTTTACCTCTAACTAGTATATATCCGGATGAGGGCATAGCTAGTGACAAGCTTTTTGCCGTAACTCATACGTACTTATAATCTCTATCTGGTTCGATTTTGCAATAGAAAAGTGTTGCATTCGCAGGCAGTGTAACATTAGCTATATCGCGTCAGCACTTTTGAAAGATCCGCTTGCTTCGTTTTAATTGTAGAAATTGCATGATCTAGGTATTACCTTGTCTTGTAATTGTAATTTGTTGTAGGGTTTTGATGTATCAACCTTACCGACACTATATGTTTACAACTCATACCTTAGAACTAGCTTAATCAATTCCTCGAGAGAACGACCCTGTTGTTAAAGCATTGTTGTACTACGACAACCGCTTTACTACTTGTGTTATTTTACAAGTATAAATTTTGAGCACATCACAATTCGGCGCCGCTGCCGGGGAATTGATTCCTACGTTCTTTAGGAAGTGGAATCATAGTGTAGTTGCATTACGTTCTTTCTAGGGTAGGAATTTATTGGACTAAAAGAAACTAACATTCCATTTAGTTTTGTCAGCGCAGTTTGATTTCTACAGGTACATATGGCTAGGTACGAAGATTACTTGATACCTACAGTGGTGATAAGGAACCCACCGATATTCCTTGAGCCCGAGGCTAGGGAATACGATTTGGATGATGAGAGGGGGTGCTTACTTCCTTACTTTTGGGGGAGACTGATGGAAGACACGTTCGGCTTTATTCGTCGGTTCAAGCAAGCTGTGACAGAGCTACCGCCTAGAGGTTTGAGTGAGGACCAACTCAAGAGGAGATTGTTCCCTTTCGCTGTGAGATTCCAAGCCAGAGAATGGCTGCATTCATTAGAGCCCGATTCATTAAGGACATGGGAGGAAGTGCTTAGAGCATTCTACCGCAAATACTTCCTGTACTCCATGATGAAAAGCCTGAAGGATAGCATTGTGAATTTCGAGCAAAGGAGGGGAGAAAGGTTTGATGAGATATGGGAACGGTTTAGTGACTTGTTGAGGAGGTGCCCACACCATGGAATCTCCCAGCATGATGTAGCCCTCATGTTTTATTATGGCCTAGACAGTATGCACCAGATCATGGTAGACTTAGCTTGCGGAGGAAACATTTTGGAGAAAGTACCTTCGGAAATGATGGAGGTATATGATTACTTGGCAAAAAACGCAAGGTTAAAAAGTTCCAATAGAAGGGGGGAAGCAGAAATGGCGGACGAACGGGAGATAAGGTCCGAGAAGTTGAACGAGAGGCAAGAGTTCGTCGCCATGTGTAGATCTCTGGACATGATCTATGACGCTACAACAATGGAGCAGGAACGAATTAATCGGGGGACAAGGAAGACAAGGAGGAGGAAGCAGCCAAGGAAGGCGAGGGGGAGGTAGGAGTAGAGAACAAAGCGGAAGAAGCAGAGCCAATGCAACCTCCGGGACCGCCTACCTTACCTTTTCCGGGATGGGTAAGGAAACCCAAGACCAACAAGAAGCAAGACTCCATTTTTTCCATGCTTTCCAAGGGGAGTGTCACCTTACCCCTCTTCGAGCTCGTGAAAAAACATTCCCGCATTTCCTAAGTACTGCAAGGAAGTGTCGGCGAATAAAAGGCGGTACAAAGAAGGGAGAAAGGAGATTCTGCCAGAAATGGCAAACTCGGTGCTTGGATTACCGGTGAAGAAAAAGGATCCGGGAAGCTTCATGATCGAGATACAAATGGAGAACGGTACTTGGCTAAGGGAGTGCTGGACCTAGGGGCTAGCATTAACTTGATCACGTATTCGTTGTACAAGCAGCTTGGATTGGGCAAATTACAACCGACCGGGATGACCTTGTAGATGGCAGACAGGCCCGTAAGGAAGCTAATGGGGATTATAGAAGATGCCCTGATCAAGGTAGATAAGTTCTTGGTGCCGATTGACTTTGTAGTCCTGGCCCGTGGAAAAGACAAACGATGGCAAGGAGCACGTGATTCTACTTGGAAGGCTCTTTATGCGCACGGTCAACATGGAGATTTCAATCGCCAAAGGGAGTCTAGGGATGGAGATAAACAGGGAGAAGATTTCTGTAGATTTATCCCAGGTATCAAGCCAACCCTCTGCTCGATCGATTGAAGAATTCAGTTTTGTCGACATCATCGACAATGTGGTTAACAACTCCTACATACGTCACATATGTGATGACAAGCTGGAAACCGCATTAACTGTTGAAGCGCGATACAACCCACATGATGACGAAGTAGTGGAAATTCTGAGGGAACTCGATAATGCGGAGATCCTTCCCCCCGAAGAGGAGAAGTTAGAGCCTCTAGGGACGGGGGATGATAGGAAGGGGGAAATATCCGAGCCTTCCAAGCTAGAGTTGCAGGAACTGCCTAGTCACCTCAAGTACGTGTTTTTTAGGAGGAGATACCACCAAACCAGTGATCATCTCAGCCGCCCTGAAACCGGAAGAAGAGGAGAAATTGGTTGAGCTATTAAGAAGGAACTCCGGCGCCATTGGATGGAGTATCAAGGATATTAAAGGAATCAGTCCTTTGAGGTGTACTCACAATATCACCTTGGAGGAAGGTTCCAAGCCGGTGCGTCAACCCCAACGAAGATTGAATCCGGTCCTACAAGATGTGGTGAAGAAAGAAGTTCTGAAGTTGCTAGAAAATGACATGATCTACCACATAGCCGCCAGCAGGTTGGCGAGTCCAATGCACGTTGTTCCCAAGAAATCGGGAGTTACCGTCGAGAAAAACGACAAGGGAGAGCTAGTACCGGTTCGGAAGACAACTGGGTGGCGTTTGTGCATTGACTACAGGAAGCTGAACGCAGCAACGAACAAGGATCACTTCCAGTTACCCTTTATTGACGAGATGTTGAACCGTCTTGCTGGTCGCGAGTTCCACTGCTTCCTAGATGGGCTGTCCAGGTCTTTTCAAATCCCAATTGCACCGGAGGATCAGGAGAAAACCACCTTCACCTTCCCATTCGGGACGTTCGCCTAATTTAAGATGCCGTTTGGACTATGCAACGCCCCAACAACATTCCAGCGATGTATGCTCTCAGTCTTCTCAGACATGGCACAAGACTTCATTGAGGTATTCATGGACGATTTTTCTGTTTTTGGAAATTCTTTTAATGATTGCCTTGGTAAACTTGAACTTGTGCTTAAACGTTGTATAGAGTGTAACCTAACCTTGAGTTGGGAATAGAGCCATTTTATGGTAAATGAGGGGATTGTTTGGGCACGTAGTTTCTAAAAGGAGGATAGAGGTAGATAAAGCAAAACTCGAAGTGATTTCAAAATTGCCTTATTTTACCACTATCAAGGAGTTCAAATCTTTCCTTGGGCATGTAGGCTTTCATATGAGATTTATAAAGGATTTTTCAAGAATAGCGAAGAGTCTTAGCAACCTCTTAGCTAAAGACGTACCCTTTGATTTCAATGAAAATTCAATAGAAACCTTCAACACGCTTAAGGAGAGACTTGTATCCGCCCCTATAGTTGTGGCTCCGGATTGGTCTTTACCCTTTGAGATTATGTGCGATGCATCCGACTATGCCATTGGTGCTATTCTTGGCCAAAAGGTGGACAAACATTTCCACGTGATCTACTATGCGAGCAAAACGCTGAACGAGGCTCAGGTCAATTACACCACGACTGAGAAAGAATTCTTGGCAGTGATTTTTGCTCTAGACAAATTTAGATCCTATTTGCAAGGGTTTAAAGTTATCATCCATACGGGTCACGCGGCAATTAGACACCTGGTGGCAAAAAACGACTCAAAACCAAGGCTTATTCAGTGGATATTGATGCTACAAGATTTTGACTTCAAGATCGTTGACAAATGTGGGAAGGAGAATCTTGTAGCTGACCATCTCTCAAGGATAAATCCCAGTGCGATTAAGCCTTCGAAACCAGTCCCCGAGGATTTTCCTGATGAGTAGCTTTTCGCAGTCCAGGTGGAGCCTTGGTATGCCGATATTGTGTGAACTATCTTGCTGTTGGTAATTTTGCGACTAACATGACAGGTCAAGAGAAGGTGAATTTCTCTAAGAAATGCTGGTGCTACGTCTGGGACGACCCCTATCTGTTCAAAGAATGTAGCGACAGAATCCTTAGGAGGTGCATCCCGAAAAATGAGATGGAAAGCATCATGGCCTTCTGCACGCTCTGGAATGTGGAGGGCATTACGGAGGAAGAAATACCGCCCGTAAAGTCTTACATTCGGGTTTCTTCTGGCCAACCTTGCGGAGAGACTGTTATGAGTATTGCCTGCGGTGTGATCGGTGCCAAAGGAGTGGGAACATAACCAGGAGGAATGAGATGTCGATGAATGGAAATTTAGTCGTAGAACCATTCGACGTTTGGGGGATAGATTTCATGGGGCCTTTTCCTAACAGGGAAGGTAACGAATATATCCTGGTAGCCGTTGACTATGTTACCAAATGGGTCGAAGCAATCCCGACTAAAATGAACGACTCTAAGGTGGTCGGTCAGTTCCTGTGTAAGGTCATCTCTCCGAGGTTCGGAGTTCCCAGAGTCCTGATAAGCGACGGTGGCAAACACTTCATCAACAGAACATTGGAAAACGTGATGAGGATGTACAGAGTGCAACAACGTGTAGCAACGCCGTACCACCCTCAGACGTCAGGGCAAGTAGAAGTGAGCAACAGGCAAATCAAGAGCATCCTGGAGAAGGTAGTAAAGCCAAGCAGGAAAGATTGGGCCAGCAAGCTCTCAGATGCATTGTGGGCATATAGGACAACCTTCAAAACCGTCATAGGGACCACTCCCTATCGGTTTGTTTACGGGAAAGCTTGTCACTTGCTAGTAGAGCTCGAACACAAGGTGCTATGGGCAATCAAGAACCTGAACCTGAACCTAAAAGAAGCTGGAAAAAAGCGTTTACTCGACTTGAGTTGAGGAACAATGCATTTGAGAATGCATGGCTTTACAAGGATAAGATGAAGGCATATCACAACAAAGGACTACTCCGTAAGGAATGAGTCCCAGGTATGAAAGCCCTTCTCTTCAATTCACGTCTTAAACTCTTCCCAGGGAAGCTTAGGTCAAGGTTGTATGGGCCATATGTGATTGTCTACGTCGCACCCAATGGTGCCGTGGAACTCTTGGACCCCAAGACCGGAGACACGTTTAGGGTGAATGGCCAGCGAGTAAAGCCATACATTGAGCCGTTCAAGGAGGGGAACATGGTCGAGGAATTCGAGCTCCAGAGTCTCCGTACTGAAAAACGGAAGAGTCGACGCTAACAACTATAATAAAAGCATGATTTAATGCTTTGCATATAGTAGTAGGATGCATTTACATGTGTATATAAACATTGCATTTAGGTAGCTCAAAAAAAAAAAGTGGAGAGCTCACCGCGGTGAGCCTATGGTGGAACCAAACTCACCACGGTCCAGCAAAAGCAGTACATATTGTCTGTTGCCAGACCGCGTGAGGTCAAAGGTTCCCCTTCCTTAACGCGGTGAGCCCTGGTTATAAGCGTGCTAAGGAGCCCATTTTTTCTTCATCTTCACCTCACCGTGCTTGGTTTCTCTTGCCCAAAAATCTTCAAAAACACCTATTTTTCCACCAGATCACTTAATCTTTGTATCTATACAAAGCTACGAGTGTCCTCTCTTTGATTCAAGCATCAATTCATCTTTTCATCCACCAATTGCATAGGAATCAAGGTAATCCTCTTAAAACCTTAACTATTTCTCAATTTGGTGGTTTTTAGAATTTTGTACATCTAAGAACTTGATTATTGCTCCACTATGGCTATTTGAACATGTTGATTTCTATTGTATCTTAATTTGATGCAGCATTCACTTATTCATGCTTCTTTTGCTTGATTCTTGCAAAACATGCTTAGTGGGTATTCTTAAAGCACTTAGTTTGATCCTATGAATAACATGGTGGTGTATGATTGATGATTATGCTTGTTTGATCGATAGTATAGCCGAATTTCAGTCGCATTGCAATCATACTATGGGATGATTGATTGTGGCATAGGATTAGGCGTTTGGGTTAGATGCATGATGAAATTCGGTTTGGGGAGGGATTAGTTGTAACAATGCATGCACTGTGGTCTATATATTTCCCATGGGATAGGATAAGACATGATTGTTACAATTTAGAAGAATTTTCGGTGAAAGAACTATGAGAAAGCTGTGCTAACACACTCCCTGTAGGACGATGCGTCGAAGAAAGACCGCCTTGCCCCGTGGAACAAATGAAGCATCCGGAAGTAGATCAAGGAGAAGGACACAGACTGAGGGACCCCAGCCAGACGAGTACGGGTTCACTCTCTCTCTCTCTCCTGCTGCGAAAAGCTTCTGAGTTCGGAACTTCTCGGTTCCAAGAGCAATAGTAGTGGAAAGAGGGATATCTTTCCCTCGAGATCACCGCACTATTGCTACTCAGATATGGAGGAGGATAGACGAGCTTGGATGGGGAAGTATTTCCGTGGAGAAGCGTGAGTATGATCCGGCTGTAGTTCAGGAGTTCTACACCAACCTCCACGACATCAACAACAACATTGTGAGGGTTCGGGGGAAGAACGTCCCATTCTCTGCCGAGGTGATCAACGAGTTTTTGGGTGCGCGTATGGAGTATGACCCTGTCCGAGATAGGGGGCAATACAGCTACCATGAGGCACAAGGTGGGTTCCTTACTGAGAGAGATCTTCGAAGGGTGGCAAGCCCTCTATACTCCATGAGGATCAACATGACGAAGGTGGAGAAGAAATTTCTCCTTCCGAAGACTCATATGCTTTCTTACTGGATCCAGCACTCGGTATGCCCAGCCTATACTTCACCAACATGTCAGCCACTATCGCAAGGATGATTGGGCCATTCATGGCCAATGACTTCATCAACATTGGGGAGGTTATTCTGGGGGAGACTTGGGCTCACAGAACCAAACCCAAAGGATTGGCCTTCCCGGCGATCATCACACAGCTGTGTGAAAGGGCTTGTGTTCCTGGGATCAGAAAAACCGGAGAAACAAAAACTCCCTTGTCGGTTGGAGATATAGACCCAATCATTTTAAGGGCAGTAAGGGCTCTCGAGGCTTTTGAGGATCCGGAGGATCATGAAGGCATGGACTTGGATTTCGAGGAAGAGGAGCTTGATTCAAATGCAGATGAAGAAGGGGAGGACGCTCCAGAACAACCCAGGGGGAAAATAACCAGCAGGAGGAAGGCCAAACAATACAACAAGGTGCATAAACCTCACACTACTCTCGCTACTACGAGGAGATACAGGCTTATTTTGAGCGATGGGCTTGCCCTAGATTCAGTGCCATTGAGGCGCAACATGACTACTTGAGCGCACAGTATGGCGAACTCCAGACCAGCTACCAAAACCTCTCCAGTGAAGTAGCACAGGTCCACCAGTACGCCACCACCCTCAACCAGAGGATGGATACTTGGGAGCAAAGTAGTGCCTCACACTTGGCATCCTTACGGGAGCTGGATGCACGGGTAGAGAGTAGATTAGCAAGAGAGGAGAGCATGTGGCAGCAGTACATGGGAGGAGGATCATCTTCCGGACCCCACGGTCCGCCCTCCTTCCAGTGTCCATGCCGACCGAGGCATACTATGGGCGGTAATTCTATAACTTACTTTCTTTATGTATTCTTTAAGCTTGAGACTAGCTATCGAACAGGTTTTGGGAGGGAAGTTGTATCATATGCTTACATGCCTCGGATTATTTGCTGCCTTGTATATATTGTATATATGTGTTTTTTCTTTTCCTTTCCGATTTTTTGCAATTATGTGGGGTGGTATGTTAGCCACTTTTATGTGCAGTTGAGTCAAGTCTTTAGGCCTAAGTTTTGGCCTATTTCAAAAATTTTTGTGTCAAGTCTTGAGTTCTTTTGACAAGTCTGGTTATCTATTGCCTTAGTTAAGCCTTTAGACTGATATGATCTTAGATGGCCTCTGACTGAGTGCTAAGGAATTTTCGAAAATCACTCTAGTTCGTTTCACTTGTAAATAAAAAGTCTTCGTGTTTTAGTAGTCAAAAGCCGGTGAGAAGCCTTAAAGCCGATGAAAAAATCTTGTACCGGAAAATGTGTGATTCTAGTAGGATGAGCAAGGTTTTTTAACTTGCGCCACTTCACATACATGTGCACTTTTTATTTTTTAAACGAGTATGACGAACGACATTTTTCGACGTGGTGTCTCGATTCTTGAACCGGTTCCAAGGAACAGGTTTGGGGAGGAGGACTCTTGTCGACTTCATACTCAGGCTCACTACTTTCTATATTTGAGCTATGGTCGATTTCGAAATTTTTTTGTATTGCTATGCTGCCATTCTAAAAAAAGAAAAAATAGAAAAAATCTCGAGGTGTATTCCATGATCGTCTAAGATCGTGTTGGGCATTTCCAAACACTACCTATAAACCAACGCGGGACTGATTGTGCGTATGCTTTGAGGGTTGATCGTTTTGTTTCCAAAATGCATGCCAAATACTACCTATAAACCAGCGCGTGGGCGGTGCTCGTATGTTGTGAGGGTTTATGGGGTGTATACCAAACCGACACGTACAAAAGTACGGATCTTAGGCAACCTATTGGGATATACTTGCAACATTGAGATAGAAAAAAAAATTGAAAAAATAGAAAATCTGTGCAAAAAGAGCAAAGCACATGAAAAAAAAGAGAAAGAAATAAACGTGCCAAAAGAGCAAAGCACGAGAATGACAGCTAATTTTATTTCCTTGTATTTAATTTCGACGCCTTTCCAAAAAAGTCCTTTCTGACTCGTTTGAATTGAGTGCAAAAGCATGTAATATTAGTGGCAGCTTGTGACATTTGTTGTCACCATCCTGAGTTAAGTCTTGAGCGAATACCCTATTTACTGGACACTTCCAGATGACAGACTTGAGAGTTGCACTATTATCTTCCTTTGTGATGGACTACTAGGATATGATTAAGTTTTATTTACCTGTGAAACGGAAGATTGTGATCTTTGCAAAGCTACTTGTCAAAGTTAGAGGGGATAGAAGTTTACATCAGAATAAGGGCTTATCTCTGGCAATACTTGTCCCGGTAGCTTGTCGATTGAACTCATCTGTTTGTTTGTCGTGTCTATGTGTTTTTTCTTTTTCTAGGTTTGAAAGTTGTTTGCTCGAGGACGAGCAAAGGTTCGGTTTGGTGAGTTTGATGAGTCGATATTTTAACGACTCATTTAGTGCCTTTTTCTGTATTTTGTTGCGTCGTTTAGCATTTATTTAGTGTTTTTTGTTCCGTGTCACGTTTGGGTTTTTTGTGTGTGTTTGTGTATTTTTAGGTGTCTCAGCGTCATTCGCAAGGAAATGGAGGACCAAAGTGCAAAGAAGACCTCAAAACCTTCTAGAAGCACCACAAGGCCAAGTTAGTGGGCCATTACTTCAAGAGAGGTGACATGGAGTTTGGAAAAGGGAGAGAAAAGTGGAGAAAATGGAAAAAATGGAGGAGTTCCCGGACACAAGGCTCACCGCAGTGAGCCCCACATCCAAACGGGCTCACCGCGGTACAACCAAGAAGAAAAGAAGGCAGAAAGTCCAAACCGCGGTGAGGAGGATTCCCCAAAGTACCTCACCGCGGTGAGCTCTGTTTGACAGAATCAACCCACGTTTTTCTGGCAGTTTTTCCCATGATTTCGAATTTCCTCTTCCTTGGTCTTATAAATAGACCACTTGTATCAGTCATTAGGACATATCTTCACTTACTTCTACTTTCATATTTTCAATTCCAAGCATTGTAAACATTTAGATATTTCAATCCCTCTTTTAATTCAAAGAAGCATTATTGATCTTTCTGATGATCGCAGAGACCAATAGGCGCCCAGGTATTCAATAGTACGAGTTAGGCGGTTGCTGTTAATAACTTGTATTGTGACATATTGTTATCTGATCGTTGAACGCATGCTTGATCGTTGTGAACTTGCATCAGTCTTTACCTCTAATTAGTATATATCCGGATGAGGGCATAGCAAGTGACAAGCTTTTTGCCGTAACTCATACGTACTTATAATCTGTATCTGGTTCGATTTTGCAATAGCAAAGTGTTGCATTCGCGGGCAGTGCACCATTAGCTAAATCGCGTCAGCACTTTTGAAAGATCCGCTTGCTTCGTTTTATTTGTAGAAATTGCTTGATCTAGGTATTACCTTGTCTTGTAATTGTAATTTGTTGTAGGGTTTTGAAGTATCAACCTTACCCACACTATATGTTTACAACTCACACCTTGAGCCTACACCTTAGAACTAGCTTAATCAATTCCTCGAGAGAACGACTCTGTGGTTAAAGCATTGTTGTACTACGACAACCACTTTACTACTTCTGTTATTTTATAAGTATTAATTTTGAGCGCACCACTCATCATTCAACCCAATAACAAATCCAAAAACTCAATCAATCAATTCTGAATTTTCCATACAAAAACTCAATCAATCAATTCCAATTACTTTAACGCATAACCAGAACTAAACCAACAGATTAAGAGTAAATTAAGTAAAGACTCATGTAGTATTGGAAGAGAGAGATTCGAGAAAGAGAAGAACTCATAGAAATCAGAGAGTTTCAGAATCGGATGAATCACCACCATATTGTACACCTCCAAATCGTCGGAGCAGGACTCACTGGAGCGAGCTCTTCGGGGAATGCACATCCAGCCGGAATCCGAGAACCATCTCCACCATCACTGCGTGTGATTATTCCAGATCTGAATTCAAATCCTCTTTTGTGGCTCCACGAACCGAATTTCCACGAAATTCAACCGTTTCTTCGAGCTTAGGTTCATCGCGTGTGACAAAAAAGCAAAACCGAAACAACAAAAACGTCAAAATTAACTAACAACAACTCAAAAACTTCAAAACAATATAATCGAGCTTGAACAGACAATACCTAATTATCGCACAATGAAAAGCTTCAGAAACTAGGGTTTTGCCAAAACTAGAGAAAATCGCCAGAACCAGAGAAAATCGGAAGAAACCGCTTGAAGAAACTACAAATGAAATAAAAAAGGGAAAAAAAACTAAAAAACGACTTTTATACTATACCGATAAATAAAACGGTATGACTCGAACAGGATTTTGACCCGCGAAACCCGGTGAATTTTGACCTGCAAAATGTAAAACGGGCAAAACTAAAAACTAGACAATTTGGATAGATAGCAAGGGTCTATCTGGACTTTCATAAAATGATAGGATTTTATAAGAGTAAGTATTGTTTGATTCCCAGGATTTGAGGAAGTCTTGGTGGATTTATCTAGTTCGACAGAAAGTGAGTTAATACATGTAGAGACAAAAATTAAGTGGCACCAGCAATGATATATATGCTCATTCACACACCGGCTACCGAGTCGGCCCGACCGATCCGCCCGTACAATCCGCCCAACCGACCCGTCTGATCGACCCGTCCGCATCTCACCCGCACTCGCCGATTAATTTTTTTAAAAAAAAATTAAGCGGGTTAAATTTTTTACAACCCGCCAATTGGTGGGTGGGTGGTGGGTTGGTTGAGTGCAAACCGCAACCCACCCGCCCCACCCGCCATATTGTTTACATAACAAAAAATGTATATATGTGAAATAATTAATTGTCACATAAATGAATAGATAGAAATATATAATAGATTAATAGTAGTAAAACTACGGTTATATCATATATAAACTAAAAAACTACCTAGGTGAAAAATGATACTTCTTTATTTTGCTTGCTTTCAAAATGTTTTGTTAATTTGATCGATTAGAATATATCTTAGTTGACGACTTGATGTAGTAACTCACCCGCCAATCCAGCCGCCAACCCACCCGCCATTGTTATCACCCGAACCGTCGCGGGTTGGAAAATTATTCTACCCGCCGCGGGTTGGACAAATAATCACCCGCCATAGGTGGGTTGGTTTGATTTTTTGTAAATACCCGCCAATACCCGCCCGCACTCACCCTAATACCGACTATCACCTTTTCTTCTTCAACAATCCCCACTGCGTAATCAAGTACGAAATTCCTTCATTGGTCGTTGCTCTCCTTTCATCTTTGTTGTTCCACAACTCCAGCATAGAATACCCGCCACTCGGATTCTGCAACACGTGTTCGTTGATTTCCATTAATGCAGCTTGAACGCCTTGGGAAGGCTCGTCTCCATACTCATTTCTCAGCTTTATCAGCTTCACATCCTCTTCATTTATGATGGTCTGCATAAAGATTTCAAAATCAGTTCAAATATCCTAGTTGATACTAAGGTTTGCCCACAAAGGATTGTGTTGAAACTTGTATTAGAGGCCTCTATCTGGATCAAGGATGCTAATCAGTATATCTAGTTATACAGCTGCCATGAATATGATGGCATAGCAGGAAATTAAACCGCAAATGGAAATGCTAGAGGGAAACTGTTGATGAAAGTCAGAGAGTATAATTCACTCTATTGCCGAAGCTAAAGTCTTAGAAAAGGGGGGATTTTCCATAAAATTAGGAAAATCAATGGTTTCTCGCTGTTTCGGTCGGTTCACGCGGTTTTTGGTTATTTTACGGTCTGACCGGACTGGTTTTTCTCGGGAACCGCTTTTATTGTTTTAATGACAGAAGTTGCTTTTTCGTCTATATTCTTAAATCTCACACTGTAGACGTTTCATCTACAATCTTCCGCCTTTCTCTCTCTCTCTCTCTCGATTTTCTCTTTGCAACTGTTCGTCTCTATTTGTTTTTTTGCAACTGCTTGCGGTTTCTTGTACTATCTCTAGTATTCCGACGCGTGTGAAGGAAGCGGTTTCATTTACAATACAGGTTTTTTCCCACTTTTATGCTTATAAATTGATTTTATAGTTCAATTTTGGTACTTCGACATTTCGATTAGGTTTTTCTGACCACTTATGCTTTTTTCTTTTCCTTCGTTTGTTTGTTTTTTGTTGTTGAAGTTTAATTAACAATGACGAAGAGGGGAAATCATTCGAAACAGAGTGCTAATGGTTCAGATGATATGAATATCCCGTTGAAGAAGCTTAAGGCTAATCCATCGCCGACGATTGAATCAGAAGTCCAATGTGAGTTTTCGTTCTCATTTTTTCTTCTGTTTGTTGCATTTTTATGCTTGATTTGTTTGTTCGTTTTTTTTTTTTTTGAATTTTGTTTTGCGCGCGTGTTTATGTTTGTTGATTTTTGTGTTGTTTTTTTGTTTCGAATCAGCTGTTAAACGTTTTTGTTTGGTTTGGTTTAGTTGTGTAATCTATTAAGGATTTTAGGGTTTTTGTTACGGTGTTTAGTTAGGTTTGTTCATGTTTTAGGGGTTGTTATCCTGTGTTTTTGGTATTTTTTTTTGCTGAATTAACACAGTAATAGTGGTGTTTAAAACTGCAACAGTCTTAAATAAAAGTAGCAACTTCTTAGCACATCTTAAAATCATAACATAACATATTAAATCAATAACATATACCGCTTAATTAGGGTTTAGGGTTTAGGACGGTCAAAGGCGGAGCCTTGGACCGTCCTAAACCCTAAACTAAACAATAACTAGGAGGGTGTTTTCATTTTAATTTGATTTAGGGGTTCACCATTTCCCTTAGGGTTTTAGATTTTATGTTGAAATTCTGAGTTTAGGGTTTTAAATGATAATGTTGTGTTTTTAAGTGATGATGTTGTGTTTTTTAAGTGATGATGTTACACATTTTAAAGTAACACTGTTGTTTGAAACTATAACAGGAAGCTTTTAAACCATAACATACTCAAATTACACAGTAATAGTGGTGTTTAAAACTGCATCAGTCTTAAATAAAAGTAGCAACTTCTTAGCACATCCTAAAATCATAACATAACATATTAAATCAATAACAGATACCGCTTAATTAGGGTTTAGGGTTTAGGACGGTCCAAGGCGGAGCCTTGGACCGTCTTAAACCCTAAACCCTAATTAAGACCGTAGCTTCCGGAGGGTGTTTTCATTTTCATTTTGTTGATACGAAAATATGTCCAATCCGTCATAGGAGCCCTGGAACGAATTCTAAGGCGTCCTAACTCATCTAATGGCTCAGAGACACATTGGTCCGAGCCAAGGGTCCGATCCAGTCAGACCCACCAGGGTCCGAGCCTCTCTAGAAAGGAGACATAGTACTTGAACAGTACTGGGTCCGACCCAAGGCCTCCGATACGGACGATCACTCAGATCCAACATGAAAATCTCACAGGCAACCAAGTAGACAGGCACCAGAGAGTAGGGGGTCCGAACCATGAGGTCCGAATCGGAAGAGTTGGACAAATTTAGAGAACTTCCTCATTTGACAACCCAATACAGTCCGGACCAGGCGTCCAGACCAACCTCTCCGGACCTCGGACCTCGGCAGACTATGTCACACCTTCCAAAACTCTTCCAATAATGACTAAACTACCCCTAAAAGCCCAAAATGGCATGGGCTAAGTATCATTATTGGGCCATGGGCCTAAATAAGACTCGGTGGCTCAACCGGAGCCTTACACTTGGCACGATCCAGGGGAGTCCTTCTCTTTGAGAAATTCCTATAAATATGGCACACTTCCCCATGTTAAGGTAAGTCATCAGACATCAGCTAATCCCGAACATTATACAGAGCAGATCTTCAGTCTCTCTTGAGTAAAGTCTCTAACCGGTTTGACGCTTGGCAAACCGGGTCCTAACCCCCCCCTCCAAGCTGCTTGTGCAGGTCCTGACGCATCGCCTCTTACCAGTACGACGGTTCTTACGGGCTCTTACTCTTTGATTCTTAATCGAAGGTGGTCTAGGTACTTAGAGTGAAGGAAATCAAGGAAAATTCATTAAGTGGTTGGGGGACTTTTACCCTCAACATTTTGGCGCCATCTGTGGGAACTCTTACGAAAAGTTCCGTTCTCTTCAGTAATGGCAAGAACAAGAAGGTCCGCAAGAACCAACGCTACTTCAATTGGTACGCATGCTCCAAGGCAAAGAGGTAGACCTCCCACTAGGAGAGGCAGGGTGGCAGGAACTCCTCCAAGAAATACGATGGATTGTCCAAGCGATGGCCATACTGCCAGTCTCTCTTCAGATGAAGAAAGAGCCACTGATCCGCCAATAAGGACCCAGATGCTTGGGGTCGAAGGACAAATTCCTCCGTCAGGAACACATGGCCCTCCTCTAGGAAGAAACTTTACCCTTCCAAATGGGCAGATCATCCGTCCCAGCGAATTCGGGATGAATGAGAATCAGTTTGGCCTCTTACTCACCACTATTCAAGGATGCTTTGGATCAAACAACCTCTAGCCTGCTCAACCCACTCCTCCTTTCGCAATTTCGAGACAAGCTGAACCCGCACAATCCAGAAATGAGCATCATCCTATCCAACAAAGGCTGGGGGAACAAGCTCATCCGGAAGATCTAAGGAATCTTCTCAACAGGAGGGCCGCTGCTTCTCACAAACAGCGCGGGAAAAGTCTTGTGATGCAACGAGTGGATGAAGTTGGAACTAGTCGTCGTGGAGCACAACAACATGCGCCAAGAGATCAGGTGGCGGAAATCATCTCGATAGTCCCTATTGATGACCTTCCTCTGGATGTGGCTATCAACCCCAGGACTGGTGAGAAGCTAACAGCTGAGCAGATTTATCTTCAACAAAAGGCCTTAGAAATGCAAATCGCCACTCTGAGCAAGATGGTGAAGGCACATGAGAAGGTAACTCTTAGAGCTCCCAATCCTCTATGTGACGAGATCAGGAAGGAAAGAAAACGCCCTGACTCCACTATCCCAAACCTTGAATACTATTACGGAGATACTTGTCCTGTGGGGCACCTTACTAGATACGAAAGTAAGATGGAGACCAACGGCCTGAATGACAACATGAAACCTCTCAACTTCTCCACTACACTCTTTGGGGAAGTAATGGATTGGTGGACCTCACTGCCTAATGGTTCCATCAAGTCCTATGTGGATATCGCTTCCCTCTTCCTGAAAAGATTTGAGAAAGCAAAGAAGAGAAAGAGGTCAGTTGAGCACTTCACAGGAATAATCCAGAAAGAGCATGAGGACGTTAGAACCTTTCTTGACCGTTTCAATGCCGAAGTACGCCAAGTAGAACCTCATAGCATCAAAGAACGGGTCCGACACCTATATGCCAACACTTATAATGACGATCTCAGAAAAAAGCTTTCCAATGAAGAAATCACAATTGAAAAGTACATGGAAGATATCTGTGCAGGAGTCTTGTATGGAGAAGAGTATCGGCGAAATGTTCCGATAAGAGCTGGAGCCAAAAGAGGAAAAGAGTAAGTAAGGCAAGAACCTCCTCCTCGTCAGGGAAAGTTTGAACAAAAAAGGGAACTTAGAGATAAGAGGGAATTCCGCAGAGAGAGGACTCCTCCAAGGAGATACACCGAGTATACTCGCCTCAACAGACCAAGATCCGACATCTTGGCTTCCATCGTTGAGAAAAACTTGGATATACAATGGCCAAAACCTACGAGGAGCAACAAGAAGAACAAAGCTTCCAAGGACTACTGTAGGTTCCATAAGCAAAAAGGTCGCTCAACGGAGGACTGTGTCCAGTTGAAGACAGAAATAGAGGGGATGATAAGGAGCGGAAAACTTAAAGAACCTACATATGAAGAGGAACCTTCCAGACACCAGAAGAATGAACAAAGAAGGGAGGAGCGTGGTTCGGAACCTCCGACAGGATCCTTACCACCACCGCCAGCAGGGATTCCACCTCAGCATGCCCAAGGATACCGAGGGTACCACGATGATTTGGATATGGAAAACCTCCCCTATAGCGGAGTTATCAATGCCATTGCAGGAGGACCAACTGGGGGAGACAGTCGAAATGCAAGGGAAAGGACCGCGCAACACTTGAGAAACAATGATTGAGCCTATGCTCCTTCAGCCCTGAAGGGCACAAACGCCATCACCTTTGATGATAGCGAAATCCCCCACCAACGTCTGGTGGAGGAGATCTCAAGGACCCCGACGTTCCTTTGGTTGTTTCTCTGGTTATCGCCATTTACAAGGTCAACAAAGTACTTGTCGACAAAGGAAGTTCTTCCAATGTCATCTCCAAAAGGATTGTGGAGCAAATGCACTTGGGACAGATTCAATATGGGCGTGTGTATACTTCTTTGGTGGGTTTTGGAGGATCTGTAGTACGTCCCATTGGGAGTGTACCGCTACAAGTCTCTATGGGCACCTTTCCGACAAGAGTGACTGAGACAATCCTCTTTGTGGTAGTCGATAGCACCTTCGACTATAATGTGATCCTGGGCCGCCCAGGACTTAACCAATTCAGGGCAATCGCTTCTCCCCTGCACTGAGGTAAAGTTCCCAACCCCAAACGGTGTGGGTGAAGAAGTGGGCAATGTTAGAAGCACAGGAATGCTACATCATGTCAACCAGAGGAGCCACAGTACCCGTTCTTTCGGTCACTAAGAGACCCAGGAGCCCTCCTCCTGTGGCTCTTACCCCACTAAAGGAAGAAATTTGTGTTGGGTCGCTCAAGGAAAAGTTCCCCAAGACTGCCAGGATAGAACCTCATGAAGCCCTGAAAGAGGTTCAGCTGATCGAGGGGAACTCGGAAAAGACAACTCGGATCGGAACGGAGATGAGCACGGAAGTAGAGATGAAGCTCATCACATGCCTTCGAGACAATCACGATATCTTTGCCTGGAGCACCGATGATCTTAAAGGGATAGACCCAAGGATCGCAGTTCACCATCTGAACATGGATCCAACGGTAAAACACATCCGACAGAAGAGGAAAGACTTTGGGCTCGTCGAGGATGCTATCATAGCAGGAGAGGTGGACAAGTTGATAAAAGCAGGGCATATCGAAGAAGTCAGATATTCCGATTGGGTCTGTAACGTGGTCCTCGTCGAAAAGGCTCCGGGAAAGTGGAGAATGTGCAATGACTTCACTAGACTCAACAAGTTTTGTCCAAAGGATCCTTATCCATTACCCCGCATAGACCAGCTAGTTGATTCCACCGCAGGATGTGCACTCCTGAGCTTCATGGATGCATATCAAGGCTTCTACCAAATCAGGATGGCCCAGGAAGACATCAAGAAGACGGCCTTCTTTCCGGCAGGAGGGGTCTACTGCTTCAAGGTCATGCCATTTGGCCTCAAGAACGCAGGTGCTACATACCAACGGCTGGTAAATAAGATGTTCAAAGAAGAGTTGGGCAAAACCATGGAAGTCTATGTGGATGACATGCTTGTAAAAAGCAAGACTGAAGAGGAGCACATCGAGCATCTCAACAATTGCTTTTCTATCCTTAGGAAATATGGAATGAAGTTGAACCCTGAAAAGTGCACGTTCGGAGTAAAGGGAGGAAAGTTCCTTGGCTATATGGTCACAGAGAGAGGTATCAGCGCTAATTCGGAGAAAATAAAGGCAATCCTAGACTCACCACAGCCAAAAACTATCAATGAAGTTCAAAAGCTTTTGCGAAAGGTAATGGCATTCAGCCGTTTCATCTCCAAGTCCGCCGAGAAAAACTTACCCTTCTTCAAGATTCTAAGGAAAGGAGACAAGTTTGAGTGGACAAAGGAGTGTGAAGAGGCCCTGGAAAATTTGAAAAGATACCTCCTCTCACCGCCCCTCTTGTCTAAACCAATAGAGGGCGAACCTCTTTACCTTTATCTGGCCACTACTGATGAAGCGATGAGTTCTGTATTGGTGCGGATACAAGGCAACGACCATTTACCAATCTACTATTTGAGCAAAGCACTTGTGGGCTCTGAGGCCAGATATGTCAAGATCGAGAAGCTCGCCTTCGCACTAGTTTACACTGCACGACGACTAAAGCCTTACTTCAAATCTCATCGAATCGTGGTCCTCACCAACGAACCATTCAAACATGTCCTAGGTAAGCTAGAACAGTCAGGACGTTTATCCAAGTGGGCAATCGAACTAAGTGAATATGAAATCGGTTATCAAGCTCCATCTGAAAAAAAGCACAAGTCCTTGTCGACTTCCTGGTGAACTATCCGCAGGAAACAGAAAGGGAAACTAAAATCCCTCAAAAGAATATGAGCCACGTCATGATCACTCAAGTAAAAGACTCCTTGGAGAAAGAGAAAGCAAAAGAGAACAGACCCCAAGAGACACATGGGAATAGTCTCCAGCTTTGGACCAAGTATCAAGAACCCATGGACGATTCATTAAGGGTGAGGCACATGTTTCTCCTAGATGAGGCATCCAACACTTCGATACCTGCATCTTCCGACAAGAAGCAGGAGGAGGAAAAAGTGCCTACTCTCGCTGTGGAGAACAAGTTGAGAGACAAGGATTGTTGGATATTACAAGTGGACGGATCCTCTACTGGACGATTGGGAGGAATAGGAATTTTTCTTGAAAGTCCTAAAGGAGCCAAGCTAGAATACGCCATCACCCTCAACTTTAAAGTATCAAACAACGAGGCTGAGTATGAGGCACTCCTCACCGGCCTAAGGATGGCGAGAACTCTTCAGGCGAAAAGAATTAAGGCTTACACAGATTCACAACTCGTGCAATCCCAGTTCTCCGGGTCCTTTACCGCTAAAGGACCTAACATGATCAAGTACTTGGAACTTCTCAAAAAATAGGTTGAGCATTTTGAGGACTTCACTCTTGACCAATTCCACAGGGAATGGAACGAAAAAGCTGAAGCCTTCTCCAAGTATGCCTCGGCCTTAGGAGCTCTGGACACGAGAAGTGTCATCTTGATGACCCGCACGGACTCCTCCTTGGCAAACTCCAGTGGACAAGTCTTCCTCTTGAGCACTATAAAAAACTGGATGACTGACATATTCCACCATCTCAAGGACGGTTCTCTACCTTCAGATCCTAGAGAAGCAAGGAGGATCCTATGCCGAACCAACAGATACTTCATCATGGGAGATGATCTTTACAAAAAATCCTTCACTGGCACCCACATGAGATGCTTGGATCCCCAGGAAGCGAAGACTGTGATGGAGGAAATCCATGCTGGAAGTTGTGGAAGTCACTCCGAGGGAAGAACCTTGGCGCAAAAGATCATAAGACAAGGATACTATTGGCCTACCATCGACACTGACGCCGCCAACTTCGCGCGAGCTTGCGAAGACTGCCAATATTATGCCAATGTACCACATCGCCCAACCAACCCTATGATTCCGTCAATTATAGCATGTCCATTTGATCAATGGGGCATAGACATAGTTGGTCCCTTCCCACGCGGAACCCATCAGAAGAAGTTCTTGATCGTGGCAGTAGAGTATTTCACTAAATGGGTTGAGGCAGAGGCAGTTTCGACCATCAATGAAAGTTGGGTACGAACATTCATCTGGAAGAACATCATCTGCCGCTTCGGACTTCCAAAAGTCCTAGTGTCGGATAATGGGGCTCAGTTCTCAGGGGCAAGACTGAAGGAATGGCTTCAGTCTTTCAAAATAGAACAGCGCTTCACTTCCGTTGGCCACCCCCAAGCTAATGGTCAAGTAGAAGCCACCAACAAGACCATCGTCAAAATCTTGGAGAAAAGGTTGAGGACCTCCCAAGATAGTTGGGCAGATGATCTCGACGCGGTCCTTTGGGCACATTGGACGACAACTCGGACCTCTACACAAGAGACGCCTTTTTCCCTTGTCTATGGATCTGAGGCAGTCATTCCTTCGGAAGTAGCAGTGGAAACCCAAAGGATCCAGCAGTACATCCCGGCTGACAATGAAGTCGCAAGGATCTACGACCTTGAGCTCCTTGAAGACAAACGAAGTAAGGCATTAGCTAACATACTTCGATACCAAGCCATGACTGCTCGAGCTTACAACAAGCATGTCTTCCCCAAAGATATACAAGTCGGAGACTTAGTCCTCAGAAGAGCCGATATTCTAAGCAATGTTGGGAAACTCAAGCCCAAATGGGAAGGACCTTACAAAGTTACTGGAGCTAGAGTCAATGGAAGCTTTGAGCTAGAAGTCGACCAAGGGCGAGCCTTGAAGAGAACTTGGAATGCCAAGAACCTCCAAAAGTTCTACACTTATGAAAGGAGCATTGCAATAACTGCCACTTTTTGCCGATCTATTTTTATGTTTATGAACAGGCCTCGAAGCCCCCAAGTTGTAATTCGATTTCCGACAAGTCAATACAACTTTTCTTTCATAACACATCTTCACTCCGCTCGGGTCAAGTCCTTCGGACCCCGTTGCTCGACCGAATCACAAGGAAAGTCACCTAGCTGCTCGTTTCGGGTCTAAGTTGCACACCGATCCGAGCAAGCTTAACACAATGAAACAGAAAGACAACGATAACAAAACAAGTGCATTTTATTCAAACAAAGTAAGGACCAAGTTACAAAGCGAAGAGCCCTGATCAAGCTTATAAAGACACAAGCACCTATTCTAGCTAACTCTCCTACTCTTCCAAAAGCTCCATCTTTAGAAGAACGATCTTGTACTTCCGAGCGCCTATCGGAACGAACCCGATTCGGTCATAATCAATCCTACACCTGCGAACATTCCGAATAAGTAAGAACTTGACTTTTTCGACAAAACAAGTTCAACTCTCAGAGATCATGAAGTTCCTTTCGGACAACCTAGTATCTGGGAGCGAACGACCAGGATAATCAAGGCCATTCGAGACATCCCGATAGAGTACTTCATGACCTCCGAACGGAAGAAACAGTTCCGAAACAAGCAAGTATCACCATAACAATCCGTATCGTCTCCTACCAGATACTACAGTGATTCCTTCTCGAATTACTCAAGTATTTGGAAGGCAACAACCCGGATAATCGGAACGATCCAAGTCACTCTGGAAATATCCACCGAGCCGACTCCCAACAAGATCGGTATTGTCAGGAACTCCGTTCCAGAATTGCAAGAAGCCCCCGCAGGCCTTCAATTCTGGGAACGAAGTTACCAATGAAACCGTACTGCTCGGTCACAGAACCACAAGGGTGAGCCGAATAACATACTTAAGCAAACGTTTTCCGACATGCCTCCGAGAGAGAGTGGCGGTATCCCCTTTTTTCCTTCCAAACTAAGCAAGTAGACCCTCTCGGGCCTCCTATACTTGGAAAAAAGGAAAAGATATGACCAAACCTATCAAAGACGGGCCGGACCCCTACGTCTATCCGGAAGACGAACAACTCTACGAGACAGCTTTGATAGAAGGCCTTCCAACATCCCGGGCGAATCTTACACCGAACCTCGGAATACTGGAAGGGCTTCTACCAAACCAATCCTGCCGACTTATGCGTCCCGGATGCGCATCGAAGAGAAACGACTCGGATATGCTAAGAATTCATAGATTAATGTTGCGTAATCCCCCGTGCCATCGAGCTAATCTTCCCCCTCCGGGGCTCAAGCTATTGCTACCAACCACAGCCCCGGAGAAAGAAAATTAGCACGAGGATTTGAAGGAGCTTGCATCCGAGTAACTTGACTTCATCGTCTCCAGCATGGTCTGACCCGGAGAGATTTCCGAAACACCGGAAAACCTCTAGAGGCACGATCACGCATAGGGACGGTGGTATAAACCCACTCTTCAGACGTCCGGACCAAGGGTCCGGACCACTGATTACTATAAAAGGGATGGAATGATCTGACGAAAAGCCGTACAATCCAAGGGTATATATAGAAATGAAGAACCAATCAGTAGTCGCCATGTGGCCTGTAACAGCCGGCGATGGGCTTGGGCCTGAAGTTGGGCCTAACGCTTGGGCCGCTATTGGCCCAACCCAAAAAATCCCTTCACATTGCCGGCCTTCTTAAATGAAATACCCGTTCGGACGCGTCAGCTCGAGGCTGCCATGACAACCTCCGTACCGACTGTGACCCGTAGCAAGTCACTCGACTTTTCTACTGACTGTCTACTTTTTTATCAACTTCTCACAAGCCAACATGATTCGGAACGGCACACCAAGTCCCTACGGACCGAACAGGATGATAACATCCGAACTAGTCCTACTTGTTACAGCTTTGGGAAAACCATTTTTTTCTGTATGGTTAACACTTGAAGACATGGCTCCGACTCATTTCTATTTACTCACGGCAATAAACATTTGGAGTTATGATCCGGACGAACGCCATGTCCGACCGTCCCACGAGCCAGTTAAGGGAGAATTTACTTAAGGCAATTAACGTCCGAGAAATTGGGCCTCGTGGACTTGGACACACTATCCGAACAAGCCGAGACAATGCAAACTTCGAGTTACTGATCAATTTTACAAATTCAAACGCACAAGGAGAAGCATGAATTCGGAAGGGCAATAACACAAGCCAGTAATAAAAGTTGCTCCGAGTCACCAACGAGCCCGGACCCATAACACAGATACCGAGTCAAATGTATAGATAAAGCAAGTTGTGCAAAACAGCGACTAAGAAGGAAATTACATTGTCTCAAGGCCCGAAGGCTCACAATTACAGAAATCCGGGGCATACCCCGCCTTCACTCTCTCCACCGCTCGGATGAATCAGCCTGAGTTTCGGAGGGGCCTCCGACATCCCCTCAGTGCAGCTCCCGTTCTCTGGCTTCTTGGGCCAACCTCCTATCTCTCCGAGCCTGACACTCTTTCAGGAAGGCAGGGCATCGTTGCATCAAGTCCAAGTCCCGATCAAAATCTTGGACAGGCCCGGGCAAAGTCAACCAGTCTCGGTTGTGCTCCAAGTGGTCCTCCAAAGGAACAAAGACACTAGACATCAGCAGTCGGGGCACGAAATGCGGAAGATATGGACCACCATGGTCGAACTTCTTGTCTTCTGTCTCATCACAGACAAGCTCCACAAACTCGCATTGGAGCAAGTCTTCATCCGAGACACCCTCTGGAGCAAAGTCCGAACCATCGGCCTCTTTGAAAGTAGAAACGCCTTCAGCCTCCAAGTCACAGCCACTCGGAATCCAACCTTTCCTCTGGAACTGGCCCACAGCCGCATCGAACCCGTCCTGTCGAGCCTCGTCATACTTGGATTCGAGCAAGAATTTGCAGGAGTCCGAGCCCAAGAAATCCTGGATGGCCCTTGTCCGGACCTTTAGCAGCTCACTCAGCATCATATCTTTGAAGCTCCGGGAGACGCCAACGAACTCATCCAAGCTGTCTTGGTGAACTTTCAAGTCCCTCTCCAACGCTAGGATGGCGCTTTTCATTTTGGCCATCTCCGACTCGGCCTCCTTCTTGGCAGCTATAGTCTTTTTCAGCCGCTCGGACAGACTATTCAACCGAGATGTCTCAACCGCCCGAGCAGCCTCAGCCTTGGCCAGGTCCTCCTCTAGTGTCACCCTCCGACCAGCCACCACGGAGCACGCCTGAACGGCGGCGGCAAGTTGAGAACAACCGACATTAAAAAGTTAGAGAGACAGTTCCGAGCCAAAGAAAGTTGAAACACCAATCAGAAATCTAACCGAACAAACCTTGCGTTGAGCAGCGATCAATTCCGCAATCCGGTCCGATTCGGCGTGACAACGAGCCACCTCAGCATCCAACTCCAGCTCCGGCGCATCACTCATCTTTCCCTTGCCCTTCTTGACCGGAGGGATTGGACCTTCAGACGAACGCTTTTGTCCAGACGCAGCGCTCGAGCCACTGGCAGGGGGATCCCGAGACACAGATCTCGGAGGTTTCTTGGCCCCCTTCGAACCAACTACCTTACCCTTGTCCGGGGTAGGTATTGTCTGGGCCTGCTTGCCCGCGGCGGCCCTCTGAGTCTCTTCCGCTCGGAAAGTAGCAGCATTCCGAGGATCCTCCATTGGCAGCACAGTGGAAGTCTTGATAATTTGGGTCCGAGTACCCTCCTCCATCTCCTTTCTCTGAGCAGCATTCTGCTTCCTCTTCAACTCTCGTATAGTGGACATGGTGTACTCGAACAAAAAATCTGCACATCCGAGTAACAATAAGATGCAAGATAACCGAAATTTACAATTCGTAGCTACAAACGAAGCAGATAACCACCGACTCGGAAGACCAACCACGTGCCCGATGGAAGAAACACTTACTCAAGTCCTTCTTTCCATCACAGAAGCTTGGCTCTAAAAAACCGGCCAGATAGGGAAGAGGTTGGCATATCAACCCTCGGAAGAAGTATTTCTCCGGATCCTGATTCCGATGGAGAGCTTGCATCCATAAAGGGACGTTCCGAGCCGGAGGTTTCCAGTCTGGCAGCCTGCCTCGAAAAAATTTCCTCTCAAATTGCCACTTTGGCCTGTCCGCTTCGGATTGCCCTTGCTTCAGAGCCGGCCGGACGAAGAAGTATCTCTTCCACCAGTGAATCCCCAACGAAGAAAGGGGGTGGGTCGACAGAAAATGTGTATGTTTGACGACATACGAACGTATAAAACAAAGTGTTCCTATTACTTACACTAATATTGAACAACTTTCTGAAGTTATCAAATGTGACCGGGATGTCCTTATATTTACACATTACCCGAAGCATCAGTTTCGGCGAGTTAGGGATTATTTGATGCGGCTTAACCCATGCTTTTCAAAATCTCCAGAACTTCGGACGACACGGGCACCGCCACCCAATGCGAGACTTATTTCATGGGCCTTATGTATCCGGAGGCAGATTGTAGAAAGCATGTGACACGTCCGGAACGAGAATTTCCACGCACTCCGGAATCTCGTACTTCCTCCGAAGTTCCTCCACCTCCTCAGCCAGTATAATCGAAGGACAGGTGGGCAAAGTACCATCCTCATTCAATTCACCCTCTGGATCAGGGTGAGTAACTTCGTCCCTTGACCGAGGAAACTTCACTCGAAACACGTCTTCGCCCCTCTTAAGCCCCTCGGGCAATTCCTCTTCGGTCATCTGGTGGCTCGGGCCCGCTTGCCCAGCAGATGCCCTCCGAAAAACATGGGCGGACAGTATTTCTTCTTCTTCCTCTTCTTCGGAACCAATATTTTCGGCCCGGACCTCTTCCTCCACTCTATCATCCTCGGACGACGAACCCAACTCTACCACCGTCCGAAGGGGAACAACTACTTGGACCCGATCCTCAACACCTTCTTCGAACATACCATATCGGGAGGTGCCTCGGAGGTATCATGCACCTCCTCGATGTTAGGCTCCTGCGGATCCGGAATGAACGGAATTCGGTTAGGGTTACTCCTAAAATTATAACCTAGGTTGCGAATGAGGGATCGAATCTCTACTGGAAGTTCGGGCTCCTCCCAGCACGGCCCGGACAGCGAGCTCCTATAATCTGCGAGCTTGTCTCTTGAGCCGCACCAACACCTTGCACATTAGAGACTCACAGGTAATCCCGATGCTTCGGAGACCCTGAACCCGGAACAACTTACCGAAGCAAGGAGCTTACCTCGGGCTCTTCTCGGCTCGGACGGGGAGATTGCTCCAGCTCTGCTGACTTGTCATCACCAACAATGTCAATCTCCTCGGAGCTGTCGGATAAAGATGACGCGTCGGAGACATATCCCTCAGCCTCGGATCGGTTCTGACTATCACTCTCGGACATCCTAGGGAAAGGAGAAAGCAATTTTGTAATCTCTAAGATGGCAGTCCGAGAGGCCGTTTATGTATATTAAAAAAGGAGGAAAAAAATTAAAAAACCGGGGACAAGAAAGCGAATCTACCGGATGAAGTTAGTTCGGAGTCAGTAAGATGGTTACTTGGTGTTAGTCAACATAGCCAAAACATTGGATATTACTAACCTACGCATCACGAGCATACATCCGAGTAGCTTAATGGAAAAGACAACAAACAAAGGAAATGAAATCACGCAACGAAAGCAGCAAACTTACTTGTATTCGGATGGGTGGATGGAGTGTAGCTGACTTCGCACGGAAACACGCACTACGGACCTCTCTTGACTCGCTTCGGATCGGGTGTAACTACTTCGGATATGCTCAGGAACAAAAATCTTCTCTCTAAAAGTGAAGAATGAAAGCGACTTAGGCCCTTATTTATAGAGGGCTATATCTGGAACTCCAACCGTCACGATTTTTCAGGATTAAATCTCAATCGTAGATCAAAAATCATCCAACGGTGTAGTACAATAATACCAAGTGAAATGACGAATCGGTACAAAAAACTTACTTTGCGATAACAAAGATGCATACAACAAAATTCTCCACTTTCGGGCGGAAGACAACACTCAGGCCTCGGATGACTACCCGTCGGATGCCCCGGAACTTTTCCAGGCAAAAATCACTTGCCCACACGTGGACCCTCGCCCACTCGAACGTTTTTCCTTCGGGCCTTATCTTTACAAGAGAGTTTGGTTCGGATAGGACACCCATCTACGGATTAACCCGTAACCTACCAAAGGTACAACGCCGACGTTCTCAGTCTACACTTAGTCTCGCTTACAAATACCCTTTTCTTTCTTAACTTTGCGCACTCCGAACCCTGTCACTCGGACAGCAACAAAGGTAAAAAAGAAAGGGGGGGGGGGGAGAGAGACTAAGTTAAGGACCTTACGAAGCACGGATTACACCTTTTTTCTGCTTAGAAGAGGCGGATTGGACCAAGGAACGACCCATACTCATCGGTCTCAACCAATAGTTCCACAACTATCTTCTACTAAGATACTTGGAAACTAGGGGGACATATGTTGATACGAAAATATGTCCAATCCGTCATAGGAGCCCTTGGAACGAATTCTAAGGCGTCCTAAGTCATCTAATGGATCCGAGACACATTGGTCCGAGCCAAGGGTCCGATCCGGTCAGACCCACCAGGGTCCGAGCCTCTCTAGAAAGGAGACATAGTACTTGAACAGTACTGGGTCCGACCCAAGGCCTCTGATACGGACGATCACTCGGATCCAACATGACAATCTCACAGGCAACCAAGTAGACAGGCACCAGAGAGTAGGGGGTCCGAACCATGAGGTCCGAATCGGAAGAGTTGGACAAATTTAGAGGACTTCCTCATTTGACAACCCAATACAGTCCGGACCAGGCGTCCAGACCAACCTCTCCGGACCTCGGACCTCAGCAGACTATGTCACACCCTCCAAAACTCTTCCAATAATGACTAAACTACCCCTAAAAGCCCAAAATGGCATGGGCTAAGTATCATTATTGCGCCATGGGCCTAAATAAGACTTGGTGGCTCAACCGAAGCCTTACACTTGGCACGATCCAGGGGAGTCCTTCTCTTTGAGAAATTCCTATAAATATGGCACACTTCCCCATGTTAAGGTAAGTCATCAGACATCAGCTAATCCCAAACATTATACAGAGCAGATCTTCAGTCTCTCTTGAGTAAAGTCTCTAACCGGTTTGGCGCTTGGCAAACCGGGTCCTAACCCCCCCCCCCCCCAAGCTGCTTGTACAACGGTTCTTACGGGCTCTTACTCTTTGGTTCTTACCAGTACGACGGTTCTTACGGGCTCTTACCAGTACGACGGTTCTTACGGGCTCTTACTCTTTGGTTCTTAATCGAAGGTGGTCTAGGTACTTAGAGTGAAGGAAAGCAAGGAAAATTCATAAAGTGGTTGGGGGACTTTTACCCTCAACACATTTGATTTAGGGGTTCACCATTTCCCTTAGGGTTTAAGATTTTATGTTGAAATTCTGAGTTTAGGGTTTTAAATGATAATGTTATGTTTTTAAGTGATGATGTTGTATTTTTTAAGTGATGATGTTACACATTTTAAAGTAACACTGTTGTTTGAAACTATAACAGGAAGCTTTTAAACCATAACATACTCAATTAACACAGTATTAGTGGTGTTTAAAACTGCATCAGTCTTAAATAAAAGTAGCAACTTCTTAGCACATCTTAAAATCATAACATAACATATTAAATCAATAACAGATACCGCTTAATTAGGGTTTTTGGGTTTAGGACGGAGCCTTGGACCGTCCTAAACCCTAATTAAGACCGTAGCTTCCGGAGGGTGTTTTCATTTTCATTTGATTTAGCGGTTCACCATTTCCCTTAGGGTTTTAGATTTTATGTTAAAATTCTGAGTTTAGGGTTTTAAATGATAATGTTGTGTTTTTAAGTGATGATGTTGTGGTTTTTAAGTGATGATGTTACACATTTTAAAGTAACACTGTTGTTTGAAACTATAACAGGAAGCTTTTAAACCATAACATACTCAATTAACACAGTAACAGTGATGTTTAAAACTGCATCAGTCTTAAATAAAAGTAGCAACTTCTTAGCACATCCTAAAATCATAACATAACATATTAAATCAATAACAGATACCTTTAAAACTATTATTTCACATTTAGAAGTAACATTGTTGTTTGAAACTGTAACAGGAGGCTTAAAACAGTAATTTGTTAAATCAATAACAGATACGTTTAAAACTATTATTTCACATTTAGAAGTAACATTGTTATTTGAAACTATAACAGGAGGCTTAAAACAGTAATTTGCATTATTGAATCCACCACATATAATCTTAAAACCATGATTATGAACATTAAGCAGCAGAAACCACGTCAGAATATCAGTAATATATATAATTAAATTAACAACAGATTAATTTAAAACAAGAGTATTTGCTCTTAAAACATTAACAAGAGTACAACAGAGTATTTTTTTTAGCCACAAGATTACAAACTACAGTATATCGTTTTAAAACAGCAACAACTCTGTTTAAACAGTCAACGTAGCATGTTAAAACTACAGTAACATAGATGTTTGTATATGTAACAGATCGTCTTAAAAACTACGATAATTATTGCTATTTGAAATATCAAGCTGAATCGACATCATAAGCTAAAAACAGTGATATAGATGATTAAATCTACAACAAAGCTTATTAAAACTAGTATAATGTTTCGTAAAAATATTAAAATTTCATTTTAAAGCAACAACAAACAGGAATATGCATATAGAAGATTAAAACCACAATAATATGTATGTTCACAGGAACGTACATAATTGATTCTCTAGTTCTATTTCTGGTATTATTTCCAGATCGGAAGAGTTTTCTTCTTCCTCGTTCTGGTTTTGTTGATTTAAACACCGTATCATCTTGATCTGCATCTAGAAGCAATGGATGAGTCAAAATTCCACACGGAATCCATTGAAACATGCACAAACACACAGTAGAAGCTATTTTCGAAAATAATAGCAAAAGAAACACGCACAAACACACAGTGAAATGGTTTTTCCTTACCTGATTCGCCTCCATAGCAGCTAGGATGATGAAATCCGGTGGAAACTAGGTTGATCGGCGTTATTCCGTTGAGAGGAAGTGGTCACTAGAGAGAAAACGGCAGAAACACGCAGTCACACCTTTTGTGTGTGTTTTTCTGTTTCCAGGTTTTTGCGCGTTTTGTTGGGTATATATAGGGAGCCGGTCCGGTTCATTTTAGGAGGCCGGTTGGATCGAAAACCGCTGTCTAGTTTCTAAGCTGGTTTTTTACTTCTGAACCTGATTTTCTTAGCCTATAGGAAAGTCTTACCTTATAGTATACTAACTCATCGCCGAATATGGAATTCGGTTCATATAAAGATCTCATCAAATTGTTAGTCTCGTATTCAAAAGTGTTTTACTCAGCAAGGACAAAGTAATGTTGAAACTAAAGAAAATAGACTTTTGATTTGCATAAATTTGCTTTATTTACGAGCATCATGCATTGCATATTTATTCACCCAATGGACCATAATTAAAGAAGCCAGAGGCAAGCCGTTTCTATGTGATCATGTATATGCAAATTAGCAAATTAGCAAAACAAAAGTAAGGGTGTACGCGGGCGGGTGCGGACGGTTTTTTACCAAATATTCAACCGACCCACCTATAGCGGGTGGACAAAATATTGAACCATGGCGGGTGAACAATTTATCAAACCACGGCGGGTGGGTTGACATTTAAGCGGGTGGATGGCGGGCGGGTTCAACGTATAAAATAAAATGCTATAATATGTTCGAACAAGATAAATATAAGTTCCAATACGAAATAAAACACTCCATAAGCAAGTACAATCACCATACATATGTATAAGTTCTCTGTTGTGTGAAATTTGAATGAGGTCATATACTCATATTAATTCTTATTTCTTATATTTACTATATAACTATATAATAAAAAATAAAAAAATATATATAATTTACATGGACGGGTGGGTCGGGTGGGTGGCGGGTGACTTACCAAGACCGCCACCCACCGCCCCAAGGGTGATTAAATTTTCACCCACTATGGATATTTTAAAAATTTCAACCGACGGGTTTATGCGGATTGGCGGATATGCGGCGGATTTTTTTTTTATGTACACCCCTAAGCAAAAGTATGAAAGAAAATGTTGATGATATACTATATATTCCATGGAAGCAGGACAATAATATGGTATCTCTTCAAGAAATCAAACCTTGTACTGACACCATTTCCTTCAACCAAACACTTACGGATTCCAATTGGGATCCTTCAGGTAACTTTCCCACAGTGAGTATAGCATAGCACCCATTAAATCTTCATCTTTTGGGCGCTTCCTTTTAGCCGCTGCTGCAAATGCTTTGCCTTTCAGCTCCCCTATCCTCTTGACACCAATTAATGCTCGAGAGGGCACTCCATTAAAACCCTACAGTGTATTCACACTCATAATTAATTTGCATAAAGTATCAGAAGCATTAAGGACTCGTTCAGAAGTGTATAGTCCCCGAATACATCACAGATTAGTGGCCTATATTCCTACCGGGGAAGTAATATCAAATATGGTACATTTTCATGAAATATTGCCGAGAAGACAAGCCTAGCTTTCTGTATGCTAATTTCCTTACTAAAGAAAACAATGATAATAATACACAGGACACCAGAGTTCAATTAAAGAACCATAGAAAAAAAGGAATCCTCCACTTAACTGACAGACAAGTATAGTAAGCCCAACACATAGGCAAATCCACATATATAGAATATGAATTAGGCAATATATGTTGTATTGAAAGTATTATCATCCACATTTTATTTGATGCAACTGATAAAGTGGTTAGAAAGTAACATACATTATTAAATCATTTTGGTTGTCTTAAAAGGAGGAAAGAGTTTTATACAAAAGAATAAGAGAAAATACTGTAAACGAAGAAGAAACAAGAAATGGTAGAAAGAATAGAGAAAGAACAAGGAGAAGAAATGGAGTAAACGTAGTGAAAATATAGCAGACCAGGGCAAGGTTCAAACAACAGTCAGACAGATTTAAACATCTACATTTTCCACACAGCTAGAAAGGTACTTGTTTCGAGTTCAGTACATACATATGATAATTATATAAAACTTAAGCTAGTAAGGGGTATAGCACAGTAGTGGCTAGCCCTCAATCAACTGGCGCACAGCTCGACCCGGCCTTAGTCCATCACTAGTCTGACACACATGATAGTGTCACAGTGTCCCTTCAAGCATGAGACCACTGTTCTGTTTCATATCTTGAATGGTAACTTGAGATTTAGTATAATGTAATTAATATAAATCCAACATTTAATACTGAATGACTGGGGTATTCTTAACATTATGAAGCATGTCAAAAGGCACAACTATAGTTAATCCGTTATCTCATAAATTAGGGGTAGACTACATGAACAATTAACAAAATCCTGTGGTTCCAGCACATGAGTCAGACTTCTCCACATCTTTCTTGCGAATGAATCCAAATCAGTCCCCATTCAGAGGTATAGGATCTATAGTTTCAGAGAATAGGGGAAATTTTAATTATAACTATAATGTCCATGGAATAATATTAGACCAATCTACCTTATTTTTAGATCAGAGTCCAATGCTCTTCAGGTTCAATTGCTTATATACTAGTGATGTGACAATGAAATGTGCGATATTGCACGCTTCTAGACCCTCGTTTTTTGCCTTAGATTCAATATTTGTATCGTTTTATGGTCAAATACCAACTTCGTGTGTATTTTGTAGGTCGTGATCGCATTTTTGAGGAATTGCACGAATTCAAGCGCCAAAACGACATAATTGTGCGAAATCGAGAAAGTTAAGCAAATACGCCGGATTGGCCGTTGCATGAAGTTCGAATAGTCAAAACATGTCATGCGACCAACCAATGCAATGGTAATTGAAGATGCTACAACTTTGTAGAATAAATGTTCAAGAAGTGCAAAACCGAGGAAAGTAAGGGAATACGACAATTCTACATGGAGCTAGAGAAGTTCGATGAAGTCATGCTACCTATCGTTGCGAATATCTCGAAAAAACATGAAATGCTGAAGAAGGACACTTTTCGAGGAAACGAAGTTACAAAGTCCGAAATCGAAGAACGAAGAAAACAGATAGAAAGCTGAAGAAATCGCACTATGTGGCCACCAGGGGACTGCAGAGAGCCTTGTGCGGCCACCAGGCGACCGCAGTGGCTCGGGAATGTTCCAGAAAGAGGCCTTTTTGCTGTCCAACAGGCCAGAGCCCGCCATTTAACCTTCCTTAATCATTAAAGGCGGCCAGAGCACGAAAATTCAAGTATAAATAAGACCTCAGGGGTCTCATAATTCTACACCGCTCATAAAGCAGCTCTCCTGAGAGAGAACCAGTCCTCGGGGGAGTGAAACCCCAAAACCGCTGGCCGTCAGGCACCCAGAAGAAGGAAACCCTAGAAGCAGCACGAAGACATCAGAGACTAAGCTGCTGCTTCTTCTTCTTCTTCTTCTTCTTCTTCTTCTTCTTCTTTTCGATTTCTGCCAGTAGTATTACTATGAGTAGCTAACTTTCTCTTATAAAGGCGAACCGCCGTAACTCTACTTTTGCTACTTCTTTATATACCGTGATATATTAATGAATTAGTTTTAAAATGTAATTTCGTAATTGTTCTTTATTCGTCCGACTCTTTACGTGGAAATCCTTACTAACTGCGACTTGGTAACAGACTTTATATTATCCTGTGTGATTTGTCTGAAAACCTGACGAGATAGTGTATTGAGTGACACAACACATTGTTGGTATAAGGGAAGGTGTCTGGATTAACTACGACTTAATTCTTTTGGCATGTTTCTTTGTTGCCTATAGACGGCTATAACATTGTTAGATTCTAAGTAGTTGGGAGTAGCATAGCAGAGGGAGGTCGGGGATCCTTTACACCTTCCCCCCATCGATTTCATCTCAAATAATTAGGGTTTACTACGATTCATTCAATCTGTTTGCATTCATTCTGTTACTTTCTGCATACAATCTACATACATTATTTGCTTGTTCCTATGCTAAATGTCCGTGGAGAACGACATCCCGAGTCAGCTTTCCGCTATAAACTGTGGATTTGAGTACTTCCGACTTATAAATTTAATCTTGATTGTATTTAGGGATTACAGGTTCTACAACGAAAATCGAAATCCCTAAGTGCACATCAAAATTTGACGTCGTTGCCGGGGACACTTGACCGCTCAAGCAAGTTTCGACCAGATAAGTTGAATTCTTTCTTTCGCTTTACTTTACGCATTGTCTTTCAATTCGTACAACATATATATATATATATATATATATATATATATATATATATATATATATATATATATATATATATATATATATATATATATATATATATATATATATATATCCGTCGCTACACTAAAACCGTCGCAAATCACATCAGCTACGGCTATTATTTGTCAGATAACCGTCCAACTCCTTAGATTTGTGTATATTTTGGAGCTTAAAATATAAAAATTAAAATATAAAAATAATTCTTTTTCGTATTGGAAATTGACATTTGAAAAGAAATTTGATTGATTAATTCTATTAAAAATCTTGGGACAAAAACTCTTATAAACTTGAAAATTAATTGTATTTTAATAACTAAGTTAATTTAATCACAAGTTTAATAGTGCACATTTTAAACAACCAATCTTGTTTTACGATAAAGGTTCAAGACCTTTCCACGAAGGGATTTTTTTTTTTTTTTTTTTAAACGGCAAAAATTATATTCATTAACCTAACAAAGTTTACAAGAGCATAAGAAATGCTCGATATTAAATAGTTTTACATCACAACCGAAAAAATACTTCAATCCCTACCTCAAACTTCATCCTAGTCTCACAACAAACTATATTACTTGAGATCCATCCTTCATCACCATTCCTTCATAAATCCAGTCAGTGCATCAAACTCATCAAGTTTCCACTTTAAAAAACAAACCTTCTGCTCATTGAGACACCAAACCTTACTGATCATATCACTCATCATAACCATGGTCCAAGGCAAATCTCCATCACCAAAAACTTTTTAAGACCGTCAATTCCAAGCAAGCTATACCCTTAATGGCCACGCTCCTACACCCTATGCCTTTGATCAGAGCAAGTGGCAATCAATTTAAAGCGTAGTCAAGGTTAAAGCCACGCAAAATACCGAGCTCCAAGACTACAAAACACATCCCTCCACCCTATGGTCACGAGAAAACAAGTGGCAAGAAATTTAAGGAACGGTCATAAATGCCAACACAAGACCTAACTAAACACGTTCCTCCATCCTATACCTACGAAGAGGCAAGTGACAAGTAATTTAATGTTATTTGTAATCCGTCTATGGTGGTATTTTAATGTCTTAGAAACTCCGATTCAATCACGATCAAGGTTCTTCACTTATTTCTTTTGATGCACTTATGTATGTTGATTATGTTTGCACACCATCCCGAAAGCTTCTAAGCATGTTGGATCTAAGGGTAAGCAAGCTGTTATATATGTTAATATATTCAAGTACATTCTGTTGTGGGGAAATGTTATTGTGTCATCACATTTTTGGTTTATAATAGATTATGATGATAACCTAGTAATAGGAAAGTTTTGTGTTTATACCAAATTATACTCCCTGTCACATAGAATTTCATGCATTTGACATTTTTTTTAGTCCTATAAAACTTCATAAATTATAAAAAAAGATCACATCCAACTATAATAAAAAATGATCCCAAACTTTTCACACAAATTGGACATTTCACCACTAAAAGTACAAATTTTACCACATTTTTATGTTTTATTATTTCTTTTATTTTTTCATATAAAAATACACGCCAACCTAATGTATGACGAAATTTGATGATGCATATGTAGACACTACTAAAAAACATCACCTTCTATAACTGCCAAATACAATCACAGAAAGGGAAAATCGGTCACAGAAGAGCTTTATGTAACCGCAAAGAGTAATACAATGGGGTCATAGAAGGTGTTGTAACAGAATGAAACATCTATGACAGGCAGTCACATTATATTTATCGCAACAGCTAATCTGTGACCGTGAACTGAGATAAACGAAAAGTCAAGCATTGGATATACAAGCATTAATAAGTAAGTGTTTATACATGTATTATTATTCTATATCATTTAGCAGTCACAAATAATCAAGTACGTACTTCGTATGCCTGCTTTTATTTTGTAACCCACTTCGGTCACACATAACCTGTTTTATACATTTTTATTCTCCAACATTTTGTGACAGCATGGGGTCACATGTAACATTTTTTTAATTATATTTAAATTGCTAATTTTGATTTATCAGTAAAATATTTGGTTTGTAATATTTATTTTGTGACCTCAGGCTGTCACACTAGATGGATTTAAATATTTTAATTAGTACCATGTTTATTTAATTGTATAATATTAATTTGTTGGGTAACTAGAAAATTAATTATTTATACTATTGTTTAGTAAAAGGAAGCAAATATAGAAATGCAAATATTTTCTTTTTATAGAATTTGTGATCTATTTACAAGTATATATATACCACATGTTTAACACTACATGTAAAAATTACAATATATATATATATATATATATATCAATCATATCAACAAAATTCACTAATTTGACTATGAACTATAATAAGTAGCTACAAGTTCAATAAGAAAGAGATGTCTTGTGTCTTGTAGCAAACTTCTACTCCAATTCCTTTCAAAATCTGAAAAAAAAAAAAAAAAAAAAGGAAATTAATTAGAACAAGATGTAGTAAAAAGAAAATGAGCAAAGAAGAAGATAGTAAAACACAATGAGTAAAGTTCAATGAAATTTGTAAATGAATGTGTAATGTTAATTACCTCAAATTGGAGCATTATACCTACAAATAAGAACACATATACAATACATTAGTGTTGTTACTTGGACAAGTAGAATTTGAGGAATTAAATTAAGAACACATAACAAGCATACGATTGTAGAAATAATTCCATAGATGTAATAATGGAAATTAATTATAATAGATATATGGAAGAATTAGAGAAAATTAAGATGAGAGTACTCATTGGAGAAGAAGGTGAGGAACGGAAGAATGAAGTCACTGGAATGAAATGAATCTGGAGGAATGGGGTATATATATGAAGCTCGAAAATATATTGTATGACTGTTTGTTGTAACAAAAGTTTAGTGAATAAGCGGGATATCAAAATTTTGAAATATTTCAGTGTTTCTATATCAGCAAACGGACACACAACGAAATTTAAATGGGGGGAATTATTTTATGTGACCCCACGCGGTCACATAACCAAAATTAAGGGGGGGAAGATTCTACCGTTTGAACCAATTTGGATGTGTGACCGCCATCTATAATAAGAGTAGGTAATCGGGAACATCCCATTGTGTGTGACTAGTTACTCTAGTACCATAATTTAATTTTGTAGTAATAAATTGGTGAAGTAATAATTATTCAATAGTTTCAGTAATTACTATAATTTATAGTAATAATTGTATATAATTAAATTAATAGTGATATATAGTACTCAGTATTTATTTAGTGATAGTAGTATAATTTAATTTCATAACTACTTCAGTATTAGTACTTATTATATTATATTTTGTGATAGTTAGCCGTTACAAAAACATATTATTAGTGATACCAACTTTGTAACATAAAGTATAATAATTAGTTTATATATATGTGTGTCCAGTTAGAAACGTATCATATTCGGGTGAATTATCTTTCATCGAGATCACATCAAAACAAATTATATCATCCGAAGGTTTTCATCAACATTCAATCACAATCTCACCACTTATATTACCTTCTCCTGAAATTACTTCCCAATATTATACTGTCATTTGTGGAGTTTGTAATCGACGGTACTCATTTCAATCACAATCTCACCACTTATATTACCTTCTCTTGAAATTACTTTTCTCTCATTAATTTTACTTTCTTTTGTGCAGCTTGCAATTGTCATTTGTGGAGTTTGTAATCGACGGTACTCATTCGATCACAATATCACCATTTGTGCAGCTTGCAATTGACAGTACTCGGTCGAAGGTATGTTTTAATACACGTTATTATATTTGTAAGCTAATTTACATTATCCTTATTATGATTCAGTAGTAGTAGTAGTAGCAGCAGCAGCAGCAGCAGTAGTAGTAGTTGTTGTTGTTGTTGTGGAAGTATCATAATTATGAATGTTGATTTACTACTCATATTCATAGCAATCACAAACCTTGTGTATTATTTGCAATATAAGTTGAAAAAACTTAATTTATATGATACTGAGTTATAAATTGGGTAAGAAAACATATTTAGGAGTATAATAATACATCATATTAATTGAGTTAAAATCAAGTTTGAGACTATAACTATGATTCGATAATTTTCAATCCTGTAAATTATAATTGCATATTAATTATTTATTAATGATGGCATACAAATTTATATTAAAATGCTCAAACATGTAAATATTTTAATGTAGCTACATATTTTATAAATTATAATCTCATATTATTTAATTTATAAGAAAAAATCATGAATTGTAGTCCAAAAGAGAGCATATGTGTAACTACGTATACTAATATTAGTTGAAGTAAAGCCAATCTAGTTTTTTTTCAAAAATAAAGAACTACTAATTGTATTTTATTATATTGATTCTTTTTTTACAAAGAGACCATGGGTTTTAGATTTAGAGTAGATTTGTAAGATAGATAAGTTTTTGTAACTAAGTATATTAGTTGAAGTAAAACAATTTGAATTTTTTTATTAAAAATTAAGAATTATTAATTGTGTTTAATTATATTATTTATTTTTTACAAAGAGACTACGCACGATCTTAGTTTGATTTGCATGAGATAATAGTTAGAGAAGAAAATTATATAATTTTTGTTTACTTGTATCGGGTGGCTGACACATAAAAACACAAATAATCTTGAATTTGCTATAATTTTTTTGCACTAATGACCACTAGCAGTCACATAAAATTGATTTTAGAGTGGAAAAATAAAATTTGGCTTGGTGGGAAAGTAATTTTGGTTGCAATTAATTGATTTTGAATGAATTTTGATGGAGTTGATTAATTTAATTGGAGGGAAAGTAATTTTATAAGTTGTTCAATTTATTTGGACTGAAATGGAAGAAAAAGAAATTACTTTGAATAATTTTGAATTATAATTTTTGTGCACTTGTGACCACTAGCAGTCACATAAAAACACAAATAATCTTGAATTTCGATTCTGCACTATAATTTTTGTGCACTTGTGACCAATAGCAGTCACATAAAAACACAAATGTTGAGATACAATTCTGCATGTAATTATTTTATATATTTTAAGTACATAATTAATGTTTATATTTTTATTTGTTGTAGTTTGGGGGGTAAGTTTGAATATTTTGAATGTTATGTAACTTTTGAAATTGATTTTAGAGTATCTAATTTGTTAGTGGGAAAATGAAATTTGGCTTGGTGGGAAAGTAATTTTGGTTGCAATGAATTTTGAATGGATTTTGTGGAGTTGATTAATTTAATTGGAGGGAAAGTAATTTCATAAGTTGTTCAATTGATTTGGATGGAAATGTAAGAAAAAGAAATTAGTTTGAATATTATTTCAAAATCCAGAAGGAAATTAATTTAATTGTTTAAACATGATGTTAATGTTAATTATGAACTCACTCACTAATTAAGTTGTCTCACTAATTAATTGTTAAATTAAACTTACCAATTATGTTAATCCGCCGTCATTACTTCATGGAGGAAACAATTCACACTTGTATTCTTAATACCCCACTTGTATTTTTTTTTTTTAAACTTACCAATTTAGTACTAATTAATGGTATATTTTATAATGATTTGACTTGTTTATTTATTATATTTTTAGGACATATACAATGAATGGTTTTAGGGAATGGATGTATAATAGGTGGGGCAATGACGGCCTTACACCTGAGTTTTTATTAGGGGTTGAATGTTTTTGCGATTGGGCATTCACAAACCAGAATCAAGATCAAATTTGTTGTCCGTGTGTGAAATGTGATTGTGATTGGCCTCCTCATGATCGTGGGACGGTTACACTGCATTTATACATAAAAGGCTTTCGAGCTGGATATTATATATGGGATCGACATGGGGAAGGTTATGGGCAACAAGGCGTGACTTATGATGTAGGCGGTGCGGGTCCATCTTCTGCACATGTGAATGAACCGGACAACACGTTTGAAAACGATTGGAATTTTGTGCAAGATTGGTTTCCACATCATAGTCACTACCAAGAAGAGCAAATGCCAAATGAACCAAATGATGATGCCAGGCATTTCTACGAGTTGATTACCATCACGACCAACCTGTATGAGGGACACAACATGTCACTGCTTCACTGGATCACTGATGTTATGCGATTCAAGACGTCACATCCAACAACACAGGCACAACTTGAGGATCACATACGAGGATGCAGGAGCATGGTCTTACCTCAATATCAACATTCCATTCCCGATAGCTATTACAAGATGAAAAAGGTGATGTTGAAACTTGGCCTTGGGGTTATTAAATATGATGTATGTCCTGCAAATTGTTGCATATACTACAATGAATATGCTAATTTGAGGTCTTATGAAAAAAGTTAACACCTACAGTGCACTCTTATGAAAAAAGGGTACTCGTTCAGAGATGCACTAATAGGATGGGATTAAACAAGGGAGTTGCCGAGAGTGACATTGCTGCAGCTCTGCGTATTCATTTTAGAGCTGATGCACAATGGGATGATGTCTGTATAGAAACCCGACAGCTATTGTGGCTAGAATTTGGGGTATGACTTGTTAGTTATTGTTGTGTTCTGTCTTTACTTCTTTTCATTAATGCATTTCAAATTACTGATTTTAGAATAGAAATGGCTATGATACAGTTTTGTCTTTATTTCTCTTGTTAATAATAAGCAACTTTTGCCTCGTAAAGCATTCCTTTCTTTTATGTATTTCACTTATGTTTATAGGGTAAGATAAATTTCCATTTCATCATTCGTTTTGTCTGATTTTCATCATTCGTTTTGTCTGATGTTTCTGGAGTGTTGTTTGATGCATTGATTGGCTGCTGGGTGCTGAATATTGATTATGCAATTTTCATATTAGAGGAATTTTACAATGTAAGTACAATTTTATCCATGTAAGACTTTACAATGTGCATAAATGGAAATTCCAATGTCAGACTAAGCATATATAGTTTATGCTCATGGTTCGACTTAATTCAATTAGTTCTTCTTGATTACAGATGAGGTATATGTGGCTGCCGGAGCACGAGCATGATGTCTTGCTTGCGTGGGATGCTCTTTGCCGTAAAAAATATAAGACCATGATGTCGCAAGCAAAGACCACGTACAAGAATGGTATAAATGGTACGGAGCCCAAACTAATGCGAACAAAGTGGATGCGGCCTCCACAATTCTACATTTGCAAGAAGAGGTGGGACAGTGATGAGGATATTGCAAAATCCATACAGATGGCAAAAAATAGCGGGGTGGTTTTTTATGACCAAAATAATGTGGTGTCTCGTGCACCGCCTACATGGTTCGCGGGGAACGTGAGCATGTTAGACCGCTGCCCCCAGATGGTTAGTGCATTTTCATTCTACCTCTATTATTGTCTTCTGTTTTATTCTGTAAATTCTGCTAGTTGTTATAGTTTATGATGTTTTATGCAATTAAAGTCTTTTTAAAAATTCTCTACAAATATTAGTTAAACGTATTTCAATATTTTGCACTTATGACAGTCAGGAGAAGGTAGCTCGAGTTGTCTACAGCGTGCGAAGAAATTAAAAGAGTGGCCTGTTGAACCAGATGCGATCATTGATCAGAACTTCCCCCTCGTTTTCAAGAACACCCACATAACCAATAGGAAAGAGCTTCGAGCGGCGGAAGAAGCAAGGGCACGTGCTGAGGCTATTGGTCTTGTAGGTGACAACGGCGAACCTATTGTCATTCCACAGGTGGAGGAACAATGGGTAAATGAACCATCACGGGAACTTTATGTAAGTCGTTTTCTCAATTTACTAATATGCATGATTATAATCAATTGAGCAAATTAACATTCATCGATAATAATTTTATATATATAGGAAGGATACAAACAAAAATCCCAAGGGTCTTCAGTGAGCATCGTGTCTGGGTTTAACCCTGAAATTTGGGGTGAGGTTGCTGGTGGCGTCCATCATGGTACTATGAGAGGTGTATCACGAGGTGTATTGATCCACGAAGCTGGTTTTGCTAGCACTGGCGGACGAGCTTTGCCTCCACGACCTCTTACCACTTCACAGCCCAACCCAGAAGTGCTTAAGCTGAAAAAGGAAATTAAAACTTTGAAGAAAGGTCAAAAGGAATATCAGAAAGATAAAAAGCAATCTACTAAGATTTTTGGGTTCATGAAGAAATGGATGCAAAAAAAATACTACACCAGAGGAACTTAGGGAAGTATTCCAGGAGAATGAGGCTGAAGCTGATGACTCCACTGAGGATGATGAGGATGAGGAGAATGAGTCTGGTGACGATCATGATGGTTGTGACGGTGGCACTTCTTGATCTCATTTGCCTTGCTCGTATTTGGTTAACTAATGCACTACTTTGAATTCGTAATTATCTTTGGTCGTGTATGATGATTTTGCGGATGAGGATTTTGTGGATGATTTCTTTTGTAATGTATAACTGTTGACATGATGTTGCTTTTTTTAATGGATGATGATTGTGCGGATGATGTCTTTTGCATGACTAGGGATTTATGTATAACTGTTGACCTAATTTTTTTTTAAAATTATGGTAGTTTGACTATATATTAATCCAACAAGGTGATATTTACCGGGTTAGTTTTGAATTTCATACTATAGATTTAACTAATAAAGTTAATGAGTAACTTCGATAAATTATCATATCTTAACATATTCAATGATATAAATTCAAATGTGTTACTTAACATTTTATGGTGATATTTTATTTATGTCTATCCTTGTTAGATTAGTGGGAAAATTAGGAGATTGAGATTGGCTTGAAACTTCAAGGAAAAAGGATAAACTTTTCATGATCGGTAGAAAAATACATATTGATCCGACCAAGTGGAACTTTAAAACGATAATATTCATGTCCGTACAAAGTGTAATTTAGTATGTACAAATATCACAAGTATTGATTTCTTAAAATACATATCCCACTAAACATCAACAATACATAAAACTGTACTCCTATTTTTATATTTCAATTCGTACACACCTAATGTGACTGTACACGGTCACAGCCAAATGATTTGGTAATTTAAAAATGGATAAAATTTTTGTGACAGCTTGCTGTAATGAAATAAGAGTATACAGGGTCACACATAGTTTATTTTGAGGGAGTCAAACGTATTATTTATTTTCTACCGTATAAACATTATTTTGTGACAGCAAGACGCTTACAAAAAGTGTTGTGGATCCGTATTGCAATTCTGTGACAGCATACGGTAATATAATGTTATTGACTTATTCCAACTCTCCCAGGATCCATTCTAATGTTACTGCATGAGTACCTGTCACATATATTTGGTTATAGAAGGTGATGTTTTTTAGTAGTGAGAATTGTGTAACACAAAGTTCTATCAATCAAGTAATTATTGAATAAATGGTAATAGAACGCGCAATCTGTAGTCAGAATAGAAGTTGTGGATTATTATTTGTTTGGCAAGCTTTATTACACATGCATATACGAAGAATATGTATGAGTCTGTCTTAGAAAGTCGACAGATTATTTACAATCAACAGGGCGACCATGTAAGTACCCTAACAAATTTGCACATTTTTGTCTCCTCCCTTCCCTTGCTTCAATTCTCTTGCAGTAGATCTCCACTTGAAGAACGTCCCGAATAATGACTCGATTTCTTCCAATGACTTCCCTTGGGTTTCGGGAAGTAGAGTATAGAAGAAGACCCATGCCAGAACTCCAACACTAGCATACAAGAAGAATGCCCCTCCAATTGTTATTGCATTGTACAATGATATGAATGTCATTGATATAAGTCCACTTGTCACTCTGTTGATTGCGACTGCCATACTCACTCCTTGAGCCCTCAGCTTTAATGGGAATATCTCTGATGCGTATACCCATGCTATTGGTCCAAGTCCGATCGAGAAAAATGCCACATAAAACATCACACAAGCCACGCACAAAACAATGGCCCACATTATTCTTGATTCCGTATTCCCAATCACAGTAAGCCCAATAGCCAATCCAACTAGAGAGCAAACCATTCCACCCATACTTGTTAGAAGCAATGGTCGTCTTCCAAGCCTGTCGAGTAAAAACGTCGCAACCAAAATGAATGCTGTCTTTGTCACACCCACACCAATCGTCGCCTTAAGCTTATCGCTGTCACTATGAATACCAGCTTGACCGAATATTTCAGGACTGTAGAGAACCACAGAGTCTATACCGGTCGCCTGCTGGAGGAAATGGATACCCAGGGCGCACAATAGAACATGTTTAACAACAGGGGTGGGGTGGAGTAACAGGTCTCTCCATACGCCTTCCCCGTGGCTATCCTTGTTCACTGTTACAACATCGTCATGGCAGTCCAACGCTATGCCAACCGCTTCTTTGATCTCATCAAGTCTGAATTTGGCCTCTTCGACTGTATCTGAGGTAATGTCAAGTACTTTCTTTGCTTCTCCAAGTCTTCCCTGGAGGACCAACCAACGTGGGGACTCAGGCATGAAGAGGACACCAACGGCCATGATTACAGCAGGGACCGCACCAAGTCCGAGCATAACTCGCCATCCCACATCAAGTGCCAACGTGTGGAAGGCAACATTTGATACATAGCCGAGTAATATTCCTGTAAGAAGAATCAGTTTTACAAAAGTTAATTGCATAATCTGTTTTTCACAAGGCTTTATAATATTAAAAAGACATGGGGGTAGGGAAATGAAATGAGTGTTACGTACCAAAGTTGACGAACACCTCGGGAAATGAAGTGAGAAAGCCACGGTAAGAAGCAGGGGCGAGCTCAGTGGTGTAGACAGGTGCAACCATCATACCATAACCCATCCCAACACCAGCAACGAAACGGCCAACCATGAGGAAAGCGTAATTTGTTGCCAAACCCATAAGCAATGCGCCAACGAAGAATATGATGCCTGCGAAGATGATGGTACCTTTGCGACCTATCCAATCACATGTTCGACCAGCTACGGCAGAACCTACCAGTGAATATATATTCAGGATTCCCATCACAACCTCCTTTTGTACATCGGTGATTTGAAGATCCCTCTGAATAAAGATAATAGCTCCACTCATCACTCCAATATCTGTACGTATGCCATATTAAAATATTGTGAGTCATTACCAAAGATGTAGCGTAGACAAATCTGATAATATATAATGCAATAGAAAATGAAGAAAATGTAGGTTGAAGTTACCATATCCAAGTAAGATGGATGTCATGCAAGCAAGTACAGAACAACCCATCGCATATACGTTATATTTCGCCATATTGAATTCTGGTTTTCGGCGACGGTTAGTAAGATAAACCAACAATTTGCAACTATTATAAATCGTCCACAGCGCTTACGCCGTGAAACTTTCTCAATGATAAAAAACTGTCGTAAATATTTATTTATTATTTACAGCTTTTTTATGCCAGAGGTAAATTATACACAAGTTTCCAAACCCGGGGATCTACAAAAAGTCGCAAAGTCGTCGCAAGTAACCAGATTGCTTTATTGCTTTTTGTTTTTTCTTTTTGGCTTGGATTGTAACCACCGTTTCCACCAAGTTATATAGGGGGCCCATTTACTAAGTTGAGACATTTTTTGTTATGCCATGTATTCTGTAATGAGGAGTAGAGAGTACATCTAGACGATAAAGGGGGGATAATAATATTCAAACACATTTAAAGTTGACCGTTTGAAACCACAAATTTGCATTAATTAATGGATGATAGAGAGTGATTCACGATTTTTGTTAGATTGGATAAATTCAAATAATCAAGTAGTAAATTATAGATCAATGTTAATTTGTACTCCTTCCAACTTAGAAAAATTGACTCACTCCCTCTTTCCAAAAATACATATATATATAGTAAAATTACACCAAGGTGATAATCGTGTTATTTTGTCTCTCAAATAAAAATAATTAATTACTGTTACAAAACATATAAAATGAGAAATTTGAAGTTATATAATAATGCATTATATTTGGATCCCATATCTTCCTAAGCCCTTCAAGTTTAGGTATGCTGATATTACTTATATTTAATGATGATCATTTTTTTTTCTCGATACCACATAAATTATATTGTGAAAATTCTTTTTTACATTAATAACTTTTGTCCGTTTTTGAACTTACCCTACAACCTTTTTTTTTTTAATTTCACACTAAAACTTTTAGCAAAACTTTGACGTTACACTAAAAATTGACGGCCGTTAATTAAGTTTGTATTTTAAATCACACTAGAGCCTTTTAAAAAACTTGCGCCCGCTACAAAACCTTTTTCCAGTTTTTTAAATCACACAAAAACCTTTCTTAATTGGTTTGAGTTATCAAACTATTTGTTCGCATGAATTGTTTGGGGTTGCTCGTCTAGTGGTGGTTGGATTATGCATCGTATTCGCCGTGACTTTTGCTTTTTGCAATCAAATTCGTCTTAGAATTTGTTGGTTCAGTGTAGAGATTTAAGGCAGTGCATATGTGCCACTGTTAATTGTGTATCTTCTTGTGTTTGGATCTAAAAAATGACACAAAGCTACTCATATATGTGGAACGGGCATATATTTTTTTGTGCCTTCTTTTTTGTAATTTTATTGAACCAACTAGGAGGGATGTAATTTTAAGAGAGTTCAAATACCTATAGTTTTATAAATAGAAGAAAACATATGAATGTCAATTAATATACTAATAAATGTTATCATTTATAATCCGTGTACTCTGTAATTTGACATTCACCTAATAATTATGTAGTATCTTATTGTTATATTTATCGTAAAAGAAAATTATTGTTATATTTAGCAAACAAAGGAAGAAAATGTGTTTGGTAGACAAATACACTAGTGTATCATATTTATGGAGTGAGTGATAAGAGTTGATCATTCTCTTTTAAGTTTAATGGATGCTCGTTATATTGTCTCAAGTGATATGTATTTTGGGATTAAGTTCAATGCATAATAATAACAATAACGACGACGCCAACGACATTAACAATAATTATATGGAATAGCAAGTTTGTTGTTTAGCTTATGTGGTTGTAAAGTAAAGTGTCGTTGTTGGTTTGTGACTCGCATTGTAATCCTTGTTTTCCGGAACAATTCTGGTATTCCTTTGGTTGGAATAAAATTTTAAATTTTTCAAAATAATAATAATTATTATTATATAGAAAGGTTCTGGTGGTGAGTACAAGTTTTTTCAAAGGTTCTGATGTAATTTAAAAATAAGTTAACGGTAACTTAACTGCCATCTAACCTTTGTGTAAAGTTAAATTTTTTATAAACCTTTTGGTGTAAAATGAAAAAAAATAAAGGTTATAGTGTAAACTCAAATTAGCCCAAAAGATTTTAGTGTAAAATTTTTTTTGCTCAATTATATTAAACTAGCTAAATTAAGGATTGCATGTGTGTTAACCTTGTTTAGCTACTAAACGAGGGGTTCAATGTGTTCGAGTCTTTAGACAAGTACAAAACAAGCCATGACGGGCAAACATCCCAAACAAAAAGACTGTTGGTCCAGATAACGGCAAAGGAAAAGACTGGGGGGGGGGGGGGTTGAATAGTCTTTTACAACTTTTGTCGATAAACACAATTTCTCAGATATCTGTGAAGATATCTGATACATAATTTCAGAGAGCGGAAGACATTTCTGTGACAAGTGCACGTGCAAAGGCAAGATATAAGTGTGTAAATACTTAGCAAGGTAAATAAAGCAAGTAATAAGTTGCAGAAAGTAAAAAACACAGATCTTTATAGTGGTATCTGAGGGTGGCGTAATCCCTAAACTAATCCACTCGCCCTTTCTCAGGACTTGAAATTCACTAAGATAGATATTGATTTCTCTTTACAATAAACCTATCCCTTGATTTCCTTTTACACTAGGTTCCCAACCAAGTGTTCACCCTAAGTTATTCCCCGGCTTTCTCAGCCAAGTACTTCATGTACTCAGAAACCTTTGAGCTATTCCTTAGTTTCCCAAACTAAGTACTTCATATGCTCAGTAACCTTGGAGTTATTCCTTAGTTTCCCAAACTAAGTACTTCCTATACTCCACGCCGTTTAAGGTGTTGGTTAAGGTAGTTTGTCAGGTGAGTAGGCTTAATAACTTTCTCAGTTATGTAGGAATATCTATAGAACAAGAATCACTTAACACACTTCACAATGTGTGGTGATATGTTCTTTACTGACCCATGTCTATGTTAAATGTTCTAGAGAATGAAACTTAGATACTTGATCTTTTGATTCAACTCCTTCACAGATAGCAATGCTTGTTAAGGATTAGGACACTTAGAACTTTCGTGCTACTTAGAATTCAAGAGCTTGGTCGCAACAGTAAGCTAGTGAATAAGTAGATTGAAGGCTTGTATGCTTGCAAGAATAAGTTCGTAGATGTATGTTCTTGGTGTGTTCAATGTGTGTTCAAGCATTCTAAGTGTTGATATTTATAGTTGAAAATCATGCCGTTTGAATAGTATCCGTTAGGCTTAATGAAATTCAAGCTATTGATATCTATAAATAGTACTGCAGAAAACGTTGTATCTTTTCAGAGATTTCCTCTTTTGTTCAGATGTCTCTGTCTGCGCATTTATTGCATTGTACTATATTTGTCCTGTAGTGCCAACGGAACTATGCATGCTTTCTGAAGCATTGCATGTCCCTTTCCAGAGACCTTCACATCTTCAGATACCTGTTGTAACATTGTTTCCTAGAAACGTAGTTTTATCTAGGGTATCAGAGTGTGGATATCTGTGGGCACTTTTCCTCGTTCAGAAACCTTGTGTTTACAGATATCTTTTGCAAAACTTGTTTATTGAAAAACACTTGTTTATTCAAGATATCTGGACATAGGTATCTGATGACCTTCGTTTTCAGCAATCTTGTGCAGACTTTAAAACTTCAAAATTTGTTGAACTCTCCTGCTGGATGCCTTCTTCTTGGTCTTCTTCAAAGATATAAAAATTACATTCAGAGACCTAACATCCTATACAAGATTTGCTAGACTAACATACTTAGTGATTTTCCTCTTTTACAGTGTTCAAGTGAACCAAGAGTACAAACCACCTTTCCGAGCTAAGATACGTCATTATGTTGCTGATCAAAATCTATACAGATATTCCTAACAATTCTCCCTTTTTGATCAGTCAACGATGACTATCTTTAAAACCTATTACAACTTGGAAGAGGGAACAATCTAACACTTAATCATATCTTATGATCTTTTCAAATCATTTTAATTAAGTGCAGAAAGTAAACATCAACCAAATCACAAGGTGTGATATTTGCTGACAAGTTATCTTTTTATAGATTGATATCTGAGAGTAGGTTCATCAGATATGTTACAAAGAAAGTTCACAGATAACTTAATAAATAAAACATATTACAGCACAGTCAGCAAGATACAAATTAAACACTTAGTTAAATTAGGACAACGGGAGTAACCAAGCTCCAAGTAGACATCCTAATAAACTAATCTTCAAGTCTTCAATCAGCAGATCTATGGATCAATTTGTAAATTTCCTATCCCCAAACCTTTTGATATCATCTGAGTAGTCATAACTATCATCTCAGTGTTTCTAGCAAATCCACATACTTCTTTGTAGGTTTTGGTGGGATTTTTCTTGGCAAATTGTTTGACCCACAGATACTTTCCCCATTTCCAGGCATGCTCAATTCTGATATCTGATAGCTTGAAATATTCATATATGATCCTCAGATATTTGATGTCACCCTTGTATTGATCTTCAGTCATGTAGAAAGACTCATAGGGTTCCACAACAAGTCTTGCTCTTGTGCCTGTTCCAGTGATGTTGGGAATTCTGTGCACATCATCTGGTTTTCCATAAGGACAATCATCAGAGAGGTCCTTCTTCATGGCTTCTATTCTCTTGATTACTTCAAAATCAAACCAGGCTTTGATGTGGTTGGTGTTAATCAAGACTGGCTTGTCTTTTCTCCATGCCATGAGTTGTTTATGGATTGGTTCTGGAAAATTTTCATTTACCAGTAAATGCTTGAGTTCCAGAATCCAGTAGCCATTCTTCTGATTAATGCACCTGTAGACAGAGGAGTCATTGTTGGTCTTCAGATACTCAATCTTGGCTTCTTCAGGCCTGAGTGGTAGTTGAAGTTTTCTTTGTTCAGCTCTCAGCCTGTTCCTCCTTTGCCTTGAATTCTCCCTTGGGGAATTGCTTGAAGAACCACCCTGGATTGACTTGGTATTTCCAGAGGGTATTTTAGCTACTAAAGGCTTTGCAGCTATGGGCTTTGATAGGCTATCAACCATTTTTCTTTTTCTGTGAAGAGGAGATTCAACTTCATCAGTCTCTTCATCATCATCATCATCATCAAGATCAATTCTTGTGAAAATTTTGTAGCCTTCTTCATTGCCCTGGGATTTGATTTGTCCTTCTTCTTCTTCTTCTTCTTCTTCTTCTTCTTCTTCTTCTTCAGAAGACTCTTCAATGCCTCTTACTTGGCTTCTCCTTGGATCCTTGGTACTCCTTGGAGGTTTCTGTGCCCTGGCCCTTGTTGTCATTCCTTTTTCAGAACGTTGCTGAGTAGTGTCCACTATCTGTAGAGCAGTCTGACTGGAGGAGGGCTCATTGATTCTGAGTGGTGGTTGGGAAGATTTCTTCTTGTTTCCTCTTCCTTTCTGAGCGCTAGATCCTTCCCTTTGTCCTTGATATCCTTCCCCCCTTAGTCATTGTTGACTGACTCAGTGTCACAAAGGATTCTGAGAGTGACTCAAAATTCCTTTGCAGATAGTTGTAGGCAGCAACCAACTTTTGCAATTCAGCCTGCAGCTCCTGATTTTGTTTGATAAGTCCTGTTTCCTTATCAGTGAGCTCTGCCAGTGGGCCTTGAGTAGCATCTGCTTTTCCAGCAGCATAGCTAGCCTCATTGAGGGCTTTTTCAGCAAGATTATTGTCATCATCCCTTACCATGCCTAGGTCTCTTTGAGCAATGACCAAGCTTGTTGTTCTCTGAGTGATTAACTCAGTGAACTTCATTTCAGCAGGGAATGATGCAATTACTTCTTCATTTTGATGAGACAACTCCTTTCTTAGAGTTGCCAGAACCTGGTATCTAGCCATGTAATCATGGGAGTTGAGATTTGGTTTCTTATTTAAGCTTTGAGGAGATATCAGTTTTCTCTTTAAGTGAGAAACTCCCAAGTGAACATTTGCATGTTCTGCGAGGGTTCTGTCTTCTTTATCATCTGAGTCTTCATCCCAGTGATCTTCATCCTCTTAGGCATTTTCATCAATATTTTCTAGCCCAGCAACCATCTCAGAGATGGGATTCTTTCCTTTCAGTGAGGAGGATGGTACTTCTTTTAGTGATCCAGCCTTAACATCATGATTGTCTTCAGATACTTGCTCAGTATCTAATTCTTCAGCAATTGCCTGAACAGCAAGATGGAGTTCTTTCATCTCAGCACAAGCTTCCATTTCCTTGATGGTTTGATCTTCAATCATTTGGAGCTTTGCTTTGGATTCAGCTATCTTCTATTCCAGTTGAAGATTTAGCTATTGTTCTTCCTCCAACAACTGTTTGAGTTGAGCAACTCTGGCTTGTGCATCCAATATTTTCTGAGTGTTGCCCTCAGAATGCTCAACTACTTGTTCAGTAGAGTCTTTTTGTTGGGGAGATGGATGTGTAGACTTTTGAGGAGATGGAGGAGGGGAATTTTGTGAAGTCCTCTCAGTGTGCTTTTCAGCAACTGAGGCATTGTTTCCTTGTGCAATCCCTCCTGTCCCTGGTGCAGGGGCATCATCATCATCCTTTTTGTCATTATCATCCTTGTGATGGTCAGAAGGAGGTTCTTCAAAATTATTCTCATCTGTTTCCTCCTCATCTTCAGAAAGTAGATTGATCACTTCAGGAAGTGTGACCAATTGCCCATTTACTTCCTCTTGTTCAGAGGGTATGCACTGTAGGGACTTGGGCAAGATTGGCTTGAATGCCATCTCTATTCTGGTCTGACCATCTGCCTTTTCAAAGGTTTCAATTAGCTTGTGTGCTACTTCCTTTATGAAGTTCTTATTCATCAACGTGGCAAATGCGTATTGCTCAGTTGGAAACATTGCATGCACATAATTCTCCAAGTCAAATGCTCTTGCTCTTCTAGTAGGGTGATCAGCGACCCTTGTGATCTCAAACAGATCAGAGCATCTGAGTCTCTGCCATTTCTTGAAACACTTTAGATGCTTTGGCAGAGTATGAACCTTGAAGAATGGAAGTAGGTCCTTGTTCAAATCTTCAGGGACCACTAAGGCACTAGCTTGAGCCTGAAAGAGAGAGTTTTGAGTTAGTTTCAATACTTTAGTAGATATCTGGGTTCTAGAGTAGTCAAGTATCGGTGTTACCTGTGCAACAACAACATGCTCAGAAGGTTGGACTACTGAGGTTCCAGGTGCCTCAGATAGCTTGGTGTGAGGAGGAGACTTGGAAGTCTGATCCTCAACATCCTCTCTTTCTTTTTGAACCTGAGAATAAAATGAAACATAACACTGAGAGATTTATCAGGAGAGAAACACTAAGACAATTTGATATCTAAGATGTCAATTGCCTCCACAGTAGGAGGATCAGATACTTGTCTCTCAGAAACTTGTACAGTTTCTGGTTTTCTCTCTAGTGATGAAGGTTTGGTGGCCTCATCAATTTCCATTGGTTGAGGGATTGAGTGGGCAATTTTCCAGCAACTTCTACTTCTGTTTAAGCATGTGAGTAGAAAGTGTTATGTTTTCAGAAAAATGATCAGAGTAACATTGTGAAGAATATATATATCTGAGATATATACCTTGTCAATAGAAGGCTCAGATACTTGTTCCTCAGAGACTTTGTGAGTCTCTGGTTGATTCTCTGATGCGTCAGGCTTCTCAGCCTCATCATTTTTCTTCTCAGTTGGAGCCTATTAGAAACGAACACTTAGTTAGTCAAGTGTGTATAAAAGATATCTGAAAAGTCATGTCTTAAGAAACTATTTTCCACCTGTAATACAGGCTCAGGTTCCTTAAGTGGTCAGGCTATGGTAGCCTCCTTTTTAGTCTACGAGGCAAGCTTTGCAGCTTCCTCTTGTTCTTTCTAATTCAGCCTGTAACAAAGAAATTTTTGTAAGTAACAAGATTTATAAACATAAAATATCACAAGTAGAGAGTTAAACCATTCAGCTACCTGAGCAATGTCAGGCTGATTGGTCTCTGGAACTTGTGACCCTTCTATGCTTTGGTCTTGTTGATCCATTTCAGATTCTTTGTTTGAAGTTTCAGGTACTTCAGACCATTCCTGAGTGTGCAACTCAGTTACCTTCCCTGGTTGATCATTTTGAGCAGATGCCTCAGTTTGATCCCTCTCATTGAGTTGGGGCACCTATACTTTTACAAGATTTTCTTCAGCAAGGAAAGATGCTGGTATCTCATGCTGTAACTCAAGTATCATCTCAACAGCATCCACTATTGGCTATTGTGGTTGGTGTGGTGATTCTGATCTGGATGAAGAAGGTGATGCTGTAAGGGGCCTATCCAGATCTGCTTGAGACAGATTTTTAAGTGTTGAGGCAATGGAAGTATCCTCCAACACTAAGTTGCCACTCATCAGAGCATCTTCAATGTGCTTAAGTGTTACTTGCTCTGATGGTGTGTTTTGTCCAGTGACCTTGGACACAGTTACTTCTTCAACAACATTTAAACTAGTTGCCTTCTCAGCAACCTCTGCACTCGTTGCTCTTTCAGGAACCTTGGGGATTATGGCTTCGCCCTCATCTTCAGATTCCTCATCGAAATCTGGGACTAAATTATCAACAATCCATGCTGCTTCTGCAGAGAGAGATTGAAGTTTCTCACTGCTTTTATCAGTATTGATAAGTTAATCAGCAAGGCACTCTGCAGCATTGATGAGTTCATCAGATGTGGTCTTAGCAGCATTGATGAGTTCATCATCAGTGGCGGCAGATATCTGAGAGTCGACATCCACAATGGGTATGTCTACTGATTTGCCAGCAGACTTCTTTCGTGAAGTTATGGGCTTTTTGATCGCAGCGGAACCCTCAGATACCTCATCAGTCTTTCATTTCTTGGAACGTTTCTGAGATGCAGTAACCTTTTTCATCATGTTTGTATACTCATATTTGTAGAGTAGGTTACTATTGGCAATGTCTGCCATCTCTCTGAGCTCAATGCCAAGGCACTCCAGTAAGTAGCATATCTTTAGTCCATAGCTTACTGTGGCTTTTGGCTCAACAAGGCCCTAACGATTTTAGGATCAAAGCCTTGTATCTTCTTCACAAATTTCATGAAGGCGTACTTCCCCCAATTAAAAGGGTTTTCCAGCCTTTTGTTTTGTTGATTCAACAAGAACGTCATCATCCAGCGTTCTTGGCTTATCTGGTCAGCTCCTCCTTTTAGACCATCAAAGTATCTGTGAAGGATACATGCCAACACATCCCAGTTACCAGCAGATGTCTGGTTCTGATGTCAGCAAGTTTGAAGTCGATCGGTGTGTCTGGCTTGTCAAGATCACACACATCATTGAGAGCTTTTTGACACCCTCAAGGGGATCTTCATCCTTGGTGTCAATTTCAAAATCCTTTCCAAGATTTTGAAGTTCAAATAGCTCACAAAAAGCTGTTTCGTCCAACAGGATTTCCTGTTCTTGGACTTTAGTCTTGATAGACACTGTCTCAGTGCCTTCAGAGACTTTGGAAATAATTGTGGAGTTGTGGTAAAACTCTAGGACATCCAGTGAAGAAACTCCACTGGGAAGAGTAGATAGAAAGCCCTTGATTTGTGCCTTTTCAAGCATATCAAGTACCAACTTTCTGTCAGCCTGGTTTTCTATTGCAACTACAAGGTATTCCTCAATCATGGAACCACCCCAAATCATCCTGTGATTTGAAGTTCAATGATGAGGATTGAACTCTCCAGTCAACCGTTTGTTTGTTATAACCAACACTGGTGCTTGCTTTTCATGAGTACCAGAGGTAGTAGCTTGGGATTTCTGAGTGGAAGCACGTTTGGGAGCCATCTCTTTAAATAGTAGTAGTTTTTGAATATTGGAAAGATATTAGGGTAAAGGATTAGTAATTCTTTGCTGGAAAAACTAAAAAGGAATCAGTAGTTGCAGAGAAAATTGCAGGGAGATTTGAGAGTATTTTGCAGTTTTTGTGCAAGGGCAAATGTAGGATTAGGCGAAAGTGATTTCTTTTGCCAAAATCCTATATATATAGCATTTTACTCTCAACAGACATATACATACAAATTGATTTTGTACTTATGTATCTGTGCAAATGCAGATAGGCGTGGGTAAAATTCATTTTGCATTAAATGCTTATTGGGCCATGTCTGTGTTTTTACAGTCCACAATTTTACTGAGAATTGATCTCGTCTGTTAAGATCAAATGCACATTTCATCAAGGGTCAGGATTGCTTCTTCAGCAATGATCACAATCAGTAATTGTAATTGTGCCCAATTAATGAAATTTTGCGTAAGGCTTTCTGAATCACAACTCTTTTCTGTGACTAGGGGACAGTCTTTGGACTTATGTAGTTAGTTCAGAGACTGTGTGTAACTTAACATATAAAGGGAAAGATACAAAACACCAGAGATGTAGTTGACTGAATACAGTTGTACCACATTTCTCTTTTGTGTTCCCCCTCACTAGGTGATCTAGATAACTGAGTACCTGTCTCAGAAATCTTCAAATAGATAATTTACCCTTTAACCTTTGATATCTGAGTACCCGTCTCAGATATATATATTTTTGCTATGTGTTTCTCATTTTGTCTTTGATATTCTGGATTAACGTTCCAGATATCTTATCTCTTCTTTCTGAATTTCTGTCTCAGAGATTAGAACTTTTCAGTTCCTTTGGTAGCTCCATTTACCCAAGAATATGTCTCAAGGTTAAGAACCTGCTTTCTTGCAAAGGTTTTGTAAAGATATCTGCAAGTTGATCTTCAGTACCAATCTTGAGTATCTCTATATTGCCTTTTTCAACATGATCTCTAATGAAGTGGTGTCTAACATCAATGTGCTTTGTTCTTGCATGAAACTTAGGATTCTGAGTTATGGCAATAGCACTTGTGTTGTCACAAAAAATCGGTGTTTTCTCTTTATTGATCTCATAATCTCTGAGTTGTTGTTGTATCCACAATATCTGTGAAGCGCAACACCCAACAACAATATATTCAGCCTCTGTGGTAGATGTGGTAACTGTTTTGGTTCTGGCAACACCCAGCACCAAGAAATTGACAAGTTCCTGAGGTACTTTTTCTATCAAGCAATGATCCAGCATAGTCAGCATTAGAATAGCCAACTAAACTCAATCAATTGTCTTTTGGATACCACAATCCAACTTCTACAGTACCCTTTACATACCTTAATATTTTCATAGCAATGTTGTAGTGTGATTGCATTGGATTTGTCTGAAATCTGGCACACACTCCAACTGCATATTGAATATCAGGTCTACTTGCAGTGAGGTACAGTAGAGACCCAATCAATTTCCTATACTTGTGTTCTTCAACACTCTTGTCAGATTCAGTATAGGTCATTTTGGTTCCAATGCTCATAGGTATCTTAGCATTCTTTTCAGAAGGCTTTAGATTAAACTTGTTGAGCATATCCTTTGCATACTTTGTTTGACTAATGAATATTCGATCATTAAGTTGCTTGACTTGCAATCCTAGGAAGTAGTTTAATTCTCCTATCATGCTCATCTCAAATTTACTTTTCATGAGCTCAGCAAAGTCTTCACAAAGTTGCTTGTCTTTAGATCCAAATATAATGTCATCAACATATACTTGAACTAAACGTAGTTTCCCTTTATGGTTCAAAGTAAAGAGTGTTTTATCAACATCTCCTTTCTTGAAGAAACTTTCCACCAAGTATTTGGCTAATGTATCATACCATGCTCTCGGAGCCTGTTTCAGTCCATATAGAGCTCTCTGAAGCTTATACACCATTCTACATTCCGTGGAAACCTCAAAGCCTGGTGGTTGTTCAATCAGCAAGTTCACCGTTTAGGAATGCACTTTTAACATCCATCTGATAAACTTTAATGTCATTATGAGCTGCAAAGGCTAGAAATAGTCTAATTGCATCCAATCTTGCAACTAGAGCATATAACTCGTCAAAATCTAGTCCTTCTGTCAGGGTGAATCCCTTGGCAACCAACCTTGCTTTGTTTCTGGTTATTTCACCAGACTCATTCATTTTATTTTTGAAAACCCACTCGGTTCCAATTACAGATATTCCATCAACAAATGGAACCAGTTTCCAGACTTTGTTTCTCTCAAATTGATCCAACTCTTCTTGCATTGCGGAGATCCAATCTTGATCCTTTAATGCTTCTTTTATAATTTTAGGTTCAATATTTGAGATGAAACATCCATAAAGAGAGTCAGAAATTGCTCTCCTAGTTCTAACTCCTTGGTCTAAAGGACCAATCACATCCTTGGTTGGATGATTTCTTATCCATTTCATAATGGGTTTTGAACTAGTAGTATCAATATCATTTTGATCTGAATGTGAATCAATATGATCTTGATAGGATACTTTTGCAATATCTGAAATATTTGGCACATGGGAAATGCCATGGATATCTGACACTTTTTCAGTGTTAGAGATATCTGGAATTTGATTTTCAGCAATCTCATTCTCAGAAACCTCTTCATGATGAAGGTTCTCAGTGACCTGTTCCATTTCTGGAATTCTCATAGGAAATTCTTCATTATGTCTTAGAGTCATCTGGTTCTTACTAAGCAATGGTTGCTTTTCATCGTCAGAGTAATACTCTAAGTGAATGACAGAGTTGTTTCCTTTTGAGGATTCTTCTTCAGAATCTTTAATCATTAGTTCTTTGAACCTATCCGAGAGTTCTTCATTCAAGAGTACTTTCTTGTTTCCTTCGTAGAAGACTACATGAACAGATTCTTCAATCTTTTGTGTTCTTTTGTTGTAGATTCTGTAGGCTTTGCTATTCAGAGAATAACCAAGAAATACTCCTTCATCTTCTTTTGGTTGAAATGTTCTAAAGTATTCTTTTCCATTGTTAAGAACAAAACATCTGCAACCAAACACCCTTAGATGTTTGATACTGGTGGGGTCTACCAATCAAAAGTTCATAAGGAGTTTTGTCATGGTGTTTGTTAATCAAACATCTATTTTGAGTGTAGCAGGCTGTGTTAACAGCTTCAACCCAATATATTTCACTTATTTCGGTGTCAGAAAGCATTGTTCTTGCTGCTTCTTTTAGGGTCCTATTCTTCCTTTCAGCAACACCATTTTGTTGTGGTGTTCTAACTGAAGATATTTGATGTTGTATACCTTTGCAGGTACAAAACTCTTTTATGTACTGGTTCACAAACTCAGTACCATGGTCTGTTCTGATTACAGATACCTTGTCATTTTTCATGACTTCAAGCTTATTCAGTAAGTTGGGTATCTCAACCCTTGCATCAGATTTATGTTTGAGAAATACAACCCAAGTGAATCTTGAGTAATCATCAACAACAACCAGACCATACTTCATTCCTGCATAGCTAGTTATAGAGGATTCAAAAAGATCCATATGTAACATTTGCAGTGGCCTTTCATTGGAGTATCTAGTTTTAGACTTGAAAGATGTTTTGGATTGTTTTCCCATTTGGCAAGCTGAGCATATACCATCTTTTCTATATACCATTTTGGGTAAACCAACCACCAATTCTTTCTTGGCTAGCTTGTTCAGAGTTTTGAAGTTCAAGTGACTCATTCTTTTATGCCATAGCCAGTTTTCTTCATTGTGACTAGATTGACTCACCATGATACATTCTTCAGTTGTGGCAGATGCCCAGTCAGCAACATAAAGATTTCCTTTTCGCCTAGAAAGCAAGACCGTCTGCTTTGACTCTTTGTTAATTACTTTGCATAGTTTTGACTTGATCTTTACAGTGTACCCTTTGTCTATCAATTGACTCATGCTTGGGAGATTTTATTTCAATCCCTTTAGATGTAGTACTTCAGAGATTGTAAGAGCTACAAACTTCAGATTGCCAAAACCTATGGTTGGATTTTCATCTCCTCCAGCAAATCCAATAATTGGTCCTTTATCGCATTTTCTGTAGTTTATCAGATTTGCTTTGTCTCTTGTCATGTGCGTCCCACATCCACTATAAAAATGCCACTTCAGGTTCTTCCTCAGAGTGTTCTGCACAAGACAGGAAACATGGAGTTAGGCTCTCATTCCAACAATGGAACCTTCTGGATTAAAGATTCTCCCTGTAGGAATCCATTTCTGAATGAACTTCCTTGGGGTATTCTTTTGTCTTGTTGGAACATAAGAAGGAATTAAATGATTAGTGTCATTATCATTTAAAGCTATTTTCCTTCTTGGTGTGTTCCTTGGTGCTCCTCATGGTGCTTTCAGATACCTGTCAACTGAGTCTGCTTTTCAGCAAACTTAGCTTTTCTTACCAGAGTTCTTCTAGCCCTGGCATTCAGAGTGGTCGTAACCTGTTCTTTCTTCCACTTCTGATGATTGCTATGCGCAATCCTGGCTTTCATCCATCGTTCTTGCTCTTGTTTATACCCACGAGCGAGTTGTTTCCCGATGGTTTTATAGCCAATGCCATTTCGAGCACCTGGTGTTGTCTGAGTTCTCTTGTCAGCAGCTTTGCTAGTCACTGGAATGTCTTTCTTTCCAGAAAACGTGATGTTGGAAAATTTGCCTGCTCCTGCAATTTTTCCTTTCTGAGAGACATAGCACTGTGGATGATTACACTTTTCAGTGTTATGTTTCTTAATAGAAATATTCCCAACAGTTTTCTTTTGGACTTATTTTTCCCGCAAAGGTTTGGTCGCGACTGCCTTTCCTTTGTCAACAACCTTAGCTTTCTGACCAATGCTGTAGGTTATTTGAGAACCATTTTGCTGAGCACTAACAGACGTTAATCTTTCGTTACTCTTATTCAGAGTAGTAGAGCTATTTGTTTGTGTCTCGAGCCCAAGTCCTCCCTTTTTTGAAAGGTCTCCTAAATAAGAGTGCACTTCAGTAAGAGTGTCACTAGCTTTGGCATAGGATTGAAAAGATAGTTCTTTCTTCTTGAGTTCCTCATTTTTCAGAAAGAAGATCTTTATTTTCCTTTTGGAGTATATCTATTGCCTTTCTTTGTAACTTCTCCGTCTCAGATATCTGTGCTTTGAGAAATACATTTTCAGCATCCTTTTTCTCAGATATCTTGAGTAATTGTGAATTTTCCCTCTCAAGAGAATTCTTTTCTTCTTCAAAAATGTCGGCTCTAGCTCGGGAAATTCTGTTTTGTAAAGATCAAGTTCTCTTATGAGATATTCTAAATCTCTGATCTGTTCCTCATTACTCTCATAATTTATGAATTGAGAAATGTTGGTTACCTCGTCAGCCATTAGGCAAGGCTCAATGTTGGATCATTCTGGATAGATCTCCTCAGCAACCCCACATAATTCCCTTTTCTTTTGACCAAAGTCAACCAATTCATGAGTGATGCCACATAATTCTGGAGAAGGTAGTTTGGAGTCATCTGAGTCTTCTTCCTCAGATTCTGACTCAATATCAAGAGCATCCAGTTGGATTTGAATCTTTTTCCTTTCTTCAGTGAGCAAAGCTCTCTGATCTCTCTTGAAGTTTCTTCTATCTTTCTTGTCACCTGTCTTTAGCTTATTGAAACCAGGGCAGTCTCTTTTAAAATGACCAGGTTTCTGACAATAGAAACATATATCATTTCCGATTTCTGCTTCCTCAGTACTAGATGCTTGCTGAGCCGGTTTGTTCAGCGAGCTTGACAGTTGCATATTCTTGTACTGGTGATAGTTTGAGTCTAGATGCTTTTTTAGCTTCTCTTTGGCTTTTCATCTCTCAATCTCCCGGCTGACATATTTTCTCATTCGCTTTACAGCAAGAGCATCTTCCTCAGTCATTTCCTTGGTATCCTTCTTTTCAAAAGTACCTTGTGTTACTAAAGCAACATTGTGAACTTTCGCAGCAATTGTTTGTTCTCTCTAAGTAGTTTCATAGTTGACAGTAGCTAAGTGGGAAAAGAGTTCTACTGGAGTGATATTTGGCATTCCTTCATTGAAATAAAAATACAGAGTATGTTCCCAGTTTTGATTCAAGCTTCTCACGATAGTCTTAACCTTTTCAGAGTTAGAGTATTTCTCACTTTCACCAAGTGCAGCCATTTCACTCATCAGTGTTGTAAATCAGAAATCTAGTTCTTCAAGAGTCTCTGTGGGACCTTGTTTAAAGTTTTGGAATTTAAGCTTCAAAACTTCGAACGTATTTTCCTTTGTTTTCTCAGTGCTGGCACAGATTTCTTCAATCAGTTGCCATGCCACTTTTGTCATTTTTGCACCCCACAGTTTACACTGTATGTGCTCTGGAGTGGAACGTATGATGATATTGCGAGCCTGACCATCTAGTCGATTTCTCTTAGCATCTTCCGTTGTCCAGAGCTCTCTGGGCTTTGGCTCATAAACAATTTGACCAGTAGGTCTTCCACTGGTTGAAGCACCTGTTTGTGAGGAACCACCACTTGGTTCTTCACTAGTGGGAACTCTGTCTCTACCATTGGAAACCTCCATGACCTGCTTGAGTTGTTGAATGACTATGGGGCCATTCTTTATTACTTCGATCATTTCGTCACTAATGGCTTCTAGGCGGAGCATCATGTTGTTCTTCCATTTCTCATAATTCTCTGGCTTGAGAATTAGAGCGTCACTTAAAGACATCCTGCAACAAACACACTAAATAGACAAATCAAGTGTAGGTGAAAAGCAGTTAGTGGGCACTTATCTGGGATCTAGGTTACGTGCAAAAGGCTTGGGAACCTCTTGCTCTGATACCACTTGTTGGTCCAGATAATGGCAATGGAAAAGACGGGGGAGGGGGGGGATGAATAGTCTATTACAACTTTAATCGATAAACACAATTTCTCAGATATCTGATGCTTAATTTCAGAGAGCGGAAGACTTTTCTGTGATAAGTGCATGTGCTCAGCAAGATATAAGTGTGAAAATACTCAGCAAGGTAAATAATGCAAGTAATAAGTTGCAGAAAGTAAATAACACATATATGTATAGTGGTATCTGAGGGTGGCGTAATCCCTAAACTAATCCACTCGCCCTTTCTCAGGACATGAAATTCACTAAGATAGATATTGAGTTCTCCTTACAATAAACCTATCCCTTGATTTCCTTTTCCACTAGGTTCCCAACCAAGTTTTGCCCCTGAGTTATTCCCCGGCTTTCTCAGCCAAGTACTTCCTGTGCTCAGAAACCTTTGAGCTATTCCTTAGTTTCCCAAACTAAGTACTTCCTGTGCTCAGTAACCTTGGAGTTATTCCTTAGTTTCCCAAACTAAGTACTTCCTGTACTCCATGCCGTTTAAGGTGTTGGTTAAGGTAATTTGTCAGGTGAGTAGTCTTAATAACTTTCTCAGTTATGTAGGAATACTCAGAATCACTTAACACACATCACAATGTGTGGTGATATGTTCTTTACTGACCCAAGTCTATGTTCAATGTTCTAGAGAATGAAACTTAGATACTTGATCTTTTGATTCAACTCCTTCACATATAGCAATGCTTGTAAAGGATCAGGACACTTAGAACTTTCGTGCTACTTACAATTCAAGAGCTTGGTCGTAACAGTAAGCTAGTGAATAAGTAGATTGAAGGCTTGTATGCTTGAAAGAATAAGTTCGTAGATGTAAGTTCTTAGTGTGTTCAGTGTGTGTTCAAGCATTCTAAGTGTTGATATTTATAGTTGAAAATCATGCCGTTTGAATAGTATCCGTTAGGCTTAATGAAATTCAAACTATTGATATCTGTAAATAGTACTGCAGAAGACGTTGTCTCTGTTTAGAGATTTCCTCTTTTGTTCAGATGTCTCTGTCTGCGCATTTATTGCATTGTACTATTTTTGTCCTGTAGTGCCAACGGAACTATGCATGCTGTCTGAAGCATTGCATGTCCCTTTCGAGAGACCTTCACATCTTCAGATACCTGTTGAAATATTGTTTCCCAGAAACATAGTTTTATCCAGGGTATCTGAGTGTGGATATCTGTGGGCACTTTTTCTCGTTCAGAAACCTTTTTTTTTCAGATATCTATTGCAAAACTTGTTTATTGAAAAACACTTGTTTATTCAAGATATCTGGACATATGTATCTGATGACCTTCGTCTTCAGCAATCTTGTGCAGACTTCTAAACTTCAAAATTTATTGAACTCTCTTGCTGGATGCCTTCTTCTTGGTCTTCTTCAAAGATATAAAAATTACATTCAGAGACCTAACATCCTATACAAGATTTGCTAGATTAACATACTTAGTGATTTTCCTCTTTTACAGTGTTCAAGTGAACCAAGAGTACTAACCACCTTTCTGAGCTAAGATAAGTCATTATGTTGCTGATCAAAATCTAAATAGAAATTCCTTGCAAAGACTAGGTCTGCCTAGTTTCTCCAAAAGATCTGCCACGTTGTTGCATTCGCAGTAACCAATGTCATCTTGTAATCCTTCATTTGGTCCAAGATTCTTTTAAGTTTCTCCAGTAGTTGAAGATGAGACACATCGGAGCTTGCATGCACATAATGTTAAAAACATAGGAAGATTCAGTTTGGCATTCAACATGATTGAGATTATACATGATTCAGCAATGTTCTCAAGATAGCAAACATTAACTTCTACCTTATTATTGTCCGATATACCTTTGTAACTAGTTGCATACCCCCACAAAATCAGCCTTATTAGTTCTAATCATAATTTCAATTTGAAAGAATTAAAGGACCGGAACTTTGTACTTCTAACACTATTAAGAACATGTTAATCAAACAGTTAAAGAGACGCAGACACTGACCAAATAAAAGATCACTGTTATGAACAATGTTGTCCTGACAGTGATACTACTTAAACACAATAAACAATCAGAACACATTGGCGTATAACTATGAAGACCAGAATAACTTTGAGAATCTGGAATTTTTAAATTGTGGAGTAACAGTCACAGTTAAGTCAACAATGTATATAACTCAAATTACCAGTGATGAGCAGAACTTTCAGATTTCAGCACAACAATAACATACATCATCATAAAGTAAGTGTTGAAGAACAAAAAAACTTTTACCAGGTATATAAATATACCCATCGTGCCTTTGGCGAAATATCCATTATCAATGAAAGCGGATTTACAAAAACTAGGTTTAAGTTTTCTTGACTCGAAAGCTAATCTCACAGACTGAAAACTTAAACTGTACAAAGTTAAACGGCGAAATAGCAAGGCACTATACCAGTTATACTCACCACTAAGATATCGAGGTTACACACTCGACGTATAGAATATAACTTAAAGTTTAGCTAAAACACAATACAGAGAGTAAAATATGAATGTAGACGACTAGCTTTATTCTTGCGCATCTTCAAACTGTGAACCATCTCTTGTATATATAGTGTCTTGAAAGTCCAGAAGAGATGATTCATAGATCTTGTTTCCTTGTATAAGATCTTCCCTTATAATCTCAGATTTCCTTCTTTACAATAAATTGCCTTCCGTCTTTAGATCTTCAAGATCTTTCATTCTTTCTTCAAATCTCATTCATTCCTTATTCGATGCATACCAAACCTGTTCCTATACCATAATCAACAATCCAAAATCGTGGAACTAGGTTAAGTTAGTGAATAAATGCAATCCTGAATAATAGAAAATAGGGTAAATTACATCCACACCCCGTCTTAGATTTCGTTATTACACATGGATACCCGTTAGTCAAAGAATAACATGCAAGTCCAGAGCAATAAAAATCAATTACATCTATGTCCACGAATTTGACTTTTGGCGATTTAAAAGCTGGAAAGTCCATTTTTGCCCCTGTTCAATTATCAATTTTTAGGAATTGCCAAACAGCCTTAATTAAAACTGAACTTCTATATGTTTACATATAATTGAATTATGACCGTTATTTTTAAAAAAAAACTAGTTGTTTGGAAGTTAATTGGAGGCAATTTGTACACCAAAACATGCCATTTTATCATGTTATTTCAGATTTTTTCACTACAAGTATATACGTGTTCATATATATTACGTTGGCTGAGTATCAAGCACTATGCAGTACATTTTATATATAAGTATTATTTCTGAAAATCATATTGTAAAATAACTTTTTCATGTACTCCCTCCTATTCTTTTTATAAAATGTTTTGACTTATTGACTATTTGGTTAATATAAATTTTTTTAGAGATTCTACCATGTGATTTTGTGTTTTCATCATTTACTATACATCTAACCCATTTATTTTATTGTTATCCATTTATTTTTTGTTGGACTTTACAAAAAGCAAGGATAATTCTCATATTCCATTGGTGGATTTATATTTATCCAAGACACCCACATTTTTGTTTTCAATATTTCATCAAAAACTATTGATGAAGTATAAGTTGTCTTAATTTGTGTGAAAAATCTAAAACATCTTATAATATGAATAGGAGGGATATTTTGTTAAACAAATGTACATATTAGTATTTGAAAATCCAATTAGTAAAGCATGTACTTAATTAAATAACAATAATAAAATAAATATTCTTTTAGGAAATAATTATTAATTTAAGGGTCCTTAATTTAATTTGGATGCTCGTGAGGTCACATACATACACACGCTGAACGAAAAAACAAAATATATATATCACATACATACACATTGTTGGTCCAGATAACGGCAAAGTAAAAGACTGGAGGGGGGGGTGAATAGTCTTTTAAAACTTTTGTCGATAAACACAGTTTCTCAGATATCTTCACAGATATCTGATACTTAATTTCAGAGAGCGGAAGACTTTTCTGTGATAAGTGCGTGCTCTTTCAAAGATAGGTGTAAATACTTTGCAAGGTAAATAAAGCAAGTAATAAAATGCAGAAAGTAAATAACACAAGTCTTTTTATAGTGGTATCTGAAGGTGGCGTAATCCTTCAACTAATCCACCTCGGCCTTTCTCAGACCTAGAATCCACTAAGACAGATAATTGATGTAACCTTACAAATATCTTCTCTCGATTACTAATTACACTAGGTTCCCAACCAAGTGTTCCCCCTGAGTTATTCCCCGACTTTCACAGACAAGTACTTCCTGTACTCATAAACCTCTTTCCTGGAGTTGTTCCTTAGTTTTCCAAACTAAGTACTTCCTGTACTCCACGCCAATTAAGGTGTTGGTTAAGGTAGTTTGTCTGGTGAGCTTCTTTAATAACTTGTTTAGTTATGCAGATAGCTCTGAGAATCAAGTATACTTAATACACTTTGCAATGTATGGTATCTTGTTCTTTACTGACCCAAGTTTATGATAAATGTACAAGACAATGAATCTCAGATATGAAATCTTAATTCAACTCCATCACAAATAACAATGCTTGTTAAGGATCAGGACACTTAGAACTTTTATGCTACTTAGAATCAAGAGCTTTGCTCGCAACAGAAAGCTTGAAGGTAAGTAGTGTGCTTGAGAGAGCTTGTGTGAGAGTATTCAATGCAAGTTCAAGATGTGTTCAGTGTTCTAAGGTGTGTTCTCAAGCAGTCTAAGTGTTGATATTTATAGATGAATTTGAGTGTCGTTTGAATAGTATCTGTTAGACTTAAATCAAATTCAAACTATTGATATTTGAGTATAGTACTGTAGTACGTTTGTCTTCTTCTTCTTCTTCTTCAGAAGCTACCGTTTTTGTTCAGACATTTCTGTCTGCGCATTCAATGCATTGTACTATACTTTGTCCTGTAGTGCCAACGGAACTATGCATTGTATCAGAGATCTTATACTATCAGAGTTCTCTGAAGCTTTGCACGTTCTTTTCCAGAGATTATCACAACTCCAGATACCACTTGTTGAAACAACTTGTTATAATATATTTCTTTTCAGAAACATAGTTGATGTCCAAGTTATCTGAGTGTAGATATCTGTGGGCACTTTCCTCATTTCTGAAACCTTTTATTTCTCAGATATCTTTTGCAACACTCTTTATTTAAAAACACTTGTGTCTTCAAGATATCTGGCCATAGGTATCTGAAAACCCTTGTCTTCAGCAATCTTGTGCAGTCTTCAAATCTTCAAATCCGTTGAACTTTTCCTGCTGGATGCCTTCTTCTTGGTCTTCTTTAGAGGAATAAAAAATTACATTCAGAGACCTAACATCCTATACAAGATTTGCTAGACTATCATACTTAGTGAGTTTCCTCTTTTACAGTGTTCAAGTGAACCAAGAGTACTAACCACCTTTTTGAGCTAAGATAAGTCATTAGGTTGCTGATCAAAATCTAAACAGATATTAATAACAAATTTCCCCCATTTTGATCAGTCAACGATGACTATCTGACCTATTACAAATCTGGATGAGGAAACAATCCACCACTTAATAATTTTTTATGATCTTTCAATTCATATAATTAAGTGCAGAAAGTAAACATCAACCAAATCACAAGGTGTGATCTTTGCTGACAAGTTATCTTTTATAGATTGATATCTGAGAGTAGGTTCATCAGATACGTTATAATGAAAGTTCAGATAACTTTTACTAGATAAAACAACAATAAGGTACAGTCATCAAGATATAAAAAAATTACATAGTAAATTAGGACAACAGGAGTAACAAAGCTCCAAGTGAACATCCTAACAAACTAGTCTTCAAGTCTTCAAAATCTTCAAGTCTTCAAAACAGTTTCTTGGATCAATCTGCAAATTTCCTATCACCAAACCTTCTTATATCATCAGAGTATTCATAGAGAAGAGTTCTGACAATCATCTCAGTGTCTCTGGCAAATCCACAAACTTCTTTGTAGGTTTTGGTAGGATTTTTCTTGACAAAATGCTTGACCCAAAGATACTTTGCCCATATCCAGGCATGCACAATCTTGATATCTGATAGCTTGAAATAATCATATATGATCCTCGGATATTTGATGTCACCCTTGTATTGTTCTTCATCCATGTAGAAGGACTCATAGGGTTCCACAAAAAGTCTTGGCCTTGTGCCTGTTCCAATCAGATTAGGAATTTTGTGCACATCATCTGGCTTTCCATAAGGACATTCATCAGAGAGGTCCTTCTTCATGGCTTTTATGCTGTTGATAACTTCAAAATCCAACTAGTTTTTTTATGTGGCTGGTGTTAATCAAGAATGGTTTGTCTTTTCTCCATGCCATGAGTTGTTTATGGATTGGTTCTGGAAACCTTGAATTTAGCAGTAAATGCTTGAGTTCCAGAATCCAGTAGCCATTTTTCTGATTTATGCACCTATAAACAGAGGAGTTGTTGTCAGTCTTCACATACTCAATTTTGGCTTCTTCTGGCCTGAGTGGAAGTTGACTTTTCTCTTTCCAGCTCTTATCATGTTCCTCCTTTGTCTAGAATTTTCCTTTGGGGGATTGCTTGAAGAACCACCCTAGATAGACTTGGTATTTCCAGAGGGTGTTTTAGCTGCCAAAGGCTTTGCAGCTATGGGTTTAGATAGGCTATCAACCCTTTTTCTTTTTCTGTGAAGAGGAGCTTCATCTTCATCAGTCTCTTCATCATCATCAAGATCAATTCTTGTGAGAATTTTGCAGCCTTCTTCATTGCCCTGGGATTTGATTTGGCCTCCTCCTTCTTCTTCTTCTTCTTCTTCTTCTTCTTCTTCTTTAGAAGACTCATCAATCCCTCTTACTTGTCTTCTCCTTGGAGCCTTAGTACTCCTTGGAGGTTTCTGTGCTCTGGCCCTTGTTTTCATTGAAGTTCCTTCAGTTGGTTTCTGGGAAGTAGCTACTATTTGCAAAGCAGCTTGACTTGAGGAGGGCTCATTGATTCTGAGTGGTGGCTGGGAAGTTTTCTTGTTTCCTCTTCCTCTCTGAGCAGCACCAGCTCCAGATTTCTTCTTGTATCCTTCTCCTTCTTCCCATTCCCCCTGACTTTGAGGTCCAGATTTGTACAATCCATCCCCCTTATCAGTGACCAACTGCTGAAGTTATAGGCAGTGACCAACTTCTGAAGTTCAGCTTTGAGCTCCTGATTTTGTTTGATAAGTCCATTCTCCTTATCAGTGAGCTCTGCCAATGGTCCTTAAATAGCATCTACTTTTCCAGCAGCATAGCTAGCCTCTTCAAAGGCTTTTGCAGCCAAGTTTTGGTCATCATCCCTAACCATGCCTAGATCTTTCTGAGCAACGACCAGACTGGTTGTTCTCTGAGTGATGAGCTCAGTGAATGTCTTCATTTCTGTAGGGACTGATGCAATGGCGGCTTTATCTTGAGAAAACAACTCCTTTTTCAATTTAGCCAGTACTTGATATCTGTTCAAGTATTCATTAGAGTTGACATTTGGCAGCTTGCTGAATATTTCAGGAGCAATCAGCTTCCTTTTCAAATTAGAAATCACCAAATGCTCATTTCGGTGTTCTGCCAATTTATTCTCTTCTTCATCATCTGAGTCATCAGCCCAGTGATCTTCATCCTCTTGGACATTTTCAAGATTTTCTAGTCCGGCAACCATCTCAGAGATGGGCTTCTTTCCTTTCAGAGAGGAGGATAGTATTTCTTTTGATGGTGATGCAGGCTTAGCATCATGCTTTTCTTCAGATACTTCTTCAGTATCTAGCTCCTTAGCAATGGCATTTACAGCATCCTGGAGCTCTTCGACCTCAGAGTAAGCTACCATTTCTTTCAAGTATTGATCTTGAAGCTTATTAAGCTTATCTTTGGATTTAACTAGCTCTTCTTCCAGTTGAAGATGGAGCTATTGTTCTTCTTCCAACAGTTGTTTGAGTTGAGCAGCTTTGGTTTGTGTATTCAATATCTTCTGAGTTGTTTCCTCAGAGTGCTCAACTACTTGTTCTGCAGTGTCCTTTTGTTGTTGGGAAGATGGATGGGTAGATTTCTGAGGAGATGGACGAGAGGATTGTTGTGATGTCCTCTCAGTGTGCTTTTCAGCAGCTGAGGCATTCTTCCTCTGTGTAATCCCTCCTGTCCCTAGTGCAGGGGCATCATCATCGTCCTTCTTATCATCCTCATCCTTGTGATGGTCAGAAGGAGAATCTTCATAGTCATTCTCATCAGTCTCCTTCTCTTCTTCATCTTCAGAGCCCAGATTGATCACTTCTAGAATAGTGATCATTTGCCCATTTACCTCCTCTTGTTCAGAGGGTATGCATTGTAAGGTCTGGGGCAAAGTAGGCTTGAATGCCATCTGCATTCTGGTCTGACCATCTGCCTTCTCAAAAGCTACTATGAGCTTGTGTGCAGCTTCTTTGATAAAGTCCTTATGCATCAGAGTAGAAAAAGAGTACTGCTCTGTTGGGAACATAGCATGGACAAAATTCTCCAAGTCAAAAGCTCTGACTCTTCTCAATTGGTGATTAGTCACCTTTGTTAATTCAGTCAGATCTGAGCTTCTGAGCTTTTGCCACTTTCTGAAACACTTGAGATGTTTCTTGAGTGTGTGGTTCTTGAAGAATGTAAGCAGGTTTTCTGTTGAGAATGCAGAAACCTTTGGCACACTTGTTTGAGCCTGAAAGAAAGAGTTTTGAGTTAGATTCAAAACTTGTGTAGATATCTGAGTATTTGTGTAGTTAGGTTTCTGAGTTACCTGAATGAATGCATCGGGCTCGGAGACTTGTACTACTGAGGTAGGGGGTTCCTCAGATATCTTGTTATGAGGTGGGGACTTGGAAGTCTGGTCCTCATCAACCTTTCTTTCTGCTTGAACCTGAGATTAGAAACATACACTTAGGAAATTTTATCAAGAAAAATTTTATTGACAAATCAGATATCTGAGAGGTCAATTACCTCCGTCGGAGGCTCAGATACTTGTCTCTCAGAGATTTGTGCAGTCTCTGGAATCATTTCTTGTGATGAAGGCCTTGATGCCTCATCACTTTCCATATGTTGTGAGGATTGAGTGGGCAACTCCTCAACAACTTCTACTTCTTTTTGAACCTGTTATGTAGAATGTGTTAGTTTGAGAAAAATGATCAGAGATTTGTTCTTTGAAGAATATAGATATCTGAATGAAATACCTTCTCTACAGAAGGTTCAGATACTCGTTCTTCAGAGACCTTGGAAGTCTCTGGATTCCTCTCTGAAGAGATAGACTTTTTAGTCTCTTCATTTTTCTTCTCAGTTGGAGCCTATTAGAAACAAACACTTATTAGTCAAGTGTATAAAGCACATATCTGTGTTATATCTTAAGGAACTATTTTCTACCTGTGAGACAGGCTCCTGTTCCTTAAGTGGTGAGGCTATGGAAGCCTCCTTCTCAGATTCTGAGGTAAGCTTTGCAGCTTCCTCTTGTTGTTGTGTTTCTAAATCAGCCTGTAACAAAGAAATTTCATTAAATAACAAGATTTATCAGACACAAAAATATCACAAGTAAAGAGTTAAACCATTCAGCTACCTGAGCAATGTCAGGCTGATTGGTCTCTGGACCTTGTGACCCTTCCATGCGTTGTTCTTGTTGTTCCATTTCAGCTTCTTTGTTTGAAGTTTCAGGTACTTCAGACCTTTCCTGAGTATGCAACTCAGTTGCCTCCCCTGGTTGATCATTTTGAGTAGATGTCTCAGTTTGATCCCTCTCATTGAGTTGGGGAACCTGCTCTTTTGCAGGATTTTCTTCAGCAAGGAAATATGCTGGTATCTGTAACTCAAGTACCATTTCAGCAGTATCCACAGCTGGCTGTTGTGGCTGGTGTGGTTGGTGTGGTGGTTCAGATCTGCTTGAGACAGACTTTTAAGTGTTGAGGCAATGGCAGTATCCTCCAACACTAAGCTATCACTCATCAGAGCATCTTCAATATGCTTCAGTCTTTCTTGCTCTGATGGTGTAATTTGTTCAGTGACCTTGGACACAGTTGCTTCTTCAGCAACCTTTGAAACAGATGCTTATTCAGCAACCTGTGGTGTAGGTTCTTCTTCAGATACCTCTACACTAGTTACTTTTTCATTAACCTTAGCCCTTTTTGATTTCTCTAGGACTTGAGAGATGACTAATTCATCATCTTCATCGTCAGAGTTCTCATCAACATTAGGAACTGATTGGTCCATAATCCCTGCGGTTTTTGCAGATAGGGATTGGTACCTACCACTACTTTCTTTAGCAGCATTGATAAGTTCAACAACAAGGCTTTCGGCAGTAGTCTTGACGTTTCTGAAAGCACTTTCTCTTGCTGAGTCTACTTGTTCAGTAGTCGATACCTCTTTTGTAGCATTGATGAGTTCATCAGCAGTGGCGGCAGATATTTGAGAGTCGACAACCACAATGGGTGTGTCTTCTGATTTGCCAGCAGACTTCTTTCGTGAAGTTCTGGGCTTCTTGGTCGCAACTTTTCCCTCAGATACCTCTTCAGTCTTTCACTTCCTGGAACCTTTCTGAGATCCAATAACCTTTTTCATCAAGTTCGTATACTCATATTTGTAGAGTAGGTTACTGTTGGCTATCTCAACCTTCTCTCTGAGCTCAATGCCAAACTTCTCCAGTAAGTAGCATATCTTTATACCATAGCTCACTGTGGCCTTTGGCTCAGCAAGTCCCTTAGCGATTTTAGGCTCACAGCCTTGAATCTTCTTCACAAACTTCATAAAGGCGTACTTGCCCCAATTGAAAGGGTTTTCCAGCCTTTTGGCTTGTTGTTGCAACAAGGACATCATCATCCAGCGTTCTTGGCTTATCTGGTCAGCACCTCCTTGTAGACCATCAAAGCATCTGTGAAGAATGCATGCCAACACATCCCAGTGAATTAACAGATGTCTGGTTCTGATGTCAGCAAGCTTGAAATCAATGGGTGTATCTTGTTTATCAGTGTCACACACACCATTGTACAGATGTTTTACACCTTCATGGAGATCTTCATCCTTGGTGTCTATTTCAAAATCCTTTCCAAGATTTTGAAGATCAAACAACTTACAGAAAGTTGTTAAGTCCAAAAGGATTTCCTTTCCTTGGACCTTAGTTTTTATAGACACTATTGCAGTGCCTTCAGAAACACAGGATATAATCCTGAAGTTATTGTAGAATTCTAACACATCCAGTGAAGAAACTCCACTAGGAAGAGCAGATAGAAAACCCTTGATTTGTGCCTTTTTAAGCATGTCAAGAATCAGTTTCCTATCGGCTTGGTTTTCAACAGCAGCCGTGAGGTACTCCTCAATCATGGCACCACCTCAAATCATCCTGTGATTTGAAGTGCAATGATCGGGATTAAAGTCTCCTACCAATCGATTGTTCACTATAACCAACACTGGTGCTTGCTTTTCAGCAGTACCAGTGGTAGAAGATTGGTATTTCTGGGTAGACGAACATTTAGGAGCCATCTCTTTATATAGTGCAAGTGTTTGAAAGTCTGAAAGAGATTTGGGTGAGGGATTAGTGATTCTTTGCAGAAAAACTAACAGAGATTTGCAGAGGTTGAAGAATGGTTTTTGCTATTCTTGTGCACGGCAAAATGTTGGATTAGACGAAATTGATTTCTTTTGCTAAAATCCTATATATATAACAACGTAATTCTAACAAACATATACATACAAATTGGTTTTGTATGTATGTCAATAATTAAATGGCGTGGGTAAAAGTTTGTTCGGCATTAAATGCATAGTGGGCCACGTCTGAATTTCTACAGTCCACAATTTACAGAGAATTAATCTCCGCCGTTAAGATCAATAGCCCATTTCATCAAGGGTCACCATTGCTTCTTCAACAATGATCACAATCAACAATTGTAATTGTGCCCATTTAATGAATTTTGGCTATTAGCTATCTGAATCACGTTTCTGTGTGAATGAGAACACTGTTTGTATCTGAGTCTATCTTATACTTGTTGTCTTTTCAAAGTTTTACACAAAGATAGAAATAATACAAATTTCAAGATAGAAGTTGACTGTAGACAGTTGTACTATTCTCTTTTGTGTTCCCCCTCACTGAGTGATCTAGATAGCTGAGTACCCATCTCAGAAATCTCCAAATAGCCATTTTACCCTTTAGCCTTTGGTTTCTGGATACCCGTTCCAGATTCCTCTTCTCTGGATACCCGTTCCAGATTCCTCTTCTTTGGATACCCATTCCAGATTCCTCTTTTCTCTCCTTTGATATCTTCTTCAGATATCTGAACTTTTTCAGTTCTTTGGTAGCTCCATTAGTCCAAGACTATGTCTTAAGGCTAAGAATCTACTTTCTTGTAGTGTCTTAGTGAAGATATCTGCAAGTTGGTCTTGAGTGCCAATCTTGAGTATCTCTATATTGCCTTTTTCAACATGGTCTCTGATGAAGTGGTGTGTAACATCAATGTGCTTTGTTCTTGCATGAAACTTAGGATTCTGAGTTATGGCAATAGCACTTGTGTTGTCACAGAAAATGGGAGTCTTCTCTTCATTGAGTCCATAGTCTCTGAGTTGTTGTTGTATCCACAATATCTATGAAGCACAACACCCAGCAGCAATATATTCTGCCTCTGTGGTAGATGTGGCAATTGAATTTTGTTTCTTGCTGAACCAAGATATCAATCTAGCACCAAGAAATTGACAACTACCTGAGGTGCTTTTTCTATCAAGCAATGATCCAGCATAGTCGACATCTAAATAGCCAACCAAACTCAATCCACTGTCTTTGGGATACCACAATTCAACTTCTAATGTACCTTTTACATACCTCAATATTTTCATAGCAATGTTGTAATGTGATTGCATTGGATTTGTCTGAAATCTAGCACACACTCCAACTGCATATTGAGTATCAGGTCTACTTGCAGTGAGGTACAGTAGAGACCCAATCAATTTCCTATACTTGTGTTCTTCAACACTCTTGTCAGATTCAGTATAGGTCATTTTGGTTCCAATGCTCATAGGTATCTTAGCATTCTTTCCAGAAGGCTTTAGATTAAACTTGTTGAACATGTCCTTTGCATACTTTGTTTGACTAATGAATATTCCATTATTGAGTTGCTTGACTTGCAGCCCTAGGAAGTAATTTAATTCTCCCATCATGCTCATCTCAAATTTATATTTCATGAGTTCAGCAAAGTCTTCACAAAGTTGCTTGTCTTTAGATCCAAATATAATGTCATCAACATATACTTGAACTAAAAGTAGTTTCCCATCATGGTTCAATGTGAAGAGTGTTTTATCAACATCTCCTTTCTTGAAACCACTTTCCAGTAAGTATCTGGCCAATGTATCATACCATGCTCTTGGAGCTTTTTTTTTTTTTTAAAGGTGGATTCAAGCTCCTATTATTAAATAAAAACCATAAACTCACGGGGGTTTATAAGAACCCGTGTACAACTCCAAGAAATTACATAAGAGAAAGTCCAAACTAGCACAAAAGATAACAGAACAAAACTAGTCCATCCTAGAGTTCTTCTAAGCCACAACATGTGATCTCCACAAACAGAAGATGAGAATCCAAGGTCAAGCAGAAAATACTTCTGCGCCACCACTGTTCCAATCATCCAAATTACAATAACAAACCAACAATTTCCAAACCACCCACTCAAGTGCCAACGTGCCAATACTATAGAATGGAACTTCATTTGATATTTTGGCTTTTCCAGGGCTATATTTTCCCGACTTTGACTTTCTTAATACTGCTCTCAACATGGGAAGTGAAGAAGAATAGGAAGCTTTAGTTGAGTTCTTGGTTGTTCTTCCTGTTTTCTTTTCAGGAGGCTATGGAGGGGGACCAATGGCAGGGGTTACCTGCTCCAACAAGGGAGTTGCCATAGAAGAAAAAGCACCAGCCTCATCCAATGGAAGCGGGAAATTGTCTGGCCTCGTACCATCATAAGCATTCTCCCCAAATACTATAACAGGGTCTTCCACAACTACAGGAGAGGGCACAGGTTGTTCCGAGATGTCATCAATAGCAAGAAGGGAATCCAAATCCTTTTCTTGAACCTCGTCTACCATATCAACAGGAAGAGATTCTGACTCACTTTGTTGAACCTCTAAATTTTCCAAAGCCGAAAAATTATTTTTTGCATTCTCAAACAATAAGTCACCTTGGGCTTCATGTCTATCAACACTTCGTTTTCGACGGAATTTCCCAATTGGAGTTGTTCATGTTTCTTTCCACTTCTGAACTTAATTCATGTTCCACATATTTATTGATATTATCCAGCTTAGAGTTGACTCCCTCAGAGGAACCACTTCTTCGATTTAAGTTGTTAACTAATTTCAAATGCGGGTTTTTTAAGAAACAAGCATCTGCCAAGTGACCAATCTTCCAGCAAAAATCACAATACAAAGGCACAGCATCATGAGACACACTAACTTTAACCTACTGACCTTGGAACTCAACAAACAAAGAATCTGGCACAGCCCTTGAAATGTCCATTTCAACTAAAACTCTAGCTCTATCCAATCTGATAAAAGAAGTAGTAGCCGAATCAACTTTCAAAGGTTTACCAAAAGGCTTGACTATTTCAAATAGTGCCTCAGGGTGAAACAGCATAATAGGAATCTGCCTCAGAGAAATCCAAACTGGAACAATAGGAGAATCCATAGCCGCATTAAAAGGAGTCCATTTAGCAAATCTCATTTGACAATTTTCGACATATATGCTTTGTTTCATCCACAGAAACTCAAAGTCATCTTTAACCATCAATCGTATTATCACCGTTTTAGCATTGAAAAAACTAGCAGCAAAACTACCTTTCAAATTTTGAGCTTTGAGAGACTTTGATATTTCTGAAATTGATGGGATGCCATTGAAGAACTTACCAACCAACGTTGTCGAAAACGGCGCAGATAGCTTATCAATCTCATCATCAGAAAATGAGAAATCAGGACAACCATCTTTCTCAAATACAGACTTCTTTGCCACAATTTTCCGGGAATCCGGTCGATTCGAAAAATGAAGAGGCAAGTCTGCGAAATTGGACTGCAGATACCCCTTTAGTGACAATGAGCGGAATAGTGGCTATTACGAGCCTTATCGAACGAATCCGGACACAGGAAGACAAAGATGCAGACGGAGGAGAAACTAGACGAACCATTCTCAGATCTGCAACCGGAGAGGAAAGCAGGCTGGAGAAGAAAACTGACGAGGTGGAGAGAGACCCACTAAGAAACAGTGAGCAGGTGAGAGACTAGGTGGAGAGAAATCCACCGGAACGGCGAGGTGGAGGGGGACCCACTAATAACTCACAAAGAGGAGGCAAGGACGTAAGGTAAACAAGAAGACAAATTGGCACGCCAAAATAGAAACAGTGAGGCGCATAAAGATGCAGGCGGAGGTAGGCTGAGAGATGGCTGTAGTTCTGAGAAGGAGGCGGCGGGATTGTGACTGATTGGGGGAGGTGGAATCGAATAGGGGTGGAGAGCGAATAGGGGTGGTAGAGGTAACTTGAGGTGGAGGGCGGTGAATTGAGAAGGAGGGTGAAGGGATTCAGGTGGAGGGAGGCGATTGAGTAGGAGGAGGAGAGGTGAAAGAAGCAGATCGGAAACTGGAGAAGGAAGAGGAAGGAGCGGCTTGATGAAGAAGACATGAGGAATTAGGTTATTCCTTCAGAGTAAAATTCTAGAGAGAACATATTTTCTATGCTCTTGGAGCTTGTTTCAGTCCATACAGAGCTTTCTGAAGCTTATAGACCATCCTTCTTTCTGAGGAATCTTCAAAGCTTGGTGGTTGCTCAACATAGACTTCCCCAGCAAGTTCACTATTTAGGAATGCACTCTTGACATCCATTTGATAAACTGTAAAGTCATTATGAGCTGCAAAGGCTAGAAAGAGTCTTATTGCATCCAATCTTGCAACTGGTGCATAAGATTCATCGAAATCTAGTCCTTGATGCAGGTGAATCCCTTGGCAACCAACCTAGCTTTGTTTCTGGTTATTTCACCAGACTCATTCATTTTGTTTCTGAAAACCCACTTGGTTCCGATTACAGATATTCCGTCAACAAATGGAACCAGTTTTCAGACTTTGTTTCTCTCAAATTGATCCAACTCTTCTTGCATTGCAGAGATCCAATCTTGATCCTTTAATGCTTCTTCTATAGTTTTAGGTTCAATATTTGATATGAAACATCCATAGAGACAATTTGCATTTTCAGCGATTGCTCTTCTAGTTCTAACTCCTTGGTCTATGGGACCAATCACATCCTTTGCAGGATGATTTCTTATACATTTCATAATGGGTTTTGAACTAGTAGGATCAATATCATTTTGATTTGAATATGAATCAATATGATCTTGATGGGATACTTGTGCAGTATCTGAGATATCTGACACATGGGAAACGCCATGGATATTTGACACTCTTTCAGTGTTAGAGATATCTGGAACTTGCATTTCAGCAATCTCATTTTCAGATACCTCTTCATGATGAAGGTTCTCAGTAACCTGTTCCATTTCTGGAGTTCTCATAGGAAATTCTTCATCATGTCTTAGAGTCATCTGGTTGTTACTAAGCATAGGTTGCTTTTCATCGTCAGACTCATCCTCTAATTGAATGATAGAATTGTTTTCTTTTGAGGATCCTTTTTCAGAATCTTTAATCATCAGTTCTTTGAACCTATCTGAGAGATCATCATTTAAGAGTACTTTCTTATTTCCTTCATAGAATACTACATGAACAGATTCCTCAATCTTTTTTGTTCTTTTGTTGTAGATTCTATAGGCTTTGCTATTCGGAGAATAACCAAGAAATACTCCTTCATCTGCCTTTGGTTGAAATGTTCTCAAGTATTCTTTTCCATTGTTATGAACGAAACATCTGCAACCAAACACCCTTAGATGTTTGATACTAGGGGGTCTACCAATGAAAAGCTCATAAGGAGTTTTGTCGTGGTGTTTGTTAATCAAACATCTATTTTAAGTGTAGCATTTTGTGTTTACAGCTTCAACCTAATAGATTTCACTTATTTCAGTGTCAGCAAGCATTGTTCTTGCCGCTTCTTTCAGGGTCCTATTCTTACTTTCAGTAACACCATTTTGTTGTGGTGTCCTTACAGAAGATAGTTGATGTTGTATACCTTTGCAAGTACAAAACTCTTTTATGTACTGGTTCACAAACTCAGTACCATGGTCTGTTCTGATTATAAATACCTTGTCATTTTTCATGACTTCGAGCTTATTCAGCAAGTTGGGTATCTCAACCCTTGCATCAGATTTGTGTTTGAGAAAGACAACCCAAGTGAATCTTGAGTAATCATCAACAACAACCAGACCATACTTCTTTCCTGCATAACTAGTTACAGAGGATTCAAAAAGATCCATATGTAACATTTGTAGTGGCCTTTCACTGGAATGTCTAGTTTTTTACTTGAAAGATGTCTTGGATTGTTTTCCCATTTGGCAAGCTGAGCATACACCTACTTTTCTATATGCCATTTTGGGTAAACCAACCACCAACTCTTTCTTGGCTAGCTTGTTCAGAGTTTTGAAATTCAAGTGACTCATTCTTTTATGCCATAGCCAATTTTGTGGCCAGATTGACTCACCATGAGACATTCTTCAGTTGTGGCGGATGCCCAATCAACAACATAAAGATTTCCTTTTCGCCTAGCAACCAAGAATGTTTTCTCCTGCAATTCTTCCTTTTTGGGAGACATAGCATTGTGGGTGATTGCACTTTTCAGTATTATGTGTCTTTTCAGAAACATTCCCAACAGATTTCTTTTGTACTTGTTTTGCCCACAAAGATTTGGTTGCAACTGCCTTTCCTTTGTTAAAAACCTTAGCTTTTTGACCGATACTGTAGGTTGTTTGGGAACCACCTTGCTGAGCACTGACAAATGTTCTTCTTTCATCACTCTTATTCAGAGTGGTAGAACTATCTGTTTGTGTGTCCAGCCCAAGTCCTCTCTTTTCTGAAGGATCTCTTAAATAAGATTGTACTTCAGTAAGAGTGTCACTAGCTTTGGCATAAGATTGAAAAGATAGTTCTTTCTTTTTGAGTTCTTCATTCTCAGAGAGAAGATCTTCACATTTCTTTTGAAGATTGGCCAATGCTTCTTCATGTGACTTTTCAGTCTCAGATATCTGAGTTTTGAGAAATGCAATTTCGGCATCCTTTTCCTCAGATATCTTGAGTAATTTTGAATTTTCCTTTTCAAGAGAATTCTTTTCTTCTTCAAAGATTTCGGCTCTAGCTCGGACCATTAGAAATTCTCTTTTGTAGAGATCAAGTTCTCTTCTGAGATGTTCCAGATCTCTGATTCCTTCCTCATCACTTTCATAAGTATAACAAGAGGTTTGTGTTACCTCATCAGCCATTAGACAAGGTTCAATGTTGGAGATATCTGGGAAGATTTCTTCAGCCATTCCACATACTTCTTTCTTCTTTTGACCAAAGCCAATCACTTCATGAGAAACACCGCAAATTTCTGCAGAAGGCAGTGTGGAATCATCTGAGTCCTCATCCTCAGAATCAGACTCAATGTCTAGAGCATCCAGTTGGAGTTGTATCTTTTTCCGTTCTTCAGTGAGCAGAGCTCTATGGCTTCTCTTGAAGTTTCTCCTATCTTTCTTGTTACCTGTCATTAGCTTGTTAAAGGCAGGGCAATCCTTCTTGAAATGACCAGGTTTCTGACAATAGAAATAGATATCGTTTTCGATTTCTGCTTCATCAGTACTTGATGCTTTCTGAGCCGGCTTGTTCAACGAGCTTTGTATATTTTTGTACTGGTGATAGTTTGAGCCTAGATGCTTTTTCAGCTTCTGTTTGGCTTTTCTTGTCTCTATTTCCCGACTGACATATTTTCTCATTTGCTTTACAGCAAGAGCATCCCCAGTCACCTCCTTGCCTTCCTTCTTTTCAGAGGTTCCTTCAGCAACTAGAGCAACATTCTGCAACTTTTCAGTTGTTTGTTCTCTTTGAGTTGTCTCATAGTCAACAGTGGCAAAGTGAGAGAAAAGTTCCACTAGAGTGATATCTGGCATTCCTTGGTTAAAGTAGAAAAACTTTGTGTGCTCCCAGTTATGATTTAGACTTCTCACAATAGTCTTAATCTTTTCTGACTAGGTATATCTATTACTTTCACCAAGTGCAGCCATGTAACTCATAAGTGTTGTAAACCGGAAATCTAGTTCTTCAAGAGTCTCTGTGGGACCTTGTTTAAAGTTTTAGAATTTGAGCTTCAAAACTTCGAACTTATTTTCCTTTGTTTTCTCAGTCCCGACACAGATTTCTTCAATCAGTTGCCAGGCCACTTTCACCGTTTTTGCACCCCACAGTTTACACTGTATGTGCTCTAGAGTAGAACATATGATGATATTAAGAGCCTGACCATCCAGTCGATTTCTCTTGGCATCTTTCGATGTCCAGAGCTCTCTGGGCTTTGGTTCGTAAATAACTTGACTGGTAGGTCTTCCACTGGTTGACGCATCTGTCTGTGAAGAGTCATCGCTTTGTTCTCTGTCTCTACCATTAGAAACCTCCATGACCTGCTTGAGTTGTTGAATGACTATTGGGCCATTCTTTATCACGTCGATCATTTCGTCACTGATGGCTTCTAGGTGGAGCATCATGTTGTTCTTCCATTTCTCATAATTCTCTGGCATGAGAATTGGGGCGTCACTTAAAGACATCCTGCACCAAACACACTAAACAAACAAATCAAGTGTAGGTGAAGAGCAGTTAGTGGGCACTTATCTGGGATCTAGGTTCAGTGTAGAAGTTTTGGGAACCTCCTACTCTGATATCACTTATTGGTCCAGATAACGGCAAAGTAAAAGACTAGAGGGGGGGGGGGGTGAATAGTCTTTTAAAACTTTTATCGATAAACACGGTTTCTCTGATATCTGTGAAGATATCTGATACTTAATTTCAGAGAGCGGAAGACTTTTCTGTGATAAGTGCACGTGCTCAGCAAGATAGGTGTAAATACTTTGCAACGTAAATAAAGCAAGTAATAAAATGCAGAAAGTAAATAACACAAGTCTTTTTATAGTGGTATCTGAAGGTGGCGTAATCCTTTAACTAATCCATTCGGCCTTTCTCAGACCTAGAATCCACTAAGACAGATAATTGATGTAACCTTACAAATATCTTCTCTCGATTCCTAATTACACTAGGTTCCCAACCAAGTGTTCCCCCTGAGTTATTCCCCGGCTTTCACAGCCATGTACTTCCTGTACTCAGAAACCTCTTTCCTGGAGTTGTTCCTTAGTTTCCCAAACTAAATACTTCATGTACTCCACGCCAATTAAGGAGTTGGTTAAGGTAGTTTGTCAGGTGAGCTTGTTTAATAACTTGTTCAGTTATGCAGATAGCTCTGAGAATCAAGTATACGTAATGTATGGTATCTTGTTCTTTACTGACCCAAGTCTATGATAAATGTTCAAGAGAATGAATCTCAGATATGAAATCTTAATTCAACTCCTTCACAAATAACAATGCTTGTTAAGGATCAGGACACTTAGAAATTTTATGCTACTTAGAATCAAGAACTTTGGTCGCAACAGAAAGCATGAAGGTAAGTAGTGTGCTTGAGAGAGCTTGTGTGAGAATATTCAATGCAAGTTCAAGGTGTGTTCAGTGTTCTGAGGTGTGTTCTCAAGTGTTTATATTTATAGATGAATTTGAGTGTCGTTTGAATAGTATCCGTTAGGCTTAAACCAAATTTAAACTATTGATATCTGAGTATAGTACTGTAGTACGTTTGTCTTCTTCTTCAGAAGCTACCATTTTTGTTCAGACATTTCTGTATGCGCATTCAATGCATTGTACTATACTTTGTCCTGTAGTACCAATGGAACTATGCATTCTATCAGAGATCTTATACTATCAGAGTTCTCTGAAGCTTTGCACGTCCTTTTCCAGAGATTATCACAACTCCAGATACCAGTTGTTGAAACAACTTGTTATAATATATTTCTTTTTAGAAACATAGTTTATGTCCAAGGTATCTGAGTGTAGATATCTGTGGGCACTTTCCTCGTTTCAGTTATTTAAAAACGCTTGTGTCTTCGAGATATCTGGTCATAGGTATCTGAAAACCCTTGTCTTCAGCAATCTTGTGCAGTCTTCAAATCTTCAAATCTATTGAACTTTTCCTGCTGGATGCCTTCTTCTTGGTCTTCTTTAGAGGAATAAAAAATTACATTCAGAGAACTAACATCCTATACAATATTTGCTAGACTATCATACTTAGTGAGTTTGCTCTATTATAGTGTTCAAGTGAACCAAGAGTACTAACCACCTTTCTGAGCTAAGATAAGTCATTAGGTTACTGATCAAAATCTAAACATTTATTCCTAACACACATGCTGAACGAAACAACAAAATGGTTCAAGTATTGCTTACAAAAGTTTATACAAGAAAAGTACCAATTAATTCAAATAATTATTATTGGAAATAAAAATTATTCCCCGATTACAAATTAATAAATAAATGTATATAAATGTGTGTGTGTGTGTGTGTAATCTAAGGCCCGTGTGTATAATCTTATCAATAAATGTATATAAATTATTCCTTTTCTAATATATATATATATATTAGAAAAGGTTAGAAAGTAACTAAGGCCTGTTTGGTTTGTCTATAATCTAAAGCTGGTAAAAAAAAAAAACTTTTTGGACCCAGATGTAATTGTTTGACTAACGGGTACCCATCTGTGAGAAGGGCATCTAACATGGGGTATATGCAATTGATCCTAGAAAATAAGTACAGAAACAAAACAGTAACTATTGAGTAAACATTGACAGTTCACTTCTGACGCTGTTATAACAACAGTGCTTGTATCTTGCACTTTCAATGTCCCCCTTTTTGCCTTTGTTCACACAACATCTTTTGTTGTCAATTACTGCACTTAATCGTTAGTGAACAAAGACAAAATAACTCAACATAAATTGATAAGATAAGTTCAGTAAACAATGTTGTATGCAATGTTGAAACAACACGGCAGTCAACACTGCACTTTCAATCTCCCCCTTTTTGTCTTTCTTCACAACACCTTCTCAACACCTACACACAATCAGAACTGCCCCTCAAGAGAATATCTCCCCCTTAATCCCAATTTAGTCAAAAACAAATAACACATTAAGTTAGCACATCAAGTTATCACATAACTTAGCATACTACCAAAGCATTATCCAAAGACAAATTGTTCTAAATATTAGAAAATTACAGACCAACATAAGCGTTTATCATAATAGCCAGGTAACATGCAAACAATTCCCCCCTTGCTGTGATGAAAGAAAACCTATTAGAGTGCTTCGAACTTGAAGTAACCCTGAAATTTGTCCATCCAGGCCTTGAATGTTATCCGAGAGGGCTTGATCACCTGTAGCAACTGGGAGAGGAACATTTGGAGCTGGCAATGTTATCCCAACAACAACTTTAACAATCGTGGGATTTTTAGGTACTTGCTCAACCCAAGAAATATCATGCTACCTGATTTTTCCTAGAAGTTGATGTGAAACACCTAAGGTATGAAACTTCTTTTCCAGCTTATCAGCTTTTCCCTTCTTGAACCCTTGATCACAGATTATGCCATACAATGCAGAAGGGTAGATAAGTTTGCCTTGATCTCCTCTGAACCTGAATGTACGCAAATGTTTGACAATTCTTTTGCACAGATTGAAGTTCATACTAGTCACCATTCAATACAGAAATCTAGCAGCTCCAGAGCTAATAACATTGACATTTGTGCTGTGAAGCAAGTTATGGATGGAAATCCTAAACAACTCAAAGAAAAAGGATATTGCATCCTTAACTCTAAGCTCCTTATCCCACACATTAACAAACCACCATTCAAGACATTAACAACCTCATTCTAGTCAACCCCAAGCTCAGTATCATGTTACCAAGATAATAATTAAACCTAGGAGTAAACTTATACACCTTCCTTCTCACATAAGACTTGGCATATTTCAGAGCATCTCACCAGTCGAAGTTGTCGCAACAGTTGGCTCAATAGGTTCCTCAGCAGTTGCAGCAACAACCTCTTCTTCCTCCATAGACTCGTCACTGGATTTCTGGTCCCATTTTAATTTATTGATGTTCACATTAGAGTCTCACGAATCATCATACCCAGGTTGTGCAACCTCATACAAAGAGGGTTCATTGTCCGAATTTGGGGCTTCCTGTTCCAAATTGATAAGGCCTACTTTCCCCTTGCATAGGAACTTTTTATGGCTTCATTCATGGGAATGAGTCCTTCAGTGTCAGCATTTAAAGGGAGGGATAACCAAATTATCAGAAACCAGTTAAAGCTATCCATCCTATAAAAGTTATCCTGTGTTGTCTTAGTTTCTATACTATATATAGTATTTCTTACCCTAGGTTTCTTTGGAGAAGAAAGAATCCAGTGACCTTGTTGTGATAGATGGGAGGACTGGAGGTTTCTGGAGTGAAACATGGGGTTTTACAGCTTCACCAAGTGCATCATTTATCAGAATATCTGCAGTCAGTATTTTGGACGAAGGAAGGGAGCGGATAAGAGTAAGGAAGGAGAAAGGGTGTGACTTTGGTAATATAAGCCCATGATGGCACATGTTCTCAAAAGTCGCAGTGGTTTGTGTGAAACAAGGTTAGTGTTTTGGTATGAAGAGTTGGGTAAGAACTACCAGTTTAAGAAAGAAAAGTGCACAAGATATCCTTCCATACTATGTAAAGAATGTTAGACATGGATTATAGCAATCTTCGAGGAACAAGTAACCACAAGACACTAAAGAAGATTTTGACATTGAAGCTACACAACATAGACGAATATATCAACATAAACTCCTGGTATCATGATTTAGAAAATTCATTCCTGGTCAAACATCCACTGTTGTCCCAACATTGGTTTACTATTCTCTTGATAGGGTCTACCCGAAAAACGAAAACAATATATAAGACACAACACAAACATCTCTCCCCCTAAATGTAGATACTATCAACCCAGGCTCCCTGACAGAAGGACAAGAGAAGAGAAAGAATACTTCGGAATCAAACTTCACATTGCCATAACACACTTGAAACTTCAAACTTTAATCTGACTCATTTCTATTTTAAGAGAGAGATAGCTCAAGACCAAGACAGTCAATTTTAACGTAAACTAAAACAGAAGAAAATGGTTGAGTGATAATTTCAGAGTTGGTTCAATATAGTCTTAGAGAATATTGGACTAAGATAAGTCGGAAAATAACATACTTGAACAAAACTTTGGCACCCATTGGGCTCTTCTTGATTTGGGCTCTTTTTGGTTGCTTTCTTTGGGCTCTTTTATTTTGCTTCCAACAAATAAGACAAAGTGCAGTTTTAGCAACTGAAAATGAAAAGAGTACCCTCAAACTTTGATTTCAAAAGAGCTTTTCAAGTAATTGTTTCAAGTGTAATGCAAGATCAGTTTGAAACTTTAGTGAGATTGAGAGAGAAGAGACAAATAAGCACAAAAGCAACAAGACACATCACATATTTTGCACAATACTGTTGAGTATGATGTTAAGACTACAACTGTACTTTTCACAGAATCATATAGAATGAAGACCAAGAGATCTTCTCAAACTGAGAATCGTCTCACCATCTAAGGGTGTCATTTGGATTTCATCAAGTTGATTATTTGTTTTTATATGTTCTAAGTCAAGAACTTGCAGGTTCATAAGGTTCCTAAGATAGTGATGTCTAATCTCTATATGTAGTATTCTGGGGTATTGGACATGATACCTAGAGATGTTAAGGTCACTAAGGAAGTCAAAGAACATTAACAAAGTGTCACTCTTTAGACCATAGTCATGTAGCACATTATTCAACCAACTAAGTTGAGTGACATTGTTCCATGCAGTAACATATTCAGACTCAGCAGTGGAAAGGGAAACACAGTTTTGGTTTTTGCTATCCATGATACCAAATTTTTCCCAAAATAAAAATATCCACCACTGGTTAATTTCCTGTCATCCGAATCTCTAGCCCAATCGGAATCACTAATTCGACTCTAATTAGTGTCTGTTTCTCTACTATGTGATGTGCACTCAGACATTTCGTTTTCCGTTGTAGAACCTGTAATCTCCAAATAAAATCAAGATTAAATTTATAAGTCAGAAGTCCTCAAAACCACATTTTATAGCGGAATGTTGACACGGGATGTCGTTCTCCACAAACACTTAGCATAGGAACAAGCAAATAATGTTGTAATTGAAGGCAAAAAAGTAAACATATTTTTATCTCAGACAGAATAATCAGATCGCAGTAAACCCTAAATTGTTTTCTTTGTAAATCAGTGATGGAATGGTGTAAAGGTTCCCCAACCTCCCTCTGCTATGCTACTCCCAACATCCTAGTTAAAATCCTAGGTAGTTACTTCTAACGACAACAGGGCGTAATACTATGGTGCTCAAGGTGCAGTCGGCACGAGTACCCCTACTCAGTTCAATGAAACTACTGTGTCACTCAGCAGAATATCACACCACGAAGGATGTATAGAGATGTATAACCACGATTTACGTCAAATAACTATTCCATTAACATATCACGATATGTAAAGAAGTAGCAAAAGCAGAGTTACGACGGTTCGCCTTTACAAAAGAAAGTTAGCTGCTCATAGTAATTCTAGAAAAGCAATCGAAATCTAAGAAGAAAGGAAGAAGCTTAGTCTCTAATGTTCTTGATGTCTTCGTGCTGCTGCTTCTAGGGTTTCCTCCTTCTGGATGCCTGACGGCCAGCGGGTTGGGGTTTTACTTCCCTGAGCACTGGTTCTGTAACGACCCCGACCCTTAATGGGCCGACCCCGACCCTTTGGGCCAGCACGGTTACTCATGGGCAGCTCTCTGGGTGATATGCTGGCCCCAATGTACAACCACATGTCCTTTCCCGTGCACTTTGTCCTCACTCGTGCGCGAACCAGGAGACTTCACAGTTGGTCACCCATCCTAAGATTGCTGTAGAGCAAGCACGCTTAAGTCTGGAGTTCTTATGGATGGATTCCCGAAAAGAAAGATGCACCTTATTGGTATGAGTAGTGTTCTCAATCCCTTTAAGTATTTTGGACTTGACTTGAAACTTTGGGGCGATACATTCAACCCCTCTTGAATGGTCCGGCCAACAGTCCACCCCTTGTGGGCTTTGGGTTGGCACGGCTCTGATACCATTTGTAACAACCAGGACCACTAATGGGCCGAGCCCCGAGCCTTTGGGCCAGCGCGGTTACTCATTGGCAGCTCTCCGGGTGATATGTTGGCCCCACTGTACCAACAAATGTCCTTTCCCGCTCACTTTGTCCTCACTCGTGCACGAACCGGGAGACTTCCCAGTTGGTCAACCATCCTAAGATTGCTCTAGAGCAAGCACGCATAACTCTGGAGTTCTGATGGGTGGATTCCCGAAATGAAAGGTGCACATTATTGGTATGAGTAGTGTTCTCAATCACTGGAAGTTGTTTGGACTTGACTTGAAACTTTCGGGCGTTACATTTAACCGCTCTTGAATTGTGCTACATCCCCGCCGCACCATGGTACGAACAACTGAACAACCGTCCACCCCTTGTGGGCTTTGGGTTGGCACGGCTCTGATATCATTTGTAATGACCCGGACCACTAATGGGCCGAGGCACGACCTTTTGGGCCGGTGCGATTACTCATGGACAGCTCTCCGGGTGATATGCTGGCCCCACTGTACCAGCACATGTCCTTTCCCGCGCACTTTATTCTCACTCGTGCGCGAACCGGGAGACATCCTAGTTGGTAACGCATCCTAAGATTGCTCTAGAGCAAGCACGCTTAACTCTGGAGTTCTTATGGTTGGATTCCCGAAAAGCAAGCTACACCTTATTGGTATGAGTAGCGTTCTCAATCCCTTTAATTTGTTTTGACTTGACTTAAAACTTTAGGGCGTTACAGGTTCTCTTTCAAAGACAGCTTCTTTGTGAGCTGTGTGAAATATGAGACCCCTGAGGTCTTATTTATAGGTGAAATTTCGACCTCCAAGCCGTCATTCTTCAATAAGGAATGTGTAGGAGGGCGGGCCCCAGCCTGACAGGCCAATAGAGCAGCCTAGGAGAAAACAGCAGGTCCACTGCGGTCGCCTATGGACCGTAGTGACCCCTACTGCGGTCCCCTGGTGGCCGCCTAGTGCGATTGTTGTAGATTCAAATCTGTTTTCTTCGTCCCAAAATTTCGGGCTTCGTAACTTCGTTTCCTCGAAAAGTTGTCTTCTACAAAGTTGTTCAATCTTCAATTATCTTCGCATCAGTTGGTCGCATGACACGTTTTGACTCCTCGAACTTTGATTTCGCACAATTATGCCATTTAGGTGCCTGAAATCGTGCAAATCCTCAAAACCGCGATCATGAACTACATAAAACACGCAAAGTTGGTAATTGACCATAAAACAATACAAATATTGCTTCTACGGCAAAAAATGAGGACCTAAAATTATGCTATAGCGCACACTTCCTTGTCACATCACACCCCCAAACCAGTTTCTTGCTCATCCTTGAGCAAGGCAAAAATGATAATTAAGAAGTTACCATGAAATGAGCAGCTAGAATAATCCACCACATAGACAAGTAGCTAGTTTCTATTGTTTCAAACTCTACTGACTCGCTTAGTTTCAACTCCAACTTCAGGACTCAACAACAAACAAATAACAAGTAAGCACCACTCACTATAGCCAACGGTTACAAGTATAACCCAATGTCCTTCTAGGTGTACTTCAAATTCATTACCTCGCGGTAATGTTATGCAATCCTGTACCCAAAAGTCAAGGCATAGATCAAAGTAGTACTCAGGTTGGCTTGGTAAGTAAATCAGGCACAATAATATATAGAGGAGGGAAAGGCTAAGTATCATTAAAAGATAACAAGGTAGAATAAAAGGGACTTCAGGGGGACTTATCCTTTCGGACACCGAGCTCCTCCTTTCGACTTCGTCTTCTTGTAATGATAAATCTTCAACTTCTCTTCTATCATCGTAGCCGCTCCATCGGTTGCTTCACACATAGACTACATGCTCCTTTATTTTTCCCTTTTTTCTTTTTCTTTTTCTTTTGGCATACTATTTTTTGCAGTCGTTTTACTGACTCGAATGCTTTTAGTTGGCCATCATTGGGCCCTTTAAGTGTCTACATATTTTGGTAGTGTCTGTTTTACCGAATTCTGCACTTTTGTACCTGCTGGTTTGTTATACATGCCATCAACCCTCACGGACATGTAGTTTTTTAGGGCCACGCCGGTATGTGTGTAGTATCTGTAACATGTCCAACACGAATACGGTGATCACAAGGACCACAGATCCACTCTGAGACTTTTGTACCTTTGCTTTTTTCGGTACTTTCTATTTTTTCTGGAGCAAGAGCTAGTGATTTTTAGCACCGGTAATAAACAGTAGGGCCAACAAGGTTACCTTTCGATGATGATCTTCTTCCACTTCTCCCTCAAACTAATTTCTCGAACTGGAGTCAGGGTTTTCTCGAACTCGTTGCTTCGTTCCTTCGTTCAAGCTCGGCGGTAGGTTGTTGTCATCACTTTAGTAAAGCAAGTATAGGATATATGGTGGTGTTTCATAAAGGCTCAAAAGGCTTTCAGCGGGGTTAGCAAATAGAAAAAAGATGCAGAAAGGTGAGTACCACTAATCATATTCATGATGCTGACAAATAAAGACTCCAGGGTAGCAGTGTTCACATCGGTGCACACAGGACTTTTATTAGACTAGCAAGTAAACTCACTCATCAAAGTAGAAAGGGTCGGATTTGGTCAGAGCATATATTCAGCTAGCAGCAAAGCATTAAAATTAATCCACAGCCCCTCATCCTAGTTATAGCTCATACTGGGTACTCTCCCACATATCAAAACATTTTTCAACAAGTAAAAGACCTTGGACGTAGTAGTTAAGGCTAAACATAACTTAAAATGCAAATTACTAAGTGCGAATATTTAAGATTATTACAGACCGAATAGTTAAGCAGGTAGCAATCAAATCAAATTCCTCCTCCAAACCTAGCTAAGAGCAGGTAGAAAACTAGGAAAGTAAAGAGAAAAAGAAATGATACTCCCCTCTCGGTGCCGTGCTTCCATGGAGAAATGCGTCTAGGATGGAGGATCATCTGCTGGTGTAGTGAAGAAATCATCCTGGCTTTCATAGTAGTGGCTCGGTCCTGTGCCAGGTGGCTGTTGGATAGGTGGATGAGGGTAGCAAGGTGGATAGTTATGCTGAGAGTAGTTCGGATAACATGCTTCCAAAAAGGCCGTTTCCTGCTGAACTTGAAGACAACTCATGTATGACTTCCACTCCCTTCTTTGGCAGTTAGTGATGAGGCGATAATTTAGAGTCTCATTTGATCCTTTTTAGCGGTCTTTGTGAGTCTTCGTTTATAGTTTTCTAGTATTTTTGTGCATTTTTATGCTTTGGCATTTTGGTGTTGTTTTGCAGGAATCGATAGTTTTGAGCCAAAGATGAGAAGTTGAGGTTAACAAGTCTCGCCGCTGCGGAGCATTTTGCTCGCCGCGGCAAGATTTTACGAAGTGCAACTACCTTCTGGCTAAGGAGGCTCGCCGCGGTGGAGCATTTTGCTCGCCGCGGTAATATTTTGCGAAGCCGGCATTTGAATTGCTGAAGAGGCTCGCCGCGGCGATGTAATTTGCTTGCTGCGGCGAGATTTTACGAGACCCACAATAAATCCATCAGGAGGAGCTCGCCGCGGCGAGATTTTACGAGTGAAGTCCCTGTTTTGAAGATTGAAGCTCGCCGCGGCGGAGTATTTTGCTTGTTGCAGCGAGAATATGCGAGAGATATATATATTGTGATAAAGAAGGCTCGCCGCGGCGAGCTATTCCTTCCGCTGCGGTGAGCGGCGCAGAACGGATTAATTGTTTTTCCAATTTAGTTTAGAATGAGACAATTCTCAATATACTTCTTTTAACCTAGTTCATAGAAAAAATGCTCCATATTCATAGTTCATAGAAAAAATGCTTTTCCAATTTAGTTTAGAATGAGACAATTCTCAATATACTTCTTTTAACCTAGTTCATAGAAAAAATGCTCCATATTCATACTTTGACATTGATAACAATTTGGATCTTGATTTTTTGCTTATTCATCGAAGGATTGAGATCGAATCCCAGATTACTGTGGTAATCTCTATTGTTTTATCTTATTCAATTCGTTATTACTCTGCTTCTCGAATTGTTTGAGCTTGCATGCAATTATCATTCTGTTTGTGTTAATCATGAGCAATATCTTGCATTCGTTCATCCTTGCTTCGATTATGAATAGCTAAATCACTTCGAACATAGTAGTTGCGTGATAGCTTTGCGTATTCGGTTCTAGGGTTTGAAATTGTTCAAAAAGGTTAGGCTCTTTCAAAGATCTTCGTAAAAACTCTTCAATTCAATACTCTCGTTCAAAGATTCTCTAAAATGTTTGGTTATGGATCGTGGATTGACGACCCACGATTACTCTAGTTCAAATATCTTCAAACTCGTTTGGTAAATGTTGAATTGATAGTTTTATGTACACCGACCATGTGACAGTATGAACGTATCCCTAGAGCGAATTAGCATTGCTTGATCGTAACTACTGTGTTCCTCCTACCTCACTCTTACAAACAACTACATTGCTGATTTCTGTTTTCTAGTTATTAGAAGTACTCAACTCAAACAAATCAACATTGTTTCGCAAGTAACAATTTGTTTTCAGTCGTTGCGATAGCCTAATTGATTCCTTAGCGAACGACCTCGTGGTTAGCATTGTCTATTTACAACGACTGCTTCCTACTTGTTTTCCTAAGTAGTAATTTGAGCATATCAAATTTGGCACCGCTGCCGGGGAATCAATTCCTACTATAGCGCTGGATTGCAAATCTTTACTTGTTTTCCAACTTACCTGAAGTTTAGTCCACTAACAGAAACTAAGGATATTTCGAGGTTTTCGTGTTGTGTAGCTCTAACAACAGGTTTCCTAGTAGTACGCACCCAGCGCAGAGCTATCTGGACCAGCCATTATGGAGACAACGAATAGTCTAGAGGTGCAATGGGGAGCTAGTGCATTCAGCGACAGTACTCTGCTAGCTTTGATTGCCCATGACGAAAAAAACATGAGTCTTGTGATGGAAGGGCAAGAAAGGACCAGCAAATAGATAGAGAGAATGGTAAGCAGGATGGAGGATTTTACCGACCAACTGGTCAGGTTTCTGGCAAGCACTGAATTCGGGGATGAGGAAACTGAGAAGGAGGAGGAGGTTTAGGCAACAACAGTACTCCAAAATAGAAAGGTAATCCGAAGGCCGGAACTAGAACCACAGACACAAGCCCCGGATGCCCCAGTAGTCGACCTCACGGAGGAGGACCAACCCTTGACAGAAATAGCCAACCCACCGATGGTACACACGGGGGTGCTTCACAAATCTGATAACCCTTACCGTCCACCCGGACTCCCAATCAGCAAAGAACTGCCATATCCAGGTAGAATCAGGAAACCCAAGAATGACAGCAAATTCAAAGCTATTCTGGCCATGCTCTCAAAGGTGAATGTGAACCTCCAACTCCTTGACCTCATTTATAATATCCCCTCCTACTTTAAGTTCTTCAAGGATCTCAATGCAACTAAGAGGAAGTATTTGGCCAACGAAAAGCTAGTTCTACCAGAAACAACTTATTCAGTGGTTGGCTTACCAGTGAAACATGATCCGGGGAGCTTTGTGAATTATATACAGATGGAAAATGGGAAGATAGCAAAAGGAATGCTCGATCTGGGAGCCAACATCAATCTTATCACCCATGCTGTTTACCAGGAGATGGTACCGGTGAACATGACCCTGCAGCTAGCCGACAGGAGCATCAGGTGCCCTCTAGGAGTGATTCGTGATGCACTGGTTAGAGGAGACACCTTCCTGGTTCCAGTAGATTTCGTGGTACTACCGCCCAGTGGAGCCAGCACTAGTAGCAAGGACCATGTGATCCTTTTGGGAAGACCATTTATGAAAATAGGTAAGCTGCAGGTCGATGTGGCGGAAGGAAAGATTGCCATGGAAATTGGTGGTACCAAGATCTGCAAGGATGCAACACGACCGACAGGTAATTCTGACACCTACTCAGTGGAAGAATGTAATCTGATTTCTGAAGTAAATGCTGAGTTTGATGATAGTATCGATGATTCTGTGCATGCTACATACCTAGCTACATTAACTGATGATAAGCTAGAAGCAGCCCTAACCCTTAGTTCTGATGAGGATATGCTTTGTGAGGAGAGTAGTGAAATAGTCTGCATGCTTGAATCGGCTGAAGTCGACACTGGTGAGGAAATCCATCCCCTTGGTGGAAACACCGGAGAAATCGAACCCCTTAAACCTGACCTTAAGGAGCTCCCGTCCCATCTTAAATACGCTTTCCTGGGAGAAAACAAAACAAAACCTGTGATAATCTCTTCGAGATTGCAAAAGGAAGAAGAGAATAGGCTAGTAGAGCCTTTGAGAGAGAACTCCGAAGCCATAGGGTGGGGGATTGCTGACATCAAGGGCATTAGTGCGACTAGGTGCACCCATAGGATTAGTCTTGAAGATGATGCCAAACCTGTAAGGCAACCCCAGTGTAGGATTAACCCTGTCATGCAAGACGTAGTTAAAACCGAGGTACTTAAGCTGTTAGAACATGATATGATCTACCTTATAGCAGACAGTCGATGGGTAAGCCCTGTGCATGTTGTCCCGAAAAAGTCTGGAGTAACTGTTGAGACCAATGACAAAGGGATAGAGGTTCCTATTAGGAAAACCACAGGGTGGTGTGTATGCATAGATTATAGGAGATTGAATGCTGCCACAAAGAAGGACCACTTCCCCCTGCCCTTTATTGATGAGATGCTAAACCGCCTTGCGGGGCGCGAGTTCTATTATTTTTTGGATGGTCTTTCAGGTTTCTATCAGATTCCCATAGCGCAGGAGGACCAAGAGAAGACCACCTTCACTTGCCCATACGGCACCTTCGCCTATCACAGGATGCCTTTTGGCTTATGCAACGCTCCGACAACTTTCCAACGGTGCATGCTCTCTATCTTCTCGGACATGGTGCAGGATTTCATTGAGGTATTTATGGATGACTTCTCTCTCTTTGGTGACTCGTTCACCGACTGCCTTGGTAAGCTTGATAAAGTCTTGAAACGTTGCATAGAATGTAATCTGACCCTTAGTTGGGAAAAAAGTCACTTTATGGTGCGAGAGGATATTGTTCTAGGGCATGTGATTTCTAAGCGGGGGATTGAGGTAGATAGAGCTAAACTTGATGTTATAGTGAAACTTCCCCCACCCACTTGTGTGAAATAGTTACAATCTTTCTAGGACATGTTGCATTCCATAGGAGGTTCATCCAGGATTTCTCAAAAATTGCTAAGTGCCTTAGTAACTTGCTGGTGAAAGATGTGCCTTTTGTTTTCGATGATAAGTGTTGGAAGCCTTTAATATCCTGAAAGAAAAACTTGTTTCCGCCCCTATTGTTATGGCACCTGATTGGTCTTTTCCTTTCGAGATTATGTGCGATGCTTCTGACTACGCCATAGGTGTTGTTCTAGGACAAAGAGTCGATAGGAATTTCCATGTGATTTACAATGCCAGCAAAACTCTAAATGGTGCACAAGTTAATTACACTACCACTGAGAAAGAATTCCTGGCTGTCATGTTCGCCCTGGATAAATTCAGGTCGTATTTGAAGGGGTTCAAGGTAATAGTTCATATCGACCATGCAGCAATTTGCCACCTTATGGCCAAAATCAATTCTAAGCCTCGCCTTATTCGATGGGTCCTGATGCTACAAGAGTTTGACTGTGAGATAGTTGACAAGTGTGGCAAAGACAACTTAGTGGCAGATCACCTATATATCCAGGATTAATCCTGGCGCCATTGCCCCATCTCCACCCATCCCTGATGATCTCCCTGATAATCATTTATTCTCTGTTAGTCAAGAACCCTGGTTTGCCGACATTGTTAATTTTAAGGCCACAAGATTGTTTGTTGCTAACATGACTTCGCAGGAAAAGAAGAATTTTGCTATTCGATGCAGGAGCTACTTCTGGGATGATCCATACTTGTTCAAGCTAGGCAATGATGGCGTGATGCGGTGCTGTGTACCGGAAGATGAGATTGGAAGCATACTCGCATTCTGCCACTCCATGCAGTGTGGTGGGCACTATAGCGAGAAGAAAACTGCCTTGAAGGTTCTTCAATCAGGTTCTTTCTGACCCTCTCTTTTTAAAGATGCTCATAAATTATGTATCAGCTGTGATGCCTGTCAGCGAAGTGGCAATATAAGCAAGCGGAATGAGATGCCCCTCACCAGTAATCTTGTTGTTGAACCCTTTGACGTGTGGGCATCGACTTTATGGGACCCTTCCCCAAGAGTAATGGCTTTGAATATATACTGGTTGTTGTCGATTATGTGACTAAGTGGGTGGAAGCAATTCCAACCAAGGCTAATGATTCCAAAGTTGTTATCTCTTTTCTTTCCAAGAATATTCTCTGCAGGTTTGGCACCCCCAGGGTGGTAATTAGTGATGGTGGCTCCCACTTCATCAACCACTCCTTTGCAAATCTGTTAAAAAAGTATGGAGTGCATCATCGGGTTGCTACAACATATCACCCCCAGACTTCGGGCCACGTAGAGGTTAGTAACCGGCAGATTAAGAGTATACTTGAGAGGGTGGTGAAGCCTATCCGGAAAGACTGGTCGTACAAGCTCAACGACGCCTTGTAGGCATACCGCACAAGCTACAAGACTGCTATAGGGACTACACCTTACAGGCTAGTCTATGGGAAAGCTTACCACCTACCGGTAGAGCTTGAGCACAGGGAAGAATGGGAAATTATGGTCCTGAACCTCGATCTGGATGCAGCTAGCAAAGAGCGTATACTGCAGCTCTCAGAACTGGAAGAACTCCGGAACACTGCTTTCGAGAATGCTAAGATCTATAAGGCCAAGAATAAGGAGTATCATGATAAGGGAATAATTCGTAAGGATTTGACCCCAGGTATGAAAGTCTTACTCTTCAACTCTCGCCTTAAACTGTTTCCAAGTAAGCTGCGCTCTCGATGGGATGGACCGTACGAAATTGTTCAAGTGGCACCACATGGTGCTGTCGAACTCTTGAACACAAGTGATGGATCCACCTTCAAGGTCAATGGACAACGGGTTAAGCCATATCTAGAAGGATTTAAAGAGCGACTGGAGCAAGAGGCTGTTCTTGGTGAGTCTAGTACATGACTATAAAGGTACACCAGCAGGCCAGTCACTAGAGCTCTCAGTCTCTCTTCTTTTTCACTCTACAGTTGAGGAAATGCTTGAGTTTAGGTTTGGGGAGGGGGAATGTGCTCTGTAGTGTCTTTTCTGCATTTTTCTCTGATTATCTGTGTCTTTGGAGTCTTTACCTCTATGTATTCTATTCTATTGTATGTTATGTGATCTTTCTCTGTTACAGTTTCTTTGTCAGTCTAGGTCTAGTTAATTTCCCTTTAAGTACTTTCGTGGTGCGTATGAGTCTTTCACCATGTCGAACGTCCATTGTAGGTGTTAAATCCACTTGCTGCTTACGTTTTGTTTGATGATTAGCTGGAAGTAGGACAGTGTATTTTTAATCCTGCAAGGTCGTTTCTCTTCTAATAGCAAGTTTGTTTAGCTCCTTGGTCCAAAAAAGCCTGTGAGAAGCCTGAGAGCCGATGAAAAATTTTTGTACCGGGAAATGTATTGTGTGATTTCCTAGGTTGTGCAAGTTTTTACGTATTACTTGCGCCTTTTCATACTTATGTGTACTTAGTTTCGTTGGGGATGACGAACGACATGCTTTGCTTTGCGGATTTTATTTCCCCTCGTTCTGTTGAACTGGCTTGGGGAGAGGATTGTTCATTATGAATGTTATGAGCTGTTATACTTGTGCTGAAAAGTCTATTTATTGCTCCCTATGTTTTTGATATTTGAATCTCGGGGTGGATCTACGGCCTTAATTGATCACCGTTAGTCGTGTTGGGCGTGTTCCAAATACTACCACATACCGGTATGGTTGAAAATCTACATGTCTGTGTGGTTGATGGCACGTATACCAAACAGACACGCACAAAAGTGTGGACTTTCAGTAAAACAGACACCTGCAAAAAATTCAGACTAAAAGAGCCCAATGTGGCCATGCACTGAATTCAGTGAAGTATTATGAGATCTGATGTTGTTTTGAAATGGATAAGGGGAGCAGTTTCAGTTTTTCGATTTTTCTGGAGGAATACAGTCATGTGCCAAAGTCCCTTTCGACTCAATGAGACGAGTACAATAGCATAAGATATTTCAGGCACCTTTGTGACTCAAGTCACCTTCCCAGTTTATTTTTGAGCTTATACCCCATTTGGATACATCCAAGAGAGTGAGAGATACACTGCATTCACCTGTGAGGGACTAGTGAGCTACACTTAAGTGATATTTGTCTGGGAAGCAATTGTGTTTGATTTTCTGTACACTGTTTTGCCAAAGTTGGTTTGATGACAAAATTTTTACATCTCGTGGACTTACCCGTTTACAATGGTAGATTCGGTCACTTGGGACCATGATTCTTTGTTTGTTTTCGTGGTTTGAGTCCGTTTATGTCTAGGATTATTTGTTTGCTCGAGGACTAGCAAAGGTTCGGTTTGGGGAGTTTGATGAGACGATAATTTAGAGTCTCATTTGGTCCTTTTTAGCTGTCTTTGTAAGTCTTCGTTTACAGTTTTCTAATATTTTTGTGCAATTTTATGCTTTGGTCTTTTGGTGTTCTTTTGCAGGAATCGATAGTTTTGAGCCAAAGATGAGAAGTTGAGGTTAACAAGTCTCGCCGCGGCGAGATATTACGAAGTGCAACAACCTTCTGGCTAAGGAGGCTCGCCGCAGTGAGATTTTGCGAAGCTAGCATTTGAATTGCTGAAGAGGCTCGCCACTGTAACGCCCCACTTGCAGTAACCGCATTAGATAACTAAATAAATAAATTATAAAATTACGATTATAATAATCGTCATTTTCTATTATTTTTATTGTGTGTACTTAGTTTTTGAAATTTAATTGTTATCGTTGTTTTATATAATTTCAGGCCCGGCATGTTGATAATTTTAATTTAAGTTGTTTTATATTTAAACGGGGGCCTATGAAAGAACGGACTCCGTAATATGAATCGAACGAATTTATAGTACATGATTAATTGACCTCTTTGAGATATATTATGTATTTATGAAAATCGAAATAAACAGGCTGGTGCAAATAATTCAATAAATAAAATATTAATATAATTATATGTTTCTAAGCATGTTGGTTCATGAATTACGACTCACTTGTTACTCGTCTTACTCATTACTCACCATTGCCACACGTATCACGCCTGTGTGACTCATTGTCTTTAGCTTCATCTTTGTTCACTACCAAGTTTCAGTTCTTTCGTTTAATCCTCTCTTGCACACACACTCTACACCAAATTCACGCACATACGAGCGATGCACACAAACAATTTTCACTCAAACCACTTGAAACTCTCCTTCACACACTAGACCGATCAAAGAATTGAAAGGGTGAGTATTTCATTTTCTCTTATTTTGATTGTATATTAACTTGAATAGTAATGTTTATAATATTTATAATATATGAACTTTGCTATAATTATTATCGTAGACGGATTGTTTTAACCCTTATTATTGTGCGAATATTATTTGTACGCATTTTGATCGGTGAATTTGTATATTGGTCAATTTTTATATTTTTAGGTTGGTGATCGTGCCCCTGGTATAGGTTAGAGGCCTCACGGATTGACTAGGGATAACTTTGATTCGTGTTTAGATAGGCGAGAAGTTGCAGGGATTTTCTAGAGCATCTTGACATATGGTTGGATTGATCGAGCAGTGTATGGTTCATTGGGTAAGGATTCTAGCCTTCTCTTTTATACCGTTCGGGCATCCGGCCCTGGGGAAAATGGATATTTATTCTGTCTTGTTCCTTCAAATATTATTGACTGATAATGTTTGGTACTACTCTTGATACAGTACTTTATCATGCATAAGCTCTTTCGGTTAAGATTATCCAATTAATCTTGATATCTTGTATCAGCTGGTATTGATCCGATCTACTTGTACCATTATTTTTTATCAGACTAGACATAAATCTTGTTCATTGATTCGATACTTGACGAGCCTTCTTCACATAATCCCATTAGACTACCATTTGCTTGTTCCTGTACATGATTAACCTCCACATTCATTCGTTCATGACCTTTCTTATTGATTCTTATAAATCTTGCATAAGTTGGTCAACTCATGATCATCTTAGTTCATTTGAAATCCATATTACTCTTTGAAACCTCTTATCTTGTATCTCTTATCATTTTCTTGCTCGTTAACCCCTTGTTTATTTGGCAATCAATTCCTGAACCCATTTCTCTCGGTTTCGAGTGTCCTCACTCATATTCATGTCTTGTCCTTTTCATCATTTCCTTCTTTTTGTCTGTATTAATTATGTCATCACTTCCATTGTTTCTCTGGATATTTCTATGTCCATGATTTCCTTGTCCAGTTGTTCCCGTGATGAATTTCATTTTAAGCAGTCCTGTTTCATGTCCTACTGATCATATTGCCCTCTTTCTTTGGATTCCTTGTATCTTTCCTTGACCAATTGTACCCTTACTCTTGATCATATATATTTCCCCACACATTGTCTTTCCTTTCTACTCTGATCATGTTGAAATGACAGAGGCTTTATCCCTGTACCGCTTCATACATTTTCAATCATCTATTCGAACCATTCATGATGAAATCATGATTCATATATTCCTCTTCTTGACATTGTTGACCAATCGGTCTATTGTTGTGCACATGACACCATATTGTATACCTGATTCGAGTTCAGGTTCCGTTTATTTGATATTGTTCTCTTTCAGAGATGATAATGAGCATACGTGATTATGAGTTACAGATCTTGATTTGAATTCGATTCGGGCCCAGGATTATAAGTGGGTGGCTACTGGGCGGGACGGACCGACGGTTAAGGTCATCTCTTGAAGATCCCCAATCCCAGACTCCGAATACTATCGGTGGTTAGTGTGTTCCGTGATCTGGTATAGCATGAACCTCGGCATGCTTGATCTTGTTTATTTGTGAGGTCTCGCCTCGATGGAGTAATAAGGTAGTCTATATGTTTGGGAGTTTTATGGTTGGTATCTGGTTCGTACTCGTATCATCATCTTGTTACATATTGAAATCTCTGTTTCACATTGTCTGTCAATCTATTGCCTTTCAACTCTTGTTATTTCTTTGATACCGTGTTACCTTTAAACCTTACTAAGTCATCAAAGACTTACTCCTTTCATTCTTCTTCTATCCATATTTCCTCAGGTGCATCACTTTATGAGAGTTTGTTAATTATTGGAGAAGCTATGATAAATCCGACTTGATCGAGATAAGTTTATGGATGTAAGTTTCCAAGATGGGCCCACATCGAGGTGTAAAGAATGCTGAAAATATCAGGTATAGTACATGGCTTTTAATTTCTTGGGTTTTAGTCTGTTCCTGCGACTTCTGACAAATAAGAGATGGTCTGGTAGGAAGGGTGCAGGCGGGTGCTCTTAGCCATGGAGCAGGGTGCTTCAGGCGTCCTGCCATGGCGAGTAATTTGCTACAAGTAGATTTCTGAGCCCCAATAAATCCATCAGGAGGAGCACGCCACGGCGAGATTTTGCGAGTGAAGTCCCTGTTTTGAATATTGAAGCTCGCCGCGATGGAGTATTTTGCTCTCCGCGGCGAGAGATATATATATTGCGATAAAGAAGGTTCGCCGCGGCGAACGGCGCAGAACGGATTAATTGTTTTTCCTACTTAGTTTAGAATGAGACAATTCTCAATATACTTCTTTTAACCTAGTTCATAGAAAAAAGGCACCACATTCATACTTTGACATTGATAACAATTTGGAGCTTGATTTTTGCTTATTCATCGAAGGATTGAGATCGAATCCCTAATTACTGTGGTAATCTCTATTGTTTTATCTTATTCAATTCGTTATTACTTTGCTTCTCGAATTGTTTGAGCTTGCATGCGATTATCATTCTGTTTGTTTTAATCATGAGCAATATCTTGTATTCTTTCATCCTTGCTTCGATTATGAGTTACTAAATCACTCCGAACATGGTAGTTGCGTGATAGCTTTGCGTATTCGATTCTAGGGTTTGAAATCGTTCATACAGGTTAGGCTCATTCAAAGATCTTCGTAAAAACTCTTCAATTCTATACTCTCGTTCAATGATTCTCTAAAACGTTTGGTTGAGGATCGTGGATTGACGACCCACGATTACTCTAGTTCAAATATCTTCAAACTCATTTGGTAAAGGTTGAATTGATAGTTTTCTGTACACCGACCGTGTGACAGTCTGAACGTATCCCTAGAGCGAATTAGCATTGCTTGATCGTAACTACTGTGTTCCTCCTACCTCATTCTTACAAATAACTACATTGCTGATTTCTGTTTTCTAGTTATTAGAAGTACTCAACTCAAACAAATCAACAATGTTTCGCAAGTAACTGTTTGTTTTCAATCGTTGCGATAGCCTAATTTATTCCTTAGCGAACGACCTCGTGGTTAGCATTGTCTATTTACAACGATTGCTTCCTACTTGTTTTCCTAAGTAGTAATTTGAGCATATCAGTTAGCGTGCATCTCCTCTCGCAACCTCATATCTTCCTGCTGGTTGGTATGACATTGGTCCAAGAAAGCCTTCTTCTGTCCTAGATCAAAAGCTCCTTGCTGCTCGTTCCTCCTTTCCTTTTCTTCCCGAACCACTTCTCGGTGTGTTGTGAACATACGTTCAACCCTCCTTATAGTGAGTGGTTCAGTAAGAGCCACGTTTCCTGCGCCTTTCATCTCCACTCCTTGCTCCTTGCATATCCTTGTTATCAAACCTGGAAATGGAAGATTCCTCCTGTGGTTTCCATTGATCAAGAGCATTTCTTCCATGATAATCCGCCCAATGTCAACGTAATGTCTTGCAATTATTGAATAGATCAATAATGCCACCTCTGCATCGATTTCCAATTCGCGTTTCTTTGGTCGGAGATTGATGCGCACAAATTGCACCCAAAACGTGGCATGGTCGTTGAGGGTTGTCTTCAGTATCTCCCTTTGTATGTCATCTTCCTCATAATCACTCCTCAAAAGCATGCGGTGGATCTCAACTTTCACTTCCTCGTAGCTCAAGTCAGAGTGCGGGGGCTCCACAAGATTCGACCTCTTGTCTTTCTCCGGTATCTCATAGAACTTGTTGATAGTCTGACGTCCGAATGTGAACTCGACTCCCCTTATGGTGATAGGAGATAGTTCGCTCTCATCATCTAGGTCGTCCACTTCCAGTTGGAAGAACTCCGCATAGAACTCCTTGACTATGTTGAGGTTGTAGCCATCGAGACAAGTAGTAAAGGGTCCCCATCCTTGTTAAAATTCTCTCTTGAGTAGAATTTGATTTCGATGTTTCTTTCGGGAGCTACTCCTCGGTTCCTATTCACCTCCAACCATGCTTGTGCTCCCTTCGAGAGCGAAGGGCGAATAGCACTCTTCCCAGGCCTTCCTATCTTCTTGCTTGACTCCCCCACTTGGGTCTTCCTCATGCTACTTAGGTTCAAAAAAGTATGTGAGATAGAATGTTTGGAGCTAAATCAATTCTAAGGATGACATGAAAATCCAATGGGGTTTCTTCTCCCCTAAACCAAGTGTTTGGCACATCATGCAATCCAAAATTTAGCTTGTAACAAGACTAATAGCTGCTCCAAAACGATACAAGAACTAGTCACATAAACTCAATTCCACAAGGTGTCAAGTACTAAGTTAGAGAGCATCATGCATAGGAAGGATCATCTTAAGATCATATGGCTTAGCAAGTATGTTTCCTAAGCATAAATCATCAAGTAAAAACCATATGAACATATAATCGAAAGAGAAAGAAGTCATTAAGAGAATTTGTTTCCTTGAGGCATTTCATCAAACACATGGTGGGCATGAACAAAAACTCTCAATTTCTCTAGCAAGATGCCATATCTCTACCAAGACAAGTGATAACAAGTTAAACTCCACTAGAAATCATGTCATCTCATCAACAATTAGCATCCATATCAATCAAATGAAGCATGTAATTGCAAAGCACCAAAGAGCATGAAGAAAGTGCAAGCAAAGAATTTAAACTTGATAATGGAGATGAAATTGAGATGAACAAGAGTATAGATCACTTGATGTTGTTGATGGAAGTACAAGCAAAGAATGCAATGGGTAAGTGCAAAATATGAAGAAAGTGAAGATTTTGGGAGAAAAATAAGGGGGGGGGGGGGGGGGGACGAAAGTCGAAGGGGAAATTTAAAGGGAAAGAGTGAGTATGCGCCATCATGATCGGTGACCGCAGTGTGGTCATTACCACTACTTCGACGCGCTAACTTGCGCGTTTTCCACTCTTTTTGTTTTTTTCATTTTTTTTCAAAAAGAAAACATAATAACAAGAAATTTTGAAAATGATTTTGAAAAGATTTTTGAAAAATAATTTTGGCACGGAAAATGAGAAAAAGACAAAAATTAAAAATTCGAAAGTAAATGCGTAAAAGTAAACGTATTCTTGGGTTGCCTCCCAAGAAGCGCTTGTTTTAGGTCTTATAGCTCGACCCCTGGTTTCGTGATGGCTTATTTGTCGAGGGTTAGACCCTCGATCCCGTTGAATCATTTGTCCATCCATTCCTTTGTTGCGTAGCTCGTATCTTCTATCAAACGTTTCATTTCGTCTTCCTTGATCTCATCTAGCTTCGTATCTTCATCGATGTGAAAAGTAAACTCTAAGTAGTCGTTAATTTCCTCTGGACGGTTCCATTCACCTTCACTCTCAGCAGATCCGATTCTCCAATTTTTTTGTCCTTCGACCCAAAGTGCTCATCGGGGATCGACGGAAGAGTACTTTCAACTGATTCTTCTCCCGTCTGCCAGTATGTCTTAGATAGATCCATCGGTGCTAGCCATTCTTCAAAAGGCACTACTAATTCTTCTTCAAAGTCCATCCACCAGTCGTCTACGGAGAAATTGATCCTTGCTGCCTCTGCTTCTTCCATAGTCTCGCTCGGAGTCCCCATTACTATCTGGTGATTCGATATATTCATCAAAATCTCCCTTCATGCCACATTGATGATGGTGTGGGTTGTGGCCATAAAAGGTATTCCCATAAGCATTGTATCATTGTCTTGGTCATCGCAGTCCACAATCAGGTAGTCTACAAGAATATGGAGCCCCTCTAGCTGAGTAATCACATTACGTACCTTGCGACAGGTAGTTGTAGTAGAGCCATTGGCAACCAGTATGCCGGTCCTTGCTTCCACCATTCCTATTAAGCCAAGTTTCTTGTATACGGCGAGTGACATCGTATTAATGTTGGCTCCTAGATCCAGGGTTCATGTGGCTGTCTTCCCCTTGATGACAGCATCAATGTTGAAGGCTCCAGGGTCGGGCTTCTTCAGTAGAATTGGTTTTGCCCTTCGTTCTTTTTCACACCCGAATGCTGTAGGAGAAGGTTTGAGGCCATTAGCTTGCGTCCCTTCGGGGTTCTTTCGTCCAGATTCTGTACGGTTTTCCCTCCTAATTCCTGTAACCTTGGCAGCTTCAACAATCATCATAGCTTTCTCGGTGTGACCCGATAGCTTGTCCTTATTCTGTTGCAGTTTCCCTACTTCCTTGGCGATTTGACCAATCTTCAGTTCAATTCCTCTCAAGGTGTTGCCGGTTCTCCTGAAGTTGTCCTTAGCCTTGGCGATAAAGGAATTGTTCCTCGCAGTGAACTCACCCTGCTGCGTCACAAACTTCCCGATGTCTCCCATCTCCTTCAATATGGTATCTATCTTATCTTCCATGGAGGATGGCTTGAGCAGGTTTTGTGATGGCCTTGGTGGTGGTGTGGGAATAGGTGGCATAGTAGGTGGTCTAGGTGGTAATTCGGGTGGGTTCAAGCTAGGTCCAGTACGGTATGATAAGAGAGGGTGCTGAGGGATATAACTGTTTACCGGTTGGTTTCTCGGCCTCCATTTCCTTGATTCTTGCACGTAGTGTGCCTCTTCCAGTGGTGTTGATTATTCCGGCACTTCGTGCACAACATTTGTCTTCCCCATCCTTATCTCTACAGCTCCAATCCTCCTGTTGATCTGTTTCTAAGGGGTTTCCTCTATTGATCTGACTTCCTTAGTAGCCACTCTACTTCCTCGTCCTTTCTGCATAGAGTTCTCACTAAGGTTTTCGCACACTTCCCAAATCCTTCTTGGGGGTGCGCTAGTAGGTTTCCTTGACATGCTCCATCGATGAGTGCTTGGCTTATAGAGTCAATTCCTTTGTAGAAGTTGTTGACCATGTCAAAAAGCGCATAAGAGTGCATAGGGCATCTGTCAAGTAGATCCTCGTATCTTTCCCACGCTTCGTGAAAAGTTTCTCCATCAAATTGGTTGAAGTTTTGGATCTGGCTCTTCAGGTCGGATGTCTTCTTCAATGGGAAGTATCTAAGCATGAACTTGTCGAAGACCTCATCCCATGTAGTCAAACTACCCGGCTGTAGTGAGATAAGCCAGTTCTTCGCCTTGTCCTTGAGGCAACTGAGGAAGTCCCTTCTTCTAAGTTGACATTCCGTGAGCCCATTCAGTGGTATACCTCCAACTATTGCATAGAACTCCCTCATAAAGTGCATCGGGTCCTCAGTTGGGTTCCCGTAGAGTGTGGTAGCTGGTTCAGGTGAGTTCCTTTTAGATCATAGACTCTTGCAATCCTTTCCAGATAGATGCTTGAGGCATGCGGTGTAAGCCTACGCATAACATAGTCGCGCATGGGTCTGTCGTCTTCGTCTACCAGTTTCACCCTTGAGTGGTTATCCCTTTTTCGCTTCTCATCTAACCTAAACCTTTCCTCGGCTATCCTTAGCCTTTCCTGTTCCAACTCTTCTCTCTCAGATTGGATATCCAGTTGCATCTTAAGCAGCTGTTCAACTTCTAAAGTTTCGACATTCCTAGATGGATTGTCGTTGTTGTTTCTTTCTCCACTCGTGTTGCTAGATGATTCAATGATGGTAGTAGGTAGTCTTTGCCTTTCAAGCTTATCTATGTTGTCTTTAAGCGGTACCACTGGTGTTCCTGCACTTCTCCTGCCTTGCATAAAGACTAACAGACAAAACTTTGCTGATACAAAAAAAAAAATTGCTAGTAAACAGAAATTTAAAGTTACTTGTTTTTGGGTTTTTGAATAAGAAAATAAACTTATACATGAAAGAAAATATTTTTGAATTCTTTGCTGTGGAGATAAATTCTCACAGATTTTATGATTTTTTGGGTTTACGCTATATGTATTAAAAAGACAGTGCGTAAATTAAAAAATGAAAGAAAGATTTCAAGTTATCTCGGTCGACCGAAACTTACTTGAGCGGTCAACTGTCCCTGGCAGCGGCGCCAAATTTTGATGTGAACTCAGAGATTTTGTTTTCCATTGTAGAACCTATAATCTCCGAATACAATCAAGATTAAATTTATAAGTCCGATGTCCTCAAATCTACATTTTATAGCAGAATGTTGACTCGGGATGTCGTTCTCCACAGACACTTAGCATAGGAACAAGCAAATAACGTTGTAATTGAATGCAGAAAAGTAAACAGATTTTTATCTCAGACACAGAAGGGAAAATCAGATCGTAGTAAACCCTAAATTGCTTTGTTTGTAAATCTATAATGCAAAGGTGTAGAGGTTCCCCAACCTCCCTCTGCTTCTCACAGATTTTATGATTTTTTTGGGTTTACGCTATATGTATTAAAAAGACAGTGCGTAAATTAAAAAATGAAAGAAAGATTTCAAGTTATCTCGGTCAATCGAAACTTACTTGAGCGGTCAAGTGTCCCCGGCAGCGGCGCCAAATTTTGATGTGCACTCAGAGATTTCGTTTTCCATTGTAGAACCTGTAATCTCCGAATACAATCAAGATTAAATTTATAAGTCGGATGTCCTCAAATCCACATTTTATAGCGGAAAGTTGACTCGGGATGTCGTTCTCCACGGACACTTAGCATAGGAACAAGCAAATAACGTTGTAATTGAATGCAGAAAAGTAAACAGATTTTTATCTCAGACACATTGGGAAAATCAGATCGTAGTAAACCCTAAATTGCTTTGTTTGTAAATCTATAATGCAAAGGTGTAAAGGTTTCGCAACCTCCCTCTGCTATGATACTCCCAACTTCCTAGTTAAAATCCTACATAGTGACGTCAAACGAGAGCAGCGCATAATACTATGGTGCTCAAGGCGCAGTCGGCACGAGTACCGCTACTCAGTTCAATGAAACTATTGTGTCACTCAGCAAAACATCACACCATGAAGGATGTATAGAGTTGCATAACCACGATTTACGTCAAATAACTATTCCATTAACATATCACAGTATGTAAAGAAGTAGAAAAAGCAGAGTCCGGCGGTTCGCCTTTACAAAAGAAAGTTAGCTACTCGTAGTAATTCTAGAATAGTAATCGAAATCTTAGAAGAAAGGAAGAAGAAGCTTAGTCTCTGATGTTCTTGATGTCTTCGTGTTGTTGCTTCTAGGGTTTCCTACTTCTGGGTGCCTGACGGCCATCGTGTCGGGGTTTCACTTCCCCAAGGACTGGTTCTCTCTCAAGGAGAACTGCTTGATGAGCTGTGTGAAATCTGAGACCCCTGAGGTCTTATTTATTGTTGAAATTTCGACCACCGCAGTGACCCCTACTGCGGTCCTCTGGTGGCCGCCAAGTGCGATTGCTGCAGATTCAAATCTATTTTCTTCGTTCATCAATTTCGGGCTTCGTAACTTCATTTCCTCGTAAAGTGTTCTTCTACAAAGTTGTTCCATCTTCAATTATCGTCGCATCAGTTGTTCGCATGACATGTTTTGACTCCTCAAACTCCGTGCAACAGTTAGTCCGGTGTATTTGCTTCCTTGTCCCGATTTGGCACAATTATGCCGTTTTGGTGCCTAAAATCGTGCAAATCCTCAAAATCACGATCATTACCTACAGAAAACACGCAAAGTTGGTAATTGACCATAAAAGGATACAAATATTGCATCTAGGGCAAAAAAAAATGAGGATCTAAAAGTATGCTATATCGCACATTTCATTGTTACATCACTATGCCATAATACTATGCTAACAGTCCCAGATATATATAGCAATATTCTCTTAACAATAGTTAAGTGGAATGTTTTAGGGTAATGTAGATACCTTGCACTTACTGAGAACATGATGTCTGGCATGCTGGCAGACAAGCAAAGTGGACTTTCAATCACTGATCTGTACAGTGTTGGGTGAACAATTCTCTCAACAGTGACCTGACAAGTTTCTGTAGTGGATGACATGAGATTCTTATGGAGACAGGCAGCTGTTCTGTGTTATGATTCAACAGAGAAGTCATGGTCAGCCACTATTGTTGGGCTTACAGTTTCAGCTCTTTTCACATGTTCACCATGTTTCAAACCTGGCATGACTATATTGACAATTACAACCTTTAATTCATTACTCATAGTATAGAAATTACCATGAGACCTGACACCAGTTAGTACACAGTTCTAATTGTTATAAAAAATAGCACATGAGTGTTTATCAAAGTTTTCTTTGAGATTATCATCACTGATTTGGCTCACAGTCAGTAAATTGGTTGCCAGTCCTTGAATTAAGAGAACATTCTTGAGAATATGAAAACCTTTGATGTTCAGGGTTCCCTTTCGCAAGACCTTACCTTGAGTTCCATCTCCAAAAGTGACTATACCTGTTTGTTGAGGTATAAAGTCCTTGAGATACTCTTTTGTACCTGTCATGTGCCATGAGAACCCACTGTCGAAGTACCACATACGTGCATTGTTAGTATTTATAGCAGAGAAGAATACTTTGCATACTAAATTCGGTTTGCATACCCAAACATTCTTATACTTGACAGTCTTATTATTTCTCACATTGAATATTGTCTTCACTGTTGCTTCAACAATCACTATGGAATTGATTTTCTGAGAAGTCTGTTTAGTGACTGTTGATTCAACACTGTCAGTATTCCTGTAATACCCAAGATTTTCAGTATATTTATTTTAGTATCTATTCTTCTTTGTTCTTAGCTTCTTCCTATCCGTTCCGGAGCTTCCTCTTTTTGAAGGTTAATTTCACATTATTAATCGTCTTTTACTTCTAATCTAGGTCGTTCTTCTTGAACTGTTTATATACACTTATAAACCTTTCTAACCGCAAATAAATATATATTCTTTCCACAATCGTCTTCTGATATTATTATTCTACTCCTTTTTATTGTAGTCCCCGTCTACTTACTTTATATCAGTTTCGCATTGTGCTTTAATAAATTATTATTATTATTATTATTATTATTATTATTATTATTATTATTATTATTATTATTATTATTATTATTATTATCGTGATCATCATTGAAGCCGACCTTCAGTCTGATCTACATACCATCTCAAACCTTTTCTTTTACCCGATCTTTCATTTCATTTCATTATGAAACCATTTACCATCCTAATAATTCACTTCACCTCCAAGATCACTTTTTCTCTCTTAACTCTTCAATCTCATTTTCAATATGCTGCTGAACCTTCAATCTACGGATGTGGTCACCATCTCTAATCTATCTGGCCAAGCCCGATTCCCTAAGCCCGATTCCGCAACCAACGACCTATCAATCAACCTCCAATCTCGTAATCATTCTCTGTTCCAGGATCCTTGGTCGATGGGGAGTATTTATGTATATAGAACAAACTCTATCTTCACCTGTACAAGCCGTTCATCTCGATCAATCGATTAATCCAAGTTTTGCGGTGTAAGTTCGACGGTTCACAACTCTATTGTTATTCGCTGGATTTGTTTATATGTTATATCGACATGATCCCCTTTTTGTGTAGATGATTCTAGGCTATTTAATTTCTGAAAGTGGTTGCGTTTTGATGCCTGAAATTGATCTTGACGAGGGGCTCTGCGAGCAGAATCTGTGCGCAGGGGTAAGTTCATCGTGTCGTATCATCTTCGTTATTCACTGGAATTTCTTGTAATTTATGTCGAAACGATCCTCAATTTCTGTAGTTAATATTAGGCTTTTCAACTTATTAAATCCGTCGAGTATCAATTCCCGAAATTCAGCCCGAACAGTGACTGTTCGAACAGAAAAATCTGCACGTGCGTAAGTTCCCTCGATCATATCTCCTTCATTATAAGCTCGAATATCTCGTATTTTATATCCACGCGTTCGTATTTCTGTGTAGATCAGTTTATTCTACTGAAATGTCGAATTACAGTTTGTTTTGTGCACTGAATCATCTCCGGAACAGTTGTTCATTTCCAGAAACTGTACGCGTGGGGTGAGTTCGTCTCCTTGTTTCTCTTTCATTACTTGTTTGTTTCACTTGATTCAGATACCTATCGAACCTTTTCTCATGCCCTGAAGTTTGCAGCGCTATCCCCTATTTTCTTATCTCTTAGTTGATAATGAACTTTCGTAAATTGCCACATTGTCCTTTGTCATTGCCCTTAGTGTTAAGTTGAAATTTTGTATTTTGTTTTCTTTCAATCCAACCCCAAAAATATTTGCAAATTATATCTTAACCGTGGTTATTCAAATTTTGCATCTTAACCCATGATCTCTTGATAATCCTTCACTTCAGTCCTCTTTAACCTTAATCCTTATATTCACGTTAGTCCCACTTCTTTTGCGCATCGAGTCTCGATTATCATTCTAACCTTAGGAAGACGACAATGTGATTCTAACTCAAGTATACGTTAGAACTAATTAGTGCTTTATCGACAGGGTTGTGATCATTAGCTAGTCAAGCTTATCAAGTCCTTGCTTATGATTGAAGAACTCTAAGGTGAGTGTTCTTTAAAAGCCCTCTTCGAAAACCTGGAAGGTTTAATTGATTTCATATGCTTTGTTATTGTATATAAGTATCAAAATTCTTGTGAAAACCATCATCTCAAATTGCATAAACTACTTCGTTTGTCATGCTTTCGCTATGTATGTCGTATATGAGACACTCTCTTTCAGTAATCTCATGAAAAGTATTTGTGACATTGTTTTTTGATATGTTCCGTATTTCAGATTTATGCTGAGATCCATTATTGGTTTGGCTATGGATTCATTTTGGATTCCATTCTGATTGTTTGTGATCCGATTGTTTGATTTGTTCGGTTGAGGTTTCTCGTGAGTAGGCTTGGGTAGTTGTGTCTATCGAGCTATTCATTGAGTACCTTGGCCTAATCCCCCTTGACGCGAGGCAGAAGTCGCCGAGGTCTTGGAGGGTCATAGGATTTCACCCCTGAACGTATGCAGGGTATTGTTTGTTCAGAGTTGCTCTCTGAACGGAGTTACAAGGGCAATTGGGAGGAATAAGGAGCGGCAGGAAATTTGTTTGTTCTGATTCGTCTTCTTGATTGTAATTTATATTGATATGTTCTTTGTTTGATTGTTTTCTCTATAAGCTATTTTGTTACTCACTAACACTTGCATGAACCTCATTGAGTTTTATCTCACCACTCTTTCTATCTTCCCTTCCTTGTAGGTGATCCTTTGTTTGGTGCTTCTGAGTTTTAGAAGTTCAGCAATCTCAGAGAGTGGGGGAAATTTATTGGGGTTTTGTTGTTGCTTATCTTGTAAACTTTTGGTACTTGAAAACTGTAGACTTTGTTTACATTATTTAATTCAAATTTTAAAATTGTAGCTCGTTTTGAGCTCTGTAATTCTCTTTTCACCGTAATCAAAGGAATTTTTTTTTGAAAAAAAAATGGTCGATTTCGTACTGTTACAATTCCGGTATTTCGAAAGGGCTTTTTGATAGAGAAAACAAAAAGGTTTCATGTGACCAGTTTTGAAACAAAATTGACACAATAAAGTTTTCTTTGAGGATTTGTCAGCATTACCCTTTTCTTTCTGAAATCCAGGAGCAGCTTTAGTAAAAGAAAGATTTTTAGAAAAATCAGAAGTTTTAGAGATTTTATCATTATTAGAGTTCTCCTGATATTCTATACTTGTGGTTCCTTCATTACCTTGTACCAATATCTCATCCAGCTTGGCAAAGGTGTGTTCTGCTTCAGTTACCTTGGTGGTCACTCTTTCCAGTTCAGCATCCTTCTTGATGAGCTGTATTTCCATATGCACAATGCTTTCCTTCAGGCTATGGTTCTCCATCTCAAGAGGATTGACAGACTTTTCAAGCTTTTTCATCTCAGCATGTAAAATCTCACACAACATCTTTAGTTCTCAATCAAGAGAACCATGCATGCATCTAAAATTAGATTCAGTAAGATTTACCTCTTTACCTGTTCGGAGAAGTGTTATCTCAACATTGACTGCATCATTATAGTAAAAAAAGATAATTTCAGTCCTCGAACTATCTGCACTGTTGAGCCAACAGTCCTTCTCAACTATCTCTTAATCACACTCTTGTTTCCTTATCATGGCAGATAGTGACATCACAGCTTGAGTGGATCCCTCTGTTGTATCTTCTGGTTCCTCTTCGTCTTTGTCTACTAGTAACAAATAAACCTTGTAGATCTAAGATAGCCTTCCAAGACCCTGAGTCCATATTAAAACGTACAAAATCGACATACCCTATGAATTAGGTTCCTGGCTCTTGATGCCAATTGAAAGAATTAAAGTACCGGATCTTTGTACTTCTAACAATATTAAGAACAATCTCAAGCTAACAGTTAAAGAGACGCAGACTCTGTCCAAATAAAAGATAACTGTTATGACCAATGTTGTCCAAATAGTAGTACTACTGAAACACAGTAAACAATCAGAACACAGCAGAATATAACTATGAAGACTGGTGTGCCAATGAAATGTGAGATATTGTATGATTTTAGACACTCATTTTTTTTTGCCTTAGATTAAATATTTGTATCGTTTTATGGTCAAATACCAACTTCGTGTGTATTTTATAGGTCATGATCGCATTTTTTGAGGAATTGCACGATTTCAGGCGCTAAAACGACACAATGGTGCGAAATTGATAAAGTTAAGCAAATACGGTGGATTGGCTATTGCACGGAGTTCGAAGAGTCGAAACATGTCGTGCGACCAACCATTGCGAAGATAATTGAAGATGCAATAACATTGTAGAAGACCACTTTTCGAGGAAACGAAGTTATGAAGCCCGAAATCGAAGAACAAAGAAGAACAGACAAGAACCTGCAGGAATCGCACTCTACGGCCCACAGGGGACCGCAATTAGGTGTCTGATTTCTTCTGGGCCATTTTCCTGGCTTGTCAGGCTAGAGCCCGCCTTCCTAAACCTTCCTTAATGAAGAATGGCGACCAGAGCACGAAATTTCAATTATAAATAAGACTGATGTGTCAAATCAATGTTTTAAATTTGTTTAAATAGCCAAGAGTTAATTCTCAACACTACGAAAACTTGTAATGCAGTTAAGTTAACCCCGAGGTCGGTCTCTCAGGACTTAACTAAGCTTTGTTCTTTTCACGGAATATAATTATCAACAGGAAAACAATAAAAGGGTTGTTTTTTGCTTCGACAGCGAGTTCTAATTACTTGTCTAACTCTAAATCTCAACGCAAAGAAATCAAACACATGTATATCGATTTTATCAAGATAAGTTATCAAATTACAAAGTGGCAATGCGTAATCGATGCTAGCTAGCAGGAATAGATGCAATAATAACGATGTCGATTTACTCTAGTTATCACTGGGACACATCCTAACGATTATTACACTGCTCTTGGATTTTCTAGGCAGACACCTTATATCAGATAAGGTACGAATGACTATGACATTGAGCTAACTGAAATTGTTCTTGAAAACATATAGCATTAGTGAAGGTGTCAATTTTACTAAGCTACAATTAGTAAGCTAATATAGTTATTATGTTTGCAACGAACCATTGGATTAGCAATCTCTACTAGACGTTTTGGTGGAAAGATCATATTGCATAATCCTTGGGTGATTTTGGGGGTAAAACTCAATACACATAACTACATACGCATTCAATCAAAAGGGCACAGAGTAAATCTCATCTTACATTCTATTGAATTACATAAACTCTAACTAGTATACATTGAATCACCACCACCTCATAAAGGGGTGTTTAGCTACTCATGATATGCATACACATGATCAATATCATATACGAACATATAATAAACACAATCAATAACTAAATACCAGGAATCAAAAGTTGATACAGATTTTACCAATTTGTGTCACGAACCCTAGGTAAAAACTTAAGAAACTGGAATCCAATCGGTAGAAAAGTAGGAATATATTCTCCCAATCAAGAATCAATCATCAAATACAATGTTAATCGGGTTCAATTTCTCAAAGATGGTCTTGGAATTGCCCAAGAATGAAATCTAGAGTTTTTGAGAAGGGAATAGAACAAAAAAAAAAAGAAGAGAATATGTTAGGAATATCTGTTTAGATTTTGATCAGCAACCTAATGACTTATCTTAACTCAGAAAGGTGGTTAGTACTCTTGGTTCACTTGAACACTGTAAAAGAGGAAAATCACAAGTATGATAGTTTAGTAAATCTTGTATAGGATGTTAGGTCTCCGAATATAATTTTTATTTTCTTGAAGAAGACATGGAAGAAGGCATCCAGCAGGAGAAGCTCAACTGTAAAATGAAGTTTTTAAGACTGCACAAGATTGCTGAAGACAAAGGTTATCAGATACCTATGTCCAGATATCTTGAAGTAACAAGTGTTTCAATAAATAAGTTTTGCAAAAGATATCTGAGAATACAAGGTTTCTGAACGAGGAAAAGTGCCCACAGATATCTACACTCAGATAACTTCGATAAAGATTATGTTTCTAGGAAACAATATATTTTTAACAAGTGGTATCTGGAGTTGTGATAGTCTCTGGAAAAGGACGTGCAAAGATTAAGAAAGCATGCACAGTTCCATTGGCACTACAGGACAAAGTATAGTACAGTGCTTTAAATGCCCGGACAGAAATTTCTGAACAAAAACGGTAGTCTCTGAAGAAGAAGAAGACAAACGTGCAATAGTACTATACTCAGATATCAATAGTTTGAATTTGATTTAAGCCTAACGGATACTATTCAAATAGCACTCAAATTTATCTATAAATATCAACACTTAGAATGCTTGAGAATACACACACACAGAACTTACACCAAGAACACTGAATACTTACACAAGCTCTCTCAAGCATACTACTTACCTTCAAAGCTTTCTGTTGCGACTAAAGCTCTTGATTCTAAGTAGCACAAAAGTTCTAAGTGTCCTGATCCTTAACAAGCATTGTTATTTGTGAAGGAGTTGAATTAAGATTTCATATCTGAGATTCATTCTCTTGAACACTTATCATAGACTTGGGTCAGTAAAGAACAAGATACCATACATTGAAAAGTGTATTAAGTATACTTGATTCATAGAGCTATCTTGATTCATAGAGCTATCTGCATAACTGAACAAGTTATTAAAGAAGCTCACCTGACAAACTACATTAACCAACACCTTAATCGGCGTGGAGTACAGGAAGTACTTAGTTTGGGAAACTAAGGAATAACTCCAAGGTTACTGAGCTTAGGAAGTACTTAGTTTGGGAAACTAAGGAATAGCTCAAAAGGTTTCTGAGTGCAGGAAGTACTTGGCTGAGAAAGTCGAGGAATAACTCAGGGGGAACACTGGGTTGGGAACCTAGTGTATTTAGGAATAAAGAGAAGATACTTGTAAGGTTACCTCAATTATCTATCTTAGTGGATTCTAGGTCTGAGAAAGGCCGAAGTGGATTAGTTGAAGGATTACGCCACCTTCAGATACCACTATAAAGACTTGTGTTATTTACTTTTTGCAATTTATTACTTGCCTTATTTACCTTGCTAAGTATTTACACATATCTTGCTGAGCACGTGCACTCATCACAAAAAGTCTTCCGCTCTCTGAAAATAAGTATCAGATATCTTCACAGATATCTGAGAAATTGTGTTTATCGACAAAAGTTTGAAAAAGACTATTCACCCCCCCCCCCCTTTTAGTCTTTTACTTTGCCGTTATCTGGACCAACAAGTGGTATCAGAGCAGGAGGTTCCCAAGCCTTCTGCACTGAACCTAGATCACATATAAGTGACCACTAAATGCTTTTCACCTACACTTGATTTGTTTGTTTAGTGTGTTTGCTGCAGGATGTCTTTAAGTGACGCCCCAATTCTCAAGCCAGAGAATTATGAGAAATGGAAGAACAACATGATGCTCCACCTAGAAGCCATCAGTGATGAAATGATCGACGTGATAAAGAATGGCCCCATAGTCATTCAACAACTCAAGCAGGTCATGGAGGTTTCTAATGGTAGAGACAGAGAACAAAGTGATGGGTCTTCACATACAGATGCGTCAACCAGTGGAAGACCTACCAGTCAAGTTATTTACGAGCCAAAGCCCAGAGAGCTCTGGACATCGGAAGATGCCAAGAGAAATCGACTGGATGGTCAGGCTCGCAATATCATCATACGTTCTACTCCAGAGCATATACAGTGTAAACTGTGGGTTGCAAAAATGGCGAAAGTGGCCTGGCAACTGATTGAAGAAATCTGTGCCGGCACTGAGAAAACGAAGGATAATAAGTTCAAAGTTTTGATGCTCAAATTCCAAAACTTTAAACAAGGTCCCACAGAGACTCCTGAAGAACTAGATTTCGGGTTTACAACACTCATGAGTGACATGGCTGCACTTGGTGAAAGTAATAGATATACCCAACCAGAAAAGATTAAGACTATTGTGAGAAGTCTAAATCATAACTGGGAGCATACAAAGTTTTTCTACTTTACCCAAGGAATGCCAGATATTACTCCAGTGGAACTTTTCTCTCACCTTGGCACTGTTGACTATGAGACAACTCAAAGAGAACAAATAACTGAAAAGTTGCAGAATGTTGCTCTAGTTGCCAAAGGATCTTCTGAAAAGAAGGAAGGAAAGGAGGTGACTGAGGATGCTCTTGCTGTAAAGCAAATGAGAAAATATGTCAGTCGAGAGATTGAGAGAAGAAAAGCCAAAGAGAAGCTGAAAAAGCATCTAGTCTCAAACTATCACCAGTACAAAAATATGCAACTGTCAAGCTCGCTGAACAAGCCGGCTCAGAAAGCATCTAGTACTGAGGAAGCAAAAATCAGAAACGATATCTATTTCTATTGTCAGAAACCTGGTCATTTCAAGAAGGATTGCCCTGCCTTCAACAAACTAAAGATAGGTGACAAGAAATATAGAAGAAACTTCAAGAGAAGTCAGAGAGCTATGCTCACTGAAGAAAGGAAAAAGATTCAACTCCAACTGGATGCTCTAGACATTGAGTCTGATTCTAAGGATGAGGACTCAGATTATTCCACACTTCCTTCTCCAGAAATGTGCGGTGTTTCTCATGAAGTGATTGACAATGAGTCAAAGCAGACAGTCTTGGTTGCTAGGCGAAAAGGAAATCTTTATGTTGCTGATTGGGCATCCGCCACAACTGACGAATGTCTCATGGTGAGTCAATCTGGCCACACTGAAGAAAATTGGCTATGGCATAAAAGAATGAGTCACTTGAATTTCAAAACTCTGAACAAGCTAGCCAAGAAAGAATTGGTGGTTGGTTTACCCAAAATGGCATATAGAAAAGATGGTATATGCTCAGCTTGTTCAAAACTCTGAACAAGCTAGACCACTGCAAATGTTACATATGGATCTTTTTGAATCCTTTGTAACTAGTTATGCAGGAAAGAAGTATGGTCTGGTTATTGTTGATGATTAGTCAAGATTCACTTGGGTTATATTTCTCAAACAAAAATTTGATGCAAAGGTTGAGATACCCAACTTGCTGAATAAGCTCGAAATCATGAAAAATGACAAGATATTTGCAATCAGAACAGACCATGGTACTGAGTTTGCGAACCAGTACATAAAAGAGTTTTGTACCTGCAAAGGTATACAACATCAACTATCTTCCGTAAGAACACCACAACAAAATGGTGTTGCTGAAAGGAAGAATAGGACCCTAAAAGAAGTGGCAAGAACAATTCTCGCTGACACTGAAATAAGTGAAATCTATTGGGTTGAAGCTGTAAACACAACCTGCTACACTCAAAATAGATGTTTGATTAACAAACACCATGACGACAAAACTCCTCACGAGCTTTTCATTGGTGGACCCCCTAGTATCAAACATCTAAGGGTGTTTGGTTGCAGATGTTTCGTTCTTAACAATGGAAAAGAGTACCTGAGAACATTTCAACCAAAGGCAGATGAAGGAGTATTTCTTGGTTATTCTCGGAATAGCAAAGCCTATAGAATCTACAACAAAAGAATGGAAAAGATTGAAGAATCTGTTCATGTAGTTTTCTACGAAAGAAATAAGAAAATACCCTTGAATGATGATCTCTCAGATAGGTTCAAAGAACTGATGATTAAAGATTCTGAAGAAGAATCCTCAAAAGGAAACAATTCTATCAATCACTTAGTGGATGAGTCTGACGATGAAAAGCAACCATTGCTTAGTAACAACTAGATGACTCTAAGACATGATGAAGAATTTCCTATGAAAATTCCAGAAATGGAACAGGTTACTGAGAACCTTCATCATGTAGAGGTTTCTGAGAATGAGATTGCTGAAAATCAAATTCCAGATATCCCTAACACTGAAAAAGTGCCAGATATCCATGGCATTTCCCATGTGTCAGATATCTCAGATACTGCACAAGTATCCCATCAAGATCATATTGATTCACATTCAAATCAAAATGATATTAATCCAACTAGTTCAAAATCCATTATGAAATGGATAAGAAATAATCCTGCAAAGGATGTGATCGGTCCGTTAGACCAAGGAGTTAGAACTAGAAGAGCAATCGCTGAAAATACAAATTGCCTCTATGGATGTTTTATCTCAAATATTGAACCTAAAACTATAGAAGAAGCATTAAAGGATCAAGATTGGATCTCTGCAATGCAAGAAGAGTTGGATCAATTTGAGAGAAACAAAGTTTGGAAACTGGTTCCATTTATTGACGGAATATTTGTAATTGGAACCAAGTGGGTTTTCAGGAACAAAATGAATGAGTCTGGTGAAATAACCAGAAACAAAGCTACGTTGGTTGCCAAGGGATTCACCCAGACTGAAGGAATAGATTTTGATGAATCTTATGCACCAGTTGCAAGATTGGATGCAATAAGACTCTTTCTAGGCTTTGCAGCTCATAATGACTTTACAGTTTATCAAATGGATTTCAAGAGTGCATTCCTAAATGGTGAACTTGCTGAGGAAGTCTATGTTGATCACCCACCAGGCTTTGAAGTTTCCTCAGAAAGTAGGATGGTCTATAAGCTTCAGAAAGCTCTGTATGGACTGAAACAAGCTCCAAGAGCATGGTATGATACATTGGCCAGATATCTGCTAAAAGTGGTTTCAAGAAAGGAGATGTTGATAAAACACTCTTCACATTGAACCATGATGGGAAACTACTTTTGGTTCAAGTATATGTTGACATTATATTGGGATCTAAAGACAAGCAACTTTGTGAAGACTTTGCTGAACTCATGAAATGTAAATCTTAGATGAGCATGATGGGAGAATTGAATTACTTCCTAGGGCTGCAAGTCAATGATGGAATATTCATTAGTCAAACAAAGTATGCAAAGGACATGCTCAACAAGTTTAATCTAAAGCCTTCTGAAAAGAATGCTAAGATAACTATGAGCATTGTAACCAAAATGACCTATACTGAATCTGACAAGAGTGTTGAAGAACACAAGTATAGGAAATTGATTGGTTTCTATTGTACCTCACTGCAAGTAGACCTGATATTCAATATGCAGTTGGAGTGTGTGCTAGATTTCAGACAAATCCAATGCAATCACACTACAACATTGCTATGAAAATATTAAGGTATGTAAAGGGTACTGTAGAAGTTGGATTGTTGTATCCAAAAGACAGTGGATTGAGTTTGGTTGGCTATTCAGATGCTGCCTATGCTGGATCATTGCTTGATAGAAAATGCACCTCAGGAACTTGTCAATTTCTTGGTGCTAGATTGATATCATGGTTCAGCAAGAAACAAAACTCAATTGCTACATCTACCACAGAGGTTGAATATATTGCTGCTGGGTGTTGTGCTTCACAAATATTGTGGATATAACAATAACTCAGAGACTATGGACTCAATGAAGAGAAAACTCCTATTTTCTGTGACAACACAAGTGCTTCCATAACTCAAAATCCTAAGTTCCATGCAAGAACAAAGCACATTGATGTTAGACACCACTTCATCAGAGACCATGTTGAAAAAGGCAATATAGAGATACTCAAGATTGGTACTGAAGACCAACTTGCAGATATCTTCACTAAGCCACTACAAGAAAGTAGATTCTTAGCCTTAAGACATAGTCCAGGACTAATGGAGCTACCAAAGAATTGAAAAAGTTCAGATATTTGAAGAAGATATCAAAGGAGGGAAAAGAGGAATCTAGAACGGGTATCCAGAATACAAGGTATCTGGAACGGGTATCCAGAAAAGAGGAATCTGAAACGGATATCCAGAAACCAAAGGCTAAAGGGTAAAATGGCTATTTGAAGATTTCTGAGACAGGCACTCAGATATCTAGATCACTCAGTGAGGGGGAACACAAAACAGAATAGTACAACTGTCTGCAGTCAACTACTCTCTTGAAATTTGTATTATTTCTATCTTTGTGTAAAAATTGGGTAGATACTAAGTGTGAGATAGACTCAGATGCAAACAGTGTTCTTAGTCACACAGAAATGTGATTCAGATAGCAATTCGCCAAAATTCATTAATTTGGCACAATTACAATTGCTGATTGTGATCATTGCTGAAGAAGCAATATTGACCCGTCATGAAATGGGCATTTCATCTTAACGGACGAGATTATTTCTCTGAAACATAGTGGACTGTAAAAACTCAGACATGGCACACTAAGCATTTAATATCAAACAAACTTTTACCCACGCCTTACTGCAAAAACACAGATACGTAGATACAAAATCAATTTGTATGTATATGTCTGTTGAGATTTACGTTGCTATATATATATATATATATAGGATTTTGGCAAAAGAATTCACTTTCGCCTAATCCAACATTCAGACTTGCACAAGAATAGCAAAAATATTTCTTCAAATTTCTCTGCAAATCTCTATTCCTCAATTAGTTTTTCTGCAAAGAATCACTAATCTCTCACCCTAATCTCTTTCAGACTTTCGAAAACTTTCACTATATAAAGAGATGGCTCCAAAATGTGATTCTACCAAGAAATCCCAATCTACTACCACTGGTACTACTGAAAAGCAAGCACCAGAGTTGGTAGTTGTAAACAATCGGTTGGTAGGATAATTTAATCCTGATCATTGGACATCAAATCACATGATGATTTGGGGTGGTGCCATGATTTAGGAATACCTCACGGCTGCAATTGAAAACCAAGCCGATAGGAAGCTAATTCTTGACATGCTTGAAAATGCACAAATTAAGGGTTTCCTGTCTGCTACTCCCAGTAGAGTTTCCTCACTGGATGTGTTAGAATTCTACAACAACTCAAGGATTATTTCCTGTGTTTCTGAAGGCACTGAAATAGTGTCTATAAAAACAAAGGTCCAAGGAAAGGAAATCCTTTTGGACTTAACAACTTTCTGTAAGTTGTTTGAACTTCAAAATCTTGGAAAGGATTTTGAAATAAACATCAAGGATGATGATCTCCTTGAAGGTGTAAAGCAGCTGTACAGTGATGTTTGTGATCTTGAAAAACCAGATACACCCACTGATTTCAAACTTGCTAACATCAGATTCAGACATCTGTTATTTCACTGAGATGTGTTGGCATGCATTCTTCATAGATTCTTTGATGGTCTACAAGGAGGTGCTGACCAGATAAGCCAAGAACGCTGGATAATGATGTTCTTGTTGAGTCAACAAGATAAAAGGCTGGAAAACCCTTTCAACTGGGGAAAGTACGCCTTTATGAAGTTTCTGAAGAAGATTCAAGGCTTTGAGCCCAAAATTGTTAAGGGACTTGCTGAGCCAAAAGCCACAGTAAGCTATGGATTGAAAATATGCTACTTAATGGAGTGCCTTGGCATTAAGCTCAGAGAGACGGCAGACATAGCCAACAGTAATCTACTCTACAAATATGATTATACGAACATGATGAAAAAGGTTACTGGATCTCAGAAAGGTTCCAAGAAACGAAAAACTGAAGAGATATCTGAAGGAAAAGTTGGACCAAAAAGCCCAGAACTTCACGAAAGAAGTTTACTGGCAAATTAGAAGACACACCCATTGTCGTTGTCGACTCTCAGATATCTGCCGCCACTACAGATGAACTCATCAATGCAGATGAACTCGTCAATGCTGTAAAAGATACAACTGCTGATGAAATCATCAATGCTGCTAAGGAGAGCCTTGCTGATGAACACATCAATGCTGCTAATGTGAATAGTGGTAGGTACCAGGCCCTATCTGCAGAAACCGCAGGGATTATGGACGAATCAGTTCCTAATGCTGATGAGAGCTCTGACGATGAAAATGATGAAGTAGTCATCTCTCAAGTCCTACAGAAATCAAAGAGGGCTAAGGTTACTGAAAAAGTGACAAGTGTAGAGGTATCTGAATAAGAACCTACACCACAGGTTACTGAACAAGCACCTGTTTCAAAGGTTGCTGAAAAAGCAACTGTGTCCAAAGTCACTGGACAAAACACACCATCAGAGCAAGTAACACTCAAGCATATTAAAGATGCTCTGATGAGTGGTAACTTAGTGTTGGAGGACACTGCCATTTCCTCAACACTCAAAAGTCTGTCTCAAGCAGATCTGGATAGGCCCCATACATCATCACCTTCTTCATCCAGATCAGAATCACCACAATAACCACAACAACCAATAGTGGATGCTGTTGAGATGATATTTGAGTTACAACATGATATACCAGCATCTTTCCTGGCTGAAGAAAATCCTGTAAAAGAACAGGTTCCCCAACTCAATAAGAGGGATCAAACTGAGGCATCTGCTCAGAATGATCAACTAGGGGAGGCAACTGAGTTGCACACTCGGGAAAGGTCTGAAGTACCTGAATCTTCAAACAGAGAAGCTGAAATGCAACAACAAGACCAATGCATAGAAAGGTCACAAATTCCAGAGACCAATCAGCCTGACACTGCTCAGGTAGCTGAATGGATTAACTCTCTACTTGTGATATTTTTGTGTTTGTTAAATCTTGTTATTTAATGAAATTTCTTTGTGACAAGAGGAAGCTGCAAAGCTTACCTCAGAATCTGAGAAGGAGGCTTCCATAGCCTCACCACTTAAGGAACAGGAGCCTGTCTCACAGGTAGAAGATAGTTCCTTAAGATATAACATCTCAGATATGTGCTTTACTAATATTATAAAGTGTTTGTTTCTAATAGGCTCCAACTGAGAAGAAAAATGAAGAGACTGAAAAGTCTATCTCTTCAGAGAAGAATCTAGAGACTTCCAAGGTCTCTGAGGAACAAGTATCTGAACCTTCTGCAGAGAAGGTATTTCATTCAGAATACCTATATTCTTCAAAGAGAAAATCTTTGATCATTTTTCTCAAACTAACACGTTCTACTTAACAGGTTGAAAAAGAAGTAGAAGTTGCTGGGGAGTTGCCCGCTCAATCCCCACAACAAATGGAAATTGATGAGGCATCAAAGCCTTCATCATGAGAAAAACTTTCAGAGACTGCACAAGTCTCTGAGAGACAAGTATCTGAGCTTCCAGCAGTGGAGGTAATTGACCTCTCGGATAACTAATTTTTCAAGAAAATTTTTCTTGATAAAATTTCCTCAGTGTTATGTTTCTAATCTCAGGTTCAAGAAGAAAGAAAGATACCTGAGGATCAGACTTCCTCTCCTCCTCATATCCAGATATCTGAGGCACCTGGAACCTCAGTAGTCAAGTCATCTGAGCCTGTCACACAGGTAGCTCAGATACCTTTCTACTCTAAAGCCCATATATCTACTATAGTTTTGAAATTAATTCAGAACACTTTCTTTCAGGCTCAAACAAGTGCTACTAAGGTCCCTGATGATGAGAAAGAGGACTTGCTTCCTTTCTTCAAGGAACACACTTTGCCAAAGCATTTGAAATGCTTCAAGAAATGGCAAAAGCTCCGATGCTCCGATGCTCCGATCTATCTGAGATCTTAAAGGTCACTGATCACCACACAAGGAGAGCACGAGCCCTTGACTTGGAAAACTACGTCCATGTAATGTTCCCCACTAAACAATATTCTTTCGGAACATTGATGGATAAGGATTTTGTCAAGGAAGTGGCCAGAAATATGATCCAAGCTTTCACCCAAGCAGATGGTCAGACCAGAATGCAAATGGAATTCAATCCTATTTTGGCCCAGACTCTACAGTTCATACCCTCTGAACAAGAGGAAGTAAATGGGCAAATGGTCACTATTTCAGAAGTGATCAATCTGGTCTCTGAAGATGAAGAAGAGAAGGAGACTGATGAGAATGATTATGAAGAACCTCCTTCTGACCATCACAAGGATGAGGATGACAAAAAGGATGATGATGATGCCCCTGCACCAGGGACAGGAGGGATTGCACAAGAAAACACTGCCTTAGTTGCTGAAAAGCACACTGAGAGGACATCACAACAATCCCCTCCTCCATCTCCTTAGAAATCTTCCCATCCATCTTCCCAACAAAAGGACACTACTGAACAAGTAGTTGAGCACTCTGAGGAAAACACTAAGAAAATAGTGGATGCACAAACCAGAGTTGCTCAACTCAAACAATTGTTGGAAGAAGAACAACAGCTAAATCTTTAACTGGAAGAAAAGATAGTTGAATCCAGAGTCAAGCTAGATAAACTTGAAGAACAAACACGCAAAGAGATGCAAGCTTACTCTGAGATGAAAGAGCTCCGGGACGCTGTTGATTATATTGCTAAGGAGCTAGATACTGAACAAGTATCTGAAGAAAAGCATGATGCTAAGGCTGCATCTTCACCAAAGAAACCATCCTCCAAAGGAAAGAAACCCATATCTGAGATGGTTGTCGCCTTCAGAAACCTTGATGAAGAAGTGCAAGAGGACGAAGATCACTGGGCCGATGACTCAGATGATGAAGAAGACAAGACATTGGCAGAACACCGCAATGAACACTTAGAGGTTTCTCATCTGAAAAGGAAGCTAATTGCTCCTGAAGTATTCAATAGACTACCAAATGTCCACTCCCAAGAATACATGAATAGATACCAAGTTTTGGCACATCTTAAAAAGGAGTTGTCTTCACAGAACAAAGCCGTAATTGCCTCCGTCCCCTCAGACATGAAGAACTGAGCTCATCACTCAGAGAACAACTAGTATGGTCCTTGCTCAGAAGGATCTGGGAATGGTAAGGGACGATGATGTGTCATTAGTTGAAAAAGCTTTTCATGAGGCAAGTTACACTGCTGGAGAAGCAGATGCCATACTAGGCCCATTAGCAGAGCTCACTGATAAGGAAAATGGACTTATCAAACAAAATTAGGAGCTCAAGGCTGAACTTCAGAAGTTGGTTACTGCCTACAATTACTTGCAAGGGAATTTTTGAGTCTCTCTCAGAATCCTTTGTGGTACTTAGTCAGTCAACAATGACTAAGGGGGAAGGATTTGGACCTCAAGGTCAGGGGAATGTAAGAAGAAATCTAGAGTTGGTGCTGCTCAGAAAGGAAGAGGAAACAAGAAAACTTCCTAGCCACCACTCAGAATAAATGAGCCCTCATCAAGTCAAGCTGCTTTGCAAATAGTAGCTACTTCCCAGCAGCCAACTGAAGAAACAACCAAGGGCCATGGCAAAAAGACCTCCAAGGAGTACCAAGGCTCCAAGGAGAAGACAAGTAAGAGGGATTGATGAGTCTTCTGAAGAAGAAGAAGAAGAAGAAGAAGAAGAAGAAGAAGAAGAAGAAGAAGAAGGCCAAATCAAATCCCAGGGCAATGAAGAAGGCTGCAAAAGTTTCACAAGAATTAATCTTGATGATGATGATGAAGAGACTGATGAAGATGAAGCTCCTCTTCACAGAAAAAGAAAAAGGGTTGATAGCCTAACTGAGCCCATAGCTGCAAAGCCTTTGGCAGCTAAAACACCCTCTAGAAATACCAAGTCAATCCAGGGTGTTTCTTCAAGCAATCCCCCAAGGGAGAATTCAAGACAAAGGAGGAACAGGCTGAGAGCTGAACAAAGAAAACTTCAACTACCACTCAGGCGTGAAGAAGCCAAGATTGAGTATGTGAAGACCAACAATGACTCCTCTGTCTACAGGTGCATTAATCAGAAGAATGGCTACTGGATTCTGGAACTCAAGCACTTATTGGTAAATGAAAGATTTCCAGAACCAATCCATAAACAGCTCATGGCATGGAGAAAAGACAAGCCAATTTTGATTAACACCAACCACATCAAAGTCTAGTTGGATTTTGAAGTACTCAAGAGAATAGAAGCCATGAAGAAGGACCTCTCTGATGAATGCCCTTATGGAAAGCCAGATGATGTGCACAGAATTCCCAACATCACTGGAATAGGCACAAGAGCAAGACTTGCTGTGGAACCCTATGAGTCCTTCTACTTGATTGAAGATCAATACAAGGGTGACATCAATATCTGAAGATCATATATGAATACTTCAAGCTACTAGATATCAGAATCGAGCATGCCTGGAAGTGGGGAAAGTATCTATGCATCAAACACTTTGCCAAGAACAATCCTACCAAAACCTACAAGGAAGTCTGTGGATTTGCCAGAGACACAGAGATGATTGTCAGAACTCTTCTCTATGACTACTCTGATAATATCAAAAGGTTTGGTGATAGGAAATTTGCAGATTGATCCATGGAATTGCTTTGAAGTGTTGAAGACTTAAAGACTAGTTTATTAGGATGTCTACTTGGAGCTTGGTTACTCCTGTTGTCCTAATTTACTATGTATTTTGTATCTTGCTGACTGAGCTAAAGTGTATTTTATGTATTAAAGTTATCTATGAACTTTCTTTGTAACATATCTGATGAACCTACTCTCAGATATCAATTTATAAAATGATAACTTGTCAGCAAAGATCACACCTTGTGATTTAGTTGATGTTTACTTTCTGCACTTAATTGAAGGAATTGAAAGATCTTATGAATTGATTAAGTAGTGGATTATTTCGTCATCCAGATTTGTAATAGGTTAGATAGTCATCGTTGACTGATCAAAATGGGGGAAATTTGTTAGGAATATCTATTTAGATTTTGATCAGCAACCTAATGACTTATCTTAGCTCAGGAAGGTGGTTAGTACTCTTGGTTCACTTGAACACTGTAAAAGAGGAAAATCACTAAGTATGATAGTCTAGTAAATCTTGTATAGGGTGTTAGGTCTCTGAATTTAATTTTTATTTTCTTGAAGAAGACAAAGAAGAAGGCATCCAGCAGGAGAAGCTCCACTTTAAAATGAAGTTTTGAAGACTGCACAAGATTGCTGAAGACAAAGGTTATCAGATACCTATGTCCAGATATCTTGAAGAAACAAGTGTTTCAATAAACAAGTGTTGCAAAAGATATCTGAGAATACAAGATTTCTGAACGAGGAAAAGTGCCCACAGATATCTTCCCATCCTCTTTACTAAGTCACACAATGAATGTAGCATATTAAAAATCCAAATGAGACGGTGTAAATCCGACTCATCAAAGACCTTAGGGGTCTCACAATTCTACACCGCTCATAAAACAGCTCTCCTGAGAGAGAACCAGTCATCGGGGAAGTGAAACCTCAAAACCGCTGGCCGTTAGGCACCCAGAAGGAGAAAACCCTAGAAGCAGCACGAAGACATCAAAGACTAATCTTCTTCTTCTTTCTTTTCTTCTTGTTTTCGATACCTGTCTAGTATTACTATGAGTAGATCACTTTCTCTTGTAAAGGCGAACCGCCATAATTGTGCTTTTGCTACTACTTTATGTACCGTGGTATATTAATGCAATAGTTATTAGACGTAAATCATGGTTATACAACTCTATACATGCTTCATGGTGTGATGTTCTGCTGAGGGACACAGTAGTTTCATTGAACTGAGTAGCTGTACTCGTGCCGACTGCGCCTTCGCACCATAGTATCGCGTAGGATTTTAGCTAGGAAGTTGGGAGTTGCATAGCAGAGGGAGGTCGGGGATCCTTTAAGCCTTCCCACTATCGAATACATCACATCAAATTAGGGTTTACTGCGATTCAATTAATCTGTCTGCAATCATTGTTTTTACTTTCTGCATACAATTTACATACGTTATTGGCTTGTTCCTATGCTAAGTGTCCGTGGAGAACGACATCCCGAGTCAGCTTTCCGCTATAACCTATGGATTTGAGGACTTCCGACTTATAAATTTAATCTTGATTGTATTTAGGGATAACAGGTTCTACAACGAAAATCGAAAAATCTGAGTGTACATCAAAATTTGGCGCCGTTGCCAGGGACACTTGGCTGCTCAAGCAAGTTACGATCGTCTGAGATAAGTTGAAATATTTCTTTCACGTTTTAATTTACACACTCTCTTTTAGTTTGTATAGCATAAACCCAAAAAAATTATATATATCCTGTGGGAATCGATCTCTACAGCAGAAAATCAAAAAATATTTTCTTTTCCGTATTAGTTTATTTTCTTATTAAAATCCAAAAACACGTAACTTTAGATTTCTGTTTATTATCTTTCTAGTATTTTCTATTCGTATCTGCAAAGGTTTATCTGTTAGTCTTTATGCAAGGCAGGAGAAGCGCGGGAACACCAGTAGTACCGTTTAAAGACGACATAGATTATCTTGAAAGGCGAAGACTGTTTACCACCACAATGGAATCATCGAGCAACAATCCATCTGGGAATGTCGCCACTTCTGAACTTGAACAGCTGCTTAAGATTCGACTTGAGATTCAAGCTGAGAGAGAAGAATTGTGTTGATCCAGATAACGGCAAATTAAAAGACTAGAGGGGGGGGGGGGGGTGAATAGTCTTTTAAAACATTTGTCGATAAACACAATTTCTTAGAAACATGGGGGTTTCTGATAATTAAATTCAGAGCGCGGAAGACTTTAAGATAGGTTAGTGTAGAAACAATAAATATGTGTGTGTGCTTTGCTGAAATGTAAATACAGAAAAGTAAATGACACAGCAAGTATAGTGGTATCTAGAGGTGGCGTAATCCTCCAACTATTCCACTTCGGTCTTTCTGAGACCTAGAATTCACTAGAACAGATAATTGAGTTCACCTTACAATAATCCTATTCTAAGATTCTTAAACAAATGGTTCCCAACCAAATGTTCCCCCTGAGTTATTCCCCAGCTCCTAGAGCTAAGTACTTCCTCTACTCAGATAACCTTGGAGTTATTCCCTGATTTCCCAAATCAAGTACTTCCTCTACTCCACGCCTTGATGGTGTTGGTCATAAGGTTTTGTCAGAAAGGCTTCTCGTATAACTTTTCAGTTATGTTTTCAGAGAGCCTAATAGAACAAGACTAATTAATACACTTGTTCAGTGGATGGCAGTCTGCTCTTTACTGACCCAAGTAATTTGTGTCCGTTCTGGAGAATGAGCTTCAGAAAGGGTATCTGATAGTTCAACTCTTTCACGAATAACAATCTCTTGTTAAGGTTCAGGACAACTTAGAACTACTAGTGATTCTTCGAGCAATAGAAAGCTTTCAGAAAGGGTAGTAGAGTGCTTGAGAGAATAATTTGCGTGATGGTAAGTTCGCAAGGTAGAGCGTTCTAAGGTATGTATTTTCAAGCATCTAAGTGTGTGATATATATAGATAAATTTGAGAGGCCTTTGAATTGTATACGTTATGCTCTCTATCAAATTATATCCGTTTATATTTTGAACTATGTACTTAGAAGTCACTATCTCATTCTTCATAGAGGACTTGCTTTTTGCAGCATTTCTGCTGATGCATTTAATGCATAGTACTGTTCATTGTCCTTTAGTCTCAACCGATACATGAGCCTTTCTGATGGCTTGCATGCTCCATACTCATGATGTCATATGTCCAGAATTATATTTCAAAAGTAAGTTAATATACTCAAGAAAGGATTAAGGAAATAGTCTTTCTGTGTTAGACTAAACCTTTGTGTCTTCATAAACGTTGTGCAATCTTCAGTCTTCTAATCTTCAGAAAAGCTCCATTGCTAGGATTGATCTTCGTGGTCTTCTTGAAATAAAAGTTACACTCAGAGACCTATAATCCTATTACAAGATTTACTAGACTAATCATACTCAGTGATTTCCTCTTTTACAATGTTCAAGTGAACCAAGAGTACTTAATCACCTTTCTGGCTAAGATAAGAACATGTGATGAGTGATCAAAATACTAACAGATATTCCTAACAAATTTCCCCCTTTTTGATCAGTCATCCATGACTATCTTTTAAGTCCTATTACAAATTTTTAATCCTGGAAGAGAAAACAATCCACCACTTAATCATTTCAAATGATATTCAATTTTAGTTGAATTAAGTGCAGAAAGTAAACATCAACCAAATTACAAGAAGTGATCTTTGCTGATAAGTTGTCATCTATTAAAATGTATCTGAGAGTATGATCTTTAGATAGGTACAGTTTACAGAAAGAGATGCAACTTTTACATATAGAGAAGTTTAGAAACAATCAGCAAGATTACAAAAAGTAATAAAACATACAAAGTAAATTAGCACAAAGGAGAGTCCAAGCTCCAAGAGAGTATTCTAATGTTACTAGTCTTCAAGTCTTTAGAAATGCAACTTGGGTTTAGATACCTCAAGTTCTTCAGCACCCTTTCTGGATCAGTTGACATGATCATCCACTTTTCTGCATTCTTGGACATAGTCATAAAGAATCCTTCTGACAGAGAGCTCTGTCTTTCTGGATAAGTCACATATTTCATGGTAACTCTTGCCAAGCTTGTGATTCTTCCATGAAAATGTTTGACCTGTAAGTACTTTCCCTGCACCATGCATGGTCTACTTGCAGCTGAGACAGGTTGAAATACTTGTATATTTCTTCCAGATAGTGTATATCATCTAGGTATTCATCCAATGTCATATAGAATGACTCATAGGTTGAAACACCTAGTTTGTTCTTCCTGCTGTAGCTACCATCCAGCTTTCTTACCTTGTGTACATCTTCAGGCTTTAGGTAAGGACAGGCAAACGAAAGATCCATCTTTCTGGCTTCATTTCTCTTTTCTACTTCCAAGTTTAGCCAGGCATGAAGGTGCTCAGGTTTTAGCAATTCTGGTTTGCCTTCTCTCCATTTCAGGATCTGGTTGAGGATAGGAGTTGGAAATTTATCATTGACAAGTAGATGTTGTAGTTCCAGAATCCAATACCCTCTCTTGTTCAGAATGCACCTATATGAAGATTCTTCATTACTTGTCTTCATATACTCAATGTGGGCATCAGTTGGCCTTTCTTGATGAGTTTCATTGTTTACTCTGCCAAACTGGAAATCCCTTCTTGCTTTTCTGTTTGGTGGCCTTCTGTCAGGAGATCCTCTAACCCTTTCTTCCTGCCTTGGGGCTGTGCTGGTGGATGTTCCTTGTATAGACTTAGTGTTTCCAGAAGGAGTTCTGGCTGCTAAGGGCTTTGCTGCCAGAGGAGGTTGTGAAGTAGTTGCTTGTCTCCTTTTCTTGTGAAGTGGATGTTCATCAAAATCATCCCCATCATCATTGAAGTCCAAAACTGGAGACTTGCAGCTTTCTTGGCCTCTCACTTCTCCTTCTTCCTTCTCTTCTTCTTCAGAAGTCTTCTTCTCTTCTGAGATTCTAAGGGACTTGGCTCCCCTAGTTATCATACTTCTCAGCATTCTAGCTGGTTGATCTGGAACAACTTCTTCAGCAAGGGTGTCTCCAGTGGTGTCCTTAATGACAAGTTGACTTGAGGAGGGAGGATTTGATTGTTTTCTTTTTCTTCCTCTGCCTTTCTGAGGCATCTCTTCTTCCCCCTTAGTCATGAATGACTGACTCATGATAGCATAAGCTTCAGAGAGAGTTTCAAAGTTTTTCTGGAGATTGTTGTGCACCCTGACTAATTCTTGAAGTTCCTTCTTCAGCTCTTTGTTCTGTCTAACCAGTTCCTGCTCCTTTGTGTTGAGCTCTTCAAGTGGCCTTAGGATGGCGTTGGCTTGCAGGACAGCATGGCTGGCTTCATTCAATGCTGCATTAGAATTGTTACAATCCTCATCCCTGACCAACCCTAGGTCTTTCTGAGATTGAGCTATGCTGGTTGCTCTGTTGAGTAAAGCAGCAGCCAATGGCTTCATCTCTTCTGGGACGGATTTTAGCACTTCTGTGTCTTTCTGAGTTCTAAAAAGATACTGTTCCTTGCACGGTGCTCTTCACTTCTTGAACTACTTGGTGCAGAGAATATATGAGGAGCAAGTAGGGCTCTCTTGTGCTGAGTGATAAGACTCTCATCTTCTGCTTCAGTAATCAAGTTGTGAGTTTCAGCATCACTGTCATAATCCTTTTCATGGATTGTTTGCAGATTGACAATCTTCTTCTGCTTTCCATCAAGTGTGCTGGCCTTCTGAGAAGATGTAGAAGGTCTTTCTGATGCAGCCTCAGCATCATGCTCTTCATCATCATTGTCATCCATGGCATCTATCTCAGCAGCTGTGACAACAATGGCATTCTTCAGTTTTCTTTGCTCATCTAGGAGTGCCAATTCCTTGGCATTAGCTTCTTCGAGCTTCTTGATTTTGGCTTCCTTTTCATCAACAAGAGTTTGAGTCTCAATGTTGATTCTCTTCTCTTCTTCCAATACCTTTCTGAGTTGTTCAATCCTAAACTCAGCAGCTGAAATTTCTTCTATGGCTTGTTGGGTATCTTGATGAGACTTGGGAGGTGATGATGATGGAGCTTTCTGAGCAATTGAGGGAGTAGCCTTTTCTCCACTTTCTTTGCTAGCTTTCTGAATCCCGCCTTGTCCAGGTTGGGGATCATCATTCTGATCATCATCATCATCATCACTCTTGTTCTTTGTTTCTTGGTTTGGATGCTTAGAGGGAGGTTCTTGATAATCATTTTCGTCCATCTCCTCGTCATCTTCTGAAACCAGGTTGATCACATTTGGGAATGTAATCATCCTCCCATTAACTTCTTCTTGTTCAGCAGGATAAGTAGTGAGCTTGCTGGGCAAGGCAGGATGGGTAACCATCTGCTCTTGGGTTTGAGCATCCGTAGACTTGAAATCTGCTATAAGTCTTTGTGCTACTTCATGAATGAAGTCTTCATGCATTAGAGTGGAAATGAGTAGGACTCTGTAGGGAACAATGAATGGATATAATCCTCCAGATTTAGGGCAATTGCTCTCTTTTCTGGGACGTCGATTACTCTGGCTACTTCAGAAAGGTCAGCCTTTCTGAGTTTCTGCCATTGTCTGAAGCACTTGAGATGTTTATTTAAGGTGTGCTTCTGGAAGGCCTTGAGTAAATCAACTGGCACTAGACTTTGAGCCTGAAAGAAAGTGTTCAACTTAGTTTTGTTCAAACCACTTGTGTTAGTATCTGTGTGCAGAAGTGAGCTTTCTGAGCATAACTGTGTAGAAACACTAGGCTCATCTGCTTGGATTTTTGCTTTCTTGGGCACAGAGGCCTCAGATACTTTGGTGTGAGGAGAAGTTTTATCCTCATCAACCTTTCTTTCTGCTTGAACCTGAGAGTTAAAATCAAACATGTTTAGAAACTTTTAACAGAAAAGATAGGTGGAAAAGTGCTTTCTGAGACTTCACTTACTTCCAAGTGAGGAAGCTCAGTAGCATGTTCCTCAGAAACCTTGGGTGTTTCTGGCACCTTTTCCAGAATCTTGCTTGTTCAAGAAGATTAGTTTCTTTTGGAGGAGATGACACAACTGTTTCTCCATCCAATTGTTCTTCTGACTGAGCCTGTAAGAACAAACATAAGAGATTTTAGTAGTGTATTTTCCAGAGCATTCGTTGAAGAAGACTATTACTGATTACTTACCTTCTCAGCAGAAGGCTCAGTAAATACTTCCTCAGAAGGATTTTCAGCTTCTGGAATCTCTAGGTTTTGGGGTGTTGGTTCCACCACCACTACTTCCTCAGTTGGAGCCTAAGAAGAGACATTATGAATATTAGAACATAAGAGCAATTTTAGTTAGTTATTTCTTGTTCAGAGATAACTTTTACTACCTGTGGGACAGGCTCTTCTTGATATTCTGAGGTTGGAGGAACCTCTTCTCGATTCAAGGGGGTGGACAGGTTTTCTTCCCCCTGAAAGTGTATCTCCAAGTTGGCCTGTAACAAATACAGCTTATCAGTAACAAGTTAACATACAATTATGTTGACATATTAGATACAAACTATCTTTGTTACCTGAATAGAGTCAGGCTGATCATTGATCTATTGGACTTGTGGTGATTCCACAGTCTCTCTGTGCTCATTATTGTTCTCCTCTGCAGTATCATTCTGAGTCTCCATCTCAGTTTGATCCCTTTCTGAGAGTTGATCTTTCTCAGAAGGTTGAGGAACCTATTCAAGAACAGGGTTTTCTTCAGCAAAATTAAGTGCTGGCATTGTGAATGTGGAAGCAATGGCAACATCTTCCATCATTCTATCTTCCTCACCCAGGCCTTCTTCTTCCTGCTGGGCAGAGGGGCTCTTGTCTTTCTGAAGAGCTGAGCTTGATGCTCCTCCATGGGTCTCATACTTGAATCTTTTGAGTACTTTTGCCAGTACTTCACCATCCTCAGAATCACTATTATGTGTTGGTGCAGACCCATCTATGATATTTCTATCATCTCTGGAGAGTTCTGGGGCATTCTGGTTCAGGACTCTTGGGGCATTCTGGAGTTGCCTTTCTGGGCGTCCAACATCTTCTGAGACCTTGTCTCCAGAAGGTTGTGCCTCTTGTATGATTAGGGACTTGGAGGCTCTTTTGCTTTGAGTCCTCTTTCTCTTGGCAACTGGAGGTTTAGCTTTGGCTTGCTCAGAGACCTCCTCACCTTGCTGTGCAGTTTCTTCTTCTTCTGCCTTTCTGAGTGCGTTCTCGTGACAATTTTCTCCTTTTCTTCAAAAGCGTGTCTGAAAAGAGGATTGGTGACTGGGATTTCTTGTTTCTCTCTGAGAGTGATTCCCATTGTTTCCAGAATGTAACAGATTCTGAGACCAAAGTGCATATTGGCCTTTGGCTCAGCAAGGCCATTGATGATTTTGGGCTCAAATTCCTCAATATGTCCAAGGAATTTGTTGAAGGCATTTCCCCAATTGAAGTGGGTTTCCTGCCCTTCATGCTTCTTGTTCAGAAGATGCATCATCATCCATCTCTCCATGCTTATCTGGTCTACTCCACCTTTGTTGCCATCAAAGCAACGGACTAGAATAAGAGCTAAAGTACTCCAGTGTTTCTGGAGATGACTAGTTCTGATGGCCTTCAGAACAAAGTCTCCTGGGCAACCTTTTGCATTTTCTAACTGGATTGCTTCAAATAGCTCTTTGACGCCTTGAATCATGGAAGCGTCCTTGAGGTTGATGTCTTCAAATGTTCCTCGATTTTTCAATCGGAATATCTTGCAGAAATTCTTACAGTCTAGAACAATTTCTTGTCCTTGGACTTCAGTCTGCATGTATTTTTCTTCATCATCATTCACAACTTTTGTGAAGATTTTAGAGTTGTTATAGAACTCCAGTACATCCAGTGTGGATAGTCCACTGGGTGCAGCAGATAGAAGCTTGTAGATATGGGAATTCTTCAGCATTCCCAATATCAGTTTCCTTTCTGGTTTTGAAGATATAACTGCTGATACATATCTCTTTACTAGAAAGGCTCCCCAATTCATTTTGTGTTTAGGGTTCCAGTCCGATGGGGTAAACATTCCCAGAAGGCGTTTATTCAACACCTTAAGTTCCTTTCCTCCTTGCTTTTCAGCAGGAGCAGAGGATGTTGCCTTAGGGTTCTTGGTGGTCATCTTCTTGGGTGCCATCTCTTATATAGAGTTTAGAGTGAGTGTTTTTCAGATGAATATTGCACAATTAATAGAGATTAGTCTATCTTTTCAGAAGACTAAGCACAAGAAGTTGAGTTTTGCAGAGGGGTTTTGCAGAAATCTTGAGAGATTTTGCTGTTTTGATGCAAGTATGAAATTTCGGAATTGGTAAAAGTGTTTGTCTTTTGCCCAAATCCTATATATATAGTAGACAAAATGAATGCGTGTCTTGGCATCTGCGTAGGCGTGGTACGTCCTTTGTACTTCATTGCGTAGTGGGCCATGTCTGCATTTCTCAACAGACAATACTTGCTTTGTTTTAATCTCAACCGTTGAGATCAAACATTTATTCATCAAGGGCTTATATTGAATATCTTGTAATGATATCAATCAACAAATGGTAATGTGCCGACTTGATGGATTTTTAATATGCTACATTCATTGTGTGACTTAGTAAAGAGTAGGAACACTTAATCGTTTGAGCTTATCATTCTGAGTGTCAAGTCCTTATCTATATATTGTTTATCATGAAAATGGTAAAAATACAAGACATTGCACATGTTTGACTTTCAGAACTTATACCTTTTGGGCTTTGTGTGTCCATTTCTCTTTATGACTAAATAGCTTTCTGAATTCAAGTGTCAGAAGCTTCAGTTGTTTGAATGTATTTGACCCACTCTCAGTAAGTATGTTCTAGTTTTATTTACTTCTTAAGTGTGTACCGACCTTTGCCTTTCTGGATACCCGTTCCAGAAATGTTTTGCCTTTCTGAGTGTTGCTACTCAGAAACCTTTGCATCACTTCTTATCAACATGGCTTTCTGAGAACCTGTTCTCAGAGGCCTACTCACTTATTCAGTCTTTAGAGATTCAGGACAATTTTTCAGTCCTTAGGCAACTCCATTAATCCAAGATTATGTCTTAAGGTCAAGAACCGGCTTTCTTGTAAGGGCTTAGTGAAGATATCTGCAAGTTGGTCTTCTGTGCCAATCTTGAGTATCTCTATATTGCCTTTCTCAACATGGTCTCTAATGAAGTGGTGTCTAACATCAATGTGCTTTGTTCTGTCATGGAATTTGGGGTTCTGTGTGATCGCAATAGCACTTGTGTTATCACAGAAAATGGGAGTTTTCTCTTCATTGAGTCCATAGTCTCTGAGTTGTTGTTGAATTCACACAATTTGTGTTGCACAACAACCAGCAGCAATATATTCAGCCTCTGTGGTAGAAGTTGCAATTGAGTTTTGTTTCTTGCTAAACCACGAGATAAGTCTAGTTCCCAGAAACTGACAAGTTCCTGATGTACTTTTCCTATCAAGCATTGATCCAGCATAATCAGCATCTGAGTAACCAGCCAAACTCAATCCACTTTCTTTAGGATACCACAAACCTACATCTACTGTACCTTTCACATACATTAATATTTTCATAGCAATGTTGTAGTGTGATTGCATTGGATTTGTTTGAAATCTAGCACACACTCCAACTGCATATTGAATATCAGGTCTGCTTGCAGTAAGGTAAAGTAGTGAACCTATCAATTTCCTATACTTGTGTTCATCAACACTCTTATCTGATTCAGTATAGGTCATCTTGGTTCCTATGCTCATAGGTATCTTAGCATTCTTTTCAAAAGGCTTAAGTTTGAACTTTGTGAGCATGTCTTTTGCATACTTTGTCTGACTAATGAATATTCCATCATTGAGTTGCTTGACTTGCAATCCTAGGAAATAGTTCAATTCTCCCATCATGCTCATCTCAAACTTACTTTTCATGAGATTTGCAAAGTCATCACAAAGTTTCTTGTCCTTAGATCCAAATATGATGTCATCAACATATACTTGAACTAAGAGTAGTTTCCCATCATGGTTTAAAGTAAATAAATTTTTATCAACTTCACCTTTTTTGAAACCACTTTCCAGAAGGTATTTGGCCAAAGTGTCATACCATGCTCTTGGAGCCTGTTTCAGTCCATAAAGAGCTTTCTGTAGCTTATAGACCATTCTACTTTCTGAGGAAACTTCAACGCCAGGTGGTTGTTCAACATAGACTTCCTCAGCAAGTTCACCATTCAAGAATGCACTCTTGACATCCATCTGATAAACTTTAAAGTCTTTATGAGTCGCAAGGCGGAAAGAGTCTTATTGCATCCAATCTGGCAACTGGTGCATATGACTCATCAAAATCTAAACCTTCAGTCTGGGTGAATCCCTTGGCAATCAACCTTGCTTTGTTTCTGGTTATTTCACCAGATTCATTCAACTTGTTTCTGAAAACCCACTTAGTTCCAATCACAGATATTCCTTCTACAAATGGAACTAGTTTCCAGACTTTGTTTCTTTCAAACTGATCCAACTCTTCTTGCATTGCTGAGATCCAGTCTTGGTCTCTTAATGCTTCTTCTATAGTTTTTGGTTCAATGTTTGAGATAAAACATCCAAAGAGAGAATTAGAATTTTCAGCTATTGCTCTCCTAGTCCTAACACCTTGATTGATTGGTCCAATCACGTCTTTTGCAGGATGATCCTTGATCCATCTCATCATGGGTTTAGGGCTAGTAGGGTCAACATCTATGTGATCTGAATGTGAATCACTACGATTATGACTTGATACTTCTTCAGTATCTGTGACATTTTGCACCTCAGCAAGGCGGTGAATGTCTGACACTTGCTCAGTGTGAGAGCTTTCTGGGACATGCCTGTCAGAGAGGTCATTTGCAGAGTTAGCTCTCTGATGAACATCTTCAGTTTCCATTTCTGAAATTCTCATAGGAAATTCTTCATCATGTCTGAGAATCATCTGGTTGTTACTAGGCATTTCATGCTTTTCTTCGTCAGAGTTATCCTCCCTTTCCACAATGATGTTTTTCCTTTTTGAGGGTTCTTCTTCAGAATCCTTTATCGTTAGTTCCTTGAACCTTTCTGAGAGTTCATCAGCAAGGGGTGTTTTCTTGCTTTCTTCATAGAATACAACATGAACTGATTCTTCAATTTTCTTTGTTCTTTTGTTGTAAACTCTGTATGCTTTGCTATTCATAGAATAACCAAGAAACACACCTTCATCTGCCTTTGGTTGAAATGTTCTTAGATACTCTTTTCCATTGTTAAGAACAAAACATCTACAACCAAACACTTTTAGATGTTTTATATTAGGGGGTCTACCAACCAAGAGTTCATAAGGGGTCTTGTCATGGTGTTTGTTTATCAAACATCTGTTTTGTGTGTAGCATGCTGTGTTTACAGCTTCAACCCAATAAACTTCACTTATCTCAGTGTCAGCTAGCATGCTGCTTCTTTAAGTGTTCCATTTTTCCTTTCTACAACACCATTTTGTTGTGGTGTTCTTACAGAGGAAAGTTGGTGTTGTATACCTTTGCTGGTACAAAACTCCTTAATGTACTGGTTGACAAACTCAGTACCATAGTGGTCTACGATTGCAGATACCTTGCATTTTTCATGACTTCAAGCTTATTCAGCAAGTTTGGTATCTCCACCCTTGCATCAGATTTGTGCTTCAGAAAGACAACCCAAGTGAATCTTGAGAAGTCATCTACAACAACAAGACCATACTTCTTTCCTGCATAACTAGTTACAGATGATTCAAAAAGATCCATGTGTAATAGTTGTAGTGGTCTAACACTAGAGTGTCTGGTTTTGGACTTGAAAGAGATTTTAGATTGTTTCCCCATCTGACAGGCAGAACAGATACCATCCTTTCTGAAAGATGTTTTGGGAAGGCCAACCACTAACTCTTTCTTGACATGTTTGTTCAGAGTTTTGAAATTCAAGTGACTCATTCTTTTGTGCCATAACCAGTGCTCTTCTGTGTGACCTGATAGACTCATCATGAGACATTCTTCAGTTGTGGCAGATGCCCAGTCGGCAACATAAAGATCGCTTTCCGCTAGCAACCAAGGTATGCGCTTTGACTCATTGTCTATAAGTTTGCAATACTTTGCTTTGAATTTCACAGTAAATCCCTTGTCTGCAAACTGGCTCATGCTAAATAGATTATATTTCAAACCCTTAACATGTAATACGTCAGTGATTGTTAATGATCCCAATTTGACGTTGCCATATCCCAGAGAGGGATTTAATTCTCCTCCAGCAAATCTGATGTCTGGTCCGTTGTGGCAAGCTTTGTAGTTGACCAGATTTGCTTTGTCTCCTGTCATGTGCTTTCCGCATCCACTATCAAATAGCCATTGAGCCTTAGTCCAAGAGGCGTTCTGCACAAAACAGGAAACAGGAGTTACGTTCTTGCTTCAGAGATAGAACCATTTAGACTAAACATTCTTCAAGTAGGAATCCACATTTTAGTGAATTTCTTGGGAGTTTGTTTTTGTCTAACTTGATCAGAAGGAGATGCAATAGAATCAGTAATTTTGATCTCAATTTTCCTTCTTGGGGTGTTTCTAGGTGTTCCTTTTGGTGCTTTCTGGACCCTGGGTTTCTGGGGTTGCTTTTCAGCAAACTTGGCCTTTCTGGCCAGGTTCCTTCTAGCTCTGGCATTCAGTTTTTCAGTGGCTTGAGATTTCTTCCACTTCTGTCTATTGCTACGTGCAATATCAGCCTTGCACCATTGTTCTTGTCCTTCCTTATATTGTTGCAGAAGAACTTTTCAAATTGCAGGATAGCCAATGCCATTTCGAACACCTTTGGCTTTCTGAATGCGCTCTTCAAAAGCCTTACTAGTTTCTGCACCATCTTTATTTTCATAAAATGGTAAAGTTGAGAATTTGCCTATTCCAGCAATTCTTCCCTTCCTAGTAATATAGCAATGTGGATGGTTGCATGTCTGAGGGTTGTGTTTCTTTTCAGAAACCTTATCCACATGTTTCTTGTGAACTTGTTGTTCTTTCAAAGGCTGAGTTGCTACTCCTTTTGCTTTGTCAACTACCCTAGCTTTCTGACCAATGCTATAGGTGGTTGAAGAACCATTCTGTTGACTTTTTACAAAGGTCAACCTTTCATCACTCTTCTTCAGAGGAGATGAGTTACTCGATTGTTCATCAAGTCCAAGTCCACCTTTCTCAGAGGGATCTCTCAGATAGGATTGAACCTCAGTAAGAGTGTTACTAGCTTTTGCATAAGATTGGAAGGATAGCTCTTTCTTTCTGAGTTCTTCATTCTCAGAAAGCAGCTTCATCATTTTCTTATTAAGTTCATCCAAGGATAGTTTGTGAGAATTTTCATTCTCAGATATCTGAGCTTTCAGAAAGGCTATTTCAGCGTTCTTGTTCTCAGATACTTTGATTAGCTCAGAAACCTCTTTTTCAAGTGTTTCTTTGCTTTCCTCTAGAATTCTGGTTTTGGATTGTGCTTCCAGAAATTCTTTCTCATAACGATCCAATTCACTCTTGACCAACTCCAGATCCTCAATTCCATCATCACACTCATAGTACAGAAATTGTGAATTGTTAGTTACCTCATGAGCCATAAGACACATTTCAATGTTGGAGATGTCTGGACCAGCAATCTCAGCAACTCCACACATTTCATTCTTCTTAAGACCGAAGTCGATTACATCGTGGGTGATTCCACACAATTCTGGTGATGGTAGGTTTGAGTCATCTGAATCTCCATCTTCAGAACCTGTCTCAATGTCTAGAGCATCAAGTTGAATTTGAATCTTCTTCCTTTCTTCAGTCAGTAAGGCCCTTTGATTTCTTTTGAAATTTCTTCTGTCCTTCTTGTCACTTATCTTGAGCTAGTTTAAAGCAGGACAATCTCTCTTGAAGTGACCAGGCTTTTGACAATAGAAACAGATATCATTTCCTATTTCTGCAGCTTCAGTACTAACACCTTTCTGATTGGGGGTGTTCAGAGAGTTGTTCATTTGTATGTTCTTGTAGTGATGATAGTTTGGGCCAAGATGCTTTTTCAGCTTTTCTTTAGCTTTTCTTCTCTCAATCTCTTGACTCACAAATTTCTTCATGTGTCTTACTGTAAGAGCATTTTCTTCAGATGCATCTTTGGTATCCTTCTTTTCAGAAGAACCTTGAGAAACTAGAGCAACACTTTGCAACTTTTCAGCTATTTGTTCTCTCTGAGTTGTCTCATAGTCTACAGTAGCAAGATGAGAGAAGAGCTCTACTGGAGTAATATTTGGCATCCCTTGATTGAAATAAAAGAACTTAGTGTGTTCCTAGTTGTGATTGCGACTTCTGACAATAGTCTTAATCTTTTCTGACTGGGAGTATCTATTGCTTTCACCAAGTGCAGACATATCACTCATAAGAGTAGTAAATCTGAAATCAAGTTCTTCCAGAGTTTCAGTGGGACCTTGTTTGAAGTTTTGGAACTTCAATTTAAGAACTTCGAACTTGTTTTCTTTGGTTTTCTCAGTTCCGGCACAAATTTCTTCAATTAGTTGTCAGGCAACTTTCGCCGTTTTAGCACCCACGCCTTTGTATGTGCTCAGGTGTCGATCTGATGATGATATTACGAGCTTGACCATCCAATCTGTGTCTCTTGGCATCTTCAGATGTCCAGAGCTCTCTTGGCTTGTCTTCATACATAATGCTTCCACAAGCAACACAACCACTATCACTAGCAGCCGCATCCTCGCTTCCATCTTCCTTGTCTGAGGCTTTTCTTCCATCAGACACCTCAGTAACTTGTTTGAGTTGTCTGATTTTGATAGGCCCTTCATTGATGACATAGATCATCTCATCACTAATGGCCTCCAGATGGAGCATCATGTTGTTCTTCCATTTCTCGTAGTTTTCTGGCTTCAGAACGGGTGCATCACTCAGAGACATACCTGCACACTTACAACACAAATTATATAGTCCTCAGAAAGGGACAGAGTTCCATCACCTATCTGGGGATCTTGGTTCAGTGCAGAAGGCTTGTGAACCTCCCGCTCTGATACCACTTGTTGGTCCAGATAACGGCAATGTAAAAGACTAGAGGGGGGGGGGGGGGGAATAGTCTTTTAAAACTTTTGTCGATAAACACAGTTTCTCAGAAACATGGGGGTTTCTGATACTTAAATTCAGAGCGCGGAAGACTTTAAGATAGGTTAGTGTAGAAACAATAAATATGTGTGTGTGCTTTGCTGAAATGTAAATACAGAAAAGTAAATGACACATCAAGTATAGTGGTATCTGGAGGTGGCTTAATCCTCCAACTATTCCACTTCGGTCTTTCTGAGACCTAGAATTCACTAGAACAGATAATTGAGTTTACCTTACAATAACCCTATTCTAAGATTCCTAAACAAATGGTTCCCAACCAAATGTTCCCCCTGAGTTATTCCCCAGCTCCTAGAGCTAAGTACTTCCTCTACTCAGATAACCTTGGAGTTATTCCCTAATTTCCAAAATCAAGTACTTCCTCTACTCCACGCCTTGATGGTGTTGGTTATAAGGTTTTGTCAGAGAGGCTTCTCGTATAACTTTTCAGTTATGTTTTCAGAGAGCCTAATAGAAAAAGACTACTTAATACACTTGTTCAGTGGATGACAGTCTGCTCTTTATTGACCCAAGTAATTGGTGTCCGTTCTGGAGAATGAGCTTCAGAAAGGGTATCTGATAGTTCAACTCTTTCACGAATAAAATTCTTTTGTTAAGGTTCAGGACAACTTAGAACTACTAGTGATTCTTCAAGCAACAGAAAGCTTTCAGAAAGGGTAGTAGAGTGCTTGAGAGAATAATTTGCTTGATGGTAAGTTTGCAAGATAGAGCGTTCTAAGGTATGTATTTTCAAGCATCTAAGTGTGTGATATATATAGATAAATTTGAGAGGCGTTTGAATTGTATACGTTATTCTCTCTATCAAATTATATCCATTTATATCTTGAACTATGTACTCATAAGTCACTATCTCATTCTTCAGAGAGGACTTGCTTTTTGCAGCATTTTTGCCGATGCATTTAATGCAAAGTACTGTTCATTGTCCTTTCGTCTCAACGGATACATGAGCCTTTCTGATGGCTTGCATGCTCCATACTCATGATGTCATATGTCCAGAATTATATTTCAAAAGTAAGTTAATTTACTCAAGAAAGGATTAAGGACATAGTCTTTCTGAGTGAGACTAAACCTTTGTGTGTTCATAAACCTTGTGCAATCTTCAGTCTTCTAATCTTCAGAAAAGCTTCATTGCTAGGATTGATCTACATGGTCTTCTTGAAATAAAAGTTACACTCAGAGACCTATAATCCTATTACAAGATTTACTAGACTAATCATACTCAGTGATTTCCTCTTTTACAATGTTCAAGTGAACTAAGAGTACTTAATCACCTTTCTGGCTAAGATAAGAACATGTGATGAGTGATCAAAATACTAACAGATATTCCTAACAAATTGGAATAGGAAAGGCTAAGCATAGCCGAGGAAAGATTGAGGTTAGATGAAAACCGAAGAAGGGATATCTACACAAGGGTAGAACTGATGGACAAAGACGACAGACCCATGCGCGACTATGTTATGCCAAGGCTTACATCGCATGCCTCAAGCATCTATCTAGAGAGGTTTGCGAGAGAATATGATCGAAAGGGAACTCATCTGAACCAACTACCACACTTCTATGGGAACCCAACCGACGACCCGATGCACTTTAAGAGAGAACTCTACGCAATAGTTGGAGGAATACCATTGAACGGGCTCACGGAGTGACAACTCAGAAGAAGGGTTTTCCCTAGCTGCCTTAAGGACAAGGAAAACAATTGGATTATCTCACTACCGCCAGGCAGCTTGACTACATTGGACGAGGTTTTCAATAAATTTATGCTCAAATACATCCCATTGAAAAAGACATCCAACCTGAAGGGCCAAATCCAAAACTTCAACAAACTAGATGGAGAAACATTCTACGAAGCATGGAAAAGATACAAGGATCTACTTGACAGGTGCCCGATGAACTCTTACGCACTGTTCGACAAAGACAACAACTTTTATAAGGGAATTGACTCTATCAGCTAAGCACTTATTGATGGGCCATGTCAAGGGAACTTGTTTGACGTACTCCCAAGAAGGATTTGGGAGGTATGTCAGAACCATAGCGAAAACTTAATGCAAATGGGACAAGGAAGGAGTGTCTATTCTAAGGAGGTTCGTGCCGTCGAGGAAGTCCCATGGAAAATGATCATAAAAAGACTGGATGATATAGAGGCCGAGCTATCTAAGAGAGAGTCCAAAGGAGAAGATGAACACAAGGAACCGTCAGAGGAGGTGAACTACATCCAAGATGGTGAACCATCATCAAGCTCAACTCCTCCGTCAGGCCGAACCTGGCAAGAAGTCAGGTAACACCGGAGTCGACCTCTAACCCCCATAACACCGATAAGGGTAATCGCAGCTGCTCAGCAGGAAACACCCCTTTTGGGGAAAGATCCATTTCATTATTAAGCAGCTGAAGATAGTAAGGGAGTTTATGGAAAACCAAAAGGAAAGGGACGACAGGGTGGAGGTATTTATTGAAAGAGCATATGAAGTGCTCTGCAGGATCAATGAGAAGGTATAAGTAGAAGGAAGCCTGCTAAACATAACAGAATGGCTGATGATACTTCTAGAGCAACGTGATGAGTGAAAAGAAGAAGACGAAGAATGCAAAGATTAGGAGGAAGCCATAATGCGGATAGATGCGGAAGAAAGGCGGAGTTCCGAAAAAATTCTCGATAAGCTTTCTAACTCTCGCTTGAACTTTACATTATCTAGTGAATTGCGTATAGAATGTGACTCCATGAGATTGTGTAAGTACCTGTACGGGGAAAAGAACCAATTGGAGAATTTCAGGAGAAACAATAGGAAAGAAAATCCCTACTTCCGAACTAATATCCCCATGAGGGAAATCAACCCCTTAGCATTTCAAATTGTAGTCAACATAGGGGGCGAAAGGGTAGTAGGAGCTCTAGACCTGGAATCCGATGTGAATGTTATCCCCCTAGAGATGTACAAGAGACTCATTTTAGCAGGAAAGACTGACGTTTGTGGCATGTCCTACGACGTTGGCATGAGCATAGCAAATAAATATGGAACAGTTAGAAACGTGCTCATCGAAATAGGTACTCTGATAATTCTTGTGGACCTGCTGATAGTCGACTACGAGAATGACAACAATAGAAACTTGTATCTAGGAAGGCCCTTTATGATAATGACTAACACCATTATCGATATAACCGGCAAAAGAGTCTCTATGTTTGCTAATGGATTGCAGAGTGACGTAGAGTTGTCCGTCGGAAGGACGCATCTCAAGAAAGGGAAGCTTGTGGCTGAAAGGCCGCCAAGGAGAAAGAAGGATCAACCACCTGGGAATTTCAAGATGCACTGACAAAGATGATGGAAATAGATATGAACCATTTCTACTCGCATGAGATTTACTTCCAATTTCCGGATCCGAGAGACGAGAACAAACCTTATAAGATCTATCTGGATAAGTGGATGACCGGAAGATGGAAATTGGGAAATGAGGGGCTATTCTACAAGAACATCAAGGATGACAAGGGTTTTAGAAACCGACTTAAGAATGAAGGAAGCACCCTCTACAACTTCGAGTTTACATGGGAAGGCGATCGATTCAACATGGGACTGAAGGATTGGAATACCGACCCGAGTTTCATGGAAGATTGGCTGACTACTTGCGCTGATGGAGAACGGGGGAATCATGCCAACAACTGAGTCGTCAACCAGGTGTAGAGCTATAAGACCTTAAACAAGCACTTCTTGGAAAGTAATCCAAGGTCACGTTTACTTTTACGCATTTACATTCGCATTTTCAATTCATCTTTCTCTCGGTTTTCGTGCATAAATTATTTTTTCAAAAAAAATATCAAAATCATTTTCAAAATTTCTTAGTTATTTTGTTGGCTTGTTGAAAAAATTGAAAAAACAAAAAGAACTGAAAACACGCGATTTATCGCGTTTGAAGACGATGAGGCAAGACCTCACTTGCGGCCAGGATCGCAGTGAGTCGCTTGCGACTCCCCACCCCCTTCCCCCGTTTTTAAACCCCTAAAATGTTTTTTTTTTCCTCTTCCCACCTCATTTCTCTTCCAAAAATCTTCACTTGCTCTATAATTCTATCTTTCCCATTGAATAATTAGCTTGCCCATCCTTCATCAACATCAAGTAAGTCATCTCTACTCATTATTATCTTCATTGCATCCTCAATTCAATGTTTATATCATCCAACTCTTTGCTTGCACTTTCTTCTTGCTTCTTGACTGCTTAGCAATTATGTGCTTCATCTGATTGATTTGTTGATACTTGAGATATGTGGATACATGCTTACTTTTAGTATTCACTACATTAACACTTGTTTGATGGATATTTGACAAATCGTTTGAGAATTTGAAGGTTTTTGTTCATGCCTACCAAGTGTTCGATAAAATTTCTTAATAGAACAAACTCCTTTGTCAACCCCTTTCTCCCTCAATTACTTGCTTACATAGTCTTAACTTGTTGAAGTATGCTTAGAAAACATGTTTTCATTGTCATATGCTCATAGGATGTAGACTACATTACAATTTGCCTTTCAACTTGATGCTTGACACAATTTGAAAACTTGAGTTCCATGCTTAGTTCTTGCATTATTTTGAAGAGGCTATTGATCTTATTACAAGCTATAATCTTGCATACACATTGTGCCGCACATTAGGTTTGGGGGAGGAGAAACTCCAAACATGCTATCTCACACACTTTTTTGGCCTTGGTACTGTGAACCAAGCACTAAGAGAGCAAAGAAAGTGGCATCAGTGATCCTTTCAAGAAAAGCTCAATGTTGGCTATTGGTTAATAGCGACTGAGGAGTAATTCCAGAGAGGAACATTGAGATCAGATGGGGAATGAACCCTGCCCTAAATTGGATACACGACGTTTTGAATCTCTATGTTTGGGGAACCTTCACTTCCATCCTCTAAGGGTATGACATAGAGATATTTCGTGAGTTCTACGAGGAGTACTTCCAACTGAAGATTGAAAAGCTGGAGGATGCACTTCTAGATCACCCTATCACCATATGAGGGGTAGAGTTCATGTTTGGGCCAGGAGCTATCAATGATTTCTTCAACATACCTGAGGAGCATATTCATGGCGAATACAAGGAACCGTCATATCACGAGTTGAAGTACGGAGACATCCTACTAAACATCCCAAGCGTATTACTCGGAGAAAGATTTAGAGAGGATGCAGTGGGATTATCTATCCCGAGGGCTACGCTCAACGAAAGAGCAAGTTTTTGGATGCACTTTGTAGAGACAAACTTGAAGCCAACCATACACTACGAAGGGCTTAAAGATGATGTAGCCACACTTGTCTACGCGATTATGGAGGGTCACTACATTGATGTTGGAAGAACAATCATGAAGGAAATGCAATTGGTGAAGGGGTAACAAAAAAAGGAACCGGCCATTCCCCGGACTTATCACCACAATATGTAAGAAGAATGGGGTTCCTACTAGTGAGTTAGGATTCGCTCCGCTCATAGAACCTTTCGATGAAGACAGTACCATCCACCTCCTTGAGATGCACGAGAAGACTGCCAAAGCCGAACTTAGAAGAAGAGGAGTAGCGGATCCGCCGCAAGGAGATTTTGACATGAATATTTTGAACGAATTTGTGAATAACTATCAGATGGGAAGTCAAGGGAGTGCGCGAAGGCGATATGACATGAACAAAATGGGCCGGAGGTTGAAGTCAAGGATTTTGTCCTCCACCGCCTCCTGGAGGATCTTCATCCTAAAACACCATCTGGTTGGAAGAAACAACACCGAGAGGGGAGTATCTTTTCTTTTTCTCTTTAGTTTCCTAGTTTCTCTACCTGCTCTTGACTAGGTTTGGGGGAAGAATTTGACTATTACTTGCTCGGTCTATAAGAACATTAAATACTCACACTTAGTAGTTTACATTTTAATTTATGCTTTAACCCTATCTGTTACATCTAAGGTCTTTTACTTTTTGAAAATTTTTTTGATTTGTGGGAGAGTATCGAGCGTGAACTATGACAAAGATGAGGGGCTGTGGATTTGTTTTCTTGCTTCACTGCTTGCTGAATATATGCTCTAACCAAAACTAACCCATGCTACTTTGATGAGTGAGTTTGCTTGCTACTCTAATTAAAGTCCTGTGTGGAACCGTGTGAACACTGCTGCCCTTGAGTCTTTATTTGTCAGCAGCATGAATATGATTAATAGTACTCAGCTTTTTTAATCCTTTTTTATATCGTTCGCTAACCCCTTTGAAAGCTTTTTTGAGCCATCATGAAACTCCAACATATATCCTATACATGCTTTACTTAAGCGGTGACAGAAACCTACCGCCGAGCTGGAACGAAGAAACAAAGCAACGAGTTCTAGAGATTGGAGGAGAATCATGTTTTGATCATGATAGAGAATTGGTTTGGAAGAAAGTAGAGAAGAAATCCCTAACCCTAGTTTGAGAAATTGGTTTGAGGGAGAAGTGGAAGATGAACATCATCGAAAGGTAACCTTGTTGGCCCTACTGTTATATTACCTGTGCTAAAAATCACTAGTTCTTTCTCTAGAAAAAATAGAAAAGAAAAGTACCGAAAAAAGCAAAGGTACAAAAGTCTAGGAGTGGATCTGGGTCCTCGTGATCACCGTTTTCGTGTTGGGCATGTTACAGATACTACCCACATACCGGCGTGGCCCTAATAAACTACATGTCCATGAGGGTTGATGGCATGTATACCAAACCAGCATTGTGCGAAATTCGGTAAAACATACACTACCAAAAAATGTAGAGACTAAAAGAGCCCAATGATGGCCAACCAAAAGCATACGAGTTAGTAAAACGACTGCAAGAAATAGTATGTCAAAAAGATAAGAAAAAGAACAAAAATAGAGTAGCAAGTAGTCTATGTGTGAAGCGACCGATGAAGTTTTTATGATGATATAAGAGAAGTTGAAGATTTGTCATTAAGAGATGACGAAGTTGAAGGAAGGAACTCGGTGTCTGATGGGATAAGTCCCCCTGAAATATCCTTTGTTCTCCTTTGCTTATCTTTTAAGGATGCTTAGCCAAACACTCCTCTATATTACCCTACCTATTTTACATACCAAGCCAACATGAGTACTACTTTTATTTGTGCCTTGACTTTTGGGAGAAGGATTGCATAACGTTACCGCGAGGTAATGATTTTGAAGTACACCTAGAAGGACATTGGGTTACACTTGTAACCACTGGCTGTCGTGAGTGATACTTGTTATTTGTTTGATGTGGAGTCATAAAGTTGGAGTTAAAACTAACCGAGCCAGTAGAGTTAGTAACCCTAGAAATCTGCTGCTTGTCTATGTGGTGGTTTATGCTTGTTGCTCATTTCATTGTCACTTCTTGATTATCGTAACTGGTTTAGGGGTGTGATGTGACAATGAAATGTATGATATTGCATGCTTTTAGACCCTCGTTTTTTTGCCTTAGATTCAATATTTGTATCGTCTTATGGTCAAATACCAACTTTGTGTGTATTTTGTAGATCATGATCGCGTTTTTGAGGAATTGCACGATTTCCGGCGCTAAAATGACATAATTGTGCAAAATCGAGAAAGTTAAGCAAATACGCCGGATTAGCTGTTGCACGGAGTTTGAGGAGTTGAAACATGTCATGCGACCAACAATGCAAAGATCATTGAAGATACAACAACATTGTAAAAGACCACTTTTCGAGAAAACAAAGTTATGAAGCCCGAAATCGAATAACAAAGAAGAACAGACAAGAACCTGCATGCATCGCACTCTGTGGCCCATAGGGGACCGCAGAAGCCTTCTGCATGCATCGCACTCCTGGCGGGTTAGGCTAGAGCCCTCCTTCCTAAACCTTCCTTAATGAAGAATGGCGGCCAGAGCACGAAATTTCAAGTATAAATAAGAACTCAGGGGTCTCATAATTCTATACCGCTCATAAAGCAGCTCTCTTGAGAGAGAACCAGTCCTCGAGGAAGTGAAACCCCAAAAACGCTGGCCGTCAGGATCCTAGAAGGAGGAAACCCTAGAAGCAACACAAAGACATCAAATACTAAGCTTCTTCTTCTTTCTGTTCTTCTTGTTTTCGAGTCCTATCTAGTATTACTATGAGTAGCTAACTTTCTCTTATAAAGGCGAACCACCGTAACTCTGCTTTTGCTACTTCTTTATATACCGTGATATATTAATGGAATAGTTATTAGACCTAAATTGTGGTTATTCAACTCTATACATCCTTCGTGGTGTGATGTTCTGTTGAGTGACACAGTAGTTTCATTGAACTGAGTAGGGGTACTCGTGCCGACTGCACCTCCACACCATAGTATTATGCCCTGCAGTCGTTAGAGGTAATCACGTAAGATTTTATCTAGGAAGTTGGGAGTAGCATCGCATAGGGAGGTCGGGGATCCTTTACGCCTTCCCACCGTCGATTAAATCTCATGAAATTAGGGGTTACAGCGATTCAATTAATCTATCTTCAATCATTCTTTTTAATTTCTGCATACAATTTACATACGTTATTTGCTTGTTCCTATGCTAAGTGTCCGTGGAGAACGACATCCCGAGTCAGCTTTCCGCTATAAACTGTGGATTTGAGGACCTCCGACTTATAAATTTAATCTTGATTGTATTTACGGATTATCGATTCTACAACAAAAATTGAAATCTCTGAGTGCACATCGTGCTTCCTTCATTCTTAAGTCGGTTTCTAAAACCATTGTCATCCATGAAGTTCTCGTAGAATAGCCTTTCGTTTCCCAATTTCCATCTTCCGATCATCCAATTATCCAGATAGCTCTTATAAGGTTTGTTCTCTATGTCTCTTGGATCCGGAAATTTGAAGTGAATCTTGTGCGAGTAGAAATAGTTCTTATATATTACCTTTCAGCCACAAGCTTCCCTTTCCTGAGATGCGTCCTTTCGACGGACAACTCTACGTCACTCTGCTGTCCATTAACAAACATAGAAACTCTTTCGCCGGTTATATCGATAATGGTGTTAGTCATTATCATAAAGGGCCTTCACAGATATAAGTTTCTATTGTTGTCATTCTAGTAGTCGACTATTAGCAGGTTCAGTGGAATTATCAGAGTACCAATTTTTATGAGCACGTTTCTTACTGTTCCATAGTTCTTTGCTATGCTCATGCCGACGTCGTAGGAAATCCCACAAATGCCAGTCTTTCCTGTTAACCTGAATCTCTTGTACATCTCTAGGGGAATAACATTCACATCGGCTTACAGGTCTAGAGTTCCTACTACCCTTTCGCCCCCTATGTTGACTGCAATTTGAAATGCTAAGGGGTTGATTTCCCTCATAGGGATATTAGTTCGGAAGTAGGGATTTTCTTTCCTCTTGTTTCTCCTGAAATTCTCCAATTGGTTCTTTTCCCCGTAGAGGTACTTACACAATCTCATGGAGTCACCTTCTATACACAATTCACTAGATAATGTAAAGTTAAAGCAAGAGTTAGAATGCTTATCGAGAAGTTTTTTGGAACTCTACCTTTTTTCCTCATCTATCCGCATTATGGCTTCCTCCTCATCTTTGCATTCTTCATCTTCTTCTTTTCCCTCATCATGTTGCTCTAGAAGTATGATCAGCCTTTTTGTTTTGTTTAGCAGGCTTCCTTCTACTTCTTCTACCTTCTCATGGATCCTGTAGAGCACTTCATATGCTCTTTCAATAAATGCCTCCACCCTGTCATCCCTTTCCTTTTGCTTTTCCATAAACTCCCTTAACGTCTTCAGCTGCTTAATAATGAAATGGATCTTTCCCCACAAGGGCTGTTTCCTACTGAGCTAGTGAGGTTACCCTTATCGGTGTTATGGGGGTTAGAGGTCGGTTCCAGTGTTGCCTAACTTCGTGCCAGGTTTGGTCTGACGGAGGAGTACGGTTTGCTGATGGTTCACCATCTTGGATGTAGTTTGCCTCCTCTGATAGTTCCTTGTGTCCATCTTCTCCTTCGGACTTTCTCTTAGATAGCTCAGCCTCTATATCTTCCAGTCTTTTTGTGATCATTTTCCATGGGACTTCCTTGACGGCACAAACCTCCTTAGATCGGACACTCCTTCCTCGTCCCTTTTGCATTGAGTTTTAGCTAAGGTTCTGATGTGACAATGAAATGTGCTATATAGCATACTTTTGAACCCTCTTTTTTTGCCCTAGATGCAATATTTGTGTCATTTTATGGTCAATTACCAACTTTGCATGTTTTATGTAGGTGTTGATCGCGGTTTTGAGGATTTGCACGATTTCTGGCACCAAAACGGCATAATTGTGCCAAATCGGGAAAAGGAAGAAAATACACCGGATAAACCATTGCACGGAGTTTGAGGAGTCAATACAAGTCATGCGACCAACCGATGCGAAGATAGTTGAGGATGGAACAACTTTGTAGAAGACCACTTTTCGAGAAAATGAAATTACGAAGCCCGAAAGTGAAGAACGAAGAAAAGAGATTCGAAGCTTGAGATATCGCACTTGGCGGCCACCAGGGGACCGCAGAGGGCATCATTGCGGCCCCTAGGCGGACGCAGTCATGCATCTGTTTTTCTCCTGGGCTGCTTTCTGGCCTGTCAGGCTAAGACCCGCCATCCTAAACCTTCCTTATTGAAGAATGGCCGTTTGGAGGTCGAAATTTCACCTATAAATAAGACCTCAGGGGTCTCAGAATCCACTCAACTCACAAAGCAGCTCTCCTGGAGAGAGAACTAGTCCTCGGGGAAGTGAAACCCCAACCCGCTGGCCATCAGGTACCCAGAAGGAGGAAACCCTAGAAGCGGCATCATTAAGACATCAAGATCATCAGAGACTAAGCTTCTTCTTCCTTTCTTCTTAGATTTCGATTACTATTCTTTGTTACTATGAGAAGCTAATTTCCTTTTGTAAAGGCGAATCGCCGTAACTCTGCTTTTGCTACTTCTTTATATACCGTGATACATTAATGAATTAGTTTTAAAACAGAATTCGAACTTGTTCTTTATTCGTCCGACTCTTTATGTGGGAAATCCTTACTAACTACGACTTGGTAACGGATTATATATTATCCAGTATGATTTGTCCGAAAACATGGGGAGATAGTGTGTTGAGTGACACAACACATTGTTGGTTTAGTAAAGGTGTCTGAATTAACTACGACTTGATCTTTTGGCATGTTTCTTTGCTACCTATAGACGGCAAGTACGTTGTTTGATTCTAAGTAGTTGGGAGTAGCATAGGAGTGGGAGGTTGGGGAACCTTTACGCCTTTCCATCATTGATTTACAACAAAGCAATTTAGGGTTTACTGCAATTCAATTATTCTGTCTGAGATTAAACTGCTTACTTTTCTGCATTCAAATTCAGTCGTTATTTGCTTGTTCCTAAGCTAAGTGTCCGTGGAGAACGATAACTTTCTGCTATAAACTGTGGATTTGAGGACTTCCGACATATAAATTTAATCTTGATTGTGTTTAGGGATTACAGGTTCTACAATGGAAAATGAAATCTCTGAGTGCACATACAAATCTGGCGCCGCTGCCAGGGACACTTGACCGCTCAAGCAAGTTTCGATCGACTGAGATAAGTTGAATCCATTCTTTTGCTTTTAATTTACGCACTATCTGTGAGGATCGATTCCCACAGCAAAAATCCCAAAAATATTTTCTATTTCGTATTTGTTTAATTTCTTATAAAAAAAACCTAAAAATACTGATGTGACGATAATTTAGAGTCTCATCTTGTCTTTTTTACCGTCTTTTGGTTAGTATTTATTGGCAATTTGTAGTGTTTTTGTACATTTTATGCTTTGGTACTTTGGTTTTCTTTTGTAGAATTTTGTGTTGCAGAGAAATGCTTGTTGAGCTGAGCAGGATCGAAGAAGAACAAGCCTCGCCGTGGAAAAGTGAATATGCTCGCTGTGGCGAGAAATCCAGTAGCTGTTGGTATTTCGTCGTTTGAAGCTCGCCACGGCGAGTCAATTGTCTCGCCACAGTGAGAATTCCAGTAGCTGGCTATGTTCTGTCGAAGTGAGCTCGCCGCGGTGAGTAAATATTCTCGTTGTGGCAAGAAATCCAGAAGCTCATTGAATTTTGGAATCAAGAGCTCGCCGCGGAGAAGAAATATTCTCGCCGCAGCGAGAAAGTGCAAAGCCAATGGGTACACATTCTGTAGTTCTCGTCGCGGCGAGTATATATTCTTGCTGCGGCGAGATGGGATCTTTGACGCAATTCTTCCTCCTTGTTATGTTAGACTTAGGCAATTTTTGCCAAACTTCTTCTAGCTACTCGAATTTTACCTAGAAAAAGCTCCTAGACCTGATTTTGACATTGATTGATCTTGGAGTTTGGTTCTTCACTTGTAACGAATCATTGACATCGAATTCTTAGTAAGTTTTGGTTAATCTCTCTTGCTTCCATACAATTCTTGTGTTTTGATAGTTTATCAAATTGTATGCTCTTGCTTGCGATTATCATTATGTTTATGCTTTGCATATCCATGGTTATAAATTCTTTCATCTTTGCTTCAAGTATGAGTAGCTAAACCTCTCCAGAACTCGGTAGTTATGTGATGGTTATGCAGATTCGAATCTAGGGTTTATATTTGTTCATATAGGTTCGTCTAGTTTGAGATTCTCGTAAAAACCTTCAATCCAATACGCTAGTTTGAAATATATTCTAAATTGTTTTGGTTAAGAATCGTCGGTCTGACAAACCTAACGATTTCTCTAGTTTGAAATCTTCGAAAAACAGCATGGTTAAATTGGATTGATTGCTTTTCTGTACACCGGCCGTGTGACAAGTATGAACGATTACCCTAGTATCGAATTAGCATAACCGGATCATTACTACCGTGTTCGCCTTTATCATTTGATCACAACAGTTTATTTGCTTTCCGTAAAGTTTGTGTTTTAGAAGTAAAAAACTATTCAAAACCAACATGTTACTCAAAAACAAACGCTTTCTCTAATTCGTTGTAGTAGCCTAATTGATTCCCTAGAGAACGATACCGAGTTAAGCATAGTCTATAACTACAGCTTATTCTTTTAAGTTATTTCGAGTATAATTTAAGCTTATCAAATTTGGTGCCGCTGTCGGGGAATTAATTCCTCCTGTAGCGTTAAGGGGTTAGTTTGTTTGCTTGAAACGTGTGATTTCGTTTTACTTGGACTAATAGAAACTAAACATCAGTTGAGTTCTTGTTATTGTGATCCAAGTATGGAGAGTTTTTCCAGCTATTACGCGCCTAATGCGAAACTAGCTAGACCAGCCATTGTGGTCGACAAAGTGTCTAGAGATTATGATCTGGAAGACGAGTGGAGGTTTACACTACATGTTTTCTTAGGAAATCTAGGGGATGATCCGCTTAATTTCATACGACAGTTCAACCATGCAGTTCGAAATTTGCCCAAGCGGGGGCTCGAGGAAGAAAAGGTTAAGTGCAGGTTGTTACCTCTCGTGTCGTGGAATAATGCTAAGGATTGACTGTGGAGATTAACTCCGGGATCTCTAAAGACTTGGAGTGATGTTCTCAAGGTTTTCTACTACAGGTTTTTCCCACACTCACAAACCTATAGCTTAAACACAATATATCTGAATTTCAGCAAAGAGATGGAGAGAGATTCGATATGGTGTGGGAGAGATATGTGGATTTACTGAGAGTGTGTCCGCACCACTGTTTCCTTGAGCTTGTACTAATGCATACCTTCTACGATGGGCTAGACGATGTGAATCAGACTCTCGTAGATGTTAACAGTGGGGGGATCGTGGATAAAACACTCCCCGAATTGAGAAGGGTTTTCGAGGAAATGTCAACCCGTGCATCAATCTTAGGTGAAAAAAGGCACCAGGTCGAAAACGTAGAGCAAAAATCGACAGATGAAGAAGAAATAAGCAGGGTTATCAAAGAGCTTACTCAAAGTGCAAAAGAACGGGTAGCTGAGACCGCTAACAGTGTGGATAGCCAATAGGAAAACCGAACGTTTGGTGATAGCGCTCTATATTCTCTAATTTCCCATAATGAGAAATACATGAACCATGTGATTGAAGGACAGTGAAGGACAATTGAGTAGATAGAGAGCATGGTGAACAGGATATCAGATCTTACTGATCTTGTAAAGGAATTCTTGGCTGGGTTTGAATTTGAGGATGAAGATTCAAATGAAGAGGCTCAAGCGACTATAGTACTTCGAAGCGGAAAGGTAGTATAGAAACCGGACCTTGTAACAGTTGAGGAACCACTCCCTTCCCTGAACACTCCTGTGATCGACATTGCTGAGGATGATACAGTCCAAACAAAAATAGCAGATCGACAAGTGAAGCATACAAAGTGTTGGGAAATTTCTTGTGAAATTTGTTGGGAAATTTGTTGAGAAATTTGTTAGGAATTTTTGTTAGATATTTTGTAAAGAACATCAGTTTAGTTTTGATCAGCAACATGATGACTTATCTTAGTCTCAGAAAGGTGATTAGTACTCTTGGTTCACTTGAACATTGTAAAAGAGGAAACCCACTAAGTATGATAGTCTAGCTAATCTTGTATAGGATGTTAGGTCTCAAAATATAATTTTTATTTTATGAAGAGAAGACCAAGAAAAAGACATCCAAGCAGAAAGCTCAACGACATTGAAGACTTGAAGAAAACTGCACAAGATTACTGAATCTGTTGTTCAGATATCTTAAGCCAGATATCTTGAAGACACGAATAGTTTCTAACAAATTGTGTCACAAGAGATATCTGAGAAATAAGAGACATATCTGAAAACAAGGAAAGTGTCTACAGATATCTATTCTCAGATACCTTGAGCTTTAACCACATTTCTGAAAAAGAAATATATATTGCAAACAAAGTTGTTTCAATAAACACAAGTGGTATCTGAAGATTGAAGATAAGGACGTGCAAAGAATCAGATAACACTAGCTCTGATACAAAGCATAGTTTCGTTGACACTACAGGACAAAAGTATAGTACAATGCATTTAATGCACGGACAGAGATGTCTGAATAAAAGCAACGGCAGCTTCTGAGAAGAAGACAAAACCTGCTACAGTACTATACATAGATATCGATAGTTTGAATTTGAGCCTAACGGATACTATTCAAACGGCACTCAAATTCATCTATAAATATCAACACTTAGACTGCTTGATAGAATACACAGAACCTTAGACACACCTTGAACTGCATACAAACGTTGAACGTCTTACTCTCTCAAAGCAACTTACTTACTCACAAAGCTTTCTGTTGCGACCAAAGCTTTTGATCTTGAGTAACACTGAAGTTCTAAGTGTCCTGATCCTAAAAAAGCAAAGCTATCTGTGAAGGAGTTGAATCAAAGGATCAACTATAAAGATTCATTCTCTTGAGCAGATATCATAAGACTTAGGTCAAGAAATCGAACAAGATACCATACGCTGTAAAGTGTATTAAGTACCTTGATTCACAGAGCTCTCTGAATAACTGAATAAGTTATTAAAGAAGCTTATCTGACAACTCAAACCAAAAACCAACACCATAACTGGCGTGGAGTACAGGAAGTACTTAGTTTGAAAAATCAGGGAATAACTCCAAGGTTACCGGAGTATAGGAAGTACTTGATTTGAGAAACTAAGGAATAACTCCAAGGTTATTGAGTATAGGAAGTACTTAGCTTGGGAAGCTAGGGAATAACTCAAAGGTTTCGAGTACGAAGTACTTGGTGAAAGCCGGGAACAACTCGGGGGAACATTTGGTTGGGAACCAATTGTTAAGAATCTTAGAATAGGATTATTGTAAGGAGAACTCAATTATCTGTTCTAGTGAATTCTAGGTCTCTGATAGACCGAAGTGGATTAGTTGGAGGATTACGCCACCTCCAGATACCACTATACTTGTTGTTATTTACCTTTTGTATTTACATTTGACAACACACACACATATTAACTGCTTCGCACTTATCTTTATTAAGTCTTCCGCTCGATTCTAAGTATCAGATATCTATTCAGATATCTGAGAAATAGTTGTTATCGACAAAAGTTTTTAAAAGACTATTCACCCCCTCTAGTCTTTTACTTTGCGTTATCTGGACCAACAAGTGGTATCAGGCGGGAGGTTCACCACCTTCTCGTGAACCTAGATCCCAGATAGGGGTAGGAACTTTGTCCTCTATTGAGGACTATTTAATTTGTGTGTTAAGTGTGCAGGTATGTCTCTGAGTGATGCACCCATTCTCAAACCAGAGAACTACGAGAAATGGAAAAATAACATGATGCTCCACCTTGGAGCCATAAGTGACGAGATGATCGAAGTAATAAAGAATGGCCCAATAGTCATTCAACAACTTAAGCAAGTCATGGAGGTTTCGAGTGGAAGAGAGAGATCAAAGCGAAGGATCTTCACAAGCAGATGCGTCAACTAGTGGAAGATCTCTTGGTCAAGTTATTTACGAACCAAAGCCAGAGAACTCGGACATCGGAAGATGCCAAGAGGAATCGATGGATGGTCAAGCTCGTAACATCATCATCGATCGACACCAGAGCACATACATTAAAGCGTGGGTGCTAAAAAGCGAAAGTTGCACTGCAACCGATTGAAGAAATCTGTCTTTGGGCCGAGAAAACCAAGGAAAACAAGTTCGAAGTTCTAAAGTTGAAATTTCAAAATTTCAAACAAGGTCCCACTGAAACTCTGGAAGAACTTGATTTCAGGTTTACCACTCTCATGAGTGATATGGTAGCACTTGGGGAAAGCAATAGATACTCTCAGTCTGAGAAGATTAAGACTATTGTCAGAAGTCTTAACCACAACTGGGAGCATACTAAATTCTTTTATTTTAACCAAGGTATGCCAAATATCACTCCAGTGGAACTTTTCTCTCATCTTGCTACTGTTGACTATGAGACAACTCAGAGAGAACAAACAACTGAAAAGTTGCAGAATGTTGCTCTAGTTACTCAAGGAACTTCTGAAAAGAAGAAAAGCAAGGAAGAAACTGAAGATGCTCTTGCTACAAAGCAAATGAGCAAATTTGTCAGTCGAGAAATTGAGAGAAGAAAAGCCAAAGAGAAGCTGAAAAAGCATCTAGGCTCAAACTATCAAGAGTACAAAAATATGCAAAGCTCGCTGAACAAGCCAGCTCAGAAAGCATCATGTATTGAGGAAGCAGAAATTGGAAACGATATCTGTTTCTATTGTCAGAAACCTGGCCACTTCAAGAAGGATTGTCCTGCCCTCAACAAACTAAGGACAGGCGACAAGAAAGATAGAATCTTCAGAAGAAGCCAGAAAGCTTTGTTAACTGAAGAAAGAAAGAAAATCCAAATTCAACTGGATGCTCTAGACGTTGAGACAGATTCTGAAGATGACAATTCAGATGATTCAACCTTACCATCACCAGAATTATGTGGAGTTACTCATGATATAATCGACTTCGACCTCAAGAAGAATGAAATGTGTGGAGTTGCTGAAATTGACGGACCATACATCTCCAACATAGAAAACTGTCTTATGGCTGATGAGGTAACACATACTTCTTGCTACACTTATGAAAGTGATGAAGAGGAAATAAAAAATCTAGATCTCAGGAAAGAACTTGACATCTATGAATGAGAATTTCTAATGATCCGAGCTAGAGCCGAAAACCTTGAAGAAGAAAAGAATTCTCTTGAAAAGGAAAATTCTCAATTAGTTAAAGAATCTGAGAGAAAGGATGCTGAAAATGCATTTCTCAAAGCTCAGATATCTGAGACTGAAAAGTCACATGAAAAAGCAATGGCTGAGTTACGAAAGAATTATAAAAATCTTCTTTCTGAAAACAAGGAACTCAAGAAGAAAGAACTATCTTTTCAATCTTATGCCAAAGCTAGTGACACTCTTACTGAAGTACAATCTTACTTAAGAGATCCTTCAGAAAAGAAAGGACTTGGGCTGAATACACAGACAGATTGTTCTACCACTCTGAATAAGAGTGAGGAAAGAAGAACATTTGTAAGTACTCAGCAAGACGGTTGCCATGCAATCTATAGTATCGGTGAGAAGACAAAGATTATTGACAAAGGAAAGACAGTTGCGACTAAACCTTTGTGGGAAAAACAAGTCAAAATAAAACTGTTGGGTACGTCTCTGAAAAGAAACACAACACTGAAAAGTGTAAACACCCACAGTGCTATGTCTCTCAAAAAGGTAGAATTGCAGGAGCTGGCAAATTCTCCCATGTCACTTTTTCTGGAAAGAAATTGGATCAACCAGAGACTAGCAAAGCTGCTGAGAAAAGATCTCAGATAGCTTCAAGTGCTCGAAACGGTATTGGCTACAAAGGCATCGGAAAACAACTTGCTCATGAGTACAAGCAGGAGCAAGAATGATGGCTGAAAGCTAGAATTGCTCAAAGCAATTATCAGAAGTGGAAGTTAAATCAAGCCACTAAAAATTTGAATGCCAGGGCTAGAAGAAATCTGGCAAGAAAGGCTAAGTTTGCTGAAAAGCAAACTCAGAAACCTGACAGGTATCTGAAAGCTTCTTATGGAGCACCTAGGAACACACCAAGGAAGAAAATAATTCTTACTAATGATAACATTCATTCAAATAGAATTCCTCCTTACGTTCCTGTCAGACAAAAGCATATTTCAAAGAAATTCATACAAAAATGGATTCCTACTGGAAGAACTTTTAATTCTGATGGTTCCATCAAAGATATGAGAACCTAATCTCTTGTTTCCTGTTGTGTGCAGAATGCTTCCTGGACTAAAGCACAATGGCTATTTGATAGTGGATGCGGAAAGCACATGACAGGAGACAAAGCAAATCTGGTTGATTACAAAGCTTGCAACACAGGACCAGATATCAGATTTGCTGGAGGAGAATTAAATCCCTCTCTGGGATTTGGCAACGTCAAATTGGGGACTTTAACAATCACTGACGTATTACATGTTAAGGATTTGAAATATAATCTATTTAGCATGAGCCAGTTTGCAGACAAGGGTTTTACTATAAAATTCAAAGCTAAATACTGCAAACTAATTGACAATGAGTCAAAGCAGACAGTCTTAGTTGGTCGGCGGAAAGGCAGTCTTTATGTTGCCGATTGGGCATCTGCCACAACTGAAGAATGTCTCATGGTGAGTCAATCTGGTCACACAGAAGAGCACTGGTTATGGCACAAAAGAATGAGTCACTTGAACTTCAAAACTCTGAATAGACTTGCCAAGAAAGAGTTAGTGGTTGGCCTTCCCAGAACATCTTTCAGAAAGGATGGTATCTGTTCTGCCTGTCAGATGGGGAAACAATCTAAAATCTCTTTCAAGTCCAAAATCAGACACTCTAGTGTTAGACCACTGCAACTTTTACACATGGATCTTTTTGAATCATCTGTAACTAGTTATGCAGGAAAGAAGTATGGTCTGGTTGTTGTAGATGACTTCTCAAGATTCACTTGGGTTGTCTTTCTGAAACACAAATCTGATGCCAAGGTGGAGATACCAAACTTGCTGAAACAGCTTGAAGTCATGAAAAATGACAAGGTATCTGCAATCAGAACAGACCATGGTACTCAGTTTGTCAACCAGTACATAAAGGAGTTTTGTAGCTGGAAAGGTATACAACACCAACTTTCCTCTGTAAGAACACCTCAACAAAATGGTGTTGCAGAAAGGAAAAACAGAACCCTTAAAGAAGCTGGAAGGACAATGCTAGCTGATACTGAAATAAGTGAAATTTATTGGGTTGAAGCTGTAAACACAGCCTGCTACACTCAGAACAGATGTTTGATAAACAAAAACCATGACAAGACCCCCTATGAAATCTTGGTTGGTAGACCCCCTAATATCAAACATCTCATAGTATTTGGTTGTAGATGTTTTGTTCTAAACAATGGGAAAGATTATCTGAGAACATTTAAACCAAAGGCAGATGAAGGTGTTTTTCTTGGCTATTCCACAAACAACAAAGCCTACAGAGTTTACAACAAAAGAACAAAGAAAATTGAAGAATCAATTCATGTTGTATTCTATGAAGGAAATAAGAAAACACCTCCTATTGATGAACTCTCAGAAAGGTTCAAAGAATTATTACTGAGGGATTCTAAAGAAGAATCCTCAGAAAGGAAAAACATCATTATGGAAAGTGAGGATGACTCTGACGAAGAAAAGCTTGAAAAGCCTAGTAACAACAAGATGACTCACAGACATGATGAGGAATTTCCTGTGAGTTTTCCAGAAATGGAACAGGTTACTGAGAACCATCATCATGAAAAGGTATCTGAAATTAAGAATGCTGAAATGCATTTTCCAGATATCTCTAACACTGAAAAAGTGTCAGATATCCATGACATTTCCCATATGTCAGATATCTCAGATACTGAAAAAGTATCAAATCAAAATCTTAGTGATTCACATTCAGATCACCTGGATATTAATCCTACTAGCACTAAACCTATGATGAAATGGATCAAAGATCATCCTACAAAGGATATAATTGGACCAATTAATCAGGGTGTTAGGACTAGGAGAGCAATAGCTGAAAATGCTAACTCTCTCTTTGGATGTTTCATCTCGAATATTGAACCTAAAAATATAGAAGAAGCATTAGGAGACCAAGATCGGATCTCGCAATGCAAGAAGAGTTGGATCAATTTGAGAGAAACAAAGTCTGGAAACTAGTTCCATTTATAGAAGGAATATCTGTGATTGGAACTAAATGGGTTTTCAGAAACAAGATGAATGAATCTGGTGAAATAACCAGAAACAAAGCAAGATTGGTTGCCAAGGGATTTACTCAGACTGAATGCTTAGATTTTGACGAGTCATATGCACCAGTTGCCAGATTGGATGCAATAAGACTCTTTCTAGCCTTTGTAGCTCATAAAGATTTCAAAGTTTATCAGATGGATGTCAAAAGTGCATTCTTAAACGGTGAACTTGCAGAAGAAGTTTATGTTGAGCAACCACCTGGCTTTGAAGTTTCCTCAGAAAGTAGAATGGTCTATAAACTACAGAAAGCTCTGTATGGACACTTTGGCCAAATACCTTCTGGAAAGTGGTTTCAAGAAAGGTGAAGTTGATAAAACTTTATTTACCTTAAATCATGATGGGAAACTACTCTTAGTTCAAGTATATGTTGTTGACATCATATTTGGATCTAAGGACAAGCAACTTTGTAATGACTTTGCAAATCTCATGAAAAGCAAGTTTGAGATGAGCATGATGGGAGAAATGAATTATTTCCTAGGATTGCAAGTCAAGCAACTCAATGATGGAATATTCATTAGTCAAACAAAGTATGCAAAAGATATGCTCACAAAATTCAATCTTAAGCCTTCTGAAAAGAATGCTAAGATACCTATGAGCATTGGAACCAAAATGACCTATACTGAATCAGACAAGAGTGTTGAAGAACATAAGTATAGGAAATTGATAGGTTCACTACTTTACCTCACTGCAAGTAGACCTGATATTCAATATGCCGTTGGAGTATGTGCTAGATTTCAGACAAATCCAATGCAAACACACTACAACATTGCTATGAAAATATTAAGGTATGTAAAGGGTACAGTAGATGTAGGATTGTGGTATCCTAAAAAAGTGGATTGAGTTTAGCTGGGTACTCAGACGCTAATTATGCTGGATCATTGCTTGATAGGAAAAGCACCTCAGGAACTTGTCAGTTTCTGGGTACTAGACTTATCTCATGGTTTAGCAAGAAGCAAAATTCAATTGCAACTTCTACCACAGAGGCTGAATATATTGCTGCTGGTTGTTGTGCAACACAAATTCTGTGGATACAACAACAACTTAAAGACTATGGACTCGATGAGAAGAAAACTCCCATTTTCTGTGATAACACAAGTGCTATTGCGATTACACAGAATCCTAAATTTCATGCCAGAACAAAGCACATTGATGTTAGACATCACTTCATCAGAGACCATGTTGAAAAGGGCAATATAGAGATACTCAAGATTGGCACTGAAGACCAACTTGCAGATATCTTCACTAAGCCACTACAAGAAAGTAGATTCTTAGCCTTAAGACATAGTCTTGGACTAATGGAACTACCAATGAACTGAAAGAGTTCAGGTATCTGGAACGGGCAACCAGAGAAGAGGTATCTGGGACGGGCATCCAGAGAAGAGGTATCTGGAACGGGTATCTAGAAAAGAGAAACGAGAAATCTGGAACGGGTATCCAGAAGTCAAAAAGGCTAAAGAGCAAAAAGATAGCTTAAGATCTCTGAGACGGGAACTCAGATATCTGAATCACTCTATAAACGGGGAACACAAAAGAGAATAGTATAACTATCTCCAGCCAACTACTCTCTTGAAACTCGCATTATTTCTATCTTGATGAAAAACTTGGAAAAATCTTAAGTATAAGATAGATTCAGATGCGAACAGTGTCCTTGGTCATACAGAATTGTGATTCAGATAGCAAGTCGCCAAAACTCATTAAATGGGCACAATTACACTTGCTGATTGTGATCATTGCTGAAGAAGCAATGGTGACCCTCGATGAAGTTAAGCGATTGATCTGTACGGTGGAAATTAATTCACAGTAAATAGTGGACTGTTGAAATTCAGACATGGCCCACTAAGCATTTAATGCCGAACTAGCTTTTGCTCACGCCTGTTTGCAAATCACAGATACGTACACACAAAATCAATTTGTATGTATTTGTCTGTTGGGATTCAACTGCTATATATATAGGATTTTGGCAAATGAAATCACTTTTGTCTAATCCGAAATTTCATCTTGCACAAAAATAGCAAATCCTTCTCTTGATTCTCTGCAAACCCTCTACAATCTCTGCAAATCAAGATTAAGTTTTTCTGAAAAGAATCACTGAATCAAATCTCTTTCAAACACCAATTCCAAATCCCTACACTATATAAAGAGATGGCCTCCAAGAACACTTCAACACAGAAATCCCAATCCTCCACTGGTACTGCTGAAAAGCAAGCACCAGAGTTGATTATTGTAAACAATCGACTGGTAGAAGTTTTTAATCCTGATCATTGGACTTCAAGTCACAGAATGATTTGGGATGGTGCCATGGTTGAGGAATACCTCTCTGCTGCAATAGAGAACCAAACTGATAGAAAATTGATTCTTGACATGCTTGAAAAGGCACAAATCAAGGGTTTTCTATCTGCTCGCCCAAGTGGAATTTCATCACTCGATGTGTTGGAATTTTAAAACAACTCCAGGATTATTTCCTGTGTATCTGAAGGCACTGAAATATTGTCTATCAAAACCTCAGTCCAAGGAAAGGAAATCCTTCTGGACTTAACAACCTTCTGTAAGTTGTTTGAGGTTCAAAATCTTGGAAAGGATTTTGAAATAAACACCAAGGATGATGAACTCCTTGAAGGTGTTAAAGAACTTTACAGTGACGTGTGTGATCTTGAAAAATCAGATACACCCACTGAGTTCAAGCTTGCTGACATCCGAACCAGACATCTGGTTGGTTTCTTTGGGATGTCTTGGCTTGCATTCTTCACAGATGCTTTGATGGTCTACAAGGAGGTGCTGACCAGATAAGCCAAGAACGATGGATCATGATGTTCTTGCTGAATCAACAAGACAAAAGGCTGGAAAACCCTTTTAACTGGGGAAAGTACGCCTTCATGAAATTCGTGAAGAAGATTCAAGGCTTCAAGCCTAAAATTGTCAAAGGACTAGCTGAGCCAAAGGCCACTGTAGGATATGGTCTGAAGATATGCTACTTGTTGGAAAAGCTTGGCATTGAGCTCAGAGAGACGGCTGAAATAGCCAACAGTAACTTACTCTATAAATATGAGTATAAAAATTTGATAAAAAAGGTTACTGGGTCCCAGAAAGGTCCTAAGAAGCGAAAGTCTGAAAAGATATCTGAAGAAAAGGTTGCGACCAAGAAGCCCAGAACTTCAAGAAAGAAGTCTGCTGGCAAATCAGATGACACACCCAAAGAGGTTGTCAATTCTCAGATATCTGCAGGCATTGCCGATGAACTAATAAAGGCAGATGAACTCATCAATGCTGCAAAAGAGTTATCAACAACTGAACAAGTAGACTCAGCAAGAGAAAGTGCTTTCAGAAATGTTGCGACTAATGCAGAAAGCCTTGCTGATGAACTCATAAATGCTGCCAATAGTGGTGAAAAGCACCAAGCCCCATCTGCTGCAGGAATAATGGGGAATAATCGGTTCCCAATCTTGATGAGAGCTCTGACGATGAAGATGATGAACAAGTCATCTCTCAAGTCCTAGAAAGAACAAAGAGGGCTAAGGTTCTTTGAAGCGATGGCGGTGATAAGGTATCTCAAGAAGAACACGCACTACAAAGTTCTTTGAGACTATAGCAAAGGTTGTTGGTGCAAACACATCATCGGGAATGCTTCTCTTGAACAACTTCACAAAGCCACGATGAGTGGTGGTATTTAGTCTTGGCGGATCTTGATGGAAACGCCACATCTAAAAATGGAAGAACATTCTCTTGATCAATCTTACGCTTCCATAACCACAACCACAACAGCCACAAGTGGTTGATGAAATGGTAAATGAACTCCATTTGAATTACCGAATACAAGATATCAAGAAAATCCTGCAAATGAGCAGGTTCCCCAACTCACTGAGAGGGATCAAACTGAGACATCTACTCAGAATGATCAACCAGGGGAGGCAACTGAATTACATACTCAAGAAAGGTATGAAGTACCATAAACTTCAAACAAAGAAACTACACTGGGACAAGACGACCAATGTATAGAAAGGTCACAAGTTCCAGAGACCAATCGACTGGCGCTCGGGTAAATGACTGGTTTAACTCTTACCTTGTGAAAAATTTTATACTTATAAATCTTGTTACCTCATAAGAATTTCTTTGTTACAGGCTGAGTTAGAAACGCAGAAACAAGAGGAAGCTGAGAAGCTTGCCTCAACTACTGAAAAAGAGGTCCCTTCAACCTCAACTCTTGAGAAATCTGAGCCTGTGCCACAGGTAAATGATTCTTAAAGAGAACTAATTTTTCAGTAAAAAATGTTTATGTGCTCATTCATGTTAAATGTGTCTAACAGGCTCCAACTGAGATGGAAGAAGATAAGGGAGAAATGCCAGAGACAAACCCAGAAACCAACAAGGTTTCTGAAGAACACATCACTGAGCCTTCAAACTTGAAGGTATATGACAATCAAGTGACAAGTATTCTTCATCTTGGGTTATCCTTTATCTCTTCTAATATTCAATACTTTCTACTTACAGGCTATTTCAGAAGTAGAAATGCAAGGGGATAAAGTTGCGACTTCCCCTGCATCAATGGAAATTGATGAAGCCCCCAAGGCATCATCACTCGAAAGAACACCAGAAACTGCACAAGTTTCTGAGAAGAATGAATCTGAGCTTCCTTTTGAGGAAGTAAGTTGCACAAATCAGAATTCATTAAAAGCATATTTATGCATAGATTCTTTGAAACTATTTCCTAAGTATTGTATTCCTCTCAGGTTCAAGAAAGAAAGGTTGCTGAGAACCAGACTTCAAAGTCTCCACCTCACAACAAGATATCTGAGACACCAATTGTCTCAGTAGAACAAGTCTCTGAGCCTGGAGTACTTACTCAGGTAACTCAGAAACTAAACTACACTTATACTCAGATATCTACAAAAGTTTTGAAACTCACTCAAAACTCTTTCTTTCAGGCTCAAACAGATGCAACGCAGGTTCCTATTGAAGAGACAAGGGACCTACTTCACTTCTTCAAAGCTCACACCCTGCCAAAGCATATTCAATGCTTCAAGAAATGTAAGAAGTTAAGGTGCTCTGATCTCTCTGATATATTGAGAATCACTGATCAACCAACCAGACAAGCACGAGCTCTTGACCTGGAAACATATGTCCAAGCAATGTTCCCTACAGAACAATATACAGTTGCGACTTTACTACATAAGGACTTTTCCAGAGAAGTGGCGCATAGTTTGATACATGCCTTTGAACAGGCAGATGGTCAGACAAGATTACAGATGGCATTCAAGCGATCCACCCCGCCTCTGCAGTTTATACCTTCTGAACAAGAAGAAGTTAATGGGCAGAAGATCACTATCCCGGAAGTGATCAATCTTGTATCTGAAGATGATGAGGAGGAAGAAATGAATGAAAATTACTTTGATGAACCTCCCACTGACCATCACCAAAAGGATGATAATGACAAAAAGGATGATGACAGGGACTGGAGGAATTTCACAGAGAAACAATGCCTCAGCTGCTGAAAAGCAAACTGAGAAGACTTCACAGAAATCTCCGTCTTCATCACCTCAGAAATATACTCATCCATCTTCTAACCAACACGCAGTTACTACTGAACAAGTAGTTGAGCTTTCTGAAGAAACAAATCAGAAAAAACTAAACACTCAAACCAGATATGCTCAACTCAGACAACTGTTGGAAGAAGAACAACAGCTCCATCTCCAACTGGAAGATCAAATAGCTAAATCCAGAGATAAGATTGATCAACTACAAGATCTATACTTAGAAGAAATGATTGCTTACTCTGAAGTTAAAGAGCTACAAGATGCTGTGCAAGAGATCACCCAAGAACTCGATACTGAAGAAGTATCTGAAGTCAAGCATGATGCTAAGGCTGCATCATCTTCGAAAGAAGTACCATCCTCCTCCCAGAAAGGAAAGAAACCAATCTCTGAGATGGTTGCTGGACTCGATACGATCGATGAAAATGTCCAAGAGGATGAAGATCACTGGGCTGATCACTCAGATGATGAAGAAGACAAGACTTTGGCAGAACACCGCAATGAACATTTAGCGGTTTCTCCCTTGAAAAGGAAGCTGATTGCTCCTACAATATTCAACAAACTGCCAAACGTCCACTCCCATGAATACATGAACAAGTGTCAAGTACTGACACAACTTAAAAAGGACATGTCTTCACAGAACAAGGAAGTAATTGCCTCCGTCCCCTCTGAAATGAGAAAGTTCACTGAGCTCATCACTCAGAGAACAACTAGCATAGTCATTGCTCAGAAAGATCTGGGAATGATAAGGGACGATGATGCGTCTTTAGCTGAGAAAGCTTTCCAAGAGGCAAGTTACACTGCTATAAAAGCATATGCCATCCTAGGCCCATTGGCAGAGCTCACTGATACGGACAATGGACTTATCAAGCAAAATCAGGAGCTCAAAGCCGAACTTCAGAAGTTGGTCATTGCCTACAATCTCTTACAAGGACATTTTGAGTCTCTCTCAGATTCCTTTATGAGACTGAGTCAGCCAACAATGACTAAGGGGGAAAGAAAGTACAAATCTGGACATCAAAGTCCGGGGGAATGGGAAGAAGGAGATGAAAACAAGAAGAAATCTGGAGCGGGTGCGGCTCAGAAAGGAAGAAGAAAAACTTCCCAGCCACCACTCAGAATCAATGAACCCTCCTCGTTAAGTCTTTGCAAACAGTAGCTACTTCCCAGAAACCTACTGAAGCAACCAAAATGATAACAAGGGCAATGGCACAGAAACCTCCAAGGAGTACCAAGGCTCCAAGGAGAAGATAAGTTAGAGGGATTGATGAATCTTCTGAAGAAGAAGAAGAAGAAGAAGGTCAAATCAAGTCCCAGGGCAATGAAGAAGGCTGTAAAACTCACACAAGATTCAATCTTGGTGATGATGAGGAATCTGATGAAGATGAAGCTCCTCTTCACAAGAAAAGGAAAATTGAAAGCCTAACTGAGCCCATAGCTGCAAAGCCACTAGCAGCTAAAACACCCTCTGGAAATACCAAGTCTATCCAGGGTGGTGGTTCTTCAAGCAACAACCCCAAAGAGAATTCAAGACAGAGAAGGAACAGACTGAGAGCTGAGCAAAGACAAAGTCAACTTCCACTCAGGCCAGAAGAAGCCAAAATAGAGTATGTGAAGTATGACAATGATTCCTCTGTTTACAGGTGCATCAATCAAAAGAATGGCTATTGGATTCTGGAACTTAAGCATCTATTGGTAAATTCAAGATTTCCAGAACCAATCCATAAACAACTCATGGCATGGAGAAAGGATAAACCTACCTTGATCAACACCAATCACATCAAAGCATGGTTGGATTTTGAAGTTGTCAAGAGAATCAAGCCATGAAGAAGGACCTCTCGATGATTGTCCATATGGAAAGCCGGATGATGTGCACAAAATTACGAATATCACAGAATGTGCACAAGACCAAGACTTCTGTGAAACCCATGAGTCGTTCTATCGGCGGAAGATCAATACAAGGGTGACATCGGATATCCAAGATTATCTACTGAATACTTCAAGCTTTTGATATCGTAATAGAGCATGCACGAAGTGGGGAAAGTACCTATGGGTCAAGCATTTTGTCAAGAAAAATCCTACCAAAACCTACAAGCAGTGTGTGGATTTGCGGAGACACGAGATGCTCGTCGAACTCTTCTCTATGATTATTCGATGACATCAAAAGGTTTGGAGATAGGAAATTTGCGCATCGATCCATAGAAATACTGTTGAAGACTTGAAGATTGAAGACTTGAAGACTAGTCTATTAGGATGTTTACTTGGAGCTTGGTTACTCCTGTTGTCCTAATTTACTATGTAGTTTTTGTATTTTTGCTGACTGAGCTTAATTGTATCATGTATTGAAGTTATCTGTAATCTTTATTTGTAACTTATCTGAAGAACTTATTCTCATATAGTATTCTATAAAAGATAACTTGTCAGCAAAGATCACACCTTGTGATTTGGTTGATGTTTACTTTCTGCACTTAATTATATGAATTGAAAGATCGTAAGAAATGATTAAGTGGTGGATTGTTTCCTCATCCAGATTTGTAATAGGGAAGATAGTCATCGTTGACTGATCAAAAAGGGGGAAATTTGTTGGGAAATTTCTTGTGAAATTTGTTGGGAAATTTGTTGGGAAATTTCTTGAGAAATTTGTTAGGAATTTTTGTTAGATATTTTGTAAAGAATATTTGTTTAGTTTTGATCAGCAACATGATGACTTATCTTAGTCTCAGAAAGGTGATTAGTACTCTTGGTTCACTTGAACATTGTAAAAGAGGAAACCCACTAAGTATGATAGTCTAGCTAATCTTGTATAGGATGTTAGGTCTCAAAATATAATTTTTATTTTATGAAGAGAAGACCAAGAAGAAGACATCCAAGCAGAAAGCTCAACGACATTGAAGACTTGAAGAAAACTGCACAAGATTACTGAATCTGTTGTTCAGATATCTTAAGCCAGATATCTTGAAGACACGAATAGTTTCTAACAAACTGTGTCACAAGAGATATCTGAGAAATAAGAGACATATCTGAAAACAAGGAAAGTGTCCACAGATATCTATTCTCAGATACCTTGAGCTTTAACCACATTTCTGAAAAAGAAATATATATTGCAAACAAAGTTGTTTCAATAAACACAAGTGGTATCTGAAGATTGAAGATAAGGACTTGCAAAGAATCAGATAACACTAGTCTCTGATACAAAGCATAGTTCCGTTGACAATACAGGACAAAAGTATAGTACAATGCATTTAATGCACGGACAGAGATGTCTAAATAAAAGCAACGGCAGCTTCTGAGAAGAAGACAAAACCTGCTATAGTACTATACACAGATATCGATAGTTTGAATTTGAGCCTAACGGATACTATTCAAATGGCACTCAAATTCATCTATAAATATCAACACTTAGACTGCTTGAGAGAATACACAGAACCTTAGACACACCTTGAACTGCATACAAACGCTGAACGTCTTACTCTCTCAAAGCAACTTACTTACTCACAAAGCTTTCTGTTGCGACCAAAGCTTTTGATCTTGAGTAACACTGAAGTTCTAAGTGTCCTGATCCTAAACAAGCAAAGCTATTTGTGAAGGAGTTGAATCAAAGGATCAACTATCTGAGATTCATTCTCTTGAACAGATATCATAAGACTAGGGTCAGTAAAATCGAACAAGATACCATACGCTGTAAAGTGTATTAAGTACCTTGATTCACAGATCTCTCTGAATAACTGAATAAGTTATTAAAGAAGCTCATCTGACAACTCAACACCATAACTGGCGTGGAGTACAGGAAGTACTTAGTTTGAAAAATCAGGGAATAACTCCAAGGCTACCGGAGTATAGGAAGTACTTGATTTGAGAAACTAAGGAATAACTCCAAGGTTATTGAGTATAGGAAGTACTTAGCTTGGGAAGCTAGGGAATAACTCAAAGGTTTACGTCAGGAAGTACTTGGCTGTGAAAGCCGGGGAACAACTCAGGGGGAACATTTGGTTGGGAACCAATTGTTAAGAATCTTAGAATAGGATTATTGTAAGGAGAACTCAATTATCTGTTCTAGTGAATTATAGGTCTCTGATAGACCGAAGTGGATTAGTTGGAGGATTACGCCACCTCCAGATACCACTATACTTGCTGTGTTATTTACCTTTTTGTATTTACATTTCAGCAACACACACACACACACATATTAACTGTTTCTGCACTTATCTTTATTAAGTCTTCCGCGCTCTGATTCTAAGTATCAGATATCTATTCAGATATCTGAGAAATAGTTGTTATCGACAAATGTTTTTAAAAGACTATTCACCCCCCCCCCCCCCTCTAGTCTTTTACTTTGCCGTTATCTGGACCAACACAAAGATCCTTAAAAAGTCTGATAATCCCTACTATCCACCTGGACCACCAATCAGCAAGGAGTTGCCATATCCTGGGCGAGTTAAGAAACCCAAAGATGACAGTAAGTTCAAATCCATTCTAGCAATGTTGTCAAAGGTGAATGTGAATATTAAACTCTTGGACTTGATTGATAATGTTCCTTCTTACCCTAAGTTCTTCAAGGATCTTAGTGCAAATAAGAAGAAGTACTTAGTGAACAAGAAGCTGATTTTGCCAGAGACAGCTAATTATGTGGTTTGGTTACTAATTAAACAGCAGGACCCTGGGAGCTTTGTCATTGATATTCAAATGGGAAACGGGAAAATAGCAAAAGGAATGCTTGATCTGGGAGCCAGTATTAATCTGATTACCCATTCTCTCTACAAGGAATTGGGTATGGGGAAGTTGGAACCAGTAGGGATGACCTTAAAGTTGGCCGACCGTACTATCAGTCGCCCACTTGGAATAATTTGAGACGCTTTGGTTAGAGTTGACACATTCTTGGTTCCAGCAGACTTTGTGGTTCTAGCTCCTAGCAGTACTGATACAAGCAGCAAAAACCATGTGATTCTGTTAGGGAGGCCGTTTATGAAGACTGTTAAGCTCCGGGTGGATGTAGCAGAAGGTAAGATAGCTATGGAAATTGGAGCCAACTGATGAGCTCAAATTATACTCTAAAAAGCAATTAGAGAATAAGCTGTAGTTGTAGACTAAAGCCCAACTCGTGATCGTTCTCTAGGGAATTAATTAGGCTATGTAGCAGTGAGAGTAATCAGATACTTGCGAGTAACAATCTGAATGTTGGGTTGTTAATACTTATAACTAGATTGACTAAAGCTAATATTGCGATTAATAATGAGAGAAAGATGAATACAGTAGCAAGATCCAATTATGCTAATTCGAACTAGGGATAACACTCATATTTGTCACACGGTTGTTGCACAGAAAATCAATCGATTCGATTCAACCAATTGTTCTTAGAATATATTATACTGGAGAAATCGTGAGTCGTCAATTCACTATCCTTAAACATGAACAATTTAGAGAATTTAATACGGACTTATCGAATTGAAGGTTTTTACGAAGATTTAATACGAGACTAACCTATATGAGTGCTTTGATAAACCCTAGAACGAATATGCATAATCTTCACATACTACTGTACTCAAAGGTGTTTAGCTACTCATAATTGATGATTGCATGCAAAGATTCATTGTAATAATCATGTAAAACATAGATGAAAAGAATTGTAAAGAACAAGCAATTGAGAAATCAATACCAATAATCTTGATGAAACAAATCAATGAATAACCAAGCTCCAAAGATGTCTCAATGTCAAGGTATGGCTCTTGGAGATTTTTTCAATACTAGGGTTAAAAGAAGTATGAATGAAAAGGAATCAAAATTCTAATCTAATAAGGAAATTAAAATTAATTCTGCGTCGCTTGCCATGTGAAATAGCTGCCACATGAGCCTTCTTAATCGAAATATATATCCTTCCCGTAAAATCTCGCCACGGCGAGCATCCTTCTTCAAAACAGTGGAGCCAACCGTAAAATCTCGCCGCGGCAGCCAAAATACTTCACCGCGGCGAGCCTTCTTTACCGCAATATATATATCATTCGCATAATCTCGGCGCGGCGAGCAAGGTGCTCCGCTTCAGCGAGCTTCCATCTTCAAGACATAGGCTCCACTAGTAAAATCTCGCCGCGGCGGACCAATTTCCTCGCCGCGGCGAGCCATGTTGGAAAATTCACTGCCAAGCTCGTAAAATCTCGCCGCGGCGAGCCATGCTGACCAGCTTGTCTTCATACGGCTAAGAAGACAAAGATTCCTACAAAACACAAACAAAACACCAAAGCGTAAAAATGAACTAAAAAGACTACAAAACTAAATATAAAGACTCACAAAGATCACCAAAAAAAGACCAAATGAGACGTTAGAATATTGTCTCATCAAAATCCCCAAACCGAACCTTTGCTCGTCCCCGAGCAAACAAACAAATTAAAGACAACTAGGCTTAGACTACGACATATAATAACACACAGATGAGTCAATCTTCCAAATGACCGAACTCTACCATTGTAAGTGTTAAATTCACAAGATACAAAAGTTTTGCACTCAACTGGCATTGACAGAAGTAGTGCACAAAAAATCCTGCAAGGGAGTTTTTCAAATAAATAACACTTAAGTCTAACTCTCCAATCCCTCGCAAGGAAATCCTACACTATTCTCTCTCACACTCTGGAAGTGTCCAGTGGGTTAAACACTCAAGAATAATAAGAGAAAAGGAAGGTGACTCGCGTCACAAAGGTGCCTTAAATACCTCATGCAATGTACTCAATTAGTTAAGTTGGAAGGGGCTTTTCCTTGCGCACAGCAACTTGTCGGAGCATACAACCAAATTTCTATATCACTTTTTTGGTAGTGTCTGTTTTACCGAAGTCCACACTTTTGTGCGTGTCAGATTGGTATACGTGCCATCAACCCTCACGGTCATATGTCTTTTTAAGACCACGCCGATATACAGGAAGTATCTGAAACACGCCTAACACAACTACGGTGGTGACAAGCACCACAGCTACACTCCGAGACGAATCAACTAATCAGGGGAAGTAATAAATATTACAAAAAATGAATAACAAACATGTCAACACAACTGATTTCTTCTCCCCAAACCGGTTCGTCGCAATGTACTGGATTTTGATAAAATGAAACATGAAGAGCATGCCGTTCGTCATACTTAACTTATCTGAGTACACATGGGAATGAAAAGGCGCAAACAAGAGAGTTTGCACTTCCCGAAAAGATCACACAAGCGCCGGTACAATATTTTTTCATCGGCTTAAAGTTTCTCACCGTCTTTTTGGACTAAAGAGTTAAACAAACTTGTTATTTATAGGAAAAATAAACTTACAAGATCTTATGTTCACTACTCTATCTAAGCTGAGAATCGTGCAAAACATAAGTAACAAGCAGATTTAACAATCACAATAGAAGTTTTCGTCACTTGGAAGAACGACTCATGAAAGACTCTATAGAAGGCAAGAAAAATCACTAAAATTAACAGAAAGTAGGGGACGAAAGACTCCAGAGACTCAGATAATAGGGAAAAAACACAGATAAGACACTAGAGAGAACATTCCCCCAAACTTGAACTCAAGCATGTCCTCAAGCGCAGAGTAAAAAAAAGAAAAAGAATGGGGTCAATAGTGACTTGCCTGTGATGTACAATTTAGAGTCATGTACTGGACTCGGAGAGTTCGACCACTTCTTCCGGTCGCTCAATGTACCCGTGGAAGTATGGTTTAACTCGCTGCCCATTGGCCTTGAAGGTGGAGCCTTCAGAGGGATTCAAGAGTTTGACAGCACCATGCGGTGCCACTTGAATTATCGTGTACGGTCCATCCCAACGCGAATGCAATTTTCCAGGAAACAGTTTAAAACGAGAGTTAAAAACCAAAACTGTCATACCTGGGTGCAAGTCCTTGCGGATTATCCCCTTATCATGATACTCCTTCGTCTTCTGCTTGTAAATCTTTGCATTCTCAAAGGCAAGGTGGCGGATTTCTTCCAGCTCGGAGATTTGCAGCAATCGTTCCTCTCCAACGGCTTTCATATCGAGATTGAGCTCCTTGGTGGCCCATGCCGGTAGGGGTTTGTACCAATAACAGTCTTGTAACAGGTTTTGTAGGCTTACAGTGCATCGTCTAGCTTTGTTCACCAATCCTTACGGTTTGGTTTTACGACCCTTGAGAGAATGCTCTTGATTTGCCTATTGCTGATTTCCACTTGACTAGAAGTTTGTGGGTGGTATGCAGTTGCGACACGGTATTGCACTCCATACTTCACAAGCAGGTTCGCAAAGGAACGGTTAATAAAGTGAGATCCGCCATCGCTAATGATTGTTCTGGGTGTACCAAACTTGTTGAAAATATTCTTAGACAAGAAAGATAGCACAACTTTGGAATCATTAGTTCTGATGGCCATAGCCTCCACCCACATAGTCACATAGTCCACCGCAACAAGAATATATTCATTACCACTACTTTTGGTAAAGGGTCCCATAAAGTCAATATCCCACACATCAAAGTGCTCTACCACAAGATTGCTGGTCAAAGGCATCTCATTACGCTTGCTAATGTTGCCACTACGCTGACGTGCATCACAACTAGCACAAAACTTATGAGCATCTTTAAACAGAGAGGACCAAAAGAAACCTGATTGAAGAACCTCTAGGGCGGTTTTCTTCCTTCTGTAGTGCCCTCCACACTTCATGGTATGACAAAAGGTGAGAACACTGCCTACTTCACTCTCTGGAACGCAGCACCATAGGATGCCATCAGCTCCCTCCTTGAAAATGTGGGGGTCATCCCAAAAGTATCCATTCGCTCGGCGCGCAAAGTTCCTTCTTTCCTGCGAGGACATGTTAGCGGGAAAAACACCTGCAACAAGAAAATTCACAATATCTGCAAACCAAGGCTCTAAGCTAACAGAGAATAGATGCTCATCAGGTAGGTCATCGGGGATAGGTGGAGAAGGGAAGATTGTCTTAGGATCAAGCCTAGATAAATGGTCAGCAACAAGATTATCTTTACCACACTTATCAACTATTTCGCAATCGAACTCCTGTAACATCAAAACCCACCGAATGAGGCGTGGCTTAGAATCACTCTTCGCCATGAGGTGGAGGATCGCGGCATGATCCGTGTGGATGATCACCTTGAACCCTTTCAGATACGAGCGGAATTTATCCAATGCGAAAAGAACCGCTAGGAATTCTTTCTCAGTTATGGTGTAGTTAACCTGCGCAGGGTTAAGTGTCTTGCTGGCATAGTAAATTACATGAAAGTGTCCATTTACCCTTTGTCCTAAAACAGCACCTAAAGCGAAATCAGAAGCATCGCACATAATCTCAAAGGGTAAGGACCAATCAGGGGCAACAACAATAAGAGCGGAAACGAGCTGTTCTTTCAAGATGTTAAAGGCCTGCATGCATTCATCATTGAAAACAAAAGGCACATCTTTCATAAGCAAGTTACTCAAACATTTAGCAATCTTCGAAAAATCCTTAATGAATCTCCTATGAAAACCAACATGCCCAACAAAAGACTGCAGCTCTTTTACATAAGTGGGAGGGGGAAGTTTAACAATCACATCGAGCTTTGCTCTATCAACGTATATCCCACGTTTTGAGACTAAATGCCCTAAGACAATTCCTTCTCTAACCATAAAGTGACTTTTTTCCCAGCTAACTGTTAAATTACACTCAATGCAGCATTTAAGCACTTTATCAAGTTTATGCAAGCAATCAGCAAAAGAATCTCCAAAATGAGAGAAGTCATCCATGAAGACCTCTATAAAATCCTGCCCCATGTCAGAAAATATAAAAAGCATGCATCTTTGAAAAGTAGCAGGAGCGTTGCAGAGTCCGAAAGACATTCTGCAATTGGCAAAAGTCTCGTAGGGACAAGTAAATGTCGTCTTCTCCTGATCCTCCTGAGCAATGGGTATTTAGTAGAAACCTGAAAGACCATCCAGAAAATAATAGAACTCTCGCCCAGCAAGGCGGTTAAGCATCTCATCAATGAATGGTAGAAGGAAGTGGTCTTTCTTAGTGGCTGCGTTTAGTTTCCTATAGTCAATGCACACACGCCACCCAGTGGTTTTTCTTACCGGGACCTCTATGCCCTTCTCGTTTGTTTCGACAGTAACCCCCGACTTCTTAGGAACTACATGCACAGGACTCACCCATCTAGTATCAGCTATGGGGTAAATTATGTCGTGCTCAAGCATCTTAAGGATCTCAGTTTTCACTACATCTTGCATGATAGGGTTAAGCCTGCACTGGGGTTGCCTAACTGCTTTAGCGTCATCTTCTAAACTTATCCTGTGTGTGCAACGGGTTGCACTAATGCCCTTAATATCTCCAATTCCCCATCCCATGGCCGCAGAATTCTCCTTCAGAAGCTCAACAAGTTTTTTCTCTTCTTCCTTTTGCAATTTCGAAGAGATTATCATAGGTTTGGACCGATTTTCACCAAGGAAAGCATACTTAAGGTGGGATGGGAGATCCTTAAGGTCAGGCCTAGGGGGTTCGATTTTCCTAGTATTGCTACTGAGGGAGTCGAATTCACCTAATGGTTGACTAGGGGGATGAAGTTCACCTGCCGGTTCAGGACTCTCCTCACTCACAATTTCCTTATCAGGGCTAGTGTCAAAGCCGGATCTAACTTATCAATAGAAATATCATCAAGCAGAGCAGTATATACACAATCATCAATGATGCAATGAAATTCTTTGGCAATCTCATGTTCTGTTTCACAATCTGTAACAAAATAGGCATTAGAGTTACCTGTAGGACGGACTGCGTCCTTGCTGATTCGATTGCCTCTGATATACATCGCTATCTTCCCTTCTATAACATCTACTTGAAGTTTGACAGTCTTCATGAATGGCCTTCCCAGCAAAATCACATGGTTTCTGCTGCTGGTTGCTGCATTGCTGGGAGGTAGAACTACAAAATCTGCTGGTACCAAGTATGTGTCAACCTTGACCAAAGCATCCTGTATAATACCAAGTGGTCGCTGGAGACTACAATCAGCCATCTGGAAAGTCATATTCACAGGTTCCAACTTCCCCAAACCGAGCTCCTGATAAAGGTCATAGGTAATAAGATTAATGCTCGCTTCCAAGTCGAGCATACCTTTTTCTACCTTCCCGTTCTCCATTTGTATATTAATCATGAAGCTCCCTGGGTCTTGTTGTTTCACTGGTAATCCAATAATAGAATTTGTTGTTTCTGGAAGAATCGGCTTTTCAGCAGACGAAAGCTTCTTCTTATTAGCATTTAGGTCCTTGAAGAACATAGCATAGGAGGGGACATTATCGATAAGATCCAACAGTGGTATGTTCACGTTAACTTTCGAAAGCATTGCCAGGATAGATTTGAACTTACTGTCGTCTTTTGGCTTCTTAACTCTCCCCGGGTATGGTAATGGCTTGGGAGCTGGCGGTCCCGGGGGGGGGGGGGGGGGGGCGGTAGGGGTTATTAGATTTATGTAGGACCTCAGTGCTGCTTCTTGGATCCTCAATAATCTCCTCAACTTCCTCCACAGTAATGTCGATAGATAGTGTAGGTGGAGTTTCCGGTTTAGTCATCATATCTGGCTTCTCAACAACCTTACCACTACGAAGTACTGTAGTTGCATGAATCTCCTCTTCCAATTCATCTTAATCCCCAAATCCAAGACTTGCCACGAGGTTAGCCAACCTATCTGCTAAGTCCTCTATTATGCGCATCATCCCTTCAATCTGATGTCCTGTTCTCTCTTGCCCTTCCATAACAACTTGCCTAAATTTGTCATCTTGGGCAATTAAGGCCATCAATGTGCTTTCGCTAAATGAGCTGCTTTCCGGTAAAATATTTGCACTATCCACCATTTCCGTAGCAGAGGGTGTGTAGTAGCTTGAAAAGGACGACATACCTGGATCTCAACAACAGTAACTCAACAAATGCTTAGTTTATGTTAGTCCAAGTAAAATAAAATCACAACAAGTAACTCCCCGCTACAATAGGAATTGACTCCCCGCAGCGGCGCCAAATTTGATGAGCTCAATTTATACTCTAAAAAGCAATTAGAGAATAAGCTGTAGTTGTAGACTAAAGCCTAACTCGTGATCGTTCTCTAGGGAATTAATCAGGCTATGTAGTAGTGAGAGTAAACAGATACTTGCGAGTAACAATCTGAATGTTGGGTTGTTTATACTTCTAACTAGATTGACTAAAGCTAATATTACGATTAACAATGAGAGAAAGATGAATACAGTAGCAAGATCCAATTATGCAAATTCGAACTAGGGATAACACTCATATTTGTTACACGGTTGTTGTACAAAAAATCAATCAATTCGATTCAACCAATTGTTCTTAGAAGATATTATACTTGAGCAATCGTGAGTAATAAATTCACGATCCTTAAACATGAACAATTTAGAGAATTTAATACGGACTTATCGAATTGAAGGTTTTTACGAATATTTAATACGAGACTAACCTATATGAGTGCTTTGATAAACCCTAGAACGAATATGCATAATCTTCACGTACTACTGTATTCATAGGTTTTTAGCTACTCATAATTGATGATTGCATGCAAAGATTCATTGTAATAATCATGTAAAACATAGATGAAAAGAATTGTAAAGAACAAGCAATTGAGAAATCAATACCAATAATCTTGATGAATCAAATCAATGAATAACCAAGTTCCAAAGATGTCTCAATGTCAAGGTATGGCTCTTAGAGCTTTTTTCAAAACTAGGGTTAAAAGAAGTATGAATGAAAAGGAATCAAAATTCTAATCTAATAAGGAAATTAAAATTAATTCTGCGTCGCTGCTTGTGATGAAATAACTACATGGCCAAGCCTTCTTAATGGAAATATATATCCTTCCCGTAAAATCTCGCCGCGGCAAGCATCCTTCTTCAAAACAGGGGAGTCAATCGTAAAATCTCACCGCGGCGGCCAAAATACTTCGCCACGGCGAGCCTTCTTTATCGCAATATATATATATATATATCATTCGCATAATCTCGCCGCGGCGAGGAAGGTGCTCCGCCGCGGCGAGCTTCCATCTTCAAAACATAGGCTCCACTCGTAAAATCTCACCGCAGCGGACCAATTTCCTCGCCGCGGCGAGCCATGCTGGAAAATTCACTGCCAAGCTCGTAAAATCTCACCGCGGCGGACTGAATCCCTCGCCGCGGCGAGCCTTGCTGACCAGCTTGTCTTCATACGGCTCAAAAGACAAAGATTCCTACAAAACACAAACAAAACACCAAAGCGTAAAAATGAACTAAAAAGACTACAAAACTAAAGACAAAGACTCACAAAGATCACCAAAAAAGACCAAATGAGAGGTTAGAATATTGTCTCATCAGCAACAAGATCAGCAAGGACGCAATACGTCCGACAGGTAAATCTGATGCCTACTTAGTAGAAGAATGCTTCCCTATTTTTGAAATTGATAATGAGTTTCATGATATTATTGATGACTGTGTGCATGCAACTTACCTTGATCAGTTGACTGATGATAAGCTAGAGGCTACTATAACTCTAGGTTTTGATGGGGATATGTTGTGTGGGGAAGGTACTGAGATGATATGTTCACTTTATTCGGCCGAAGCCGACCCGTAAGGAGAAATTGAACCTCCCAGTGGCAACACCGGCGAGATCGAACCCCCTAAACCTGACCTTGAGGAGCTCCCATCCCACCTTAAGTATGCCTTCTTAGGAGAGAACTGCACTAAACGTGTAATAATCTCTTCGAAACTGCAAAAGGAAGAAGAGAACAAGCTAGTAGAACTGTTGAGAGAGAACTCTGAGGCCATCGGTTGGGGGATTGGTGACATAAAAGGTATTAGCGCAACTAGATGCACCCATAGGATAACCTAGAAGATGATGCTAAACCCGTAAGGCAACCCCATCGTAGGCTTAACCCTATCATGCAAGATGTAGTCAAGCAAGAAGTGCTTAAGATGCTAGAGCACGATATGATCTATCCCATAGCTGACAGTAGATGGGTAAGTCCTGTGCATGTTGTTCCTAAGAAGTCAGCTGTTACTGTGGAGACTAACGATAAGGGGATAGAAGTTCTAGTAAGGAAAACCATGGGGTGGCGCGTGTGCATAGATTATAGGAAGTTAAGTGCAGCCACTAAGAAGGATCACTTCCCCCTGCCCTTTATTGATGACATGCTAAACTGCCTGGCTAGGCGCAAGTTCTATTGTTTCCTGGATGGCCTTTCAGGTTTCTATCAGATTCCCATAGCACATGAGGATCCGGAGAAGACGACCTTCACTTGCCCCATATGGCACATTCGACTACCGCAAGATGCCTTTCGGACTGTGCAATGCCCCATCAACCTTTCAAAGATGCATGCTCTCTATCTTTTCTGACATGGCACAGGATTTTATCGAGGTATTTATGAATGACTTCTCTCTTTTTGGTGATTCCTTTACTGACTGTCTTGGTAAACTCGGAAAAGTTTTGAAACGTTGCATTGAGTGTAACTTGACCCTTAGTTGGGATAAAAGCCACTTTATGGTGGGAGAGGCTATTGTTTTAGGTCATGTGGTTTCGAAACGTGGAATTGAAGTTGATAGGGCAAAACTTGATGTTATTGTTAAACTTCCCCACCCACTACTGTGAAAGAGCTGCAATCCTTTCTTGGTCACGTAGGTTTTCATAGGAGGTTTATTCAAAATTTCTCAAAAATTGCTAAGTGCTTGAGGAACTTGCTGATAAAGGATGTACCTTTTGTTTTCAACAATAAGTGCTGGAAGCTTTTAACATTCTGAAGGAGCCCCTATTGTTATGGCCCCTGATTGGTCCTTGCCTTTTGAAATCATGTGTGATGCATCTGACTACGCTATAGGCATTGTGATAGGACAAAGAGTCCATAGACATTTTCATGTGATCTATTATGCTAGAAAAACTCTGAACGGTGCACAGATTAATTACACAACCACTGAGAAAGAATTCCTAGATAAATCAGGTCGTATCTAAACGGATTCAAAGTGATAGTGCATACTGACCATGTTGCAATCCGTCACCTTATGGCAAAAAGTGACTCTAAGCCTCGCATTATTCGTTGGGTTTTGATGCTACAGGAGTTTGATTGTGAAATAGTTGATAAGTGTGGTAAATATATCCATGTAGTTGACCATCTATCTAGGCTTGACGATAAGGCAACTGAGCCATCGCCACCCATTCCTGATGATCTCCCTGACGAGCATCTGTTTTCTGTTAACTTAGAGCCTTGGTTTGCCGATATTGTGAATTATCTAGTCTATTTGCTGCTAACATGACTTCGCAGGAGAAAAAGAATTTTGCTATTCACTGCAGGAGTTAATTTTGGGATGATCCATACCTGTTCAAAGTAGGTACTGATGGAGTTCTGAAGCACTGCGTTCCTGAGGACGAACTCGGGAGCGTACTTGCTTTTTGCCACTCTATGCAATGCAGTGGGAACTACAGCGGAAGGAAAACAGCCTTGAAAGTTCCCTGGTCAGGTTTTTTCTGGCCTTCCCTAATTAAAGACGCTCATAAATTATGTGTTAGCTGTGATGCATGTTAGCGTAGTGATAATATTAGCAAGAGAAATGAGATGCCTCTTAATAATAATTTGGTTGTTGAGCCTTTTGATGTATGGGGCATTGATTATATGAGACCATTTCCCAAGAGTAAGGGCTAAGAGTATATCTTGGTTGCTGTGGATTATGTGACTAAATGGATGGAAGCGATTCCTACCAAGACAAACGACTCAAAAGTTGTTGTCTCTTCTCTAGACAAGAATATTCTCTGCAGGTTCGGCACCCCTAGAGTGGTGATCAGCGATGGAGGCTCCGACTTCATTAACCGCTCCTTTGCTCATCTGCTGGCGAAATATGGAGTGCATCACCGAGTTGCCACAGCATATCACCCCCAGACATCTGGACAGGTCGAGGTTAGCAACCGGCAGATCAAGAGCATACTGGAGACAGTCGTGAAACCCAATCGGAAGGATTGGACATACAAGCTCACTGATGCCTTATAGGCATACCGCACCAGTTACAAAACTGTTATCGGCACCACACCATATAGGTTGGTCTATGGGAAAGCCTGTCACCTTCCGGTGGAACTAGAACACAAGGCACATTTGGCGATCAAAACCCTGAATCTTGACATGGAAGCTGCTGGACAAGAGCGTTTACTACAGCTCTCAGAATTGGAAGAACTCCGGCACACTGCCTTTGAGAATGCTCAGATCCACAAAGAAAAGACGAAAGAGTACCACGACAAGGGAATAATCCGTAAGGATTTAGCACCAGGTATGAAATTATTACTCTTTAATTCATGTCATCAACTGTTTCCAAGGAAATTGCGTTCACGGTGGGATGGACCGTATCAAATCGTTCGAGTATCACCGCATGGTGCCGTAGAACTCTTGTACCCCAGTGATGGATCCACCTTCAAGGTTACTGGGCAGCGAGTTAAACCATACATAGAAGGGTTTAAAGAGAAACTACATGAAGAGGTTGATCTTGCAGAGTCTCGTACATTACTTTAAAGGTACACTTACAGGCAAGTAACTTTCGATCACTTGTCTATTCCTTTTCACTCTTAGCTTGAGGACATGCTCGAGTTTCGGTTTGGGGAGGGGAATGTGCTCTTCAGTTTCTTGTTTGTGCTTCTTATAAGTGTAGTATCTGAGTCTCTAGAGTCTTTCGTTTTTATTCTTTATGCATGTATCAACTTCTCCCTCCTGTTCTAGAGTCCTTCATGAGTCTGAGTTATTTCCCCAAGTCGGACGTCTATTGAGGATGATAAATTCGCTTGATGCTTATGTTTTGTATGATATTTAGCTGGAAGTAGTGTAGTGGATTTAAAATCCTATAAGTTCGTTTCTCTTGTAAATAATAAGTCTGTGTAGCTCTTTAGTCCAATAAGCCTGTGAGGAGCCTTGAGCCGATGAAAAAAATATTATACCGGCAACTGTATTGTGTGATTCCTGGGTTGTGGAAGTTTTTTACGAATTAATTGTGCCTTTTCATACTTATGTGTACTCAGTTTCGCTGGGGATGACGAACGGCATGCTTGTTTCTTTGGTTTTTTCTCCTCCAAACCCATTCCAAGGAACAGGTTTGGGGAGGAGACTTTCTACCTTTGCGATTTTTTACTTGAGCTGTTTATACATATTTGCTAAGAGTCTGTTTACTGCATCCAAAGCTATCTGAATTTGAATCTCGGGGTGGATATGTGGTCTTAATTGATCACCGTTAGTCGTGTTAGGCGAGTTCCAAATACTACCACATACCGGCGTGGCGGAAAAGCTACATGTCCGTGAGGTTGATGGCACGTATACCAAACTGACACGCACAAAAGTGTGAACTTTCGATAAAACAGACACCTGCAAAAAATTGAGATAAAAGGAGCCCAATGAGGCCAGGCATTGAATACACAGTGAAATCGTGGTTGAATTTTGAAATGAATGATTTGAATAAGGGGAGCAGCATCAGCCTTCGATTTTTGAATATTAAGTCGCTTGCCAAAAGTCCCTTTCGACCTGATGAGACGAGTACAATAGCATAAGGTAGTCTAGGCATCTTTTTGACGAAAGTCATCTTCCCAGTTTACTTTTTGAGCATATACCCTCTTTGGACACTTCCAAGAGAGTGAGAGTTACACTACAATCACCAGTGAGGGACTAGCGAGCTAAACTTAAGTGTTATTTACTTGAGAAACGATCTTATCTGATTTTCTGTGTACAATTCTGCCAAGGTTAGTTGAGTACAGAGGGCGTTTAACTATGTTATGTGCTATTTGCTCGTTTTATGTTTCGAGTCTAGTTTTGTCTAGGTTGTTTGTTTGCTCGAGGACGAGCAAAGGTTCGGTTTGGGGAGTTTGATGAGACGATAATTTATAGTCTCATATTGTCTTTTTCACCGTCTTTTGGTTAGTCTTTATTGGCATTTTGTAGTGTTTTTGTACATTTTTATGCTTTGGTACTTTGGTTTTCTTTTGTAGGATTTTGTGTTGCGGAGAAATGCTTGTTGAGCTGAGCAGGATGGAAGAAGAACAAGCCTCGCCGCGGCGAGAAATCTAGTAGCTGTTGGTATTTGGTCGTTTGAAGCTCGCCGTGGCGAGTCAATATTCACGCCGCGGCGAGAATTCCAATAGATGGGTATGTTCTGTCGAAGTGAGCTCGCCGCGGCGAGTAAATATTCTCGCCGCGGCGAGAAATCCAATAGCTCGTGGAATTTTGTAATCAAGAGCTCGCCGCGGCGAAGAAATATTCTCGCCACAGCGAGAACGCGCAAAGGCAATGGGTGCACATTCTGGAATTCTCGCCGCAGCGAGTATATATTCTCGCCGCGGCGAGACGGGATCTTTGACGCAATTCTTTCTCCTTGTTATGTTAGACTTGATTTTCACATTGAATTTTACCTAGAAAAATCTCCTAGACCTGATTTTCACATTGATTGATGTTGGAGCTTGGTTCTTCACTTGTAACGAATCATTGACATCGAATTCTTAGTAAGTTTTGGTTAATCTCTATTGCTTCCATACAATTCCTGTGTTTTGATAGTTTATCGAATTGTATGCTCTTGCTTGCGATTATCATTATGTTTATACTTTGCATATCCATGGTTATGAATTCATTCATCTTTGCTTCAAGTATGAGTAGCTAAACCTCTCCATAACTCGGTAGTTATGTGATGGTTATGCAGATTCGAATCTAGGGTTTATATTTGTTCATATAGGTTCATCTAGTTTGAGATTCTCGTAAAAACCTTCAATCGAATATGCTAGTTTGAAATATTTTAAATTGTTTTGGTTATGAATCATCGGTCTGACAAACCTGACGATTTCTCTAGTTTAAAATCTTCGAAAAACAGCTTGGTTGAATTGGATTGATTGCTTTTTTGTACACCGACCGTGTGACAAGTATGAATGATTACCTTAGTATTGAATTAGCATAACCGGATCATTACTACCATGTTCTCCTTTATCATTTGATCACAATAGTTTATTTGCTTTCCGTTAAATTTGGGTTTTAGAAGTAAAAAAGTATTCAAAACCAACTTGTTACTCACAAAAAAACGTTTTCTGTAATTCATTGTGGTAGCCTAATTGATTCCCTAGAGAACGATACCGAGTTAAGCATAGTCTAGAACTACAGCTTATTCTCCTAAGTTATTTAGAGTATAATTTGAGCTTATCAAATACGTATATCTTCTTTATTATTATATTATTATATATCTCTTCGTAAGCTCATTTGTTAAGCAAGATGGAAGAAGAAGACGAAAGAACTATCAGGGAGATCAGTATGCCGAAACCTAGGAGTGGAATCTGGATCCAGCTGCATGGAAGGAAGTACGGATTTGATCTAACTCTGATTAGCGCATTACCAATGTTCGGAGGTAGAGCTGGAGAAAATGAGTACAAGTTCATGTGTGCAATCGAGTCTATTGTCGAGCAGTTTCCGACGAAGGGGTTAACCGATGGTGAGCTGAAATTCTGGTTCTTCATCAAAACACTAGAGGGAGCAGCAAAAAGATGGATTGATTCAATCAAAGAAGAAGTCAGCGAATGGGAAGAGCTAAGGAGTACGTTCTTGAAGAGGTTTCTAGGGCTTGCAAGGGTTATGAGAGAAAGGAGGATGATATCCAACTTCACTCAGAAACAGAAGGAATCTTTTCATGAAGCATGGGAAAGGTTTGAGGAGATGCAATACAACTGCCCCCAACATCAGTTTACTTCGAGAAAACTCACTGAGTATTTCTCCTTAGGAGTTAGAGAGGAGTTCAGGGATCTTACAGACATAGCTCTGAAGGGATCATTTATGGGAAGTTCTGCTAAGCAAGTACTGGAAGCTTGCACAAGTGTTGCAGAGAACTCAAGGTACAATAGTGAGCAGCTGAAGGAGAATGAGATCTTCAACAAGATGGAGGCCGTGGAAGAAGTAAGGACGATAGCCACAATTGAGGAAGAAGCGCAATGGGCTATGGGACAGAACGTAGGAACTCTTGAGTACTTGGACAAGAAATGCATATCGAAGGAAGTAAGCAAAGAAGTACTAGAAGGGAAACCTATTGAGCTGAGCATCGAAGGGAGGGATGAAGTTTCCAAGATCAGCAGCAAACATGTGGTCGATGGCATTGTAACTGCTAAGAAGGGGTTGGAAGAGGAGATCAAGACCCTCAAGGAACATCATAACCAGAGAGGAAAGGTGGTGCTGGAGGAACTAGATAAAGGAGGCAGTGATACCCGAGCTCTAGTGAATTTCCTTCACAAACAGTTCGTGGTGGTCAACAAGGAGCTAAAGAAACTAAGTGAGATGTTTGAAGGGGTGGAAGTGTAAATGTTGGCGATGAAGATCCTAGTGAGAGATATGGATAACAAGGTGGAAGAAGTAAAGGAGCAACGCATGGAATACATAGGATCGATAACCACTGGAAGTGGGATAACATCACCAGATTCTGTGCCAAGGAGTAAAGGAGACGCTAAGGGGAAGAAGAAGAATAAGGAAGTAGTGGAAGTTATGGGTTCGAATGAGGAGGAAGAAAAGAATAAAGCAAAAGATGACTGTAGAAGGGGATGTGATTATAGATATTGGCTCGAGAACGGATTTGTTAGGTCCGTGACCGGTAAGTTAGTGGATTTGAAGGATCTACCTTTCCTAGGTAGAATTGCAAACGACATCAAGAAGGCTTCTAAGAAGAAGGCTAAAGGAAACCTGGAGAGCCAATCAATTCCAGTGCCAATGCAAGACCTGTTTTGTAACGCCCCAAAGTTTCAAGTCAAGTCCAACGAGCTTAAAGGGATCGAGAACGCTACTCATACCAACATGGTGCACCTTTCTTTTTAGGAATCTATCCATAAGAACACCAGAGTTATGCATGCTTGCACTAGAGCAATCCTAGGATGGGTGACCAACTGGGAAGTCTCCCGGTTCGCGCACGAGTGAGGACAAAGTGTGCGGGAAAGGACATGTGTTGGTACAGTGGGGCCAGCATGTCACCCAGAGAGCTACCCATGAGTAACCGCGCCAGCCCAAAGGGTCGGGGCTCAGCCCATTAGTGGCCCGGGTCGTTACAAATGGTATCAGAGTCGTGCTAACCCAAATACCACAAGGGGTGGACGGTTGGTCGGACCATGGTGTGGCTGGGACATCACACAATTCAAGAGGGGGTGAATGTAACGTCCCAAAGTTTCAAGTCAAGTCCAAAGAGCTTAAAGGGATCGAGAACGCTACTCATACCAACAAGGTGCACCTTTCTTTTTCGGAATCCATCTATAAGAACTCCAGAGTTAAGCTAGCTTACTCTGGAGCAATCTTAGGATGGGTGACCAACTGGGAAGTCTCCCAATTTGTGCACGAGTGAAGACAAAGTGCCTGATAAAGGACATGTGCTGGTACAGTGGGGCCAGCATATCACCCGGAGAGCTGCCCATGAGTAACCGCACCGGCCCAAAGGGTCGGGGCTCAGCCCATTAGTGGCCCGGGTCATTACATGTTTACTCTATACCCATCTGACTATATGAAAACTATAAGGGACTTCCATAGCCGGAAGAAAGCCTATGTTGGAGTGTCGTGGAGAGAAGCATAAGATATCATGAGGAAAGGAATAGGAGATCCGGGACAGTTTAGTATGACGATTGGAGTGAAGGGCAAAAAGGTTAATTGCACGATTGACCTTGGTGCCAGCGTAAATCTTATGTCATTGGCTAAAGCAAGGGAACTAGGGATTGAAGACGAGATAGAACCATGCAGAACTAGCATCCAGCTGGCTGACAACTCGATGAAGAAATGTGCTGGAGAAATCAGAGGTTTACCTATGGAGATCGGAGGCATAAGGACAAGGATTGACTTCCTGGTGATGGATATGGAAGGAAGTGTGATGAGATCTCAAATACTTATTGGGCGATCAGCCCTGCATCAGATGGAACCTGTAGTTGACACGGGGAGAATACCTATTTATTAATCGTGGAAGGGCAGAAGAAGCGTTTCAATTCGAAGGGTGAACTCCTAGAGGAAGGAAAGAGAATTGAAAGAGGTTGCTGGGAGAGCACTGATGATTTTCATTTAGGAGATGAAGAGAAATTTGGGTATATCATGTCGGATCTGGTGGAAGAAGACATAGTGGACTTTGACTATGAGCATTATGAAGAATTGGAGCAGCGTTTCTTCGTGGATGTAATCAAAGAAGAAGCGATGAGGCGTTAGGATGGATATACGAGCTACGCAACGAAGGAATGGATGGACAAGTGCTTCAACGGGATCGAGGGTTTAACCCTCGACAAATAAGCCATCATGAAAATAGGTGTCGAGCTATAAGACCTAAAAGAAGCGCTTCATGGGAGGCAACCCATGGTTATGTTTATTTTACACACTTGCATTTGCACTTTTTACTTTTCATTTTCGATTTCTATACCAAACATAAGGTCTGGGGGAGAAAAACCCCATGAGATTTGCATATAAGCCATAGTCCTGATTTCACTCCAAACATGCTATCTCACACACTTTTGAGCCAGGTACCATGGATGAACGAAGGAGGATACCCATCGTAAGATAAATAAACTATTTGTGGAGCTCTTGAACAATGCACAACTGGGAGACCAAGATAATATGCGGAGGAGGAATTAAATGAACCAGCATGGAAGCACAGCACCGAGAGGGGAGTATCTGTTCTTTTTCTTTTTTACTTTCCTAGTTTCCTATCTGCTCTCTGCTAGGTTTGGGGGAATAATTTGATTTGACTACTATTTGCTAACTTGGTTGGTCTGTAGATGTTTTTAAAATACCCGCACTTAGTAGTTTGCATCATCTGTTACTTATGAGGTCTTTTACTTGTTGAAAAATGTTTGGATCTATGGGAGAGTACCGAGTGTGAGCCATAACTAAGATGAGGAGCAGTGGATTTGTTTTCCTGCTTTGCTGCCTATTGAATATTTGCTCTGACCGAATTCGACACATGCTACATTGATGAGTTAGTTTACTTGCTACTCTAATTGAAGTCTTGTGTGCATCCGTGTGAACACTGCTACCCTTGAGTCTTTATTTATCAGCAACATGAATATGATTAGTGGTACTCACCTTTCTAAACCCTTTTCTATACCTTTCGCTAACCCCGTTGAAAGATTTTTTTTAAGCCCTTATGAAACTCCACCATATATCATATACTTGCTTTACTAAAGCGGTGACAGCAACCTACCGCCGAGCTTGAATGAAGAAACGAAGCAACGAGTTCCAAAGAATGGAGGAGAATCATATTTTGATCATGATCGAGAATTGGTTTGGGGGCAAGAAGAGAAGAAAACCCTGACCCCAGTTCGAGAAATTGGTTTGGGGGAGAAGTGGATGATGATCATTATTGAAAGGTAACCTTGTTGGCTCTACTGTTTATTACCGGTGCTAAGAACCACTAGCTCTTGCTCTAGAGAAAAATAAAAAAGAAAGTACCGAAAAAATCAAAGGTACAAAAGTCTCAGAGTGGATCTGTGGTCCTTGTGATCACCAGTTTCGTGTTCGGCATGTTACAGATACTAGCCACATACCGGTGTGGCCCTAAAAAGCTACATGTCCGTGAGGGTTGATGGCATGTATACCAAATCAGCACGCACAAAAGTGCGGAATTCGGTAAACAGACACTACCAAAAAATTGAGAGACTAAAAGAGCCCGATGATGGCCACCCAAAAGCATACGAGTCAGTAAAATGACTGCAAAAAATAGTACGTCAAAAAAGAAAAAAAAAAAGAGAAAAAATACGGAGCAAGTAGTCTATGTGTGAAGCAACCGATGGAGAAGGTACGATGATAGAAGAGAAGCTAAAGATTTATCATTACAAGAAGACAAAGTCGAAGGAACGAGCTCGGTGTCCGAAAGGATAAGTCCCCCTGAAGTACCCTTTATTCTACCTTGTTATCTTCTAATGATACTTGGCCTTTCCCTCCTCTTTATATTATCCTACCTGATTTACTTACCTAGCCGACCTGAGTACTACTTTGATTTGTGCCTCGAATTTTGGGAGCAGGATTGCATAACATTACCGCGAGGTAATAATTTTGAAGTACACCTATAAGGACACTGGGTTACACTTGTAACCGATGGCTATAGTGAGTGATGCTTGTTACTTGTTTGCTGTGGAGTGACAAAACTTAGAACTGAAACTAAGCAAGTCAGTAGAGTTCGAAACCCTAGAAACTGGCTGCCTGTCTATGTATTGGTTTATTCTTGCTGCTCATTTCTTGGTCATTTCTTAATTATCGTTTTTGCCTTGCCCAAGGATGAGCAAGAAACTGGTTTGGGGGTGTGATGTGACAATGAAATGTGCGATATAGCTTACTTTTAGACCCTATATGGAATATTTGTGTCGTTTTATGGTCAATTACCAACTTTGCATGTTTTATGTAGTCGATGATCGCGGTTTAGAGGACTTACACGATTTCAGGCACCAAAACGGCATAATTGTGCCAACTCGGGAAACTGAAGCAAATACGCCGGATAAACCATTGCATGGAGTTTGAGGAGTCAAAACATGTCATGTGACCAACATATGCGAATATAATTGAATATGGAACAACTTTGTAGAAGACCACTTTATGAGAAAATGATGTTACGAAGCCCGAAATTGAAGAACGAAGAAAATAGAATCGAAGATGGAGATATCGCACTTGGCGGCCACCTGGGAACCGCAGAAGGCATCACTGCGGCCACCATGCGGCCGCAGTCAAGCATCTGTTTTTCTCCTAGGCTGCTTTCTGGCCTGTCAAGCTGAGGCCCACCTTCCTAAACCTTCCTTATTAGAGAATGGCGGTTTGGAGGTCGAAATTTCACCTATAAATAAGACCTCAGGGATCTCATAATCTGCACAACTCACAAAGAAGCTCAACTGGAGAGAGAAGCAGTCCTTGGGGAAGTGAAACCCCAACCCGCTGGCCATCAGGCACCCAGAAGGAGGAAACCCTAGAAGCAGCAACACAAAGACATCAAGAACATCGGAGACTAAGCTTCTTCTTCCTTTCTTCTTAGATTTCAGTTACTGTTCTTTGTTACTATGAGTAGCTAATTTCCTTTTTTAAATGCGAACCGCCATAACTCTGCTTTTGCTACTTCTTTATATACCGTGATATATTAATGAATTAGTTTTAAAATATAATTCGTACTTGTTCTATATTCGTCCGACTCATTATGTAGGAAATCCTTACTAACTATGACTTGGTAACGGATTATATATTATCCTGTGTGATTTGTCTGAAAACGTGGCGAGATAGTGTGTTGAGTGACATAGCACATTGTTGGTTTAGTAAAGGTGTCTGGATTACGACTTGATCTTTTGGCATGTTTCTTTGCTACCTGTAGATGACAAGTACGTTGTTTGATTCTAAGTAGTTGGGAATAGAATAGTAGAGGGAGGTTGGGGAACCTTTACGCCTTTTCATCATTTATTTACAACAAAGCAATTTAGGGTTTACTGCAATTCAATTATTCTGTCTGAGATTAAACTGCTTACTTTTCTGCATTCAAATTAAATCGTTATTTGCTTGTTCCTATGCTAAATTTCCGTGGAGAACGACATCCCGAGTCAACTTTCCGCTATAAACAGTGGATTTGTGGACTTCCGACTTATAAATTTAATCTTGATTGTGTTTAGGGATTACAGGTTCTACAACGGAAAACAAAATATCATAGTCAAGTTCTCACATACCTCCCAAATACTTAATAGGAGTACGTCTAACAGGTTCCCTTGACATGCCCTGTCAATAAGTGCTTGGCTGATAGAGTCAATTCCCTTATAAAAGTTGTTGACTTTGTCGAACAGTGCGTAAGAGTGCATCGGGCTCCTGTCAAGTAGACCCTTGTAACTTTACCACGCTTCGTAGAATATTTCTTCATCTAGTCTCAACGGATACATGAGCCTTTCTGATGGCTTGCATGCTCCATACTCATGATGTCATATGTCCAGAATCATATTTCCAAAGTAAGTTAATGTACTTAAGAAAGGATTAAGGACATAGACTTTCTGAGTTAGACGAAACCTTTGTGTCTTCATAAACCTTGTGCAATCTTCAGTCTTCTAATCTTCAGAAAAGCTCCATTGCTAGGATTGATCTTCATGGTCTTCTTGAAATACAAAATTACACTCAGAGACCTATAATCCTAATACAAGATTTACTAGACTAATCATACTCAGTGATTTCCTCTTTTACAATGTTCAAGTGAACCAAGAGCACTTAATCACCTTTCTGGCTAAGAACATGTGATGAGTGATCAAAATACTAACAGATATTCCTAACAAATTTCCCCCTTTTTGATCAGTCATCCATGACTATCTTTCAAGTCCTATTACAAAGTTGTAATCCTGGAAGAGAAAACAATCCACCACTTAATCAGTTCAAATGATATTCAATTTTAGTTGAATTAAGTGCAGAAAGTAAACATCAACCGAATCACAAGAAGTGATCTTTGCTCATAAGTTGTCATCTATTAAAATGTATCTGAGAGTATGATCTTCATATAGGTACAGTTTACAGAGTAAGATGCAACTTTTACAGATAGAGAATTTCAGAAACAATCAGCAAGATTACAAAAAGTAATAAAACAAACTAAGTGAATTAGAACATAGGAGAGTCCAAGCTCCAAGAGAGTATTCTAATGTTACTAGTCTTCATGTCTTCAGAAACACAACTTGGGTTAAGATAACTCAAGTTCTTCAGCACCCTTTCTGGATCAGTTGACATGATCATCCACTTTTCTGCATTCTTGGACATAGTCATAAAGAGTCCTTCTGACAGAGAGCTCTGTCTTTCTGGATAAGTCACATATTTCATGGTAACTCTTACCAAGCTTGTGATTCTTCCGCAGAAAATATTTGACCCAGAAGTACTTTCCCCAGACCCAGGCATGGTCTACTTGCAGCTGAGATAGGTTGAAATACTTGTATATTTCTTCCAGATAGTGTATATCATCTAGGTATTCATCCAATGTCATATACAATGACTCATAGGTTGAAACACCTAGTTTGCTCTTCCTGCTGTAGCTATCATCCAGTTTTCTTACCTTGTGTACATCATCAGGGTTTGGGTAAGGACAGGCAAAAGAAAGATCCATCTTTCTGGCATCATTCCTCTTTTCTACTTCAAAGTTTAACCAGGCATGAAGGTGCTCAGGTTTTAGCAATTCTGGCTTGCCTTCTCTCCATTTCAGGATCTGGTTGAGGATGGGAGTTGGAAACTTATTATTGACAAGTAGATGTTGTAGTTCCAGAATCCAATACCCTCTCTTGTTCAGAATGCACCTATATGAAGATTCTTCATTACTGGTCTTCATATACTCAATGTAGGCATCAGTTGGCCTTTCTTGATGTGTTTCATTGTTTATTCTGCCAAACTGGAAATCCCTTCTTGCTTTTCTGTTTGGTGGCCTTCGTCGAGAGATCCTCTAACCCTTTCTTCCTACCTTGTCTTTGGTGGATGTTCCTTGTGTTGACTTGGTATTTCCAGAAGGAGTTCTGGCTGCTAAGGGCTTTGCTGCCAGAGGAGGTTGTGAAGTATTTGCTTGTCTCCTTTTCTTGTGAAGTGGATTTTCATCAGAATCATCCTCATCATCATTGTAGTCCAAAATTGGAGACTTGCAGCTTTCTTGGCCTCTTACTTCTCCTTCTTCCTTTTCTTCTTCTTCAGAAGTCTTCTTCTCTTCTGAGATTCTAAGGGACTTGGTTCCCCTAGTGACCATACTTCTCGTATACATGCGGTTGATGGAACAACTTCTTGACAAGGGTGTCTCTCGGTGGTGTCCTTAATGACAAGTTGACTTGAGGAGGGAGGATTTGATTGTTTTCTTTTTCTTCCTCTGCCTTTCTGAGGCATCTCTTCTTCCCCCTTAGTCATGAATGAATGACTCATGATAGCATAAGCTTCAGAGAGAGTTTCAAAGTTTTTCTGGAGATTGTTGTGTACCCTGACTAATTCTTGAAGTTCTTTCTTCAGCTCGTTGTTACCTTTAACCAGTTCTGCTCCTTTACATTGAGTTCTTCAAGCGGCCTTAGGATGGCGTTGGCTTGCGGAAGACATGGTAGCTTCATTCAATGCTGCATTAGCATTGTTACAATCCTCATCCCTGACCAACCCTAGGTCTTTCTGAGAGAGAGCGATGCTGGTTGCTCTGTTGAGTAAAGCAGCAGCCAAAGGCTTCATCTCTTCTGGGACGGTTTTAAGCACTTCTGTGTCTTGGGCAACTAGTGTCTTTCTGAGTTCTAAAAAGACACTGTTCCTTGCACGGTGCTCTTCATTTCTTGAACTACTTGGTGCAGAGAACATATGAGGAGCAAGTAGGGCTATTTTGTGCTGAGTAACAAGTCTCTTATCTTCTGCTTCAGTGATCAAGTTGTGGGTTTCAGCATCACTGTCATAATCTTTTTCTTGGATTGTTTGTAGATTGACAATCTTCTTCTGCTTTCCATCAAGTGTGCTGGCCTTCTGAGAAGATGTAGAAGGTCTTTCTGATGCAGTCGCAGCATCATGCTCTTCACCATCATTGTCATCCATTGCATCTATTTCAGCAGCTGTGACAACAATGGCATTCTTCAAATTTCTTTGCTCATCTAGGAGTGCCAATTCTTTGGCATTAGGTTCTTCGAGCTTTTTGATTTTGGCTTCCTTTTCATCAACAAGAGCTTGAGTCTCAATGTTGATTCTCTTTTCTTCTTCCAATACCTTTCTGAGTTGTTCAATCCTAAACTCAGCAGCTGAAATTTCTTCTATGGCATCATTGAGTTCAGCTTGTTGGGTATCTTGATGAGACTTGGGATGTGATTATGATGGAGCTTTCTGAGCAATTGAGGGAGTAGACTTTTCTCCACGCTCTTTGCTAGCATTATGAATCCCGTCTTGTCCAGGTTGGGGATCATCATTCTGATCATCATTATCATCACTCTTGTTCTTTGTTTCTTGGTTTGGATGCTCAGAGGGAGGTTCTTGATAATTATTTTCGTCCATCTCCTCGTCATATTCTGAAACCAAGTTGATCACATTTGGGAATGTAATCATCCTCCCATTAACTTCTTCTTGTTCAGCAGGATAAGTAGTGAGCTTCCGCAGACTTGAAATCTGCTATAAGTCTTTGTGCTACTTCATGAATGAAGTCTTCATGCATTAGAGTGGCAAATGAGTAGGACTCTGTAGGGAACAATGCATGGATATAATCCTCCAGATTTAGGGCAATTGCTCTCTTTTCTGGGACATCCATTACTCTGGCTACTTCAGAAAGGTCAGCCTTTCTGAGTTTCTGCCATTGTCTGAAGCACTTGAGATGTTTCTTTAAGGTGTGCTTCTGGAATTCCTTGAGTAAATCAACTGGCACTAGACTTTGAGCCTGAAAGAAAGTGTTCAAGTTAGTTTTGTTCAAACTACTTGTGTTAGTATCTGTGTGCAGAAGTGAGCTTTTTGAGCATACCTGTGTAGAAACACTAGGCCCATCTGCTTGGATTTTTACTTGCTTCGGCACAGAGGCCTCAGATACTTTGATGTGAGGAGAAGTTTTATCCTCATCAACCTTTCTTTCTGTTTGAACCTGAGAATTACAATCAAATATGTTTAGAAACTGTTAACAGAAAAGATAGATGGAAAAGTGCTTTCTGAGACTTCACTTACTTCCAAGTGAGGAAGCTCAGTAGCAAGTTCCTCCGAAACCTTGGGGGTTTCTGGCACCTTTTCTGCAGATACTGCTTGTTCAGCAGTTTTAGTTTCTTTTGGAGGAGATGACACAACTGTTTCTCCATCCAATTGTTCTTCTGACTAAGCCTGTAAGAACAAACATAAGAGATTTTAGTAGTGGGTTCTCCAGAGCATTCGTTGAAGAAGATTATTACTGATTACTTACCTTCTCAGCAGAAGGCTCAGTAAATACTTCCTCAGAAAGCTTTTCAGCTTCTGCAATCTCTAGGTTCTGGGGTGTTGGTTCCACCACCACTACTTGTGTGCAGAAATCTTGAGAGATTTTGCTATTTTGATGCAAGTTTGAAAATTTCGGAATTGGTAAAAGTGTTTGTCTTTTGCCCAAATCCTATATATATAGCAGACAAAATGTACATAGATACAACATAAATATAGCTGAATATGAATGCGTGTCTTTGCATCTGCATAGGCGTGGTATGTCCTTTGTACTTCATTAAATGCGTAGTGGGCCATGTCTGCATTTCTCAACAGACATTACTTGCTTTGTTTTGATCTCACCCGTTGAGATCAAACGTTTATTCATCAAGGGCTTATATTGAATATCTTGTAATGATATCAATCAACAAATGGTAATGTGCCGACTTGATGGATTTTTAATATGCTACATTCATTGTGTCACTTAGTAAAGAGTAGGAACGCTTAATCGTTTGAGCTTATCATTCTGAGTGTCAAGTCCTTATCTATATATTGTTTATCATGAAAATGGTAAAAATACAAGACATTGCACATGTTTGACTTTCAGAACTTATACTTTTTGGGCTTTGTGTGTCCATTTCTCTTTATGACTAAATAGCTTTACGAATTCAAGTGTCGAAGCTTGATCGTTTGAATGTATTTGTCCCTCTCAGTAAGTAAGTTCTAGTTTTATTTACTTATTAAGTGTGTACCGACCTTTGCCTTTTTGGATACCTGTTCCAGAAATGTTTTGTCTTTCTGAGTATTGCTACTCAGAAACCTTTGCATCACTTCTTATCAACTTGGCTTTACGAGAACCTCGCTCTGAGGCCTACTCACTTATTCACCTTTAGAGATTCGGGACAATTTTTTTTAGGTCCTTAACTCCATTAATCCAAGATTATGTCTTAAGGTCAAGAACCGGCTTTCTTGTAAGGGCTTAGTGAAGATATCTGCAAGTTGGTCTTCTGTGCCAATCTTGAGTATCTCTATATTGCCTTTCTCAACATGGTCTCTGATGAAGTGGTGTGTAACATCAATGTGCTTTGTTCTGGCATGGAACTTGGGGTTCTGTGTGATTGCAATAGCACTTGTGTTATCACAAAAAATGGGAGTTTTCTCTTCATTGAGTCCATAGTCTCTGAGTTGTTGTTGAATCCACAGAATTTGTGTTGCACAACAACTAGCAGCAATATATTCAGCCTCTGTGGTAGAAGTTGCAATTGAGTTTTGTTTCTTGCTAAACCATGAGATAAGTCTAGTTCCTAGAAACTGACAAGTTCCTGAGGTACTTTTCCTATCAAGCATTGATCCGGATAATCGACATCGAGTAACCACCAAACTCAATCCACTTTCTTTAGGATACCACAAGCTACATCTCTTCCTTTCACATACCTTAATATTTTCATAGCAATGTTGTAGTGTGATTGCATTGGATTTGTTTGAGATCTAGCACACTCCAACGCATATTGAATATCAGTCCTTGCGATGGGTAGAGTAGTGAACCTATCAATTTCCTATACTTGTGTTCATCAACACTCTTATCTGATTCAGTATAGGTCATCTTGGTTCCTATGCTCATAGGTATCTTAGCATTCTTTTCGCTTAAGATTGAACTTTGTGAGCATGTCTCTTGCATACTTTGTCTGACTAATGAATATTCCATCATTGAGTTGCTTGACTTGCAATTCTAGGAAATAGTTCAATTCTCCCATCATGCTCATCTCGAACTTACTTTTCATGAGATTTGCAAAGTCATCACAAAGTTGCTTGTCCTTAGATCCAAATATGATGTCATCAACATATACTTGAACTAAGAGTAGTTTCCAATCATGGTTTAATGTAAATAAAGTTTTATTTACTTCACCATTCTTGAAACCACTTTCCAGAAGGTATTTAGCCAAAGTGTCATATCATGCTCTTGGAGCCTGTTTCAGTCCATAAAGAGCTTTCTGTAGCTTATAGACCATTCTACTTTCTGAGGAAACTTCAAAGCCAGGTGGTTGTTCAACATAGACTTCCTCAGCAAGTTCACTATTCAAGAATGCACTCTTGACATCCATCTGATAAACTTTAAAGTCTTTGTGAGCTGCAAAGGCCAAAAAGAGTCTTATTGCATCCAATCTGGCAACTGGTGCATATGACTCATTAAAATCTAAACCTTCAGTCTGGGTGAATCCCTTGGCAACCAACCTTGCTTTGTTTCTGGTTATTTCATTAGATTCATTCATCTTGTTTCTGAAAACCCACTTAGTTCCAATCACTGATATTCCTTCTACAAATGGAACTAGTTTCCAGACATTGTTTCTCTCAAACTGATCCAACTCTTCTTGCATTGCTGAGATCCAGTCTTGGTCTCTTAATGCTTCTTCTATAGTTTTTGGTTCGATGTTTGAGATAAAACATCCAAAGAGAGAATTAGCATTTTCAACTATTTCTCTCCTAGTCCTAACACCTTGATTGATTGGTCCAATCACGTCTTTTGCAGGATGATCCTTGATCCATCTCATCATGGGTTTAGGGCTAGTAGGGTCAACATCTATGTGATCTGAATGTGAATCACTATGACTTGATACTTCTTCAGTATCTGTGACATTTTGCACCTCAGAAGGGCGGTGAATGTCTGAAACTTGCTCAGTGTGAGAGCTTTCTGGGACATGCCTGTCAGAGAGGTCATTTCCAGAGTTAGCTCTCTGATGAACATCTTCAGTTTCCATTTCTAGAATTCTCATAGGAAATTCTTCATCATGTCTGAGAATCATCTGGTTGTTACTAGGCATTTCATGCTTTTCTTCGTCAGAGTCATCCTCTCTTTCCACAATGATATTTTTCCTTTCTGAGAGTTTCTCTTCAGAATCCTTTATCATTAGTTCCTTGAACTATTCTGAGAGTTCATCAGTAAGGGGTGTTTTCTTGCTTCCTTCATAGAATACAACATGAACTGATTCTTCAATCTTCTTTGTTCCTTTGTTGTAAACTCTGTATGCTTTGCTATTCATAGAATAACCAAGAAACACACCTTCATCTGCCTTTGGTTGAAATGTTCTTAGATACTCTTTTCCATTGTTAAGAACAAAACATCTACAACCAAATACTTTTAGATGTTTGATATTAGGGGGTCTACCAACCAAGAGTTCATAAGGGGTCTTATCATGATGTTTGTTTATCAAACATACATTACGATGTAGCATCTTTGTGTTTCTGACTTCAACCCAATAAACTTCACTTATCTCGATGTCATTAGCATTGTCCTTCTTTGCTTCTTTAAGTGTTCTATTTTTCTTTCTGCAACACCATTTTGTTGTGGTGTTCTTACAGAGGAAAGTTGGTGTTGTATACCTTCTTTGATAAAACTCCTTTATGTCTTGGTTTACAAACTCAGCACCATGGTGCATTACGATTGCAGATACCTTGTCCTTTTTCATGACTTCAAGCTTATTCAGCAAGTTTGGTATCTCCACCCTAGCATCAGATTTGTGCTTCAGAAAGATAACCCAAGTGAATCTTGAGAAGTCATCTACAACAACAAGACCATACTTATTTCCTGCCTAACTAGTTACAGATGATTCAAAAAGATCCATGTGTAATAGTTGCAGTGGTCTAACACTAGAGTGTCTGATTTTGGACTTGACAGAGATCTTAGATTGTTTCCCCATCTGACATGGAGAACAGATACCATCCTTTCTGAAAGATGTTTTGAGAAGACCAACAACTAACTCTTTCTTGGCAAGTTTGTTCAGAGTTTTGAAATTCAAGTGACTCATTCTTTTGTGCCATAACCAGTGCTCTTCTGTGTGACCTGATTGACTCACCATGAGACATTCTTCAGTTGTGGCAGATGCCCGATGGCAACATAAAGATCGCCTTTCCGAGCAACCAAGACTGCTGCTTTGACTCTCATTGTCAATAAGTTTGCAATACTTTGCTTTGAATTTCACAAGAATCCCTTTGTCAAAGCGCTCATGCTAAATATATTATATTTCAAACCCATAACATGTAATATGTCGTCTGATAGTTAATGATCCTAATTTGGCGTTGCCAAATCCGAGAGGATTTAATTCTCCTCCAAGAATCTGATGTCTGGTCCATTGTTGCAAGCTTTGTAATTGACCAGATTTGCTTTGTCTCCTGTCATGTGCTTTCCGCATCCACTATCGAATAGCCATTGAGCCTTAGTCCAAGAGGCGTTCTGCACAAAACAGGAAATAGTAGTTAGGTTCTTGCTTCAGAGATAGAACCATTTAGACTAAACATTCTTCCAGTAGGAATCCATATTTTAGTGAATTTCTTGGGAGTTTGTTTTTGTCTAATTTGATCAGAAGGAGATGCAATAAAATTAGTAATTTTGATCTCAATTTTCCTTCTTGTGGTGTTTCTAGGTGTTCCTTTTGGTGCTTTCGGACCACAGGTTTAGGATTGCTTTTCAAAAACTTAGCCTTTTCCGCCGTGTTCCTTCTAGCTCGCATTCAGTTTTCAGTGGCTTGAGATTTCTTCCACTTACATCTGTTACTCGTGCAATATCGCCTTCGCCATTGTTCTTGTCCTTCCTTATATTGTTGCAGAAGAACTTTTCCAATAGCACGATAGCCAATGCCATTTCGAACACCTTTGGCTTTCTGAATACGTTCTTCAGAAGCCTTACTAGTTTATGCACCGTCTTTATTTTCATAAAATGGTACAGTAGAGAATTTGCCTATTCCAGCAATTCTTCCTTTCCTAGTAATATAGCAATGTGGATGGTTACATGTCTGAGGGTTGTATTTCTTTTCAGAAACCTCATCCACAAGTTTCTTGTGAACTTGTTGTTCTTTCAAAGGTTGGGTTGCTACTCCTTTTCCTTTGTCGGACCCTAGCTTTACATTCAATGCTATAGGTGGTTGAAGAACCATTCTGTTGACTTTTTACAAAGGTCAACCTTTCATCACTCTTCTTCAGAGGAGATGAATTACTCGATTGTTCATCGAGTCCAAGTCCACCTTTCTCAGAGGGATCTCTTAGATAGGATTGAACCTCAGTGAGAGTGTCACTAGCCTTTGCATAAGACTGGAAGGATAGCTCTTTCTTTATGAGTTCTTCATTCTCAGAAAGCAGCTTCATCATTTTCTTGGTAAGTTCATTCAAGGCTAGTTTGTGAGAATTCTCCTTCTCAGATATCTGAGATTTCAGAAAGCTATTTCAGCATTCTTGTTTTCAGATACTCTGGTTAGCTTAGTAACCTCTTTTTCAAGAGTTTCTTTGCTTTCCTCTAGAATTCTGGTTTTGGATGGTGCTTCCAAAAATTCTTTCTCATAACGATCCAATTCACTCTTGACCAACTCCAGATCCTCAATTCCATCATCATTCTCATAGTACAGAAATTGTGAATTGTTAGTTACCTCATCAGCCATAAGATACATTTCAATGTTGGAGATGTCTGGACCAGCAATCTCAGCAACTCCACACATTTCTTTCTTCTTCAGGCCGAAGTCAATTACATCGTGGGTGATTCCACACAATTCTGGTGATGGTAGGTTTGAGTCAGCTGAATCTCCATCTTCAGAATCTGTCTCAAAGTCTAGAGCATCAAGTTGAATTTGAATCTTCTTCCTTTCTTCAGTCAGTAAGGCCCTTTGATTTCTCTTGAAATTTCTTCTGTCCTTCTTGTCACCTGTCTTGAGCTTGTTTAAAGCAGGACAATCTCTCTTAAAGTGACCAGGCTTTCGACAATAGAAGTAGATATCATTTCCTATTTCTGTAGCTTCAGTACTAACACCTTTCTGAATGGGGGTGTTCAGAGAGTTGTTCACTTGTATGTTCTTGTACTGATGATAGTTTGGGCCAAGATGCTTTTTCAGCTTTTCTTTTGCTTTTCTTCTCTCAATCTCTTGACTCACAAATTTCTTCATGTGTCTTATTGCAAGAGCATTTTCTTCAGATGCTTCTTTGGTATCCTTCTTTTCAGAAGTGCCTTGAGAAACTAGAGCAACACTTTGCAATTTTTCAGCTGTTCGTTCTCTCTGAGTTGTCTCATAGTCTACAGTAGCAAGATGAGAGAAGAGCTCTACTGGAGTAATATTTGGCATGCCTTGATTGAAATAAAAGAACCTAGTGTGTTCCCAGTTGTGATTGAGACTTCTGACAATATTCTTAATCTTTGCTGACTGGGAGTATCTATTGCTTTCACCAAGTGCAGCCATATCACTCATAAGTGTAGTAAATCTGAAATCAAGTTCTTCCAGAGTTTCAGTGGGACCTTGTTTGAAGTTTTGGAACTTCAATTTAAGAACTTCGAACTTGTTTTCTTTGGTTTTCTGTTCAAGCAGATTTCTTCAATCAATTGCCAAGCTACTTTGCGTTTAGCACCCCAGTTTACCATGTGTGCTCAGTGTCGATCGATGATTATATTACGAGCTTGACCATCCAATCTGTGTCTCTTGGCATCTTGGATGTCGAGCTCTCTTAGCTTGTCTTCATATATAATGCTTCCATCTTCCTTGCGAGGCTTTTCTTCCATCGACACCTCAAGATGCTGTTTGAGTTATGCGATTTTGATAGCCCTTCATTGATGACATAGATCATCTCATCACTAATGGCCTCGGATGGAGCATCATGTTGTTCTTCCATTTCTCGTAGTTTTACGGCTTTAGAACGGAGCATCACTCGAGAGACATACATGCACGCTTAACAAATTATATAGTCCTCAAAAAGGGACAAAGTTCCTTCACCTATCTGGGGATCTAGGTTCAGTGCAGAAGGCTTGTGAACCTCCTGCTCTGATACCACTTGTTGGTCCAGATAACGGCAAAGTAAAAGACTAGAGGGGGGGGTGAATAGTCTTTTAAAACTTTTGTCGATAAACACATTTCTCGAAACCAGGGGTTTCGATACTTAAATCGAGGCCGGAAGACTTTAAGATAGGTAAGTGCTAAACAATAAGTAAGTGTGTGTGTGCTTTCTTTGAAATGTAAATACAGAAAGGTAAATAACACAGCAAGTATAGTGGTATCTGGAGGTGGCGTAATCCTCCAACTAATCCACTTCGGTCTTTCTGAGACCTAGAATTCACTAGAACAGATAATTGAGTTCACCTTACAATAATCCTATTCTAAGATTCCTAAACAAATGGTTCCCAACCAAATGTTCCCCCTGAGTTATTCCCCAGCTCCTAGAGCTAAGTACTTCCTCTACTCAGATAACCTTGGAGTTATTCCCTGATTTCCCAAATCAAGTACTTCCTCTACTCCACGCCTTGATGGTGTTGGTTATAAGGTTTGTCAGAGAGGCTTCTCGTATAACTTTTCAGTTATGTTTTCAGAGAGCCTAATAGAACAAGACTACTTAATACACTTGTTCAGTGGATAACAGTCTGATCTTTACTAACCCAAGTAATTGGTGTCCGTTCTGGAGAATGAGCTTCAGAAAGGGTATCTGATAGTTCATCTCTTTCACGAATAACAATCTCTTGTTAAGGTTCAGGACAACTTAAAACTACTAGTGATTCTTCAAGCAACAAAAAGCTGTTAGAAAGGGTAGTAGAGTGCTTGAGAGAATACTTTGCTTGATGGTAAGTTTGCAAGATAGAGCGTTCTAAGGTGTGTTCTTCAAGCATCTAAGTGTGTGATATATATAGATAAATTTGAGAGGCGTTTGAATTGTATCCGTTGTGCTCTCTATGAAATTATATCCGTTTATATATTGAACTATGTACTCAGAAGTCACTATCTCTTATTTCAGAGAGGACTTGTTTTTGCAAGATTTACGCAATGCATTTAATGCATAAATCGTTCATTGTCCTTTAGTCTCAACGGATACATGAGCCTTTCTGATGGCTTGCATGCTCCATACTCATGATGTCATATGTCCAGAATCATATTTCCAAAGTAAGTTAATGTACTTAAGAAAGGATTAAGGACATAGTCTTTCTGAGTTAGACTAAACCTTTGTGTCTTCATAAACCTTGTGCAATCTTCAGTCTTCTAATCTTCAGAAAAGCTCCATTGCTAGGATTGATCTTCATGGTCTTCTTGAAATATAAAATTACACTCAGAGACCTATAATCCTAATACAAGATTTACTAGACTAATCATACTCAGTGATTTCCTCTTTTACAATGTTCAAGTGAACCAAGAGCACTTAATCACCTTTCTGGCTAAGAACATGTGATGAGTAATCAAAATACTAACAGATATTCCTAACAAGCATCTAGTTTGATTTCGATCGTTTTCCTTTCCTCTGTGAGCATAGCTCTCTGGCCTCTCTTGAAATTTTTTCTATCTTTCTTGTCGCCTGTCTTTAGCCTGTTATAAGCTGGGCAGTATCTTTAGAAGTGACCAGGTTTCCGACAATAGAAATAGATATCGTTTCCAATTTCTTCGCCCTCAGCACTCGATGCTTGCTGAGTAGGCTTGTTCAGCGAGCTAGTCAATTTCTACTTTTGTACTGGTGATAGTTGGGACCTAGATGCTTTTGCGTCTTCACTTTGGTCCTTCTTCTTTCAATTTCCTGACTGACGTATTTTCTCATATGCTTTGCAGGAAGAGCATTTTCCTCAGTCACCTCTTTGGTATCCTTTTTTTTTCAAAAGTACCTTGAGTTATGAGAGCAACATTCTGCGATGTTTTAGCAGTCATAAGTCCTCTTTGCTTTGTCTCATAATTGACAGTTGCCAAATGTGAGAAAAGCTCCATTGGAGTAATGTTAGGCATTCCTTGGTTGAAATAGAAGTACTGATTATGTTCCCAGTTTTGGTTTAAGCTTCTTACGATAGTCTTAACCTTTTCAGAGTTAGAGTATCTTTCACTTTCACCAAGTTCGTGCAGCCATTTCACTCATTAGTGTTGTAAACCTAAAATCAAGTTCTTCAAGTGTGTCAGTAGGACCTTGTTTGAAGTTTTAGAATTTGAGCTTCAAAACTTCGAACTTGTTTTCCTTGGTTTTTTCAGTACAACACAGATTTCTTCAATCAGTGACCAAGCTTCTTTTGCCACTTTAGCACCCCACAGTTTGCACTGTATGTGATCTGGAGTAGAACGTATAATGATGTTTATTGCTTGACCATCCATCTTGCTTCTCTTGGAATCTTCAGATGTCCAAAGATTTCTGGGCTTTGCTTCATAAGCAATGGCTCCTGTTGGTCTTGCACCTGAAGTTGTGCTAGATGTAGATGTACCATCGGCATCAGTAGGTTCACGGCCACTAGAAACCTCAGTGACTTGCTTCTCGTGTCGAATGACAATTGGGCCATTCTTTATCACTTCAATCATTTCATCACTAATAGCTTCCAGGTGAAGCATCATCTTGTTCTTCCATTTCTCATAGTTCTCTGGCTTGAGAGTGGGTGCATCGCTTAGAGACATCCTGCAGCAAACACACTAAACTAACAAAGCAAGTGTAGGTGGAGAGCTTTTAGTAGGCTTATCTAGGATCAAGGTTTAGTGTAGAAGGTTAAAGAATCACCTACTCTGATACCACTTGTTAGTCCAGACAACGGCAAAGTAAAAGACTATGGGGGGGGGGGGGGAGAATGAATAGTCTTTTCAAAATTTTGTCGATAAAACAGTTTCTTAGATAACTATACAAGTATCTGATATTTATTATCAGAAATCGGAAGACTTTTGTGATAAGTGCACATGTCAGCATGCTACAAAGTGTGTAAGTACTCAGTAAATAAATAAAGCAATAAGTAAAGTGAAGTAAGTAAATAACACAGTGTTTTTATAGTGGTATCTGAACGTGGCGTAATCCTTCAATTAATCCACTTGCTCTTTCTCAGGACTTGAATCCACTAAGATAATATGATGAGTTCTCTTTCGAAAATCCTATCTCTTGATCCCTTTTACACGAGGTTCCCAACCAAGTGTTCCCCCTGAGTTATTCCCTTGCATTCTCAGCCAAGTACTTCCTCTACTCAGTAACCTTTGAGCTATTCCTTAGTTTCCCAAACTAAGTACTTCATGTGCTCCACGCTTGTTTGGTGTTGGTTATGGTAGTTTGTCAGGTGAGCTAGCTCTTGTAACTTATTCAGTTATCTCATAGAGCTCTATAGAATCAGCCTTACTTAATACACTTTTCAATGTATGGTAAGTTGTTCTTTACTGACCCAAGTCTTGATGTTGTTCAAGAGAATAAATCTCAGATATTAGTCGCAACTATATCTTCTGGATTCAACTCTTTCACAATATCCAATTCTTGTTTAAGGATCAGAACACTTAGAACTTTCGTGCTATTTTGAATTTAAAAGCTTTTAGTCGCAAAAGTAAGCTAGGGAGTAACTAGGTAGAAGGCTTGTACTCTTGAAAGTATATCGCAAGTAATTGTTGGTCCAGATAATGACAAAGTAAAAGACTAAGACGGGGGGGGGGGGGGGTGGGGGTGAATAGTCTTTTCAAACTTTTGACGATAAAACAGTTTCTAAGATATCTGTGAAGGCATCTGATAGTTATATTAAGAGAGCATAAGTCTTTTATGATAAATGCACGTGCTAAGTAAGCTATAAATTGTGTAAGTACTCAGCAAACAATAAATGCACAATAAGTGTAGAAAGTAAATAACACAAATAATTATAGTGGTATCTAAAGGTGGCGTAATCCCTCAACTAATCCACTCGCCCTTTCTCAAGACTTGAATCCACTAAGATAAGTTATTGAGTTCCCCTTACAAAATCCTATCTCTTGATCCCTTTAACACTAGGTTCCCAACCAAGTGTTCCCCCTGAGTTATTCACTGGTTTTCTCAACCAAGTACTTCCTTTAGTCAGTATCCTTTTAGCTACTCCTCAGCTTCCAAAGCCAAGTACTTCCTATGCTCAACGCCTGTGTGGTGTTGGTTATGGTAGTTTGTCAGGTAAGCCAGATAACTTATACAATTATCTTTAGAGTGCTCAATAGAAACAAGCTCACTTAATACACTTTTCAATGTATGGTAAGTTGTTCTTTACTGACCCAAGTCTTGATGTTGTTCAAGAGAATGAATCTCAGATATTAGTCGCAACTATATCTTCTGGATTCAACTCTTTCACAATATGCAATTCTTGTTTAAGGATCAGGACACTTAGAACTTTCGTGATACTTAGAATTCAAGAGCTTTAGTCGCAATAGTAAGCTATAGAGTAAGTAGGTAGAAGGCTTGTATGGTTGAATGTAATGTAAGAAGTTCTGTGTATTCAGTGTGTGTTTTCAAGCATTCTATGTGGTGATTTTTATAGTTGAAAATCATGTCGTTTGAATAGTATCTGTTAGGCACAATGTAATTCAAACTATATATGTGAAGCTAGTACGGTAGTGAGCTTTGTCTCTTTGCAGACATTTCCTCTTTTACTCAGACATCTCTGTCTGCGTAATTAATGCACTGTACTAACTTTTGTCCTGTAGTGTCAATCGAACAATGCAAGCTTTCGGTGGCTTTGCAAGTCCTTACTCAGTGACAGTTATGCATCATAGACCTATTGAAATACTTGTCTTCCAAAGACACTTAATTTCTTCATGGTATCTGAGCCAAGGTATCCGAGGAGACACTTCTCCTTAGACTTCAGCAATCTTGTGCAGTCTTCTGATCTTCAATAAATTGAGTTCTTCTACTGGATGCTTCATTCTTGGTCTTCTTCAAAGATATAAAAATTACATTCAGATACCAACATCCTATACAAGATTTGCTAGACTAACATACTCAGTAAGCTTCCTCTTTACAATGTTCAAGTGAACTAAGAGTACTAGTTACCTTTCAGAGCTAAGATAAGTCATTTTGGTTTACTAATCAAAATCTAAATAGATATTCTTAACAAATTTCCCCCATTTTGATCAGTCACCTATGACTATCCGAAAACCTATCATGAAACTGGATGAGGAAACAATGCAACACTGAAACATTTCTTATGATCTTTCATTTCATTTATTTAAGTTCATAAAGTAAACATCAACCAAATCACAAGGTGTGATCTTTGCTGACAAGTTATGTTTTCATAGATAGATATGTGAGAGTAGATTCATCATATAGAATTACAATTGAATTACAGATAACTTTTACAAGATAAAGCATTAAATTACAATAAGGAAAAATAAAACATACACAACTATGGAAATTCCAAGTTCCAATTGAGCATCCTACTAGTTGGTCTTCAAGTCTTCATCTTTGTCAGCTTCCTGTATATGGGTATATAAAGTCAAAATTTTTGATAATGTCATTAGAGTAATCATATAGATTGGTTCTCACAGCCATTTCAACTCTTCTTGGGAACTCAACATTATCTCTGTAAGATTTGGTGGGTCTTTCCTTGATTGTTTGTTCAACCCAGTAATATCTTGCCCAGATCCAAGCATGATCAATCTGAATAGGAGACATCTTGAATTTTTCATAGATTGTCCTCAGATACTTCAGATCTTGCTGGTAATCGTCTTCAGTGAGATAGATGGAATCATAAGCATGTACTGCCTAGTATTGGCTTTGTTCCAGTGCCAAGTACATTCTGAATTCTGTGTACATCAGCTGGCTTATAGTATGGGCAAGTTTCAGATAGCTCCTTCTTCCTAGCCATCCGTCTGACAAGAATTTCAAAGTCAAGTGCATCCGTGATTTTATCCTTTGGCATTAGATCTACTTTGTTGTTTCTCCATGCCATCATTTTAAGGTAGAGTGGTTCTGGGAAGCCTTCTTTGTTTAGTAGAAAATTTCTCACAAACATTACCTAGTAACCATTCTTGTACTTGTAGATTTCAGAGTTTAGATCATTTTGATTTGGAATATACTCAATCATAGATTCCTTAGGGCTAAGAGTATTAACTCCTCTGAATTATTTGATCCTCTCTCTGACCTTCTTTTGTCTTGCAGCTTTTCTTCTTGAGAGTTTGTCACTAGATGTACCTTGCTGGGTAGGTACTACAGTTGTAGGCTCAAATGGATTGCTTTAGTGTCTTCTCTGTATCAGAGGAGCATCATCTTCCTCATCCTCATCATCATCATCTTCTTGATGAGGTTGCACTATGTCTTTGCATCCACCATTGTTGCCTCTTCTTCTCTTTCCAAAGAGGTCTTCTTCATTTTCTGCATAGTTTCTGTATCTTCTCCTTGTGCTCTTGGAAGCAACATGAGATTTTGAGACCCTGTTCTAGTGACTCTTCTTTTAGTAGCAGTTACCAGTTGAAGTTGACTAGGGGTTGTAGAGTGAGGTTGGGCATCTTCAGATATCATCTTTTGTTTACCTTTCCCCTTGGTAGCTTTTCTAGTTCTTTCCCCCTTAGTCATAGAAGACTAATCAAAATTATCCACTATTTTGACAAAGGAATCTGACAGTGATTAAAAATTCCTATGTAGGTTGTTGTAAGCATTGAATAATTCTTGCAATTCTGCTCTGAGTGTAATATTCTGCTGTTCAAAGCCATTTTCTGCATTTGTCAACTTTGAAACTTCAGTAACTACTTGGCTTATAGTAGTCATATCATGATCAGCATGAGTATCAGCAAACTACATGAGTTGTTCATCTGATTTCCTTAGCATAGCACGATCTTGATGTTCCAGAGCAATGCTGGAAGTCCTTCTTGCAATCATTTCAGCAAGCTTGCAGTATGGAGGATGCACAGATTCAATTAATTGCCTGTTTTGATCTTCTGGATCCATAAACTGCTTAGTCATGTGCTGGGATCTCATCTCATAATCCTCAGTCTGATCATCAGGAACTTGGATGTGGACAAGAGTAACCAAAGTCTTTTTAGACACAGTAGTATGAGGTTGACTCTGGTTGAAAGAATATAAGGTCCTAGATTTGTACTAAACTGTGACACACAACGGTTTTTACCAATGTTGATATAACTATTAATGTAACAGTGACTGAAACAGAAAAACAAAACACATCGAAAATAAACTAAACAACAGAGAGTTGTTTTTCTTAGCTGGTGTAATATACCAGCCAAGCCAAAGGCAAATATCCACTATATTGATAAGTGAATTTATCCAAACAATATCCAAGTTTTCATATATTGAAACCTTGAATGTCAAAGCTAAACTAAGTAGAATAGTGTCACTTATTCTATTGTTCTTGATCTAATCTAACCTACATGATCGTGAAACAATCTCTATCCAACAACAACAACATAGATTACCAAAACACAAAGTAACTTGACTGTTAACTTAATAGCTCTTAGTAACACATTCTCCCCCTTGTTGTGACGAAAGGTACCCAAACAACTGTTATCACTGCGAGTAAACAGTAACCCACAATATATCTCGTGTACAAAAAAAAATTTTATTGAAAAAACTGCAGAAATAACAAGAACAACCAAGATCCAAGATTGGTAGGAATTTTCACCTTCAAGAGACTCCTAGTACCATGGCCTAAGAGACAAACACAAGTTTCCAGAGCTACTGTTGACTGAACAGTGACTCTAACTAAAATGCATCCTAACTCTAAGTAGAAAAAGCAGATTCCCACTCCCCCTCAAAGAAACCCACCAACTCAGAAACCAACAAACACAACTGAGAGAAAAATGAAGATGTCATATCTCATTGGAGGAGAAAAATACTTGGTCTAGAAACACTGGACTTTTTAAATGAATCAGCACTCAAGGAGAGAAGAGAAATAAGCACACACTGCAGATTTAGTAAAAACAAGAAGCAAGTGTTGGGCTCTGTTTAAGTTTCAAACTAGGACTCAATGTAATCTTAGAGAGTCAAACATCCAATTTTTAAAGGAATGTGAGAGAAACCCAGAGATTGCCAACAAATATAAAGTAAAAAATATGCCTCCAATGGGCTCTTTTTCCATTTGGCCAACATTGGGCTCTTTTGCATTGGCCTCCATTTGGCTCTTTTTCCATCTTTTTTTGCTTCCATAACAAGTACACTACAGTCCAGTGCGCGGGTTAGAGAAAGAAATAAAGTTCCAAAACCTGTAAAAGATACAAAGGACTTCCCAAGTACTCACATCCATCAAGATGCATAAAACATTTAACCCAAAACAAAGAAGACTTCAGATAAGCAAGTACTGACATCACAAACAAAAATCACTGTTGGACTGTAATGTTATGTCAACAGTGTATGCAACACTTTAGAACACATTGAGCACAAACCAAGAGATCTTCTATGACTGAAGAATCTCTCAGAATCTAAGGGTTTAGTAAATATATCTGCTAGCTGGTTATTGGTGTCTATATGCTGAATATCAATAACTTGAACATTTACTAAGTCCCTAAGAAAATGATGTCTTATATCTATATGCTTGGTGCTAGAGTGTTGCACAGGATTCTTAGAAATGGTGATGGCACTAAGGTTGTCACAGACCATGAGTAATGTATCACTAAGGTTTTTCAACCAAATTAGTTGAGTGACATAACTACCTGCAGCCTCATATTCAGACTCAACACTAGATAGGGAAATACAATTTTGTTTTCTATTGTACCATGATACTAAGTTTCTCCCAAGATAAAAATAACTACCACTGGTGGACTTTCGATCATCAACATCACCTGCCCAATCTGAGTCACTGAACCCAATGGGATCAGTGTTTGTTTCTTTGGTATACCATAGACCAAGATTTGCAGTACCAGAGATATATTTGAGTATGCGTTTAACTGCGACATATGAGTTGTTAAAGGATTAGCTAGGTACCTGGCAAACACACAGACAACAAACATAATGTCTGGTCTACTGGCAAAAAGATACAGAAGACTGCCTATCATTGAGTGATACAGTGTTGAATCAACAGTTTCACCAACATCAAGTTTTCTCACATTGGTGATAGAAGACATAGGTGTGGATGAACTCTTCGAACTATCCATGCCAAACTTCTTGATCAGATTTCGAGCAAATTGAACAGGAAAAGACCATCCTTACTTTGCTTGATTTGTAAGCCAAGAAAATAATTGAGTTCACCAATTAAAATCATCTCAAATGTACCTGTCATGGCTTCAATAGACTGTTTGACCAACAAAGTATTAGTAGAACCAAATACTATATGAACAACCTAGATCTGTGCCACAAATATATCCTTGCCTTTGCTAAGGATAAATAAGGTTCTATCATCCTCTCCTCTAGTAAAACCAAGTTCAATCAGGAAGGTAGTTAACCAATCATGCCAAGCACGAGGTGCCTGTTTTAGACCATATAGAGCCTTCTTAAGTTTGAAGACATGATTTGGAAAGTGAGGATCCTCAAATCCTTTAGGTTGTTCAACAAAAACATCATTATCAATCAAACCATTCAGAAAAGAACCTTTTACATCCTTTTTTTTTTTTTTACTTTTCAAACATGCAGAATAATACTGGACATGTCATATGCAAATTTTGAAGTAGAATAGGATCACTGCATCATCAAAGCAATAACACTACAACATAAATCATAATTGCACAATTTGTCATAGAGGATTTCATAAATCTCCAAATGGGTCGAAAATGCTAACCCCAAATACAAGCAACCTCTTTTAAGGTACAATTCAGGTGTACCCTAGCTGTCTTATACCAGGCTAAGCGGACCACAAGACATCACGGAAGCCATGATAACCCCAAATAATGACTTGTCTCCCAACTTGGCGCGGCCCTTCGACTCCGGCAATTCAATGACACAGGCACACTCAACAACATCAACACCAACACATTCAAGCAGACGGATTGCAGCAGTTAAGGTTCTGCCAGTTGCAAGAAGATCATCCACAATGATAGCACGTTCTCCAGATTGTATAGCTCCAACATGCATTTCTATTTTGTCGGTTCCATATTCCAAGGAGTACTGTTCTGATATAACCTCCCCAGGTAGTTTCTTGGGCTTTCTCATGGGAACAAACTTTGCACCAATAGCTAATGCCATTGGAGTACCAAATATAAAACCTCTAGCTTCAACACCTGCAACAACATCGATCTTTTTGTCCTTGTACCTCTCAACAAACAAATTGATGGTGTTCTTAAACGTCGTATGATCAAGCAACAACATCGTTATATCCTAGAACAAAATCTCGGGTTTGGGGAAATCGGTTATGACCGGGATGGATTTGGAGATCCGTGAGATGCGATCGTCGGATGCCATGTGTGGTGCTCTGATTGGCTGCGACGATGCTCTACCTTTTACATCCATTTGTTGGAGAGTAATTTTGAGAAAGCAGGCAATATGATGAAGCAATCGAATAGATTCTAGCCTAGCTACAGGAGCAAAAGTCTCATCAAAATCAACCCCTTCAATTTGAGTAAACCCTTGTGCCACAGAACGAGCCTTGTTACGAGTTACTACACCATGCTTCAAAAAGGAACGTTGTAGCCCTTTGAATTATCTTTCCGCGGACACCGCGCTCAGGTCAATCGGACATTATATGAGAGAGTTGTGGCCAAAATAGCTAGACTGCTTCGTAAAACTTCACTTTTGCAAGATTTGCTAAAATGGCTGTCAAATCTTCGTCTGAACTCCAAATCACTTCCGTTTTCGCCCAGTTACTCTACATTCAAAGATCTAGAACCAAAGTTTTCACTCCGATTTTCACCTTCGGAACAAAAAAATCCTACAAAACACAAACAGAGCACCGAATCATAAAAACGTACAAAAACACTATAAAACTATAAACAAAGACTAACAAAGACCGCTAAAAAAGGATCAAATGAGACTCTAAATTATCGTCTCATCAAACTCCCCAAACCGAACCTTTGCTCGTCCTCGAGCAAACACACAACTAAAACAAATCAAACTAGACTCTAGATGACGACAAACGAGAAACACACAAACGAGTCAGACTTCCAAGTGACCGAATCCTACCATTGTAAGAATTAAGTTCAGTGGATGCAAAGGGTTTGCACTCAACTAACCTTGATAGAATAGTGCACAGAAAATCCTGTAAGAAAGTTTCACAAGTAAATAGCACTTAAGTCTAACTCTGCAGTCCCTCACAAGGGAATCCTACGCATCTCTCTCTCACACTCTAGAAGTGTCCAGTGGGTTAATCACTCAAGAAACAACAAGAGAAAAGGAGGGTGACTTTCGTCACAAAGGTGCCTCAAATAGCTCATTCAATGTACTCAATCGGTTAAGTCAGAAGCGACTTCTTCCTTGCCCATAGCAGCTTGCCAGAACACACAAACCAACTTCCATATCACCACATTATATGCTAATTAATTGTCCACAATGGACTCTTTTAGTCTCACTTTTTTGGTAGTGTCTGTTTTACCGAAGTCCGCACTTTTGTGCGTGTCAGTTTGGTATACATGCCATAAACCCTCACGGTCATATAGGTAGTATCTGAAACATGCCCAACACGACAACGGTGATGACAAGCACCACAGATACACTCCGAGATGAATCAACTAATTAGGGGAAGAAATACAGATTACAAGAATAAATAAACATAACAGCACAACAGAATTCTTCCCCCCAAACCGGTTCTTCGCAATGCACTGGCTTTGATAAAATGAATCATGAAGAGCATGCCGTTCGTTATATTTAACTTAACAGAGTACACATGAGCATGAAGAGGCGCAAACAAGGGAGTTTGCACTTCCCGAAAGAATCACACAGGCGCCGATACAATATTTTTCATCGGCTTAAAGTTTCTCATCGGCTTTTTGGACTAAAGAGATAAACAGACTTGCTATTTACAAGAGAAACAGACTTACGGCATTATAAATCCACTACGCCACCTTAGTTAAATATCATGCAAAACATAAGCAGCTAGCAAATTTATCAATCACAATAGGATCTTTCATACCATGGAAGAACGACTCACGAAAGACTCTAGAAGGGAAAAGAAAAATGACCAAAACATACAGAAAGTAACGGATGAAAGACTCTAGAGACTCATGTAATAGAGAAAATGCAGACAAGACACTAGAGAGCACATTCCCCCTCCCCAAATCTAAACTCAATCATGTCCTTAAGCGTAGAGTGAAAAAGAAAAGAGAATAGGATCAACAGTGACTTGCCTGCAGGTGTACCTTTACAGTCATGTACAAGACTCTTCCGTGTTGGCTAACGGGTACTCTGGAAGTTCTTGGTTCTTCCGGTTGTTGCAGCCCCTTTTCTTCCCTACAGATAAGTGTGTATATATAGGGATCCAGTGTGTGCTCCTATGAATTTCCTGTTGTCACCCTGCGAAACAGAATATAATGGAGCATAATAGCTTTCAGTTCACGTGGCTTGCCTTGCACCTCGATTGTGCAGGTTCGGGCATGTAGATTCACCACCATGAGAGTCGAGCGGATGAAGGGTCGCCCTAGAAGAAGCATATCTTTTTCCATCTCTTTCCCTTTCACCCTCGACGATTCCACTACCACAAAATCCGTCATTACCGTTACACCATCCAGCTTAACTAAGACATCTTCTACAATCCCCATGCATCTACTTCGGGTTCCCCCAGCAAGATTCATAAAGCATCTGCGCGGCTCCAATCCTTTTAAGCCTAAGTCTTCATAGGTGCCAAAAGTCATCAAATTGTAACTAGCACCAGTATCGACTATTTCGGTAACCTGAGTTGAACACCCAATGCCTACTAATAAATAAAAACTATCGGAGTCGCTTATACTCTTTTCCGCCTTAGGAATTACTGCGGTGGGAGGGCCGGTCTCTGCAGTTATTTGTTCTGCATTCGCCTCCTCTTCTGGAATCACGAAACTCGGTCCCTTGACTTCGACTTCTGCTGATTCAACAGCAACATTCTCAGTCTGTGCAACTGTTAGTACAGGAGTCACTTGAACCATTGCTGGAGTTCCCACATCTGATGCAGAGTTATCAACCTCGTTGGTACAAGTGGCAACAACAGATTTAACCTTCCCCGGTTCTTCAAAATTTATCTCAACCGCCAGGACTCTAATGTTTTATGGGGTTGCTGGGAGTTTTGCTTTCTCTATGAGCTGCAATTTCCCTACCAGGACTCTAATGTCTGTTCCAGTCTTTTTTTGCGATTGCTCGATACTTTCGAACTTCCTGTCATTCCTGTCCTGAATTTTCTACGCCTCAAGCCAGAACCTCTCAGACCTCTCCATATGGCTCCTGATTTCTTTTTCTAGCTCAGTAATACACGGCCCTGGAGTTTCTTCTACTGCTCTGGGTACCACTCTCCTAGCCTTATTTCTCACACCCGTAAGCTGGGACACTGCTGCCAGTCTCTGGAAAACACCATTTAATTCATCAGCAGACGCTTCTGGGAAAGAATTATTGCAAGTCATCTCGACCATGTTTTGACACTCCCAATCCAGGCCTTCATAAAATCTGATGCACAACTCCATCTCAGACATCCTGTGGTGGGGGGACTAAGAGAGCAGATTCAAAAAACCGTTCCCTTGCTTCATAGAAGCTCTCATCACTCATCTGCATAAACTTCTCAATCTGGAGACGGAGTTGCCTATTCTTTTCAGCAGGATAAAACTTGTTCATGAAAGCTTTATACAGAGAATCCCAAGTACGAAAAGATCCCTCCAGCTGGTTCAGAAGCCAGCTCTTAGCCTTGTCCTGCATGACAATGGGAAAGACCTTTTTCCTGATTTCATCATAGGTCACTGTAATTCCACCTACAATTAGCGAAATTCCAGCAATCAACCCCTCAAACTCCTTCAGAAACCGAATGACATCCTCATTGGCCATTCCATAGTACTTAGGCAAGTCATGGAAGTGATGAGGCATGATCTCCATGTTCCTGGCATCATTAGACAATACAATTGCTGGCTTTCCAGCCTTAATCTCGCCAGGTTGCATGTAAGCCCCATATGTCAGTTGAGCCATCGGAAATACCTTCTGAAAACATGTCGTTAAAGCTACACAACAACAAAAATCGAAAGAGGTCTTAGTTTCTATTAGTGCACTAAACCGCAAGTTGGAAAAAGAAACAAATAAAAATTCACAATCAAACGCTACAGTAGGAATTGATTCTCAGGCAGCGGCACCAAATTTGATGTGCTCAAATTATTACTTAGTAAACAAGTAGTAAGCAGTTGTTGTAGACAGACAATGCTAACCACAGAATCGTTCACTAAGGAACCAATTAAGCTACCACAACGAATTGAGAGCAAACAGTTACTTGTGTAAACAGATTGATGATTTGGTTGGAATACTTTCTAACTAGAAATCAGATAAAGCAAGTAAAGAGTTTTAATAAATGAGAGAGAGAGAACACAACAGTTATGATCGAGTAATGCTAATTTGCTCTCGGGAAATCGTTCATACTTGTCACACGGTTGGCGTACATAAATCAATCAATCCAATTCAACAAATCGTTATTTGAAAGTTTTGAACTGGAGTAATCGTGGGTCGTCAATCCACGATCCTTAACTGAAAATGATTTTGAAAATATTAAACTAGCTTATTGAATTGAAGGTTTTACGAAGATTTTGAACTAGACGAACCTATATGAACGAATCCTAACCCTAGAAGTGAATACGCAAAACCGTCACATAACTACTGCGTTCGGAGTGGTTTCGCTACTCATGGTGGAATCAAAGATGAAAGAATGCATGGTATTGAATACGCTAAGCATAAACAAGGTGATGATTGCATGAAAAATCATACAATTTGATAAACAGAAGAAAACACGAATTGAAGATAAACAATAGAGAGTTATCAATACTTTACCAAGAGTTCAATATCGATGGTTCTTGCCGGATGAAAACCAAGCTCCAAGATCAATCAATCAATGTCAAAACCTAGTTCTAGAAGCTTTTTCTATGAAAAAATCGAGTATAAGAAGTTATGGCAAAAGATGACCTAATCCTGACCTAAAAAGGAAAAATTATGCTGAATCTGGGCCTTCTCGCCAAATCTTGTTGCGTCGAGGAAAATAGCTCGCCGCAACGAGAAACCCCGTGTAGCTCCTCTTTTTGCCTCGTCAAATCTTTCTGCGGCAAAAATATCCATTCGCCGCGGCGAGCTTAAAACCTCTGTAACGTTTTCCACAGACATAATTTTTCGATGCTTCCAAAACAAAAATTGTAGCCCTTTGAATTATCATGCCGTGGCCACCCAGCTCAGGTCAATCGGACATCATATGAGACATTTATGGCCAACATGGCTAGACTCCTCCGTAAAACTTCACTTTTGCAAGCTTCACTAAAACGGCTCTCAATTCTTTGTCCGAACTCCGAATCCGCTTCCGTTTTCGCCCAGTTACTCTACATTCAAAGATCTATAACAAAAGTTTTCACTCCGATTTTCACCTTTGGGACACAAAAATCCTACAAAACACAAACAAAGCACCAAAGCATAAAAACGCACAAGGACACTATAAAACCATAAACAAAGACTAACAAAGACCGCTAAAAAGGACCAATGAGACTCTAAATTATCGTCTCATCATACTCATCTGAGATGCCTTGGACCTCAAGAAGCTAGAACTGTTTTAGAAGAGATTCATAGTGGAAGTTGTGGGAGTCACTCAGGAGGTCGAACTTTGGCTCAAAAGGTCATAAGACAAGGCTACTACTGGCCAACAATTGACAAGGATGCAACAAACTTCGCTCGGGCACGTGATGATTGCCAATACTATGCCAACATCCCTCATCGATTGCCCTACTAACCCTATGACTCCGTCAATCATAGGCTATCCATTTGACCAGTGGAGAATAGATATAGTCGGTCTGTTTCCCCGCGGTACTCAGCAAAAGAAGTTCCTCATTGTTGTTGTGGAGTACTTTACTAAATGGGTTGAGGCAGAAGCCGTATCTATGGAGCTTTGGTTTGCCTAGAGTTATAATCTCGGACAACACAGCTCAGTACTCCAGAACTAAACTTAAGGAATGGTGTAAGTCTTTCAAAATAGAGCAACGATTTACATCAGTTGGCCACCCTCAAGCTAATGGCCAAGCTGAGTCAACAAACAAAACAATTATTAATATCCTAGAAAAGAGGCTAAGGACTTCTCAAGGAAGTTAGGCAGATGACTTGGTTGGGGTACTTTGGGCATACCGCACTACAGCTATAACTGCCACTCAAGAGACACCCTTTGCGCTAGTTTATGGCACAGAGGCAGTCATCCCTTCGGAGATTGCAGTGGAAACCCAAAGAATCCAGCAATACCAGCCTATTGAGAATGAAGTGGCAAGGATCTATGACTTGGAACTACTTGAGGACAAGAGGTGCACCGCACTAGCTAACATCCATCGGTACCAAGCGACAGTTTCCCAAGCCTATAACAAGAATGTCCATACAAGAGATCTACAAGTTGGCGATTTGGTTCTTAGGAGAGCAAACATTCTCAGTAAGGTGGGAAAACTTAAGCCTAAATGGGAAGGACCTTACAAGATCAAGGGAGCAAGAGTCAATGGGAGCTATGAGTTAGAGGATGATCAGGCTAGAGTCCTGAAGAGAACTTGGAATGCCAAGAACCTTCAGAAGTTTTATGCTTAGGACTACTGTTCAGAGACTACGTCAGTTATTTACTTTTCCTTGTTCTTGCTTTTGGCCTTGAAGCCCACCAGTTGTACTTGCATTTACGTCAAGTCAATACAACTTCTCTTTTTCAGTTACATCTCTCTCAGATCCGACTCTACTCTTCGGACTCAAACACCATTCTGAACCATTAACTTACTTTGCAAAAAATTGATTGATAAAAAGAACAAAAGTTTATCTTTCATTCATACAAAGTTCAAGAAACAAAGACTCGGACACTTAAGTCCGAGACAAGGACTATACCATCAAGGGCAAGACATAATAATCGACCAATCCGAGCCACCCTGTCCGAAGCAAAGAATTTCTTCAGACAAAATCTTTGGAGATGTCCGAACCCAGGTCTCCGACCACTCCGATACATCTTTTCTTCTCATCAACAAAGAGGTCCGAGTGGAGTGTCTGCTAAAAGATCCACAGGCCGTCTACCTCTTCAACCATTACCATTTTCGAGTTGACAAAAAAGCACTCACGGAAAATGGTAAATGGTGGAAGAGGCGGACGGGTCAAGGAATTGACCCTCCGAACCAATTATGTGGTGAGGCGAAACAAAAGACATCGATGAATCAAAATCATTGATCCTTGCGAAGATCCACTCGGCAACAGCCCCTCGGTTTCAGATGAGCTCTAACCGGGCGGATCACGCATAGGACCGTCGAGTTCGATCCAGTGGGAACAAACGTCTGAATCATCGGATCTGAATCGTCTATTCTTGGAAGACGGAAATGGTACATGTTGGTCCAGATAACGGCAAAGTAAAAGACTAGAGGGGGGGGGTGAATAGTCTTTTTCAAACTTTTGTCGATAAACACAATTTCTCAGATATCTGTGAAGATATCTGATACTTATTTTCAGAGAGCGGAAGACTTTTTGTGAAAAGTGCACGTGCTCAGCAAGATATGTGTAAATACTTAGGAAAGTAAATAAAGCCAGTAATAAATTGCAGAAAGTAAATAACACAAGTCTTTATAGTGATATCTGAAGGTGCCGTAATCCTTCAACTAATCCACTTTGGCCTTTCTCAGACCTAGAATCCACTAAGACAGATAATTGAGTTAACCTTACAAATATCTTCTCTCGATTCCTAAATACACTAGGTTCCCAACCAAGTGTTCCCCCTGAGTTATTCCCCGGCTTTCTCAGCCAAGTACTTCCTATACTCAGAAACCTTTGAGCTATTCCTTAGTTTCCCAAACTAAGTACTTCCTATGCTCAGTAACCTTGGAGTTATTCCTTAGTTTCCCAAACTAAGTACTTCCTGTACTCCATGCCGTTTAAGGTGTTGGTTAAGGTAATTTGTTAGGATTTGATAGATTAATAACTTCTACAGTTATGTAATACTACCTTCTTGAACAAGAGTCACTTTAACACACTTCACAATGTGTGGTGATATGTTCTTTACTAACCCAAGTCTATGATAAATGTTCTAGAGAATGAATCTCAGATACTTGATCTTTTGATTCAACTCCTTCACAGATAGCAATGCTTGTTAAGGATCAGGACACTTAGAACTTTCGTGCTACTTAGAATTCAAGAGCTTAGTCGCAACTATAAGCTGAAGAATTAGTAGGTTGAAGGCTTGTATGCTTGAAAGAATAAGTTCTTGGTGTGTTCTGAGTGTAAGTTCTGTGTATTCAATGTATATTCAAGCATTCTAAGTGTTGATATTTATAGTTGAAAATCATGCCGTTTTAATAGTATCCGTTAGGCTTAATGAAATTCAAACTATTGATATCTATAAATAGTACTGCAGAAGACGTTGTATCTTTTCAAAGATTTCCTCTTTTGTTCAGCGGTCTCTATCTGCGCATTTATTGCATTGTACTATTTTTGTCCAGTAGTGCCAACGGAACTATGCATGCTTTTTGAAGCATTGCACGTCCCTTTCCAGAGACCTTCACATCTCCAGATATCTGTTGAAACATTGTTTCCCAGAAACATAGTTTTATCCAAGGTATCTGAGTGTAGATATCTGTGGGCACTTTTCCTCGTTCAAAAACCTTGCGTTCTCAGATATCTTTTGCAAATCTGGTTTATTGAGAAACACTTGTTTGTCAAAGATATCTGGACATAGGTATCTGATAACCTTTGTCTTCAGCAATCTCGTGCAGTCTTCAAAACTTCATTTTAAAAATTGAACTTCTCCTGCTGGATGCCTTCTTCTTCGTCTTCTTCAAGGAAATAAAAATTACATTCAGAGACCTAACATCCTATACAAGATTTGCTAGACTATCATACTTAGTGATTTTTCTCTTTTACAGTGTTCAAGTGAACCAAGAGTACTAACCACCTTTCTGAGCTATGATAAGTCATTAGATTGCTGATCAAAATCTAAACAGATATTCCTAACAATACAAAAGTACGTACAATATATGTCTATTTATAGAAGCTATAAACCAATCTCGATGCGACACGTGTAAAGAAACGGCTATTAGTGGGCTTGGGCGGATCTTGTGCCATCGCTATTGGGCTTCCGCTCGCAGGATGTGTTGGTCCAGATAACGGCAAAGTAAAAACTAGAGAGGAGGGGGGGATGAATAGTCTTTTAAAACTTTTGTCGATAAACACAGTTTCTCAGAAATCTGGGGGTTTCTGATACTTAAATTCAGAGCGCGGAAGACTTTAAGATAGGTAAGTGCAGAAACAATAAGTAAGTGTATGTGTGCTTTGCTGAAATGTAAATACAGAAAGGTAAATAACACAGCAAGTATAGTGGTATCTGGAGGTGGCGTAATCCTCCAACTAATCCACTTCGGTCTTTCTAAGACCTAGAATTCACTAGAACAGATAATTGAGTTCACCTTACAATAACCCTTATTCTCATATTCCTAAACAAATGGTTCCCAACCAAATGTTCCCCCTGAGTTATTCCCCAGCTCCTAGAGCTAAGTACTTCCTCTACTCAGATAACCTTGGAGTTATTCCCTGATTTCCCAAATCAAGTACTTCCTCTACTCCACGCCTTGATGGTGTTGGTTATAAGGTTTGTCAGAGAGGCTTCTCGTATAACTTTTCAGTTATGTTTTCAGAGAGCCTAATAGAACAAGACTACTTAATACACTTGTTCAGTGGATGACAGTCTGCTCTTTACTGACCCAAGTAATTGGGGTCCGTTCTGGAGAATGATCTTCAGAAATGGTATCTGATAGTTCAACTCTTTCACGAATAACAATCTCTTGTTAAGGTTCAGGACAACTTAGAACTACTAGTGATTCTTCAAGCAACAGAAAGCTTTCAAAAAGGGTAGTAAAGTGCTTGAGAGAATACTTTGCTTGATGGTAAGTTTGCAAGATAGAGCGTTCTAAGTTATATTCTTCAAGCATCTAAGTGTGTGATATATATAGATAAATTTGAGAGGCGTTTGAATTGTATCCGTTGTGCTCTCTATCAAATTATATCCGTTTATATCATGAACTATGTAATCAAAAGTCACTATCTCATTTTTCAGAGAGGACTGCTTTTTGCAGCATTTATGTCGATGCATTAATGCATAGTACTGTTCATTGTCCTTTAGTCTCAACGGATACATGAGCCTTTCTGATGGCTTGCATGCTCCATACTCATGATGTCATATGTCCAGAATCATATCCCGAAAATAAGTTAATATACTTAAGAAAGGATTAAGGACATAGTCTTTCTGAATTAGACAAAACCTTTGTGTCTTCATAAACCTTGTGCAATCTTTAGTCTTTTAATCTTCAGAAAAGCTTCATTGCTAGGATTGATCTTCATGGTCTTCTTGAAATAATCCTAATACAAGATTTACTAGACTAATCATACTCAGTGATTTCCTCTTTTACAATGTTCAAGTGAACCAAGAGCACTTAATAACCTTTCTGGCTAAGATAAGAACATGTGATGAGTGATCAAAATACTAACAGATATTCCTAACAAATTTTCCCCTTTTTGATCAGTCATCCATGACTATCTTTCAAGTCCTATTACAAAATTGTAATCCTGGAAGAGAAAATAATCCACCACTTAATCATTTCAAATGATATTCAATTTTAGTTGAATTAAGTGCAGAAAGTAAACATCAACCAAATCACAAGAAGTGATCTTTGCTGATAAGTTGTCATCTATTAAAATGTATCTGAGAGAATGATCTTCAGATAGGTACAGTTTACAGAGTAAGATGCAACTTTTACAGATAGAGAATTTCAGAAACAATCAGCAAGATTACAAAAAGTAATAAAACATACTAAGTAAATTAGAACAAAGGAGAGTCCAAGCTCCAACAGAGTATTCTAATGTTACTAGTCTTCAAGTCTTCAGAAACACAACTTGGGTTTAGATACCTCAAGTTCTTCAGCACCCTTTCTGGATCAGTTGACATGATCATCCACTTTTCTGCATTCTTGGACATAGTCATAAAGAATCCTTCTGACAGAGAGCTCTGTCTTTCTGGATAAGTCACATATTTCATGGTAACTCTTGCCAAGCTTGTGATTCTTCCGCAGAAAATGTTTGACCCAGAAGTACTTTCCCCAGACCCAGGCATGGTCTACTTGCAGCTGAGATAGGTTGAAATACTTGTATATTTCTTCCAGATAGTGTATATCATCTAGGTATTCATCCAATGTCATATAGAATGACTCATAGGTTGAAACACCTAGTTTGTTCTTCCTGCTGTAGCTACCATCCAGTTTTCTTACCTTGTGTACATCATCAGGTTTTGGGTAAGGACAGGCAAAAGAAAGATCCATCTTTCTGGCTTCATTCCTCTTTTCTACTTCAAAGTTTAACCAGGCATGAAGGTGCTCAGGTTTTAGCAATTCTGGCTTGCCTTCTCTCCATTTCAGGATCTGGTTTAGGATGGAAGTTCGAAACTTATCATTGACAAGTAGATGTTGTAGTTCCAGAATCCAATACCCTGTCTTGTTCAGAATGCACCTATATGAAGATTCTTCATTACTAGTCTTCATATACTCAATGTGGGCATCAGTTGGCCTTTCTTGATGTGTTTCATTGTTTATTCTGCCAAACTGGAAATCCCTCCTTGCTTTTCTGTTTGGTGGCCTTCTGTCAGGAGATCCTATAACCCTATCTTCCTGCCTTGGGGCTGTGCTGGTGGATGTTCCTTGTATAGACTTGGTGTTTCCAGAAGGAGTTCTGGCTGATAAGGGCTTTGCTGCCAGAGGAGGTTGTGAAGTAGTTGCTTGTCTCCTTTTCTTGTGAAGTGGATGTTCATCAGAATCATCCTCATCATCATTGTAGTCCAAAATTGGAGACTTGCAGCTTTCTTGGCCTCTTACTTCTACTTCTTCCTTTTCTTCTTCTTCAGAAGTCTTCTTCTCTTCTGAGATTCTAAGGGACTTGGTTCCTCTAGTGACCATACTTCTCAGCCTTCTGGCTGGTTGATCTGGAACAACTTCTTCAGCAAGGGTGTCTCCAGTGGTGTCCTTAATAACAAGTTGATTTGAGGAGGGAGGATTTGATTGTTTTCCTTTTCTTCCTCTGCCTTTCTGAGGCATCTATTCTTCCCCCTTAGTCATGAATGACTGACTCATGATAGCATAAGCTTCAGAGAGAGTGTCAAAGTTTTTCTGGAGATTGTTGTGCACCCTGACTAATTCTTGAAGTTCTTTCTTCAGCTCGTTGTTCTGTCTAACCAGTTCCTGCTCCTTTCTGTTGAGTTCTTCAAGCGGTCTTAGGATGGCGTTGGCTTGCAGGACAGCATGGCTGGCTTCATTCAATGCTGCATTAGCATTGTTACAATCCTCATCCCTGACCAACCCTAGGTCTTTCTGAGAGAGAGCGATGCTGGTTGCTCTGTTGAGTAAAGCAGCAGCCAAAGGCTTCATCTCTTCTGGGACCGATTTTAGCACTTCTGTATCTTGGGCAACTAGTGTCTTTCTGAGTTCTAAAAAGACACTGTTCCTTGCACGGTGCTCTTCACTTCTTGAACTACTTGGTGCAGAGAATATATGAGGAGCAAGTAGGGCTCTTTTGTGCTGAGTGACAAGTCTCTCATCTTCTGCTTCAGTGATCAAGTTGTGGGTTTCAGCATCACTATCATAATCCTTTTCTTGGATTGTTTGCAGACTGACAATCTTCTTCTTCTTTCCATCAAGTGTGCTGGCCTTCTGAGAAGATGTAGAAGGTCTTTTTGATGCAGTCTCAGCATCATGCTCTTCATCATCATTGTCATCCATTGCATCTATTTCACATTCTTCAAATTTCTTTGCTCATCTAGGAGTGCCAATTCTTTGCCATTAGCTTCTTCGAGCTTTTTGATTTTGGCTTCCTTTTCATCAACAAGAGCTTGAGTCTCAATGTTGATTCTCTTCTCTTCTTCCAATACCTTTCTGAGTTGTTCAATCCTAAACTCAGCAGCTGAAATTTCTTCTATGGCATCATTGTGTTCAGCTTGTTGGGTATCTTGATGAGACTTGGGAGGTGATGATGATGGAGCTTTCTGAGCAATTGAGGGAGTAGCCTTTTCTCCACTCTCTTTGCTAGCTTTCTGAATCCCGCCTTGTCCAGGTTGGGAATCATCATCCCGATCATCATCATCATCACTCTTGTTCTTTGTTTCTTGGTTTGGATGCTCAGAGGGAGGTTCTTGATAATCATTTTCGTCCATCTCCTCGTCATCTTCTGAAACCAGGTTGATCACATTTGGGAATGTAATCATCCTCCCATTAACTTCTTCTTGTTCAGCAGGATAAGTAGTGAGCTTGCTGGGCAAGGCAGGATGGGTAACCATCTGCTCTTGGGTTTGAGCATCCGCAGACTTGAAATCTGCTATAAGTCTTTGTGCTACTTCATGAATGAAGTCTTCATGCATTAGAGTGGCAAATGAGTAGGACTCTGTAGGGAACAATGCATGGATATAATCCTCCAGATTTAGGGCAATTGCTCTCTTTTCTGGGACGTCGATTACTCTGGCTACTTCAGAAAGGTCAGCCTTTCTGAGTTTCTGCCATTGTCTGAAGCACTTGAGATGTTTATTTAAGGGGTGCTTCTGGAAGGCTTTGAGTAAATCAACTGGCACTAGACTTTGAGCCTGAAAGAAAGTGTTCAAGTTAGTTTTGTTCAAACCACTTGTGTTAGTATCTCAATGCGTATGAGCTTTCTGAGCATACCTGTGTAGAAACACTAGGCTCATCTGCTTGGATTTTTGCTTGCTTGGGCACAGAGGCCTCAGATACTTTGGTGTGAGGAGAAGTTTTATCCTCATCAACCTATATTTCTTCTTGAACCTGAGAGTTAAAATCAAACATGTTTAGAAACTTTTAACAGAAAGATAGGTGGAAAAGTGCTTTCTGAGACTTCACTTACTTCCAAGTGAGGAAGCTCAGTAGCATGTTCCTCAGAAACCTTGGAGGATCCCGCACCTTTATGCAGAATCGCTTGTTCAAAGATTTTAGTTTCTTTGGAGGAGATGACAACTGCTTTCTCCATCCAATTGTTCTTCTGACTGAGCCTGTAAGAACAAACATAAGAGATTTTAGTAGTGGGTTTTCCAGAGCATTCGTTGAAGAAGACTATTATAGATTACTTACCTTCTCGTGAAGGCTCAAGAATACTTCCTCGAAGCTTTTCACCACGGAATCTCTAGGTTTTGGGGTGTTGGTTCCACCACCACTACTTCCTCAGTTGGAGCCTAAGAAGAGGCATTAAGAATATTAGAACATAAGAGCAATTTTAGTTAGTTATTTCTTGTTCAGAGATAACTTTTACTACCTGTGGGACAGGCTCTTCTTGATGTTCTAAGGTTGGAGGAACCTCTTCTTGATTCAAGGGGGTGGACAGGTTTTCTTCCCCCTGAAAGTGTGTCTCCAAGTTGGCCTGTTACAAATACAACTTATGAGTAAAAAGTTAACATACAATTATGTTGACATGTTAGATATAAACTATCTTTGTTACCTGAATAGAGTCAGGCTGATCATTGATCTCTTGAACTTGTGGTGATTCCACAGTCTCTCTGTGCTCATTATTGATCTCCTCTGCAGTATCATTCTGAGTCTCCATCTCAGTTTGATCCCTTTCTGAGAGTTGAGCTTTCTCAGAAGGTTGAGGAACCTGTTCAAGAACAGGGTTTTCTTCAGCAATATTAAGTGCTGGCATTGTGAATGTGGAAGCAATGGCAACATCTTCCATCATTCTATCTTCCTCACCCAGGCCTTCTTCTTCCTGCTGGGCAGAGGGGCTCTTGTCTTTCTGAAGAGCTGAGCTTGAAGCTCCTCCATGGGTCTCATACTTGAACCTTTTGAGTACTTTTGCAAGTGCTTCATCATCAGAATCACTATTCTGTGTTGGTGCAGACCCATCTATGATATTTCTATCATCTCTGGAGAGTTCTGGAGCATTCTGGTTCAGGACTCTTGGGGCATTCTGGATTTGCCTTTCTGAGCGTCCAACATCTTCTGAGACCTTGTCTCCAGAAGGTTGTGCCTCTTGTATGATTAGGGACTTGGAGGCTCTTTTGCTATGAGTCCTCTTTCTCTTGGCAACTGGACGTTTAGCTTTGGCTTGCTTAGAGACCTCCTCACCTTGCTGTGCAGTTTCTTCTTCTTTTGCCTTTCTGAGTGCGTTCTCAGCAGCAAGTTTCTCCTTTTCTTAAAAAGCGTGTCTAAAAAGGGAGTTGGTGACTGGGATTTCCTGCCTCTCTCTGAGAGTGATTCCCATTGTTTCCAGAATGTAACAGATCCTGAGACCAAAGTGCATATTGGCCTTTGGCTCAGCAAGGCCATTGATGATTTTGGGCTCAAATTCCTCAATGTGTCCAAGAAATTTGTTGAAGGCGTACTTCCCCCAATTGAAGTGGGTTTCCTGCCCTTCATGCTTCTTGTTCAGAAGATGCATCATCATCCATCTCTCCATGCTTATCTGGTCTACTCCACCTTTGTTGCCATCAAAGCAACGGACCAGAATAAAAGCTAAAGTACTCCAGTGTTTCTGGAGATGACTAGTTCTGATGGCCTTCAGAACAAAGTCTCCTGGGCAACCTTTTGCATTTTCTAACTGGATTGCTTCAAATAGCTCTTTGACGCCTTGAATCATAGAAGCGTCCTTGATGTTGATGTCTTCAAATGTTCCTCGATTTTTCAATCGGAATATCTTGCAGAAAGTCTTGCAGTCTAGAACAATATCTTGTCCTTGGACTTCAGTCTGCATGTATTTTTCTTCTACATCATTCACAACTTTTGTGAAGATTTTGGAGTTGTTATAGAACTCCAGTACATCCAGTGTGGATAGTCCACTGGGTGCAGCAGATAGAAGTTTGTAGATATGGGAATTCTTCAGCATTTCCAATATCAGTTTCCTTTCTGGTTTTGAAGATATAACTGCTGGTACATATCTCCTTACTAGAAAGGCTCCCCAATTCATTTTGTGTTTAGGGTTCCAGTCCGATGGGGTAAACTTTCCCGTATATGCTTATTCAACACCTTAAGTTCCTTTCCTCCTTGCTTTTCAGCAGGAGCAGAGGATGTTGCCTTAGGGTTCTTGGTGGTCATCTTCTTGGGTTTCATCTCTTATATAGAGTTTAGAGTGAGTGTTTTTCAGATGAATATTGCACAATTAATCGAGATTAGTCTATCTTTTCAGAAGACTAAGCACAAGAAGTTGAGTTTTGCAGAGGGGTTTTGCAGAAATCTTGAGAGATTTTGCTGTTTTGATGCAAGTTTGAAATTTCGAAATTGGTAAAAGTGTTTGTCTTTTGCCCAAATCCTATATATATAGCAGACAAAATGTAAATAGATACAACATACATATAGCTGAATATGAATGCGTGTCTTTGCATCTGCATAGGCGTTGTACGTCCTTTGTACTTCATTAAATGCGTAGTGGGCCATGTTTGCATTTCTCAACAGACATTACTTGCTTTGTGTTAATCTCAACCGTTGAGATCAAACGTTTATTCATCAAGGGCTTATATTAAATATCTTGTAATGATATCAATCAACAAATGGTAATGTGCCGACTTGATGGATTTTTAATATGCTACATTCATTGTGTCACTTAGTAAAGAGTAGGAACACTTAATCGTTTGAGCTTATCATTCTGAGTGTCAAGTCCTTATCTATATATTGTTTATCATGAAAATGGTAAAAATACAAGACATTGCACATGTTTGACTTTCAGAACTTATACCTTTTGGGCTTTGTGTGTCCATTTCTCTTTATGACTACATAGCTTTCTGAATTCAAGTGTCAGAAGCTTCAGTTGTTTGAATGTATTTGACCCACTCTCAGTAAATAAGTTCTAGTTTTATTTACTTATTAAGTGTGTTCCGACCTTTGCCTTTCTGGATACCCGTTCCAGAAATGTTTTGCCTTTCTGAGTGTTGCTACTCAGAAACCTTTGCATCACTTCTTATCAACTTGGCTTTCTGAGAACCTGTTCTCAGAGGCCTACTCACTTATTCAGTCTTTTAGAGATTCAGGACAATTTTCAGTCCTTAGGCAACTCCATTAATCCAAGATTATGTCTTAAGGTCAAGAACCGGCTTTCTTGTAAGGGCTTAGTGAAGATATCTGCAAGTTGGTCTTCTGTGCCAATCTTGAGTATCTCTATATTGCCTTTCTCAACATGGTCTCTGATGAAGTGGTGTCTAACATCAATGTGCTTTGTTCTGGCATGGAATTTAGGGTTCTGTGTGATTGCAATAGCACTTGTGTTATCACATAAAATGGGAGTTTTCTCTTCATTGAGTCCATAGTCTCTAAGTTGTTGTTGAATCCACAGAATTTGTGTTGCACAACAACCAGCAGCAATATATTCAGCCTCTTTGGTAGAAGTTGCAATTGAGTTTTGTTTCTTGCTAAACCATGAGATAAGTCTAGTTCCCAGAAACACACAAGTTCCTGAGGTACTTTTCCTATCAAGCATTGATCCAGCATAATCAGCATCTGAGTAACCAGCCAAACTCAATCCACTTTCTTTAGGATACCACAAACCTACATCTACTGTACCTTTCACATACCTTAATATTTTCATAGCAATGTTGTAGTGTGATTGCATTGGATTTGTTTGAAATCTAGCACACTCCAACCGCATATTGAATATCGTGTCCTTGCGATGAAGGTAAAGTAGTGAACCTATCAATTTCCTATACTTGTGTTCATCAACACTCTTATCTGATTCAGTATAGGTCATCTTGGTTCCTATGCTCATAGGTATCTTAGCATTCTTTTCAGAAGGCTTAAGTTTGGACTTTGTGAGCATGTCTTTTGCATACTTTGTCTGACTAATGAATATATTCCATCATTGAGTTGCTTGACTTGCAATCCTAGGAAATAGTTCAATTCTCCCATCATGCTCATCTCAAACATACTTTTCATGAGATTTGCAAAGTCATCACAAAGATGCTTGTCCTTAGATCCAAATATGATGTCATCAACATATACTTGAACTAAAAGTAGTTTTCCATCATGGTTTAAAGTAAATAAAGTTTTCTTGAAACCACTTTCCAGAAGGTATTTGGCCAAAGTGTCATACCATGCTCTTGGAGCCTGTTTCAGTCCATAAAGAGCTTTCTGTAGCTTATAGACCATTCTACTTTCTGAGGAAACTTCAAAACCACGTGGTTGTTCAACATAGACTTCCTCAGCAAGTTCACCATTCAAGAATGCACTTTTGACATCCATCTGATAAACTTTAAAGTCTTTATGAGCTGCAAAGGCTAGAAAGAGTCTTATTGCATCCAATCTGGTAACAGGTGTATATAACTTATCAAAATCTAAACCTTGATGCAGGTGAATCCTCGCAACCAACCTTGCTTTGTTTCTGGTTATTTCACCAGATTCATTCATCTTGTTTCTGAAAACCCACTTAGTTCCAATCACAGATATTCCTTCTACAACTGGAACTAGTTTCCAGACTTTGTTTCTTTCAAACTGATCCAACTCTTCTTACATCGCAGAGATCCAGTCTTGGTCTCTTAATGCTTCTTCTATAGTTTTTGGTTCAATGTTTGAGATAAAACATCCAAAGAGAGAATTAGCATTTTCAGCTATTGCTCTCCTAGTCCTAACACCTTGATTGATTTGTCCAATTACATCTTTTGCAGGATGATCCTTGATCCATCTCATCATAGGTTTAGGGCTAGTAGGGTCAACATCTATGTGATCTGAATGTGAATCACTATGATTATGACTTGATACTTCTTCAAGATTCGTGACATTTTGCACCTCGAAGGCGGTGAATGTCCGACACTATCTCGCAGTGAGAGCTTTACGGGACATGCCTGTCGAGAGGTCATTTCGAATTAGCTCTCGATGAACATCTTCGCCCATTTCGGAATTCTCATAGGAAATTCTTCATCATGTCTGAGAATCATCTGGTTGTTACTAGGCATTTCATGCTTTTCTTCGTCAGAGTCATCCTCTCTTTCCACAATGATGTTTTTCCTTTCTGAGAGTTCCTTCGTAATCCTTTATCATTAGTTCCTTGAACCTTTCTCGAGAGTTCATCGTTAAGGGTGTTTTCTTGCTTCCTTCATAGAATACAACATGAACTGATTCTTCAATCTTCTTTGTTCTTTTGTTGTAAACTCTGTATGCTTTGCTATTCATAGAATAACCATGAAACATACCTTCATCTGCCTTTGGTTGAAATGTTCTTAGATACTCTTTTCCATTGTTAAGAACAAAACATCTACAACCAAATACTTTTAGATGTTTGATATTAGGGGGTCTACCAACCAAGAGTTCATAAGGGGTCTTGTCATGGTGTTTGTTTATCAAACATCTGTTCTGAGTGTAGCATGCTGTGTTTACAGCTTCAACCCAATAAACTTCACTTATCTCAGTGTCAGCTAGCATTGTCCTTGTTGCTTCTTTAAGTGTTCTATTTATCCTTTCTGCAACACCATTTTGTTGAGGTGTTCTTACAGAGGAAAGTTGGTGTTGTATACCTTTGCTGATACAAAACACCTTAATGTACTGGTTGACAAACTCAGTACCATGGTCTGTTCTGATTGCAGATATCTTATCATTTTTCATGACTTCAAGCTTATTCAGCAAGTTTGGTATCTCCACCCTTGCATCAGATTTGTGCTTCAGAAAGACAACCCAAGTGAATCTTGAGAAGTCATCTACAACAACAAGACCAAACTTCTTTCCTGCATAACTAGTTACAGATGATTCAAAAAGATCCATGTGTAATAGTTGCAGTGGTCTAACACTAGAGTGTCTGATTTTGGACTTGAAAGAGATCTTAGATTATTTCCCCATCTAACAGGCAGAACAGATACCATCCTTTCTGAAAGATGTTTTGGGAAGGCCAACCACTAACTCTTTCTTGGCAAGTTTGTTCAGAGTTTTGAAATTCAAGTGACTCATTCTTTTGTGCCATAACCAGTGCTCTTCTGGGTGACCTGATTGACTCACCATGAGACATTCTTCAGTTGTGGCAGATGCCCAGTCGGCAACATAAAGATCGCTTTCACGAAAGCAACCAAGACTGTCTACATAGACTCATTGTCAATAAGTTTGCAATACTTTGCTTTGAATTTCACAGTAAATCCCTTGTCTGCAAACTGGCTCATGCTAAATAGATTATATTGCAAACCCTTAACATGTAATACGTCATTGATAGTTAATGATCCTAATTTGAAGTTGCCAAATCCCAGAGAGGGATTTAATTCTCCTCCAGCAAATTTGATGTCTGGTCCATTGTTGCAAGCTTTTTAGTTGACCAGATTTGCATTGTCTCCTGTCATGTGCTTTCCGCATCCACTATCAAATAGCCATTGAGCCTTACTCCAAGAGGCGTTCTGCACAAAACAGGAAACAGGAGTTAGGTTCTTGCTTCAGAGATAGAACCATTTAGACTAAACATTCTTCCAGTAGGAATCCACATTTTAGTGAATTTCTTGGGAGTTTATTTTTGTCTAACATGATCAGAAGGAGATGCAATAAAATCAGTAATTTTGATCTCAATTTTCCTTCTTGTGGTGTTTCTAGGTGTTCCTTTTGGTGCTTTCTGGACGCTGGGTTTCTGGGATTGCTTTTCAGCAAACTTAGCCTTTCTGGCCAGGTTCCTTCTAGCTCTGGCATTCATTTTTTCAGTGGCTTGAGATTTCTTCCACTTCGCCTATTACTCGTAATATCGCCTTGCGCCATTGTTCTTGTCCTTCCTTATATTGTTGCAGAAGAACTTTTCCAATAGCACGATAGCCAATGCCATTTCGAATACCTTTGGCTTTCTGAATACGTTCTTCAGAAGCCTTACTAGTTTCTGCACCATCTTTATTTTCATAAAATGGTACAGTAGAGAATTTTCCTATTCCAACGATTCTTCCTTCCCTAGTAATGTAGCAATGTGGATGGTTACATGTCTGAGGGTTATGTTTCTTTTCAGAAACCTTATCCGCAAGTTTCTTGTGAACTTGTTGTTCTTTCAAAGGCTGGGTTGCTACTCCTTTTCCTTTGTCAACTACCCTAGCTTTCTGACCAATGCTATAGGTGGTTGAAGAACCATTCTGTTGACTTTTTACAAAGGTCAACCTTTCATCACTCTTCTTCAGAGGAGATGAATTACTCGATTGTTCATCAAGTCCAAGTCCACCTTTCTCAGAGGGATCTCTCAGATAGGATTGAACCTCAGTGAGAGTGTCACTAGCCTTTGCATAAGATTGGAAGGATAGCTCTTTCTTTCTGAGTTCTTCATTCTCAGAAAGCAGCTTCATCATTTTCTTAGTAAGTTCATCCAAGGCTAGTTTGTTAGAATTTTCATTCTCAGATATCTGAGATTTCAGAAAGGCTATTTCAGCGTTCTTGTTCTCAGATACTCCGTTTAGCTCAGAATACTCTTTTTCAAGAGTTTCTTTGCTTTCCTCTAGAATTCTGGTTTAGGATTGTGCTTCCAGAAATTCTTTCTCATAACGATCCAATTCACTCTTGACCAACTCCAGATCCTCAATTCCATCATCACTCTCATAGTACAGAAATTTTGAATTGTTAGTTACCTCATAAGCCATCAGACACATTTCAATGTTGGAGATGTCCAAAGAATCTCAAAGAACTCCACACATTTCTTTCTTCTTAAGGCCGAAGTCAATTACATCGTGGGTGATTCCACACAATTCTGGTGATGGTAGGTTTGAGTCATCTGAATCTCCATTTTCAGAATCTGTCTCAAAATCTAGAGCATCAAGTTGAATTTGAATCTTCTTCCTTTCTTCAGTCAGTAAGGCCCTTTGATTTCTCTTGAAATTTCTTCTGTCCTTCTTGTCACATGTCTTGAGCTTGTTTAAAGCAGGACAATCTCTCTTGAAGTGACCAGACTTTTGACAATAGAAGCAGATATCATTTCCTATTTCTGCAGCTTCAGTACTAACACCTTTCTGAACGGGGGTGTTCAGAGAGTTGTTCACTTGTATGTTCTTGTACTGATGATAGTTTGGGCCAAGATGCTTTTGCAGCTTTTCTTTTGCTTTTCTTCTCTCAATCTCTTAACTCACAAATTTCTACATGTGTCTTACTGCAAGAGAATTTTCTTCAGATGCTTCTTTTGTATCCTTCTTTTCAGAAGTACCTTGAGAAACTAGAGCAACACTTTGCAACTTTTCAGCTGTTTGTTCTCTCTGAGTTGTCTCATAGTCTACAGTAGCAAGATGAGAGAAGAGCTCTACTGGAGTAATATTTGGCATCCCTTGATTTTTAGTGTGTTCCCAGTTGTGATTGAGACTTCTGACAATAGTCTTAATCTTTTCTGACTGGGAGTATCTATTGCTTTCACCAAGTGTAGCCTTATCACTCATAAGAGTAGTAAATCTGAAATCAAGTTCTTCCAGAGTTTCAGTGGGACCTTGTTTGAAGTATTGGAACTTCAATTTAAGAACTTCGAACTTGTTTTCTTTGGTTTTCTCAGTTCCGGCACAGATTTCTACAATCAATTTCCAGGCAACTTTCGTCGTTTTAGCACCCCACAGTTTACACTGTATGTGCTCAGGTGTCGATCTGATGATTATATTACAAGCTTGACCATCCAATCTGTGTCTCTTGGCATCTTCAGATGTCCAGAGCTCTCTTAGCTTGTCTTCATATATAATGCTTCCACGAGCAACATGACCACTATCACTAGCAGCCATGTCCTCGCTTCCATCTTCCTTATCTGAGGCTTTTCTTCCATCAGACACCTCAGTAACTTGTTTGAGTTGTCTGATTTTGATAGGCCCTTCATTGATGACATAGATCATCTCATCCCTAATGGCCTCCAGATGGAGCATCATGTTGTTCTTCCATTTCTCGTAGTTTTCTGGCTTCAGAACGGGTGCATCACTCAGAGACATTCCTGCACACTTAACACACAAATTATATAGTCCTCAGAAAGGGACAAAGTTCTTTCACCTATCTGGGGATCTAGGTTCAGTGCAGAAGGCTTGTGAACCTCCCGCTCTGATACCACTTGTTGGTCCAGATAAAGGCAAAGTAAAAGACTAGAGGGGGGGTGAATAGTCTTTTAAAACTTTTGTCGATAAACACAGCTTTCGAAAAACTGGGGTTTCTGATACTTAAATTCAGAGCGCGGAAGACTTTAAGATAGGTAAGTGCAGAAACAATAAGTAAGTGTGTGCGCTTTGCTGAAATGTAAATACAGAAAGGTAAATAACACAGCAAGTATAGTGGTATCTGGAGGTATGTAATCCTCCAACTATTCCACTTCGGTCTTTCTGAGACCTAGTATTCACTAGAAGAGATTATTGAGTTCACCTTACATTAATACTTATTCTATGATTCCTAATCAAATTGTTCCCAACCAATTGTTCACCCTGAGTTATTCCCGACTCCTAGATCTAAGTACTTCCTCTACTCGAGATAACCTTGAGTTATTCCCGATTTCCCAAATCAAGTACTTCCTCTACTCCACGCCTTGATGGTGTTGGTTATAAGGTTTGTCGAGAGGCTTCAGTATAACTTTTCGATTATGTTTTCAGAGAGCCAATAGAACAAGACTACATAATACACTTGTTCAATGGATGACGACGCTCTTTATCGACCAAGTAATGGTGTTCGCTCGAGAATGATCTTCAGAAATGGTATCTGATAGTTCAACTCTTTCACGAATAACAATCTCTTGTTAAGGTTCAGGACAACTTAGAACTACTAGTGATTCTTCAAGCAACAGAAAGCTTTCAGAAAGGGTAGTAGAGTGCTTGAGAGAATACTTTGCTTGATGGTAAGTTTGCAAGATAGAGCGTTCTAAGTTATATTCTTTAAGCATCTAAGTGTGTGATATGTATAGATAAATTTGAGAGGCGTTTGAATTGTATCCGTTGCGCTCTCTATCAAATTATATCCGTTTATATCTTGAACTATGTACTTAGAAGTCACTATCTCATTTTTCTGAGAGGACTGCTTTTTGCAGCATTTCTGCCGATGCATTTAATGCATAGTACTGTTCATTGTCTTTTAGTCTCAACGGATACATGAGCCTTTCTGATGGCTTGCATGCTCCATACTCATGATGTCATATGTCCAGAATCATATCCCGAAAATAAGTTAATATACTTAAGAAAGGATTAAGGACATAGTCTTTCTGAGTTAGACTAAACCTTTGTGTCTTCATAAACCTTATGCAATCTTCAGTCTTCTAATCTTCAGAAAAGCTTCATTGCTAGGATTGATCTTCATGGTCTTCTTGAAATAATAATTACACTCAGAGACCTATAATCCTAATACAAGATTTACTAGACTAATCATACTCAGTGATTTCCTCTTTTACAATGTTCAAGTGAACCAAGAGCACTTAATCACCTTTCTAACTAAGATAAGAACATGTGATGAGTGATCAAAATACTAACAGATATTCCTAACAGGATGGTAGTCTTTTATCACTTCGATTGAGGATATATGGTCCGAACTAACCTTAAGTGGGTCCGAACCCATTGCTTACCGTGAGCACTTGTATATTTCTCACAAGACAGAAAGATTCGGACTTATTGGCAACGCATATTCTTTTAAATGTTCGACCAAGACCAAGGATTTATCACTGGGACTATACTTGTTACGATTAATCTGAGGTGCTACCACTTAAAGGATAAATCCGAGCTATAATATCAGGTTAACGTATATAAAGAATCGAGACCTCCTGTTCGGACCATCACTTTGGCAATCCGAGCTAGGTTCTCCGATTCTTATCATACGGCACACAACTATATGTGTATGTTTGTGAGTTGCCTCGGACTAACTCCCTGGTGACTGAACTAAGAACACTTGGGACAGTTGTATAGAGATTGCATATACTAAGTCCGAACGGATGTGAATGCAAGAAAGAAAAATGGACTCATAAATTAAAAAGAAAATTATCCGAAGAACAACACAACGCTTCGAATCGAAACAAGTATGGATCAAAAACACATTCGAGACAAAATAACAATTGTTCAGCGACAAAACAAGAAATTCAAATTGCTTAAAGGTCTTAAGACCATCATTATATCATTCATGGGGCATACCCCGCCTTCAATGAGTCCGACTCCCAGAAGGATCGGCCTGGGACTCCGGCTGGGCACGGTCAAGGACACTCTCCGGATCATCATGCTGAGAAGCCTGGTGCTCGGACTACCTCTTGGCTCGTTCCTCGTTTTTCTTCCGGATGAACTCCGGGCATTCTTCGTACAGATCCAAGTTTGGGTCATTACCCAACACCGGACCAGGGATCTTCAACCACTCACGATTGTTGTCCGCATACTCCTCGAACGGCACGAAGACATGAGACATCAGGACTTCCGGAATGAAAGATGGGAAGTACGGACCACCGTGATTGTACTTGTACTCCTCATTCTCCTCGCACACAAGTTCCACGAACTCGGACTTGAACAGAACATCGTCCTCCACATCCTTTGAGACAAAGACAGACCCATCCGGTTCATTAAAAGCCGAGATCCCTTCATCCTCCAAGTTGTAGTCCTTCGGAACTAGGCCCTTCTTTTGGATCTGGCCCACTGCTGCATCGGACACTTCATGACGAGCCAAGTCATACTTTGTGTCCTAGTGGAACTTATGCGCGTGCGAGTTTAGATAGTCCCGGACAGCCTCAGTCTGAACCGTCAGCAGATGCTCGAGCATGCGATCCTTAAATTCCGGTAGACCGCAGTGAGATCGCCCATGCCCTCCCTAGCTATATGCCTCCAAGTCTGTCTCCAAGGCTCGGATAGCACTCTTCAACTTTTCATTTTCAGCCTCGAATTCCTTCAACGAGGCAAGGGTCTTCTTATACTTCACTTTATAAGCCACGACCTTGTTCGCCTCGGCCTCCCTACTCGCCTCGGACTTGGAAAACTCCATTTCCATTGTGGCCCTCCGACCCGCCACCTCAGAACAAGCTCGGATAGCAGCAGTAAGTTGTGAACAAAAATGAAAAATTCTGAATCAATAAATGATGGCACTTTCAAGATATTGAAAAATTAAGGAACGCTTTCGGAAGGAAGCGTAGCTTCCAGTGAGCAGCAGCAAGCTCAGGAATTCTTTGCAGCTCCGTACCATTATCCCCTTACCCTTCTTGGCTGGGGGGATTGGACCCTCAGACGAGCGCTTCTGCCAGCTCAAATCACTAGCCCCACTCACCGAGGTTTCCTTCAGAATAGCCCTCGGAGGCTTCTTCGTCCCTTTACCAGCAGCTACTTTGCCCTTGTCCGAGGTGGGCATAGTCTGCTTTCCTTTACCAGCCTCTGCCCTCCGAATATCCTCAGCTCGGAATGTAGCAGCGTTCCAAGGCTCATCCATCGGGAGCATCGTGGACATCTTGATCAGCTGGTCCCAGACACCTTTTTCCATTTCCTTCTCCTGAGAAGCATTTTGCTTCCTCTTAAGTGCCCTCATTGTCGACATGGTGTAATCGAACCAAAACTATACAAGGTCGAAACAAATACAAGTTGAGTCCGAGTCACTTAATGAGAAGATGAGAAGTTGATAATGCAAGTCCGAAGCAACACAAGTTAAATTAATGAAACAGGAAAACAAGATAGTGCCTCGGACTAAGAGAACAATCCGAGTCACTTTCACTTACTGAAATCTTCCTTCCCATCACAGAAGCTTGGCCCCGAAAGGCCTGCTTGGAACGGAAGTGGTTGGCAAATCATGCCCCGAAAGAAGTACTTTGTAGGCTCCTGGTTTCGGTGGAGGGATTGCATCCACAATGGTATGTTTCGGTCTGTAGGCCTCCAGTCCGGAAGCTTTCCCAGAAGAACTTCTTGTTGAAGTCCCATTGGACTCTTTGGGCCTCGGACTCCCCAGGTTTCAAGGCGGCTCGAAGGAATATATACTTTTGCCACCACTTGATCCCTATTGACGAGATTGGATCCTTGAAGAATGTGTAGGCTTGCCGAACCACCAGTTTATAAAAATACTGGTGAGTCTTGCTCGGTATGATGGAGAAGGGTTTGCAAAAATTATCAAATGTGATCGGAATATCCTTGTACTTTCAAAGGACTCGGAAGCACATAAGATTTCCGAGCGAGTTCAAAATCACCTGGTGCGGACTAAGTCCGATCCCCTTCAAAACATCCAACAGCTCGGACGCCACTGGAAGATGCCATCCACAATGCAACGAAGCTTCGTGCACACACATGTATTCGGGATGAGGATTGTAAAACGTATGAGACTTTTCCGGAAACAAAATCTCCACTGACTCGGGAATCTCATACCTTCTCCGGAGCTCTTCCACTTCCTCTGGTGTGATGATCGAAGGACATGTCGAAAAAGTGTCGTCCATGTTCAACTCACCATGGGGGTCCGGATGGGTTATTGTAGTCGAGTCCGAGGGTACTTGATGCGTACCACATCATCCCCTTTCTTGTTCCCCTCGGACGGCTGCGTAACAAGCGCCCGACTCGATCATTGGGCCGAGCTTTATCCACTCAGATGGCTTGCGCTCGGATGGTCGAAAATCTTGGTCCGTTTCAATGGAGGAACAGCCTCCTCCTCATCGTCATCCTCATCTTCTTCTTCCTTACTTTCCTCTTCTTCTCCTTTCTCCACATGCCTTTCCTCCACGTCTTTCTTCAACTTTTTCATCTTCAGACGATGAATCTAACTCCACGACTGTTTGAAGAGGAGCCACGACTCGGATTGTATCTTCAATACCAGACTCAAACATGCCCAACTCCGGGAGCGACTCCGAAGTGTCGTGCACTTCCTCAACGTTGATCTACTGCGTGTCCGGGATGAAAGGGATGCGATTAGGATTAATCCTAGTGTTATAACCTAAGTTTAGACAAAGGTCTTGGATCTCTACTGGGAGTTCGGATTCGTTCCCTGTTCGACGCGGACGCGGATTGCCTAACGGCCGAGTAGCTGTCTCGTGAACCGTCATGGCAACCTGCACATGCTAAGACTTCGGGTAAACTTGCCTATCCGGATACTTCGAACTGGGAACAATTAAACGAAAAGGCGGGGAGCTCACCTCAGATGCTTCACCACTCCGATTCGAAAATAGGTGAGCTCCTCTCTGATCTCCAACATCACCAATGTCAACTTCCTCGGAAGTATCAGACCAAGACGCCGCTTCGGACGCATACTCAGCAGCTTTGGAACGGTTTTGACTATCGCTCTCGGACATCCTAGGGAAAGAAAGGGAATTCCTATGAGATTTAAAGTTTAAAGTCCGAGAGTCCGTTTATGTAACTTATGTTAAAGTCCATAAGGGTCTCGAAGGAAAGGACCACGCATCGTCGGACGTAGTTAATTCGGAGTTAGTACAAACTACATAGAGCTTCTGAAGAAACTTACAACATACTTCCGAACGGACTACAGACGACACAACGTCCGAACAACCAAAAGTTCAAAGTTTTACTACTAAAGGCAAGACGAACAAAAGACTTACTTGTCAAGTACAAAGGTTGGATGGAAGGCAGCTGGATGCTTCAGACACTTCTTAAGTTTTCTTCTTCGGAACGTTACAACACACTTGCTGCGGACCTTCTTTCGCTTCGGATTGCCTAAAATTGCTTCAGACTCTTTCAGATTGCGAAAATTCTCTCTCTAAAAGTGGTGAAATGAAAGCGACATGTGCCCTATTTATAGGAGGATATTTTTGGAAGCCCAAACATCACATCACTTTAGGATTAAATTTCGGCCGTAGATCAACATTCATCCAACGGTATAGTTCAAAATACTAGGTGAAATATCGGATCCGTCCAAAATATTTATTTCACGACGATTAGAATTCCAAGAACAAATGGAACGTCGGAGGTGGGACCCCATACTCTTTCGGACGGTTGGACCATCACAAGCACACGGACTCTCGTCCGTTCGACTGTCCCTAATCGGAAAATCGATTATTAAGTAACACGGAATCTCGTCCGTCCGAATGTCCCTAATCGGACTATCCCGGAAAATCGATTATTAAGTAACACAGACTCTCGTCCGTTTGGATGTCCTTACTCGGACTATCCCGAAAAATCGATTATTAACACAAGATAAAAACCCATCTTCTAAATAGATGGATGATTTATCTTAAGCAAACAGACTCTCGTCCATTCGGATGTCCTTAATCGGACTACCCCGGAAAATCAATTATTAAGTAACACGGACTGTCGTCCGTTCGGATGTCCTTACCCGGACTATCCCGAAAAATAGATTATTAACACAAGATAAAACTCCATGTTCCTAACAGATGGATGATTTCTCTTAAGCACACGGACTCTTGTCCGTTCGGATGTGCCTAATCGGACTATCCCCAAAAATCGATTATGAAGTAACATGGACTCTCGTCCGTTTGGATTCTTTACGCGGACTATCCCGAAAAATCGATTATACACACAAGATAAAACCCCAGCTTCCTAACAGATGAATGATTTATCTGAAGCACACGGACTCTCGTCCGTTCGGATATCCCTAACCGGTCTATCCCGGAAAATCGATTCTTAAGTAACCCGGACTCTTGTCCGTTCAGATGTCCTTACTCAGACTATCCCGAAAAATCGATTATTAACACAAGATAAAACTCCATCTTCCTAACAGATGGATGATTTATCTTAAGCACACGGACTCTCATCCGTTCGGATGTCCCTAATCGGACTATCCCGGAAAATCGATTATTTAGTAATACGGACTCTCGTCCGTTCGGATGTCCTTCCTCTGACTATCCCTAAAAATCGATTATTAACACAAGAGAAAACCCTATCTTCCTAACAGATGGATGATTTATCGTAAGCATATGGACTCTCATCTGTTCGGATGTCCCTAACCGGACTATCCCGGAAAATCGATTATTAAGTAACACGGACTCTCGTCCGTTCGGATGTCCTTACTCGCACTATCCTGAAAAATCGATTATTAAGACAAGATAAAACCCCATCTTCCTAACAGATGGATGATTTATCTTAAGCACACGGACTCTCTTCCGTTCGGATGTCCCTAATCGGACTATCCCGGAAAATCGATTCTTAGGTAACACGGACTCTCATCCGTTCGGATGTCCTTACTTGGACTATCCTGAAAAATCGATTATTATCATAAGATAAAACCCCATCTTCCTAAAATATGGATGATTTATCTTAAGCACTCGGACTCTTGTCCGTTCGGATGTCCCTAATCGGACTATCCCGGAAAATTGATTATTAAGTAACACGGATTCTCGTCTGTTCAGATGTCCTTACTCGGACTATCCCGAAAAATCGATTTTTAACACAAGATAAAACCCCATCTACCTAACAGATGGATGATTTTATCTTAAGCACACGGACTCTCGTTCGTTCGGATATCCCAAACCGAACTATCCCGGAAAATCGATTCTTAAGTAACATAGACTCCCGTCCGTTCGGATGCCCTTCCGCGGACCATCCCAATTTTGCCACTAATAAAAAGTGTCCCTTTCCAATGCCCCTCGAACCTACACTTAATCTCACTTACAAATACCACTTTGGAACTTACAGTCCGAGACCAAACTCTCGGTCTGTAAGAAGGGGGGGGGGGGGAGATTAAGATAAGGAACTCAGAAGGCATGGACTACACACCTTTTTGCTTCTTATGAGGGACAGATTGAACGAAAAACAAAAATGCTCTCTTTAGTTTAAATTATAGTTCCACAACTATCTTCTACTAAGATACATGGAAACTAGGGGGGCATATGTTGATACGAAAATATGTCCAATCCTTCATAGACGCCTTTGGAGCGTATCCTAAGGCGTATTAGACTGTCTAACGTCAAAAGGCTCAATGTCCGACCCTTAACCTTCCCGAAATGAGCAATGAAAACCTTGGCCTTCAAGACAGAATGGTTCGACCCAGACCATGGTAGGAGCACCATGATGGTCTGACCCGGAGACGTTGATTCGGATGTATGACTGGAACCTCATAAGGAACCAAGTGAACTGGCACCAAGAGAGAGGGCAGGGTCCAAGGATAGCAAGATCCGAACCACAGGACTTTAGGAGTTTGTTTAAGTTATCTTACTTTCAAGTGTGTACCGTTCGGACCATTGCTCCGGACCTACCCTTTTGGACGAAGGTCCGAAATGGACATCAGGATCCTCTAATCTCTTGAGGAATGACTAAACTACCCTCGAAAGCCCAAAAGGGAAATGAATTAAGTCTCCTTAATGGGCCGTGGGCCTAATAAAGCATTGTTAGCGCAATCTGAGCCTTACACTTGGCACGATCCAATGGAGCCCTTCCTTTTTGGGAGATCTCTATATATATGGCACACATTTCCATGTAAACGGTAAGTCAAGTGGTCTTTACGAACTAATCCCGATCACTATATAGAGCAGATCTTCAGTCTCTCTCAGTAAAGTCTTTACCTGGTTTTACACTTTGCAAACCGGGTCTACGGTTCTAACCCCCCCCCCCCCCCCACACTCGAAGTTACTTGTGCAGGTTCTTACCCTCAAGTTCTTTGGAGTGCATTGGACCCTACCTTTGGACCTTTGCTTTGGAAGCTCTATAGTGATTTGGACATAGGCGATTTGGGAAGAACTTATTAAGTGTTTGGGGGACTTCACCGTCAACAATGTGTATTAGTATGTCTGTAATCTTTTAATAGTCCATATAATTGATGTTATATAATGTGATGCACACACCATAGTTCATTCATTCATTCATGAGTTAGAGTCTAGAACCATGCATCACATTAACAAGATGTAAGTCATTGAATTTCAAGTTAAAGATTAGGATTAATTAACAGGCTCGTAGGGGAAACCTTAGCACCACGTGGCCCAAGTCAAGTATTCAAGTTATTCACGGCTGGAAGGGATACTAGTACTCCGACCGGTAATTCATGTCATGCCATGTATGGCCACCATAGGCGACCTTAGAACCTACGATGCCAAGTGAGCTCGCGAATAAAAGACAAGAATGATGCCAAGTTAATGCCAAGTCAAGTAACTGTTCAGGGTCAAGTCAGGTTATAGGGTTGCATTGCATTAAGTAAAACTAAAATACTTAAAAGACATGAAGATAGAACCAGGTCATGGTACGTGAATGGAATTTGCTCATCCAGTGGTCACGGCTGACCCCTTTCTAAAATTACAATTTTAGGTATGAAGCTAAGCTATTGGAGTACAGCGTTGTCGGAGCAGTGATCTTTGCTAAAAGCGTCTTTACCATTTTTAGTCTCATGATTTATAAACTTTGTATCCAAGCTTTTACAATTTATAATGTTCCGCTGCATTATTTTACTAGTCCACGAATTAGTATAACGAATTTTCATGTCAATTCTTTTGACGCACAAGGCGTGTAGTAATGTTATAAATTTTTATAATTCTAGTTTGTCGAATTTTCAAGCTCACGAATTAGCGGAAGTTTTATTTTTCATAATTCGTCTATTAAAAATCAGGGCGCTACATGTTCAGTGGGAAAAATTAATAAAATTTAATTGTCTAAGAGAGAGAGAGGAGGAGGAAAAAAAAAAAAAAAAAAAGGCATGCGTCAAATGATCCGTCCGTCTCTAGTGTGTGCTAGTAGGCATAGTAGTCAAACCCGACGTACATAGCCACCGGTGATCAAACTATATAATTAATTAAACTATATATATATATATATATATATATATATATATATATATATATATATATATATATATATATATATATATATATATATATGGCTGTTACACACACTAGTTGTAAATGATTAAATTCGGAACATCTTATATATATATATATGGCTGTTACACACACTAGTTGTAAATGATTAAATTCGGAACATCTTTTAATATAAACATTTGGCTGTTACATCGAATATATCCATGCCGACGTTCAGGCAAGTTGTATTATAATTACTCCATCGATTGACACATTAGACTTTTGAGTTATTTTTATGGTCGAACATAACTAGAATTATATCGGAACTTTTCTAGTAAAATCACATGAAAAAAAGTTCAGGGTCTTTATATTTTTTAAATGATTTATAAATTAATTATTTTGTAGTAATTAAAAAAAAATTGTAGTTGATGTTGATCTAAAAAATTACTCGAATGTTAAATGTTACATTTATTTTGGGACGGTGGGCGGTGGGAGTAGCAATAAAATAATTACTAAAACTTAAAAGATTCCTATATACTATGAAAGTCCATGGGAGTCCTGAACAAATACACAATTGTATACAATTTGGGGAAGACTTGGTTTCTATTCAAATTTGCGGGTCAATTCGTGGATCCTGGGTTGCGGGTTCGGTAATATGGATCTAAAAACGGATTGTCAGATTAATATAAATACCTTATTTTTCTTTTTTTCTTTCATTTCCTTCTTTCTTCTCTCTCTTTCTACCCTCTCCTCTTCCTTTCTCTCTATCTCTTCCGATCACATTTCCGACGATATCTCCACCGTCCGACCACCAATCTTCAATCCGATCGCATATTTGAGTTGCCCATGGCCCGATCTACCTTTCTACCGGTTTTGTTTTTTCATTTGGTCGACTTTTGAAACGGTTGGCCGGAATTCGAAACTTTTCCTGTTGTCTTCTCCGACGGATCTCCCACTACTCAACACATATAAGTCATAACATTGTTGTTTCCTCGATTTGCAGGTTTCTTATCTCGATTATTCAGTTTTTTTTTCATTTTTCGTTTGATTTTGGTGATTTTTAGTGATTTCGCGTAACTGTATATTCAGGTGTAATTGTTGATGTTTGAACTTTAATTGTGCATGTTTGACCTGTAATTATTTATGTTTGCATGTTTTCTATATTTTCAGTTTTTTTTTCTTAGCTTTTGCTTTGTTTGTTTGTAGTGTTCGATTATGTTTAGGTTTTCATGCAAATATTGTATGTTTAATTGTAAATAGATGATGTTTTGATTCCATTGTTTTATGGTTAGGGTTTCTGTAGTTTTTTAAAAAAAAATCGTCTATGTTTTTGTGTGAATTATACATGTTTATGTGTAAATAGTTGATGTTTCTTATATTACTTTATGGTTAGACTTCATGTAGTATTGTTTTTAAATTGTCTATTGTTGTAGTGTAATAGTCTATTGTTATGGTAAAATTGTGTATGACAGTTGTCAAATAGTTGAAATGGTTGTGTGAATATGCTCAGGAGTGTGTCCATTGAATCCCATGCTAGTGTGAGGATTGTCCCTGACAAGCCAATGAGTTTTGCAGTTTGGTTGTCTATTGTTGTAGTGTAATAGTCTATTGTTATGGTAAAATTGTGTATGACAGTTGCCAATGAGTTATGCAGCTTGGTTGTCTATTGTTGTAGTGTAATAGTCTATTGTTATGGTAAAATTGTGTATGATAGTTGCCAAATAGTTGAATGGTTGTGTGAATATGCTCATGAATGTGTCCATTGAGTCAGATGCTAGCGTGAGCATTGTCCCTGACAAGCCAGTGAGTTATGCAGCTTGGTTGTCTATTGTTGTAGTGTAATAGTCTATTGTTATGGTAAAATTGTATGACAGTTGCCAAATAGTTGAATTGATATGTGAATATGTTCATGAGTGTGTCCATTGACTCCCACGCTAATGTGAGGATTATGCCTGACAAGCCAGTGAGCTATGCAGCTTAGTTGTCTATTGTTGTTGTGTAATAGTCTGTTGTTATAGTAAAATTGTGTATGACAGTTGCCAAATTGTTGATTTTTTTTTTTTTGCATATACTAGGTTTTCGTAAAAATGGTGGTCGAATAAAGAAAACGATTGATGATAAAGATGGAGACGTGGATGGAGTAGTCGACGAACAATTCAAGGGTGTTTTATTTGTTTGCAAAGATGATTGTAGTTTGGATATAGTGATTTTGAATTTTTTATATTGTTTTATATGTATGACATTTATTGATTGATAAATAAAATTGATTTCTATGTTTATTTATAAATATTGTATTTTTTTGGGATAAATAGGTTGTCATCAATAATTTTATGCTAAACATAGACAATTATATATCAAATATAGACAATTTGATCCAAAGTATCAATATGACTGGATGGACACATGAAAGGAGCAGTGTATTGTAAGGAAAAAATTCGGGTCGGCTGGGTCGACCCGCGAAAAAAATCATGTTGTATAGTTTTGTATATAAATTGTCTATGTTTGTCTATTATGTAGGACTCTCAATAACTCTCAATATATTGTGGACTCTCAGGAGACGGAATCTAAAATAATTAAGTATCTGGCAAGCAAGCTACTCCCTTATTAAATGTTGATTAATGTTATCTAGTTCTATATATATTAATATACTCTGATAACATGATATCGATCATTTCAAACTCTATAATTTCCTCCTAGAGTCCTTAGAACTTAACAACCCTTCCAATGGCGGACCTGAAAGCTGAGAAAACCAATGTATCCGAAGCCAACTTTGATACCACGAAAAGACCAAAAAGAAACAAGTACGCCATGGCTTGTTCGTTCTTGGCCTGCATGACATCCATCTTACTTGGCTACGGTATTTATCTAATTAAATTATATGTGTCCTAAATTAGCATAAATGCACAAGTTATCTGTATGATACATTTGATTTTATGTACTCCCTACTTCAGACTCCCGACATCATTTTCGGCCTGAAAAATCACTTGTCGTTACTTAGCATATAATGTGTTATGTTGGTTATAATTGCTTAAAACCTTTGGTGAAAGTTTAGAGTTGGAGTGCTTGTTTAACAAGAGATTAAAGTCAAGAAAACCTGGTTAAAAACACCTAAAAACACCCATTTTAATATGGTTTTATTGATTTTAATTAATTATAATGTATATTTGAGCTTTTTTGTTATAAATTGCGGTTGGAATGTTTTGTAACAAGTGGGAGCAAACTCTACTCATTTAATATAATTTATCAATAAATTTTGTTGTTTCATAAAAATTATAATAATTGATGAATTATATATGTATACATGCAGACATAGGAGTGATGAGTGGAGCAATAATATACATCCAACGAGACCTTAAAATTACCGACGGACAAAAGGCCGTTGTAATGGGAATCCTCAGCCTCTACTGTCTCATTGGTTCAGGCTTGGCCGGTCGAACTTCTGATTGGGTGGGGCGTCGCTGCACCATAGTCATAGCCGGCTCCATATTTTTCGCAGGTGCCATACTCATGGCTTTCGCCACCAACTTTGCTTTCCTCATGGTGGGACGTTTTGTAGCCGGTATAGGGGTAGGCTACGCCCTCATGATCGCCCCGGTTTACACAGCTGAGGTGGCCCCAGCTTCTACTCGTGGCTTTCTCACTTCCTTCCCGGAAGTTTTCATAAACATCGGTATGTTTTTTAAATTGATTATACGATTGGTGTCATTTTCTTTCATTTTTGAATGTGTTGTACGATACTCAAATACTTTCTCCATTTCATAAAAAGTGTTACATTTTACTATTCTGCGATCAACTGTCTCCACGTTTGACCACAATTTACTCTTAAACGATATTAATAAATAAATTATTAAAATTATATAATGAAAATTTAGTAATTAAAATTTTATTATATGATTTTATTAAATTATTTACTATTATCGTTTATGAGTAATTTGTGGTCTAATTGAAGACAGTTGACCGGTCAAAGTCAAAATATAACACTTTTTCTGAAATGAAGAGGGGTATCATTTTATATTATATTAATTGTCCACAACATTTCAAGTCACATCGAGCTAATTAGTAAGCCTGATGCTTGGGATTAAATAAACTCATTTTTTGTTGTTATTTTATTCTTTTAATCGTCGTTTTACATTTTGGGGAAGAGGTATATCATTCATTTGGGTGGATCAATTCTTGTCAAGACTTATTTCTCTAAAAACTACAAAAGAAAAAAAAAAAAAAACAAAAAAAAAAAAACCATTATTATTTCCACGTCTGAAAACATGTGCCTGCTCTTATAAAAATCACTAGAAGCACCTAACCATTATAAAATGGTTGGATCCAAAATTTTGCCAGTAAATTATGAATAAGAGTCGTGGAATATTGGAACTCGGTTAGTCTTGTAAATACTTTCTATCTTCCCCTCATGGAAGAAGATAATTGGGTTAATAAAACTTTTTTTTTTTTTTTATAAAACAAACTTCATTCTTCATAATAGAGTAGTACATTAGGACTTTGTTCGTTACAAAACGTGACCATACGATAGGATATTTCCATTAGGTCCTTTTCTAGTACGGGTTTTAGCCAAAATGGACAGACATCCCAGACATTTAATCCGGTAGCATCTGCGATGTTTTTAGGATTACATATATTAGAGTCTACAACAATAACATTACTACTGCTAGTACTATTGCAACTAGGCATCACAAAAGAGTGTTGAGAACTTGCTTTCTTGGCCAGGAAATCAGCAACTTTATTTTCTTTCCGATAAGTGAAAATCAGCTTGACTTCCATTCCATTCTACATAAGTGATCTAATGCTCATTAACAGGGAGCTATTTAACTACGGCGTTGTTTCCGGCCTGTTTATACATTTCAAAGCATAATTAAAGTCTGATTGAACATAAAGAGAAGGGAAATTATAAGTTGAAAAGCCAGAGTTAGCCCTGTCCTAATAGCTATGAGTTCTGCAGTATTATTGACGGTTTTTCCTATATAAGCTGCTGCTCTGATGAATTTTCTGTTATGGTCTCGAATTATGCATCCGATACCAGCCGTCTTTTATCAATTAGATTGGATCCATTCGTGTTTAGTGTGAACGCTTGAGGTGGAGGAGGTTTCCATTTACACGGAATTCTTACTTTGAAAGTTACAAACCATTGAAATAGCAGGAGATTACTTCAAGCTCCCAAAAACAATTACCTTTAGAAATTGAAAAACATGATTTCTAATTAAATTGGCTCTTTTTTCATCTTTAAAAAATTATTAATTTCAAATCAGTTCAGATTTATTTAGTTGTTTTTTGTATAACAGATCAATTCAGTTTAGTTTAGATCTGTTTTGTTCATGTATAATGAATGCGCATGCATTCCAATTTCAAATAATTTGTGCATGTATAACTGTAACATCGTTTCTCTGGAATATAATTAGCTAATAAAATCATATATGCAGGGATTTTACTAGGCTATGTATCCAACTTAGCATTCTCCAAACTCCCAACTCACATAGGGTGGCGACTTATGGTCGGAGTAGCTGCTATTCCCTCCGCATTCCTGGCAATCAGCATCCTCTACATGCCGGAATCACCACGTTGGCTCGTCCTTCGTGGAAGACTCAGGGATGCCAGACAGGTCTTAGATAAAATCTCTGATTCACCAGAAGAATCCATCATAAGACTTGCTGAAATCAAAGAAGCCGCTGGCATACCCCAACATTGTACCGATGATATCGTTTCTGTCTCCAAAAAAGACGGGCCGGGTGAAGGTGTGTGGCGAGACCTCCTCATACGCCCCACTCCCTCAGTCCGCCATGTTTTACTCTGCGGAATGGGCATACACTTCTTCCAGCAAGCAAGCGGAATAGACACCGTAGTACTCTTCAGCCCCACAATCTTCGAGAAAGCCGGTATTACCAACGATACGGAGAAGCTACTAGCGACGATCGCCGTTGGATTCATCAAGCTCATGTTTGTTTTCGTGGCGACATTTATGTTGGATAGAGTAGGTAGACGTCCATTGCTTTTGACAAGCATTGCAGGGTCTACTATCTCCTTGTTTTTTTTGGCGATTGGGTTCACTATAATTGGGAGGGCTGACCATAAAGTCAATTGGGCCGTTGCTTTGTCATTGGTGTCACTCTTGTCCTACGTGTCCTGGTTCGCAATCGGGATGGGTCCCATAACTTGGGTTTATAGTTCCGAGATTTTTCCGCTAAGACTGAGGGCTCAAGGTTGCAGTATGGGAATAGCATCAAATCGTGTTGTAAGCGCAGTGATCGCAATGACGTTTATATCGCTGTCTGACGCGATAACAATCGGAGGGGCATTCTTCTTGTATGCGAGTTTCGCCGCGGTCGGGTGGATCTTCTTCTACACTCTATTCCCAGAGACCCGTGGAAGGACGCTAGAGGAAATGGAGACAATATTTGGAACTTTCTTCAAGTGGCGGTCCACAATGAGAGCATTAGAGGTAAAGAGGCAAGTGAATTTCCAAATAGAGAATACCAGAAATGGTCAAATTTAGGGTGGAAGGGTAATTGGGAAAATGTAGGTTCTTGTGGAGGGGCTTTTTGTCATTAGCGTTGGATGGATGACAAGCTATTTACTTATTGCTTTGATAGTGTAATTGTGGGGAATAGATGGAGATTGTTCATGACCATGATTAGTCAAAGGGATGGCTGGCTTGTATGGGATAAAGATGTATAAATAAATAATTATAATTCACAACAGGAAAAAATAAAATTATATAAATCATGTATATTTAAGAATTTGACGCAACAACTTATTATTCGTCACTTGTTTATCCTTTTTACTTGAGGGACGTACATGTCAAAATCACAATTTGTACGGTTGCTAATCTACTTGGCAAGTGATCACAAGTGTATGCAGAATATACGGAACAACTACCATCATCAACATGTGGAAATAAATTTTAAAGGTCAGAATTATAGAGTAGTCAAAATTATATTCTATTAACTGTTAAAAAATTAAAACTGAACAGTCGACGTGGGACAGAGAGATTATGTATTTGTATATTATATATGTATGATTTAAAATGCTCAATGAAAATTTTAACTTATATATCATAACCTATTGTTCGACAGAATATCGGATGGTTCACCTATAGGAAGTAGAGGTCCATTATGTGAGCCTGGACCACTTAAATATACTATAAGCATGTTCGAGCACGCTTCCATAATTGAATTTTAAATATCACTGTATATTATTAACTTTTTAATAGTCATTTATATCAACATTCACGCTATTCTAACTAGAGGCGGGGAAAATCCATTTCAACACTCAAAGACTCGAACCTTCTTGGATCCGCGGATTCAAACAACCATATCTAATTTGCACATAAATAATTGTCAGGCAAGCCAAACTTGAAAATCATTTTTATTAATATATTGTGTTTCTGCATGAGTCCAAAAAGTAACGGAAAAGAAGTATAATATAAATAATGGAACACCTCTGTCCGTTAATATTTTGTCTAATGACAAGGATTGAAATAATTGAAGTGGACAGACTAAACTATCGTAGCAAGTAAAATCCAGAAAAATGTATATATATTAACTTGTGAGGTGTGACACTTCATTATTGTTACGATTCTATTTAGTGAACTTTCGTTTTACTTTTTATTCAATATTAGATACTCAATAAGTTAAACTTGGCCGAACCGTTAATTTTGACCGAATTAATGAGATCTAGCATGAATTAGTCAATCTTCCTGTCAAGTCGGAGCATCGCGCTTTGATTTTAAAATTGTAAAAACTAAGTTTTGTTTTATAGTTATTCCAAAGAATATAGGCCGGCTTTGACTCGACTAAACGTTCAGGTGAAACTTCAGTTATCTTATAGATTATAGAAAAAAGATTCTTGTATTTTTTCCTCTTGCTGAGAAAGCATTCCTTCTTCAGCCCAATTCTATTTTTTTTTCTCAAAAGATTTCAATTGGTACGCGCAAGAAAAGGGCCAATTCCGCGGATTTTTCTTCCATTTGTCTGATTCGCCTAATCGCGGACTTGTATTTGGAGTTGATTCAAAAAGTACTTGGGGATATGTGGAATGAAAGACTGAGAAGTGACTTATTATATGCAGTTTTACAGAAGTTGCGAAAAAAAAAAATGAATATATGAAAATTATTTTAGATTATCATTTTGATCGGTCCAAATAGTTGTTGTGGAATGAGGATTTTTCTGATATCATAAGGGGGATTTGAAGTTCATAAATCAGCTACCGAAGTTGGGGTTGGAGTGGGCCGCTTGTGGATTTAAAAAGTATAAAAATTTTTTTGAAAATTTTCGAATTAAAAAGTTATTAAAAATTTTAAATTTTCGAATTAAAAATTTATTGAAAATTATAAATTTTCGAATTAAAAAGTTAATTATTAAAAATTATAGAACAATTTTTTTTTGAATTAAAAATCAAACATACTTTCTTCTAATAATTTTTTTAAAATCAAAAGTACTTATTCTAAATTTTAGATTAGTATATTTTTTAATTTATTCAAAAATTATTCTAAGTTTTATGTATTTTCTTAATTTTTACAATGTTATATAATACTCAAAATTAACTAGGAGCTAACACGTGTTATGTAAATACTTTTTTAAGTCAAATTGGTCAATGAGAGTAATTTGTTTTAATTGGTCAATTTAATCCAAAATATCGACTAATTCGGTCAAAACTAACGGTTCCGTTATGTTTGAATAACGCAGTACATATATTGACATGAAGTAATAAAAGGTATCTAAATTCGATGGTGACAATTAAATGTATCTATTTAAACGGAAGTGTCACAACTCAAGGTAACCTTTTTGAATTTTAGGGAAGTAAATGAATAATAGAGTAATACTCTTTTTTTTTTTTTGAAACGGCAAAAATTTATTAATACTTTCATAAAATGTCTTACACGAGCATAAGAGATGCTCTCATCAAAACGTTACGTCACTTGTATATACATAAATGACACAAAATTGAATACATTTCTCAGATCCATACTATCTCAACCAATTGCCTCAACCATAAACTTCCTTTTACTTCCATAAGCCACAAGCTTTGTACCTCAACCACTGATTGACTGATTTTGTTTCCACTAATCATCATTTGGCTCATCTTGTCCAAACATCATACATTTCACCTCTATGTTTCCCTCCATGACCTCTTTTCTGTTCATCTCCGTTGCCGTCAATTCCATTGTAATAATCCAATTATGGTTTAGATCACATCTCGGCCAACGTCACAAGAATCGCGAGGCACCCTATATTTACTGGAGTCCCTACACCCTATGTCTATAGAAAGACAAGTGGCAAGTAATTTAAGACTCGGTCATAGGAAACACCGACCCCTTAAGAGAACTATGCTAGTGACACCCCTCCACCCTATGTTCCCCCTTCGGCAAGTGGCAAGAAATTTAAGAATTAGTCATGAGCGAATTTCCGATCACACTAGTAGCAACATCCCTCCACCCTATGCCTACGAGAGACAAGTGGCAAGAAATTTAAAATGTTGTCTCGATGAAAGGGCCAACCCGTCCATTCTTACTAATCCCCTACACCCTATGCTTCTAAGCTCACAAGTGGCAAGAAATTTAAGGTGTCATTATAGCCTCAAGAGTCACATCTACAAAGCCTCAAACCCGATTTCCACTTCCTCAAGGTATTTAAGATTAAATCGCTCTGGTCTAACCACTTGAGTTATTGTTCGAATAGATCAGGCAAGACAGAAAGTCCGCTATCTCTACCGAACCACTTACCCTTTTGCAGCCTTTCTTCATCTTCCACACACCATAAGCTCTCTGTTCAGGGCATAACTCACAAACCAATAATATTAGCCAATACAATATATCAAAAACCATTTAATCCAAGACACACATGTCCCTCCAAAAACCACTTGACCCCACATGGCCCACACAAAGTATGTTGCCCTAGTATATGACACAAACATGAAAACACTTTACCTCTTGCCACCAGCTTACCCTTCTCGTGTCCCTTGTCATGGTCCCAAAACCGTCCACCTGCCTATCGTTGTGGGCCCCTCGTGTCTCCTTCATCTTTCACCATCATCATCACACGCCATTTCTTCCAGTACACTCTTCATCCTTTTTTTAACCTTCTCCAGTACCTGCACAATCATCAAAAACACAGTACTGGCTCCAACAACCATGATTCCACATTGTTATAGTCCATTAATTTCCCTTTCCCTTGAAGCCAAGTCCAACAAGTAATTTTTAGTTTTTCCAGTAAACTCCATGGACTTTCCTTGCTATCATTATAAATCCCATCATTCCTTCTCAACCAAATTAACCACACACACACATGCCAAATTAAGACCCATATTTCTTTATTGCCCCTAGTCCTCATCTTCACATGATTTTCCAATTTTTTTTCCATATTTACACCTTTCACTCTATTACATCCAAACCAATCATACACAAAGTCCCACACTTTATTCACAAATTCACATTCATAAAACACATGCCACACACTCTCTACCTCTACTTTATCACAAGTTTTACAACGAAGATTATCAACACTCAAGAACACACCTCGTTTTTTCAAATTATGCTTTGTAGCTATTTTATTTTGCAACAATTTCCATATAAAAGCATTTACTTTGGACGGTGCCAATTTATTCCAAATAACCGACGCCCACTTTTTCATTGAATTTTCCCCATCCTTTTCTTGCAATTTACTATATCCATCTTTAGTCGAATAATTCCCATTTTTCTCTCCTACCCAAACCCAACCGTCACTCTCACCTCCCTTTAGATTCAATATTTTCACACCTTCCTCAATCGACATTACTACCATCTCTTCTCTTTCTAGGAACTCTCTCGACCAACACCACCTAACCACAACCTCATTATTCTCTACTCCCACTCTATCTTTTATTTTACACTCTTTCTTTTTTTCCAATCTATACAATCTAGGGAATAAATCCATTAAGCTCTTTTCAAACGGCCCCCATTTCTCTTTCCAAAAACTAGTTTTTCCCCCATTTCCAATCCTTTTTTTACAATTTTTTACAAACCAATCCGAGTTTCCTACAATACTCACAAGATCCCTCCACCACTCCGACCAATAATTCTTATTCACTCCCAACTCCTTTTTCTCCACAACATTATCCCAAAAATTTCCATATTTTTACTCAATGATTCTAATCCAAAGCTCATCCCCTCCTTTCATTAGTTTCCAAGCCCATTTTCCTAACAACGCAATATTAAAATTTCTCAAGTTTTTTATTCCAAGCCCCCCATCCTCCCTTGCCTCACACACCAACTCCCACCTTACCCATGGAATCTTTCTCTCTTTCTCCATCCCCCCTCCCCACAAAAAGTTTCTCTGAAGACTCACTAGCTCATCAATTATCGCCTTAGGAGCTTTAAAAATGGAAAAGTAATACATTGGCAACGCATTTAACACCGCCTTAGTTAATACTATCCTCCCTCCAACTGACAAAAATTTATTTTTCCAAGCCCCAAGCCTTTTTTCAAATTTTTCCTTCACCTTCACCCACATTCTTCTATCCTTCGCTCTACCCCCCACCGGCAATCCTAAATAATTAAAAGGACATAGGCCCACTTCACAATTCAAGAGTGTTGCATACTTCTCAATCTCATTATTTACACACCCAAAACCCATCAAGCTACTCTTTCCAAAGTTTATTTTAAGTCCGGACACTAGTTCAAAAGCTCTCTCAACACACTTTTCACCACTTCAAAGTTTTCCAAACATATTTCCCCCATAATTAAAGAATCATCCGCAAATTGTAAGTGAGACATTGATATTTTATTCTTCCCAACCAAGACCGGTTTGTACCTTCCACTTTCACACACTTTTTCCATCATCCTACTTAGCCCTTCCGCCACTAACAAGTACAAAAAAGGGGAGAAAGGATCCCCTTGTCTCAACCCTCTAGCTACATTAAACTGTTTTGCTGGACTTCCATTCACCAAAACGGAACTAGTTACACCCGACACACATTCTTTAATCCAATTAATCCATTTTCCCCCAAAACCTAGCTCTTTAAGCATATCAAGCAAAAACTCCCAATTTACCGAATCATAGGCCTTTTCAAAATCAATTTTTAGCATAAAAAATGCTTTTTTTTCTTTTTCCTAGCCTCATCGATGATTTCATTAGCTATAAGGACCCCATCCAAAATATTCCTCTCACCTATGAAAGCCGATTGATTATCCGCCACCACCTTTTCAAGTATTTTTCCTAATCTATTCGCCAAAACCTTTGATAAAATTTTATACAAACTATTTACAACCGAAATTGGCCTATACTCATTAATATTTACCGGATTTTTCACTTTAGTAATAAGAGTAATAAATATGGTATTCATACCATTGCATATCTTACCGTTCTTATGGAACTCCACGAACATCCTAAGCAAATCCTTTTTGATCACCTCCCAACTTGTTCGAAAAAATTGACTCCCAAAACCGTCCGGTCCCGGACTCTTATCCACTCCACAATCCCAAATGGCTCTCTTAATTTCCTATTCCTCAAATGGTCTCTCCAAGCTCCACCTATCCTCCTCTTCTATTTTCTTCCCATCTAGTTTCATCATCGAAAAAACCTCGTCCTCTCTTTTCTTAAAATGCTTCTCAAAAAACCCCCGGATTCCTTCATTTACCTCCTTTACATCCTCCATCCACCTTCCATCTATCCGTATACCTTTCAATCTGTTATATCTGCTTCTTCGTTCCACCGCCACGTGGAAAAACTTTGTGTTTGCATCAGCTTCTTTGATCCACTTTGATTTGGCTTGTTGCATTCTTAATCTTTCTTGCACTTGTAAAAGTCTCTGTAATTCAACCATATCCTCCTATCTTTTCTTTAGCAATTCTGATCCCACAATTGTATTTCCTGGTCCCACTCGGTTTCTGTCCTCATATGTACAATTCTCTGTTGACCATTCACAGCTACTCCCATCTTCTATTGCTGTCCCTATTCGAAAATTGCTATGCCCATCATTACTTCCCTCCACATTTGTCGACCTCATGTACCACCTCTCTATCATCATCACGCCACTTGTCACCTCACCATTATTTTCTTTTCTCTCCTTTGTCCCCCTTTCAACACTCCTCACGCCACTTTCCTCATATTCGTCACTTTTCCTTTCTTTTGTTTTCTCATCCACAGTACTCTCTTGTTCATTTATTTCCAGTTGTAAGTCAATCTTCTCAATTTCACTTATCAATCTTTCTATTTTCTGATTCAGTCCACCACTAGTTCTATTGCTCCATTCTTTAAGTCTCCTTTTCACATTCTTCATTTTTTCTTTCATCACATATCCTCCCAAACCCTCAATCTCATTTTTATTCCACTCCTCCTTCACTACTTCAATAAAATCCTTTTCTTTCGCCCAACTATTGATGAACCTAAATGGCTTTGGACCCCAATCTTGTCCATTATCTTTTAGTAGAACCGCCACATGATCCGATATTCTTCCCTTCAAACCCACTTGTGCAACCTCCGGCCATTTTTCCAACCATTTACCGGATAAAAGAAACCGGTCCAATCTACTACAACTCGCTCCATTGTCCCGATACCAAGTAAACTTCCTTCTTGTCAACGGTAAGTCAATCAAATTTGTTTTTTTTATAAACTCGTTAAAAGCTCTCATTCTTCGTCTATCAACCCTTCGCTCTTCCAAGTTTCGGATAGCATTAAAGTCCCCACATACACACCATTTCCCCTCTTCATTCTTCTCAATTCTTTTTGCAATAATATCCCATAGTTCTTCTCTTTTTTTATCAACACATGGTGCATAAACATTCAAAATTTCAACATTATCTTCCTTCCATTTCCCTTTAACACCAATTACCCCATCTTCACCCCAAAATTCTTCCTTTTCAAAAATATCACTATTCCACATACTCAACAATCCGCCAGACAAACCATTCGCCCCCGAATACACCCAATCTACCTTATCATTACCCCACAGAGCCTCCACAAATCTTCTATCCACCGTATCTTTTTTTGTTTCTTGAATACACATCAACTCAACTTTCTCATTCTTAATCAACTCCTTAATCTCTTTTCTTTTCACCGCCCCTCCCAAACCTCTTATATTAAAGCACATAATTTTCATTGATCACCTAATTTATTTCCATCACCATTTACAACTTTCTTTTATTCTTTTACCAACCTATCTCTCTCTTCCCACTTTTGATAAATATTCCACACTTTTTCACTTTTCTTTATATCAATCAATCCCATATCTACTCCCATCAACATACTATTCCTTGCCTCTTCTCGACTAGTTCTCCTCTCCACTTGCTTATTACACAATTTAATTTGGCTATCTGATATTATATCCCCACCATCTAATAGACTTTCTTTCCTCTTCGGTTTCCTCCCACGTTTTGCTTTGAATTTCCTTCTTTTCACTCTTTGTATTGTTTTCCCTCCACTATTTAGACCTTTCGCAAATTCCCTCCATTCCTCAAATCTCGCCTTTTGCATTACAGCTTGTTTTTTTCCATTCATCTTTGCCTCAGTCTTTCTTTTCTACCTAATTGCTGATTTTTCAATGACTGCCCCAATACCGAAAGGATCCGAGTCCTCCTCACTGACATCCGTCTTGTCTTCACTTTTCCTTTCTGTTCCCACCACTTCATTGTTCATCTTTTTTTCCTTGCCCCCTCTCCTTTTCCTTGGTTCATTAGTCTCCCCCTTTTTTCCTGTTATTTCCTTGTCCCCATCAATGGATTCTATAGCCTTTTCTTGATCCATAATCTCACAATACTGGCCCACATTCCCACTACCATTTGTGATCCACCTAGTGCTATTTTGGTCCAATACTTCCAGTGCCTCAACATCCACTTCATTAGTCCCATTATTCTCTTCTTTTTTTCCGCCAGTACCAACTACCCTTTCTTCCTCACCCCTTCTTTCTTCCTCTTCGTCCATCTCATACATTAACATATGCAATGGAGTTTCGGGAACCGTTTCCCATTTAAATTCGACCTCCCTTTCCATCATTGATTCATCGCCACTCCAACTGCTCGATTCATCGTCCTCGTCGATACAATCATCCGACGATTTGCCGGAGTATAGCTCCATCTTCTCGAGAATTTCCCCCTCACCTACGGAATTAGTACCTTGACTTGTTGGCTGTTTTTTGACTCTACAATCACTATCCTCCGCTTCCTCGACTATGTTCACCGGAAAATACTCGCCTAGAACTAAGATCAATGTTCTCTTTCTAATTACCTCGAACATGGGGGTTTGAACGAGCACTCGCCCTTTTCGCAAATCTTTCTTCTCCACTGTGGTCTCATGAACATCAATTGTCTTTCCCACCATGTTGCCTATTTTCACAAAAGCTTCTCTGTTCTATCCATGTAACTGTATTCCGTAAATATTCAGCCATACCCGTCTTTTAGCATTTATATCGTACTTTTCCCATGGCCTAAATTCACGCAGCCATTCCTTCATCCACTCCTTATCCTCTCCTAGCAACTTTTGCCTATCTCCATCATTTTCGAGCTCGATAATCCACTTCTCCTCTGACAATTTGGCTAGCTTAAATCCCTTGTGGCCATTCCCTTCCAATATTTTCTTCAAATGCATTTCCTCCAGCTGCTCTCTAGGTTCCATTACTATGCAATTCTCAGCCCACTCACAACCTGTATCAACAGCCTCCTTTGTTTGAGTATAGCCACTTGTATCCATTCTCCTTTCTTTAATCAAGCTGTTCTCCTGCTTCTTCTCCTCTCGATCCTTATCCCCTTCCACAGTTATTCTAGTTTTTTCCACCCATGTCAGATTCCGGCCCCCCGTATTTCTCCTTTTCCAATCGACTCCGTTTCTCCTCACTCCAGTCTTCTGCCCTCCTCTAGCATCCTGATTTTGTTGCCCCTTCACCGAACTTTCTCTTCCATCGTATTTGTTACATCTAGTCACATTCGCTAGAAGCTTATAATACCCGATTCACACTCCCTTTGCTCTCTGAATCAGTTCGCCTTCGTCTCTTACTCGCCTAAATCGGACAAAAGCAAAACGTTTCCCGTTCTTCGCCTTCTTTCTTGGTATCGTGATATCGATAACTTCTCCCACCTTCCTTCCTAAGATATCCTTCAGAGGTTCTTCCGTCCAGTCTTTCGGGAAGTTTGATATATACATGTTAATGAACACGCTGTTGATTTTTTCCAATCTGATTCTCTCCTCCCTTTTCCACGCTCTCTGCCGTCTTCCGATAACCATCGTCCAGCCGTTCTCCTGCCTTTTGTCGCCTATCCAGTGTTGTCTTCCTTGCTGCTGTTGGTAGCCATTGAAACGTCCTTTCAAATTCTGTGAAAAGGAGCCGTTTCTCTCAACCTTTCTCTCTCTAACTTTCTCTCTCAACATTTTTTTAATAGAGTAATACTCATGATTAGTGATGGTAATTAGTGATGAGAAGTTATTACCATATTTTTGTTACAGGAGCTGTAAAGAAACGTTCTTTAGATACTTAATCACAATATCTATGTTTTAAACATTGGTGTTTTTTATATTATAAAAAAAATCATATTTTATTAATAACATAGATGTTCTGATCATATAATGATGGTCTCCTATTTTGACCAAGGTGACCGCATGGTTGGTACAGAGAGATGTTTGCAGATGCTCAGAAATCTACAATCGAATTTAGGGTTGAGAATTGGGGGGGGGGGGCACCGACAACCTGCAAGGCAACAAGAGCAAACGAGACGTAAGGTACCAAGGAGACACCGGTGTGGTGCCGACCGTATGGACTCCGACGCTCAAGTTAGTAAGCTGATAGAAGATGAATAGAGTAATAGAGACAAAGAGAGGGATGATGGAGGTCGACTTATCCTGTTGACGGTTCGACAATGTATGGATGGATACCGGCGATAGGCTAGCTGACCTTGCTGGAGGTCAGCTGGTTGGCTATTGGCGGATAGTGATGGAAGGATACCGACAAGAGGCTAGCTAACTTTGTTGGAGGAAGCTAGCTGACGGCCGTCGGATGGTATGATAAGATGGCGGAAGGTGATAGATAACTGATGGACGTTGGATGATGATGGAAGGTGATATGCGATAATCAAGACGTAAGGAAATGATCAGTGATGGTTGATAGCTTGATAACTTGATAGCTTGATAGAGATGGAGGCGTCAGAGTGATATCTAGGGTTTCTCGTAGTGTGAATGAGATGCGTTCCCCCTTCCACTTGCCTTCCTTTATAGGCTTTCTACCCGTTGGAGTCCATACCCACATTTCCTCTATTTCGGGTGAGTAGTCTCTTAGTGGGTTGGACAATGTCAAGTCGGTTGCTCACTGATTGACTGAGTCAGTTAAGCAATGCGAGTTGGTTAGTTTGTTAGACTGACATGGTCAGTCATGCAAGGTAAGTTGACTAACTTGTCAACCACTTGGGTGGCTGGCAAGGCTAGACGAGCAAGGTAGCTTGCTAACCAGCTGGAAGGTTTAGTGAGGTCAAGTGAGCCAGGTAGCGTGTGGATTGCCTGGTTGGATGGATGACCCAACTAGGTGGGTTTGCTAACCGAACTTTGGAGTCCAACCTGTGTATGAAGCCAACCAAGATGGACTTATTAGTGGATTTCAGATTGGGCCGTAGCCTTGATGGACCGGTTTGCCAGTCTAGTTGACAATAGCAAATTTTGGCCAATACAGTTTGTCCCCCACTGTACAAGTCGAGAGTCTCGAGTTGTAGAGTAGAGTTTCTATGTTTGAATAGCCAATTATGCCATATTCCGAACAGATGACTTGCCCCATCTTTGGATGTTTTGATCTCTTTGAATGAAACGGTTATTTTGTGAATTTACAAGAATAATAGATTACAAGCTCATCACCTGGGGAGAGCGATTAGCTAAAGAGATTTATTTTATTTTATTTTATTTTTTTTTTGGGAATGGTCAAGCCAGTTAGTTGGTTTAAATAACTGGTAGTATCTCACTCAGTTTTGAGCTTGGAATTGCATTTTGAAATTGGGGCTTAGGTGGTACCATCCTAAGTAAAATTGGAGGGTCGCATGGTGGCATGCCGGACTAGTTGATATCATGCCACCCCAGGTTATATTGGATGATGGCATGGTAGCTTACCAGCCTGGTTGATAGCATGCCATCCCAAGTTGTATTGGATGATGGCATGGTAGCTGGCTGGCCTGGTTGATAGCATGCCATACCAAGTTATATTGGATGATGGCATGGTAGCTTGCCAGCCTGGTTGATAGCATGACATCCCAAGTTATATTGGATGATGGCATGGTAGCTGGCTGGCCTGGTTGATAGCATACTATACCATGTTATATTGGATGATGGCATGGTAGCTTGCCATCCTGGTTTGTAACCTAATGGTACTTGAATGGCAACCTGGTGGTACTTGGATGGCAACCTGATGGCACTTGAATGGTGGCCTAACACCCTTTAAGTGGTAGCTTACCATCCTTTGGATGGTAGCCTGATGGCACTTGGATGGCAACCTGATGGTACTTGGATGGTAGTCTACCATCCATTGGATGGTAGCCTGATAGCACTTGGATTGTAGCCTACCATCCTTTGGATGGTAGCCTGATGGCACTTGGATGGCAACCTGATGGCACTTGGATGGTGGCCTGATAACACTTGGATGGTGGCCTGCCATCCTTTGGATGGTAGCCTGATAGTACTTGGATGGTAGCCTACCATCCTTTGGATGGTAGCCTGATAGCACTTGGATGGAAACGTGATGGCACTTGGATGGTAGCTTGATTGCACTTGGATTGCGCTTGTAAGTTATCTTGTTTTTCTTAAAGATCGTGTAGACCCCTTCGTTGTGTGGGGATTTTGAGAAGATATATGTATATTTCTTTTGTATGAACCGATGTTCGGTGAAGTTGATTGGATATAAAATTTTGTGGAGTTGCACATTACATTCTTGCAAATGAATATATGATAGACATTTTAGTCTTGCTTTTCGTGATATGCATGTTGTGATGCTTTGTTGCCAATGAATACGTTGATGGATTGTTGTAGAGTTATATGTTGGATACCTTGTTTGGCTTGGAACATATGTTGACGTTAGCGTATATTTTGGCCAACGTTGATATATGCATGATGGATTAATTGGAATGTGCGAAGTTTTTTGGCTTGTAATTTTGGAGTAGTGTTAGAGTTCGATTTTCTTGTTGATTTTGAGTGAAGCTTTCTTTCTGTTGGAATTTGAACGTAGGCATACAATGGAAGGGAATTCGAGTACGCTTGTTATGCACCCTTAGTCGACTGAGGCGGGTGGTTAAGTTTTCAGGGAGCTCCCCTACTTCCTATGGGCGAACCATTCGGCATCCTGCCAAATAACCCACGATCAAGTCTTAGCGAGGTTGATATGTCAATGATGTGGGTTGTCTACATGCTTCCTGAGATCCCTATGTCTTGTCTTCCTCTTGGGGCTCAGAGAGTAGATTGGGATGTCCCAGGGATGGTTTTCCTTTATGACATTGCTTTTAAGGTGGGACTCAAACTTCCGCTTCCCCAGTTTGTGATTGATGTTCTTAGCCATCTCAAGGTGGCACCTAGTCAGCTGATGCCGAATGCTTGGAAGGTTTTACATGGGATGCTAGTATTGGGTGAGATGACGGGGGTTGAAATGTCGGTTGATGTCTTTTGCCATGCTTACACAGCTAGGGAGGCGCAAGCTGATAAGGGTCGGATCCAATTTAATCCAAGGCATGGTGATGGCTTTATTAACATAGGTACTGCTTCTGACATGGCTTGGAAGGAGAGATATTTCCTAGTGAGTAAGCAACAGCTGTTTGGATCCATTGAATGTGAGGGAGTCCCATTGTCTAGGAGACCCTTTGGTAAACTTTGAACTTTTTGGTTATGTGTGCTAGGAATTCTCACTTCCTCGCTTTGTGCTTTGTTGTTTATGAGTATTAGTATTGCTCCTTGCTATTGTAGGTACTGATGACAAGATTAATGCATCAAGTGAGGTGATCGCTTTGGTTAAAAACATCAGATATAAGACTGATGACGAAAGGGCAAGCGATCGACTTTTGCATCCCAAGAATCTGAAGGGGACTAGCCTTTGGTCTTGTGGATGTTCCGCCAAACTGTCTGACGTTTGGTACTCCAAACAGCGGCTTGCGGTGCTCAGTAAACGACCTAGCATTCCGCCAAGTCTTGCCAGGGATGCTACTGTCCCCTCCTCGGCTAGGCAAGGTGTGAGCATGCCACTGTTGATGGCACATGGCACGGCGTCCGACAAACCTTCACCGTCTATTGACATTGACGTCGATGGAGGTCTTTTTCTTATGAGTTTGGCCCGTTGACACTGGAGAACCTTGATCAGTCGGTAGAGGATGGGGTGACTCCGTTGGCAGACTATGCTCTTGGGCAAACCCTCAAGGTAAGCTTTGAACTTTTTGATCATCTAGTGGCTCTTTTTATCCTTGTATCGAAACATGATTCATGGAGGTGTGTTCTTGTAGGCCTTCACTGCCATGGGGTTTATAGGCAAGGCTGTACAGGCGTTGGAGGCGAAGCTAGCTTCTGTTCGGGAGGAGAGTTAGAGCAACAAGCAATCTTCTATGATACGTAAGAAGGAGATCACGCGACTTAAAGGCGTGGTGGAGAAGGTTGACAAGGATAAGAAGACGAAGAGCTGGCCAAAATTAGGGGGGAGTTGGCCATAGCCAAGGGTGAGGCGGCTGAGGCTGTAAAGTTCTTACAGAGCTAGCTTCCGCTAATGGGAAGATCAAAGAGTTCGAGGCGAAACTGTGTGCTGTCAAGCAAAATAAGAATCAGCTACTGGTCTTGAATGAACGTGCGTTCAGCTTGAAATACAAAGAGGGGGGAATCTGTTGGCGACTACGAAGAATAAATCAGGAAGTACGATCAGTACTTGACCGCTCGTGGCATAAGGATACCGAATGGGCTTGATGACAGCTCAGAGGATGATATTGATTGAGTTGATGCCACTTAGTGGTTTCGTGCTAGATGATGATACTTTTGGGGTTGTTAGCTTATGATGTTCTTGCTACTTTGACTTGCTTTTATTGTCCATTATGTCGGGTTTGATTATGCAATGTTATATGTCGTTTTGTATGTTTGAACCTTAAATTGTATTTCCTCTTTGCCCTACCATTTGGAATGTGACCTTGTGGGCTGTCCTATGCCTTGTGTTATTTTTGGATGACAAGTTTCGTAATGTTTGAACACACATTATCACGCTAATACGTAGAGAAAATGGTTTCAACAGGATGGTTCAAGAAAATGAGCAAACATGTGAAAGGTATGCATACCAATAAAAGACTAAACCAAATAACCAAATGGGAGGTGATTTTCATTGAAGTAAGGCATATGTACTCAAATATGAAAGGCATATATGCTTCACATATGGTAGGCACACAAGTTTCTAGTAAGCAGAGTAGTAAACTAGTATACATACTTGTCATTATGAGGTCAGAACATATTGAGGGGGTGGATTATTTAAACATGCTTATTCGTGTTGTCACTTATTAGCTTGACTTGAAAGACATATAACTGACTAACCTTTGAGGTATTGTATGGTGCTATAATGTCTACTGGTCTGTCCCCCCAGTTCAAGTTCTGGTCTGAAGGAGTAGTGCTTGGATTTATTTTATAAGTAAAAGTTTCCTAAAGCTCGCATAGGAATGAGACTTTTGTAGCAAAGACCAGAACTCGCTTGCCTGTTTACGGCACTACATCGTGCTTGTCTGTCCATCATTTCGTTAGCCTTCGGTATCCGACTAGGTGTCCGCACTCATTAGGTCTTGGTTGTCAGACAACTTGCCTTCTGGTAGTTCACCATGTGATAAATCTTGATATGTGGATTGAGATGGATGCAACATGTAGAGAGCTTTGTCTGCCTGAGCTCTTGTATAGTTACAGCGAACGTGTGGATGGAGCTGAGTCTCTTTGTATGGTAGTGATCATCAATTTTGAAAGTCTTGCACTTGTCTAAACCATGGAGCTATTTTTGGCACATCTCATGGATTAAGCAAGTGCAAGCCAATCAGAATAGATGTGAGTCCATGTGTTTTTGTTGCTCAGCCTGATGGATGGTTGGCTTTGTTGAGCAGCGAATTTTGGATGATCACTTGGAAGTAAGATGTGCTGCATGGGCATTACTTCAATCGTACTCATGACGTGTCAGCCTGCAACATGAGTGGAATCTATCCTATTGGAAGGTTTTGGGGGGGGGGGGAGGTGGGGCGGATGACCGACATGCCTAGTTGGGTTAGTTGACCAGCTAGCCCCTGGTCAGGTCGACTGATTGTTGTGAGAATTTAATCTCATAGATGAAAAATGAGCATTGGTACCTTGACTGTGGGTGGATGCTGACTGTTTGTATGCGCCAGATGGAGTGGATGACCACTGTCTTATTGTTTGGACTTTGTAATGGCTAGGATCATTCTGGTTAGCCAACGACTCCTCCTGGTTTATTGTTGTCAATCTAACGACCGTTTAGTTAACCTGCAAGAACATTGGATCCCCTGGGGGGGGGGGGGTTAGACCGACTTGCCCAGCCGGGTTAGTCGACCGGCTTGCCGCTAGTCAGGTCGGCTGTTTGGAGGAGAAATAAATCTAATTAGATAAAGTTGGATGGCACCTTAGTCGTCGTTGCTTGCCGATTGGGGAGAGAAGTTAGATGACCGACAGTCAACCTCTTAAGTTGTGTAATTGTTTGGAGCATTGGCTAACGATTTGATATGGATTCAGTCGCCACAGTAGAATTACTGGCACCATGACTAGTTGGCTGCAAGAAGTTTTGTTCCCCCTGGGGAGGCTGAGGGGGGTAGGGCGGATGACCGACCTACCTAGCCGGGTTAGTTGACCAGCTAGCCCCTGGTCAGGTCGGAGGAATTAACCTCAAACGTGAGTATATGGAATGTATAGTCTTAGAAGTGATACCTTTTCAAGTGGATGGCATTCCAACTATTGGCTATCTGTCGTCCCTCCTTAGTTTCCAGTTTGTAAGCTCCGTTGCCCACTACCCTTGTGATTTTGTATGGGCCTTCCCAGTTTGGTCCAAGCTTGCCAGCTCCTGTCTCCTTAGTATTTTGGAAAACCTTGCGTAGAACCCAATCGTCTTGCTAGATGGTTCGTAAGTGTATGTTCTTGTTGAAGTGCTATGCAGCCCTCTGTTGGTAGGCGACACTTCGAACCATGGCTCTTTCCCTGAGTTCATCAACCAAGTCGAGCTCGTGTGCCAATGTCGCATCGTTGGTTTGTTTATTAGCCATTTTGTATCTTGCTGTGGGTAATCCCACCTCTATGGGTATGATTGCTTCAGTTCCATATGTCATGCTGAATGGTGTTTCTCCAGTTGGGGTCCTTGGTGTGGTTTGGTAAGACAATAGGATGCCTAAAAGTTCATCTGCCCATGCTCCTTTTACTTGTTATAGCCGTTTTTTGAGACTGTTCATGATAGTCTTGTTGGTCGACTCCGCTTGTCCATTTGCTTGGGGATAGCATGGAGTGGAGAATGTAAGCTTGATTCCCCATTCTTTGCAGAAATCTTGAAACTCATGGCTTATGAATTGGGAGCCATTATCTGTTACGATTTCGTAGGGGACTCCGTACCTGCAAATCACATGTCTCCAAATGATCTTTTTCACCTCTATGTCACGGACTTGCTTGAAGGCTTCAGCTTCCACCCACTTGGCGAAGTAATCGGTTACTGCCAGCATGTACACTCATTGGCCTGGTGCAGTAGGTAGTTTCCCTACTATGTCCATCCGCCATTTCATAAAAGGCCATGGAGAAATGGATGAGTGTAGCTTCTCTGGTGGGAGATGGCTGATTTGTGAGTGTCTTTGGCATGAGTCACATCTTCTCACAAAGTCAATAGCATCAGCCCTCATAGTTGGCCAGTAGTACCCTGCCGTTAGTGCTCGGTGGGCAAGACTTCTGGCTCTAGAGTGGTTGCCACATTCTCCTGCATGCAACTCAGTCAGAATGTGTCTGGCTCCGTTATTAGTTACGCACCTGAGTAGGGGTCCTGAATAGGATCTCCTATAGAGTTTTCTGTCATGGAGCGTGAAGCGGGCTGCCTTTGCCTTCACCCTCCTTGCCTCATTTTTGTTTTCTGGAAGTTCTCCGTGGGACAAGTACAATGCTATTGGAGTCACCTAATTTGACTAAGTTGTTATATCGACCACTGTCTGGTTGGCGGGCTCACCCTTCCATGTTGCAAGACATTGTACATAAACCACATGAATAGTCATTGGCACTGTGGTTTGGATGGCAGCACCTAGGTTGGCAAGGGTGTCCGCGTGGATGTTGTCCGTCCTTGGCACCTGCGAAACAGAAAACTCCTCGAAGGAGGATTGCAACTCCTTGGCTAACTGAAGATAGGCAGCCATCTTGGTGTCTCTGGTTTGGTATGAGCCCTGCAATTGGTTAACTACTAACTATGAGTCTGACTGTACCTGAATGCTCTTTATGCCCATGTCCCGAGCTAGGTTGAGGCCAGCTATAAGCACCTCATACTCAGACTCGTTATTGGTTGCTTTGAATCCACATCGGATGGCTCTTTGGATTGTGTCTCCTTCTGGTGAGGTTAGGACTATGCCAAGTCCATTTCCTTTGACATTACTGGAACCATCGACTGAGAGCTTCCATTGTAAATTGTCCTTCTCCTACAAACAAAACAATTCCTTCTCCGCTTGACCTAATTCAGTTGGAGTGAAGTCCGCTATGAAGTCTGCAAGTGCTTGAGACTTGATGGCTGTGCGGTGTTGGAAGGAGACGTCGTACTCGCTGAGCTCCACCGCCCATTTTGAGAGCCTACTAGAGACTTCGGGCTTGTGTAAGATGTTGCGTAGTGGAAAGCTGATGATGACTAGAATGGAGTGGCATTGGAAGTAATGGCGTAACTTCCTCGCTGTAGTGACTAGTTGGAGGGCTAGCTTCTCCAGCTCGCTGTATCGAGTCTCTGCGTCTAGTAAGGACTTGCTCACGTAGTAGACCGGGAGTTGGTTTCCATCTTCTTCCCTGACTAGGACGCCGCTTAGTGCTCTGTTGGAGACTGCAAGGTACATAAATAGAGTCTCTCCAGCCTTGGGCTTCGATAGTACTGGAGATATGGTAAGGTAACGCTTGATTTTCCGTAAGGCATTCTCACACTCGTCTGTCCACTGGAAATCTTTACTCTTCTGTAGAGTGTCAAAGAATGGCTGCCAGCCTCCTAGTCAATTTCTGCACATCTTTAACACGCATCGGAGAAGGGATGTTAGCAATAGAACGAATTTGATGAGGGTTAGCCTCAATACCTCTTTATGTGACTAAGTATCCAAGCAATTTCCTAGAGGAAACTCCAAAGGAGCACTTGGCTAGATTCAACTTCATGTTGTACCTGCGGAGAATCATGAAGGCTTGGCGGAGATGGTCCAGGTATTGGTCGGCGACCAGTGTCTTGACTAACATGTCGTCGATGTACACCTCCATGGTGTCCCCCATCATGCTGGCGAACATGCGATTGACCAGGCGCTGGTAAGTGGCTCCTGCATTCTTGAGTCCAAAGGGTATGACCTTGTAGCAGAAGGTCCCCCCCTCTGTGACGAAGGCTGTCTTCTCCTGATCTTCAGGGTGCATCAATATCTGGTTGTAACCCGAGAAGGCGTCCATGAAGCTTAGAAGCTCGTGTCCTGCTGTAGCATCCACTAGCATGTCTATGATGTCTATGTGTGGAAGTGGAAAAGAATCCTTCGGGCACACTTTGTTGAGGTCAGTGAAGTCTATGCACACTCGCCACTTGCCAATTTTCTTCTTTACTACCACAACGTTGGCTAACCAATCTGGGTAATATACTTCGCGGACTGATCCGATATCGAGTAACTTTTGGACTTCTTCATTGATAACTTTGTTCCGCTCTGGAGCGAACTTCCTCCGTTTCTGTCTGACTGGTGGGTAATCTGGATCAACATCAAGTCTGTGGGTGATAACCTCTGCGTCGACTTCTGTCATATCTGCATGTGACCAAGCAAAGCAGTCATGGTGAACTTTGAGAAATGTGATCAGTTGCTCTCTTAGCTCTGGCCTCAACCTTGCCCCTATCTGATCTTTGTGATCTGGATGGTCTGGGTGAATCTGAACTTCATCGAGCTCTTCCATCCCTGGCTAGTCTGGGTCGATTGGGGGGTTGAGTTGCTGTAATTGCTATAACTCGGCTGCCTTTAGCTTCAATGCTTCCATGTAACATGTCCTCGCATCACGCTGCTGGCAAAAAATCTCCTTCTCCCCCCACTTGGTTGGGAAGCGAATCACCTGATGTTAGGTTGATGGCACTGCTTTCATCTCATGAATCCATGGCCTACCAAGGATGGCATTATAGCTTGATAGGCTTTCCACAATCAGGAACTTCGTCGTTAGTTTGACGCCTTCTACATAGACATTAAGGGTAACACTCCCAACTGTTTACTTCCTTTCTCCACTGAAGCCATATAGAGTTTTCGGCTGGCGAAGAATGGCAGGCTCATCTATGCCCATTTCTGTCAAAGCATATAGAAAAATGATATTAGCAGAGCTCCCATTGTCAATGAGAACTCTCTTCGTAAGGTAGTTAGCAATAAGAATGGAAATTAGTAAAGCATCGTCATGAGGACTGATTAGTTGCTTAGACTCTTGGTCTGAGAAGCTAATAGTCAAGTCAGACGAAGAGGTGTCTGATGCTCTGCGAGCATTGACCTCAGGCCTTACCGTTTGTCTACTGTGGTGCTTTACCGCAGAGTATGAGACACCACTGATCTCTAACCCCCAGAGATAACGTTGATTACCTTGTTGGTCTGAGGGGGCTCAGGCAGATCAGTGCCCTGCCGACTGGCGAGGGTTTTTTTTACCTTTGTTAGAGAGGTACTTCGTCAACTGCCCTCTCTTCAAGAGCTCGGCTACCTCCAATCGCAGGGAGATGCACTCTGCAATTGCATGGCCATGGTCTCCAAGAAATTCACAACACTTGTTGGGGTTTCCTTGATCTGGAGGTGTTTAGAGTTTTCCTGGCCATCTAACTCTGTCACCCATGCCTTTCATGACTGCTACACATTCCTCTGGTTCAATGTTGAGGGAGTAGCTCGGAGGTGGTGCTCGGGTTTATGTCCTCCTTTGTTGGATTGGAGGGCGAAGTGGATTCACAACAGGTCCATGCCTTCTCTCAGTTGGGTATGGCCTAGCACGATAGTCTGGAGCCCTTCCTTTAACTCGTCTGTCAGGCTTGGGCTCCTTGCGAACACTTTGGCTTGACATGTATAGTCTGTTGGCATCATCCTCCTCCCATTTGATCTGAGCCCATACTTTGGCGAGCACGTCTTCCATTGTTCGGCAGGGGTACCTGGTCAGCTCCTTGTACAACCCCGAGTTGGGTGGCAATCCTTTGTGGAAGGCATTGACAGTAGTGCCCTTGTTGCAGTTGGGGATTGACACCTTCTCCTTGTTGAATCTTGCGACGTACTCCCTAAGAGATTCGTTTGGTCTTTGCCGGACGCTATACAAGTCGTCCAAAAGTTTCAAAAGCTTCCGACTGCTTGTGAATTATTCCACAAAGCAGTCGACTAATTGGGCAAAAGAAGAAATGAAATTGTTGGGTAAGTTGGTATACCATTGTAGGGCTGGTCCGATCAGACTAGAACCAAACCCTTTGCACATGCAAGCCTCACGGAGATCCCTAGAGATAGCTATGGTGAACATCGTCTGGGTCTGTCGTTCCATCATAGAGCTTCATGCTTGGGAAGGTGAACTTGGTTGGCATCTCCACCAATGCTATAGCATCGGCGAAGGGAGAGTCAGCAAAGCTGTTGGGTAAGCTCTTCTTGATCAGTGCTGGCACTCCAGGGATCCTTTGGATCATCTCTTCCAAGCTCACCAGTTTGGAGGCTAGCTCCTCGTTGCTACTTCCGTGACCTGCACAGAGGGTTAGCAAATGATCTACCTGACTTGCGCTCTGGTTGCGTTGATATGGTGATTCGTCGTTCATCCTTGGGTTGGAACCCTCGAATAAAACCCTCCTGCTGGTAATACCCAGAGTGATCTCAAGGGATGGTCTTGGTGGAGCGCTCACCACTTGAGAGACTGGAGTTATGGGAATCACCCCTTATGTCTCTTCAAAGTTCAACTGGCACGCCTCAATCATGTTGCATGGTGGGTTCTCCACCCTAATGCCATGTGTCAGTCGGCGAGATGAGGCCGCGTCCAATGTTGGAGCCTCCTGGTCGATGACAGACTCCACTTTTTCCTTCAAGAGCGAGTTCTCCTGGCGGACAGCGCGGTTCTCGTCCTCAAGGAGCTTGATCTTCTCGGCATTCTCTTGCATATAGGCCGCCAAGGTTCTGATCTGACTGACAATGTCCACCTCCTCTACCTCTTCCAGAACATATTCGTCTGAGTGCGTCATGATGATTGCTTAGCGTATCGCAGTTGTTGCTACTGGATTACCTTTTTTGATAGCCGGGGCCCCACGGTGGGCTCCAAATCGCAGATGCTCAGAAATCTACAATTGAATTTAGGGTTGATAATTGGGGGGCACCAACAACCTGCAAGGCAACAAGAGCAAACGAGACGTCAGGTACCAAGGTGACACCGGTGTGGTGCCGACCGTATGGACTCCGACGCTCAAGTTAGTAAGCTGATAGAAGATGAATAGAGTAATAGAGACAAAGAAAGGAATGATGGAGGTCGACTTATCCTGTTGATGGTTCGGCAATGTATGGATGGATACCGGCGATAGGCTAGCTGACCTTGGTGGAGGTCAGCTGGTTGGCTATCGTCAGATAGTGATAGAAGGATACCGGTGAGAGGCTAGCTAACCTTGTTGGAGGAAGCTAGCTGACGCCCGTCGGATGGTATGATAAGATGGCGGAAGGTTATAGATGACTGTTGGACGTTGGATGATGATGGAAGGTGATAGGCGATGATCAAGACGCAAGGCAATGATCAGTGATTGTTGATAGCTTGATAGAGACGGAGGCATCAGAGTGATAGCTAGGGTTTCTCGTAGTGTGAATAAGATGCGTTCCCCCTTCCACTTGCCTTCCTTTATAGGCTTTCTACCCGTTGGAGTCCATACCCACATTTCCTCTATTTCGGGTGAGGAGTCTCTTAGTGGGTTGGACAATATCAAGTCGGTTGCTCCCTGACTGACTGAGTCAGTCAAGCAATGTGAGTTGGTTAGTTTGTTAGAATGACATGGTCAGTCATGCAAGGTAAGTTGGCTAACTTGTTAACCACTTGGGTGGCTGGTAAGGCTAGACGAGCAAGGTAGCTTGCTAACCAGCTAGAAGGTTTAGTGAGGTCAAGTGAGCCAGGTAGCGTGTGGATTTCTTGGTTGGATGGATGACCCAACTAGGTGGGTTTGCTAACTGAACTTTGGAGTCCAGCCCGTGTATGAAGCCAACCAAGATTGACTTATTAGTGGATTTTGGATTAGGCCGTAGCCTTGATGGACCGGTTTGCCAGTCTAGTTGACAATAGCGAATTTTGGCCAATACAATGTTTACTCTATCCCACTTCAAGTGGCAACCTGGATTCCTAGTCTACCATGGCTTATTTATCCGGGGACAGTCATGGAAGCTCGGTGGTGGAGCTTCCCATCCACCTTGGATACATGAGCGTCCATGGTGGATCCTCCTTTAATTTTTTATTTCATTTCAAATTTAATTTCCGTATTTTGGTGGTAATTATGCAGGGTATCAAGTTTAAGCATTGTGGATGCAAAGAACGTCGCTGGGAGAGCCGCCGCTATTGGCCACCCAGGAGTATTTAGCCTTACAAGGTGATCCTTTCAGGTTTTCCATGCTACTTGGGACCGACAATGCTCGGGTGGATTTTGTCCCATATAGCTGATAATTACATTGACATAATAATGGGTTGATAAAATAAATTTATTTGCAATTTTGCCCATTAAAATTTTAAATTTACAAAGTGAAGCCTGCCGATTAATTAAGCCGACACGTGACGTTGCGCTACCGTATTTCGACAAAAAGTCATCCTAAGTTACCAAAATGGAATAGGCACAAATATAGGTAACAAAAGAAGAAACATCACAACTTAAGTTTTGTTAGGAATATCTGTTTAGATTTTGATCAACAGCTTAATGACTTATCTTAGCACAGAAAGGTAGTTAGTACTCTTGGTTCACTTGAACACTGTAAAAGTGGAAAATCACTAAGTATGTTAGTCTAGCAAATCTTGTATAGGATGTTAGGACTTTGAATGTAATTTTTATATCTTTAGAGAAGACCAAGAAGAAGGCATCCAGCAGGAGAGTTCAACATTTTTTGAAGTTTTGAAGACTGCACAAGATTGCTGAAGACAAAGGTTACCAGATACCTATGTCCAGATATCTTTGATAAACAAGTGTTTCTCAATAAACAAGTTTTGCAAAAGATATCTGAGAACGTAAGGTTTCTGAACGTAGAAAAGTGCCCACAGATATCTACACTCAGATACCCTGGATAAAACTATGTTTCTGGGAAACAATGTGTTAGATATTTTGTTAGAATATCTATTTAGATTTTGTTCAGCAACATGATGACTTATCTTAGTCTCAGAAAGGTGATTAGTACTCTTGGTTCACTTGAACATTGTAAAAGAGGAAACCCACTAAGTATGATAGTCTAGCTAATCTTGTATAGGATGATAGGTCTCAAAATGTAATTTTTATTTTATGAAGAGAAGACCAAGAAGAAGACATCCAAGCAGAAAGCTCAACAAGAATTGAAGACTTGAAGAAAATTGCACAAGATTACTGAATCTGTTGTTCAGATATCTTAGCCAGATATCTTGTAGACACGAACAGTTTCAAACAAACTGTGTCACAAGAGATATCTGAGAAATGTGATACATATCTGAAGACAAGGAAAGTGTCTACATATATCTATTCTCAGATACCTTGAGCGTTAAACACGTTTCTGAAAAAAAGGAACATATATTGCAAACAAAGTTGTTTCAATCAATACAAGTGGTATCTGAAGAATGAAGATAAGAACGTGCAAAGAATCAGACAACAAGTCTAGTCTCTGATACAAAGCATAGTTCCGTTGACACTACAGGACAAAAAGTATAGTACAATGCATTTAATGCACGGACAGAGATGTCTGAGTAAAAGCAACGGCAACTTCTGAGAAGAAGAAGACAAAACTCACATGATTATATACACACAGATATCGATAGTTTGAATTTGAGCCTAACGGATACTATTCAAACGGCACTCAAATCCATCTATAAATATCAACACTTAGACAGCTTGAGAGTACACACACATTGCATACGCTGAAACATAGAACTCTGAACATCCTACTCTCTCAAAGCAACTTACTTATTATCAAAGCTTTCTGTTGCGACTAAAGCTTGTGATCTTGAGTAAACACTGAAGTTCTAAGTGTCCTGATCCTAAACAAGCAAAGCTATCTGTGAAGGAGTTGAATCAAAAGATCAACTATCTGAGATTCATTCTCTTGAACAGATATCATAAGACTTGGGTCAGTAAAATCAAACTAGATACCATACGCTGTAAAGTGTATTAAGTAACTTAGTTCACAGAGCTATCTGAATAACTGAAAAGTTATTAAGACGCTCATCTGACAACTCAAACCAAAACCAACACCAAAATCGGCGTGGAGTACAGGAAGTACTTAGTTTGAAAAATCAGGGAATAACTCCAAGGTTACCGGAGTATTGAAGTACTTGATTTGGGAAACTAAGGAATAACTCCAAAGTTTTTGAGTATAGGAAGTACTTAGCTTGGGAAGCTAGGGAACAACTCAAAGGTTTCTGAGTATAGGAAGTACTTGGCTGAAGAAGCTAGGGAACAACTCAGGGGGAACATTTGGTTGGGAACCAATTGTTCAGAATCTTAGAATAGGATTTTTGTAAGGTTATCTCAATTATATGTTCTAGTGAATTCTAGGTCTCTGATAGACCGAAGTGGATTAGTTGGAGGATTACGCCACCTCCAGATACCACTATACTTGCTGTGTCATTTACATTTCTGTATTTATACTTCAGCAACACACACACACACTTATTAACTGTTTCTACACTTATCTTTATTAAGTCTTCCGCACTCTGATTCTAAGTATCAGATATCCATTCAGATATCTGAGAAACATTTGTTATCGACAAAAGTTTTAAAAGACTATTCACCCCCCCCCCCCTCTAATCTTTTACTTTGCCGTTATCTGGACCAACAAGTGGTATCAGAGCAGGAGGTTCACCAAATTTCGTGACCAACCTAGATCCCCAGATAGGTGAAGGAACTTTGTCCATTTTTGAGGACTATTTAATTTGTGTGTTAAGTGTGCAGGTATGTCTCTGAGTGATGCACCCGTTCTCAAACCAGAGAACTACGAGAAATGGAAAAATAACATGATGCTCCACCTTGAAGCCATAAGTGACGAGATGATCGAAGTAATGAAGAATGGCCCAATAGTCATTCAACAACTTAAGCAAGTCATGGAGGTTTCAAGTGGAAGAGACAGAGATCAAAGCGAAGGATCTTCACAAACAGATGCGTCAACTAGTGGAAGATCTACTGGTCACGTTATTTACGAACCAAAGCCCAGAGAACTCTGGACATCGGAAGATGCCAAGAGCAATCGTCTGGACGGTCAAGCTCATAACATCATCATCAGATCGACACCAGAGCACATACAGGTAAATGGGGGTGCTAAACGGCGAAGTTGCACGGCAACCGATTGAAGAAATCAGGCGGAATCGAGAAACCAAGGAAAACAAGTTCGAAGTTCTAAAGTTGAAATTTCAAAATTTCAAACAAGGTCCCACCGAAACTCGGAAGAACTTGATTTCAGATTTACCACTCTTATGAGTGATATGGCAAGACTTGGGAAAGCAATAGATACTCTCGATTGAGAAGATTAAGACTATTGTCAGAAGTCTTAACCACAACTGGGAGCATACTAAATTCTTTTATTTCAACCAAGGTATGCCAAATATCACTCCAGTGGAACTTTTCTCTCATCTTGCTACTGTTGACTATGAGACAACTCAGAGAGAACAAACAACTGAAAAGTTGCAGAATGTTGCTCTAGTTAATCAAGGAACTTCTGAAAAGAAGAAAAGCAAAGAGGAGACTGAGGATGCTCTTGCTGCAAAGCAAATGAGTAGATTTGTCAGTCGAGAAATTGAGAGAAGAAAAGCCAAAGAGAAGCTGAAAAAGCATCTAGGCTCAAACTATCACCAATACAAAAATATGTAGAGCTCGCTGAACAAGCCAGCTCAGAAAGCATCATGTACTGAGGAAGCAGAAATTGGAAACGATATCTGTTTCTATTTTCAGAAACCTGGCCACTTCAAGAAGGATTGTCCTGCCCTCAACAAACTAAGGACAGGTGACAAGAAAGACAGAAGAATCTTCAGAAGAAGCCAGAAAGCTTTGTTAACTGAAGAAAGAAAGAAAATCCAGATTCAACTGGATGCTCTAGACGTTGAGACAGATTCTGAAGATGACAATTAGATGACTCAACCCTACCATCACCAGAATTATGTGGAGTTACTCATGACATAATCAACTTCAGCCTCAAGAAGAATGAAATGTGTGGAGTTGCTGAAATTGACGGACCAGACATCTCCAACATAGAAAACTGTCTTATGGCTGATGAGAATGCTTCCTGGACTAAAACACAATGGCTATTTGATAGTGGATGCGGAAAGCACATGACAGGAGACAAAGCAAATCTGGTTGACTACAAAGCTTGCAACACAGGACCAAATATCAGATTTGCTGGAGGAGAATTAAATCCCTCTCTAGGATTTGGCAACGTCAAATTGGGAACTTTAACAATCACTGACGTATTACATGTTACGGATTTGAAATACAATCTATTTAGCATGAGCCAGTTTGCAGACAAGGGTTTTACTATTAAATTCAAAGCTAAATACTGCAAACTAATTGACAATGAGTCAAAGCAGACAGTCTTAGTTGGTCGGCGGAAAGGCAGTCTTTATGTTGCCGACTGGGCATCTGCCACAACTGAAGAATGTCTCATGGTGAGTCAATCTGGTCACATAGAAGAGCACTGGTTATGGCACAAAAGAATGAGTCACTTGAATTTCAAAACTCTGAATAGACTTGCCAAGAAAGAGTTAGTGGTTGGTCTTCCCAAAACATCTTTCAGAAAGGATGGTATCTGTTCTGCCTATCAGATGGGGAAACAATCTAAGATCTCTTTTGAGTCCAAAATCAGACACTCTAGTGTTAGACCACTGCAACTTTTACATATGGATCTTTTTGAATCATCTATAACTAGTTATGCAGGAAAGAAATATGGTCTGGTTGTTGTAGATGACTTCTCAAGATTCACTTGGGTTGTCTTTCTGAAACACAAATCTGATGCCAGGGTGGAGATACCAAACTTGCTGAAAAGGTATCTGCAATCGTAGCGATCATGGTACGAGTTTGTCAATCAAGACATAAAGGAGTTTTGTACCGCAAAGGTATACAACACCAACTTTCCTCTGTAAGAACACCTCAACAAAATGGTGTTGCGTAAAGGAAAACAGAACCCTTAAAGAAGCCGCAAGGACAATGCTAGTATTAACGAGATAAGTGAAATATATTAGGTTGAAGTCGTAAACACACTGCTACACTCGTAATGATGCTTGATAAACAAACACCATGACAGGACCCCCTATGAAATTTTGGTTGGAAGACCTCCTAATATCAAACATCTGAGAGTATTTGGTTGTAGATGTTTTGTTCTAAACAATGGGAAAGATTTTCTGAGAACATTTCAACCAAAGGCAGATGAAGGTGTTTTTGTTGGCTATTCCACAAACAGCAAAGCTTACAGAGTTTACAACAAAAGAACAAAGAAAATTGAAGAATCAGTTCATGTTGTATTCTATGAAGGAAGTAAGAAAACACCTCCTACTGATGAACTCTCAGAAAAGTTCAAAGAACTATTACTGAGGGATACTAAAGAAGAATCCTCAGAAAGGAAAAACATCGTTATGGAAAGTGAGGATGACTCTGACGTAGAAAAGCTTGAAAAGCCTAGTAACAACAAGATGACTCACAAACATGATGAGGAATTTCCTATGAGTTTTCCAGAAATGGAACAGGTTACTGAGAACCTTCATCATGGAGAGGTATCTGAAAATAAGAATGCTGAAATGCATGTCTCAGATATCTCTAACACTGAAAAAGTGTCAGATATCCATGACATTTCTCATATGTCAGATATCTTAGATACTGAAAAAGTATCAAATCAAAATCTTAGTGATTCACATTCAGATCACCTGGATATTGATCCTACTAGCACTAAACCTTTGATGAAATGGATCAAAGATCATCCTACAAAGGATATAATTGGACCAATTAATCAGGGTGTTAGGACTAGGAGAGCAATAGCTGAAAATGCTGATTCTCTCTTTGGATGTTTCATCTCGAATATTGAACCTAAAAGTATAGAAGAAGCATTAGGAGACCAAGACTGGATCTCGCAATGCAAGAAGAGTCGGATCAATTTGAGAGAAAGCAGTCCGAAACTAGTTCCATTTATAGAAGGAATATCTGTGATTGGATCTAAGTGGGTTTTCAGAAACAAAATGAATGAAACTGGTGAAATAACCAGAAACAAAGCAAGATTGGTTGCCAAGGGATTCACTCAGACTGAAGGCTTAGATTTTGATGAGTCATATGCACCAGTTGCCAGATTGGATGCAATATGCCTCTTTCTAGCCTTTGACTCATAAAAATTTCAAAGTTTATCAGATGGATGTCAAAAGCGCATTCCTAAATGGTGAACTTGCAGAAGAAGTTTATGTTGAGCAACCACCTGGCTTTGAAGTTTCCTCAGAAAGTAGAATGGTCTATAAATTACAGAAAGCTCTGTATGGACTGAAACAGGCTCCAAGAGCATGGTATGACACTTTGGCGAAATACCTTCTGGAAAGTGGTTTCAAGAAAGGTGAAGTTGATAAAACTTTATTTACCTTAAACCATGATGGGAAACTACTCTTAGTTCAAGTATATGTTGATGACATTATATTTGGATCTAAGGACAAGCAACTTTGTAATGACTTTGCAAATCTCATGAAAAGCAAGTTTGAGATGAGCATGATGGGAGAAATGAATTATTTCCTAGGATTGCAAGTCAAGCAACTCAATGATGGAATATTCATTAGTCAAACAAAGTATGCAAAAGACATGCTCACAAAATTCAATCTTAAGCCTTCTGAAAAGAATGCTAAGATACCTATGAGCATTGGAACCAAAATGACCTATACTGAATCAGATAAGAGTATTGAAGAACATAAGTGTAGGAAATTGATAGGTTCACTACTTTACCTCACTGCAAGTAGACCTGATATTCAATATGTTGTTGGAGTATGTGCTAGATTTCAGACAAATTCAATGCAAACACACTACAACATTGCTATGAAAATATTAAGGTATGTGAAGGGTACAGTAGATGTAGGACTGTGGTATCCTAAAGAAAGTGAATTGAGTTTAGCTGGGTACTCAGATGCTGATTATACTGGATCATTGCTTGATAGGAAAAGCACCTCAGGAACTTGTCAGTTTCTGGGCACTAGACTTATCTCATGGTTTAGCAAGAAGTAAAACTCAAATGCAACTTCTACCACAGAGGCTGAATATATTGCTGCTGGTTGTTGTGCAACACAAATTCTGTGGATACAACAACAACTTAAAGACTATGGACTCGATGAGAAGAAAACTCCCATTTTCTGTGACAACACAAGTGCTATTGCGATTACACAGAATCCTAAATTTCATGCCAGAACAAAGCACATTGATGTTAGACATCACTTCATCAGAGACCATGTTGAAAAAGGCAATATAGAGATACTCAAGATTGGGACTGAAGACCAACTTGCAGATATCTTCACTAAGCCACTACAAGAAAGTAGATTCTTAGCCTTAAGACATAGTCTTGGACTAATGGAACTACCAATGAACTGAAAAGAGAAAAGAGGTATCTGGAACGGGCATCCAGAGAAGAGGTATCTGGAACGGGTATCCAGAAAAGAGAGAAGAGGTATCTGGAACGGGCATCCAGAAAAGAGGTATCTGGAACGGGCATCCAGAGAAGAGGTATCTGGAACGGGTATCCAGAAAAGAGAGAAGAGGTATCTGGAACGGGAACCCAGAAGTCAAAAAGGCTAAAGAGCAAAAAGATAGCTTAAGATCTCTGAGACGGGAACTCAGATATCTGAATCATTCTATGAACGGGGAACACAAAAGAGAATAGTATAACTATCTGCAGTCAACTACTCTCTTGAATCTCGCACTATTTCTATCTTGATGAAAAACTTGGGAAAATCCTAAGTATAAGACAGATTCATCTAACAAAGTGTCCTTGCTCCAATGTAATTGTGATTCAGATAGCTATTAGCCAAAATTCATTAAATGGGCACAATTACACTTGTTGATTGTGATCATTGCTGAAGAAGCAATGGTGACCCTCGATGAAGTTAAGCGATTGATCTGTACGGTGGAAATTAATTCACAGAAAATAGTGGACTGTTGAAATTCAGACATGGCCCACTAAGCATTTAATGCCGAAATTACTTTTGATCATGCCGTAAATCACGTACACGTACACACAAAATCAATTTGTATGTATTTGTCTGTTGAGATTCACTTGCTATATATATAGGATTTTGGCAAATGAAATCACTTTTGCCTAATCCGAAATTTCAACTTGCATCAAAACAGCAAAAACCTTCTCCTAATCCTCTGCAACTTCTCTAAAATCTCTGCAAATCTTGATTAAGTTTTTCTGAAAAGAATCACTCAATCGAATCTCTTTCAAACACAAGCTTCAAATCCTTACTATATAAAGAGATGGCCTCCAAGAACACTTCTACACAGAAATCCCAATCCTCCACTGGTACTGCTAAAAAGCAAGCACCAGAGTTGGTTATTGTTAACAATCGACTGGTAGGAGCTTTCAATCCTGACCATTAGACTTCAAGTCACAGAATGATTTGGGGTGGTGCCATGGTTGAGGAATACCTCACGGCTGGAATAGAGAACCGTCGTAAAGCTAATTCTTGACATGCTTGAAAAGGCACAAATCAAGGGCTTTGTATCTGCTCGCCCTAGTGGAATTTCATCACTTGATGTGTTGGAATTTTACAACAACTCCAGGATTATTTCCTGTGTATCTGAAGGCACTGAAATAGTGTCTATCAAAACCTCAGTCCAAGGAAAGGAAATTCTTCTGGACTTAACAACTTTCTGTAAGTTGTTTGAGGTTCAAAATCATGGAAAGGATTTTGAAATAAACACCAAGGATGAGGAACTCCTTGAAGGTGTTAAAGAACTTTACAGTGATGTGTGTGATCTTGAGAAATCAGATACAGCCACTGAGTTCAAACTTGCTGACATCCGAACTAGACATCTGTTGGTTCACTGGGATGTACTGGCTTGCATTCTTCACAGATGATTTGATGGTCTACAAAGAGGTGCTGACCAGATAAGCCAAGAACGATGGATCATGATGTTATTGCTGAATCAACAAGACAAAAGGCAGGAAAACCCTTTCAACTGGGAAAGTACGCCTTCATGAAATTTGTGAAGAAGATTCAAGGCTTCGAGCCTAAGATTGTTAAAGGACTGGCTGAGCCAAAGGCCACAGTAGGATATGGTCTGAAGATATGCTACTTGCTGGAAAAGCTTGGCATTGAGCTCAGAGAGACGGCTGAAATAGCCAACAGTAACTTACTCTACAAGTCTGAGTATACAAATCTAATGAAAAAGGTTACTGGGTCTCACAAAGGTCCTAAGAAGAGAAAATCTGAAAAGATATCTGAAGAAAAGGTTGCGACCAAGAAGCCCAGAACTTCAAGAAAGAAGTCTGCTGGCAAATCAGAAGACACACCCAAAGAGGTTGACAATTCTCAGATATCTACAAACATGGCAGATGAACTCATCAATGCTGCAAAAGAGTTATCACCTACTGAACAAGTAGACTCAGCAAGAGAAAGTGCTTTCAGAAATGTTGCGACTAATGCAGAAAGCCTTGCTGATGAACTCATGAATGCTGCCAAAAGTGGTGAAAAACACCAAGCCCCATCTGCAGAAACCGCAGGAATAATGGACCAATCAGTTCCCAATGATGATGAGAGCTCTGACGATGAAGATGATGAACTAGTCATCTCTCAAGTCCTAGAAAAATCAAAGAGGGCTAAGGTTACTGAACAAGTAACTGGTGATAAGGTATCTGAAGAAGAACCTACACCACAGGTTGATGAACCTATTGCAAAGGTTATTGGTGCAAACACATCATCAGGGAATGACTCTCTTGCACAACTTCACAAAGCCCTGATGAGTGGTATCTTAGTATTGGCAGATGCTGATGGAAATGCCACATCTAAGAATCTGGAAGAACATTCTACTGATCAATCTTCTGCTTCCAGACAACCACAACAACCACAAACTCAACAACCACAACAACCACAAGTGGTTGATGAAATGGTAAATGAACTCCATTTTGAAATACCAAAGAATACAAGATGTCTTGAAGAAAATCACAGAATTGAGCAGGTTCCCCAACTCAATGAGAGGGATCAAACTGAGACATCTACTCAGAATGATCAACCAGGAGAGGCAACTGAGTGGCACACTCAGGGAAGGTGTGAAGTACCAGAAACTTCAAACAAAGAAACTGAACTGGGACAAGACGACCAATGTATAGAAAGGTCACAAGTTCCAGAGACCAATCAGCCTGAAACTGCTCGGGTAAATGACTGGTTTAACTCTTACCTTGTGAAAAAAATTTTATACTTATAAATCTTGTTACCTTATAAGAATCTCTTTGTTACAAAATGAGTTAGAACGGAAAAACAAGAGGAAGTCAAAAGCTTACCTCGACATCGAAAAAGAGGTTCCTTCAACCTCAACTCTTGAGAAATCTGAGCACATGCTACGGTAAATGATTCTTAAAGAGAACTAACTTTTCAAGAAAATGTTTGTATGCTCATTAATGATAAATGTTTCTAACAGGCTCCAACTGAGATGGAAGAAGATAAGGCAGAAATGCCAGAGACAAACCCAGAAACCAACAAGGTTTCTGAAGCACACATCACTGAGCTTTCAAACTTGAAGGTATATGAAAATCAGTGATAAGTACTCTTCATCCTGGGTTATCTTAAAACTTCTTCTAAATTGTTCAATACTATCTACTTACAGGCTCAATCAGAAGTAGAAGTTCAAGGGGACAGAGTTGCGACATCCCCTGCACCTATGGAAATTGATGAGGCATCAAGGCCTTCATCACAAGAAAATATTCCAGAGACTGCACAAGTCCCTGAGAGACAAGTATCTGAGCCTCCCATGGAGGTAATTGACCTCTCAGATATCTGACTTGTCACTTAAAGTTCTTCTTGATAAAATTTCCTAAGTATTGTGATAATGTTAATTCTCAGGTTCAAGAAAGAAAGGTTGATGAGGACCAGACTTCCAAGTCTCCACCTCACCACAAGATATCTGAGACACCAATTGTCCCAGTAGAACAAGTATCTGAGCCTGATGTTCATACTCGGTAACTTAAACTAAACTACACTTCTACTCAGATATCTACCAAAGTTTTGAAACTCACTCAAAACTCTTTCTTTCAGCTCAAACAGATGCAAAGGTGTTCCCATTGAAGAAACAAGGGACCTACTTCACTTCTTCAAAGCTCACACTTTGCCAAAGCACATTCAATGCTTCAAGAAATGGCGAAGTTAAGGTGCTCGATCTCCGAAATATTGAGAATAACTGATCAACCAACCAGACGGGCACGAGCTCTTGACCTGGAAACATATGTCCAAGCAATGTTTGCTACAGAACAACATACAGTTGCGACTCTACTATACAAGGACTTTTCCAGAGAAGTGGCGCATAGTTTGATACATGCCTTTGAACAGGCAGATGGTCAGAAAAGATTTTAGATGGCATTCAAGCCGCTTACGCCCCACTCGCAATTCATACCTTGAACAAGAAGAAGTTAATGGGTAAGATCACTATCCTAAGTGATCAATCTTGTATCTGAAGATGATGAGGAGTAAGAAATGAATGAAAATTTCTTTGATGAACCTCCCACTGATCATCACCAAAAGGATGATAATGACAAAAAGGATGATGATGATGCTCCTGCACCAGGGACCGGAGGAATTTCACAGAGAAACAATGCCTCAATTCCGAAAAGCAAACTTAGAAGACTTCACGTAAATCTCCGTCTTCATCACCTCGTAAATCTACTCATCCATCTTCTCACCAACACGCAGCTCTTGAACAAGTAGTTGAGCTTTACAAGAAACCAATCGTAAAATATTAAACACTCGCACTGTAAGTGCTCAACTCGCATAACCGTTGGAAGAAGAACAATACTCCATCTTCAACCGGAAGATCAAATAGCTAAATCCAGAGATAAGATTGATCAACGACAAGATCTATACTTAGAAGAAATGATTGCTTACTCGAGGTTAAAGAGCTACGGATGTCGTAAGAGATCACCAAAGAACTCGACATCAAGAAGTATCTGAAGTCAAGCATGATGCTAAGGCTGCATCCTCTTCGGAAGAAGCACCATCCTCCTCCCAGAAAGGAAAGAAACCAATCTCTGAGATGGTTGCTGGACTTGATACGATTGATGAAAATGTCCAAGAGGATGAAGATCACTAGGCTAATCCCTCAGATGATGAAGAAGACAAGACTTTGGCAGGACACGCCATGAACATCTAGCGTTTCTCACTTAAAAGAAAGTTGATTGCTCCAACAATCTTCAACAAACCGCCAAACGCCCACTCCATGAGTACATGAGCAGTACCAATTACTAGCTACTCAATAAGGAGATGTCTTCACAAAACAAGGAAGTAATTGCCTCGGTCCCTCTCGAATGAGAAAGTTCACGAGCTCATCACTCGAGAGAACAACTAGCATGATCATTGCTCAGAAAGATCTGGGAATGACAAGGGACGATGATGTGTCTTTAGCTGAAAAAGCTTTTCAAGAGGCAAGTTACACTGCTGGAAAAGCAGATGCCATCCTAGGCCCATTGGCAGAGCTCACTGATAAGGACAATGGACTTATCAAGCAAAATCAGGAGCTCAAAGCCGAACTTCAGAAGTTGGTCACTGCCTACAACTATTTACAAGGGCATTTTGACTCTCTCTCAGATTCCTTTATGAGACTGAGTCAGCCAACAATGACTAAGGGGGAAAGAAAGTACAAATCTGGACCTCAAAGTCAGGGGGAATAGGAAGAAGGAGATGAAAACAAGAAGAAATCTAGAGCTGGTGCTGCTCAGAAAGGAAGAAGAAAAACTTCCCAGCCACCACTCAGAATCTATGAATCCTTCTAAAGCCAAGCTGCCTCCCAGAGACCTACTGAAGGAACCAAAATGGTAACAAGGGCCATGGCACAGAAACCTCCAAGGAGTACCAAGGCTCCAAGGAGAAGACAAGTTAGAGGGATTGATGAATCTTCTTCTGAAGAAGAAGAAGGTCAAATCAAGTCCCTGGGCAATGAAGAAGGCTGCAAAGATCTCACAAGAATTGATCTTGATGAAGATGATGAAGAGACTGATGAAGATGAAGCTCCTCTTCACAGAAAAAGGAAACTTGAAAGCCTAACTGAGCCCATAGCTGCAAAGCCACTAGCAGCTAAAACACCTCCGAAATACCAAGTCTATCCAGGGTGGTAGTTCTTCAAGCAACAACCCCAAAGAGAATTCAAGACAGAAAAGGAACAGACTGAGAGCTGAGCAAAGACAAAGTCAACTTCCACTCAGGCCAGAAGAAGCCAAAATTGAGTATGTGAAGTATGACAATGATTCCTCTGTCTACAGGTGCATCAATCAGAAAAATGGCTATTGGATTCTGGAACTTAAGCATCTTTTGGTAAATTCAAGATTTCCGGAATCAATCCTCAAACAACTTATGGCATGGAGAAAGGATAAACCTACCTTGATCAACACCAATCACATCAAAGCATGGTTGGATTTTGAAGTTGTCAAGAGAACTGAAGCCATGAAGAAGGACCTCTCTGATGATTGTCCATATGGAAAGCCAGATGATGTGCACAAAATTCTGAATATCACAGGAACAGGCACAAGACCAAGACTTGCTGTGGAACCCTATGAGTCGTTCTATCTGACATAAGATCAATACAAGGGTGACATCAGATATCTGAAGATTATCTACGAATACTTCAAGCTTCGATATCGTAATAGAGCATGCCTGGAAGTGGGGAAAGTACCTATGGGTCAAGCATTTTTCAAAGAAAAATCCTACCAAAACCTATAAAGAGGTCTGTGGATTTGCCAGAGAAACAGAGATGCTTGTCAGAACTCTTCTTTATGATTATTCTGATGACATCAAAAGGTTTGGAGATAGGAAATTTGCAGACTGATCCATAGAAACATTGTTGATGACTTGAAGATTGAAGACTTGAAGAGTAGTTCTTTAGGATGTTTACTTGGAGCTTGGTTACTCCTGTTGTCCTAATTTACTATGTAATTTTTGTATTTTTGCTGATTGAGCTTAACTGTATCATGTATTAAAGTTATCTGTAATCTTTAGTTGCGACTTATCTGAAGAACTTACTCTCAGATAGTATTTTATAAAAGATAACTTGTCAGCAAAGATTACACCTTGTGATTTGGTTGATGTCTACTTTCTGCACTTAATTATATGATTTGAAAGATTTGATTAAGTGATGGATTGTTTCCTCATCCAGATTTGTAATAGGGAAGATAGTCATCGTTGACTGATCAAAATGGGGGAAATTTGTTAGATATTTTGTTAGAATATCTGTTTAGATTTTGTTCAGCAACATGATGACTTATCTTAGTCTCAGAAAGGTGATTAGTACTCTTGGTTCACTTGAACATTGTAAAAGAGGAAACCCACTAAGTATGATAGTCTAGCTAATCTTGTATAGGATGATAGGTCTCAAAATGTAATTTTTATTTTATGAAGAGAAGACCAAGAAGAAGACATCCAAGCAGAAAGCTCAACAAGAATTGAAGACTTGAAGAAAACTGCACAAGATTACTGAATCTGTTGTTCAGATATCTTAGCCAGATATCTTGTAGACACGAACAGTTTCAAACAAACTGTGTCACAAGAGATATCTGAGAAATGAGATACATATCTGAAGACAAGGAAAGTGTCCACAGATATCTATTCTCAGATACCTTGAGCGTTAAATACGTTTCTGAAAAAATGGAACATATATTGCAAACAAAGTTGTTTCAATCAATACGAGTGGTATCTGAAGAATGAAGATAAGGACGTGCAAAGAATCAGACAACAAGTCTAGTCTCTGATACAAAGCATAGTTCCGTTGACACTACAGGACAAAAAGTATAGTACAATGCATTTAATGCACGGACAGAGATGTCTGAGTAAAAGCAACGGCAACTTCTGAGAAGAAGACAAAACCTGCTACAGTACTATACACACAGATATCGATAGTTTGAATTTGAGCCTAACGGATACTATTCAAACGGCACTCAAATCCATCTATAAATATCAACACTTAGACAGCTTGAGAGTACACACACATTGCATACGCTGAAACATAGAACTCTGAACATCCTACTCTCTCAAAGCAACTTACTTATTATCAAAGCTTTCTGTTGCGACTAAAGCTTGTGATCTTGAGTAAACACTGAAGTTCTAAGTGTCCTGATCCTAAACAAGCAAAGCTATCTGTGAAGGAGTTGAATCAAAAGATCAACTATCTGAGATTCATTCTCTTGAACAGATACCATAAGACTTGGGTCAGTAAAATCGAACTAGATACCATACGCTGTAAAGTGTATTAAGTAACTTAGTTCACAGAGCTATCTGAATAACTGAAAAGTTATTAAGACGCTCATCTGACAACTCAAACCAAAACCAACACCAAAATCGGCGTGGAGTACATGAAGTACTTAGTTTGAAAATCAGGGAATAACTCCAAGGTTACCGGAGTATAGGAAGTACTGGATTTGGGAAACTAAGGAATAACTCCAAAGTTTTTGAGTATAGGAAGTACTTAGCTTGGGAAGCTAGGGAACAACTCAAAGGTTTCTGAGTATAGGAAGTACTTGGCTGAAGAAGCTAGGGAACAACTCAGGGGGAACATTTGGTTGGGAACCAATTGTTCAGAATCTTAGAATAGGATTTTTGTAAGGTTATCTCAATTATCTGTTCTAGTGAATTCTAGGTCTCGATAGACAAGTGGATTAGTTGGAGGATTACGCCACCTCCAGATACCACTATACTTGTCGGTCATTTACATTTCAGATTTATACTTCAAAGAACACACACACACTTATTAACTGTTTCTACACTTATCTTTATTAAGTCTTCCGCACTCTGATTCTAAGTATCAGATATCCATTCAGATATCTGAGAAACATTTGTTATCGACAAAAGTTTTAAAAGACTATTCACCCCCCCCCTCCAGTCTTTTACTTTGCCGTTATCTGGACCAACACAATGTTTCAACAGGTATCTGGAGATGAGAAGGTCTCTGGAAAGGGACATGCAATGCTTCAGAAAGCGGGCATAGTTCCGTTGGCACTACATGACAAAAATAGTATAATGCAATAAATGCGCAGACAGAGACATCTGTACAAAAGAAGAAATCTCTGAAAAGAGACAACGTCTTCTGCAGTACTATTTTCAGTATCAATAGTTTGAATTTCATTAAGCCTAACGGATACTATTCAAACGGCATGATTTTCAACTATAAATATCATCACTTAGAATGTTTGAAAGACACACACTGAACTCACTGAAAATACCAAGCTTCTCTGATAATAAAACTAGTGGTATCTTTCTCTCAACCATACAAGCCTTCAACCTACTTATTCTTCAGCTTACAGTTGCGACTAAGCACTTGAATTCTAAGTAGCACGAAAGTTCTAAGTGTCCTGATCATTAACAAGCATTGCTATCTGTGAAGGAGTTGAATCAAAAGATCAAGTATCTGAGATTCATTCTCTGGAACATTTATCATAGACTTGGGCCAGTAAAGAACATATCACCACACATCGTGAAGTGTGTTAAGTGACTCTTGTTCAAGAAGGTAGTATTACATAACTGTAGAAGTTATTAATCTACCAAACCTGACAAACTACCTTAACCAACACCTTAAACGGCGTGGAGTACAGGAAGTACTTAGTTTGGAAAACTAAGGAATAACTCCAAGGTTATTGAGCATAGGAAGTACTTAGTTTGGGAAACTAAGGAATAGCTCAAAGGTTTCTGAGTATAGGAACTACTTGGTTGAGAAAACCGGGGAATAACTCAGGGGGAACACTTGGTTGGGAACCTAGTGTATATAGGAACCGAGAGAAGATATTTGTAAGGTGAACTCAATTATCTGTCTTAGTGGATTCTAGGTCTGACAAAGATCGAAATGGATTAGTTGAAGGATTACGCCACCTTCAGATACCACTATAAAGATCAGTGTTATTTACTTAATGCATTTTATTACTTGCTTTATTTACCTTGCTGAGTATTTACACATATCTTGCTGAGCACGTGCACTTATCACATAAAAGTCTTCCGCTCTCTGAAATTAAGTAACAGATATCTTCATAGATATCTGAGAAATTGTGTTTATCGACAAAATTTGTAAAAGACTATTCACCCCCCCCCCTCTCTAGTCTTTTCACCTACACTTGATTTGTCGGTTTAGTGTGTTTGCTGCAGGATGTCTTTAAGTGACGCTCAAGTTCTCAAGCCAGAGAATTATGAGAAATGGAAGAACAACATGATGCTCCACCTAGAAGCCATCAGTGATGAAATGATCGAAGTAATAAAGAATGGCCCCATAGTCATTCAACAACTCAAGCAGGTCATGGAGGTTTCTAATGGTAGAGACAGAGTTCCCACTGATGAAGAACTAGGTGGTGGTTCCTCACAAATAGGTGCTTCAACCAGTGGAAGACCTACTGGTCAAGTTGTTTATGAGCCAAAGCCCAGAGAGCTCTGGACATCGGAAGATGCCAAGAGAAATCGACTGGATGGCCAGGCTCGCAATATCATCATACGTTCCACTCTAGAACACATACAGTGTAAACTGTGGGGTGCAAAAACGGCGAAAGTGGCCTGGCAACTGATTGAGGAAATCTGTGCCGGCACTGAGAAATTAAAGGAAAATAAGTTTGAAGTTTTGAAGCTCAAATTCCAAAACTTTAAACAAGGTCCCACAGAGACTCTTGATGAACTAGATTTCCGGTTCACAACATTGATGGCTGCACTTGGTGAAAGTGAGAGATATTCTAACTCTGAAAAGCTTAAAACTATCGTGAGAAGCTTGAATCTAAACTGGGAACACACTCAGTATTTTTATTTCAACCAAGGAATGCTAAATATCACTCCATTAGAACTCTTTTCCCACTTAGCTACTGTCAACTATGAAACCACTCAGAGAGAACAAACAATTGCTGAGAAAGTTCACAATGTTGCTTGAGTAACACAAGGTACTTCTGAAAAGAAGGATACCAAGGAAATAACTGAGGAAGATGCTCTTGCTATAAAGCAAATGAGAAAATATGGCAGTCGAGAGATTGAGAGAACAAAAGCCAAAGAGAGGCTGAGAAAGCATCTAGGCTCAAACTATCACTAGTACAAAAATATGCAGCTGTCAAGCTCGCTGAACAAGCCGGCTCAGCAAGCATCTAGTACTGAGGAAGCAAAAATCGAAAACGATATCCGTTTCTATTGTTAGAAACCTGGTCATTTTAAAAGAGATTACCCTGTTTTCAATAATCTAAAGACAGGTGACAAGAAAGATAGAAGAAACTTCAAGAGAGGTCAGAGAGCTATGCTCAATGAAGAAAGGAAAAAGATTCAAATCCAACTGGATGCTCTTGATATTGAGTCAGAATCTGAGGAAGAAGACTCAGATGATACCAAACTACCTTCTCCAGAATTATGTGGTATCGCTCATGAATTAGTTGACTTTGGTCAAAAGAAAAGGGAAATATGTGGGGTTGCTGAGGAGATCTATCCAGATTGCTCCAACATTGAGCCTTCCCTAATGGCTGACGAGGTAACCAACATTTCTCAATTCATAATTTATGAGAGTGATAAGGAAGAAATAAAAGATTCAGAATATTTCAGAAGAGAACTTGATCTCTACAAAAGAGAATTTCAAATGATCCGAGCTAGAACCGACATTCTTGAAGAAGAAAAGAATTCACAATTACTCAAGATAACTGAGAAAAAGGATGCCGAAAATGCATTTCTCAAAGCACATAAAGAATGTCTGAAAATGCATTTCTGAAAGCACATAAAGAAAAGGATGTTGAAAATGCTGAAAATGGATATACTCCAACAGGAACATAAAGATCTTCTTTCTGAAAATGAGGAGCTAAAGAAGAAAGAATTATCTTTTCAATCCTATGCCAAAGCTAGTGACACTCTTACTAAAGTGCACTCTTATTTAAGAGATCCTTCAGAAAAGGGAGGACTTGGGCTGGATACACAAACAAATAGTTCTACCACTCTGAATAAGAGTGACGAATGAATAACATTTGTTAGTGCTCAGCAAGATGGTTCCCAAATAACATATATCATTGGTCAGAAAGCTAAGGTTGTTGACAAAGGAAAGGCAGTTGCGACCAAACCTTTGTGGGAAAAATAAGTCCAAAAGAAACTGTTGGGAACGTTTCTGTAAAGAAACATAACACTGAAATGTGTAATCAACCACAGTGCTATGTTTCTCATAAAGGAAAAATTGCAGGAATAGGCAAATTTTCCAATATCACGTTTTCTAGAAAGAAAGACGTTCCAGAGACTAGCAAAGCTACTGAGAAAAGAACTCAGATAGCGCCAGGTGCTCAAAATGGCATTGGCTATAAAGCCATCGGGAAACAACTCGCTCATGAGTATAAACAAGAGCAAGAACGATGGATGAAAGCCAGGATTGCGCATAGTGATCATTAGAAGTGGAAGAAAGAACAGATTACGACCACTCTGAATGCCAGGGCTAGAAGAAGTCGGGCAAGGAAAGCTAAGTTTGCTGAAAAGCAGACTCAGCAATTTGACAGTTATCTGAAAGCACCACAAGGAGGACCAAGGAACACACCAAGAAGGAAAATAGCTTTAAATGATAATGACACTAATCATTTAATTCCTCCTTATGTTCCAACAAGACAAAAGAATATCCCAAGGAAGTTCATCCAGAAATGGATTCCTACAGGGAGATTCTTTAGTCCAGAAGGTTCCATTATTGGAATGAGAGCCTAACTCCATGTTTCCTGTCTTGTGCAGAACAATCTGAGGAAGAACACGAAGTGGCATTTTGATAGTGGATGTGGGAAGCACATGACAAGAGACAAAGGAAATCTGATTAACTACAGAAAATGCGATTAAGGACCAATTATTAGGTTTGCTGGAGGAGATGAAAATCTAACCATAGGTTTTGGCAATCTGAAGTTTGGAGCTCTTTCAATCTCTGAAGTACTACATGTAAAGGGATTGAAATATAATATCCTAAGCATGAGTCAATTGGTAGACAAAGGGTACACTGTCAAGATCAAGTCAAAACTATGCAAAGTAATTGACAATGAGTCAAAGCAGAAAGTCTTGGTTGCTAGGCGAAAATGAAATCTTTATGTTGTTGACTGGGCATCTGCCACAACTGAAGAATGTCTCATGGCCAGTCAATCTAGCCACACTGAAGAAAACTGGCTATGGCATAAAAGAATGAGTCACTTGAACTTCAAAACTCTGAACAAGCTAGCCAAGAAAGAATTGGTGGTTGGTTTACCCAAAATGGTATATAGAAAAGATGGTATATGCTCAGCTTGCCAAATGGGAAAACAATCCAAAACATCTTTCAAGACTAAAACTCGACACTCCAGTGAAAGGCCACTGCCAATGTTACATATGGAACTTTTTGAATCCTCTGTAACTAGCTATGCAGGAAAGAAGTATGGTCTGATTGTTGTTGATGATTACTCAAGATTCACTTGGGTTGTATTTGTCAAACAAAAATCTGATGCAAGGGTTTAGATACCCAACTTGCTGAATAAGCTTGAAGTCATGAAAAATGACAAGGTATCTGTAATCAGAACTGACCATGTTACTGAGTTTGTGAACCAGTACATAAAAAAGTTTTGTACTTGCAAAGGTATACAACATCAACTATCTTCCGTAACGACACCACAACAAAATGGTGTTGCTGAAAGGAAGAATAGAACCCTAAAAGAAGCAGCAAGAACAATGCATACTGACACTGAAATAAGAGAAATCTATTGGGTTGAAGCTGTTAACACAGCCTGCTACACTCAAAATAGATGTTTGATTAACAAACACCATGACAAAACTCCTTATGAACTTTTGATTGGTAGACCCCCTAGTATCAAACATTTAAGGGTGTTTGGTTTCAGATGTTTTGTTCTTAACAATGGAAAAGAATACTTGAGAACATTTAAACCGAAAGCACATGAAGGAGTATTTCAAGGTTATTCTCTGAATAGCAAAGCCTACGGAATCTAAAACAAAAGAACGCAAAAGATTGAAGAATCTGTTCATGTTCTCTTCTACGAAGGGAACAAGAAAGTACTCTTGAATGAAGAACTCTCAGATAGGTTCAAAGAACTAATGATTAAAAATTCTGAAGAAGAATCCTCAAAAGAAAACTCTATCATTCACTTAGAGGATGAATCTGACGATGAAAGGCAACCATTGCTTAGTAACAACCAGATGACTCTAAGACATGATGAAGAATTTCCTATGAGACTTCCAGAAATGGAACATGTTACTGAGAACCTTTATCATGATGAGGTTTCTGAAATTGAGATTGCTGAAAATCAAATTGCAGATATCTCTAACACTGAAAAAGTGTAAGATATCCATGGCATTTCCCATGTGCCAGATATCTCAGATACTGCACAAGTATCCTATCAGGATCATATTGATTCACATTCAGATCAAAATGATATTGATCCTACTAGTTGAAAACCCATTATGAAATGGATAAGAAATCATCCTGCAAAGGATGTGATCGGTCCTTTAGACCAAGGAGTTAGAACTAGGAGAGCAACTGTTGACTCTCTTTATGGATGTTTCATCTCAAATATTGAACCTAAAACTATAGAAGAAGCATTAAAGGATCAAGATTGGATCTCTGCAATGCAAGAAGAGTTGGATCAATTTGAGAGAAACAAAGTCTGGAAACTGGTTCCATTTGTTGACGGAATATCTGTAATTGGAACCAAGTGGGTTTTCAGAAATAAAATGAATGAGTCTGGTGAAATAACCAAAAACAAAACAAGGTTGGTTGCCAAGGGATTCACCCATACAGAAGGACTAGATTTTGATGAGTCTTATGCTCCAGTAGCAAGATTGGACGTAATTAGACTATTTCTAGCCTTTGCAGCTCATAATGACTTTAAAGTTTATCAGATGGATGTTAAAAGTGCATTCCTAAACGGTGAACTTATTGAAGAACTCTATGTTGAACAACTACCAGGCATTGAGATTTCCACAGAAAGTAGAATGGTTTATAAGCTTCAGAAAGCTCTGTATGGACTGAAACAGGCTCCGAGAGCATGGTATGATACTTTAGCCAAATATTTGCTGGAAAGTGGCTTCAAGAAAGGAGATGTTGGTAAAACACTCTTTACTTTGAACAATAAAGGGAAACTACTTCTAGTTCAAGTATATGTTGATGACATTATATTTGAATCTGAAGACAAGCAACTTTGTGAAGACTTTGCTGAGCTCATGAAAAGTAAATTTGAGATGAGCATGATGGGAGAATTAAACTACTTCCTAGGATTGCAAGTCAGGAACTTAATGATGGAATATTCATTGGTCAAAAAAAGTATGCAAAGGATATGCTCAATAAGTTTAATCTAAAGCCTTCTAAAAAGAAAGCTAAGATACCTATGAGCATTGAAACCAAAATGACCTATACTGAAACTGACAAGAGTGTTGAAGAACACAAGTATAGGAAATTGATTGGGTCTCTACTGTACCTCACTGCAAGTAGACCTGATATTCAATATGCGGTTGGAGTGTGTGCTAGATTTCAGACAAATCTAATGCAATCACACTACAACATTGCTATGAAAATATTAAGGTATGTAAAGGGTACTGTAGAAGTTGGATTGTGGTATCCAAAAGATAGTGGATTGAGTTTAGTTGGATATTCTGATGCTGACTATGCTCGATCATTGCTTGATAGAAAAAGCACCTCAGGAACTTGTCAATTTCTTGGTGCCAGATTAATATCATAGTTCAGCAAGAAACAAAACTCAATTGCCACATCTACCACAGAGGCTGAATATATTGCTGCTGGGTGTTGTGCTTCACAGATATTATGGATACAACAACAACTCAGAGATTATGAGATCAATGAAGAGAAAACACCGATTTTCTGTGATAACACAAGTTCTATTGCCATAACTCAGAATCCTAAATTTCATGGAAGAACAAAGCACATTGATGTTAGACACCACTTCATTAGAGACCATGTTGAAAAAGGCAATATAGAGATACTCATGATTTGTACTGAAGACAAACTTGCAGATATCTTTACAAAGCCTTTGCAAGAAAGCAGGTTCTTAACCTTGAGACATAGTCTTGGGTTAATGGAGCTACCAAAGGAACTGAAAAGTTCTAATCTCTGAGACAGGAACTCAGTATGACTCAGAAAGGAAAAAGAAGAGATAAGATATCTGGAACAGGAATCCAGAATATCAAAGACAAAAGGTGAAACACATAGCAAAAATATATCTGAGACGGGTACTCAGATATCAAAGGTTAAAGGGTAAAATGGCTATTGGAAGATTTTTGAGACAGGTCCTCAGATATGTAGATCACTTAGTGAGGGGGAACGCAAAAGAGAAATGTCGTACAACTATATTCAGTCAACTACATCTCCGGTGTTTTGTATCTTTCCATTTCTATGTTAAGTTACACACAGTCTCTGAACTGACTACATAAGTCCACAGACTGTCCCCTAGTCATAGAATAGAGAAGTGATTTAGAAAGACTTACGCCAAATTTTATTAATTGGGCACAATTAAAATTACTGATTGTGATCATTGCTAAAGAAGCAATTGTGACCCTTGATGAAATGGGGATTTGATCTTAACAGTCGAGATAAATTCTCAATAAAATAGTGGACCGTAAAAACACAGACGTGGCCCACTAAGCATTTAATGCAAAATGAATTTTACCCACGCCTATCTGCATTGGCACAGATATATATGTACAAAATCAATTTGTATGTATATGTCTGTTGAGAGTAAGATGCTATATATATAGGATTTTGGCAAAATAAATCACTTTCGCTTAATCCAACATTCATACTGACACAGAAATAACAAAAACCCTTCAAAGTTTTCTGCAAATCTCTATTCTTCGCTTAGTTATTCTGCAAAGAATCACTAAACTCTCACCTTAATCTCTTTTCGATTTTAAAAAACTTTTACTATTTAAAGAGATGGCTCCAAAACGTGCTTCTACCCAGAAATCCCAAGCTACTACCTCTGGTACTGCTGAAAAGCAAGCACCAGTATTGGTTATAACAAACAAACGGTTGACTGGAGAGTTCAATCCTGATCATTGGACTTCAAATCACAGGATGATTTGGGGTGGTGCCATGATTGAGGAATACCTTGTAGCTTCAATAGAATACCAGGCTGACAGAAAGTTGGTACTTGATATGCTTGAAAAGGCACAAATCAAGGGCTTTCTATATGCTCTTCCCAGTGGAGTCTCTTCACTGGATGTCCTGGAGTTTTACAACAACTCCACGATTATTTCCAAAGTCTCTGAAGCCACTGAGACAGTGTCTACCAAGACTAAAGTCCAAGGACAGGAAATCCTGTTGGACGAAACAGCTTTCTGTGAGCTGTTTGAACTTCAAAATCTTGGAAAGGATTTTGAAATTGTCAAAATGCTCTACAGTGATGTGTGTGATCTTGGAAAGCCAGACACACCCACCGACTTCAAACTTGCTGACATCAGAACCAGACATCTGTTGGTTCACTGGGATGTGTTGGCATGTATCCTTCACAGATGCTTTGATGGTCTACAAGGAGGAGCCGAACAGATAAGCCAAGAACGCTGGATGATGATGTTCTTGTTGAATCATCGAAATAAAAGGCTGGAAAACCCTTTTAATTGGGGGAAGTACGCCTTCATGACATTTGTGAAGAAGATACAAAGCTTTGAGCCTAAAAACGTTAAGGGCCTTGCTAAGCCAAAAGCCACAGTAAGCTATGGACTGAAGATATGCTACTTACTGGAGTACCTTGGCATTGAGCTCAGAGAGACGGCAGACATTGCCAATAGAAACCTACTCTACAAATATGAGTATACAAACATGATGAAAAAGGTTACTGCATCTTAGAAAGGTTCCAAGAAACGAAAGACTGATGAGGTATCTGAGGGTTCCGTTGCGACCAAAAAGCCCAGAACTTCACGAAAGAAGTCTGCTGGCAAATCAGCAGACATACCCATTGTGGATGTCGACTCTCAGATATCTGCCGCCACTGTTGATGAACTCATCAATGCTGCTAAGACCACAACAGATGAACTCATCAATGCTGCAGAGTGCCTTGCTGATGAACTTATCAATGCTGATAAAAGTAGTGAGAAACTTCAAACACTCTCTGCAGAAGCAGTAGGGATTCTTGATAATTTAGTCCCAGATTTTGTTGAGGAATCTGAAGATGAGGGGGAAGAAATAATCCCCAAGGTTGCTAAAAGAACAACTAGTTCAAAGGTTGCTGAAGAAGCAAATCTGTCCAAGTTCATTGGACAAAACACACCATCAGAGCAAGTAACACTTAAGCATATTGAAGATGCTCTGATGAGTGGCAACTTAGTGTTGGAGGATACTGCCATTGCCTCAACACTTAAAAGTCTGTCTCAAGCAGATCTGGATAGGCCCCATACAACATCACCTTCTTCATCCAGATCAGAATCACCACACCAACCACAACAACCAATAGTGGATGCTGTTCAGATGATACTTGAGTTACAGCATGAGATACCAACATCTTTCCTTGCTGAAGAAAATCCTGTAAAAGAACAGGTTCCCCAACTCAATGAGAGGGATCAAACTGAGGCATCTACTCAAAATGATCAACCAGGGGAGGCAACTGAGTTGCACACTCAGGAAAGGTCTGAAGTACCTGAAACTTCAAACAAAGAAGCTGAAATGGAACAACAAGACCAAAGCATAGATGGGTCACAAGTTCCAGAGACCAATCAACCTGACACTGCTCAGGCTGAATTAGAAACACAACATCAAGAGGAAGCTGCAATGTTTGCCTCAAAATCTGAGAAGGAGGCTTCCATAACCTCACCACTTAAGGAACAGTAGCCTGTCTCACAGGTAGTAGAAAGTTCCTTAAGATATAACATCTCAGATATGTGCTTTATACACTTGACTAATACTAAAGTGTTTGTTTCTAATAGGCTCGAACTGAGAAGAAAAATGGAGAGACTGAAAAGCCTATGTCTTCAGAGAAGAATCCAGAGACTTCCAAGGTCTATGAGAAACAAGTATCTGAACCTTCCATTGAGAAGGTATATATTTCAGATACCTATAATCTTCAAAGACAAATCTCTGATCATTTTTCTCAAACTAACACTTTCTACTTACAAGTTCAAAAAGAAGTAGAAGTTGCTGGGGAATTGCCCACTCAATCCCCGCAACCAATGGAAATTGATGAGGCATCAAAGATTTCATCACAAGAAAAATATCCAGAGACTGCATGTTAGGAATATCTGTCTAGATTTTTTTGATCAGCAACCTAATGACTTATCTTAGCTCAGAAAGGTGGTTAGTACTCTTGGTTCACTTGAATACTGTAAAAGAGGAAACTCACTAAGTATGATAGTCTAGCAAATCTTATATAGGATGTTAGGTCTCGAAATGTCATTTTTATTTTCTAAAGAAGACCAAGAAGAAGGCGTCCAGCAGGAAAAGTTCAACGGATTTGAAGATGTGAAGACTGCACAAGATTGCTGAAGACAAGGGTTTTTAGATACCTATGACCAGATATCTTGAAGACACAAGCGTTTTTTTAAACAGTGTTGCAAAAGATATTTGAGAAATAAAAGGTTTCTGAAATGAGAAAAGTGCCCACAGATATCTACACTCAGATACCTTGGACATAAATTATGTTTCAGAAAAGAAATATATTATACAAGTTGCTTCAACAAATGGTATCTGGAGTTGTGATAATCTCTGGAAAAGGACGTGCAAAGCTCCAGAAAGCGTGCATAGTACCATTGGCACTACAGGACAAAGTATAGTACAGTGTATTAAATGCGCGGACATAAATGTCTGAACAAAAACGGTAGCTTCTGAAAAAGAAGACAAACCTGCTACAGTACTATACTTAGATATCAATAGTTTGAAATTGAGTTAAGCCTAACGGATACTATTCAAACGACACTCAAATTCATCTATAAATATCAACACTTAGACTACTTGACAACACACCTTAGAACAACTTAGAATACCTTAGAACACACAAGCTCTCTCAAGCAAACTACTTACCTTCAAGCTTTCCGTTGCGACCAAAGCTCTTCATTCTAAGTAGCACTAAAGTTCTAAGTGTCCTGATCCTTAACAAGCATTGTTATTTGTGAAAGAGTTGACCAAAGATTTCATATCTGAGTTTCATTCTCTTGAACACTTATCATAGACTTGGGTCAGTAAAGAACAAGATACCATACATGGCAAAGTGTATTAAGTATACTTGATTCATAGAGCTATCTGAATAATTGAATAAGTTATTAAAGAAGCTCACCTGACAATCTACCTAAACCAACACCTTAATCGGCGTGGAGTACAGGAAGTACTTAGTTTGGGAAACTAAGGAATAACTCCAAGGTTACTGAGCACAGGAAGTACTTAGTTTGGGAAGCTAAGGAATAGCTCAAAAATGTTTCTGAGTACAGGAAGTACTTGGCTGTGAAAGCCGGGGAATAACTCAGGGGGAACACTTGGTTGGGAACCTAGTGTATTTAGGAATCGAGAGAAGATACTTGTAAGGTCACCTCAATTATCTGTCTTAGTGGATTCTAGGTCTGAGAAAGGCCGAAGTGGATTAGTTGAAGGATTACGCCACCTTCAGATACCACTATAAAAAGACTTGTGTTATTTACTTTCTGCAGTTTATTACTTGCTTTATTTATCTTGCAAAGTAGTTACACTTATCTTGTCGAAACGCAGCACTTATCACGTAAAAGTCTTCCGCTTCGAATTAAGTATCAGATATCTTCACAGATATCTGAGAAACTATGTTTATCGACAAAAGTTTTAAAAGACTATTCACCCCCCCCCCCCCAGTCTTTTACTTTGCCGTTATCTGGACCAACAAGTCGTATCAGAGCAGGAGGTTCCCAAGCCTTCGGCACTGAACCTAGATCCCAGATAAGTGCCCACTAACTGCTTTTCATCTACACTTGATTTGTTTGTTTAGTGTGTTTACTGCAGGATGTCTTGAAGTGACGCCCCAATTCTCAAGCCAGAGAATTATGAAAAATGGAAGAACAACATGATGCTCCACCTAGAAGCCATCAGTGATGAAATGATCGAAGTCATTCAACAACTCAAGCAAGTCATAGAGGTTTCTAATGGTAGAGACAGAGAACAAAGCGATGGGTCTTCACAGACAGATGTGTCAACCAGTGGGAGATCTACCAGTCAAGTTATTTACGAACCAAAGCCCAGAGAGCTCTGGACATCGGAAGATTCCAAGAGAAATAGACTGGATGGCTAGGCTCGTAATATCATCATACGTTTTACTCCAGAGCACGTACAGTGTAAACTGTGGGGTGCAAAAACAGCGAAAGTGGCCTGGCAACTGATTGAAGAAATCTGTGCTGGCACTGAGAAAACAAAGGAAAATAAGTTCGAAGTTTTGAAGCTCAAATTCCAAAACTTTAAACAAGGTCCCACCGAGACTCTTCAAGAACTAGATTTCCGGTTTACAACACTTATAAGTGACATGGCTGCACTTGGTGACAGTAATAGATATACCCAGTCAGAAAAGATTAAGATTATTGTGAGAAGTCTAAATCATAACTGGGATCACACAAAGTTTTCTCTCACCTTGCCACTGTTGACTATGAGACAACTCAAAGAGATCAAACAACTGAGAAGTTGCAGAATGTTGCTCTAGTTGCTCAAGGAACTTCTGAAAAGAAGAAAGGCAAGGAGGTGACTGAGGATGCTCTTGCTGTAAAGCAAATGGTAAAATATGTCAGTCGAGAAATTGAGAGAAGAAAAGCCAAAGAGAAGTTGAAAAAGCATCTAGGCTCAAACTATCACCAGTACAAAAATATGCAAAGCTCGCTGAACAAGCCGGCTAAGAAAACATCAAGTGCTGAGGAAGCAGAAATCGGAAACGATATTTGTTTCTATTGTCAGAAACCTGGTCATTTCAAGAAGGATTGCCCTGTCTTCAACAAACTAAAGACAGGTGACAAGAAAGATAGAAGAATCTTCAAAAGAAGTCAGAGAGCTATGCTCACTGAAGAAAGGAAAAAGATTCAAATCTAACTGGATGCTCTAGATATTGAGTCTGAGTTTGAGGATGAGGATTCAGATGATTCCACACTGCCTTCCCCAGAAATGTACGGTGTTTCTCATGAAGTAATTGACTTTGGTCAAAAGAAGAAAGAAGTGTGTGGAATGGCTGAAGAAATCTTTCCAGATATCTCCAACATTGAACCTTTTCTAATGGCTGATGAGGTAATACATACTTCCTGTTATACTTATGAAAGTGATGAAGAAGGAATCAAAGATCTGGAAAATCTCAGAAAAGAACTTGATCTCTACGAAAGAGAATTTCTAATGGTCCGAGCAAGAGCCAAAATTCTTGAAGAAGAAAAGAATTCTCTTGTAAAGGAAAATTCTCAAATAATCAAGATATCTGAGAAAAAGGATGCTGAAAATGCATTTCTCAAGGCTCAGATATCTGAGACCGAAAAGTCACATAAAGAAGCAATGGCCAATCTTCAAAAAAATGTGAAGATCTTCTTTATGAGAATAAGGAACTCAAAAAGAAAGAACTATCTTTTCAATCTTATGCCAAAGCTAGTGACACTCTTACTGAAGTACAATCTTATTTAAGAGATCCTTCAGAAAAGAGAGGACTTGGGCTGGACACACACACAGACAGTTCCACAACTCTGAATAAGAGTGATGAAGGACCAACATTTGTCAGTACTCAGCAAGGTGATTCCCAAACAATCTATAGTATCGGTTAGAAAGCTAAGGTTGTTGACAAAGGAAAGGCAGTTGCGACTAAGCCTTTGTGGGAAAAACAAGTCCAAAGGAAAACTGTTGGGAATGTCTCTGAAAAGAAACATAACACTGAAAAGTGTAATCACCCACAGTGCTATGTCTCTCAAAAAGGAAAAATTGCAGGAGCTGACAAATTCTCCTATGTCACATTTTTTGAATAGAAAATAGATAATCCAGAGACTAGCAAAGCTGCTGAGAAAAGATATCAGATAACACCAGGTGCTCGGAATGGTATTGGCTATAAAGCCATCGGGAAACAACTTGCTCGTGAGTACCAACAAGAGCAAGAACGATGGTTAAAGGCCAGAATTGCTCATAGCAATTATCAGAAGTGGAAGATGAATCAAGCCACTGAAAATCTAAATGCCAGGGCTAGAAGAAATCTGGCTAGGAAAGCTAAGTTTGCTGAGAAGCAGATTCAGAAACCTGACAGGTACCTGAAAGCACCAAATGGAGCACCAAGGAACACACCAAGGAAGAAAATAGTTCTTAATGACAATGATACTAATCATTTTACTAGAATTCCTCCTTATGTTCCTATTAGACAAAAGAATGTTCCTAAGAAATTCATTCAAAAATGGATTTCTACAGGAAGATTTTTTAGTCCAGATGGTTCCATTGTTGGTATGAGAACCTAATCTCCTGTTTTCTGTTTTGTGCAGAACACTCTAAATACTAATTCAAAGTGGTATTTTGATAGTGGATGTGGGAAGCACATGACAGGAGACAAAGCAAATCTGATTGACTACAGAAAGTGCAATGATGGACCAATTATCAGGTTTGCTGGAGGAGATGAAAATCTAACCATAGGTTTTGGCAATTTGAAGTTTGGAGCCCGTACAATCTCTGAAGTACTTCATGTAAAGGGATTGAAATATAATCTCCTAAGCATGAGTCAATTAGTAGACAACGGGTACACTGTCAAGATCAAGTCAAAACTATGTAAAGTGATTGACAATGAGTCAAAGCAGACAGTCTTGGTTGCAAGGCGTAAAGGAAATTTTTATGTTGCTGATTGGGCATCCGTCACAACCGAAGAATGTCTCATGGTGAGTCAATGTGGCCACAATGAAGAAAATTAGCTATGGCATAAAAGAATGAGTCACTTGAATTTCAAAACTCTGAATAAGCTAGCCAAGAAAGAGTTGGTGGTTGGTTTACCCAAAATGGCATATAGTAAAGAAGGTGTATGCTCAGCTTGCCAAATGGGAAAACAATCCAAAACATCTTTCAAGTCTAAAACTAGACATTCCAGTGAAAGGCCACTGCAAATGTTACATGTGGATCTTTTTGAAACCTCAGTAACTAGTTATGCAGGAAAGAAGTATGGTCTGGTTGTTGTTGATGATTACTCAAGATTCACTTGGGTTGTCTTTCTCAAACACAAATCTGATGCAAGGGTTGGGATACCTAACTTGCTGAATAAGCTCGAAGTCATGAAAAATGACAAGGTATCTGTAATCAGAACAGACCATTTCTTATGATCTTTTCAATTTATTTTAATTAAGTGCAAAAAGTAAAATCAACAAAATCACAAGGTGTGATCTTTGCTGACAAGTTATCTTTTTATAGAATGATATCTGTGAGTAGGTTCATCAGATATGTTACAAAGAAAGTTTACAGATAACTTTTTCAATGATAAAACAGTAAAGTACATTCAGCAAGATACAAAAACACATAGTTAACTTAGGATAACAGGAGTAACCAAGCATGCTGAAATCCACAAACTTCCTTGTAGGTTTTGGTGGGATTCTTCTTAGCAAATTGTTTGACCCACAGATACTTTCCCCATTTCTAGGCACGCTCAATTCTGATATCTGATAGCTTGAAGTATTCATATATGATCTTCAGATATCTGATGTCACCCTTGTATTGATCTTCAGTCATGTAGAAAGACTCATAGGGTTCCACAACAAGTCTTGCTCTTGTGCATGTTCCAGTGATGTTGGAAATTTTGTGCACATCATCTGACTTTCCATAAGGACAATCATCAGAGAGGGCCTTTTTTCACGGCTTCTATTCTCTTTATTACTTCAAAATCCAACCAGGCTTTGATGTGGTTGGTATTAATCAAGACTGGCTTGTCTTTTCTCCATGCCATGAGCTGTTTATGGATTGGTTCTGGAAATTTTTCATTTACCAGTAAGTGCTTGAGTTCCAGAATCCAGTAGCCATTCTTCTAATTAATGCATCTGTAGACGGAGGAGTCATTGTTGGTCTTCACATACTCATTCTTGGCTTCTTCAGGCCTGAGTGGTAGTTGAAGTTTGCTTTGTTCAGCTCACAGCCTGTTCCTCCTTTGTCTTGAATTCTCCCTTGGGGGATTGCTTGAAGAACCACCCTGGATTGACTTGCTATTTCCAGAGGGTGTTTTAGCTGCCAAAGGCTTTGCAGCTATGGGCTCAGATAGGCTATCAACCTTTCTTCTTTTTCTGTGAAGAGGAGCTTCATCTTCATCCTCATCTTCATCATCATCTGCCTGATTTCTCTTGTTAGGTGATTTGCACCCTTCTTCATTGCCCTGGGATTTGATTTGGCCTTCTTCTTCACAAGACTCATCAACCCCTATCACTTGTCTTCTCCTTGGAGCCTTGGTACCCCTTGGACGTTTATGTGCCCTGGCCCTTGTTGTCATTCCTTTTTCAGGAATTTGCTGAGTGGTGGCCACTATCTGTAGAGCAGTCTGACTGGAGGAGGGCTCATTTATTCTGAGAGGTGGTTGTTCAAATTTTCTTTTGTTTCCTCTTCCTCTTCCTCTCTGAGCACCTTGAAATCCTTCCCGCTTAGTCATTGTTGACTGACTAAGAATCACAATGGATTCTGAAAGGGAGTCAAAGTTGCTTTGCAGATAGTATTAAGCAGCAACCAAATTTTCCAGATTGCCCTTGAGCTCCTGATTTTGTTTGATAAGACCTGTTTCCTTATCAGTGAGCTCTGCCAGTGGGCCTTCAATAGCATCTGCTTTTCCAGCAGCATAACTAGCCTCTTCAAAGGCTTTTGCAGCCAAGTTTTGGTCATCATCCCTAACCATGCCTAGGTCTTTCTGTGCAATGACCAGACTTGTTGTTCTCTGAGTGATGAGCTCAGTGAATGTCTTCATTTCTGTAGGGACTGATGCAATGGCGGCTTTATCTTGAGAAGACAACTCCTTTTTCAATTTAGCCAGTACTTGATATATGTTCAAGTATTCATTGGAGTACACATTTGGCAGCTTTCTGAAGATTTTAGGAGCAATCAACTTCCTTTTCAAATGAGAAACCGCTAAGTGTTCATTGCGGTGTTTTGCCAATGCCTTGTCTTCTTCATCATCTGAGTCATCAGCCCAGTGATCTTCATCCTCTTGAACTTCTTCTTCAAGGTTTCTGAAGGCGGCAACCATCTCAGATATGGGTTTCTTGCCTTTGGAGGATGGTTTCTTTGGTGAAGATGCAGCCTTAGAATCATGCTTTTCTTGAGATACTTGTTCAGCATGTAGCTCCTTAGCAATATAATCAACAGCGTCCAGGAGCCCTTTAATCTCATAGTAAGCTTGCGTTTCTTTGCACGTTTGTTCTTCAAGTTTATCTAGCTTGACTCTGGATTCAACTATCTTTTCTTCCAGTTGAAGATGTAGCTGTTGTTCTTCCTCCAACAGTTGTTTGAGTTGAGCAACTCTGGCTTGTGCATCCAATATTTTCTGGTGTTGTCCTCAGAGTGCTCAACTACTTGTTCAGTAGAGTCTTTTTGTTGGGGAGATGGATGGGTAGATTTCTAAGGAGATGGAGGAGGGGATTTTTGTGATGTCCTCTCAGTGTACTTTTCAGCAACTGAGGCATTGCTTCCTTGTGCAATCCCTGTTATCACTGGTGCAGGGGCATCATCCTCATCCTTTTTTATCATCCTTATCCTTTTGATGATCAGAAGGAGGTTCTTCAAAGTCATTCTCACCAGTCTCCTTCTCTTCTTCATCTTCAGAGACCAGATTGATCACTTCTGGAATAGTGACCATTTGCCCATTAACTTCCTCTTGCTCAGAGGGTATGAATTGTAGAGTCTGGGGCAAAGTAGGCTTGAATGCCATCTACATTCTGGTCGGACCATCTGCTTGGTTAAAAGCTTGAATAAGCTTTCTGGCCACTTCCTTGACGATTTCCTTATGCATTAATGTTCCAAAAGAGTATTGTTCAGTGGGGAACATAGCATGGACATAATTTTCCAAGTCAACGGCTCGTGCTCTCCTTATGGGGTGATCAGTCACCTTAATGATCTCAGATAGATCGGAGCATCGAAGCTTTTGCCATTTCTTGAAGCATTTTAGGTGCTTTGGCAAATTGTATTCTTTGAAGAAAGGAAGCAGGTCCCCTTTTGTTAGGAATATCTATTTAGATTTTGATCAGCAACCTAATGACTTATCTTAGCTCAGAAAGGTGATTAGTACTCTTAGTTCACTTGAACACTGTAAAAGAGGAAACTCACTAAGTATGATAGTCTTGCAAAATCTTGTATAGGATGTCAGGTCTCCAAATGTAATTTTTATTTTCTGAAGAAGACCAAGAAGAAGGCATCCGGCAGGAAAAGTTCAACAAATTTTGAAGACTTGAAGATTGCACAAGATTGCTGAAGACAAAAGTTTTTCAGATACCTATGACCAGATATCTTGAAGACACAAGCGTTTTTAAATAAACAGTGTTGCAAGAGATATCTGAGAATTGAAAGGTTTCCGAAACGAGGAAAGTGCCCACAGATATCAGCACTCAGATAACTGGGATAAAGATTATGTTTCCAGGAAATAATATATTCTTAACAAGTGATATCTGGAGCTATGATGATCTCTGGAAAAAAACGTGCAAAGCCTCAGAAAGCATGCATTGTTCCGTTGGCACTACAGGACAAAATATAGTACAGTGCATTAAATGCGCGGACAGAAATGTCTGAACAAAAATGGTAGCTTCTGAAAAAGAAGACAAACCTGCTACACTACTATACTCAGATATCAATAGTTTGAATTTGATTTAAGTCTAACGGATACTATTCAAACGACACTCAAATTCATCTATAAATATCAACACTTAGACTGCTTGAGAATACACTGAATACCTTAGAACACAGAACTTACACACAAGCTCTCTTAAGAAAACTACTTACCTTCAAGCTTTCTGTTGCGACCAAAGCTATTGATTCTAAGTAGCACAAAAGTTCTAAGTGTCCTGTTCCTTAACGAGCATTGTTATTTGTGAAAGAGTTGAACTAAGATTTTATATCTGAGTTTCATTCTCTTGAACACTATAAATAGACTTGGGTCAGTAAAGAACAAGATACCATACATTGAAAAGTGTATTAAGTATACTTGATTCATAGAGCTATCTGAATAACTGAACAAGTTATTAAAGAAGCTCACTTGACAAACTACCTTAACAAACACCTTAAACGGCGTGGAGTACAGGAAGTACTTAGTTTGGAAAACTAAGGAATAACTCCAAGGTTATTGAGCACAGGAAGTACTTAGTTTGGGAAACTAAGGAATAGCTCAAAAAGGTTTATGAGTACAGGGCTGTGAAAGCCGGGGAATAACTCAGGGGGAACACTTGGTTGGGAACCTAGTGTATTTAGGAATCCAGAGAAGATACTTGTAAGGTCACCTCAATTATCTGTCTTAGTGGATTCTAGGTCTGAGAAAGGCCGAAGTGGATAGTTGAAGGATTACGCCACCTTCAGATACCACAATAAAAAGACTTGTGTTATTTACTTTCTGCAGTTTATTACTTGTTCTACTTCTTGGAAAGTACTTACACTTATCTTGCTGAGCACTTGCACTTATCTCAGAAAAGTCTTCCGCTATCTGAAATTAAGTATCAGATATCTACACAGATATCTGAGAAACTGTGTTTATCGACAAAAGTTTTAAAATACTATTCACCCCCCCCCCCCTCTAGTCTTTTACTTTGCCGTTATCTGGACCAACAAGTGGTATCAGAGCAGGAGGTTCCCAAGCCTTGTGCACTGAACCTAGATCCCAGATAAGTGCCCACTAACTGCTTTTCACCTACACTTGATTCGTTTGTTTAGTGTGTTTGCTGCAGGATGTCTTTAAGTGACGCCCCAATTCTCAAGCTACAGAATTATGAAAAATGGAAGAACAACATGATGCTCCACCTAGAAGCCATCAGTGATGAAATGATCGAAGTAATAAAGAATGGCCCAATAGTCATTCAACAACTCAAGCAAGTCATAGAGGTTTCTAATGGTAGCGACAGAGAACAAAGCGATGGGTCTTCACAGACAGATGCGTCAACCAGTGGGAGACCTTCCAGCTAAGTTAGTTACGAACCAAAGCCCAGAGAGCTTTGGACATCGGAAGATGCCAAGAGAAATCGACTGGATGGTCAGGCTCGTACAGTGTAAACTGTGGGGTGCAAAAACGGCGAAAGTGGCCTGGCAACTGATTGAAGAAATCTGTGCCGGGACTGAGAAAACAAAGGAAAATAAGTTCGAAGTTTTGAAGCTCAAATTCCAAAACTTTAAACAAGGTCCCACAGAGACTCTTGAAGAACTAGATTTCCGGTTTACAACACTTATGAGTGACATGGCTGCACTTGGTGAGAGTAATAGATATACCCAATCAGAAAAGATTAAGACCATTGTGAGAAGTCTAAATCATAACTGGGAACACACAAAGTTTTTCTACTTTAACCAAGGAATGCCAGATATCACTCATGGGGAACTTTTCTCTCACCTTGCCACTGTTGACTATGAGACAACTCAAAGAGAACAAACAACTTAGAAGTTGCAGAATGTTGCTCTAGTTGCTCAAGGAACTTCTGAAAAGAAGAAAGGCAAGGAGGTGACTGAGGATGCTCTTTCTGTAAAGCAAATGGGAAAATTTGTCAGTCGAGAAATTGAGAGAAGAAAAGCCAAAGAGAAGCTGAAAAAGCATCATGCCCAAACTACCACCAGTACAAAAATATGCAAAGCTCGCTGAACAAGTCGGCTCAGAAAGCATCAAGTACTGAGAAAGCAGAAATCGGAAACGATATCTGTTTCTATTGTCAGAAACCTGGTCATTTCAAGAAGGATTGCCCTGCCTTCAACAAACTAAAGACAGGTGACAAGAAAGACAGAAAAATCTTCAAAAGAAGTCAGAGAGCTATGCTCACTGAAGAAAGGAAAAAGATTCAAATCCAACTGGATGCTCTAGATTTTGAATCTGATTCTGAGGATGAGGATTCAGATGATTCCACACTGCCTTCCCCAGAAATGTGCGGTGTCTCTCATGAAGTAATTGACTTTGGTCAAAAGATATAAGAAGTTTGTGGAATGGCTGAAGAAATCTTTCCAGATATTTCCAACATTGAACCTTGTCTAATGGCTGATGAGGTAACGCATACTTCATGTTATACTTATGAAAGTGATGAAGAAGTAATCAAATAACTGGAAAATCTCATAAAAGAACTTGATCTTTACAAAAGAAAATTTCTGATGTTCCGAGCTAGAGCCGAAAACTTTGAAGAAGAAAAGAATTTTCTTGCAAAGGAAAATTCTCAATTAATCAAGATATCTGAGAAAAAGGATGCTGAAAATGTATTTCTCAAGGCTCAGATATCTGAGACCGAAAAGTCACATAAAGAAGCAATGGCCAATCTTCAAAAGAAATGTGAAGATCTTCTTTCTGAAAATAAGGAACTCAAAAAGAAAGAACTATCTTTTCAATCTTATGCCAAAGCTAGTTGCGACCAAGCCTTTGTGGGAAAAACAAGTCTAAAGGAAAACTGTGGGAAATGTCTCTGAAAAGAAACATAACACTGACAAGTGAAATTACCCACAGTGCTATGTCTCTCAAAAATGAAAAATAGCATGAGCTGACAAATTTTCCTATGTCACGTTTTATGGAAAGAAAATTGATCATCCAGAGACTAGCAGAGCTGCCGAGAACATATCTCAGACAACATCAGGTGCTCGGAATGGTATTGGCTATAAAGCCATCGGGAAACAACTTGCTCGTGAATACAAACAAGAGCAAGAACAATGGTTAAAAGCTAGAATTGCTCACAGCAATTATCAAAAGTGGATGATGAATCAAGCCACTGAAAATTTGAATGCTAGGGCTAGAAGAAATCTGGCTAGGAAAGCTAAGTTTGCTGAGAAGCAGACTCAGAAACCTGACAGGTGTCTGAAAGCACAAACTGGAGCCCCAAGGAACACACCAAGGAAGAAAATAGTTCTTAATGACAATGATACTAATCATTTAACAAGAATTCCTCCTTATGTTCCTATTAGACAAAAGAATGGTCCTAAGAAATTCATTCAAAAATGGATTCCTACTGGAAGATTCTTTAGTCCAAATGGTTCCATTGTTGGTATGAGAACCTAATCTCCTGTTTCCTAGTTTGTGCAGAACACTCTAAAGACTAATTCGAAGTGGCATTTTGATAGTGGATGTGGGAAGCACATGACAGGAGACAAAGCAAATCTGATTGATTATAAAAAGTGTAATGATGGAAATTATCAGGTTTGCTGGAGGAGATGAAAATCCAAACATAGGTTTTGGCAATTTGAAGTTTGGAGCCCTTACAATCTCTGAAGTACTTCATGTAAAGGGATTGAAATATAATCTCCTAAGCATGAGTCAACTAGTAGACAAAGGGTACACTGTCAAGATCAAGTCAAAACTATGTAAAGTGATTGACAATGAGTCAAAGCGCATGGGGCCTAAGAACAATGCTTGATGACACTGAAATAAGTGAAATCTATTTGGTTGAAGCTGTAAACACAGCATGCTACACTCAAAACAGATGTCTGATTAACAAACACCATGACAAAACTCCTTACGAGCTTTTCATTAGTAGACCCCCAAGTGTCAAACATCTAAGAGTGTTTGGTTGCAGATGTTTCGTTCTTAACAATGGAAAAGAATACATGAGAACATTTCAACCAAAGGCAGATGTGATCTTTTGCGTTCTTTTGTTGTAGATTCTGTAGGCTTTGCTATTCAGAGAATAACCAAGAAATAATCCTTCATCTGCTTTTGGTAGAAATGTTCTCATGTATTCTTTTCCATTGTTAAGAACAAAACATCTGCAACCAAGCACCCTTATATGTTTGATACTTGGGGGTCTACCAATCAAAAGTTCATAAGGAGTTTTGTCAAGGTGTTTGTTAATCAAACGTCTATTTTAGTGTAGCAGGCTGTGTTAACAGCTTCAACCCAATAGATTTCACTTATTTCAGTATCATTAAGCATTGTTCATGCTGCTTCTTTTACGGTCCTATTCTTCCTTTCAGCAACACCATTTTGTTGTGGTGTCCTTACGGAAGATAGTTGATGTTGTATACCTTTGCAGGTACAAAACTCTTTTATGTACTGGTTCACAAACTGAGTACCATGGTCTGTCCTGATTACAGATACCTTGTCATTTTTCATGACTTCAAGCTTATTCAGCAAGTTGGGTATTTCAACCCTTGCATCAGATTTTTGTTTGAGAAATATAACCCAAGTGAATCTTGAGTAATCATCAACAAAAACCAGACCATACTTCTTTCCTGCATAGCTAGTTATAGAGGATTCAAAGAGATCCATATGTAACATTTGCAGTGGCCTTTCACTGGAGTGTCTAGTTTTAGACTGGAAAAAATGTTTTGGATTGTTTTCCCATTTGGCAAGTTGAGCATATACCATCTTTTCTATATACCATTTTGGGTAAACCAACCACCAATTCTTTCTTGGCTAGCTTGTTCAGAGTTTAAGTGACTCATTCTTTTATGCCATAGCCAGTTTTCTTCAGTGTGGCCATATTGACTCACCATGAGACATTCTTCAGTTGTGGCAGATGCCAAGTCAGCAACATAAAGATTTCCTTTTCGCCTAGCAACCAAGACTGTCTGCTTTGACTCATTGTCAATTACTTTGCATAGTTTTGACTTGATCTTGATAGTGTACCCTGTTAGGAATATCTGTTTAGATTTTGATCCGCAATCTAATGACTTTTCTTAGCTCAGAAAGGTGGTTAGTACTCTTGGTTCACTTGAACACTGTAAAAGAGGAAAATTACTAAGTATGATAGTCTAGAAAATCTTGTATAGGATGTTAGGTCTCTGAATATAATTTTTTATTTCCTTAAAGAAGATCAAGAAGAATGCATCCAGCAGGAGAAGTTCGTTTTTAAAATGAAGTTTTGAAGACTGCACGAGATTGCTGAAGACAAAGGTTATCAGATACCTATGTCCAGATATCTTTGACAAACAAGTGTTTCTCAGTGAACCAGCTTTACAAAAGATATCTGAGAACGCAAGGTTTCTGGACGAGGAAAAGTGCCCACAAACATCTACACTCAGATACCTTGGATAAAACTATGTTTCTGGGAAACAATGTTTCAACAGGTATCTGGAGATGAGAAGGTCTCTAGAAAGGGACATGCAATGCTTCAGAAAGCGTTCATAGTTTCGTTGACACTACAGGACAAAAATAGTACAATGCAATAAATGCGCAGACAGAGACATCTGAACAAAAGAGGAAATGTCTGAAAAGAGACAACGTCTTCTGCAGTACTATTTTCAGATATCAATAATTTGAATTTCATTAAGCCTAACGGATACTATTCAAATGGCATGATTTTCAACTATAAATATCATCACTTAGAATGCTTGAAATACACACAGAACTTACACACCAAGAACATACATCTACGAACTTGTTCATTCAAGCATACAAGCCTGCAATCTACTTATTCTTCAGCTTACAGTTGCGACTAAGCTCTTGAATTCTAAGTAGCACGAAAGTTCTAAGTGTCCTGATCCTTAACAAGCATTGCTATCTATGAAGGAGTTGAATCAAAAGATCAAGAATCTAAGATTCATTCTCTAGAACATTTATCATAGACTTGGGTCAATAAAGAACATATCACCACACATTGTGAAGTGTGTTAAGTGACTCTTGTTCAAGAAGGTAGTAATACATAACTGTTGAAGTTATTAATCTATCAAATACTAACAAACTACCTTAACCAACACCTTAAACGGCGTGGAGTTCAGGAAGTACTTAGTTTGGGAAACAAAGGAATAACTCCAAGGTTATTGAGTATAGGAAGTACTTAGTCTGGGAAACTAAGGAATAGCTCAAAGGTTTCTGAGTATAGGAAGTTCTTGGCTGAGAAAGCCTGGGAATAACTCAGGGGGGACACTTGGTTGGGAACCTAGAGTATTTAGGAATCAAGAGAAGATATTTGTAAGGTGAACTCATTTATCTGTCTTAGTGGATTCTAGGTCTGAGAAAGGCCGAAGTGGATTAGTTGAAGGATTACGCCACCTTCAGATACCACTATAAAGATCAGTGTTATTTACTTTCTGCAATTTATTACTTGCTTTATTTACCTTGCTGAGTATTTACACATATCTTGCTGAGCATGTGGACTTATCACAGAAAAGTCTTCCGCTCTCTGAAATTAAGTATCAGATATCTTCACAAATATCTGAGAAATTGTGTTTATCGACAAAAGTTGTAAAAGACTATTCATCCCCGCCCCCCTCTAGTCTTTTCCCTTTGTCGTTATCTAGACCAACAAGTGGTATCAGAGCAGAAGGTTCCCAAGCCTTCTGCACTGAACCTAGATCCAAGATAAGTGCCAACTAACTGCTTTTCACCTACACTTGATTTATCTGTTTAGTGTGTTTCCTGCAGGATGTCTTTAAGTGACGCTCCAATTCTCAAGCCATAGAATTATGAGAAATTAAATAACAACAGGATGCTCCACCTAGAAGCCATGAGTGATGAAATGATCGAAGTAATAAAGAATGGCCCCATAGTCATTCAACAACTTAAGCAGGTCAAAGAGGTTTCTAATGGTACATACAGAGTTCCCACTAATGAAGAACCAAGTAGTGGTTCCTCACAAACAGGTGGTGCTTCAACCAGTGGAAGACCTACTGGTCAAGTTATTTACGAGCCAAAGCCCAGAGAGCCAAAGGAAAATAAGTTCGATGTTTTGAAGCTCAAATTCCAAAACTTTGAACAAGGTCCCACAGAAACTCTTGAAGAACTAGATTTCCGGTTCACAACTTTGATGAGTGAAATGGCTACACTTGGTGAAAGTGAGAGATACTCTAACTCTGAAAAGGTGAAGACTATCGTGAGAAGCTTGAATAAAACTGGGAACACACTCAGTATTTTTATTTCAAACAAGGAATGCCAAATATCACTCCGGTAGAACTCTTTTCCCACTTAGCTACTGTCAACTATGAAACTACTCAGAGAGAACAAACAATTGCTGAGAAAGTTCACAATGTTGCTTTAGTGACACAACGTACTTCTGAAAAAAAAGGATAGCAAGGAAATGACTGTGGAAGATGCTCTTGCTGTAAAGCAAATGAGAAAATATGTCAGTCGGGAGATTGAGAGAAGTAAAGCCAAAGAGAAGCTGAAAAAGCATCTAGGCTCAAATTATCACCAGTACAAAAATATGTAATTCCAAGCTCATTTAACAAGCTGGCCAAAGAAGCATCTAGTATTGAGGAAGTAGAAATCGGAAACGATATCTGGTTCTATTGTCAAAAACCTGGTTACTTTAAAAGAGATTGCCCTGTTTTCAATAAGCTAAAGACAGGTGACAAGAAAGACAGCTATGCTCACTGAAGAAAGGAAAAAGGTTCAAATCCAACTGGATGCTCTTGATATTGAGTCAGAATCTGAGGAAGAAGACCCAGATGATACAAATTAGCTTCTCCAGAATTATGTGGCATCACTCATGAATTAGTTGACTTTGGTCAAAAGAAAACGGAATTATGCGGGGTTGCTGAGGAGATCTATCCAGATTGCTCCAACATTGTGCCCTGCCTAATGGTAGACGAGAACACTCTGAGGAAGAACCCGAAGTGGCATTTTGATAGTGGATGTGGGAAGCACATGACAGGAGACAAAGCAAATCTGATTAACTACAGAAAATGCGATAATGGACCAATTATTAGATTTGCTGGAGGAGATGAAAATCCAACCATAGGATTTGGCAATCTGAAGTTTGGAGCCCTTACAATCTATGAAGTACTACTTGTAAAGGGATTGAAATATAATCTCCTAAGCATGAGTCAATTAGTAGACAAAGGGTACACTGTCAAGATCAAGTCAAAACTATGCAAAGTAATTGACAATGAGTCAAAGGCATACCTTGGTTGCTAGAAGGAAATCTTTATGTAGCTGACTGGGCATCTGCCACAACTGAAGAATGTCTCATGGTGAGTCAATCTGGCCACACTGAAGAAAACTGGCTATGGCATAAGAGAATGAGTCACTTCAATTTCAAAAATCTGAACAAGCTAGCCAAGAAAGAATTGGTGGTTGGTTTACCCAAAATGGTATATAGAAAAGATGGTATATGCTCAGCTTGCCAAATGGACAAACAGTCCAAAACATCTTTCAAGTCTAAAACTAGACACTCCAGTGAAAGGCCACTGAAAATGTTACATATGGATCTTTTTGAATCCTCCAGTAACAGCCTATGCAGAAAGAAGTATGGTCCGTTGTTGTTGATTACTCAAGATTCACTGGGTTGTATTTCTTAAACAAAATCTGATGCAAGTGTTGAAATACCCAACTTGTCAATAAGCTTGAAGTCATGAAAATGACAAGGTATCAGAATCGTAATGCACTATGGTAATCGAAGTTTGTGAACCAGTACATAAAATAGTTTTGTACCTGCAAAGTTACACAACATCAACTATCTTCCGTAAGGACACCACAACAAAATGGTGTTGCTGAAAGGAAGAATAGGACCCTAAAAGAAGCAACAAGAACAATGCTTGCTGACACTGAAATAAGTGAAACCTATTGGGTTGAAGCTGTTAACACAGCCTGCAATACTCAAAATAGATGTTTGATTAACAAACACCATGACAAAACTCCTTATGAGCTTTTGATTGGTAGATCCCCTAGTATCAAACATCTAAGGGTGTTTGGTTGCAGATGTTTTGTTCTTAACAATGGAAAAGAATAATTGAGAACATTTCAACCAAAAGTAGATGAAGGAGTATTTCTTGGTTATTCTCCGAATAGCAAAGCCTACAGAATCTACAACAAAAGAACGTAAAAGATTGAAGAATCTATTCATGTAGTCTTCTACGAAGGAAACAAGAAAGTACCCTTGAATGAAGAACTCTCAGATAGGTTCAAAGAGCTGAGGATTAAAGATTCTGAAGAAGAATCCTCAAAAGGAAACAATTCTATCATTCACTTAGAGGATGAATCTGACGATGAAAAGCAACCATTGCTTAGTGAGAACCAGATGACTCCATGACATGATGAAGAATTTCCTATGAGAATTCCAGAAATGGAACAGGTTACTGAGAACCTTCATCATGAAGAGGTTTCTGAAAATGAGATTGCTGAAATGCAAGTCCCAGATATCTCTAACACTGAAAAAGTGTCAGATATCCAAGGCATTTACCATGTGTCAGATATCTCAGATATTGCACAAGTATCCTATCAAGATCATATTGATTCACATTCAGATCAAAATGATATTGATCCATCAAAACCCATTGTGAAATGGATAAGAAATCATCCTGCCAAGGATGTGATCGGTCCTTTAGACCAAGGAGTTAGAACTAGGAGATCAATTGCTGACTCTCTTTATGGATGTTCCATCTCAAATATTGAACCTAAAACTATAGAAGAAGCATTGAAGGTTCAAGATTGGATCTCTGCAATGCAAGAAGAGTTGGATCAATTTGAGAAAAACAAAGTCTGGAAACTGGTTCCATTTGTTGACGGAATATCTGTAATTGGAACCAAGTGGGTTTTCAGAAATAAAATGAATGTGTCTGGTGAAATAACCAGAAACAAAGCAAGGTTGGTTGCCAAGGGATTCACCCAGACAGAAGGACTAAATTTTGACGAGTCATATGCTCCAGTTGCAAGATTGGACGCAATTAGACTATTTCTAGCCTTTGCAGCTCATAATGACTTTAAAGATTATCAAATGGATGTTAAAAGTGCATTCCTAAACGGTGAACTTGCTGAAGAAGTCTATGTTGAACAACCACAAACTTTGAGGTTTTCTTAGAAAGTAGAATGGTTTATAAGCTTCAGAAAGCTCTGTATGGACTGAAACAGGCACCGAGAGCATGGTATGATACTTTAGCCAAATACTTGCTGGAAAGTGGCTTCAAGAAAGGAGATGTTGATAAAACACTCTTTACTTTGAACCATGAAGGGAAACTACTTCTAGTCCAAGTATGTGTTGATGACATTATATTTGGATCTAAAGACAAGCAACTTTGTGAAGACTTTGTTGAGCTCATGAAAAGTAAATTTGAGATGAGCATGATGGGAGAATTAAACTACTTCCTAGGATTGCAAGTCAAGCAATTTAATGATGGAATATTCATTAGTCAAACAAAGTATGCAAAGGACATGCTCAACAAGTTTAATCTAAATCCTTCTGAAAAGACCTATACTGAATCTGACCTATACCTATGAGCATTGGAACCAAAATGACCTATACTGAATTTGACAAGAGTATTGAAGAACACAAGTATAGGAAATTGATTGGATCTCTACTGTACCTCACTGCAAGTACACCTGACATTCAATATGCAGTAGGAGTGTGTGCTAGATTTCAGACAAATCCAATGCAACCACACTACAACATTGCTATAAAAATATTAAGGTATGTAAAGGGTACTATAGAAGTTGGATTGTGGTATCCAAAAGACAGTGGATTGAGTTTAGTTGGCTATTCTGATGCTGACTATGCTGGATCATTGCTTGATAGAAAAAGCACCTCAGGAACTTGTCAATTTCTTGGTGCCAGATTAATATCATGGTTCAGCAATTGCCACATCTACCATAGAGGCTGAATATATTGGTACTGGGTGTTGTGCTTCACAGATATTGTGGATATAACAACAACTCAGAGACTATGAGGTCAATGAAGAGAAAACTCCGATTTTCTGTGACAACACAACTGCTATTGCAAAAACTCAGAATCCTAAGTTTCATGCAAGAACAAAGCACATTGATGTTAGACACCACTTCATTGGAGACCATGTTGAAAAAGGCAATATAGAGATGCTCAAGATTGGTACTGAAGACCAACTTGCAGATATCTTTACAAAGCCTTTGCAAGAAACCAGGTTCTTAACCTTGAGACATAGTCTTGGGTTAATAGAGTTACCAAAGGAACTAAAAAGTTCTAATCTCTGAGATGAGGATTCATATATCTAGATCAGGCATCTAGATATTCAAAGAAAAGAAAAAAAAGGGGTATCTGAGACGGGAACTCATATACTAAAAGAAGCTAAGAATGTAAGTGAGACAGGAACTCAGTATGATTAAGAAGGGAAAATGGAGAGATAAGATATCTGGAATAGGAATAAAGAATATCAAAGGCAAAAGGTGAAACACTTAGCAAACAAGTATCTGAGACGGGTACTCAGATATCAAAAGTTAAAGGGTAAAATGGCCATTTCAAGATTTCTGAGATAGGTACTCAGATATCTAGATCACTCAGTGAGGGGGAACACAAAAGATAATAGTACAACTGTTTGCAGTCAACTATTCTCTTGAAATTTGTGTTATTTCTATCTTTGTGTAAAACATGAACAGATACTGAGTGTGAGATAGACTCAGATACAAAAATTGTTCCTTAGTCAAACAGAAGAAATGTGATTCAGATAGCTAATCGCCAAAATTCATTAATTGGGCACAATCACATAAGTTGATTGTGATCATTGCTGAAAAAGCAATCCCAACCATTGATGAAATGGGCATTCCATTTTAAAGGCCGAGATTAATTCTTTGTAAAATAGTGGACTGTAAAAACTCAGACTTGGCCCACTAAGCATTTAATGCAAACCGAATTTTACCCATGCCTTACTGCACGTACACAGATACAAATGCACAAAATTAATTTGTGTATTTTTGTCTATTGGAATTACACTGATATATATATATATATATAGGATTTTGGCAAAAGAAATCACTTTCGCCTAATCCTACATTTGCTCTTGCACAAAAATCTGCAAAATTCTCTCAAATCTCTCTGCAATTTTTTTCTGCAACATCTGATTCCCTCTTAGTTTTTCTGCAAAAAATCACTAATTTCCTACCTTAATCTCTTCTTGGTTTTCAAAAACTTCACTATTTAAAGAGATGGTCCCAAACGTGCTTTTACTCAGAAATCCCAAGCTACTACATCTGGTACTGCTGAAAAGCAAGCACCAGTGCTGGTTATAACAAACAATTGGTTGATTGGAGAGTTCAATCCTGATCATTGGACCTCAAATCACAGGATGATTTGGGGTGGTGCCATGATTGAGGAATACCTGGTAGCTGCAATAGAAAACCAGACTGGCAATGAAGACAAGTAAGAGGGATTGATGTGTCTTATGAAGAAGAAGAAGAAGAAGAAGAAGAAGAAGAAGAAGAAGAAGAAGAAGGCCAAATCAAATCCCAGGGCAATGAAGAAGGATGCAAAACTTTCACAAGAATTAATCTTGATGATGATGATGAAGAGACTGATGAAGATGAAGCTCCTCTTCACAGAAAAAGAAAAAAGGTTGATAGCCTATCTGAGCCCGTAGCTGCAAAGCCTTTGGCAGCTAAAACACCCTCTGGAAATACCAAGTCAATCCAGGGTGGTTCTTCAAGCAATCCCCCAAGGGAAAATTCAAGACAAAGGAGGAATAGGCTGAGAGCTGAACAAAGAAAACTTCAACTACCACTCAGGCCTGAAGAAGCCAAGATTGAGTATGTAAAGACCAACAATGACTCCTCTGTCTACAGATGCATTAATTAGAAGAATGGCTACTGGATTCTGGAACTCAAGCACTTACTGGTAAATGAAAAATTTCCAGAACCAATCCATAAACAGCTCATGGCATGGAGAAAAGACAAGCCAGTCTTGATTAATACCAACCACATCAAAGCCTGGTTGGATTTTGAAGTAATCAAGAGAATAGAAGCCATGAAAAAGGAACTCTCTGATGATTGTCCCTTTGGGAAGCCAGATGATGTGCACAGAATTCCCAACACCACTGGAACAGTCACAAGAGCAAGACTTGTTGTGGAACCCTATGAGTCCTTCTACATGACTGAAGATCAATACAAGGGTGACATTAGATATCTGAAGATCATATATGAATACTTCAACCTATCAGATATCAGAATCGAGCATACCTGGAAATGGGGAAAGTATCTGTGGGTCAAACAGTTTGCCAAGAAAAATCCTACCAAAACCTACAAGGAAGTTTATGGATTTGCCTGAAACACTGAGATGATTGTCAGAACATTGCTCTTTGAATACTCAGATGATATCAAAAGGTTTGGGTATAGGGAATTTGCAAATTGATCCATAGATCTGCTGATTGAAGACTTGAAGTTTTGAAGACTTGTAGACTAGTTTATTAGGATGTCTACTTGGAGCTTGGTGACTCCTGTTGTCCTAGTTAACTATGTATTTTGTATCTTGCTGAATGTACTTTATTGTTCTATCATTGTAAAAGTTATCTGTAAACTTTCTTTGTAACACATCTGATGAACCTACTCACAGATATCAATCTATAAAAAGATAACTTGTCAGCAAAGATCACACATTGTGATTTGGTTGATGTTTACTTTCTGCACTTAATTAAGATTTGAATTGAAAAGATCATAAGAAACGATTAAGTGTTAGATTGTTCCCTCTTCCAAGTTGTAATAGGTTTTAAAGATAGTCATTGTTGACTGATCAAAAAGGGGGAAATTTGTTAGGAATATCTGTTTAGATTTTGATCAGCAATCTAATGACTTATCTTAGCTCAGAAAGGTGGTTAGTACTCTTGGTTCACTTGAACACTGTAAAAGAGGAAAATTACTAAGTATGATAGTCTAGCAAATCTTGTATAGGATGTTAGGTCTCTGAATGTAATTTTTTATTTCCTTAAAGATGATCAAGAAGAATGCATCCAGCAGGAGAAGTTCATTTTTAAAATGAAGTTTTGAAGACTGCACGAGATTGCTGAAGACAAAGGTTATCTGATACCTATGTCCAGATATCCTTGACAAACAAGTGTTTCTCAATGAACCAGCTTTGCAAAAGATATCTGAGAACGCAAGGTTTCTGAACGAGGAAAAGTGCCCACAAACATCTACACTCAGATACCTTGTGAAAGTGCAGTATGCACTTATGTTTTGATAATCTTGTCTTTCAATAATCAGTTCCATGTTTGTGTTTGTTGTTGTTGTTTGTGAAGCTGCAGGACTACCAATGTTGTATAACATTGTGACAGGATAGAATTCAATGCTGGCATAACATTGAAGATATAACATTGCAGTCGAACATCAAGAAAAAAGCACATTGGACAAGAAACTTGGACTAGAAGAATTTACAAATCGAACAAGAGATGATTTAAGGAAAAAGAACAACTTGTGGAGAAAGCAAGAGGGAATATATTTTATGAAGAATCAAAATATGGAAAATTCCTTCTATGCGTATATTGAAGAAAACAAGAAAAAGGAAATTGCCTTTGTTGAGATTCTATTGCCTTTCGACTTGGATGGAAGCCGTCGATATCTCAAGTATATATACAAGGATTCAGCCGAGCAATCAGTACGCCTTTCTGTGTGGTCTACCAAGATTTTATTAAAGAGTTTAGGCTTCTTGTTTTCTGCTAGCTTTGGAGTTTGTCTAAGAGTATTCATTGTTGGAATAACTCTTTCAAACATCGACCTAGAATAGCTTTTACTGTTAGTTCTTCTAGGGCTAGTTTTGGTTGTTTAATCAATCATCTGTGATTATATTAAACCTAGTTGATTAGATCTACTTTTTTTGTCAGTAGATATTTTGCCTAAAGGAGCGGCCAACATATTTATATATGTTGGCATGGTAATATAAGTTTCATTCATATTCTTCCGCTGTCTTTTGTTTACTGTGTTGAAGACATTGTTTAACAACATTGTTGGCAACATTGTCTATTGATCTTGTCTCAAGTACCGATCTGGGATCCTACGTTCTAACAAGTGGTATCAGAGCCAGCCACCTAACTACTGGTGTCTGGATTTGGTACTACTGCAATGGATGCAAACTACAATAGACCTCCTATGCTTGATGGGTCCAACTACCATTACTAGCAAATCCGGATGAGGACATACATCAAGTCCCTTGATGGCCGTGCTTGGAGATCGATTCTGGAAGGATACACCTGGCCAACTGAAGGACCTGATGCTGATGGTGACATTGTCCCCATTCCTGAAGAACGCTTCACTGCAGGTGACATACTTCTTAGCTCTTACAATGAAAAGGCCTTAAATGCCATTTTTGGTCATGTAGATGCTCATATGTTTAAAATTATGCAAAACTGCACTACTGCAAAACAAGCTTGGGATTTGCTTCAGAGTCATTGTGAAGGGGATGCTAGTGTCAAACAAACTAAACTTAGAATGCTTTGGTCTCAATTTGAAAATCTAAGAATGGCGGAGGAAGAAACAATTGACTCGTATTTTGAAAAACTTTTAACTCTCTCCAATGAAGTCCAAAGACTGGGAGAAGCTATTTCTAATAGGCAACTTGTTTCCAAAGCTGTTCGATCTCTTTCCTCAAGATTTAATACCAAAGTCACTATTTTGGAAGACACTCATAACTTAGCAACTATGGATTTTCACACCTCGTTGAACAATTTAAAATTTTTTGAACTAAATGAAAATGAGAGACAAGGTATGAAAACCCATAGTATCTCCCTTCACTCTAAATCTAAAGCTAAATCTTCAGAGCCTGATAGTAGTAGTGATGAGTCTGACAATATGACTGAGGAAGCTTACAACAAGCTTGTGAGGAAGTTCAACAAACTTAAATTTAGAAAAAACTTTGGTCAAGGATCCTCGAGTGGAACCAAAAATTTCAAAAAGAAAACTAATACTTTCAAAACTGGTTCTGCTTCCAAGACTAGCTCTGAATCTGATTTTGATCGCACTCCTCTTAGTAAGATTAGATGTTTTGAATGCCAAGAGTGGGGTCATTATCAAAATGAATGTGCTAACAATCTCAGAAAAGAGAAAAAGAATCTTCTTGCTTGTCTCAGTGATGTTTCAGATGAAGAACATGAAGATGAAGAAAAAGAAGATGATTCAACTACCAATGCCAGAGCTCTCCGTTCATCCACTTACAATGTTGATGACCAAAGTTGGGACAACATCGGCAATTCAACATCAGGAGTAGAAATCTTCTTTGACTATGAGAATCTGAGAACTGTGAAATTTTGGCACTAACCAACCCTGAGAAATCAGGAATCTCTGATGTTTTGTGTCTACATGGTTCTGTGGATTTTGATACAGATAGTCCTTCAGAAGAGGAAGCCAGTGTGGTAGAAATGGTGAAGGATCTGCAACAAATGAATGAGAAACTCTTCAGTGAATGGAAGACACTCAGAAAACTCCTCAAGAAAACTGAGAAGGAGAATTACAATCTGAAAGACACCATTGTCAAACTGGAAGCTGAACTGACAAAGAAGGACACTGAATTGTTCAAGGTAACCACTGAACTATCTAACGAAAAGAAGGTAATTGCAAAGTGGAACTCCTCTACTTCTAGACTTAATGATATGTTTGATATGGATAATGATGGGACTATTGGTCTAGGGTACACTGGTAGTTATGATGCTTCTTTTGATAAGAAACTTGGGTGCAACATGAACTGCACTGTTAACCCTGAAACCCCAGATGTTGTCAAACCTGTTTCTGAGCTCATAAAAGGTCTTGTGTTTGTCAAAGAAAAAGAAATTTTTGTGTGCACTTACTGTCAAAAGCTTGGTCACAAAAAACCTTACTGTTTCAAGTACCAAAAGGATTTAAAAAGGGAACATGTTGATTCCTCCAACCTCAGTGACCTATCCAAGAATCCCTCCCTTCTTGCCTCTAGCAAACAAAACAGTGATTCCGATGTTAGCTGCGATGTTGTGACAGCATCCACTTCAACAGAGACTGAACGATGTAATCCTAAGTCTATCCCTGGTTCTCCTAAACGAGGTAAACCTCTAGGACAGATAAGAAATCACAAGATTGATTTGAACTAGATTTGGGTAGCTAAAGAAAAACATACTTGCAATGTTGCTTTTTCTGTTGCTACTTCTCCTAACAATGCAGGAAAATGGTACTTCGACAGTGGTTGGTCTAGGCACATGATTGGTAACCCGTCAAACTTGTCAAATTTTGTCTCTCAAAAGACAGGTATAGTGACATATGGAGGAGGATACCAAAGCAAAATCCTTGGAAAGGGAACAATGTGCCTTGAAGGATATCCTAAACTTTCAAATGTTCTTCTTAATGAGGGTCTAACGGCTAATCTTGTCAGTATAAGCCACATGTGTGATGATGATCTGAAAGTCAAGTTTGATAAACATTCTTGCAAAGTTTATACTTGTGTGGACAAATTAACTGTGATGACAGGTGTTAGATCTCAGGACAACTGCTATGTGATGGCCGTTCCTCTCAAGTGCAATGTTGCTCAACATGATGATGCAACATTGTGGCACAAGAAATTAGGACATGTCAATTACAGGAATCTGGAGAAGATCATCGAACACAATGTTGTGACAGGTGTGCCGAAGCTTACCAATGCAGGGAAGCATGTGTGTGGTGACTGTCTTCTGGGAAAACAAACCAAGGCAGTACACCAGCCACTCCAGGTTGAAGGACAAAAAAGAGGTACTTTTAACTGCTTTGAACTCTTTCATATGGATCTCATGGGTCCTGTAGAAGCTAAAACTTTAGGAGGAGCCTGGTATATCTATGTTATAGTTGATGATTTCTCTAGATATAAATGGGTCAATTTTTTGAAGGAAAAATCTGAAACTTTTGAATCCTTCAAAAACTGGCATACAAAATGTTGTAATCAGTACTCTACTATGGTCCAAAGAATTCGATCTGACCATGGTAAAGAATTTGAGAATCAATTTTTTGATAAGTACTGTGAAAAGAAAGGGATCATGCATGAATACTCAGCTCCTAAGACGCCACAACAAAATGGTGTTGCTGAAAGGAAAAATAGGACTCTTCAAGAAATGGCCAGAGTGATGTTGAGCTCAATGAACCTGTTAAAAAGGTTGTGGGCTGAAGCTGTGAACACTGCCTGTCACATAATCAATCGTGTCTATCTTTGTCCAGGTACTCTGACCACTCCCTATGAGATTTTGAAAGGTAGAAAACCCAATCTTAAGTACTTTCATGTCTTTGGATGTGTGTGTTACATACTCAATGATAGGGAACATCTAGGGAAGTTTGATGCTAAAAGTGACAAAGGAATCTTTGTAGGGTACTCACAAAATAGTCATGCGTATAGAATATACAATCCTAGATTGCAAACTATACAAGAATCTGTGAATGTTTCCTTTGATGACTCTGAGCCCTATGCCCAGAAGAAGATTTTTGCAGGTGCTGAACAGGTTATTGACACAACCCTTGACTCTTCTACACATGGGAACGTTCCATACATTATGACTCCTACTGCTGATCAAAGTGAAAGAACCCATGCTGAGGACAATGTTGTGCCAACATCCCCACTGTGCAATGTTGACTCAACATCTAGTTCAACATCCCAGATTTCCACTCCTAATGATGAAGAACAAGCTGATCCCCATAGTGAGACTGAGGCTGAATCTGATAATGCCTCTGGCATTAATGCTGCACCTACGCCGCAAGGTCATCCTCAACCTGACTCACGAAAGGATCCTCCTCCCAGAATTCGCAAAGATCATCCCAGTTCACAGGTAATTGGAAATCCAAGAGGGAGGACACTGAGGGGAAACACACGCAAAAACTACAAGGAGACACTCAGACTTGCTGAAACCTGTCACTTTGTAAGTTCCTCGTGCTTTGTTTCTTTAATTGAACCTAAAAATGTGAAAGAAGCCCTTATTGATGATTTTTGGATAGAAGCAATGCAAGATGAACTTCATCAATTCCAAACAAATGAAGACTGGAGTCTTGTTCCCCGCCCCCATAACATCAATGTCATAGGAACGAAGTGGATTTTCAAAAATAAGAGTGATGAGAAAGGGGTAGTTGTAAAGAACAAAGCCAGATTAGTTGCTCAAGGTTTCACTCAAGTAGAAGGCATTGATTTTGATGAAAACTTCGCTCCTGTTGCTAGACTAGAATCCATTCGCTTGCTCTTAGCCATAGCATGTTGTCTTGAAATAAAACTCAAACAAATGGATGTTAAAGGAGCTTTCTTGAATGGCTACATTGACAAAGAAGTGTATGTTGAACAACCTGGAGGGTTTGAAGATCCTCTTTACCTTGACCATGTTTTTAAACTAAGAAAAGCATTGTATGATTTGAAACAAGCCCCTCGTGCTTGGTATGCTAGACTGACTGAATTCTTAGTTGGATTAGGGTTTAAGAGGGGTGAGGGAGATCAAACTCTGTTTATCTCAGGAAAGGAAAGGACATTTGCATTGCTCAAATCTATGTTGATGATATTGTCTTTGGTGCTACTAACCCCTCTTTGCTAGAAAAGTTTGTTCAAGCCATGACAGTAACCTTTGAGATGAGTATGATTGGTGAACTCAGTTACTTCTTGGGGCTCCAGATACAACAGAAACAGGATGGCCTCTTTATCTCTGAAGAGAAATATGCCAAGAATCTTATCAAAAAATTTGGTCTGAAAAATGACAAACCTTGCAGCACTCCCATGGCTACTGCTCTGAAACTCAGCAAAGCTGATGATGGGGACGATGTTGACACAACATTGTATAGATCAATGATTGGAAGTCTCCTATATCTCTCAGCCACCAGACCTGACATCATGTTCTCTGTTTGTGTATGTGCCAAGTATCAATCCAAACCCAAAACATCTCATCTAACTGCTGTCAAAAGAATCATTAGATATATATATCAGGAACTGTTAATCTTGGATTATGGTATGCATGTGATTCAAACACTAATCTGTTGGGATTTAGTGATTCTGATTGGGCTGGTGACTTAGATGATCGAAAATCAACTAGTGGAGGTTGTTTTTATCTTGGACCAAATCTTGTGTCATGGTATAGTAAGAAACAAAATTGTGTGTCTCTCTCAACAAATTTGAATCAATATGTAGTCATTGGAGTTGTGTGTCTCAACTAATTTGGTTGAACAATATGCTGCATGAATATGGGTTCCAAAGTGACACTCTTTTGATGTTTTGTGATAACTTAAGTGCCATTCACATTTCCAAGAATCCAGTTCAACACTCCCGCACCAAGCATATAGACATTCGACATCATTTTCTTAGAGACTTGGTCACCAAACAAATTATTGACATACAACACATTGATACCACAAATCAGTTAGCTGACATCTTCACAAAGCCTCTTGATACGGAGAGATTCTTCAGTTTGAGAAGGTCTCTTAGTCTATGCACTATTTGATGTGATTTGTTTGCAAGCAATGTTGACATAACATCATGGTCAACATTGAATTATGTGTATATCTAGTGATGTCCTTTTGCTGATTTGTTTTTTTTTTCCTTTTTTTATTGTGTTTCTGTGCTCCTGTGCTTCTGTACTGGTCTATGGATGTTTCTGTTTTGTAGCTTATAGTGGTGATGCTTAGGGTTTGAAAGGCTATTTGAAACCAAGGTTGAAAGGGATCGAGTCTCCTGTGTGTTTGCTTTATGTAAAACCCACTTTTGCTGCTTTTTGACTAATTTTACTCGTACCTTGACTCGCACTTGATGTTCCCTCCTGTCCTTTATGTTTAATAAATCTAATGAATTATGATAAAAAGGGCTCGAAGTGTTTCCGTCGAGGATCGTGTTGGGCATGTTTCAAATACTATCCAGATATCGACGTGGCCAATGTGTCATATGTCGTGAGGGTTGATGGCCTGTACTGGAAACCGACACGCACAAAAGTGCCGATTCTCGTAATGCTGCTGGTTCACTTTCTGAGTACCAAATTACCCAATGTGGTCAAATGAGTGATTTTATGCCATGAGACGTGTGTTTGCCTAACTCCGCATAGGCTTCGGCTTTGGAGCGGATTCATACGTGTTCCAATTATTTGACATGGTTCACGGTCTCATGGTCACCCCCACTCAAACTTATGTTGATTGTTCAATTTACTTTTTGAGGCATTGTTGAGTGTGTTTCTTTGGTATTCCCTTCTCATTCTGTCTTCGCCTGCAGCATCAGTGGTGTTAATCGAATCTGCACATCTTGAGACTTGGTTTCCTAGCTGACTTACATTAAGAGTAGTCTGATTTCCCGATGTTGTCATCAATGTTGAGTCAACATTCAGGTCAACATTGACTGTGCTTGAAGTACTTTTTGCTCTTTTGCTGTGATTTTTTTTTTATGCTTTGTATGTGTTTTTTTTTTCAAATGTGTTTTTGGGTTGGGTTTGAGGGGTAGTACTTGTCTCTTACATCCGTCATTTTTTTTGGAATCTGTTAGGTTTCTTACTCATACTTGATCTTGATTTGTTTCCCAAACCAAAAATGTACCTCCCTAAGTTGAGTTTTGAGAATCTTCTTCATGATTGACCTAATTGATACGGTTTTCATTTGCTTTCCTTAATCTCATATTAACAGTTGTGTACAGATCTTGGTTTGTGCTTTGATATATATGTTTATGATCTATGAAGCAAACCAAACAAAAAACTCAATCCTCCAAGCCTATTGCTCCCTCTCATTAGCCCACTTCTCCACCACTCAATAAAACTACCGCCCACCTAACCACAAAAACCAAAAAGTAGTTTTTTTTTTTACTACTCCCAAGCCTTGGTTAAAACAAAAACTCTTCACCTTCCACACACTAGTCACCTGTCACTCTCAAACAATTCCTCTCCCGCTCATTCTCCTTCATCTCTGCACTCACTAATCTGGACAATGTCTTCTCCAACAAAACCTGTCTTGCCCGGATTTTCTATGAAAACACCTGAGGGGGAGCAAGCATACCCTCTCCCCAACCGTGCAGAACCGGCCGATTTCGAGATTCTAGTCTATGAGCAAAGTGAGGGATCGGAAGAGGTTGTTGAAAAATCCCCATCTCCAGTACCAAAACCACCATCTCCATCTCCAACATCACCTACTCAACCTGAAAAACCCCAAACCGAGTCTTCTCCATCAAACCCCTCTAAATTTGTTGCAGAAACCCTTGTTAATTTGGGAACTGCGCCGGTCGAACTGCCAAAGGATCTGAGGGATGATGATGAAAGCCCAATGGGGGTAGAGAAAGATACTCACATGGAGGATGCTAGGAAATATGTTGAACAAACTGAAGTTCAACATGCAGATCTTGGAGAAAACCTTCAAAACCCTTCATCTGTTGAGAAGGATGATGTGCAACAAGCTGACAATACAGAGGAAAAGGCTACTGATGGCCTGAATGGTGATGAGAACCAGACCAACATACACTCTGAACATGTTGAGAAGCCCGCAAACGAGCCTACTACTGAACCAATTGTTGTGGAAGATTGGAAGTCAGATGACTCAGAGAAAACTAGAAGCGACCCTATGAATGTAGATGAGGATGTTGTTTCAACATCTACTGCTCATGATAACAACAACGAAGTGAATGATGACAGTTCTGATGATCTGGAGGATTATGACAGGATGATGAAGAAGATCTGAGCAATGCCGATGAAAGCTCAGATGACTCTGAAGACAATGAGGCTGAAGCAGAGGAAGAGTCTGAAGATGAATCACTTGATGATGAGGATGTCATTATTGGAGAAGAAAAAATTGAAGATCCTGAGGTAAATGATCTACCCTCTGAACCTGTTTATGTAGATGGTTTTGATTGGGATGAAGATGTTGTCTCCCATTTATTCTATGCTGACAAGAACATAGAAAAATATGGAAAAATAAAAAATAATACAATAGATGTTGAAAAGGTAATCAAAGAGGAATCTTTTGAAGAGTATAACTTAGTTTCCTATCTGAAGAAAAGGAACCTCTATCATGCTGTTACCCAATATGCGGCCTTTGTTCCTGAAATCATCAATGAATTCTATGCACACTTATCTGAGAATTTTGGTGAAAAGTAGTTAGTGGGCAATTATCTGGAATCTAGGTTCAATGCAGAAGGCTTGGAAACCTCCCGCTCTGATACCACTTGTTGGTACAGATAACGGCAAAGGGAAAAGACTAGGGGGGGGGGGTGAATAGTCTTTTACAACTATTGTCGATAAACACAATTTCTCGGATATCTGTGAAGATATATGATAGTTAATTTCAGAGAGCGGAAGACTTTTCTGTGATAAGTGCACGTGCTCAGCAAGATATGTGTAAATACTCAGCAAGTTAAATAAAGCAATTATTAAAATGCATAAAGTAAATAACACTGATCTTTATAGTGGTATCTGAAGGTGGCGTAATCCTTCCACTAATCCACTTCGGTCTATCTCAGACCTAGAATCCACTAAGACAGATAATTGAGTTCACCTTACAAATATCTTCTCTCGATTCCTAAATACACTAGGTTCCCAACAGAGTACTTCCTATACTCAGAAACCTTTGAGCTATTCCTTAGTTTCCCAACTAAGTACTTCATATGCTCAGTAACCTTGGAGTTATTCCTTAGTTTCCCAAACTAAATACTTCCTGTACTCCACGCCGTTTAAGATGTTGGTTAAGGTAGTTTGTCAGGTTTGGTAGATTAATAACTTCTAATGTTATGTAATACTACCTTCTTGAACAAGATTCACTTAATACAATTCACAATGTGTGGTGATATGTTCTTTACTGACCCAAGTCTATGATAAATGTGCTAGAGAATGAATCTCAGATACTTGATCTTTTGATTCAACTCCTTCACATATAGCAATGCTTGTTAAGGATCAGGACACTTAGAACATTCGTGCTACTTAGAATTCAAGAGCTTAGTCACAACTGTAAGCTGAAGAATAAGTAGGTTGAAGGCTTGTATGCTTGAGAGAAAGATACCACTAGTTGTATTATCAAAGAAGTTTGGTATTTTCAGTGAGTTCAGTGTGTGTCTTTCAAGCATTCTAAGTGATGATATTTATAATTGAAAATCATGCCGTTTGAATAGTATCCGTTAGGCTTAATGAAATTCAAACTATTGATATTTGAAAATAGTACTGTAGAAGGCGTTGTCTCTTTTCAGAGATTTCCTCTTTTGTACAGATGTCTCTGTCTGCGCATTTATTGCATTGTACTATTTTTGTCCTGTAGTGCCAACGGAACTATGCACGCTTTCTGAAGCATTGCATGTCCCTTTCCAGAGTCCTTCTCATCTCCAGTACCTGTTGAAACATTGTTTCCCAGAAACATAGTTTTATCCAGGGTATGTGAGTGTAGATATCTGTGGGCACTTTTCCTCGTTCAAAAACCTTGCGTTCTCAGATATCTTTTGCAAAACTTATTTATTGAGAAACACTTGTTTATCAAAGATATCTGGACATAGGTATCTGGTAACCTTTGCCTTTGTCTTCAGCAATCTTGTGCAGTCTTCAAAACTTCAAAAAATGTTGAACTCTCCTGCTGGATGCCTTCTTCTTGGTCTTCTTTAAAGATATAAAAATTACATTCAGAGACCTAACATCCTATACAAGATTTGTTAGACTAACATAGTTAGTGATTTTCCTCTTTTACAGTGTTCAAGTGAACCAAGAGTACTAACCACCTTTTCTGTGCTAAGATAAGTCATTAAGTTGCTGATCAAAATCTAAACAGGTATTCCTAACACACACTCATAGCAATACGAGTAATCCATACGCTCCCACACACACAAAAGAAACCAAAGTAGTTCCGCCAAACAAACTATACTAAAGAAAAAGGGAAAACAAACAAAAAACTAACTAATATATACAACTAAAAATTACAATTTGTAAACTTAACAAAGGAGTTAAGTCCCCGGCAGTGGCACCAAAAACTTGATGTGTCAATATCAAAGTTTTATATATTTGTTTAAGAGCCAAGAGTTAATTCTCAACACTACGAAAACTTGTAGTGCAGTGAAGTTAACACCGAGGTCGGTCTCGAAGGACTTAACTAAGCTGAGTCTTATTTACGAATAATAATTACAGTAAGGAAAGCAGTAAAGGTTGTTTTTGCTTCGGCAGTAGATTGACTCTTATTATCTATCAACTATGCGATCTAACTAGAAAACATATTAATCTAAAAGAGAATGATATGATCAAAGAATTATGGTGTGGTGACAGAAAACAAGCTAGCTAGCAGGAAACATGCAACAATAATAATGTCGATTTACTCTAGTTATCACTGGGACGTGCCCCTACCGATTATTACACTGCTCTAGGCTTTTCTAGGCAGACACCTTATGTCATGTAAAGTATGGAGAATTATGACATTTAACTAAATGTATATCGTTCTAGAAAACAAATAGCATTAGTGAAGGCGTCAATTTCACTTAGCTACAATTAATAAGCTAATACAAATATTACTGTTTTCAACAAACCAATAGATATAGGATGACGTAAAACGTTTTGGTTAAAAGGAACAGATGCTTAATCTATTGGTGATTTTAACGTAATGAACATCAAGCAGAATATTGCATACGCAATTAATCAAAACAGCACAGAGTAAATCGCATCTTATATATATTGAATACACTAACCCTAACTAGCATGCATTGAATTCGTCACCACCCCATAACTAGGCAGCTTAAGCACTCATCATATGCAAAACATAATCAGAATCATAAACCAGCATACACTAAACATAATCAATACCAAAAACCAAGAAACGAGAAAAGAAACAATTTTACCTAATCGTGTCACAAATCCTAGTTAAGAATTGAAGAACTTGAATCGAACTGTTGGAAAGTATGATGAATATGCTCTTAATCAATAATCAATCGTCGTATTACAAGAGAAAACGGTTCAATTACCTCCACGAATGGGTAGGTAATTGCCTTGGAAAATCGGTTCTAGGTTGAAACCAAAGAAGAAAAGAATAATAATAACATTCCTGAAAGTAAAAGCTAAAGGTCCTATATACAGTGAAAGAAACTAATTCTAAATGAACTGGGAAAAAAAAAAAAAGGGCGAGAAATACTACTTCTGCGTCCCCTCCTTTCGAAAAAAAAATTGCCCTTTTTTTTCACTCAATTATTGGTATTTTGGTCTTCCCGCTCCACTTCTAGCATTCATACGAGGCATTGGAACTCCATATCCTGTAGATGTATATAAAATACAACATTTTGCCATCAATTAGCGCGGTTTAGCCAAATACCTACAAAATACACAAAACATGAAAACGTAACAAAATACAAATAAAACACATAAGAACTATACTTGAGAATAGCAATAAGACGGTAAAAAAGACCGAATGAGACAATGTAAAATCGACTCATCAAAGTACAATCACCATTGTTATCCATTGGAGCTTGGTAATTCTTCATTAATCGGTTTATCATCCATCAACTGTATCGTTTCCGATTTCTTGCTTCTTGTTGATGTTTATGTCTGTGTTCATCATATCTCTTGCCTGTGACAACGTAAGTGTGAGTAGCTAAACTGTTTGTTGAATCTTGCAAATCGTTTGTAGTTTAATGCTTTAGCAATCGTTTTCTAATACCCAAAATCTACAAGGGGGATTCGCACCTCAAGGTTACTTACGATTTAAGCCCAACACATTCGACTACAAATGCTGACTAGTAGAATTGACGACTCTACTACGTTCATTAAATGATTTCACTTTCAGAAGTCGTATCCTTCATTGTAGAACTTATTAGCTAGCTCTTGATGAAACCACCACCCCATGTCTCCTTTGATTGATTACAAAACCCGCTGATTACTATTTGATTGATTTGGAAAAGAATTAGAGGTCGTAAGATGCAATTCTAGATAAACTAATCTTTTAAATGCCGACAAGCTTAGTTATGTCCTGTGAGAATGACACTCGGGGCAACTTATCAACTCACTACGTGTTTTCTAGTGAACCTTGATATTTCTCTTGGCTAAACAAATTAAGGACTTGATTTGACGCATCAAGTTTTTGGCGCCGCTACCGGGGATTTAACTCCTTAGTTTGTGTATTAAAATTAGTTTACTCGGTTCTTTGTGTATTAATCTGTTTGTGAAGATTTTTGGTTTCATACCTTTCACTTTTCCAATTGCATGTAGTTTATGCAAGGGAGAAGGAGCTGGAACCTTCCCGTAGCGCCTCTTATCGACGATATTGAAAGGCACACGAGGAGGTTGAGGTTTAGTCTTGCTGGTACGCAAGAAAGTGAGGTTTCTGAGGAAACTGATTCGAAGTCTGATACAGAAGCTCCAACTCTTCAAGCAGATATGAGTGATACTGGTAATGGTGGAGGTGCTGGTGATGTTGGTGATGGAGGTGGAGGTGCAGCAGGTCGTGTTGTTTCAAGGAACACGATCCACAACATTTTCAAAGCTCATGTTGGAGCACATAGTTCGTGCATTGTTCTTTCTGAAGCGGCCCGGAAGTATGAACTGAAGCCGATATTCTTCAACACCTTCCCAAATTCTATGGGAAGGAAAACGAAGATGTTATGGGCTTCTTGAAGGAGTTGGAGATGTTCATAGCGGGGATGCATACCACAGGTGATGCGCTCAAAATTAATACTTATAAAAACACAAGTAGTAAAGCGATTGTTATAGACATACAAGGCTTAAACTACAGGGTTGTTCTCTTGAGGAATTGATTAAGCTAATTCTACTGAATAGACTCGCTTGTGTTGGTTGTAAACAAATAGTGTGTGGATAGTGATACTTCAGTCCTAGAGCAAACTCTAACATGCACAAGACAAGGTAAAACCCTAGGTCATGCAATTCTACAAACAACGAAGCTAGATAAATCCTTTCAAAAGTGTGCTGATAGGATACGAATCAGTTAAGGATGCACTATGCGCAGTTCATCACTCTTGCTATTGTGAGTATAACCAAATACGGTTAATAAGTACGGATAATCTACACTAGTTTGCTTATACGATACGAACAATTAAGGATGCACTATGCGCAGCTCACAAACAATCATGCAATTTATACAGATAATATCTAATTAATGATAGATAAGTCACAAATTACAACCCATACATCGAGATTCAGTAATCAGAGGTAGCAACCTGTCACGTACAAGCTAGATATTAGTTGCATGATTGATACCTGTGTTAGGAATATCTGTTTAGATTTTGATAAGCAACCTAATGACTTATCTTACCTCAGAAAGGTGGTTAGTACTCTTAGTTCACTTGAACACTGTAAAAGAGGAAACTCACTAAGCATGATAGTCTAGCAAATCTTGTATAGGATGTTAGGTCTCGAAATGTAATTTTTATTTTCTGAAGAAGACCAAGAAGAAGGCATCCAGCAGGAAAAGTTTGAAGACAGGATGTTAGGTCTTTTATAGGATTTGAAGATTTGAAGACTGCACAAGATTGCTGAAGACAAGGGTTTTCCAGAAACCTATGTTCAGATATCTTGAAGAAACAAGTGTTTCGAAACATACATGTTGCAAAAGATATATGAGAACAAAAGGTTTCTGAGATAAGGAAAGTGCCCACAGATATCTACACTCAGATACCTTGGACATAAAATATGCTTCTGAAAAAGAAACATATTATAACAAGTTGTTCAAACAAGTGGTATCTGGAGCTATGATGATCTCTGGAAATGAACATGCAAAGTTTCAGAAAACTCTGATTGTATAAAAGATCTCTAATACCATGCATAGTTCCGTTGGCACTACAGGACAAAATATATTACAGTGCATTAAATGCGCAGACAGAAATGTCTGAACAAAAAATGGTAGCTTCTGAAGAAGAAGACAAACCTGCTACAGTACTATATTCAGATATCAATAGTTTGAATTTGATTTAAGACTAAAGGATACTATTCAAACGGCACTCAAATTCATCTATAAATATCAACACTTAGACTGCTTGAGAACACACCTTAGAACCTTAGAACACTGAACTTACACTGAATACTCACACAAGCGCTCTCAAGCAAACTACTTACCTTCAAGCTTTCTGTTGCGACCAAAGCTCTTGATTCGAAGTAGCACAAAAGTTCTAAGTGTCCTGATCCGTAACGAGTATTGTTATTTGTGAAAGAGTTGAACCAAGATTTCATATCTAAGTTTCATTCTCTTGAACACTTACCATAGACTTGGGTCAGTAGAGAACAAGATACCATACATTGCAAAGTGTATTAAGTATACTTGATTCACAGAGCTATCTGAATAACTGAACAAGTTATTAACGAAGCTCACCTGACAAACAAACCTAAAACCAACACCATACACAGCGTGGAGTATAGGAAGTACTTAGTTTGGGAAACTAAGGAATAACTCCAAGGTTGTTGAGCAAAGGAAGTACTTAGTTTGGGAAACTAAGGAACAGCTCAAAAGGTTTTCTGCGTATAGGAAGTACTTGGCTGTGAAAGCCGGGGAATAACTCAGGGGGAACACTTGGTTGGGAACCTAGTGCATTTAGGAATCAAGAGAAGATATCTGTAAGGTTACCTCATTTATCTTAGTGGATTCTAGGTCTGAAAAGACCGAAGTGGATGATTTGAAGGATTACGCCACCTTCAGATACCACTATAAAAAGACTTGTGTTATTTACTTTCTGCAGTTAATTACTTGTTTTACTTATATTGCAAAGTACTTACACTTATCTTGCTGAACACGTGCACTTATCTCAGAAGTCTTCCGCTCTCTGAAATTAAGTATCAGATATCTTCACAGATATCTGAGAAACTGTGCTTATCGACAAAAGTTTTAAAAGACTATTCACCCCCCTCCCTCCCTCTAGTCTTTTACTTTGCCGTTATCTGGACCAACAAGTGGCATCAGAGTGGGAGGTTCCCAAGCCTTCTGCATTGAACCTAGATCCCAGATAAGTGCCCACTAACTGCTTTTCACCTACACTTGATTCATTTGTTTAGTGTGTTTGCTGCAGGATGTCTTTAAGTGACGTCCCAATTCTCAAGCTAGAGAATTATGAGAAATGGAAGAACAACATGATGCTCCACCTAGAAGCCATTAGTGACGAAATGATCGAAGTTATAAAGAATGGCCCAATAGTCATTCAACAACTCAAGCAAGTCATAGAGGTTTCTAATGGTGGAGACAGAGAACAAAGTGAAGGGTCTTCACAGACAGATGCATCAACTAGTGGGAGACCTGCTAGTCAAGTTATCTACAAACCAAAGCCCAGAGAACTCTGGACATCGGAAAATGCCAAGAGAAATAGATTGGATGGACAGGCTCGTAATATCATCATACGTTCTACTCCAGAGCACATACAGTGTAAAACTGGGGTAAAAAAGCGAAAGTAGCTCAGCAATCGATTGAAGAAATCAGTCGCACTTTGAAAAAACAAAGGAAAATAAGTTCGAAGTTTTGAAGCTAAATTTCCAAAACTTTAAACAAGGTCCCACAGAGACTCTTGAAGAACTAGATTTCCGGTTTACAACACTTATGAGTGACATGGCTGCACTTGGTGAAAGTAATAGATATACCCAGTCAGAAAAGATTAAAACAATTGTGAGAAGTCTAAATCATAACTGGGAACACACAAAGTTTTTCTACTTTAACCAAGGAATGCCAGATATCACTCATGTGGAACTTTTCTCTCACCTTGCCACTGTTGACTATGAGACAACTCAAAGGGAACAAACAACTGAGAAGTTGCAGAGTGTTGCTCTAGTTGCTCAAGGAACATCTGAAAAGAAGAAAGGCAATTATGTGACTGAGGATGCTCTTGCTGTAAAGCAAATGGGAAAATATGTCAGTCGAGAAATTGAGAGAAGAAAAGCCAAAGAGAAGCTGAAAAAGCATCTAGGCTTAAACTATCACCAGTACAAAAATATGCAAAGCTCGCTGAACAAGCCAGCTCAAAAAGCATCAAGTACTGAGAAAGCAAAAATCGGAAATGATATATGTTTCTATTGTTAGAAACCTGGTCATTTCAAGAAGGATTGTCCTGCCTTCAACAAATTTAAGACATCTGACAAGAAAGATAGAAGAATCTTCAAAAGAAGTCAAAGAGCTATGCTCACTGAAGAAAGGAAAAAGATTCAACTCCAACTAGATGCTCTAGATATTGAGTCTGATTCTGAGGATGAGGATTCAGATGATTCCACACTGCCGTCCCCAGAAATATGCGGTGTTTCTCATGAAGTAATTGACTTTGGTCAAAAGAAGAAAGAAGTATGTGGAATGGCTGAAGAAATCTTCCCAGATATCTCCAACATTAAACCTTGTCTAATAGCTGATGAGGTAACACATACTTCCTGTTATACCTATGAAAGTGAGGACGAAGAAATCAAAGTATTGGAAAATCTCAGAAAAGAAATTGATCTTTACAAAAGAGAATTTCTAATGTTCCGAGCTAGAGCCGAAAATTTCGAAGAAGAAAAGAATTCTCTTGCAAAGGAAAATTCTAAATTAATCAAGATATCTGAGAAAAAGGATGCTGAAAATGCATTTCTCAAGGCTCAGATATCTGAGACCGAAAATTCACATAAAGAAGCAATGGCCAATATTCAAAAGAAATGTGAAGGTCTTCTTTCTGATAATAAGGAACTCAAAAAGAAAGAAGTATCCTTTCAATCTTATGCCAAAGCTAGTGACACTTTTACTGAAGTACAATCTTATTTAAGAGATCCTTCAGAAAAGAGAGGACTTGGGCTGGATACATACACAGATAGTTCCACCACTCTGAATAAGAGTAATGAAGGACTAACATTAAATCGATTCTCGAGAAGGTGATTCCCAAACAATCTACGATGATTCGAGAAAGCTAAGATTGTTGACAAATGAAAGGCAGTTGCGACCAAGCCTTTGTGGGAAAAACAAGTCCAAAAGAAAACTGTGGGAAATGTCTCTGAAAAGAAGCATAACATTGAGAAGTGCAATCACCCACAGTGCTATGTCTCTCAAAAAGGAAAAATTGCAGGAGCTGGCAAATTTTCTTATGTCACGTTTTCTGGAAAGAAAATTGATCATCCAGAGACTAGCAAAGCTGCTGAGAAGAGATCTCAGACAGCATCAGGTGCTCGGAATGGTATTGGCTATAAACCCATTGGGAAACAACTTGCTCGCGAATACAAACAAGAGCAAGAACAATGGTTAAAGGCTAGGCTAGAATTGCTCACAACAATTATCAGAAGTGGAAGATAAATCAAGCGACTTAAAATCTGAATGCCAAGGCTAGAAGAAATCTGGCTAGGAAAGCTAAGTTTGCTGAAAAGCAGACTCAGAAATCTGACAGGTATCTGAAAGCACCAAATGGAGCACCTAGGAACACACCAAGGAAGAAAATAATCATTTAACTAAGATTCCTCCTTATGTTCCTGTTAGATTAAAGAATGTTCCTAAGAAATTCATTCAAAAGTGGATTCCTACTGGAAGATTCTTTAATCCAAATGGTTCAATTGTTGGTATGAGTACCTAATCTCCTGTTTCCTGTTTTGTGCAGAACACTCTAAAGACTAAGTCAAAGTGGCATTTTGATAGTGGATGTGGGAAGCACATGACAGGAGACAAAGAAAATCTGATCAACTACAAAAATTGCAATGATGGACCAATTATCAGGTTTGCTGGAGGAGATGAAAATCCAACCATAGGTTTTGGCAATTTGAAGTCCGGCGCCCTCACAATCTCTGAAGCACTTAATGTAAAGGGATTGAAATATAATCAACTAAGCATCAGTCAACTAGTAGACAAAGGGTACACTGTTAAGATCAAGTCAAAACTATGTAAAGTGATTGACAATGAGTCAAAGCAGACAGTCTTGGTTGCAAGGCGTAAAGGAAATCTTTATGTTGCTGATTGGGCATCCGCCACAACCGAAGAATGTCTCATGGTGAGTCAATCTGGCCACACTGAAGAAAATTGGCTATGGCATAAAAGAATGGGTCACTTGAATTTCAAAACTCTGAATAAACTAACCAAGAAAGAGTTGGTGGTTGGTTTACCTAAAATGGCATATAGAAAAGAAGGTGTATGCTCAGCTTGGCATATGGGAAAACAATCCAAAATATCTTTCAAGTCTAAAACTAGACATTCCAGCGAAAGGCCACTGCAAATGTTACGTATGGATCTGTTTGAATCCTAAGTAACTAGTTATGCAGGAAAGAAGTATGGTCTGGTTGTTGTTGATGATTACTCAAGATTCACTTGGGTTATCTTACTCAAACACAAATCTGATGCAAGGGTTGAGATACCTAACTTGCTGAATAAGCTCAAAGTCATGAAAAATGACGAGATATCTGTAATCAGAACAGACCATGGTACTGAGTTTGTGAACCAGTACATCAAAGAGTTTTGTACTTGCAAAGGTATACAACATCAACTATCTTCTGTAAGGACACCACAACAAAATGGTGTTGCTGAAAGAAAGAATAGGACCCTGAAAGAAGCAGCAAGAACAATGCTTGCCGACACTGAAATAAGTGAAATCTATTGGGTTGAAGCTGTAAACACAGCATGCTACACTCAAAATAGATATCTGATTAACAAACACCATGACAAAACTCCGTACGAGCTTTTCATTGGTAGACCCCCTAGTAACAAACATCTAAGGGTGTTTGGTTGCAGATGTTTCGTTCTTAACAATGGAAAAGAATACTTGAGAACATTTCAACCAAAGGCAGATGAAGGAGTATTTCTTGGTTATTCTCTGAATAGCAAATCCTACAGAATCTACAACAAAAGAACGCAAAAGATCGAAGAATCTATTCACGTAGTATTCTATGAAAGAAACAAGAAAGTACTCTTAAATGATGATCTCTCAGATAGGTTCAAAGAACTAATGATTAAAGATTCTGAAAAAGGATCCTCAGAAGGAAACAATTCTATCATTCAAATAGAGGATGAGTCTGACGATGAAAAGTAACCTATGCTTAGTAACAACCAGATGACTCTAAGACATGATGAAGAATTTCCTATGAGAATTCCAGAAATGGAACAGGCTACTGAGAACCTTCATCATGTAAAGGTATCTGAGAATGCGATTGCTGAAATGCAAGATCCAGATATCTCTAACACTGAAAAAGTGTCAGATATCCATGACATTACCCATGTGTCAGATATCCCAGATACTGCACAAGTATCTCATCAAGATCATATTGATTCACATTCAAATCAAATTGATGTTGATCCTACTAGTTCAAAACCCATTATGAAATTGATAAGAAATCATCCTTCAAAAGATGTGATTGGTCCCATAGACCAAGGAGTTAGAAGTAGAAGAGTAATCGCTGAAAAAGCAAGTTGTCTATATGGATGTTTCATCTCAAAAATTGAACCAAAGACTATAGAAGAAGCATTAAAAGATCAAGATTGGATCTCTGCAATGCAAGAAGAGTTGGATCAATTTGAGAGAAACAAAGTCTGGAAACTGGTTCCATTTGTTGTGGAATATCTGAATCGGAACCAAGTGGGTTTTCGAAACAAAATGAATGAGTCCTGAAATAACCGTAAACAAAGCTAGGTTGGTTGCCAAGGATTCACCCATGAATGACTAGATTTTGATGAGTCTTATGCACCGGTTGCAAGATTGGATGCAATAAGACTCTTTCTAGCCTTCTGACTCATAATGACTTTCTGATTTATCAGATGGATGTCAAGAGTGCATTTCTAAATGGTGAACTGGCTGAGGAAGTCTATGTTGAGCAACCACCAGGTTTTGAAGTTTCCTCAGAAAGTAGGATGGTCTATAAGTTTCAGAAAGCTCTGTATGGGCTGAAACAAGCTCCAAGAGCATGGTATGATACATTGGCCAGATACCTACTAGAAAGTGGCTTCAAGAAAGGAGATGTTAACAAAACACTCTTCACACTGAACCATGACGGGAAACTGCTTTTAGTTCAAGTATATGTTGATGACATTATATATGGATCTAAAGACAAGCAACTTTGTGAAGACTTTGCTGAACTCATGAAATGTAAATTTGAGATGAGCATGATGGGAGAATTGAATTACTTCCTAGGGCTGCAAGTCAAGCAACTCAATGATGGAATATTCATTAGTCAAACAAAGTATGCAAAGGATATGCTCAATAAGTTCAATCTAAAGCCATCTGAAAAGAATGCTAACATACCAATGAGCATTAGAACCAAAATGACCTATACTGGATCTGACAAGAGTGTTGAAGAACACAAGTATAGGAAATTGATTGGGTCACTACTTTACCTCACTGCAAGTAGACCTGATATTCAATATGCAGTTGGAGTGTGTGCTAGATTTCAGACAAATCCAATGCAGACACACTACAACATTGCTATGAAAATATTAAGGTATGTAAAAGGTACTGTAGAAGTTGGATTGTGGTATCCAAAAGAGAGTGGATTGAGTTTGGTTGGCGATTCAGATGCCGACTATGCTGGATCATTGCTTGATAGAAAAAGCACCTCAGGAACTTGTCAATTTCTTGGTGCTAGATTAATATCATCGTTCAGCAAGAAACAAAATTCAATTGCCATATCTACCACAGAGGCTGAATATATTGCTGCTGGGTGTTGTGCTTCACAGATATTGTGGATACAACAACAACTCAAAGACTATGGACTCAATGAAGAGAAAACTTCCATTTTCTGTGACAACACAAGTTCCATTGCCATAACTCAGAATCCTAAGTTTCATGCAAGAACAAAGCACATTGATGTTAGACACCACTTCATCAGAGACCATGTTGAAAAAGGCAATATAGAGATACTCAAGATTGGCACTGAAGACCAACTTGCAGATATCGTCACTAAGCCACTACAAGAAAGTAGATTCTTATCCTTAAGACACAGTCTTGGAATAATGGAGCTACCAAAGAACTGAAAAAGTTCAGAGAAGAGATATCTGAAAATGATATCAAAGGAGAGAGAAAAGAGGTATCTGGAACGGGTATCCAGAGAAGAGGAATCTGGAACGGGTATCCAGAAACTAAAGGCTAAATGGTAAAACGGCTGTTCAAAGATTTCTGAGACGGGTACTCAGATATCTGGATCACTCAGTGAGGGGGAACACAAAAGAGAATAGTACAACTGTCTGCAGTCAACTACTCTCTTGAAATTTGCATTATTTATATCTTTGTGTAAAACTTGGACAAATACTAAGTGTGAGATAAATTCAGATGCAAACAGTGTTCTTGGTCATACAGAAACGTGATTCAAAAAGCTAATAGCCAAAAATTCATTAAATGGACACAATTACATTTGTTGATTGTGATCATTGCTGAAGAAGCAATGGTGACCCTTGATGAATTGGGCGATTGATCTTTACGGCAGAGATTAACTCTCAAGAATAGTGGATATTAAAATTCGACAGGCCTAGCATTTAATGCCGAACAAGCTTTTACTCACGCCTGCCTGCAATTCACAGATACTTACACTCAAAATTAATTTGTATGTATATGTTTGTGGAGATTACATTGCTATATATATGGGATTTTGGCAAAAGAAATTACTTTCGCCTAATCCAACATACAAACTTGCACAAGAACAGCAAAAAACTCTTCTTCAACCTCTGCAAATCTCTGTTAGTTTTTCTGCAAAGAATTACTAATCTCTCACCCAAATCTCTTTCCCGTTTTTGAAAAACTTCACTATTTAAAGAGATGGCTCCCAAACGTGCTTCTACTCAGAAATCCCAAGCTACTACTTCTGGTACTGTTGAAAAGCAAGCACCAGTGCTAGTTATAACAAACAATCAGTTGATCGGAGAATTCGACCCTGATCATTGGACTTCAAATCACAGGATGATTTGGGGTGGTGTCATGATTGAGGAATACCTGGTAGCTGCAATAGAAAACCAGACTGATATGCTTGAAAAGGCAAAAATCAAGGGTTTTCTATCTGCTCTTCCCAGTGGAGTTTCTTCACTGGATGTTCTGGAGTATTACAACAACTCCACAATTATTTCCAAGATCTCTGAAGGCACTGAGATAGTGTCTATCAAGACCAAAGTCCAAGGACAAGAAATATTGTTGGACGAAACAGCTTTCTGTGAGCTGTTTGAACTTCAAAATCTTGGAAAGGATTTTGATATAGACACCAAGGATGATGATCTCCTTGAAGGTGTAAAATAGATGTATAGTGACGTGTGTGATCTTGAAAAATCAGATACACCCACTGATTTCAAGCTTGCTGACATCAGGACCAGACATCTTTTGGTCCACTGGGATGTGTTGGCATGTATCCTTCACAGATGCTTGGATGGTCTACAAGGAGGTGCTGAGCAGATAAGCCAAGAACGCTGGATGATGATGTTCTTGTTGAGCCAACAAGACAAAAGGCTGGAAAACCGTTTTAATTAGGGGAAGTACGCCTTCATGGAATTTGTGAAGAAGATACAAGGCTTTGAGCCTAAAATCGTTAAGGGCCTTGCTGAGCCAAAAGCCACAGTAAGCTATGGAATGAAAATTTTCTACTTACTGGAATGTCTTGGCATTGAGCTCAGAGAGACGGCAGATATTGCCAACAGTAACCTACTCTACAAATATGAGTATACAAACATGATGAAAAAGGTTACTGGATCTCAGAAAGGTTCCAAGAAGCGAAAGACTGAAGAGGTATCTAAGGGAAAAGTTGCGACCAAGAAGCCCATAACTTCACGAAAGAAGTCTGCTGGCAAATCAGAAGGCACACCCATTGAGGTTGTCGATTCCCAGATACCTGCCGTCGCTGCCGATGAACTCATAAATGCAGATGAACTCATCAACGCTGCAAAAGAGGTATCGACTATTAAACAAGTAGACTCAGCAAGAGAAAGTACTTTCAGAAATGTGAAGACTATTACAGAAAGCCTTGCTGATGAACTCATAAATGCTGAGAAACTTCAAACTCTTTCTGCAGAAGCAGCATGGATTGTTGATAACTCTGTTCCAGATTTCGATGGCAAATCGGACGAGGAAAAAATCCCATCCCCCAAGGTTGCTGAAAAAGTAACCAAGGCAAAGGGGAAGAACAAAAGGTCCAAGGTTGCTGAGAAAGCAACTTGCTCACAGGCTGCTGAACAAGCACCTATAGCAAAGGTTGTTGGTGCCATCACACCATCAGGGACAGTCACATATGCACAACTTCAAGAAGCCCTGATGAGTGGTGACCTAGTATTGGCTGACACTGATGTCAACGCCACACTTAAAGATCTGGAAGAGCTCTCAAATGCTCAAACGTCTGCTTCCAGACAACCACAACAACCACAACCACAACAGCCACAAGTGGTTGATGAAATGGTAAATGAACTTCATTTCTACATGCCAGCAATGCAGTATGCTGAAGAAAATCCTGCAAATCAGCAGGTTCCCCAACTCCAAGAGAGGGATCAAACTGAGACACCTACTCAGAATGATCAACCAGGGGAGGCAACTGAGTTAGCCACTCAGGAAAAGGTTGAAGTACCTCAAACTTCCAACAAAGAAGCAACACTGGAACAACGAGACCAACTCATGGAAGGGTCACAAGTTCTAGAGACCACTCAGCCTGACATTGCTCAGGTAGCTGAATGGTTTGTACTTGTGAATCTCTTTGTGTTTTCTGTCTTGTTAACTAATAAAAATTCTTTGTTACAGGCTGAATCAGAAACAAAAGAACAAGAGGAAGCTGAAAAGCTTGCCTCAGAGACTGAGAAGGAGGCTACTACCTCTCCTCTTAAGGAATCTGAGCTTGTGCTACAGGTGATAGAGAATTCCCTGAGAAATTACTTTTCAGATATTTGCTCAAGTGAATGTTTCTAATAGGATCCATCTGAGAAGGAAAATGACAAGGCTGAGAAGCCTAACTCATCATAGAATCAACCAGAGACTCGCAAGGTCTCTGAGGAACAAGTATTTGAACCTTCTGCAGAGAAGGTATTTCATTCAGATAACTATAATCTTCAAAGACAAATCTCTGATCATTTTTCTCAAACTAACACTTTCTACTTAAACAGGTTCAAAAATAAGTAGAAGTTGCTGGGGAATTGCCCGCTCAATCCCCACAACAAATGGAAATTGATGAGGCCTCAAAACCTTGTTCACAAGAAAAATTTCCAGAGACTGCACAAGTCTCTGAGCAACAAGTATCTGAGCCTCCAATAGTGGAGGTAATTGACCTCTCAGATATCTGAATCTGAAAATAGAACTTTTTCTTGATAAAATTTCATAAGTGTTATGTTTCTAATCTCAGGTTCAAGAAGAGAGAAAGATCACTGAGGATCAGACTTCCCAGTCTCCTCCTCATATCCAGATATCTGAGGCACCTGGAACCTCAGTAGTCCAACCCTCTGAGCCTGTTGCTGTTGCACAGGTAACATAGATACTTGACTACTCTAAAACTCAGATATCTACACAAGTTTTGAAACTAATTCAAAATCTCTCTTTCAGGTTCAAAGTAGTGCCAAGAAGGAGTCAAATGATGACTATGAAAACCTTCTTCCCTTCTTCAAGACTCATACCTTGCCAAAGCATATTCAATGCTTCAAGAAATGGCAGAGGTTAAGGTGCTCTGATTTCTCTGAAATACTGAGAATCACAGATCAACCAACAAGACGAGCACGAGCTCTTGACAAGGAAAACTACATCCACGCAATGTTCCCTACTGAACAATATAAAGTTGCGACCTTAATGCGTAAGGATTTTTCCAAGGAAGTGGCACACAAATTGGTGCAAGCCTTCAAACAGGCAGATGGTCAAACAAGATTGCAGATGGCATTCAAGCCAGTCCTGCCCCAGACACTACAATTTATTCCTTCTGAACAAGAAGAGGTTAATGGGCAGAAGATCACTATTCCTGAAGTGATTAATCTTGTATCTGAAGACGATGAGGAGGAAGAAATAGATGAGAATAACTTTGATGAACCTCCCTCTGACCATCACAAAAAGGATGATGATGATGCCCCTGCACCAGGGACAGGAGGAATTGCACAAGGAAACAATGCCTCAGCTGCTGAAAAGCACACTGAGAGGACATCACAGCAATCCCCTTCTCCATCTCCTCAGAAATCCACTCATCCTTCACAGCAATCCCAATAACAAAAAGACACTACTGAACAAGTAGTTGAGCACTCTGAGGAAACAACTCAGAAGATATTAAATACTCAAACTAGAACTGCTCAACTCAAACAACTGTTGGAAGAAGAGCAACAACTCCATCTTCAACTTGAAGAAGAGCTAGTTAAATCTAGAGAGCAATATATGTTTATGTTTAGCATAAGCAATATCTTGAATTCATTGGTCCTTGCTTCTATCATGAGTATCTAAACCATCCAAACATGGTAGTTATGTGACGGTTATGCATATTCGCTTCTAGGGTTTAGATTCGTTCATATAGGTTCGTGTATCTTTAAATCTTCGTAAAACCTTCAATCCAATAAGCTAGATTAAGACTTTCAAAATCATTTCCGGTTAAGGATCGTGGATTGACGATCCATGATTTCTCTATTTCAAAACATTCAAATAACGATTGGTTGAATTGGATTGACTGATTTCTGTACACCGACCGTGTGACAATATGAACATATCCCTAGAGCAAATTAGCATTGCTTGATCGTAACTACTGTGTTCTTTCTATCCCATTGAAATCAACAACATTGAATTTTTTGTTTTCTAGTTATTAGAAGTTCTCAAATTTAAAAAAATCAAACTGTTTCTACAAGTAATTGTTTGCTTTCAATCCGTGTGGTAGCCTAATTGATTCCTTAGCGAACGATCTCGTGGTTAGCATAGTCTGTTTACAACGACTGCTTCCTACTTGTTTTCCCTAAGTAGTAATTTGAGCACATCAAATTTGGCGCCACTGGCGGGGAGTCAATTCCTACTGTAGCACTTGATTGCAAATCTTTACTTGTTTTCCAACTTACCTGAGGTTTAGTGCACTAACAGAAATTAAGGATATTTTGAGGTTTTCATGTTGTGTAGATCTAACAACAGTAACCAGAAAGGACATTTCAATGGCTCAGTTAACCTATGGAGCCTCCATGCGGCCCGGCGAGGTTAAGGCCGGGAAAGCAGCAATCGTGTTGTCTAATGAGGCGAGGAATTTGGAACTCAAAGCTCACCACTTCCATAATCTCCCCAAGTTCTACGGAATGGCCAATGAGGATGTGATAATGTTCCTCAAGGAGTTTGAAGTACTGGTTGCAGGGATTTCGTTGACAGCCGGAGGAGTAACAGTATCAGATGGAGAGATAAGGAAGAAGGTTTTCCCGATGTGCCTGCAGGATAAAGCTAGGAACTAGTTGTTAAACCAGCCTGGGGGTTCATTACCCACTTGGGATTCTCTCTATAAATCCTTCGTGAATACGTTTTACCCTCCTGAGAGAACGCAGCACCTTCGTACTCAGATAATGCAGTTTCAGCAGATGTACGATCAGACCTTCTATGAAGCTCGCGAACGTTTCTTACAGTTGCTATCCCAATGCCCGCACCACAGGATCGATGAGATGAATCTATGCATCAGATTTTATGAGGGTCTGAATTGGGAGTGTCAGAACATGGTTGATATGACGTGTAAAAATTCACTCCTGGAAGCATCTTCTGACGAATTAAATTGTGTTTTGGAGAAACTGGCAGCAGTGTCTGAGCTCAAGGGTGCGAGAAAGACATCTAGGAGAGTGGGATACCGAGCAGTTGAAGGGACTCTAGGGGCATGTAATGCTGAGTGGGACAAGCAAAGCGGGCAGACTAGACAGCAGGGTAACTGGCAGGGTAACCAAGGTGGCAACAACTTCTATGAGAATACACCACAAGAGCAACCAGTTCTAGCTCAACCAGTTTAGGTTCAGATTACGAAAGTGCCGGGAAGTCCTGATCAGGCCATCAGGGACCACATGGAACGTTCCGAGAGGTTCTGGGCCGAAGCGCAGGAATGATTAGCGGTTCGACAGCATTGAGCAATCGCACAGAAGGCCACAATAGATATTGGGTGACTTGGTTGGGAAATTACAACTCATGGAGAAAGGTAGACACCCAGCAGTACCAGAAAACATTAGAGTTCTGGCAGTTGAGATAAATTTTGAAGAACCAGGGAAGGTTACATCTGTTATTAACACCTGTACCAATGAGGTTGAGAACTCTACACCAGACGAGGGAACTCCAACGACGGTTCTGATGTGCTCAAATTACTACTTAGGAAAATAAGTAGAAAGCAGTCGTCGTAAACTGACTATGCTAACCACGAGATCGTTCGCTAAGGAATCAATTAGGCTACCACACAGTTGAAATAAAACAATTACTTGTAGAAATAATTTGATTTGTTTGAAATAGTACTTCTAATAACTAGAAAATAGAAAATGCAATGAAGTTGTTTGTAAGAATTAGGTCAAAAGAACATGGTAGTTACGATCAAGCAATGCTAATTCACCCCACGAATATGTTCATATTGTCACACGGTCGGTGTACTAAAGACATTCAATCCAATTCAACCAAACGTTATTTGAAAATCTTTGAACTAGATTAATCGTGGGTCGTCAATCCACGATCCTTAACCAAAACGTTTTAGAGAATCTTTGAACTAGCTTATTAGATTGAAAGGTTTTTACGAAGATCATTGAACTAGCCTAACCTATATGAACGATTTCAAACCCTAGAAGCAAATACGCAAGGCAATCACGCAACTACCATATTCGGAGTGATTTAGCTACTCATAATCGAAGCAAGGATGAAAGAATACAAGATATTGATCACGATTAACTCAAACATAATGATAATCGCATGCAAGCTTAAACAATTCAAGAAACTAAGCAAGAACGAATTGAACAAGATTAAACAATAGAGATTTACCACAATAATCAGGGATTCGATATCAATCCTTCGTTGAACAAGCAAAACCAAGCTCCTAAATTGTCAAAGTATGATCTGGAGTTTTTTTCTATGAACTAGGTTAAAAGAAGTATGAAAGAAAGGAAAAACAAATTCTAAGCTAATAAGGAAAACTAATTCTGAGCCTGTACGTCTCGCCGTGGCGGGCCAATTGCTTCGCCGCGGCAAGCTTTCTGTGTCGATTATATATCCAGTTTGCAAATTCTCGCCACGGCGAGCATCTTCCTTCAAAACAGGGGAGACACTCGTAAAATATCGCCGCCGTGGCGAGCCTTCTTTATCGCAATATATATATCTCTCGCATAATTTCGCCGCGGTGAGCTTCAATCTTCAAACAAAGGATCCATTCGCAAAATCTCGCCACGGCGGACCAATTCCTTCACCGCGGCGAGCTATGCTAAACTGCTCGTCCTCATTTATCTCAAAAGACATCAAATCCTGCAAAATGTAAATAAAACACCAAAGCATAAAAACGTACAAAAACAATAAACGAAGACCAACAAAGACCGCTAAAAAGGACCCAATGAGACTATAAATTATCGTCTCATCAAACTTCCCAAACCGAACCTTTGCTCGTCCTCGAGGAAACACACAACAAAATAAAAACAACTAGACTCTAGACATCGACACACAAGAACACATAAACGAGTCAGACTTCCAAGTGACCGAACTCTACCATTGTAAGAGTTAAGTTCACAAGATGCAAAAGGTTTGCACTCAACCAACCTTGACAGAAATAGTGCAAAAAAAATCCCGTAAGAGAGTTTCTCATGTAAATAGCACTTAAGTCTAACTCTCCAATCCCTCACAAGGAAATCCTACATAACTCTCTCTCACACTCTGGAAGTGTGCAATAGGTTAATCACTCAAGGAACAATAAGAGAAAAGGAAGGTGATTTCCGTCACAAAGGTGCCTCAAATACCTCATGCAATGTACTCAATCAATTAAGTCAGAAGGGGCTTTCCCTTGCGCACAGCAACTTGTCGGAGCATACAACCAAGCTTCCATATCACCACATGTTTGCATACAATAAATTAGATGCTAATCAATTTGGCCACTATGGACTCTTTTAGTCTTACATTTTTGGTAGTGTCTGTTTTACCGAAGTCCGCACTTTTGTGCGTGTCAGTTTGGCATACGTGCCATCAACCCTCACGGACATATGGCTTTTTAGGACCACGCCGGTATACAGGTAGTATCTGAAACACGCCTAACACGACTACGGTGGTGACAAGTACCACAGATACACTCTGAGACGAATCAACTAATCAGGGGAAGGAATACATATTACGAAAATTGAATAACAAACATGTTAACACAGCAGACTTCGTCTCCCCAAACCGGTTCTTCGCAATGTACTGGCTTTTGATAAAATGAAACATGACGAGCATGTCATTCGTCATACTTAACTTAACTGAGTACACGTGAGAATGAAAAGGCGCAGACAAGAGGGTTTGCACTTTCGAAAGGATCACACAAGTGCCGGTACAATATTTTTTCATCGGGTTAAAGTCTCTCTCGGGCTTTTTGGACTAAAGATTTAGACGGACTTACTATTTCCAGTAGAAACAAACTTATGGCTTTTAAATCCACTATACCACCTCAGTTAAGTATTATGCAAAACATAAGCAGCAAGCAAATTTAACAATCACAATAGAAGCTTTCATAACTTGAAGAACGACTCACGAAAGACTCTAGAGGGTAAAAGAAAAAACGACCGGAAAAGAAAAATGACCAAAACATACATAAAGTAAAGGACGAAAGACTCTAGAGAATCAGGTAATAGAGAAAATGCAGACAAGACACTAGAGAGCACATTTCTGATGAGACAATATTCTAACGTCTCATTTGGTCATTTTTAGCGGTCTTTGTTAGTCTTTGTTTATAGTCTTATAGTGTTTTTTTTACGTTTTTATGCTTTGGTGTTTTGTTTGTGTTTTGTAGGATTTTTGTGTTCGGAATGTGAAAATAAGAGTGAAAATATTGGCTCTAGAACTTTAAATGTAGAGTACCTGGGCGAAAACGGAAGTCGATTCGGAGTTCGGACGAAGATTTGAGAGCCGTTTTAGTGAGACTTGCAAAAGTTAAATTTTACGGAGCAGTCTAGCTATTTTGGCCATAACTCTTTCATACAATGTCCGATTGACCTGTTCTCGGTGGCCACAGAGAGATAATTCAAAGAGCTACAATTTTCGTTTTGGAATAATCGGAACATTCTGTCTGTAGCAAACGTTACAGAGATTTTAAGCTCGCCGCGGCGAGATTTTCTTTAAAAACGTTTTCTATAAGATATCAATTCAATACTCTCGTTAAAAGATTTTCTAAAAACGTTTTGGTTAAGGATCGTGGATTGACGACCCACAATTACTCTCGTTCAAATATCTTCGAATACATTTGGTAAAGGTTGAATTGATAGCTTTCTGTACACCGATTGTGTGACAAATATGAATGATTGTCCTAGAATGAATTAGCATTACTTGATCATTACTACTGTGGTCATCTTCTCTCATTGTTAAAAAACCGTTATCTGCTTTATCTTATTCTAGTTTTTAGAAACAACCAACTTACAAATCGATCTGTTTTCACAAGTAACTGTTTGCTTTCAAACCGTTGTGGTAGCTTAATTGGTTCCTTAGCGAACGATCATGTGGTTAGCATTGTCTGTCTACGACGACTGGTTACTACTTGTTTTCTAAGTATAAATTTGTGCACATCAAATTTGGCGCCGCTACCGGGAAATCAATTCCTACTATAGCGCTTGATTGTGAATTTTTACTTGTTTATTTTTTCGATCTGGAGTTTATTGCACTAACAGAAACTAAGAATATTTCGAGGTTTTGAAGTTATGTAGCTTTATCAACAGGTTTATCAGAATGGAAGCTCCGATGGCTCAGCTTACCTATGGAGCCTACATGCAACCCGGCGAGGTTAGGCCCGGAAGGGCAGCATTGTTCTATCTGACGAAGCCAGGATCTTCGAACTCAAGGTCACCACCTCTACAACCTTCCAAAATTCTACGGGATGGCAGATGAAGATGTGATACGATTCATCAAGGAGTTCAAACTACTAATTTCAGGGATTCCATTGACAGCCTGAGGGGTAACAGTTACTGATGGAGAGATAAGGAAGAAGGTATTTTCGATCTGTATGCAAGATAAGGCGAGGAGTTGGCTGTTAAACCAACTTGGCGGTTCTCTGTCGACTTGGGATTCGCTCTACAAGGCATTCATGAATAAATTCTATCCCCCAAAGAAAACGCAGCACCTTCGTGCTCAGATAATGCAATTTCAGCAGATGGGTGATGAGACCTTTTACGAAGCTCGGGAGAACTTTTTGTAGTTATTGTCCCAATGCCCTCACCACCGGATCGACGATATAAATTTATGCATCAAATTTTTATGAAGGCCTGGATTGGGAGTGTCAAAACATGGTCGAGATCACTTGCAAGAGCTCTTTCCTGGAAGCGTCTGCTGATGAATTAAATGGTGTTTTCAAGAGACTGGCAGCAGTATCTCAGCTTAAGGGTGCGGGAAATAAGGTTAGGAGAACAATAGCTAGAGCAGTTGAAGAAACTCCAAGGCCGTGTACTACCGAGTTGGGCAAAGAAATCAGGGACTACATGGAGCGATCTGAGAGGTTCTGGGCTGAGGCACAGAAGATTCAGAGCAGGAATGATCAGCGGTTCGACAACATTGAGCAGTCACAAAAACGGTTGGAGAAGACCTTGGGGGATCTAGTTAGTCAGCTTCAGGAAAGGGAACAGGGCAAGTTCTCGGCGACTATGGAATCCAACAGAGTTCTATCTACTGAGGTGACGTTTGATGAACCAGGAATGGTGAAGTACGTTCTCGCTACCTGCACTTGCAAGCTTGATAATATGGTGGCCCAGGTTGAGTCACCAGATGTAGTTGAGGAAGTACCTGCACCGGCACATGAGAAGCCGATAGACGAGAAGGTTGTGGAAAAGGAGATGGAAGTGGTAACACCTGGTTCTGCGATTCCAGTGGAGAAGGCGAATGCGGAACCAACTCACCTTAAGGTGGATTCCACTATTCATGTGATCCAAAAGGCTGAAAAGAGCATCAGCGATGTGGATAGCTTTGACTTGGTTGTCGGGATTGGTAACTCGTCTGAGGTAACCGGTATTGTTGACACGGCAGCTGCTGTAATTTGATGACTTTTGCTCCTTATGAGGAGTTGAACTTGAAGGGATTGGAGCTCCGGAAATGCTTCGTTACATTAGCCAATGGATCAAGGGTTAAGTGCTTGGGAGTCATCGAGGATGTCCCAGTTCAGCTTGATGGGGATACTTTTATGGCTGATTTTGTGGTTTTGGAGTCGACACGGATCAAAGGCAAGGAGATGGAGAAGGATATGTTGCTGCTTGGGCGACCATTCATCAAAACCACCCGCATGATTGTCAACCTCCACTCTCGTACCTGCACCATAGACGTACATGGGAAGAAACGTGAGTTGCGAGCCACCACTATACCATACTCACCCCTGCAGGTTGAAACCAGGAGCTATATTAGTGCACACACCGGTCCCCTTTATACCTACTCTCTTTCACAGGGAAGTAAGGGAGCTCAGAAGACCGGGAAGATCAAGTACAATTGATTTTCACCTGGGAATGTCGAGCAAACGACTTTAAACAAATGCACTTCTATTTCCTTGCTTTAGACATTGTCGTTTTATCTTGCATTCTATACTATTGCACTGTTTATCATTCTTTTACTGCTTTATTATTTGTTATTCTTGCATGTTTAGGAGTGTAGAACCCTTGTACCAACACGAGGAAACTTGTGAAACTCTAAGTCGCGGCTTGGAGTTTCAATTTCACAGGTACAAGCAGGAGATTTTTCGAAATTTCTTGCTCGCTCACCCGCCGCGGCGAGATCCTTCTCACTCCCCATTATTTTGTTTCGTAAAAAATTACCGCGGGGAGCCCCCCCCCCCCCCCCTCCAAAAAAAAAAAGAAAAAAAAAAAAGAAAACACCATGCTTTGAACTGGTTTGGGGAATTTCCCTTCTTCCCATGTTTCCGCTTTTTGCTGCTCTTTTGACTGTTGGTTTTATCTTGGTTTGGGGAGGTAGTTTTCTACCCCTATTATTCTGCCACTAACACCTCTCTCGCGGGAACCATGTTTTTGCAGAGGAACCAAGATGTAAATGCCGAGGCGAGGGCAAGATGGTCTGGCAGACAAAGAACCTGTTGATGAGTTCCACTACTTGTCCGTGGATGGCAGGGCATGCATGGAGGCCCTCTTGGATCAACTTGATCCTTCCAGCTGAGGCAACACTATGGTTGGTCACTCTATACAGTGTTTCTTACACTTTTCATTGCTAGGGGACTAGCACTTGTGTAGGTTTGGGGAGGTGGTCGACTGTATCTTTAGCTTATGTTGTCTCGTTTTGTACTTTATTTCCGATATTTGTACTCTATTTCGTACTCGATTTTTCTTTTTTTTTTTATGTATTCTGTTCAAGTGGTATGTTAGCCACTTGTTTGTGTTATGTGACTATGATGGTATGTTAGCCACCTTTCTGTGTTAGTTCTATATTTCCTTTCCAGTTGAGTTCAGTTTAGGTGTTAGTATTTATATTTTCTCTTGTGGTGAGTCTTAGTCAATTAGCAAGTTGAACGTCTATTGCGAATGATAAATTCTATTGCTACTTACGTTTTGTTTGATGTCTAGCTAGAAGTAGTGTAGTAGGCTTTTAATACTGCAAAGTCGTTTCTCTTGTAAATAGCAAGTCTGGTTAGCCCTGTAGTCCAAAAGCCTGTGAGGAGCCTAGCTGAAGAAAAAATATTTTACCGGCACCTGTTATTGTGTTAATTCCTGGGATGTGCATGTTTTTACGTATTACTTGCGCATTTTCATACTTATGTGTACTTAGTTTCGTTAGGGATGACAAACAACATGCTTTACTATGCGGATTTTATTTTCTCCCGTTCTGTCGAACTGGTTTGGTGAGAGGATTGTTCACTATGAATGTTATGAGCTGTTATATTTGTGCTACAAAAAAAAAAAAAAAAAAAAAAACTGTGTACTGCTCCCTAAGCTTTTGATATTTGAATCTCGGGGTGGATCTATGGTCTTCATTGATCACCGTTAGTTGTGTTAGGCGTGTTTCAAATACTACCTATATACCGGCGTGGACTTAAAAAGCCATATGTCCGTGAGGGTTGATGGCACGTACACCAAACTGACACGCACAGAAGTGCGGACTTTCGGTAAAACAGACACCTGCCAAAAATTGAGATTAAAAGAGCCCAGGTGGCCATGCACTGAATTCAGTGAAGTATTATGAGATCTGATGTTGTTTTGAAATGGATGAGGGGAGTAGTTTGGTTTTGATTCTTCCGAGGAATACAGGTCTACAAAGTCCCTTTCGACTCAATGAGACGAGTACAATATCATAAGATATTTGAGGCATCCTTGTGACGAAAGTCATCTTCCCAGTTTACTTTTTGAGCTATACCCTGTATGGATACTTCCATGAGAGTGAGTGATACACTTTATACACCTGCGAGGGACTAGCGGGCTAGGCTTAATTGTTATTTATTTGAGAAACGATCGTGTCTTATTACCTGCTTACTATTTCTGCCAAGGTTAGGTTGAGAACAAAATTTTTGCATCTTGTGAATTTAATGTTTTCAATGGTAGATTCGGTCACTTGGAAATATGACTCTTTGTTTGTTTACATGGTTTAGAGTCTAGTGTGTTTATGTTGTGTGTTTGCTTGAGGACGAGCAAAGGTTCGGTTTGGGGATTTTGATGAGACAATATTCTAACATCTCATTTGGTCCTTTTTAGCGGTCTTTGTTAGTCTTTGTTTATAGTTTTATAGTGTTTTTTGTATGTTTTTATGCTTTGGTGTTTTGTTTGTGTTTTGTAGGATTTTTGTGTTCGGAAGGTGAAAATAAGAGTGAAAATATTGGCTCTAGAGCTTTGTATGTAGAGTACCTGGGCAAAAACGGAAGTGGATTCGGAGTTCGGACGAAGACTTGAGAGCCGTTTTAGTGAGACTTGCAAAAGTGAAATTTTACGGAGCAGTCTAGCCATTTTGGCCATAACTATCTCGTACGATGTCCGATGGACCTCTTCTCGATGCCACGGAGAGATAATTCAAAGGGCTACAATTTGCGTTTTGGAATCATTGCAATATTCTGTTTTGTAGAAAACGTTACAGAGATTTTAAGCTCGGCGCGGCGAATGGATATTTTCCCCGCGGCGAGATTTTACTAGGCAAAAATAGGAGCTACACGAGGACTCTCGCCGCGGCGAGGAGCGCGGCGAGAATCGGCGAGAAGGCCCAGATTCAGTATATTTTTTCCTTTTTAGGTCAGGATTAGGTCATCTTTTGCCATAACTTGTTATACATGATTTTTTCGTAGAAAAAGAGGCTCCTAGATATTATTCTTGACATTGAAACACATTGGAGCTTGGTTTTATCTTTGATTGAAGGATTGATATCGAATTCCTGATTATTGTGGTAATTCTCTATTGTTTGTCTCTTTACAATTCGTTCTTGTTCTTGTTGTCGAATTGTATGAGCTTGCATGCGATTATCATTCTGTTTATGTTTAACATGAGCAATATCTTGAATTCTTTGATCCTTGCTTCTATCATGGTAGTTATGTGACGGTTATGCATATTCGCTTCTTGGGTCTAAATTCGTTCATATAGGTTAGGTTCGTTCAAGGATCTTCGTAAAACTTATCAATTCAATATTCTCGTTAAAAGATTTTCTAAAAACGTTTTGGTTAAGGATCGTGGATTAACGATCCACGATTACTCTCGTTCAAATATCTTCGAATACGTTTGGTAAAGGTTGAATTGATATCTTTCTGTACACCGACCGTGTGACAAATATGAATGATTGTCCTAGAACGAATTAGCATTACTTAATCATTACTACTGTGTTCATCTTCTCTCATTGTTAAAAAACCGTTATCTGCTTTATCTTATTATAGTTTTTAGAAACAACCAACTTACAAATCGATCTGTTTTCACAAGTAACTGTTTGATTTCAAACCGTTGTGGTAGCTTAATTGGTTCCTTAGCGAACGATCCTATGGTTAGCATTGTCTGTCTACGACGACTGCTTACTACTTGTTTTCTAAGTATTAATTTGAGCACATCAATTTCCCCCTCCCCAAACCTAAACTCAAGAATGTCCTCAAGCGTAGAGTGAAAAACAAAAGAAAATGGGATCAACAGTGGATTGCCTGCAGGTGTACCTTTACAGTCATGTACAAGACTCTTCCGTGTTGGCTAACGGGTACTCTGGAAGTTCTTGGTTCTTCCGGTTGGTGCAACTCTTTTTCTTCCATGTTGATAAGTATGTATATATAGGGGTCCAGTGTGTGCTCCTATGAATTTTCTGCTGTCGACCTGCGAAACAGAATATAATGGAGCAGAATAGGCTTTAAGTTGACGTGGCTTGCCTTGCACATCGATTGTGCAGGTTCGGGCATCGAAATTCACCACCATGAGAGTCGAGAGGATGATGGGTCGCCCTAGAAGTAACATATCTTTTTCCATTTCCTTCCCTTTCACCCTCGGCGATTCCACTACCACAAAATCTATCATCACCATTACACCATCCAGCTTAACCGGAACATCTTCCACAATCCCCATGCATCTGCTTTGGGTTCCACCAGCAAGAGTCATAAAGCATTTGCGCGGCTCCAATCCATTAAAGCCTAAGTCTTCATAGGTGTCAAAAGTCATCAAATTGCAACTAGAACCAGTGTCGACTATTCCGGTAACCTGAGCTGAACACCCAATGCCTACCAGTAAATCAAAACTATCGGAGTCATTTATACTCTTTTCTGCCTTAGGAATTATGATGGGGGGATGGTCGGTTTCAGCAGTTTATTGCTCCGCATTCGCCTCCTCTTATGGAATCACGGAACTCGGTTCCTCGACTTCATCCCCTGTCGATTCAACAGTGGCTACATCTTCAGTCTGCTCAGCTGTCAATATACGGGACACTTGAACTGTTGTTGGAGTTCCCTCATCTGATGTAGAGTTCTTAACCTCGTTAGTATAGGTGGCAACAACAGACTTAACCTTCCATGGTTCTTCAAAATTAAACTCAACCGGCAGGATACTAATGTTTTCTGGGGCTTCTGGGGTCTACCTTTCTCCATGAGCTTTAATTTCCCAACCAAGTCACCCAATATCTGTTCCAGCCTTCTTTGCGATTGTTCGATACTGTCTAGCCTCTGGTTATTTTTTTCCTGAATTTTTTGCACCTCAAACCAGTACCTCTCAGACCTCTCCATATGGTCCTGATTTCTTTTTCTAGCTCAGTAATACACGGCCCTGGAGTCTCTTCCACTTCGCTGGCTGCCACTCTCCTAGCCTTATTTCTTGCCCCCTTAAGTTGTGATACTGCTGCCAGCTTCTCGAAGACACTATTCAGTTCATCAACGGACGCTTCCAGGGAGGAGGTTTTACAGCTCACATCGACCATGTTTTGATACTCCCAATCCAGGCCTTCCTAAAATCGGATGCATAAGCTCATATCGTCTATCATGTGGTGAGGGCATTGGGTCAATAACTACAAAAATTGGTCCCGAGCTTCATAGAAGGTCTCATCATGCATCTGCTGAAACTGCATTATCTGGGCACGAAGTTGCTGTGTTATCTCAGGGGGATAGAATTTATTCATGAATGCCCTGTAGAGCGAATGCCAAGTCAGCAGAGAACCCTCAGGTTTGTTTAATAGCCAACTCCTCGCCTTGTCCTGCATACAGATCGGAAATACCTTCTTCCTTATCTCCTCGTCAGTAACTGTCACCCCTTCGACTGTCAATGGAATCCCTGAAATCAGTAGTTCGAATTCCTTGAGGAACCTTATCACATCTTCATCTACCATTCCGCAGAATTTTGGGAGATTGTGAAGGTGGTGAGCCTTGAGTTCAAAATTCCTGGCCTCATTAGATAGAACAATTGCTGCTTTACCAGCCCTAATAACACCAGGCTGCATGTAAGCTCCATAGGTAAGCTGAGCCATCGGAATTTACTTTCTGACAAACCTGTTGTTAAAGCTACACAACTCGAAAGTCTCGAAATATTCTTACTTTCTGTTAGTGCACTAAAGTTCAGGATAAAAAACAAAAAAAATAACAAATCACTCTCAACTGTTGTTTAGTTTTTGTTAGTCCAAATAAAATGAATTCATGCCTCAAGTAACCAATCAGCTTTCAGTGCTACGGTAGGGATTGATTCCCCGACAGCGGCGCCAAATTTGATGTTCTGACAGCGGAGCAGACTAAAGACGTAGCCACTATTGTATCAACGGGGGATGAAGTCGAGGCACCGAGTTCCGTGATTCCAGAAGAGGAGGCGAATGCGGATCAAGAAATTGTTGAAACCGACCCCCCCCCCCCACCATAGTCATTCCTAAGGCGGAAAAGAGTATAAGCAATTCCGATAGCTTTGATTTATTGGTACGCATTGGGTGTTCAAGTCAGGTTACCGGAATAGTCGACACTGGTGCTAGTGGCAACTTGATGACTTTTGACACCTATGAAGACTTAGGCTTAAAAGGATTGGAGTTGCACAGATGCTTTATGACTCTTGCTGGTGGAACCCGAAGAAGATGCATGGGGATTGTGGAAGATGTTCCCAGTTAAGCTGGATGGTATAACAGTGATGACAGATTTTTTGGTAGTGGAATCGCTAAGGGTGAAGGGGAAAGAAATGGAAAAAGATGACCCTTCATCCGCTCAACTCTCATGGTGGTGAATTTACATGCCCGAACCTGCACAATTGAGGTGCAAGCAAGCCAGACGAACTGAAGGCCTATTCTGCTCCATTATATTCTGTTTCATAGGTTGACGGTAGGAAATTCATAGGAGCACACACTGGACCCTTATATATACATACTTATCAAAAACGAAGAACAAGAGCTGCACCAACCGGAAGAGCTAAGAACTTCCAGAGTACCCGTTAGCCAATGCGGAAGGTACACCTGCAGGCAAGTCACTGTTGACCCCATTCTTTTTCTTCTTCTTTACTCTACGCTTGAGGACATGCTTGAGTTTAGGTTTGGGGAAGGGGAATGTGCTCTCTATTGTCTTGTCTGCATTTTCTCTATTTTCTGAGTCTCTAGAGTCTTTCGTCCTTTACTTTCTGTTTGTTTTAGTCATTTTTTCTTTTCTCTAGAGTCTTTCGTGAGTCTTTCTTCCAAGTTACGAAAACTTTTATTGTGATTGTTAAATCTGCTTGTTGCTTACGTTTTGCACGATTCTCAGCTTAGATAGTGTAGTAGATTTAAGATCTCGTAAGTTTGTTTTTCCTGTACATAGCAAGTTTGTTTAACTCTTTAGTCCAAAAAGCCGGTGAGAAACTTTAAGCCGATGAAAAAATATTATACTGACGCTTGTGTGATCCTTTCGGGAAGTGCAAACCCTCTTGTTTGCGCCATTTCATTCTCATGTATACTCAGTTAAGTTAAGTATGATGAACGACATGCTCTTCATGTTTCATTTTATCGAAAGCCAATGCATCGTGAAGAACCGGTTTGGGGAGAAGAAATCTATTGCGTTATGATGTTATTGTTCAAATCTTGTAATATGTATTCCCCCTGATTAGTTGAATCGTCTCGGAGTGTATCTATGGTGCTTGTCACCACCGTAGTCGTGTTAGGCATATTTAAAATACTACCTATATACCGGCGTGGTCTTAAAAAGCCATATGTCCGTGAGGGTTGATGACACGTACACCAAACTGACACGCAAAAAAGTGGTGATATGTTCTTTACTGACCCAAGTCTATGTTAAATGTTCTAGAGAATGAAACTTAAATACTTGATCTTTTGATTCAACTCCTTCACAGATAGCAATGCTTGTTAAGGATCAGGATACTTAGAACTTTCGTGCTACTTAGAATTCAAGAGCTTAGTCGCAATTGTAAGCTAATGAGTAAGTAGGTTGAAGGCTTGTATGCTTGAATGAATAAGTTCGTTCAGTGTGTTCAATGTAAGTTCAAGGTGTATTTCAAGCATTCTAAGTGGTGATATTTATAATTGAAAATCATGTTGTTTGAATAGTATCCCTTAGGCTTAATGAAATTCAAACTATTGATATCCGTAAATAGTACTGCAGAAGACTTGTCTCTTTTCAAAGATTTCCTCTTTTGTTCAGATGTCTCTGTCTGCACATTTATTGCATTGTACTATTTTTGTCTTGTAGTGCCAACGGAACTATGCATGCCTTCTGAAGCATTGCATGTCCCTTTCCAGAAACCTTCACATCTTCAGACACCTGTTGAAACATTGTTTTCCAGAAACATAGTTTTATCTAGGGTATCTGAGTGTAGATATCTGTGGGCACTTTTCCTTGTTCAGAAACCTTGTATTCTAAGATATCTTTTGCAAAACTTGTTTATTCAAAAACACTTGTTTATTCATGATATCTGGACATACGTATCTGATGACCTTCGTCTTCAGCAATCTTGTGCAGTCTTCAAATCTTAAAAAAAATTGTTGAACTCTCCTGCTGGATGCCTTCTTATTGGTCTTCTTCAAAGATATAAAAATTACATTCATAGACCTAACATCCTATACAAGATTTGCTAGACTAACATACTTAGTGATTTTCCTCTTTTACAGTGTTCAAGTGAACCAAGAGTACTAACCACCTTTCTGAGCTAAGATAAGTCATTATGTTGCTGATCAAAATATAAACAGACATTCCTTACAGAAGTTGGTTTTATGTCTTGGCAAGCTGCTATACGCAAGGAAAAAGTCCCTTCTGACTTAACTGATTGAGTACATTGCATGAGGTATTTGAGGCACCTTTGTGACGAATGTCACCTTCCTTTTCTCTTATTGTTCTTGAGTGTTTAACCCACTGGACACTTCCAGAGTGTGATAGAGAATAGTGTAGGATTTCCTTGCGAGGGATTGGAGAGTTAGGCTTAAGTGCTATTTATTTGAGAAACTCTCTTGCAGGACTTTTTGTGCACTATTTCTGTCAAGGTCGGTTGACTGCAAACCTTTTGCATCTTGTGAATTTAATGCTTACAATGGTATAGTTCGGTCACTTGGAAGATTGACTCGTTTGTGTGTTATTATGTGTCGTAGTCTAGAGCCTAGTTTGTTTGCTCGGGGACGAGCAAAGGTTCGGTTTGGGGAGTTTGATGAGACTATAATTTAGTGTCTCATTTGGTCCTTTTTTGCGGTCTTTGTCTTTAGTTTTATAGTCTTTTTAGTTCTTTTTTACGCTTTGGTGTTTTATTAACATTTTGCAGGAATCGATGTCTTTTGAGCTAAATGAGGACAAGTTGTTTGGCATGGCTCGCCGCGGCGAGGGATTCAGTCCGCCGCGGCAAGAATTTACGAGCTTGGAGCTGGAAATTGCAAGAAGGGTCACCGCGACGAGGAATTCAGTCCGCCACGGTGAGATTTAGTGAATGTATATCTTCTGCAATTAAAGAAGGCTTGCCGCGACGAAGGAATTTGTCCGCCGCGGTGAGATTTTGCAAATGAAATCTCTGTTTTGAAGATTGAAGCTCGCCGCGGCGGAGCAGTTTGCTCGCCACGGCGAAATTATGCAAGGGTTATATATTCTTCGATTAAGAAGGCTCGCCGTGGCGAGCTAGTCCTTCCACCACGGCGAGAAGCGCAGGATCAGAGTTTTGCTTTCCTTATTAGATTAGATTTTTGATTCTTTCTTTCATACTTTCTTTTAACCTAGTTGTTAGAAAAAAGCTCCTAGACATTATTCTGGAGATTAAACTACATTGGAGCTTGGTTTTATCTTTGATTGAAGGATTGATATCGAATTCCTGGTTATTGTGGTAATTCTCTATTGTTTATCTCTTTACAATTCGTTCTTGTTCTCGTTTGTCGAATTGTATCAGCATGCATGTGATTATCATTCTGTTTATGTTTAGCATGAGCAATATCTTGAATTCATTGATCCTTGCTTCTATCATGAGTAGTTAAACCACTCCGAACATGGTAGTTATGTGACGGTTATGCATATTCGCTTCTAGGGTTTCGATTCGTTCATATAGGTCCGTCTATCTTTAAATCTTCGTAAAACCATCAACCGAATAAGCTAGATTAAGACTTTCAAAATCATTTTCGGTTAAGGATCGTGGATTGACGACCCATGATTTCTCTATTTTAAAACATTCAAATAACGATTGGTTGAATTGGATTGACTGATTTCTGTACACCGACCGTGTGATAGTATGAACGTATCCCTAGAGCGAATTAGCATTGCTTGATCGTAACTACTGTGTTCTTTCTATCCCATTGAAATCAACTACATTGCATTTTCTGTTTTCTAGTTATTAGAAGTACTCAAATTCAAACAAATCAAACTATTTCTACAAGTAATTGTTTGCTTTCAATCCGTGTGGTAGCCTAATTGATTCCTTAGCGAACGATCTCGTGGTTAGCATAGTCTATTTACAACGACTGCTTCCTACTTGTTTTCCCTAAGTATTAATTTGAGCACATCAGTCACAAGATGCCACAATTATTACATGCATTTGCACTTGATCAAACGGACCAGAAAGGACTTTTCTTGAGTAGGTCGAAATCAATACAAAAGATAAAATAGCATACCGTTCTTTTTGTGCTTTGCTCTTTTTGCACATATTTTTTCATTTCTTCTATTTTTCTTGTGCTTTATTCTTTTTGCACAGATTTTTTATTTTTTATCTCAATTTTGCAAGTGTATCCCAATAGGTTACTCAAGATCTGTACTTTTGCGCATGTTGATTTGGAGTACACCCCCATCAACCCTCACAACATACGAGAACCGCCCACGCGCATGCACAATCAGGTTTATAGGTAGTATTTGGCATGCATTTGAGAAACAAACCATCAACCCTCACAGCATATGCACAATCAGGCCCGCGTTGGTTTATAGATAGTATTTAAAAATGCCCAACACGATCTCGAATGATCACAAGGATCCTGGAAAACACTTCGAGATTTTTCTTCTCTTTTTTTTTTTTAAGAACGGTAGCAAGGAATACAAAAAAAAATTTAAAAATCGACCATATGCTCAAAGGTAAAGAATGTAGTGAGCCTGAGTACGAAGCAACAAGTACCCTTCTCCCCAAACCTGTTCCTTGGAACGGGTTTGGGAATCTAGATAACAAGTCGAAATGTCGTTCGTCATACCCGTTTTAAAAGAGTTCACATGTATATGAAGTGGCGCAAAGGACTTGCCCTTGCACTTCCTGACTATAATTGCATAAACGCCGGTATAATATTTTTTTCATCGGCTCCAATAAGGCTTCTCACCAGCTTTTGATTACTTGAATAAGAAGACTTTCTATTTACAAGTTGATGTGCTCAAATTATTACTTAGAAAATAAGTAGTAAGCAGTTGTTGTAGACAGACAATGCTAACCACAGGATCGTTTGCTAAGGAACCAATTAAGCTACCACAACGGTTTGAAAGCAAACAGTTACTTGTGAAAACAGATTGATTTGTTAGGTTTTGATTACTTCTAAATAGTTTAACTAAAGCTAAGATTACGATTACCAATGAGAGAAGGACGAATACAGTAGCAAGATCTAATTATGCTAATTCGAACAAGGGATAACACTCATATTTGTCACACGGTCGTTGTACAACAAATCAATCAATTCGATTCAACCAATTGTTCTTAGAAAATATTATACTGGAGAAATTGTGTGTCTTCAATTCACGATCCTTAAACATGAACAATTTTGAGAATTTAATACAGACTTACCGAATTGAAGGTTTTTACGAAGATTTTATACGAGACTAACCTATATGAGTGATTTGATAAACCCTAGAACGAATATGCATAATCTTCACATACTACTGTATTCAAAGGTGTTTAGCTACTCATAATTGATGATTGCATGCAGAGATTAATGGTAAAAATCATATGAAACATAGATGAAAAACTCACATGCAAAAACATACAATTCAATCAATAAGATAAAGAACGAATTGTAAAGAAGAAAGCAATAGAGAAATCAATACCAATAATCCGCGGCGAGCCTTCTTAATCGCAATATATATGCCAAAAGACGACACACCATAATCACGCAAAAGTGGCTAACATACCACCCCACATAATTACAAGAGTGGCTAACAAACCACCTAAACATCACCAAACTAAAAATCGAAAAATAAACTAACACATATATACATATATACAAGGTAGCGCATAAGTATGTACCGAGGCATTTTAATCACAAGATATCACAACTTCCCTCCCCAAACCTATTCGATAGCTAGACCCTAACATAAAGAATAAATAAAAAGTGATAGTTGTAGAGTTATCGCGCGTAGTATGCCTCGGTCGGCATGATCAATGGTAGGAGGGTGGACCGTGGGGGTCCGGAAGAAAATCCTCCTCTGAAACGCTGCTTCCATGAAGTCTCCTCTATCTTCAAACCTGAACCCCCGGATTGCCTCCAGGGAAGCGCCTTTTCTTATAGTCGTTGGCTCGACTGTTGTAGATTGTCGTTATCTGTTCTCATACGGGAACGAATTTTGAGCAGGCGTCGACCCTACTTGGAGCTTCCAGTGAATACCTTCTGCTCCATTGTGTGTTGATCCCACAATACTCATGTAATCCTGCAAACGAGTATGTCGAGAGTTAATATGTTCAAATTTAAGCACATAACACTCATAAACAAGAAACAAAGTAAAAATGGCAGAAAGGATCAACAAAACTCCCCTCAGGTAACGACATATGTGTGGTGTCGGGGTGATGAGGCAGATGGCTCTCTATGGGCTCCGGTTGCATGGAAGTGCTCTTCTTGGGCTCCAGTAGGATGGAAGTGCTTTCTAAATTCGGGGTATCCATGCCTCCATCATCAAACAAGGAAGAAGTATCTTTATCTAGCGTAGTAATGGAATCTGACGTCTTTTCTTCCATCACTTCAGACTCAACTAGTTCCCTTCGAAGCAGACACGTTGGCACGAACCCCTTGGAATGCAACCTAGTTAGATAAGCAGTCAGTTCAAATAACTCTCTTGGCTGATCTAGATCCACACCCTCAATGTAACCACCGACAATAACATCCACTATCTTCCTATTTTCCCCTCTCAGCGCCTTGCGGAAATAGAACATTATGCACTCCTCCAACAAATCATGATCCGGCCACTCCAGCTCAAATTCCAAATACATGTACCAAGTATCATGGAATTTTTCATCCTCTCCTTACTCGAAGTGAAACAAATTCGTCTTGGCAATGCAGTATCTCTCATTGTGTCCATATTCTCCATTGTCACACACTTCGCAGTAAGAGTCATCCGTATTACCCTAAACACACAAAAACAAGAAACTAGGGGTAGTTTCGCCAAAATAATTGAAAACAAAAAAGACATCATAAATAAAAATGTAACTAATAAACAAAAATCGAAACACTAAAATCACAAAAACAAACACAAGGAGACAAAATTAAAAAAAATAGTAATAAAATAAAAAAATTTGGGTTTTAAAGATTTTCTAATTATTATTTTTTTTTCAAATAAAAGATACACAACTAACACAATTGATTCAAATTTAGAAGAACGTAGGAATCAATTCCCCGGCAGCGGTGCCAAATTTTGATGCGCTCAAAATTAATACTTATAAAAACACAAGTAGTAAAACGATTGTTATAGACAGATAAGGCTTAAACCACAGGGTCGTTCTCTCGAGGAATTGGTTAAGCTAGTTCTACTGAATAGACTCGCTTGTGTTGGTTGTAAACAAATAGTGTGTGGATAGTGATACTTCAGTCCTGGAGCAAATTCTAACATGCACAAGACAAGGTAAAACCCTAGGTCATGCAATTCTACAATCAATGAAGCTCGATAAATCCTTTCAAAAGTATACTGATACGATACGAACCAATTAAGGATGCACTATGTGCAGTTCATCACTCTTGCTATTGTGAGTATAACGAAATACATATACTAAGTATGGATAATCTACACTAGTTTGCTTATACGATACGAACCAATTAAGGATACACTATGCGTAGCTCACAAACAATCATGTAATTATACGGATACTATCTAATTAATTTATTTTTTTTTGAAACGGCAAAGAAATTTATTAATATAAACAAGAGCACAAGAAATGCTCTCGATCGAACAATTACAAAGGAAAAGAAGATCTCAACCCCACAACATCCCATCCATGAAACCAAGTTCTCAAGCACTACTAGAAAGTCAACCAAACAAAATACATCCAAAGTTTACAACCCAAAATCAATCTCAATACCAAAAAATGCCTCTAAACCAGATATCCATCAACTCCATGTGCACACCCCTTCTGGCTTCTCCATCAGACTGAATCCCAATACTCGAACAGTTGCATACTTGGATAAAATCCACCGTCAATTCAATATGCACACCGGTAGTGTCTGTTTTACCGAAGTCCGTAGTTTTGTGCGTGTTGGTTTGGTATACGCATCCATCAACCCTCACGACTCCAAGGCCGATAGTGGATAGTATCTGGACATGCCCAACACGACAACGGTGATGACTAACACCACAGATCCACTCCGGGCCCATTCTTAATCACATTTCTCCACCCTATGCTATCTTTCAAGTCAAGTGGCAAGCAATTTAATATGTGATCGGAGGCACAAGACACAGAACCAAAGCAAAAACAACCTCAAGATATTGAAGACTAGATCACAATGGTCCATTCCCTTGAGCCCCTCAAGGTATTCAAAACTAAATCACACTAGTTTAGTTACTTGAGTTAAAACATCGATAATCACTGAAATGTATCCAAACACTTCACAATACCGAGTCGACTTACCCCAATGCACAGAATAAGCATTGAAGCACACAGACAGCCTATCCAGCATTCCCAACTTGCAGAACCTGATACTTTAAACCAAACAAGATCCACACACTAACCAAAGCATTAATGCCTTTGTAATCATTAGAGGAAAAAGTATAAAAGGTCCACACTTTCACACGTCTCACACACACCTTCTCCAAATTACACTTGCAATTAAATATTACCTGGGGTCCACTTCTACATACAACTGGCGCCGCAATCAGTCTTCAGTACTTTGGCTCACTCTCTTTGACTTCCCATTATCTGTTTAAATAATCCGTAACATAATGATTGCCCACAGCAGTAGTTAATCATCTGCACATCAAAAACAAAACAACAGAGCCCTCTGCGCACAGCCTCCAAGTATTAATTCTGTAACAAAGTCAGCTTAGACATAAATCAGGAGCAGTTAAACAAGAATTAAATTGATTATACTTGATTAATCTTCCATTCCCTTTCAGCCAAGACCAGCTATGTAACTGAATAAAATCAAAAACATTCACAAAATAAAATCTTATTTCGAGCAAGCCAAATACTCCACACCGTTACTTGCCAAATCAAGATCCAAGCTTTCTTATCCACACCACACTTAACCGCACAATGATTCTCCATGCACTCCATCATATTCGACCCCCTTTCCACATTACAATTAAACCATCTATACACTAAAGCCCAAATATTCCTAGCAAAAACACACTCACCAAAAATATGCCAAGAACTCTCTAACGCCTCCTTCCCACATAAATTACACAAAAGATCACTACCACTAAACACTAACCCTCTTTTTTCTAAGTTTTCTTTCGTTGGTATTCTATCTTGGATTACCTTCCACACAAACACATTCACCTTTAAAGGAACCAAGTTATTCCAAATGACAGAGGCCCAATTTTTCATATCACACTCTTCCTCCCTCTTATTCAAAACTCTGTACCCCTCCTTCGTCCAGTAAACAGTCTCCCTCCCACCTAACCACATCCTAGTATCATCTCTACTACTCACAAGCTCACAACTTTCCAACCTCTCTTCGATTTCCTTAACCACCTCTAACTCCCGATCCAACAACACCCGTTCCCAACACCACAACCAACTCTTCTCCACACTATTACACACAAGTCTATCTTTGACAACACAATCTTTATCTACTTCCAACCTATATAAACGGGGATATAACTCACGAAGACTCTTATCTAAACCCCCCACTTCTCCTTCAAAAACTTTGTACAACCTCCATCCCCAAGCTTTTTAACACAATTGTCCTTAAACCAGTCTTGGGACCCTACAAAAGTCACTATATTCCGCCACCACTCCGACCAATGACCTCTACGAGACTTTACAACCCCCAGACTCTCTACACTATCTAACAAACTCCCATACTTAGAATCAATAACTTTACACCACAACTCATTTCCGCCCTTCAAACAGCTCCAACCCCATCTTCCTAACAAAGCTTGATTGAAAAGATTCAAATTTTTTATTCCTAAACCTCCATCACTCTTATCCAAACACAGCTTCTCCCATTTAATCCAAGCTATCTTCTTTTTTTCACTATTTAAATCCCCCCCCCCCCCCCCCAAGAATTTCCTTTGCATACTAACCAACTCATTCAAAATTGTCACAGGCGCTTTAAAGAAAGATAAGTAATAGATCTGTAAAGCACTAAGTACCGCATTAATCAAAACTAATCTTCCTCCAAGCGAAAGAAACTTATTCTCCCACACCCCCAACCGTTTCTTAAACTTTTCCTTTATCATACACCACATCTTCCTATCCCTAGCCTTCCCCCCCACCGGAAGACCCAAATAATTATAAGGACAAGCACCAATGTCACAATTAAGTAGATTAGCAAAAGTACAGACTTCAGCATCATCACACCCAAAACACATCAAGCTACTCTTTCCAAAATTAATTTTCAGACCGGATTGAAGCTCAAAACACCTGAGAACACTTTTTATGCACATAATATTTTCTACACAAGCTACCCCCATAATAAGAGAATCATCCGCAAATTGCAAATGAGAAATAGAAACATCCCCTTTCCCCACAAGAACCGGCTTATAAGTTCCCAAATTACAAGCTTTTCTAATCAATCTACTTAGCCCTTCTGCAACAATCAAATATAAAAAGGGTGATAAAGGATCACCTTGTCTCAAACCCCTCTCAACTTTGAACTCTTTAGTAGGGCTACCATTAACTAGAACCGAGGTAGTAACAGTAGAAACACACTCATTAATCCACCCAATCCACTTCTCACCAAAACCCAACATCATCATCATATCAAACAAAAACTCCCAGTTTACCGAATCATAAGCCTTTTCAAAATTGATTTTAAACATAAAGATTTTACTCTTCTTCTTTTTGGCTTCATCGATAACCTCATTAGCAATCAAAACACCATCTAAAATATTTCGATCCCCAATGAAAGCTGATTGATTCCCCGATATGATTTTATCTAACTTCTTCCCTAATCTATTAGCCAAAACTTTTGCCACAATTTTATACACACTACTCACAAGAGCAATAGGTCTATACTCACAAATATTTACTGGAGTCGCCACTTTGGGAATAAGAGATATAAAAGTATTATTCGTACCTTTGCATAACTTACTATTCATATGAAAATCTGTGAAGACTCTGATCACATCCATCTTTACTATCTCCCAGCAAGATTTAAAGAATTACCCTCCAAACCCATCCGGCCCTGGACTTTTCTCTACACCACAATTACACACTGCTTCTTTAATCTCTTCCTCCCCAAAAGAAGCCTCCAACTCTCGAACATCATCCTCTTCTAGCTTGGTACCCCCCAACTCTCTCAATTTCACATATCCCTCCTGCCTTCATTTGAAATGTGACTCAAAATAATCTCTAATACCTTCCTTCACTTCTCCCACTTCCTCTATCCATCGCCCTTTAATTCGCACACCCATAAGAGCATTTCGTCTTCCCTGTCGCGCTACAACTCCATGAAAAAACCTTGAATTTGCATCACCTTCTTTAATCCATTTTTTCATAGATTGTTGAAGCCTCAAGGATTCCTTAGCTTGTAATAGTTTCTCAAACTCCAGCCGTTTCTCCCATCTAATTGCAATCTAGCTTGCCAACTCTGAATTAGCCTCAGAATACGGAAAACGCCTTGAAAAACCACTAACTCCACTCTGCAGCCTCTCTGTCGGCCCACCTAATTCTGCCCAATTACTCTCTGTCAGTACTACAGAGTCCAGCAAAGCACCTGCACGCTGTCCTGCCGCAACTGTCTGATCGACAGCATCATTCTGCCCCCTACAGACGTGAACAGAACCTGTTAGAGCACTCCCAACTTGCTGCCGGTCACAGTCATCTACAGTACCAACTTCCAGCTCACAGTCTGCGCCAATAAGCTCCTCTCTGTCTAGACGTAATCCTCTATTTCTCACAGACTCCTTTTCACCTCCTTCAATTAATAAGTCTAACTTATACACCTCCTCAGTCAACTGATCAATTTTTTCTCCCAAACCACCATACACATCCTTATTCCATGCCTTCAACTTCAATTTAAGCTTTTTCAATTTTTCTTTGATTACGAAGCCTCCCCATCCTTGAACCTCTTCCTTATTCCACTCCAAATTCACTAGATCCATAAAACCAACTTCCTTCACCCAATTATTCATGAAACGAAATGGTTTCAGTCCCCAATCATGTCCATCCTCCTTAAGCACAATAGCCACATGATCCGACACTCTCCTTTTTATTCCAACTTGAGTCAGCGATGGCCAATAAGACATCCAACTCTCCGATAAGAGAAAACGGTCTAACCTACTACAACTCGATGGTAAATCAACAGGCTCCAACTCACCAATAAGCTTATTAAAAGCTGAGATACTCCGTCTTCCCCTTCCTAATCCCCTTCCTCTCCACTCCGCATCTCTTCGAACCGCATTAAAATCCCCACACACACACCATAAACCTTCTTTGAATACACTTATTTCATCAAAAATCACCCTCCACAACTCCTCTTTTTTACAATCAACACACGGAGCATACACATTTAGAATCTCTACCTCCTTTCCTTTCCATTTGCCTTTAACACCTAACACACCTTCTCCCCAGAAGCTTTCTTTTACAAAAACTTCATGATTCCACATACAAAGCAATCCACCCGACGCTCCTAAAGACCCCGAAAAAATCCAATCAACATTCTCACCCCCCAAAGTGCTTCTACCAACTTTCTATCAAAATAGTCTTTCTTAGTTTCTTGTATGCATACAAAATCAATTCGCTCCTTTACCACAATCTCTCGTATCTCCTTTTTTTTCATTCTTCCCCCAAGCCCACGAATATTATAGCTTAGCATATTGATTGATCACCAATCTCCAACCCAAAACCTTCTTTATTTTGTGCCAAATCATGGTTTTCCTTATCTCGGGCTTCCCAATTTTTGAAGTTCTCTAGAGCCTTTCCTACATCTTCATGTCCTATTAATCCCATATCTCTTACCATCTGAACGGTTTCCATTACTTTGTCCTGTACCGACTTTCGCAAGATTTGTGCATTGCACGCTTCAATTTGACTATCAGTTGGCGTAGAACCTCCATCCAACACTACTAACTTCTTTTTTGATTTCTTCCCACGCTTCTTTTTCGGTTTGCCTCTAATCACCCCTGTGACCTTAGAGTCACTACTTCCCAGATCCGCTACAAACTCCTTCCACTCCTCAAACCTCGATTTTTGGTTTCCTCGCTTTTGCTTAGCATTCTGCTTCTTCTATTTTTCTGTTGGCCCTTTCATTATTTTCTCTATCAATGGATTAAGTTCAAACGGATCCGAAATTACCTCATCAACTTCCTCCGTATCCGATTGTATTCCTTCTTGTTCCGAAGCACTTTCAGAAAGATCTGACTGAACCTGATTCACATGTCTGCTTATCCTCCCCATCGCCTCCTCATTAGTCTCCTCTGCTCCCACGTGATTAATATTCACCTCCATATTAATCTCAGCCGTCCCTGCACATGTGGATCCTGCCCTTGCTGCCCCATTCACATTTAGATCAGTATTTTCCCAAATCTGCTGCATCTGTAATTCATGAACTACACACCCATAATTAATTTTAACATGTTCCACAATGGCCTGCCTCTCTTTCCCATCTTCGAAATTCTTCACCAAGTCCTCACTAGCCTTTAATCTTGCCTCTGCTCCTTCAAGAATATCATACACACCTGCTCCAAAGCTTCTATTCATCGGTGTTTCAGATACTCTTTCGATCTCATAAAAACCCGTTTGTCCCAAGAAGCACTCTTCATCACTCTCCCAATCATCTCCATACTCCGAAGCATCATCCAAAATATCCTCATCCGACGATTTTCCGGAAAACAAATCATCTCTTTCCATATCATGTTGCTTAGGACTCGGGTTACTACGTGTACAGTCATGACGACACATAATAAAAAATTCAGCATCAAACTCCTCAATCATATTCACCACAAAATATTCTCCTTCAACCATGATTTGTGACTTCTTCCTAATCACATCGAAAATTGGCGTTTCGATTAAAACTTTTCCTTTTCGCAAATCCCATCTCCCTAACGTATCCGGGTGAACTTCCTTTACTCTTCCCATTCGACCTCCCAAGTGCTCAAAAATATCCTTCCTCCATCCATGTAGAGGAACCCCATATATGCTTAACCAAACTAGGCGTCTACCATTAATATCATGCTTCTTCCATGGTTTTATCGATGTAAACCACTTTTTCAGCCATTCCTCATCCTCCTCCAAAAGCTTAATTCGATCAGCCTCATTCTCATTCTCCAAAATCCAAGTTTTCTCCATCAATCTCCGTACTTGAAAATTTGTGTGGCCATTTATTTTCAACAAATCATCCACCTGTTTCATATCCAAAGGTTCACACAGTTCACCCATTAAACAATTCTCAGCCCAAGACTCCTTCTGAATTGGCAGATTGCTACCATCATCTGTCCTTTTATCTATTCCAGCACTTAAAACAGTCGGATTTGAGTGGTTTGTTCGCTCAGTCTGTTTTGACCCATCATCTGTCAAAGTTTTCATTCCTTTAATTTTCCAAACACCCTGCTGCATCCTTCCCTGCCTAATAAAGCCCCCCTTGTTGCTATCTATTTGATAACGCTTTTGACCTCCAACCCTGCTGCTGTCATTCTGTTTAGCACGCTGCACAACTTCTCCATAATTCTGCCATCATAGACTCGTCCTCTTCCACCACCGTATTGATTGTCAAATCTAGCAACGTTTGCAAACAATTTGTTTAAACCAATCCAGACTCCTCTCGTTCGCCAAATCAGAGCTTCTACATCCCGCGCTTTTTCAAATCTCACAAACGCAAAACGTTTGCCATCCTTTGCCTTTTTCCTCGGAATCATCACGTTGTAAACCGTCCCCACAAATCTCCCTAAAATCTCCTTTAATGGTTCTTCAGTCCAATCATCTGGGAAATTCGAGACATACATGTTTATAAATTTCTCCCCAATCGTCTCGATCCGAAGCCGTTCTTCCCTTTCTCTCGCTTTCTGCCTTTTGCCCAAAAACATTGTCCAACCATCTTAATCATTGTGCTGAGTCGTCTGCCGTCGAAAGCCGCCGTCAGAATGGCGATTTGAAATCGAAATCGCCATACTTTTTTTTTTTTTTTTTGTAGAGACGATACTATCTAATTAACGATAGATAAGTCACAAATCACAACCGATACATCAAGATTCACTAATCAGAGGTAACAACCTGTCACGTACAAGCTAAATAGTAGTTGCACGATTGACACCTGGATACGTCAATGACAAGGGATCGTCTGAAAGAAAATAATGCTTCTATTAAATTAGAGATTGAATCTCTAAAGTGATTACAATGCCTGAAATTAAGAGAATATAGACTAGGAAGGTCTAAACATATCTCAAAAACAAAGTACAATTGTCCAATTTATAGAACCAAGGAAGTTCAAATTTAAAATCATTGGAAAAACTGCCAGAAAACATGGGTTGATCGGGTCTTACCACGGTGAGGTATGGTGCTCACCACGGTCAGCCAATCTTACCAATGTTTCTGTTTTGTGTCGACCGCGGTGAGCTCATTTCCTTTGAAGCTCACCGCAGTGAGCTGTTCCTCCGGGTAAGAATCAGTTTTTTCCACTTTCTCCTCATTTGACTCCCTTTTCTCAACCTCCTTGTCACCTCTTTGGAGTAGTGGCCCACTATTTGCCTTGAGTGCTTGTAGAAGCTTCGATCAAGATTCGATCGAGCTTAGATTCGTGTACGCTCCGCCAATTCCTTGCCTTTTTTTTTTTTTTACCTAAAAACACCTATAAAAGTACAAAAACACACAAAACACCCAAACGTAAAAAAGCACTAAAAACTCTAATAAAAGGCTAAAGGACTTAACAAAATACGGTGAAAAGGACTAAAAAAGGCGTTAAAATAACGACTCATCAATAGGGGTGGAGGATGATGATTTCAGGATGAAGATATTCCCTATGTGCCTAGCGGATAGGTCTAAGGCATGGTCGAATATACCTCCCGAGGTGTCGTTGACTACTTGTGCGGGAATCTGTGCAGCTTGATGGATCCTCGGGAAAAATAATGGTCGTTGTACTTAAAGTTTTACCGAGAACACAAAAGTTTTACGAATTTATAATACCATACCCAAATTCCAGAAATACTAAATAAATTAGTATATTAGAAGTTGACTCGAGAGGTCGGTCTCTGTAGAATAACGCTCGATTAAGATAGAATATTAAATGTTTGATTTTCAATATAAAGTAAATGACAGATTTTTGGAATTTTGAATAAATAATTTAAACACGTAAGCAGAAAGCAATTATAACTAGAATTGATGAATTAAGAACTAGTAGAGAAAACATGTAAGAATTAACCTTCACCTTGAGAAATAGTTCATATCAGGAATAATAGTTAGCAATAGTTACTGCTGCAGAGTCACACAGGTCACATATCTTATACTAAGGTGCAGTCAGTACAGATACCCCATGTAGACTATCATCTAGCTCAAAGCTATCACCAGTGGCTAGCTCAACAACAAACCTCAGGCAAAATATCAACTTATAGACACGACTCACATCTCCTAATCTAGTGCAACGAATACTCATGTCCCGCGGTAAACACAAATAAACAATGCATCTATCCTCAAATAGCACAGGTATGAATGACAATCGCATAACCAACATAGATGCTAAAACTATTACATCATATATAAACCAAGTAATCAAAGATCTCGGCTAACCCTTACAAAGGTAATTTATCCTGACATAACGACAATCATGTTTGAAACAAACAAACTGTCAGAAGATGGCGAGTGTCGACCCTCAGCTTCTCCTTCTTCGATTTCTTCCTGATGAAGTCGATCTTGATGTCTTCTAGCTGCCTTGAAGTCTTCTTGATTACTTGCTGACGGCTAGGGTTTTGGGGTTTCACTTCCCCAAGGACTGGTTCTCTCTCAGGAGAGATGCCTTGTGGTACGAAACCCTTCCGTTGAGTTGTGTCCTGAATATGAGAGACCCCAAGGGTCTTATTTATACTGAAAATCTAGTAGCTTGGCCGCCTCTACTGTGTAAGGAAGGTTCTGGAAGACGGGCCTCAGACTGACAGGCCAGAAAACATCCAATTTCTAGAAGTTTCACTGCACTGCGGTCGACAGGCGACCGCAGTCAGCCTTCTGCGGTCCTCTGTGGACCGCCGTTCTTCGATTCCACCAGGTTCGAATTTTCTTTCTTCGTTCTTCAATTTCGGGCTTCGTAACTTCGTTTCCTGAAAAAGTTGTCTTCTACAAAGTTGTAGCATCTTCAATTACCTTCGCATTGGTTGGTCACATGACATGTTTTGACACCTCGAACTCCGTGCAATTGCCAAATCAGTGTATTCACATAACTTTCTCGATTTTACCCAAATATGACGTTTTGGTAGCCGAAATCGTGCAATTCCTCGAAAACGCGATCATGACCTACAAAATACACAAGAAGTTAGTAATTGGCCATAAAATGAGACAAATATTAAATCTTGGGCAAAAAACAATGGTCTAAAAGCGTGCAAAATCGCACATTTCATTGTCACATCACACCCCAAAACCAGTTTCTTGCTCATCCTTGAGCAAGGCAAAAACGATAAAAAGTTACAGTGAAATGAGGCTAAACTGATTGCTCTTTATTATAACTTTCCAAAGATGATTTTTTTTCATACTCAACCCCTTTTAAAAACTATGTCAGATATCGAAGATCATGAAAAGAACAGATAAAAACGAACATCGACCTGCATCGTCGTGTTCTCAAGTGACTATATCAATCATAATTCACATAAGAACCTTACGGTGTACGACTCATGCTTCCCTTCAAAAAGTAATTTACCATATACACAGACTTCTGAGGCAATCAGAGATTAGGCTAGAAAAAGTATTATGGTAGGATACGCATGAGTAAGCTAAGTGCTGAAATATAGGTGTTCCATGCTCCTTATGAATACTACCTCATCAAAAGTTCATCCCTTCTTCTCCATCTTCTCAGAATAATAATGTATGCTCTCTCTCTCTCTCTCTCTCTCTCTCTCTCTCTCTAAATATGCATACTATTTTTTGTGGTCGTTTCGACCCGTATGCTTTTTGTTGGCCTCATTGGGCCCTTTTAGTCTCTACATTTTTTTGTTGTGTCTATTTTACTGAATTTCGCACTTTTGTGCGTGCTGGTTTGGTATACATGCCATCAACCCTCATGGACATGTAGCTTTTAGGACCATGCCGGTATGTGGGTACTATTTGTAACATGCCCAACACGAAAACGGTGATCACAAGGACCATAGATCCACTCCGAGACTTTTAGTACCTTTGCTTTTTATGGTACTTCTTTTTTTTTTTTTTTGGTAGCTTGCTTTTTTCGGTACTTCTTTTCTCTCTTTTTTTTATAGAGAGAGAGAACACAGCGGCACAATGCAATCACAATCTTCCTTCTACTTCTGCACCCCCAAACCTGTTCGTTGCACGGAGTTTACTTTTTTCCAGAATCCGTCTTTAACTATGAAGACTCACTTAGAGCATGAAAGACTTCTAAAACAGCGTATACAAGTGAATCAAGAGATTAAGGAGAGTAAGAAAGAGAAAGAATTCTAAGATTGCCTCTTTTATCATTGTGTTGCATGGCAAAAACTCATAAGTAGGTGCATATAATGTGTCTTGGTTCAAAATGTAAGATGAAGATCTCCTACTGATGAGAACACAGGTTCCTCCAAAATCGACGTAAGTAAATGAAAGTGCTTCAATCAAAACAACAAATACTTAAATATTAAATAGGCTTGAATAAACAATGAGTCGCAGCTCGGTAAATAAATAACGAGTCAAAGCTCGGTAATCGTCCAAATAGGAAGGAAATAAATGCGACAACCAGAAACTATGTGCATAAAATAAGAAAATATCAAAAATAAAGTCCCTAAAAAATTTGAATTTCGAGTTACTGTTTCCCTCCCCCAAACCTACGCTTATGCTAGTCCCTTAGCACAAAATAGTAAAAAAGAAAGTAATGGTAACGAGAAAACTCCCCTGTTAGGTATGGTGGCCGTCTCTTGGTAGATTACTCCGACTCTTCATAATCCGAATCGCCAGGATTTGTCTTGGGTGAGTAGCATTCACCATCTTCCTTAGCTTCATGGTCTTCTTCTGGATCTTCCTCCGGGTCCTCTTCTTCTTCATAAACAAAACCATTTGTGTTTTTCACCTTATCCTTTAACTTTTTTTGCTCCCTTGCTTCTTGCCTCTCAAGGTCCTCTGCTGTTTCCTCAAATTCATCCCAGTTAATGCAAGGTCTTTTGTTCTTGTGGGTAGGGTCAGCTTCTCCTTCCGTGAGGTCAATAAAGTTGGCTTGCTCTCCCATCGAGCTTGACTTCTCCTCAAATATATGCTTTTTCTTCAATGCAAGTACACCACTTGGCCTTAATCCTCCGGTAGTCTTCCTTGCATTTCGCCTCACCCTTGGTCGGTACGATGGTTCTCCTACACATGTGTTGAAGTCACCCTTTCTTTTCTTTTCAAACTCCTCCTCATAAAAGAGGTCACGGGATCTCCTCTATTCTTCCTCCATCTCCTTCCTAGCCCTTGTGAGAGCTTCATCTCTTGCCTTCCTAATTTTGACTCTAGTTTTCAAGAAATCTTCCTCCAACTTATCTAGTTTCTCCTCATGTTCTTCTTGCAATCTGTGTTTCTCCCAACTATACCATCCCTCGTGATCCATTGTCAAAGTCTCATAGTAAGTTCGTGGGAACTTCTCCTTATTCTTATTATCTCCATAGTCAATTCTAGCTAAAGGAGTCTCGTATTCACGAGATATGGATCGATGATGATCCTCAAGCTTGTGCGCCTCCTCCAATTCATGTGATTATTCTTCTTCCCTAGCCTTGCTACTTTCACCACGTTCCAACCTTTTCAAAGCTTCCAAACACTTGCCCCTTCCAACTCCACCTTGGTTGAATTTCTTCATCATGTTCCTAAGAATTGTGATGAAAAGTTTTTAAATTAGTTCATATCCCCCCCAAACCTAATCGATGCAATAAGTAGAATAAGCATATTTGAGAACCTCCAAAATTCGTATAATCGCAGAAAATTAAATCATGCATCCTAATGAGTGAGAATGATTGATTAGACATGGCATAGTTGATCACATAGAACATGCATATTATCATTAATGCGAACTTCCGACCTTCCATGCTCAATGCATATGTATCATCATATGCATTACGTGTACATAATCATATGTTATGCGAATAAAAGTAATGAGAAGAGTAGAGTTGAAGAATCGTACTTTGAATTGCCGAAGAACTTGAATTCTTGACAGAAGAGCTAAATATGATTCTTATGCTAGAGTGTAATGCTTTTGTGCTTGTAAATTTGTGAGTTTAGAGAAGGTAGTGATGCATTTAAATAGGTTTAGAGTGCTGAGAGTTAAGGGAAATTCGTGAAAGATAATTCCATATACAAAATCATGAGTAAGCCTGACTACAGCCCACTGCCGGCTGCAGTCGAGGTGCTGTCTGGCTCCCCTTGCTTGTTCGAAATTTTTCCACGTTTTCTCATTTTTTTAATTATTTTTTCAATTTTACTTGGTTAATTTGAAAAAAGAACATTCCAAGAAATAGAAAACTAATGAAAAAGACATATTTGTGCGAAAAATTTTAAAAACGTGAAGTGTATGCAAACTACGTCAAATGTAATAAACGTAAATACTTACAAATCATTGGGTTGAATCCCAACAAGCGCTCGTTTATAGTCATTAGCTCGACTATTCTTCGACCTTTGGCAAGTCCAACCTGTACGTCTCCGTCTGGCTGGCATGTTGTTGATCTCCCGAGGTGTAGGGTTTAACTCTGTGCCCGTTCACCTTGAAAATTGCCCTTGATTTGTTGTATAGCAGTTGGATTGTTCCGTACGGATATATCTTGAGGACTATGTATGGTCCCTTCCATTTGCTTCTCAACTTTCCTGGGAACCACTTCAGATAGGAGTCGTAGAGCAACACTTCCTGCCCTACCTCGATCTTCTTTGGCCTGATGTTCATATCAGGGTAAGCCTTTCTCTTGTTCTTATATATCTTCAAGTTGGCGTAGGCCTAGTTCCGAATTTCCGTCAGCTCGTTGAGATCCAACAATCTGTTCTTTCTGTTTGCATCCAAATCGCAGTTTAGAGTCTTGATGGCCCACCATGCCATATGCTCTACTTCAAAAGGTACATGGCATGTCTTCCCGTATACAATGCTATATGGACTTGCTCCCAGAACCATTTTATATGCTTTTCTGTATGCCCATAGAGCGTTTGGCAAGGCATGTGACCAATCCTTCCTGCTCGGCTTTACTACTCTCTGTAATATTGCTACATGTTGCTCACCTCCACTTGCCCAGACGTTTGCAGATGATATGTTGTTGCTATTTTGTGTCTAATGTGAAACTTGCACATACATTCCGCGAACAACTTGTTGCAAAAATGTGTACCTCCGTCACTGATGATTGTCTTCGATGTTCCATATCTGGCGAATATGTTCTCCATGAGGAACTTCAGCACCAGCAGTGCATCGTTTGTTCATGTGGCTACTGCCTCCACCCACTTTGAGACGTAGTTGACTACAACCAGTATGTACTCGTTCCCATCTAAATTTGGAAAAGGTCCCATGAAATCTATTCCCCAGACATCGAAGATCTCTGCAACTAAGTTGGTAGTCGTAGGCATCTCGTCCCTCTTGGTTATATTCCCTGTCCTTTGGCAACTGTCACAATTCTTGCAGATGTTTATTGCGTCTTTGTAGATTGACTCCCAGTAGAATCCTGATTGAAGGATTTTGTGGGCGATTTTCTTTGGTCTGTAATGCCCTCCACACTCGAATTTGTGACAGTGTTTTAGTATATTCTCTTACTAATGCTCTGGGACGCATCTTGATGTGACAATAAATTGTGCGATATAGCATGCTTTTAGACCCGTGTTTTTTCCTTAGATTCAATATTTGTATCGTTTTATGGTCAAATACCAACTTTGCATGTATTTTGTAGGTCATGATGGCATTTTTGAGGAATTGCACGATTTCATGCGCAAAAAACAACATAATTATGCGAAATCGAGTAAGTTAAGCAAATACGCAGAATTTGCCGATGCACTAGTCCGAGGTGTCAAAAAACGTCATGTTACCAGCCAGTGCGAAGATAATTAAAGATGCTACAACTTTGTAGAAGACAACTTTTTGAGTAAACGAGGTTATGAAGCCCGAAATTGAAGAACAAAGATATACAGATAGAACCTGGAGGAATCGCATATGGCGGTCCCTATGGACCGCAGAAGGGGTGTCTGCGGTCCCCTGTCGACTGTAGTGCATTGTGTTTTTGTCTATTTTCTAGCCTGTCTAGGCTAGGGCCTGTCTTCCTGAACCTTCCTTATTGATCAATGGCGGTTTGAGCTCGAAATTTTCAGTATAAATAAGACCATTGGGGTCTCATAATCAAGAGAGAGCGGAGCAGAAGGGTTCCAAAGAAGAGAACGGAACGTTAGGGTTCCGTAACATAAAAGCAGCTCTCTCCTGAGAGAGAACCAATCCTCAAGGAAGTGAAACTCCGAAACCCTAGCCGTCAGCAAACAATCACGAAGACTTCAAGACATTCGAAGCCATCACGATCGATCATCATCAAGAGGGAATCGAAGAGGAGAAGCTGAGGGTCGACACTCGCCATCTTCTTACAGTTTAGTTGTTTCAAATATGATTTCAATTTAGTTTACAGATTATTTACATTCAGTTATGTTAGGCTAATTCACCTGTGTAAGGGTTAGCCGGGATCTTTGATTACTTGGTTTATATATGATGGTATAGTTTTAGCATCAATGTTAGTTATGCGATTGTTGTTCATACATGTGCTGTTTGAGGAAAGATGCTTTGTTTGTTTATGTTTTCGCGAGACATGAGTATTCATTGCACTAGATTAGGAGATGTCAGCTGTGTCTGTAAGTTGATATTCTGTATGAGGTTTGTTGTTGAGCTAGCGACCGGTGACAGCTTTGAGCTAGATGATAGTCTACATTGGGTATCTTTACTAACTGCGCCTTTGTGTAAGATATGTGACCTGTGTGACTATTCAGCCGTAACTATCGCTATCTATTGTTCCTGATATAAACCGTTTATCAAAGTGAAGGTTAACGCTTACATGATTTCTCTATAAGTTCTTAGTTCATCAATTCTTATTATAATTACTTTCCTACTTACGTGTTTATTTTACTTATTTAAAAATACCAAAAATCCTTTATTTACTTTATATTGAAAATCAACCATTTAATATTCTATTTCAATCGAGCGTTATTCCCGAGAGAACGACATCTCGAGTTAATTACCTCTATAAACTGTGTGTTAGTGAGCTTCTAGCAATTATAAATTTAACCTTTGATTGAATTTAGAGATTATAGATTTTACAACGAAAAATAAAATCTCTGAGTCCACACCAAAATTTGGCGCCGTTGCTGGGGAATAATTAGTAGATTGCCTGCGTAGAACTAATTTGGTTATTTTCGAACAGTAACAACTTTTATTTCACAGGAAAACTCACGATGGAAGAAGAAGACGAAAGAACTATCAGTGAGATCAGTATGCCGAAACCGAGGAGTGGAATTCGGATCCAGCCGCATGTAAGGGAGTACGGATTTGATCTAACTCTGATTAGCGCATTACCAAAGTTCGGAGGTAGAGATGGAGAAAATGAATGCCAGTTCGTGTATGCATTCGAGTCTATTGTCGAGCAGTTTCTGACGAAGGGGTTAACCGATGGTGAGTTGAAATTTTGGTTCTTCATCAAAACACTGGAGGGAGCAGCGAAAAGACGGATAGATTCAATTAAAGAAGAAGTTAGTGAATGGGAAGAGTTGAGGTGTATGTTCTTGAAGTGTGTTAAAACTGTTGGACCGAGATTTGTACTAGGAACGGTTTCAGACGATGTTGATTATGATAACAGAGAGTTGAGTCAACAACACCTTCAACAATGGTTGACAATAGCAAACAAATGAGAACAGAGAGCAGCGGACTGATAAACTGACAACCAGAAATAAACTCAAGCCGGCATAAAAATACCGACCGGGCCATAGGCAAAATTTCCACTATCAGTAAAAGTAGAATTACAAAAAGAAGATTAAAACAATCCCAAACGATTGTTTAAACTTACGAAAAACTAGACCTAGAACAGACAAACAAAACCTATTCTAGTTCGAAAAACACTAGAGTAAATTTCAATGTTTAGAAATCACGCACAAGTATAATCGAAATCAAAGTCTAGTAAAGCAAGACAGCCTAAACTCAATAATCCGAAACTTGAATCTCTATCGGAGTAGTCTTGCACAACGTTTTCTTCCTGTATATATATAAGCTTCCATCGATTAGCAGGCAGAAGACATAAGTCGAAGAGGAGAAGGACACGTGAAGAAGGAAAATCACGTGAAGAAATAAAGCGTGATTTTCTTTCTTGCTTCCAGCAATCCTGTATATGGAAAACTTCTCTTCTTCAATCTTTATTTCCTTATAGCTTCAAACTCTTTCTTTCAATATTAGATTCATTCCTTGTGTCCAAAGCAAATCAAACTCCTTCCTTTTCTTTACAGCAAGCGCCTTTCTTCTAGCAAGACAACGCCTTAATATCTTTTCACGTCTGTTAGCTGGCAACTTTCCAGATCTTCCACATATATTTCTTAAGGGCCATTCTTAGCAAAGTCCAGTCCACCAACTTGAGTTGCAGCCCAACTTGTTCTTTCCTACAAAATATCCATAGAAAAACAACTACAATTGTCGAACCGATTAATAAACGAAGAATGGCCGAATTAACAAAACAAGTGCAATATAAATTGCACTTTCAATCTCCCCCTTAATTCTTGCCTTTCTTCACAAAAACCTGAAAGCAGTTAGTAGGAAAATACAAGACAATATCAAGCAACCCCCCTTGCTCCAAGAACTCCCCCTTAATACAAAAAACCAAGAATACAAACATTCTCCCCTTTTTTGTGAGGAAAGAAACAAAACAAAGTTCTTTGAAGAAACTCCACCATCTTGGAAATCTGTTGAGGACCTGTAGACAAAGTACCAAAGCAGAGACATGATATTGACTCAACATTGTCGTCAACACTGGCAAAGGTAGTAGCAGAAGCAGGAATAAAGGTCGGACCAACTGAAGATCAGTAATCAGGAATAGAGGTTGGATCAGCTGGAGGGTAGTGTTAGGATAAGAGTGGATGATCATGTACACAACTTACATAATAAGTCATGATGGGTGTTGTTGGGTTTGCTTCAAGGTAGATTCCTGCAGATATATATCAAAGCAACGAAAAACTGTGCACAACTGTTATAAAGATTAAAGTTGCAAGTAAAACAGTTATCCGTCAAGTCAAAGTAATCAGATAAACCCTAGGGAGGTTGACCAAAAATCTTGATATTAATGAAAATGACTTGAAATGCAAGAACATGAATGCATAAACCCAAAAACACACAGAATTAGAGCACAAAAAATGGAGCACAACAAAAGAGCGAATAGTACTTCATGCAAAGTCTCTGTTGACAGATTGTTTACTTAACAATGATGACAACATCGAGAAATCAAACCACTCTGAATGTAAGTCAGCCAGGAAACAAAGTCTCAAAATGTGCAGATACGATTAACACCACTAATGCTGAAGGCAAAACAGAAAGAGAAAGGAATACCAAAGAAAGACACCCAACATTGCATCAAAATATAAAGTAACAATTAGCATAATTTTGAGTGGGGGTGACCATGAGACAGTGAACCATCTCAAATAATTGCAACACATATGAATCCGCTCCAAAGCTGAAGTCTATGCGGAGTTAGGTAAACACACGTCTCATGGCGTAAAGATCACTCATTTGACCACATTGGGCAATTTGGTACTCAACAAGTGAACCAGCAGAATTACAAGAATCAGCACTTTTGTGCGTGTCGGTTTCTAGTACAGGCCATCAACCCTCACGACATATGACACATTTGCCACGTCGATATCTGGATAGTATTTGGACCTGCCCAACACGATCCTCGACGGAATCACTTCGAGCGCTTTTTTAACAGAATTCATTAGGTTTATTAAGCATAAAGGGCAAGAGGCAACATAGAGTGCGAGTCAAGGTACGAGTAAACAAAGCAAAAATCAGCAAAAGTGGGTTTTACATAAAGCAAACACACAAGAGACCCGATACCTTTCAACCTTGGTTTCAAGCAGCCTTTCATGCCCTAAGCATCACCACCATGAGCTATAAAACAGTAACATCCAGAGACAAATACAGAAGCAAAGAAACACAGAAAAGAACTTATAGAGTAAAACAAAATTCATCACTTTTTCTAGACTGCCAATGTTAACTGTGATGTTGAGTCAACATTGGACCCAACAACAAAAATCACAAAGAACACAGACCAAGAGACTTTCAAAGACTGAAGAATCTCTCACTATCTAATGGCTTGGTAAAGATATCTGCAAGCTGATTGGTTGTATCTATGTGTTGTATGTCAATTACTTGCTTATTGACCAAGTCCCTAATAAAATGATGCCTAATGTCTATGTGCTTTGTGCGTGAGTGTTGAACTGGGTTCTTAGAAATATGTATGGCACTAATGTTGTCACAGATTATCAAAAGGGTATCACTTTGAAGACCATAGTCATGCAACATTTTTTTCAACCAAACTAGTTGAGACACACAACTCCCAGCTGCTACATATTCAGATTCAGCTGTTGAAAGTGACACACAGTTCTGTTTCTTGCTATACCAAGACACCAAATTTGGACCAAGATAAAATCAACGTCCACTAGTGGATTTTCTATCATCTAGATCACCAACCCAATCAGAATCACTAAATCCCACCAGATTAGTGTTTGTATCACAAGCAAACCATAATCCTAGATTAACAGTTCCTGATATATATCTAAGGATTCTCTTAACAGTAGTTAAATGAGGGGTTTTAGGATTGGATTGATACCTGGCACATACACAAACCGAGAACATGATGTCAGGTCTGCTAGCAGACAGATACAGAAGGCTTCCAATCATTGATCTGTACAATGTTGGGTCAACATCCTCGCCAACATCGATTCTGCTCAGTTTCAGAGACGTAGCCAAAGGAGTACTGCATGGTTTAGAACTTTCGAGACTAAATTTCTTGATCAGATTCCTTGCATACACCTCTTGTGACAGAAAGAGACCATCCCTTCGTTGTTGAATTTCGAGTCCAAGAAAGAAACTAAGTTCACCTATCATACTCATCTCAAAAGTACCTGTCATGGCTTGCACAAACATTTCCTTGTAGTTTGCCCTGGTGTTCCCTCTTAGAGTCATTCTTTCTCTTGGGTCTCCAAAGACTTGAGAACTTGGGTGATCGTTGCGAATCCTAGGCGGAGGATCACGCCTGATGTTATCCAGAGGATTAGACTGAGGTTCAGCTGGTTCCAGATCAGGTTCATCTTCTTTTTCAGAGACAGAGTCATCTGATGAACTTTCTGCCCATGTTGTTGGGTGAAATGTTGAGTCAACACTGTGATCAACATCGATCACTTCTTCTCTGACTGCAACTGGGGGATCTGGTTCAGTACCTGCATCTAATTCAGTACCTGTCTCATCCTTTCCAAGTTCTGCATCTTTCAGTTTTAGCTTTTCCACCATCTATTCGTCAGTGAACTCTTCTTCAAAGGGACAATCTACAGATAAATCAACTGAGCCATGCAAACAATAAATGTTAGTAGACATAGAGTTTTCAGAGTCCAAAGATTTATCACGGAATATCTCTTCACAGTTCTGTGAGTCATCATAATCAAAGAAGAGGATCTATGACGATGTTTAGTTTTCATTGTTGACCAAACATCGATTTCCAACATCGTCTAGAACAGAGGACAGAGCTACAACACGACCTTATGTAGTATCAGCTTCCTGTTCGTCACCTAAATCATCACTAAGACAAGCAAGCAACGTTTTTCCCTTCTTACGAAGAGTGTTAGCACATTCATTTTGAAAGTGACCCCATCCTTGACATTCAAAACATCTAACTTTGTCTAGTCGTTTAGAATTAAAACCAGGAAGCTCTATGGCCTTATTGAACTTGCCAGTAGCCTTATGATTACTTGGGGAGGCATTGTTATATTTCTTCCTCAAGCTGGTTTTGTTGAACTTTCTAAGCAACTTAGTATAAGCTTTACCAAAGGCTGCTTCAGTCATCTCATCAGACTTATCACTACTGTTTTCAAACTCAGAGATTTTTTATTTTGAATGAAGAGACATACTATGGCTTTTCGTACCTTGCGCTCATTCTGTTGGAGCTCAAAAATTTTCAAATTGTTCATCAGGGTATGAAAATCCATAGTAGCCAGGTTTTGAGTATCTTCCAAAACAGTTCATTTTATATCAAATTTTCAATAAAGAGTACAAACAGCTTTGAAAATTAGTTGCTTATTAAACATAGCATCACCTAGTGAGCAGTTTACCAAAATAAGAATCAATGGTTTCTTCTTCTGCCATTCTCAAGTTTTCAAATTTTGACCAAAGCATTTGAAGTTTAGTTTGCTTAATACTGTTATCACCTTCACAATGATTTTGAAGTAAATCCTAAGCTTGTTTAGCAGTAGTGCAGTTCTGAATGAGTTTAAACATATGAGGATCAACATGAGCAATATAGCATTTAAGGCTTTTTCATTGTAAGAGCTGGCAAGAAAATCATCACTTGTCCATAGAGCTTTTGGCTTTGGAACGACATCTCCATCTTCATCTGGACCTATGGTAGGCCACACAAAGCATTCAAGAACATATTTCCATGCACTCCCTTTAATGGATTTGATGTACGTTCTGATCCTTATTTTTCAGTAGTGGTAATTTGACCCATCTAGCATAGGTGGCCTGTTGACACTTGAATTAACACCGTCCATTGTCATACCAAATCCAGACACAAATTAATTAGGTGGCTGGCTCTGATGCCACTTGTTAAAACTTTTGGACCAAGATTTGTACTAGGAACGGTTTCAGACGATGTTGAGTCAACAATGCCTTCAACAATGGTTGACAAGAAAGAAATGATGAGAACAGAGAAAATGGATCGAAAGCGGCAGGTAGTGAGGCAAAATTTCCACTATCAGTCAAAGAAGAATTACAAAAAGAAGTTTAAAACAATCACAAACGATTGTTTAAACTTACCAAAAACTTGACGTAGAACAGACAAACAAAACCTATTCTAGTTCGAAAAACACTAGAGTAAATTTCAATCTTTAGAAATCACTCACAAGTATAATAGAAATCAAAGTCTAGTAAAGTAACATATCCTAAACTCAATAATCAGAAAGTCGAATGTCTATAGGCGTAGTCTTGCACAATGTTTTCTTCTTATATATACATAAGCTTCCATCAATCAGCAGGCATAAGATATAAGTCGAAGAGGAGAAGGACACGTGAAGAAGGAAAATCATGTGAAGAAAGAAAGCGTGATTTTCTTTCTTGCTTCCAGCAATCTTGTATATGGAAAACTTCTCGTCTTCAATCTCTATTTCCTTATAGCTTCAAACTCTTCCTTTCTTTATTAGATTGCATTCCGTGTGTCGAAAGCAAATCAAACTCCTTCTTTTTCTTTCCTGCAAGCGCCATTCTTCCAGCAAGACAACGCCTTAATATCTTTTCACGTCTGTTTGCTGGCAACTTTCCAGATCTTCCAGATATATTTCTTAAGGCCCATTATTAGCAAAGTCCAGTCCACCAACTTGAGTTGCAGCCCAACTTGTTCTTTCGTACAAAATATCCATAGAAAAACAACTACTATTGTCGAACCGGTTAATAAACGAAGTAAGGCCGAATTAACAAAACAAGTGCAATATAAATTGCACTTTGGAAGAGGTTTCTAGGTCTTGCAAGGGTTATGAGAGAAAGGAGAATGATATCCACTTTCACTCAGAAATAGAAGGAATCTTTGTATGATGCATGGGAAAGGTTTGAGGAGATGCAATACAACTGCCCCAACATCAGTTTACTTCGCGACAACTCTATGATTATTTCTAGTTAGGAGTTAAAGAGGAGTTTAGAGACCTTATAGACATAGCTCTGAAGGGATCATTTATGGGGATTTCTGCTAAGCATGTACTGGAAGCTTGTGCAAGTGTTGTTGAGAACTCAAGGTATAGGAGTGAGCAGCTAAGGGAGAATGAGATCTTTAACAAGATGGAGGCGATGGAAGAAGTAAGGACAATAGCCGCAATTGAAGCACAATGGGCTATGTGTCAGAGCGTAGGAACTCCTGAGAACTTGGATAAATGAAGCATATCGAAGGAAGTAAGCCAAGAAGTACTAGAATGAAAACCTATTGAGCTGAGCAATGAAGGGAAGGATGAAGTTTCCAAAATCAGCAGCGAACAAGTGGTCGACAGCACTGTAACTGCTAAAAGGGGCTGGAAGAGGAGATCAAAACCCTCAAGGAACTCCATAACCAGAGAGGAAAGAAAGTATTGGAGGAACTGGAAAAAGGAAGCGAGGAAACACAATACTGGTTGAAGCTGTTCACAGAAAACTCCACGTCGACTGAGGAAGCAATAGAAAGGTTAAATGGTGAGGTCGATGCAGGCAAAGACGATGTGATCGAAATGAAGTATGCAGTTAGGGAGTTGGATGAAAAGGTGGAAGAAGTTAAGGAGCAGCAAGTGGAGAGCATTGGGGCTATCACTACTTGAAGAACACAAGTATAGAAAATTAATTGGGTCTCTACTATACCTTATTGCAAGCAGACCAGATATTCAATATGCAGTTGGTGTATGTGCAAGAATTCAGAAAAATCCAATGCAATCACACTATAACATTGCTATGAAGATTTTAAGGTATGTTAAAGATACAGTGGAAGTTGGATTCTGGTATCCAAAAGAGAGTGGATTGAGTTTAGTTGGCTATTCAGATGCTGACTATGTTGGATCAATGCCTGATAGAAAAAGTACAGGAACATGTCAATTCCTTAGTACTAGATTGATATCATTGTTTAGCAAGAAACAAAACTCAATTGCCACATCAACCACAGAAGCAGAGTATATTGTTGCTGGGTGTTGTGCTTCACAAATATTGTGTATACAACAACAACTCAGAGACTATGAGATCAATGAAGAGAAAACTCCTATTTTCTGTGACAACACAGGTGCTATTGTCATAACTCAGAATCGTAAGTTTCATGCAAGAACAAAGCACATTGATGTTAGACACCACTTCATTAGAGATCATGTTGAAAAAGGCAATATTGAGATACTCAAGATCGGTACAGAAGACCAACTTTCAGATATCTTCACAAAGCCTTTGCAAGAAAGTAGATTTCTAATTTTGAGACATAGTTTTGGATTAATGGAACTACCAAGGTGCTTAATTGTTCACTGGGACGGGAACTCACTGAGCCAATAAGAGAGGAACAAGGCCTTCTGAGAAAGAAAGGCACTAAAAGAATGAAGGAGTTATCTGAGATGGGTACTCAGATATCAAGGCTAAAGGTTAAAAGTTGGTTAAAAAGATATCTGAAACGGGTATTTAGATACTTGAGGCCACTAAGTAAGGGGGAACACAAAAGGAGAGAAGTTGACCAATAGTACAATATGTCAGAAGTCAAATATCTCTTGTGTTTTGAAAAATTTCCATTCTTGTGATAATTTTCAAACAACACTGGACGATTAATTAATAATCTCATAAACCAGTTTGTGTCCTAGTTACATGTTACTGAGAGTCGAAAGTGACTCAGATAGCTATTAGCCAAATAGAATTAATTGGGCACAATTACATGTGTTGATTGATATCATTGCAGAGAAATCAATCTGAACCATTGGAAAATGGCACTTGTAATTCAACGGCTCAGATGAGTCCACTTAGCCCACTCGGCAGAAACTGAGTAACTGGCCCCACTCACATTTAATGAAAAATCGCTTTTTCACCCACGCCTGTGCAGATTGCAAGATACATACATACCGAATTCATCTGTATCGTCTGTACTTGTGTTGCTATATAAAGGAGATTTTGGCAAAGAAAAATACTTTGGCCGAATCCCACATTTCACTTCGCACAAAAACAGCAAAAACCTTCACTCTTTTTTTGCTAATCTTCTCTGAATTCGTTTGAGATTCTGCTAAGTTTTTCTGCAAAGAATTACTTAATCGAATTCGATTCTTAACCCTCTTTCAATCTCTCTTATCTACTTCACTATTTAAAGAGATGGCACCAAAACGATCTACTTCACAGATATCCCAAGTGTCCACATCTGGTACTGCTGAAAAGCAACAACCAGCTATTGTGGTGAATGATCGAAAAGTGGTTGGTGAATTCAACCCCTCTATGTGGAATCCCAAATCGAAAGTACTCTGGGGAGGAGTACTTGTTGATGAGTACCTGCTCGGTGCTGCAAATAACCAAGTGGATCTTAGAAGAGGGCTTGCTTTACTTGAAATGGTAAAGATTAAGCAGTTTTGCTCTGCAAAACACTCTTTCGCTTCCAAAATTGATGTGCTGGAATTTTGTAACAATTCCGCCATTATTGAAGCAAATGACACTGAAGAAGTGCGCATCACAATGAAGGTACAAGTTGTTGACAATAACCTTGATGAAAAATCCTTATGTACTTTGTTTATATTACCCAACATTGGTACCGATTACCACCCAGACACCTCAAAAGAAGCAGCAGGTCACTTCTACACAGGGACCATGAATCCTGACAAGGATGATACTGCAGATACCTTCGACGGTGATATTGTTAGAAGAAAACATCTTGTCGAACCTTGGAATTTGATAGCCCTTGTATTGCATAGGTACATTGATTCAAACCAAGGAGGAGCTGACCAGATCGACATGGAAAGATGGGGAATGATGGCATTCCTTCACACTCTGGAAGAAAGAGAGATACCCTTCAATTGGGGGAAGTATATCTTTCTAAGGTTTGTTGACAAACTTCGAGGCTTTGAGCCTGTTGTTCAAGGTGACCTTGTTGAGCCTAAGCGTACTAACAACTTTGGTCTGAAGATATGCTACATTCTGGAACAGCTTGGGATACAGCTCAGAGGAAAGGAAAAAATTGTAAACAGTGATCTTGTTTGTAAATACAATTGTGAGCTCAAGCAGACCCAAAAGAGGCCAGTAGAAGACGTTTCTGAGCAAACGTTGTACCAAAGAGGAAATGTAGAACTGGAGGCAAGAACAAGGCATGTGCCTCAGAGACCACCACACGAGTGGATCCTATTACAAGGGTATCTGCACATAGTGCTGAAGATACCACTGCCCCTACTCAAGCAGCACACCATAGTGCTACAAGTACCACTCCTGATGCCAAGAGGGTGGATGAGTCCCAAGCTATACCTGTTAAAGGAGCAGATGATTTGAACTTCGACCCATTCCTGGAAAAGAATGAGGTTGCTGATGAAGTTCCTGCATCATAGGTTGCTGAGAAAGCAACCATGTCCTTAGGAGACACCTTACCAGGGTCATCAAAGTTGAAAGATTTGAATGATGCCTTGATGTGTGATGCAGATGTACAAGATGACAATATCACTGCATCAGTACAAAATGTTGTTGCTGATCTGAAGAGAACTATCACAAATGTTTCTCTCCTTCAAGATCCAGATCACCACAACCACAAGTCTCCCAGGCTTCTAAAGATGAACATTTAGTGGAAGTACTTGAGATGCATCAGGGAGCTGATGGTGTTGTTGAGTTAAATCCTGTGACTGAACAGGTTCCCCAACTCCAATCTGGGGGGGATCAATCAGGGGAGCAGCTGAGCATAGAACTCAGGACAGGCTTGAAGTGCCTGAAATTTCAAACAGTGATGTTGTCATGGGACAACAAGATCAAAACATGGATCTATCACATTGTTCCAGAGACCAATCAGCCTGACATTGATCAGTTTAATGAGTGGTTTAACTCTTTACTTGTGAAAATTTTCTGTGTTATATCTTGTATCTCATAATTTTATCTTTGTTACAGGCTGAAAAAGAAACAAGAAATCAAGAGAAAGCTGTAAAGCTTGCCTCAAAGACTGAAATGGAGGTTCCCACAACCTCAGTACTAAAGGAAACTGAGCCTGTGCAACAGGTACACTCAGTTTTCTAAGGCACATACTTTTCAGATATCTGAAAATACATAGTAACTAACTCTATGTTTGTTTCTTAAAGGCTCCAAATGAGAAGAGAAGTGATGAGGCTGAAAAGCCTAGGTCACCAAAGAATCAACCAGAGAATCACCAAGTCTCTGAATAACATGCAACTGAGCCTTCTGCTGAGAAGGTAGTCAACTCAGATATCTGTAAATGTACAAGTTTCTCTCAGATCATTTCTCAAGTACTTAACACTTTCTACTCATAGTTTCCAAAAGAAGTAGAAGTTGCTGAGGAAGAGACCCTCAAGTCCCCTTAAGCAATGGAAATCGATGAGGCCACCAAGCCTACATCACTAGAAAGAAAGCCAGAAACTGCACAAGTTTCTGATGAATACGTATTTGAGCCTCCTACTGTGGAGGTATCTATTTACTCAGATACCTAATGTTCATAGCTTCTATCTGTAAAAATTTCTAAGTGTTAATTCTTTTATTCTCAGCTACCAAAAGAAAGGGAAGTTGTTGAGGACAAGACTCCCAAGTCTCCTCCTCACGTACAGATATCTAAGGGTTCAACTACCTGAGCCTGATGTGGTGACACAGGTAACTCAGAAACTTGACACCTTTTTCACTCAGATATCTGATCAAGTTTTGATACTTAATCAAAACTCTTTTTTCTTTCAGGCTCAAAATGAGGGTACTTCCCAACGTACTACAAGGGAAGTTAGATCTGATGATGATTTGCTTCAGTTGTTCAAATATCTTGCTCTTCGTGAACATCTTTCTGCCCTTAGAAGATGGCAAAAGTTGAGAAAGATGGATTTGATGGATCTTGCACAAATATTGGATGATCATGTAAAAAGGAAGAAAGCTGAACAACTTGAAACCTACGTCTATGTGTTGTTTCCTATTGAAAAGTATGAACATTCAACCTTGATGAACCATTTTTCAAGGACGTAGTGGTAGAGACCCTTATCGAAGACTTCCATAAAGCAGACAGAAACACAAGGATCCGGATAGCTTCTAACCCCACTCTGCCACTGAGAATTCCTTCAGCACCTGCTGAACAAGAGGAAGTGGACAGCAAGCCATTGGCCATTAAAGAAGTGATAGATCTGCTATCTGACGAGGAGACTGATGAAAATGATGTGGAAAAACCCAAGTCTCCACACATGTTTTCTGACAAGAAAAATGATCCAAAGAATGATGAGGATGATAATGCACCACCGCTTGGTGCATGAGGAGTAGCTGGACAATGGAATGCCTCAGTTGGTGAAAAGCTTCCAGAGAAGAATAATGCTCCTCCCCAATCCCATCAGAGATCATCTAACCCTTCTCCATCAAAGCAACAAGATAAAGAAGTTGGGCAAGTGGCTGATGACACCGCTCAGAAACTACATGAAGTTGAGCAAAGTGTGGCCCAACTCAAACCAATGTTGGAAGAAGAAGACCTTTTGCGCCTTAAGTTGGAAACCAAGGTTGCTGAGAAGGAAGCCAATCTGAAAAAGTTTGAAGAGTTGTCTCGCAAGGAGGCTGAAGCCCTTGCTGAGCAAAAACAACTACAACTTGATGATCAGAAACTCATCGAAGAGATAGATGTTGAAGAAGCTGTTGAGAACAAGAAGAAGAATGCTGAAATAGCATGTGGTCCCTCTTCTTCTGGAAAATTGAAGAAGCCCATGTCTGAAATGATTGCTGGCCTAGGCAACGAAGACACATGGGAAGATGATGAAGAAGATGAAGAAGAGGATGAAGAATTAAATAAAGAGGAGCTTGAGGTTGCTGACCTGATTACATATCCTTCTAAGGATAATCAGACTGTTGTGTCACACCTCAAGAGGAACATTCTGCCTCCCACCATCTTTCCAAAAGTTCCTAATCCGCATACCAGCGACTTTGAGAATAGATCTACAATCATGATCAAACTTATGAAGGAACTGGAACATCAAAACAAGGAGGTCACAGAGTCTGTGCCATCAGAGTTCACCAAGTTTGCTGAGCTCCTTTCCAAACGAACCTCTTCACTAGTTCTCAAGCATAGAGATCTCGGAATGGTAAAAGATTTGGATAGTAAGTCTGTGCAAGTGGCATTTGACACTGCTGACATGGCATCATCAAAGATAAAGGAAGTGGTTGTTGAAGTTTCCAAGCTGACAAACAAGGAAACTGGAATTGAGAAGTAGAAAGAAGATCTCAGAAAGGAGATGCAGCAACTCACTGAGAACTACATCAGACTTCAAAAGAACTTTGAAGATCTGTCTGAATCTTATGACAAACTCCTAAGCCGTTTTGATCAGTCTCCAATGACTAAGGGCAAGGAAGTACAAGGAAGGTACAGGGCAAGGGCAAAGGAATGTTGTATCCTGAAGAAGCCCCAACAAAAATCCCAAGTCAGGAGCTACAGATGGTGACTACAAGGTCAAGGGAAAAGACCCAGATACCTCCAACAGCTGCCAAGAGCTCAAGGAGAGGAAGAAAAGACAGAGACTCTGAAGAAGAAGAGGAAACAAAAGAAAATCTGAACAACCACCTCTCAGAATAAATGAGCCCTCCTCCAGTCAGACTGCTCTACAGATAGTGGCCACCACTCAACTTCCTGAAAAAGGAATGACAACCAGGACCAGAGCACAGAAACCTCCAAGGAGTACCAAGGCTCCAAGGAGTAGAGAAGTAAGAGGGATTGATGAGTCTTCTGAAGAAGAAGAAGAAGAAGAAGAAGAAGAAGAAGAAGAAGAAGAAGAAGAGTTCTCTGAAAAGAGAAGGAAAACTGGACAAGAAAGCTGCAGAGAACTTATGGTCTTAAACCAAGAAGATGACGATGATGATGATGATGATGATGAAGATGACAAAGACTCTCATCACAAAAGAAAGAATCTGAGCAGCATGTCTAGTCTCATTGTTGCAATTCCTTTAGCTTCAAGGACACCTTCTGGAAACACCAAGTCTATCTAGCAAGGTACCTCATGTGAAGACCCCTCACTGAAAGGTCTGAACTTCAAGCAGAAGAGGAAAAGAGAGAGAGACATCAAGTTTGGTAGAATACCACCACCAAGGCCTGAAGATGCTCAGATTGAGTATGTAAAGACTAATGATCTAAATCCCTCTATTTGGCGATTAATACATCAGAAGAATGGATACTGGATACTAAAATTGAAGAACCTTCTATTCAATGAAGGAGGACTACCAGTACCCATCTTCAGACAGATGATAGCATGGAGAAAAGGCAAATCAGAATTGTTACCTAAAGATAGAGTTCAGAAATGGCTAGACTTTGAAATACAAGTCAGGCAGGAAGCCAGAAAGAAAGTCCTATATGAAGAATGCCCTTATCACATACTAGAAGATGTGCATATAGTGGTTGATGAGTTTGGGTCTAGAACAAAGCTGAGTCTAAGAATCCAAAAGACTGGAAGAGTTACAAATCATGGGTCCGTAATAAATGGTGGGCTGGATTGATAGATGAAGTGTGGTCCACTGAAAAATGGCAAAATAAATCTAACGTAGGGAAGAAGAATAGATTGGCTGCAGATTGGACGACACCTCCTGCCCATTCTAGTGGTTCATGTTCATTTGAGGTCCACCGTGAGAAGATGGTAAAACTTACAGTTCATATTTAATTTTTGTTATATATGAAGTTCATTGATTAATAAGAGTATTTGTTATCTTTAAGGCTTTGAAACTGTTTGCTTGTTATATCTATAGGAAAAAAAATCCCAAGCGTTCAATGACCAATCTGGAGTTATATGACAGAACACATAAAATGGAAAAAGGGAAAGGAGATTACATTTGTCCCAAGGCAAAGAAAGTGCGGGTAAGATTTACAGTATTTAGTTGCTAGTTTATGTAGATGTAATATTGAATACTTGGTCCAGTTTTGAACAATATCATATATTGTTGCTAGTTTAAAGTTTGTGTGACATTCTTGTGAATATAGAGATGTGAAAAAAACCTCCCTGGACCAAGACATGTAATCTGCTGCTTCATTCTTCTTCAACTAGATCCAGACTAACTAATAAATAAGTTCTAATAGTTTGCTTCAGCATGCTACACTTTCTATTCATACATCGTACCACACTTTATATTCATACAACATACTACACTTACATACATCATGTTTAGTTCTTTTATAACATTATTGAGACTTCATATGCTTGATTTCTAAAATATTTGTAAATAATGTAAACTTTTTATTATGTAGGAGACTTATGAAAAATCTGTTGAAAAGCCGTACCTGGATTTAGAAACACGTCCGAAATTCGATGTTGATATATGGCGGGAGGCATCCGGTGATCCAGCACGAAAAAGAATTTATAGATTTGGGCCTAGTCAAGGAGTTAGGACACACTTATTTGACCCTCAAGAACATTTTCAAACTATTGAGCAAGAGTTGAAAGAATTAAAATCAACTAGAGATAAGGCTATGAATGAAGTTGAAGCACTAAAAATGCAGCTGCCTAGCATGTTGAGGACAATGTTAGGAGAGTTGGGGCTCACTAATATCGCAGGTCCCAGTGGATCAGGTCCTAATCAAAGGTATTTGATGGTAGACGATGAAAGCGATGAAGAAAGGGATGATCAAAGTGATGAAGAAAGTGAAGATGATAGCATCGATAGAGCATTTGCGGATCTCAGAAGTCGATATTACGGCGATGGTGATGATGGGCAAAATGATGCGAGGAAGAAGGGTAAAGGTATGGTCAAAGGCAAAGGCAAAAGCTATGGAAAGAATGGCGAAGGACTTGGTGGCTTACGCAAGTAGATTAAAGTTCATTTAAAAATGTTTAGTTATGCTTTCATTTTATCTTACATTTAGTTTATCTTTCAGTTTATCTTACATCTAGTTTATCGTAAGGTACTTGATGTTACTTGTATCTTTGAATTTGGTTTAAATAATATTTTTCGATTCTTTATGCAATGTATTAGTTTCTATTAGAACAAATAAAATTGGAGAAAATTGAATTTGTTGCTATCTTACTGTAATTGGAAGGGATTGTTTGTAGGTAGTATTGTAACAATATAATTGTTCCTGCCACTTTTCATACAGCTTCCAACAGATTTCCAACTATGTTTGTGTTGTTAAAATGCAACTAAATAATTGTTGTTGCATTTTGTAGGAAATGTCCCAACAAAATTTCAACAATGCTTTTTCGTCGCTAAAGTTGCAACTGAATAATTGTTGCACTATTTGTCGTTAATCTTACAATGTGTTTCCAACAAAATTGTTGTAGGTAAGATTGCAACAAAATGGTCGTCGCTATCATTTGTAGGAATTGTTACAACGGATTTTCAACGATGTTTTTGTCGGAAAGATTACAACGAAATGGTTGTCGCTATTATTGGTAGGAAATGTTACAACGGATTTCCAACGATGGTTTTGTAGTTAGAATCCCAACAAATTGGTTGTTGCAATTATTTGTTGGGATATTACAACGAATTTCCAACAATTTCGTTGTTGTTAAGGCAATTGAAATCATGTCAATTTTAAAATTATCACCAACAAATTATCAACAAAAAATGTTGTCTCAATGTTTCACCAACAAAATTCTATTTTGTTGCTGAATTACCAACGGGGGTATCACCAACAGTTTGTTCAACAAAAATATCAGTTGCAAAATTTTAATACCAACGAAAATTTCACTTTCAACAATGAAATTTGGGGTTAGTACTGGTATGTTTTTTTGTAGTGCAATAAAGCTAGTGAAACTAGAGTATCGCTTAGGGAAGGCTAAGCTAAGACGATGGACAAGTTCGTGGTTCAATTTGCTGCAGAGGAGTCAGTGTCATCATTGTTCCTCCTAATGTGCTCAAATTATTACTTAGAAAACAAGTAGTAAGCAGCTGAAAGCAGAATTGTTCGCTAAGGAAACAATTAAGCTAAAAAGCAGTTGAAAGAAAACAGTCACTTGTGAAAACAGTTTGATTTGTTTGGTTTTGATTAGTTCTAATAACTAGAAAACAGAAAAGCAGATAAATGGTTTTTTTGACTGAGAGTGAAGAGAATACAACAGTTATGATCGAGGAATGCTAATTTGCTTTAGGGAAATCGTTCATACTTGTCACACAGTCGGTGTACATAATCAATCAATCCAATTCAACCAATCGTTGTTTGAGAGTTTTGAATTAGAGAAATCGTGGGTCGTCAATCCATGATCCTTAACCGAAAATGATTTTGAGAATATAGAACTAGCTAATTGGATAGAATGTTTTTGCGAAAATTTTGAACTAGACGAACCTATATGAACGAATCCTAACCCTAGAAACGAATACGCAGAACTGTCACATAACTACCGTGTTCGCAGTGGTTTAGCTACTCATGGTAGAAGCAAAGATCAAAGACTTGAAGGTATTGAATATGATAAACATTGACAAGTTGATAATCGCATGCAAGATCATATAATTCGATAAGCAATAACAAATACGAATTGAGATAACAATAGAGAATTATCAGATATTACCAGGAATTCGATATTGATAATTCAACAAGGTGAAAACTAAGCTCCAAGAATGTAACAATGTCAAAGTATGAGTATTGGAGCTTTTTCTAAGAACTAGGTTAAAAAAGAGTATCTCGGAAGAAGTCCCAATTCTAAACTAATAAGGAAAAATGAATTCTGGATCTGCCCGTCTTGCCGCGGCGGCGAGTCTTATGTTGCCGCAATGTATATCGATTCCATACCTCGCGAGATCGAAATTCCATGCCTCGGCTAGAATTTCACGAGTTTCCACGTGTGAGTACAAAGGTTCCGCTCCCATAAACATACATAAATAACAACGGTATTGTCTCAAAAGTAGGAAAAGCACACAGATTGTCTAAAGTCATCAATAAATTGTCTCAACGGTATGAAAGACAATGCAAAAGTAAAGAGTGCAAGAAAATGAAATTGTCTAATATGCAAGGAAATAAAAGTGCATTTGTTTTAAGTCGTTAGCTCGACTTTCCCAGGTGAAAATCAATGGTGTTTGATCTTCCCGGTCTTCTCAGCTCCATTCCTTCCCTGTGAATTAGAGTAGGTGTAGAGGGGACTGGTGTGTGCACCTATATAGTTCGTAGTTTCAACCTGCAAGGGTGAGTATGGTGTAGTGGTGGCTTGCAACTCACGTTACTTGCCATGTACCTCTATGGTGCAGGTACGAGCGTGGAGGTTGACAATCATTCGTGTGGTTTTGATGATGGTCGCCCAAGCAGCAACATATCCTTCTCCATCTCCTTGCCTTTAATCTGTGTCGACTCCACAACCACGAAATCAGCGATCAAAGTGTCCCCATCCAATGTAACCGGGACATCCTCAATAACCCCCATGCACCTACTTCTCGTTCCAATGGCCAACGTGACGAAGCATTTCATGGGTTCCAAACCCTTCAAATCGAGCTCCTCATAGGTCGTAATAGTCATCAGATTAACTGTTGCCCCTGTGTCTACGATGCCAGTTACCTCAGAAGAATTTCCTATCCCAACCACCAAGTCAAAACTGTTGTCATCACTGATGCTCTTATCTGCTTTCTGGATCACTCCAGCAGTGGGACTTACCTTAAGGACAGCCAGTTTTGCACTCGCCTCCTCTACTGGAGTCGCAAGACTGGGTGTTACTACCTCCTTTTCCTGTACCTCAACCACCTCCTACCTGTGGTACCTCAACCGGGGCTACCGCTTTGTTCCGATTGCAGGTACAAGTAGTCAGAACTGTATTCACTCTTCCTGGCTTGTCAAAAGATATCTCCACAGTAAGAACCCTATTTGTTTCTACAGTAGAAGAAAGCTTACCCCGTTCCCTCTGCTGAAGATGCCCAATAAAGTCACCCAAAGTCTTCTCAAGACGCCTCTTGGACTGCTCAATACTGTCAAACCTCTGGTCGTTCTTGCTCTGATTCTATTGTGCCTCTGCCCAAAACCTTTCTGACCTCTCCATGTGATTATGGATTTCCTGATCGGCGCTGCCCTGCACTCTCTAAGGCTGAACCTGAGTGTGCTGATCCGGAGCTTGTTGGACTGGGATATATGGCTCTTGTGGCGCATTCTCATAGAAATTGTTGCCATATCTCAGGTTGGCACGGTTGGGGTTACAGGTTTGGATCCTAGGCCCTCCTGTGTTACCTCCTTGATTACCTCTGTAGTTCCCTTGCTGTCTAGTCTGTACCCAGTCGACAACCTCAAGAGTTGGATTCTCATACATAATCTCAGGAAGTCTACACATGCTGGCTCCATGCCCAAAATTCCCACACAGATTGCACCTCTTACTTACCTGTGACACCGGTGCGGAGACATTTCCAAGCATCCTCATCTCCTTAATCTGTTCGGCCAGGTCGTAAGTAATAGGTCCCGATGTTTCTTCCACAGATTTCACCTCGGCTCTCCTGGATCTTCCACGCGTTCCCTTAAGCTGAGAGATAGCAGACAGTTTCTCGAAGGCCTCATTCAAAGCAGCTGGTGGTGCTGTAACTATGGATCCATTAACCGTTATATCCACCATGTTCTGCGCCTCCCAGTCCAATCCCTCATAAAACTTGCAGCACAAATCCATCTCACTCATCCTGTGGTGAGGGCACTAAGAAAGAAGGTTCAGGAACCGTTCCCTAGCCTCATAGAAACTCTCATCGCTCATCTGCATGAACTTCTCTATCTGGGTTCAAAGCTGCCTAGTCTTCTCTGTAGGGTAGAACTTGTTCATAAATGCCTTGAAAAGCTCATCCCAAGTCCGCAAAGACCCTTCCTTCTGGTTCAGAAGCCAGCTCTTAGCCTTATCCTGCATTCACATAGGGAAAACCTTCTTCCTCACTTCCTCACCAAAAATAGTGATCCCCCTGTAGTAACCGGAATATTAGTAATTAGTGCTTGGAACTCCTTTAGGAACTTGATCACGTCTTCATTAGCCATCCCATAGTACTTGGGTAGGTCATGGAAGTGATAAGCCTTGATCTCCATGTTCTTGGCCTCATTAAAAAGCATAACTGCTGACTTCCTGGACTTAATCTCACCAGGCTACATGTAGGTTCCATAGGTGATCTCTGGCACCTCAACAATTGGTTTGTTAATCTCTCCGTTTACTGCCATTATGATTGCTGCTAAGTTCTGTCTTCTAAGCCGATGACCGTGTCTATCGATCTCGTTCACTGGAGTTTGCAAAGGTGTTTCTTGTGATCTCCTCCCAAGCATAAACCTGTAGTGAAATCTACACAATCAAAAACCTCGAAGAATCTTAGTTTTCGTTAGTGCGATAAACAACAGGTTGAAAAACAAACAAAAAAAAATTCGCAATCAATCGCTACAATAGGAATTGATTGCTTGTCAGCGGTGCCAAATTTGATGTGCTCAAATTATTACTTAGAAAACAAGTAGTAAGAAGTTGTTGTAGACAGACAATGCTAACCACAGAATCATTCGCTAAGGAACCAATTAAGCTACCAAGCAGTTAAAAGCAAACTGTCAATTGTGAAAATAGTTTGATTTGTTTGGTTTTGATTACTTCTAATAACTAGAAAACAGAAAAGCAGATGAACGGTTTTTTTGACAGAGAGAGAAGAGAACAGAACAGTTATGATCGAGTAATGCTAATTCGCTCTAGGGAAATCGTTCATACTTGTCACACGGTCGGTGTACATAAATCAATAAATCCAATTCAAATAATTTGTTGTTTGAGAGTTTTGAACTAGAGAAATCGTGGGTCGTCAATTTATGATCATTAACCGAAAACGATTTTCAGAATCTAGAACTAGCTTATTTGGTTGAAGGTTTTTACAAAAATTTTGAACTAGACGAACCTATATTAACTAATCCTAACACAAGAAACGAATACGCAGAACCATCACATAACTACTGTGTTCGGAGTGGTTTAGCTACTCATGGTAGAAGCAAAGATCAAAGACTTCAAGGTATTGAATATGATAAACATAGACATGTTGATAATCGCATGAAAGATCATACAATTCGATAAGCAATAACAAACACGAATTGAGATAAACAATGGAGAATTATCAAATATTAACAGGAATTCAATATCGATGATTCAACAAGGTGAAAACCAAGCTGCAAGAATGTAACAGTGTCAAAGTATGAGTATTGGAGCTTTTTCTAAGAACTAGGTTAAAAAGAGTATCTCGGAAGAAGTCCCAATTCTAAACTAATAAGGAGAAACGAATTCTGGATCTGCCGTCTCGCGGCCGATTTGCCTCGCCGCGGCGAGTCTTCTGTTGCTACAATGTATATCGATTCGCATAATTGCGGCGGGCAAATCTCTTTTCCGCGGCGAGCCTCTTCAACAGTCCCAGTGTTAGCCTTGTAAAATCTCACTGGGGCGAGCCAAAATGCTTCGCCGCGGCGAGCCTGGTTGATCTATTTTTTTCAACTTTGGCTCAAAATCACTAATTCCTACAAAATAAAACCACACCACCAAAGCATAAAAAACGTATAAAAAAACACTAAAAAACAAAAGACGAAGACTCACAAAGACCGCTAAAAAGGACCAAATGAGACTCTAAATTATTGTCTCATCACCTCCTGCGGCTCTATCCACCATCTTTTTGCACTCCCTTGATATACCTTTGTAGAAAACCCATAGTAACGATGCCAATGGCAAACCATGGTTTGGATGTGTCTGCTGCAGCTCTTTAAATCTATACCATGCTTTAGTGATTTCCTTTCAGAATCCTGTCGAAAATCATAGAACGGTTCCCTATTGAAACAGTTTGCTGCAACATGATCATCCATCCCGCACATATAGCAAATCGGGCCATCCCTATCTTCAGTCACAGTGGTAGTGGTGGTAGTGGTGTCCGAATTCGGTTCAACTACAGAGTCAGATTTCTCCTCCTCTTGGTTATCTCTGTTTTCAGATTCTTCTCTATCAAGCTCCGCAAACACTGTGATCAATGCAACCAATTCCTCGATCATAAGATATTTGAGGCATCCTTGTGACGAAAGTCATCTTCGCAGTTTACTCTTTGTACACCTGCGAGGGACTAGCGGGCTTGGCTTAATTGTTATTTATTTGAGAAACGATCGTGTCTGATTACCTGCTTACTATTTCTGCCAAGGTTAGGTTGAGAACAAAATTTTTGCATCTTGTGAATTTAATGTTTTCAATGGTAGATTCGGTCGTTTGGAAATTTGACTCTTTGTTTGTTTACATGGTTTAGAGTCTAGTGTGTTTGCTCGAGGACGAGCAAAGGTTCGGTTTGGGGATTTTGATGAGACAATATTCTAACGTCTCATTTGGTCCTTTTTAGCGGTCTTTGTTAGTCTTTGTTTATAGTTTTATAGTGTTTTTGTGTACGTTTTTATGCTTTGGTGTTTTGTTTGTGTTTTGTAGGATTTTTGTGTTCGGAAGGTGAAAATAAGAGTGAAAATATTGGCTCTAGAGCATTCAATGTAGTGTACCTGGGCAAAAACGGAAGTGGATTCGGAGTTCGGACGAAGAGTTGAGTGCCGTTTTAGTGAGACTTGCAAAAGTGAAATTTTACGGAGCAGTCTAGCCATTTTGGCCATAACTATCTCGTACGATGTCCGATGGACCTCTTCTCGATGCCACGGAGAGATAATTCAAAGGGCTACAATTTGCGTTTTGGAATCATTGCAATATTCTGTTTTGTAGAAAACGTTACAGAGATTTTATGCTCGGCGCGGCGAATGGATATTTTCCCCGCGGCGAGATTTTACTAGGCAAAAATAGGAGCTACACGAGGACTCTCGTTCATATAGGTTAGGCTCGTTCAAGGATCTTCGTAATACCTATCAATTCAATACGCTCGTTAAAAGATTTTCTAAAAATGTTTTGGTTAAGGTTCGTGGATTGACGACCCACGATTACCCTCGTTCAAATATATTCGAATACGTTTGGTAAAGGTTGAATTGATAGCTTTCTGTACACCGATCGTGTGACAAATATGAATGATTGCCCTAGAACGAATTAGCATTACTTGATCATTACTACTGTGTTCATCTTCTCTCATTGTTAAAAAACCGTTATCTGCTTTATCTTATTCAAGTTTTTAGAAACAACCAACTTATAAATCGATCCGTTTTCACAAGTAATTGTTTGCTTTCAAACCGTTGTGGTAGCTTAATTGGTTCCTTAGAGAACGATCCTGTGGTTAGCATTGTCTGTCTACGATGACTTCTTACTACTTGTTTTCTAAGTATTAATTTGAGCACATCAATTTCCCCCTCCCAAAACCTAAACTCAAGCATGTCCTCAAGCGTAGAGTGAAAAACAAAAGAAAATGGGATCAACAGTGGTTTGCCTGCAGGTGTACCTTTACAGTCATGTACAAGACTCTTCCATGTTGGTTAACGGGTACTCTGGAAGTTCTTGGTTCTTCCGGTTGGTGCAACTCTTTTTCTTCCATGTTGATAAGTATGTATATATAGGGGTCCAGTGTGCGCTCCTATGAATTTTCTGCTGTCGACCTGCGAAACTGAATATAATGGAGCAGAATAGGCTTTAAGTTCACGTGGCTTGCCTTGCACCTCGATTGTGCAGGTTCGGGCATGCAAGTTCACCACCCTGAGAGTCAAGAGGATGAAGGGTCGCCCTAGAAGTAACATATCTTTTTCCATCTCCTTCCCTTTCACACTCGTCGATTCCACTACCACAAAATCTGTCATCACCATGACACCATCCAGCTTAACCGGAACATCTTCCACAATCCCCATGCATCTGCTTTGGGTTCCACCAGCAAGAGTCATAAAGCATTTGCGCGGCTCCAATCCCTTTAAGCCTAACTCTTCGTAGGTGTCAAAAGTCATCAAATTGCAACTAGCACCAGTGTCGACTATTCCGGTAACCTGAGCTGAACACCCAATGCCTACCAGTAAATCAAAACTATCAGATTCGTTTATACTGGGGGGGGGGGGGTCGGTTTCAGCAGTTTCTTGCTCCGCATTCGACTCCTCTTCTAGAATCACGGAACTCGGTTCCTCGACTTCATCCCCTGTCGATTCAACAGTGGCTACATCTTTAGTCTGCTCAGCTGTCACTACACGGGTCACTTATACCGTTGTTGGAGTTCCCTCATTTGATGCAGAGTTCTCAACCTCGTTGGTACAGGTGGCAACAACAGACTTAACCTTCCTTGGTTCTTCAAAATTTATCTCAACCGCCAGGACTCTAATGTTTTCTGGGGCTTCTGGGGGTCTACCTTTCTCCATGAGCTGTAATTTCCCAACCAAGTCACCCAATATCTATTCCAGCCTTCTTTGCGATTGCTCGATACTTCGAACCTCTAGTTATTTTTTTCCTGAATTTTTTGCACCTCAAACAAGTACCTCTCATATCTCTCCATATGGCTCCTGATTTCTTTTTCTAGCTCAGTAATACACGGCCCTAGAGTCTCTTCCACTGCTCTGGCTGCCACTCTCCTAGCCTTATTTCTTGCCCTCTTAAGCTGTGATACTGCTGCCAGCTTCTCGAAGACACTATTCAGTTCATCAATAGACGCTTCCAGGGAGGAAGTTTTACAGCTCGCATCGACCATGTTTTGATACTCCCGATCCAGGCCTTCCTAAAATCGGATGCATAAGCTCATATCGTCTATCCTGTGGTGAGGGCATTGGGTCAATAACTGCAAAAAATGGTCTTGAGCTTCATAGAAGTTCTCGTCATGCATCTGCTGAAACTGCATTATCTGGGCACGAAGTTTCTGTGTTTTCTCGGGAGGATAGAATTTATTCATGAATGCCCTGTAGAGCGAATCCCAAGTTAGCAGAGAACCCTCAGGTTGGTTTAACAGCCAACTCCTCGCCTTGTCCTACATACAGATCGAAAATACCTTCTTCCTTATCTCCTCGTCAGTAACTGTCACCCCTTCGACTGTCAATGGAATCCCTGAAATCAGTAGTTCAAATTCCTTGACGAACCTTATCACATCTTCATATGCCATTCCACAGAATTTTGGGAGATTGTGAAGGTGGTGAGCCTTGAGTTCAAAATTCCTGGCCTCATTAGATAGAACAATTGCTGCTTTACCTTCCCTAACAACACCAGGCTGCATGTAAGCTCCATAGGTAAGCTGAGCCATAAGAATTTCCGTTTTGACAAACCTGTTGTTAAAGCTACACAACTTAAAAGTCCCGAAATATTCTTAGTTTCTGTTAGTGCACTAAACTTTAGGATGAAAAACAAACAAATAACAAATCACTCTCAACTGTTGTTTAGTTTCTTGTAGTCCAAATAAAATGAATTCACGCCTCAAGTAACCAATCGGCTTTCAGTGCTACGGTAGGGATTGATTCCCCCGGCAGCGGCGCCAAATTTGATGTTCTCAAATTACTACTTAGGAAAACAAGAAGAAAGCAGTCGTCGTAAACTGACTATGCTAACCACGAGATCATTCGCTAAGGAATCAATTAGGCTACCACACAGTTGAAAGCAAACAATTACTTGTAGAAATAATTTGATTTGATTGAAATAGTACTTCTAATAACTAGAAAATATAAAATGCAACGAAGTTGTTTGTAAGAATGAGGTAGAAAGAACACGGTAGTTATGATCAAGCAATGCTAATTCGCTCCACGGATACGTTCATATTGTCACACGGTCGGTGTACTCAAAACATTCAATCCAATTCAACCAAACGTTATTTGAAAATCTTTGAACTAGAGTAATCCACGATCCTTAACCAAAACGTTTTAGAGAATCTTTGAACTAGCTTATTGGATTGAAAGGTTTTTACGAAGATCTTTGAACTAGCCTAACCTATATGAACGATTTCAAACCTTAGAAGCGAATACACAAGGCTATCACGCAACTAGCATGTTCGGAGTGATTTAGCTACGCATAATCGAACCAAGGATGAAAGAATACAAGATATTGATCATGATTAACATAAACATAATGATAATCACATGCAAGCTTAAACAATTCAAGAAACTAAGCAAGAACGAATTGAATAAGATCAATCCTTCGTTGAACAAGCAAAACCAAGCTCCAAAATTGTCAAAGTATGATCTGGAGTTTTTTCTATGAACTAGGTTAAAAGAAGTATGAAAGAAAGGAAAAATAAATTCTAAGCTAATAAGGAAAACTAATTCTGAGCCTGCGCGTCTCCCCGCGGCGGGTCAATTGCTACGCCGCGGCGAACTTTCTTTTGTCGATTATATATCCAGTTCGCAAATTATCGCCGCGGCAGATTGAATCCCTCGCCGCGGCGAGCATCTTCCTTCAAAACAGGTGAGCCACTCGCAAAATCTCGCTGCCGCGGCGAGCCTTCTTTAACGCAATATATATGGTTCTCTCATAATTTTGCCACGGCAAGCAAGGCGCTCCGCCGCGGCAAGCTTCAATCTCCAAACAAAGGTTCCATTCGCAAAATCTCACCGCGGCGGACCAATTCCTTCGTCGCGGCGAGCTATGCTAAACTGCTCGTCCTCATTTAGCTCAAAAGACATCAAATCCTGGAAAATGTAAATAAAACACCAAAGCATAAAAACGTACAAAAACACTGAAAAACCATAAACGAAGACCAACAAAGACCGCTAAAAAGGATCCAATGAGACTCTAAATTATCGTCTCATTAGGTTGAAGTGACCCATGTACTGACAGCGGAGCAGACTAAAGACGTACCCACTATTGTATCAACGGGGAATGAAGTCGAGGCACCGAATTCCGTGATTCCAGAAGAGGAGGCGAATGCGGAGCAAGAAATTGTTGAAACCGACCCCCCCCCCCCACCATAGTCATTCGTAAGGCGGAAAAGGGTATAAGCGACTCCGATAGCTTTGATTTACTGGTAGGCATTGGGTGTTCAACTCAGGTTACCGGAATAGTCGACACTGGTGCTAGTTGCAACTTGATGACTTTTGACACCAATGAAGACTTAGGCTTAAAAGGATTGGAGTTGCACAGATGCTTTATGACTCTTGTTGGTGGAACCCGAAGCAGATGCATGGGGATTGTGGAAGATGTTCCCGGTTAAGCTGGATGGTATAACAGTGATGACAGATTTTGTGGTAGTGGAATCGCCGAGGGTGAAGGGGAAAGAAATGGAAAAAGATATGCTACTTCTAGGGAGACCCTTCATCCGCTCAACTCTCATGGTGGTGAATTCACATAAGAACCTTACGATGTACGACTCATGCTTCCCTTCAAAAAGTAATTTACCGTATACACAGACTTCTGAGGCAATCAGAGATCAGGCTAGAAAAAGTATTATGGTAGGATACGCATGAGTAAGCTAAGTGCTGAAATATAGGTGTTCCATGCTCCTTATGAACACTACCTCATCAAAAGTTCATCCCTTCTTCTCCATCTTTTCAAAATAATAATGTATGCTCTCTCTCTCTCTCTCTCTCTCTCTCTCTCTCTATAATATGCATACTATTTTTTGCACTCGTTTCGACCCGTATGCTTTTTGTTGTTCTCATTGGGCCCTTTTAGTCTCTACATTTTTTGGTTGTGTCTATTTTACCGAATTTCGCACTTTTGTGCGTGCTGGCTTGGTATACATGCCATCAACCCTAATGGACATGTAGCTTTTAGGACCATGCCGGTATGTGGGTAGTATTTGTAACATGCCCAACACGAAAACGGTGATCACACGGACCATAGATCCACTCCGAGACTTTTAGTACCTACGCTTATGCTAGTCCCTTAGCACAAAATAGTAAAAAAGAAAGTAATGGTAACGAGAAACTCCTCCCCTGTTAGGTATGGTGGCCGTCTCTTGGTAGATTACTCCGACTCTTCATAATCCGGATCGCCGGGGTTTTTCTTTGGTGAGTAGCATTCACCATCTTCCTTAGCTTCATGGTCTTATTCTGGATCTTCCTCCGGGTCCTCTTCTTCTTCATAAACAAAACCATTTATTTTTGTGACCTTATCCTTTAACTTTTCTTGCTCCCTTGCTTCTTGCCTCTCAAGGTCCTCTGTTGTTTCCTCAAATTCATCCCAGTTAATGCAAGGTCTTTTGTTCTTGTGGGTAGGGTCAGCTTCTCCTTTCGTGAGGTCAATAAAGTTGGCTTGCTCTCCCATCGAGCTCGACTTCTCCTCAAAGATATGCTTTTTCTTCAATGCAAGTACACCACTTGGCCTTAATCCTCCGGTAGTCTTCCTTGCATTTCGCCTCACCCTTGGTCGGTACGATGGTTCTCCTACACATGTGTTGAAGTCACCCTTTCTTTTCTTTCCAAACTCCTCCTCATAAAAGAGGTCACGGGATCTCCTCAATTCTTCCTCCATCTCCTTCCTAGCCCTTGTGAGAGCTTCGTCTCTTGCCCTCCTAATTTTGACTCTAGTTTGCAAGAACTCTTCCTCCAACTTATCTAGTTTCTCCTCATGTTCTTCTTGCAATCTGTGTTTCTCCCAACTATACCATCCCTCGTGATCCATTGTCAAAGTCTCATAGTAAGTATGTGGGAACTTCTCCTTATTCTTATTATCTCCATAGTCAATTCTAGCTAAAGGAGTCTCATATTCACGAGATATGGATCGATGATGATCCTCAAGCTTGTGTGCCTCCTCCACTTCATGTGATTATTCTTCTTCCCTAGCCTTGCTACTTTCACCACGTTCCAACATTTTCAAAGCTTCCAAACACTTGCCCCTTCCTACTCCACCTTGGTTGAATTTCTTCATCATGTTACTAAGAATGGTGATGAAAAGTTTTTAAATTAGTTCATATCCCCCCCCCCCCAAACCTAATCGATGCAAGGTAAGTAGAATAAGCATATTTGAGAACCTCCAAAATTCGTATAATCGCAGAAAATTAAATCATGCATCCTAATGAGTGAGAATGATTGATTAGACATGGCATAGTTGATCACATAGAACATGCATATTATCATTAATGCGAACTTCCGACCTTCCATGCTCAATGCATATGTATCATCACATGCTTTACGTGTACATAATCATATGTTATGCGAATAGAAGTAATGAGAAGAGTAGAGTTGAAGAATCGTACTTTGAATTGCCGAAGAACTTGAATTCTTGACAGAAGAGCTAAACATGATGGTTATGCTAGAGTGTAATGCTTTTGTGCTTGTAAATTTGTGAGTTTAGAGAAGGTAGTGATGCATTTAAATAGGCTTAGAGTGCTGAGAGTTAAGGGAAATTCGTGCAAGAGAATTCCATATACAAACTCATGAGAAAGGAAATTTCCAAAAACCAAAAAAATGCAAAAAATCTCCTAGAACCAGGCTTACTGCAGTCGACAGTTGACAGCAGTAAGCTTGACTACGGCCCACTGCCGGCCGTAGTCGAGGTATTGTCTGGCTCCCCTTGCTTGTTCGAAATTTTTCCTCGTTTTCTCATTTTTTTTAATTATTTTTTCAATTTTACTTGGTTAATTAGAAAAAAAAGAACATTCTAAGAAATAGAAAACTAATGAAAAAGACATATTTGTGCGAAAAAATTTAAAAACGTGAAGTGTATGCAAACTACGTTAAATGTAATAAACGTAAATACTTACAAACCGTTGGCTTGCCTCCCAACAAGCGCTCGTTTATAGTCGTTAGCCCGACTATTCTTCGACCATTGGCAAGTCCAACCTGTACGTCTCCGTCTGGCTGGCATGTTGTCGATCTCCCGAGGTGTAGGGTTTAACTCTGTGCCCGTTCACCTTGAAAATTGCCCTTGATTTGTAGTATCGCAGTTGGATTGTTTCGTACGAATATATCTTGAGGACTATGTATGGTGCCTTCCATTTGCTTCTCAACTTTCCTGGGAACAACTTCAGACAGGAGTCGTAGAGCAACACTTCCTGCCCTACCTCGATCTGCTTTGGCCTGATGTTCTTATCATGGTAAGCCTTTCTCTTGTTCTTATATATCTTCGAGTTGGCGTAGGCCTGGTTCCGGATTTCCGTCAGCTCGTTGGGATCCAGCAATCTCTTCTTTCTGCTTGCATCCAAATCGCAGTTTAGAGTCTTGATGGCCCACCATGCCATATGCTCTACTTCAAAAGGTAGATGGCATGTCTTCCCGTATACAATCCTGTATGGACTTGCTCCCAGCACCATTTTATATGCTGTTCTGTATGCCCATAGAGCGTTTGGCAAGGCATGTGACCAATCCTTCCTGCTCGGCTTTACCACTCTCTCTAATAACGCCTTCATCTACCTGTTGCTCATCTCCACTTTCCCAAACGTTTGCAGATGATATGGTGTTGCTATTCTGTGTCTAATGTGAAACTTGCACATACATTCCGCGAACAACTTGTTGCAGAAATGCGTACCTCCGTCACTGATGATTGTCTTCTGTGTTCCATATCTGGCGAATATGTTGTCCATGAGGAACTTCAGCACCACCATTGCATCGTTTGTTCTTGTGGCTACTGCCTCCACCCACTTTGAGACGTAGTCGACTGCAACCAGTATGCAACCATCTAAATTTGGAAAAGGTCCCATGAAATCTATTCCCCAAACATCGAAGATCTCTACAACTAAGTTGGTACTCATAGGCATCTCGTCCCTCTTGGTTATATTCCCTGTCCTTTGGCAACTATCACAATTCTTGCAGAAGTTTATTGCGTCTTTGTAGATTGACTTCCAGTAGAATACTGATTGAAGGATTTTATGGGCGATTTTCTTTGGTCTGTAATGCCCTGCACACTCGAATTTGTGACAGTGTTTTAGTATATTCTCTTGCTAATGCTCTGGGATGCATCTTGATGTGACAATGAATTGTGCGATATAGCATGATTTTAGACCCTTGTTTTTTTCCTTAGATTCAATATTTGTATCGTTTTATGGTCAAATACCAACTTCGCGTGTATTTTGTAGGTCATGATCGTATTTTTGAGGAATTGCACGATTTCATGCGCAAAAAACAGAATAATTATGTAAAATCGCGTGAGTTAAGCAAATACGCAGAATTTGCCGATGCACGAAGTCCGAGGTGTCAAGAAACGTCATGTGACCAGTCAGTGCGAACATAATTAAAGATGCTAAAACTTTATAGAAGACAACTTTATGAGTAAACGAGGTTCTGAAGCCCGAAATTGAAGAATAAAGATATACAGATAGAGCCTGGAGGAATCGCATATGGCGGTCCCTGTGGATCGAAGGGTGTCTGCGGTCCCTCGTCATCGCAGCAGCATTGTGTTTTTGTCTGTTTTCTAGCCTGTCAGGCTAGGGCCTGTCTTCCTGAACCTTCCTTAATGACCAATGGCAGTTTGAGCTCGAAATTTTCAGTATAAATAAGACCATTGGGGTCTCATAATCAAGAGAGAGCGGAGAGGAAGGGTTCCGAAGAAGAGAAAGGAACGTTAGGGTTCCATAACATAAAAGTAGCTCTCTCCTGAGAGAGAACCAATCCTCAGGGAAGTGAAACTCCAAAACCCTAGCCGTCAGCAAACAATCACGAAGACTTCAAGACATTCGAAGCCATCACGATCGATCATCATCTAGAGGGAATCAAAGAGGAGAAGCTGAGGGTCGACACTCGCCATCTTCTTACAGTTTAGTTGTTTCAAATATGATTTCAATTTAGTTTACAGTTTATTTATTTTCAGTTATGTCAGGCTAATTCACCCGTGTAAGGGTTAGCCGGGATCTTTGATTACATGGTTTATATATGATGGTATAGTTTTAGCATCAATGTTAGTTATGCGATTGTTGTTCATGCATGTGCTGTTTGAGGAAAGATACTTTGTTTGTTTATGTTTTCGCGAGACATGAGTATTCATTGCACTAGATTAGGAGATGTCAGCTGTGTCTGTAAGTTGATATTCTGTATGAGGTTTGTTGTTGAGCTAGCCACCGGTGACAGCTTTGAGCTAGACGATAGTCTACATTGGGTATCTTTACTGACTACGCCTTGGTGTAAGATATGTGACCTGTGTGACTATTCAGCCGTAACTATCGCTATCTGTTATTCCTGATATAAATAATTTATCAAAGTGAAGGTTAACGCTTACATGCTTTCTCTATAAGTTCTTAGTTCATCAATTCTTATTATAATTACTTTCCTACTTACGTGTTTATTTTACTTATTTAAAAATACCAAAAATCCTTTATTTACTTTATATTGAAAATCAACCATTTAATATTCTATTTCAATTGACTGTTATTCCCGAGAGAACGACATCTCAAGTTAATTACCTCTGTAAACTGTGTGTTAGTGAGATTCTAGCAATTATAAATTTAACCTTTGATTGTATTTAGAGATTATAGATTTTACAACGAAAAATAAAATCTCTGAGTCCACATCAAAATTTGGCGCCGTTGCCGGGGAATAATTAGTAGATTGCGTACGTAGAACTTATTTGGTTATTTTCGAATAGTAACTACTTTTATTTCACAGGAAAACTCACGATGGAAGAAGAAGACGAAAGAACTATCAGTGAGATCAGTATGCCGAAACCGAGGAGTGGAATTCGGATCCAGCCGCATGTAAGGGAGTAGGGATTTGATCTAACTCTGATTAGCGCATTACCAAAGTTCAGAGGTAGAGATGGAGAAAATATGCCAGTTCATGTATACATTTGAGTCTATTATCGAGCAATTTCCGACGAAGGGATTAACCGATGGTTAGTTGAAATTCTGGTTCTTCATTAAAACACTGGAGGGAGCAGCGCAAAGATGGATAGATTCAATTAAAGAAGAAGTCAGCGAATGTGAAGAGCTGAGGAGTATGTTCTTGAAGAGTGTTAAAACTGTTGGACCGAGATTTGTACTAGGAACGGTTTCAAACGATGTTGATTATGATGTTGAGTCAACAACGCCGTCAACAATGGTTGACAACAACAAATAGATGACAACAGAGACCAGCGGACTGATAAACTGACAACCAGAAATAAACTCAAGCCGGCATAAAAATACCGACCGGGCCGTAGGCAAAATTTTCACTATCAGTAAAAGTAGAATTACAAAAAGAAGATTAAAACAATCACAAACGATGGTTTAAACTTATGAAAAACTAGACCTAGAACAGACAAACAAAACCTATTCTAGTTCGAAAAACACTAGAGTAAATTTCAATCTTTAGAAATTACTCACAAGTATAATCGAAATCAAAGTCTAGTAAAGCAAGACAGCCTAAACTCAATAATCAGAAAGTCGAATCTCTATCGCAGTAGTCTTGCACAATGTTTTCTTCCTGTATATATATATATATAAGCTTCCATCGATTAGTAGGCAGAAGACATAATTCGAAGAGGAGAAGGACACGTGAAGAAGGAAAATCACGTGAAGAAAGAAAGCGTGATTTTCTTTCTTGCTTCCAGCAATCCTGTATATGGAAAACTTCTCTTCTTCAATCTTTATTTCCTTATAGCTTCAAACTCTTTCTTTCTTTATTAGATTTATTCCTTGTGTCCAAAGCAAATCAAACTCCTTCCTTTTCTTTCTAGCAAGTGCCATTCTTCCAGCAAGACAACGCTTTAATATCTTTTCACGTCTGTTTGCTGGGAACTTTCCAGATCTTCCACATATATTTCTTAAGGGCCATTCTTAGAAAAGTCCAGTCCACCAACTTCAGTTGCAGCCCAACTTGTTCTTTCCTACAAAATATCCACAGAAAAACAACTACAATTGTCGAACCGGTTAATAAACGAAGAAAGGCCGAATTAACAAAACATTTCCTTGTAGTTTGTCCTGGTGTTTCCTCTTAGAGTCATTCTTTCTCTTGGGTCTCCAAAGACTTGAGAACTTGGGTGATCGTTGCGAATCCTAGGCGGAGGATCACGCCTGATGTTGTCTAGAGGATTAGACTGAGGTTCAGCTGGTTCCAGATAAGGTTCATCTTCTTTTTCAGAGACAGAGTCATCTGATGAACTTTCTGCCCATGTTGTTGGGCGAAATGTTGAGTCAACACTGTGATCAACATCGATCACTTCTTCTCTGACTGCAACTGGGGGATCTGGTTCAGTACCTGCATCTAGTTCAATACCTGTCTCATCCTTTCCAAGTTCTGCATCTTTTAGTTTTAGCTCTTCCACCATCTATTCATCAGTGAAGTCTTCTTCAAAGGGACAATCTACAGATAAATCAACTGAGCCATGGAAACAATAATTGTTAGTAGACACAGAGTTTTCAGAGTCCAAAGATTTATCACGGAATATCTCTTCACAGTTCTGTGAGTCATCAAAATCAAAGAAGAGGATCTGTGATGATGTTGAGTTTTCATTGTTGACCAAACATCGATTTCCAACATCGTCCAGAATAGAGGACAGAGCTACAACACGACCTTATGTAGTATCAGCTTCCTGTTCGTCACCTAAATCATCACTAAGACAAGAAAGCAACGTTTTTCCCTTCTTACGAAGAGTTTTAGCACATTCATTCTGAAAGTGACCCCATCCTTGACATTCAAAACATCTAACTTTGTCTAGTCATTTAGAATTAAAACCAGGAAACTCTATGGCCTTATTGAACCTGCCATTAGCCTTATGATTGGGGAGGCATTGTTATATTTCTTCCTAAAGTTGGTTTTATTGGACTTCCTAAGCAACATAGTATAAGCTTTACCAAAGGCTTCTTCAGTCATCTCATCAGACTCATCACTACTGCTTTCAGACTCAAAGATTTTTGATTTTGAGTGAAGAGACATACTATGGCTTTTCGTACCTTTGCGCTCATTCTGTTGGAGCTCAAAATTTTTCAAATTGTTCATCAGGGTATGAAAATCCATAATAGCCAGGTTTTGAGTATCTTCCAAAACAGTTCATTTTATATCAAATTTTGAAGAAAGAGTACAAACAGCTTTGAAAATCAGTTTCTTATTAAACATAGCATCACCTAGTAGTTGAATATCATTTGAAATAGTGAGCAGTTTACCAAAATAAGAATCAATGGTTTTTTCTTCTGCTATTCTCAAGTTTTCAAATTTTGACCAAAGCAGTTGAAGTTTAGTTTGCTTAATACTGTTATCACCTTCACAATGATTTTGAAGTAAATCCCAAGCTTGTATAGCAGTAGTGCAGTTCTGAATGAGTTTAAACATATGAGGATCAACATGAGCAAATATAGCATTTATGGCTTTTTCATTGTAAGAGCTAGCAAGAAAATCATCACTTGTCCATAGAGCTTTTGGCTTTGGAACGACATCTCGATCTTCATCTGGTCATATGGTAGGCCACACAAAGCCTTCAAGAACAGATTTCCATGAACGCCCTTTAATGGATTTGATGTACGTTCTAATCCTTATTTTCCAGTAGTGGTAATTTAACCCATCTAGCACAGGTGGCCTGTTGACACTTGAATTAACACCGTCCATTGTCGTACCAAATCCAGAAACCAATTAATTAGGTGGCTGGCTCTGATGCCACTTGTTAAAACTTTTGGACCGAGATTTGTACTAGAAACGGTTTCAGACGATGTTGACTATGATGTTGAGTCAACAATGCCTTCAACAATGGTTGACAGCAGCAAACAGATGAGAACAGAGAGCAGCGGACTGAAAAACTGACAACCAGAAATAAACTCAAGCCGGCATAAAGATACCGACTCGGCCGTAGGCAAAATTTCCACTATCAGTAAAAGAAGAATTACAAAAAGAAGTTTAAAACAATGACAAACGATTGTTTAAACTTACCAAAAACTAGACCTAGAACAGACAAACAAAACCTATTCCAGTTCGATAAACACTAGAGTAAATTTCAATCTTTAGAAATCACTCACAAGTATAATCGAAATCAAAGTCTAGTAAAGCAACACATCCTAAACTCAATAATCAGAAAGTCGAATCTCTATAGGCGTAGTCTTGCACAACGTTTTCTTCCTGTATATACATAAGCTTCCATCGATCAGCAGGCAGAAGATATAAGTCGAAGAGGAGAAGGACACGTGAAGAAGGAAAATCATGTGAAGAAAGAAAGCGTGATTTTCTTTCTTGCTTCCAGCAATCCTGTATATGGAAAACTTCTCGTCTTCAATCTTTATTTCCTTATAGCTTCAAACTCTTCCTTTCTTTATTAGCTTGCATTCCGCGTGTCCAAATAAAATCAAACTCCTTCTTTTTCTTTCCTGCAAGCGCCATTCTTCCAGAAAGACAACGCCTTAATATCTTATCACGTCTGTTTGCTGGCAACTTTCCAAATCTTCCAGATATATTTCTTAAGGCTCATTCTTAGCAATGTCTAGTCCACCAACTTGAGTTGTAGCCTAACTTGTTCTTTCGTACAAAATATCCATAGAAAAACAACTACAATTGTCGAACCAGTTAATAAACGAAGAAAGGCCGAATTAACAAAACAAGTGCAATATAAATTGCACTTTGAAAGAGGTTTCTAGGTCTTGCAAGGGTTATGAGAGAAAGGAGAATGATATCCACTTTCACTCAGAAACAGAAGTAATCTTTTTATGATGCATGGGAAAGGTTTGAGGAGATGCAATACAACTGCCCCCAACATCAGTTTACTTCGCGACAACTCTGTGATTATTTCTAGTTAGGAGTTAAAGAGGAGTTCAGAGACCTTATAGACATAGCTCTGAAGGGATCATTTATGTGGATTTCTGCTAAGCAAGTACTGGAAGCTTGTGCAAGTGTTTCTAAGAACTCAAGGTATAGGAGTGAGCAGCTAAAGGAGAATGAGATCTTTAACAACATGGAGGCGATGGAAGAAGTAAGGACAATAACCGCAATTGAGGAAGAAACACAATGGGCTATGTGTCAGAGCGTAGGAACTCCTAAGAACTTGGATAAAAGAAGCATATCGAAGGAAGTAAGCCAAGAAGTACCAGAATGAAAACCTATTGAGCTGAGCATTGAAGGGAAGGATGATGTTTCCAAAATCAGCAGCGAACAAGTGTTCGACAACACTATAACTTCTAAAAGGGGTTGGAAGAGGAGATCAAAACCCTCAAGGAACACCATAACCAGAGAGGAAAGACAGTGCTTGAGGAACTGGAAAAAGGAAGCGAGGAAACACACTACTGGCTGAAGCTGTTCACAGAAAACTCCACGTCGACTGAGGAAGCGATAGAAAGGTTAAATGGTGATGTCGATGTAGTCAAAGACGATTTGATCGAAATGAAGTATGCAGTTAGGGAGTTGGATGAAAAGGTGGAAAAAGTTAAGGAGCAACATGTGGAGAGCATTGGGGCTATCACTACTTTGAACGGGATAACAACCCCGGATTCTATTCCTAGAAGTGAAGAAAGAGCAAGAAAGAAGAAGGATGCGGAATGCCAAGAAACCTATGAGCATTGGAACCAAGATAACCTATACTAAATCTGATAAGAGTGTTGAAGAACACAAGTATAGGAAATTAATTGGGTCTCTACTATACCTTATTGCAAGCAGACCAGATATTCAATATGCAGTTGGCGTATGTGCAAGATTTCAGATAAATCCAATGCAATCACACTATAACACTGCTATGAAGATTTTAATTTATGTTAAAGATACAGTGGAAGTTGGATTGTGGTATCCAAAAGAGAGTGGATTGAGTTTAGTTCGCTATTCAGATGCTGACTATGTTGGATCAATGCTTGATAGAAAAAGTACTTCAGGAACATGTCAATTCCTTAGTACTACATTGATATCATGGTTCAGGAAGAAGCAAAACTCAATTGCCACATCAACCACAGAAGCAGAGTATATTGTTGCTGGGTGTTGTGCTTCACAAATATTGTGTATACAACAACAACTCAGAGACTATGAGATCAATGAAGAGAAAACTCCTATTTTTTGTGACAACACAAGTGCTATTGCCATAACTCAGAATCCTAAGTTTCATGCAAGAACAAAGCACATTGATGTTAGACACCACTTCATTAGAGATCATGTTGAAAAAGGCAATATTGAGATACTCAAGATTGGTACAGAAGACCAACTTGCAGATATCTTCACAAAGCCTTTGCAAGAAAGTAGATTCCTAACTTTGAGACATAGTTTTGGATTAATGGAACTACCAAGGTGCTAAATTGGTCACCGGGACGGGAACTCACTGAGCCAATAAGAGAGGAATAAGGCCTTCTGAGAAAGAAAGGCACTAAAAGAATGAAGGAGTTATCTGAGACGGGTACTCAGATATCAAGGCTAAAGGGTAAAAGTTGGTTGAAAAGATATCTGAAACGGGTATTCAGATACTTGAGGCCACTAAGTAAGGGGGGACACAAAAGGAAAGAAGTTGACCAATAGTACAATATGTCAGAAGTCAAATATCTCTTGTGTTTTGAAAAATTTCCATTCTTGTGATAATTTTCAAACAACACTAGACGATTAATTAATAATCTCATAAACCAGTTTGTGTCCTAGTTACATGTTACTGAGAGTCGAAAGTGACTCAGATAGCTATTAGCCAAATAGCATTAATTGGGCACAATTACATGTGTTGATTGATATCAGAAATAAATCTAAACCATTGAAAAATGGCACTTGTAATTCAACGGCTCAGATGAGTCCACTTAGCACACTCGCGCAGAATCTGAGTAACTGGCCCCACTCGCATTTAATGAAAAATTGCTTTTTCACCCACGCTTGTGCAGATTGCAAGATACATACATACCGAATTCATCTGTATCGTTTGTACTTGTGTTGCTATATAAAGGAGATTTTGGCAAAGAAAAATACTTTTGCCTAATCCCACATTTCACTTTGCACAAAAACCTTCACTCTTTTTCTGCTAATCTTCTCTGAGTTTGTTTGAGCTTCTGCTAAGTTTTTGTGCAAAGAATTACTTAATCGAATTCGATTCTTAACCCTCTTTTATTCTCTCTTATCTACTTCACTATTTAAAGAGATGGCACCAAAACGATCTACTTCACAGAAATCCCATGTGTCCACATCTGGTACTGCTGAAAAGCAACAACCAGCTATTGTGGTGAAAGATCGAAGAGTGGTTGGTGAATTCAACCCCTCTATGTGGAATCCCAAATCAAAAGTACTCTGGGGAGGAGTACTTGTTGATGAGTACCTGCTCGGTGCTGCAAATAACCAAGTGGATGTTAGAAGAGGGCTCGCTTTACTTGAAATGGTAAAGATTAAGCAGTTTTGCTCTGCAAAACACTCTTTCGCTTCCAAAATTGATGTGCTGGAATTTTGTAACAATTCCGCCATTATTGAAGCAAATGACACTGAAGAAGTGCGCATCACAATGAAGGTACAAGTTGTTGACAAAAACCTTGATGAAAAATGCTTATGTACTTTGTTTATGTTACCCAACATTGGTACCGATTACCACCCAGACACCTCAAAAGAAGCAGCAAGTCACTTCTACATAGAGACCATGAATCCTGACAAGGATGATACTCCAGATACCTTCGACAATGATATTGTTAGAAGAAAACATCTTGTCGAACCTTGGGATTTGATAGCCCTTGTATTGCATAGGTGCATTGATTCAAACCAAGGAGGAGCTAACCAGATCAGCATGGAAAGATGGGGAATGATAGCATTCCTTCACACTTTGGAAGAAAGAGAGATACCCTTCAACTGGGGGAAGTATATATTTCTAAGGTTTGTTGACAAACTTCGAGGCTTTGAGCCTATTGTTCAAGGTGACCTTGTTGAGCCTAAGCGTACTAACAGCTTTGGTCTGAAGATATGCTACATTCTGGAACATCTTGGGATACAGCTCAGAGGAAAGAAAAAAATTGCAAACAGTGATCTTGTTTGTAAATACAATTGTGAGCTCAAGTAGACCCAGAAGAGGCCAGTAGAAGACGTTTCTGAGCAAATGTTGTGCCAAAGAAAAAATGTAGAACTAGAGGCAAGAAGAAGGCATGTGCCTCAGAGACCACCTCACAAGTGGATCCTATTACAAGGGTCTGCACATAGTGCTGAAGATACCACTGCCCCTACTCAAGCAGCACACCATAGTGCTACAAGTACCACTCTTGATGCCAAGAGGTTGGATGAGTCCCAAGCTATACATGCTAAAGGAGCAGATGATTTGAACTTCGACCCATTCCTGGAAATGAATAAGGTTGCTGATGAAGTTCCTGCATCATATGTTGCTTAGAAAGCAACCATGTCCTTAGGAGACACCTTACCAGGGTCATCAAAGCTGAAAGATTTGAATGATGCCTTGATGAGTGATGCAGATGTACATGATGACAATATCACTACATCAGTACTAAATGTTGTTGCTGATCTGAAGAGAACTATCACAAATGTTTCTTCTCCTTCAAGATCCAGATCACCACAACCACAAGTCTCCCAGGCTTCTGAAGATGAACATTTAGTGGAGCTATTTGAGATGCATCAGGGAGCTGATGGTGTTGTTGAGTTAAATCCTGTGATTGAACAGGTTCCCCAACTCCAATATGGGAGGGATAAATCAGGGGAGACAGCTGAGCATAGAACTCTGGATAGGCTTGAAGTGCCTGAAATTTCAAACAGAGATGTTGTCATGGGACAACAAGATCAAAACATAGAGCTATCACATGTTCCAGGGACCAATCAGCCTGAAGTTGATCAGTTTACTGAGTGGTTTAACTCTTTACTTGTGAAAATTTTCTGTGTTATATCTTGTATCTTATAATTTTATCATTGTTACAGGCTGAAAAGGAAACAAGAAATCAAGAAGAAGCTGCAACGCTTGCCTCAGAGACTGAAATGGAGGTTCCCACAACCTCAGTACCAAAGGAAACTGAGCCTGTGCAACAGGTACACTCAGTTTTCTAAGGCACATACTTTTCAGATATCTGAAAATACATAGTAACTAACTCTATGTTTGTTTCTTAAAGGCTCCAACTGAGAAGAGAAGTGATGAGGCTGAAAAGCCTAGGTCACCAGAGACTCACTAAGTCTCTGAAGAACATGCAACTAAGCCTTCTGCTGAGAAGGTAGTCAACTCAGATATCTGTAAATTTTCAAGTTTCTCTCAGATCATTTATCAAGTACTTAACACTTTCTACTCATAGGTTCTAAAAGAAGTAGAAGTTGCTGAGGAAGAGACCCTCAAGTCCCCTCAAGCAATGGAAATCGATGAGGCCACCAAGCCTACATCACCAGAAAGAATGCCAGAAACTACACAAGTTTCTGATGAACACGTATTTGAGCCTCCTACTGTGGAGGTATCTATTCACTCAGATACCTAATGTTCATAGATTCTATCTGTAAAAATTTCGAAGTGTTAATTCTTTTATTCTCAGCTACCAAAAGAAAAGGAAGTTGCTAAGGACAAGACTCCCTAGTCTCCTCCTCACGTACAGATATCTAAGGGTCCTTCCACCTCAAGAGTTCAACTATCTGAGCCTGATGTTGTGACACAGGTAACTCAGAAACTTGACACCTTTTTCACTCAGATATCTGATCAAGTTTTGATACTTAATCAAAACTCTTTTTTCTTTCAGGCTCAAAATGAGTGCACTTCCCAACGCACTACAAGGGAAGTTACATCTGATGATGATCTGCTTCAGTTGTTCAAAGATCGTGCTCTTCCTGAACATCTTTCTGCCCTTAGAAGATAGGAAAAGCTGAGAAAGATGGATCTGATGGATCTTGCACAAATATTGGATGATCCTGTAAAAAGGAAGAAAGCTGAACAACTTGAAACCTACGTCTATGCGTTGTTTCCTACTGAAAAGTATGAACATTCAAGCTTGATGAACCGTTTGTTCAAGGACGTAGTGGCAGAGATCCTCATCGAAGACTTCCATAAAGCAGACAGAAACACAAGGATCCGGCTAGCTTCTAACCCCATTCTGCCACTGAGAATTCCTTCAGCACCTGCTGAACAAGAGGAAGTGGATAGCAAGCCATTGGCCATTAAAGAAGTGATAGATATGCTATCTAACGAGGAGACTGGTGAAAATGATGTGGAAAAACCCAAGTCTCCTCACAAGTTTTCTGACAAGAAAAATGATCCAAAGAATGATGAGGATGATAATGCACCACCGCCTTGGGCATGAGGAGTAGCTGGACAATGCAATGCCTCAGTTACTGAAAAGCTTCCTGAGAAGAATAATGCTCCTACCCAATCTCCTCAGAGATCATCTAACCCTTCTCCATCAAAGCAACAAGATAAAGAAGTTGGGCAAGTGGCTGATGACACCGCTCAGAAACTACATGAAGTTGAGAAAAGGGTGGCCCAACTCAAACAAATGTTGGAAACCAAGGTTGTTGAGAAGGAAGCCAATCTGAAAAAGTTTGAAGAGTTGTCTCGCAAGGAGGCTGAAGCCCTTGCTGAGCAAAAACAACTACAACTTGATGCTCAGAAACTCATCGAAGAGATAGATGCTGAAGAAGCTGTTGAGATCAAGAAGAAGAATGCTAAAATAGCATGTGGTCCCTCTTCTTCTGGAAAATTGGAGAAGCCCATGTCTGAAATGGTTGCTGGCCTTGGCAATGAAGACACATGGGAAGATGATGAAGAAGATGAAGAAGAGGATGAAGAATTGAATAAAGAGGAGCTTGAGGTTGTTGACCTGATTACATATCCTTCTAAAGATAATCAGATTGTTGTGTCACACCTCAAGAGGAACAATCTGGCTCCCACCGTCTTTCCAAAAGTTCCTAATCCGCATACCAGTGACTTTGAGAATAGATCTACAATCATGATCAAACTTATGAAGGAACTGGAACATCAAAACAAGGAGGTCACTGAGTTTGTGCCATCAGAGTTCACCAAGTTTGCTGAGCTCCTTTCCAAAAGAACCTCTTCACTAGTTCTCAAGCATAGAGATCTTTGAATGGTAAAAGATTTGGATAGCATGTCTATGCAAGCGGAATTTGACACTGCTGACATGGCATCATCAAAGATAAAGGAAGTGGTTGCTGAAGTTTCCAAGCTGACAAACAAGGAAACTGGAATTGAGAAGTAGAAAGAAGATCTCAGAAAGGAGATGCATCAACTAACTGAGAACTACATCAGACTTCAAAAGAACTTTGAAGATCTGCTGAATCTTATGCCGAACTCCTAAGCCTTTTTTATCAGTCTCCAATGACGAAGGGGGGAAGGAAGTACAAGGAAGGTACAGGGCAAGGGCAAAGGAATGTTGTATCCTGAAGAGGCCCCAACAAAAACCCTAAGTCAGGAGCTACAGATGGTGACTGCAAGGTCAAGGGCAAAGACCCAGATACCTCCAACAGCTGCCAAGAGCTCAAGGAGAGGAATAAAAGACAGATAAGAAGAAGAAGAAGAAGAAGAAGAACAAGAGTTCTTTGAAAAGAGAAGGAAAACTGGACAAGAAAGTTGCAGAGAACTTATGGTCTTAAACCAAGAAGATGATGATGATGATGATGATGATGATGAAGATGACAAAGACTCTTATCACATAAGAAAGAATCTGAGCAGCATGTCTAGTCCCATTGTTGCAATTCCTTTAGCAGCAAGGACACCTTCTGGAAACACCAAGTCTATCTAGCAAGGTACGTCATGTGAAGACCCCTCACTGAAAGGTTTGAACTCCAAGTAGAAGAGGAAAAGAGAGAGAGACATCAAGTTTGGTAGAATACCACCACCTAGGCCTAAAGATGCTCAGATTGAGTATGTAAAGACTAATGATCTAAATCCCTCTATTTGGCAATTAATACGTCAGAGGAATGGATACTAGATACTAAAATTGAAGAACCTTCTAGTCAATGAAGGAGGACTACCAGTACCCATCTTGAGACAGATGATGGCATGGAGAAAAGGCAAATCAGAATTGTTATCTAAAGATAGAGTTCAGAAATGGCTAGACTTTGAAATACAAGTCAGGCAGGAAGCCAGAATGAAAGCCCTATATGAAGAAGAATGCCCTTATCACATAACAGAAGATGTGCATATAGTGGTTGATGAGTTTGGGTCCAGAACAAAGCTGAGTCTAAGAATCCAAAAGACTGGAAGAGTTACAAATCATGGGTCCGTAATAAATGGTGGGCTGGACTGATAGATGAAGTGTGGTCCACTGAAAAATGGCAAAATAAATCTAACGCAGGGAAGAAGAATAGATTGGCTGCAGATTGGACGACACCTCCTGCCCATTCTGGTGGTTCATGTTCATTTGAGGTCCACCGTGAGAAGATGGTAAAACTTACAGTTCATATTTAATTTTTGTTATATATGAAGTTCATTGATTAATAGTAGTATTTGTTATCTTTAAGGCTTTGAAACTGTTTGCTTGTTATATCTATAGGAAAAAAATCTCAAGTGTTCAATGACCAATCTGGAGTTATATGACAGAACACATAAAATGGAAAAAAGGAAAGGAGATTACATTTGTCCCAAGGCAAAGAAAGTGCGGGTAAGATTTACAGTATTTAGTTGCTAGTTTATGTAGATGTAATAGTGAATACTTGGTCCAGTTTTGAACAGTATCATATATTGTTGCTAGTTTAAAGTTTGTGTGACATTCTTGTGAAGATAGAGATGTGAAAAAACCTCCCTGGACCAAGACATGTAATCTGCTACGTCATTCTTCTTCAACTAGATCCAGACTAACTAATAAATAAGTTGTAATAGTCTGCTCCAGCATGCTACACTTTTTATTCATACATCGTACCACACTTTATATTCATACAACATACTACACTTACATACATCATGTTTAGTTCTTTTATAACATTATTGAGACTTCATATGCTTGATTTCTAAAATATTTATAAATAATGTAAAATTTTTATTATGTAGGAGACTTATGAAAAATCTGTTGAAAAGTCGTACCCGGATTTAGAAACACATCCAAAATTTGATGTTGATTTATAGCGGGAGGCATCCGGTGATCCAGCACGAAATTTTTTTTTATAGATTTGGGCCTAGTCAAGGAGTTAGGACACACTTATTTGACTCTCAAGAACATTTTCAAACTATTGAGGAAGAGTTGAAAGAATTAAAATCAGCTAGAGATCAGGCCATGAATGAAGTTGAAGCACTAAAAACGCAGCTGCCTAGCATGTTGAGGACAATGTTAGGAGAGTTGGGGCTCACTAATATCGTAGGTCCCGGTGGATCAGGTCCTAATCAAAGGTATTTGATGGGAGACGATGAAAGCGATGAAGAAAGGGATGATCAAAGTGATGAAGAAAGTGAAGATGATAGCATCGATAGAGCATTTGCGGATCTCAGAAGTCGATATTACGACGATGGTGATGATGAGCAAAATGATGCGAGGAAGAAGGGTAAAGGTATGGTCAAAGGCAAAGGCAAAAGCTATGGAAAGAATGGCGAAGGACTTGGAAGCTCACGCAAGTAGATTAAAGTTCATTTCAAAATGTTTTAGTTATGCTTTCATTTTATCTTACATTTAGTTTATCTTTCAGTTTATCTTACATCCAGTTTATCTTAAGGTACTTGATGTTACTTGTATCTTTGAATTTGGTTTAAATAATATTTTTGGATTATTTATGCAATGTATTAGTTTCTATGAGAACAAATAAAACTGGAGAATATTGAATTTGTTGATATCTTACTATAATTGGAAGGGATTGTTTGTAGGTAGTATTGTAACAATATAATTGTTCCTGCCACTTTTCATACAGCTTCCAACAGATTCCCAACTATGTTTGTGTTGTTAAAATTCAACTAAATAATTGTTGTTGCATTTTTTAGGAAATGTCCCAACAAAATTTCAACAACGCTTTTTCGTCGCTAAAGTTGCAACTAAATAATTGTTGCACTATTTGTCGTTAATCTTACAATGTGTTTCCAACAAAATTGTTGTAGGTAAGATTGCAACAAAATGGTCGTCGCTATCATTTGTAGGAATTGCTACAATGGATTTTCAACGATGTTTTTATCGGAAAGATTACAACGAAATGGTTGTCGCTATTATTGGTAGGAAATGTTACAACGGATTTCCAACGATGGTTTTGTTGTTAAAATCCCAACAAATTGGTTGTTGCAATTATTTGTTGGGATATTACAACGAATTTCCAACAATTTTGTTGTTGTTATGGCAATTGAAATCATGTCAATTTTAAAATTATCACCAACAAATTATCAACAAAAAATGTCGTCTCAATGTTTCACCAACAAAATTCTATTTTGTTGTTGAATTACCAACGGGGGTATCACCAACAGTTTGTTCAACAAAAATATCAGTTGGAAAATTTTAATACCAACGAAAATTTCACTTTCAACAATGAAATTTGGGGTTAGTACTGGCATGTTTTTTTGTAGTGCAATAAAGCAAGTAAAACTAAAGTATCGCTTAGGGAAGGCTAGGCTAAGATGATGGACAAGTTCGTGGTTTAATTTGCTGCAGAGGAGTCAGTGTCATCATTGTTCCTCCTAATGTGCTCAAATTATTACTTAGAAAACAAGTAGTAAGCAGTTGTTGCAAACAGACAATGCTAACCACAGAATCGTTCGCTAAGGAACCAATTAAGCTAAAAAGCAGTTGAAAGCAAACAGTCACTTGTGAAAACAGTTTGATTTGTTTGGTTTTTTTGACTGAGAGAGAAGAGAATACATCAGTTATGATCGAGTAATGCTAATTCGCTCTAGGAAAATCGTTCATACTTGTCACACAGTCGGTGTACATAAATCAATCAATCCAATTCAACCAATCGTTGTTTGAGAGTTTTGAATTAGAGAAATCGTGGGTCGTCAATCCATGATCCTTAACCGAAAATGATTTTGAGAATATAGAACTAGCTTATTGGATAGAAGGTTTTTACGAAAATTTTGAACTAGACAAACCTATATGAATGAATCCTAACCCTAGAAACGAATACGCAGAACTGTCACATAACTACCGTGTTCGCAATGGTTTAGCTACTCATGGTAGAAGCAAAGATCAAAGACTTGAAGGTATTGAATATGATAAACATTGAAAAGTAGACAATCGCATGCAAGATCATACAATTCGATAGGCAATAAGAAACACGAATTGAGATAAACAATAGAGAATTATCAGATATTACTAGGAATTCGATATCGATGATTCAACAAGGTGAAAACCCAGCTCCAAGAATGTAACAATGTCAAAGTATGAGTATTGGTGCTTTTTCTAAGAACTAGGTTAAAAAAGAGTATCTCGGAAGAAGTCCCAATTCTAAACTAATAAGGAAAAATCAAAACTGGTTCTGCCCGTCTTGCTGCCGCGGCCGATTTGCTTCGCCGCGGCAAGTCTTCTGTTGCCGCAATGTATATCGATTCGCATAATCTCGCTGCGGCGGGCAAATCTCTTCGCCACGGCGAGCCTCCTCAACAGTCCCAGTGCTAGCCTCGTAAAATCTCGCCGCGGCGAGCCTGGTTGATCTCTTTTCTTCACCATTGGCTCAAAATCACTAATTCCTACAAAATAAAACCAAAACACCAAAGCATAAAAACGTACAAAAAAACACTAAAAAACTAAAGACGAAGACTCACAAAGACCGCTAAACACGACCAAATGAGACTCTAAATTATTGTCTCATCTGTCACGCCCTTGACCTTTTTCACTTCATAAGCATGTTTAGTTATGTTTTACAAATCATATCAAGCAAATTTTAATATTTCGATATGTGTTATATGCGTGGCCTTGTTTGTAAAAAAAAATTAACTTATATAACGTGACGTAATATATTTGAGCTACGTGAAATTTGATGTTAAATGAATTGATATTACGTGAGTTTTTGAATTATAATAGTTTTCGTTGTTTTATATAGTTTTGGGCCAACTTGTTACTAGTTTTGATTTTAACCGTTTTACATCCAACAATGGTCTATGAAAGAACGGACACTGTAATATGAACCGTATAAATTTATAGTATTTATTTAGTGGACCTCTTTGATTTTCGAGTTGTCCTTGTGAAAACCGAAATAAGTAAGCTGGTGCAAATAATTCATTTATTTATATATTATTAAAATATTAAAAGTAGTATATACATGTAACACGTAGAATAGTGATTCAGTCATCACTAATCAACGTGTCATGACTCCTTTAATTTCCTTAATTAGTAAGTTTCTACTACCATACTTGAGATTATCATTTCCACCGCCTCACAGTTGATCTTATCTACGGCCATTTCATATACTTAGGAAATGATGATTGTGATACTACTTCAAAAATCACTACTACTACCTATTTCCCCTATACACTACTTTGCATAGTTCTGTTACAAAAAGAAAACACATTAGATTCCCAAACAACTTATCACACAGTTTCGAACACGTACCAATTTGATCATGGCGGATCAAGAAATGAAACTTGTGCACTAGACATGTATAAATTAGGAAACCCAGTTGATTGAAAATGAAATAGAACCGTGTAGTGCCCTGGAAGCTTGCCGTGGTGATTTAGTGCATACGGATAATATGGTTGATGCTAATTGCACGTTTGACCGGTGAATTGTAAGTGTTTTTTTTTAGTGACTCGTTGTTTAGTATCTTTGTAAGTAATTTCGGTAACTTGTTGTTTGACAATTATGTGTAACTTGATATTATTGCTATGGTGCTAGCGTACGGGCTATGTATATGTGAATTGCATGCTTGAAGTTGTGTTATAAAATGTGAAAATATACCGTGGTGTGCTATATATATGGAATGTTCCATTCTGAATACGATGAAAAGCTTAAAGTGCTTCATCGATGAAATGATCAATTGCTCCCATGTACGGATGTGATACGTGCAGTTGTTATCTGAAAAGATACTATTTTCTGATAAAGTATTAGTCGTATATATTTATAAACATGATTGTGTGAATTGCATTCATGAGAGATAAGAGGATTCTGCTATGGCTGCTGACGACCTTGAGTCATGTGTTTTCCAGCTTGTCTGGATATCCAGCACTGGCTGGACTCTGAACATCCATCACTGGATGGACTCTGTATGAAATATAGATTTCCAGGTATGGCTGGACTCTATATGAATTATGAAATTCCAGGTACGGCTGGACTGTGTATGAATCTGTTATCGTGATCACGAATTTACTCCTGGTCGTAACAGAGCCATAGCGGACAAAGAAAATGACTAAGCACGTGCATTATTATATAAAAGTGAATGATGTTAAATGTTTATAGCTAATCTGGTTGAATGAGAAGTGAGCTGATTTTGAAACTGTGAAATAGATGGAAGTCATATGCTGATTGTTAATCGATGTGAATATATGTGACTGAAAGTGATGTGCTTACCTGGTGTTAAATGGCTTGCTGCCGTTTTATTTTACAGGTTATTAAATGACCTGTTACTGATTATACTTACTGAGCCCGCAACTCATCCCAATTGCGATATTTTTTTTTACATAGCCTTTGAAGATAAGGACAAAGGAAATGAGATAGCTGAGTAGAAGTTAAGTCATGCATCAAAGGTCGGCCGGCTAGTTTCCAATCCTTCTCCCTCGGCTCCTCATTTGCATATCATACATGAAAGGACGTTTGTTTTGTAAAATCTGATTTACTGCATACAATAGGTGAAAATGTATTTTGCTTACATGCGTAAGTAATTGTGGTCAAAGTACTTCTTTTTAAAGCTTCTGCGCATCCTTAAATTAATTTTACTGTCAATAATTATCTGTGAAGGTATTATCTGTGAAGGTGATAGGGCGTCACATCATCAAACTCTCCAAACCGAACCTTTGCTCGCCCTCGAGCAAACAAACAACCTAAACACAAACTAGACTCGAAACCACAAAGACAAACAAAGATTCAAGGTCCCAGGCGACCGAATCCACCATTGTAAACAGTAAGTGCACGAGATGCAAAAATTTTGTTTTCAAACTAACTTTGGCAAAACAGTGTACAAGAAATCAAACACAATCGTTTCTTAGATAAATATCACTTATGTTTAGCTCGCTAATCCCTCACAGGTGAATGCAGTGTATCTCTCACTCTCTTGGAAGTATCCAAATGGGGTATAAGCTCAAAAAGTAAACTGGGAAGGTGACTTGCGTCACAAAGGTGCCTAAACTTTCTTATGCTATAGTACTCGTCTCATTAGATCGAAAGGGACTTAACAGGCGACTCATTTTTTTAGAAAAACAAAAGTTGAAACTGCTCCCCTTAATCGTGTCAAACAACTCAAATCTCAATCAATTTCTTCACTTTATATTCAGTGCATGGCCTCATTGGGTTATTTTAATCTCAAATTTTTTATAGGTGTCTATTTTACAGATGTCCTGCATTTTTGTGCGTGTCAGTTTGGTTAACGCGCCATCAACCTCATGGACATGTAGCCTTTCAGCCACGCCGGTATGTGGTAGTATTTGGACACGCCTATCACAGCTAATGGTGATCAACTATGACCATAGATCCACCCCGAGACAACCCAGGAATCACACAATGCATTTGCCGGTACATGATTTTTTCATCGGCTCTTAGGCTTCTCGCAGTCTTTTGGACTAAAGAGCTATACAAACTTGCTATTTAAAAGAGAAACGACTTTGCAAGATTTAAAATCCACTATCCTACTTCTAGCTAGTGATCAAACAAAACGTAAGCAGCAGGTGGATCTATCATCTACAATGGATGTTCGACTTGGTAAAAGACTCAGATTCACCACGAAGGTACTGAATGAAAAATAACTAGTCAAAAACTGACGAAGAAAATCGTAACATAGAAAAGGTGGCTAACCTACCACGACAATCACAAACAAACAATGTGGCTAACATACCACTTGAACAGAGTACATGAAAAAATAAAAATAGAGTACAAAATAGGGTACAAATGTCAAAAATAAAGTACAAAAGATGAGACAATTTAAGCTAAAGATACAGTCGACATCCTCCCCAAACCAACCCAAGTGCTAGTTCCTAGCAATTTGAAAAAGTGTAAGAAAGCGATTGTAAAGAGTGACCAACCATAGTGTTATCTCGGCTGGCAGGATCAAGTGGATCCAGAAGGGCCACCACCAAAATGTTGTGTCCAGAAGTCCTGCTGCTCCTTCCACAGTGCCTCCTGCCTCGCTAGGCGCTCAATCTCACGCTATTCTCGGGCCTTTGCGCGCCTATCTCTCTCTTCCTGCCACTGGTAGTGCTCCTCAATGCGGGACTACTGGTCCTCGATCCTGGCATAGTGTGGTCCTGCCCAATCCTGGAACTGTGTCGTCATCTACTCAAAGTAGGCTGAGAAATCAGTCGGGCCAGTCTGCGCAGGTGTAGTGCCCTCAGCTTCCCTTGCAACAAGGATGGGATGTCGGCCAAGGATGACTCTGGCACTGGCGGAGTTCAAGGCACCCTTGGGTTTGTCAGTGCGCTGGATCCCAGGTACCCGGAGGGATTGGAATATGCTGGTGATGAGGCAGGGAAAACCAAGGAGACTCCCCTTAACCTTCCGGGACATAGCCTCAGAAAGAATGATATCCAGGGCATTAACAAACTACCCGGTCATGATAGCTTGGATAAGGCGGGCGGTTGGAGGGGTCCGGGTGTTGAAATGTGAGTTGGGGGTCACATTGTATTGGATCAGATGTTACCAGAGGCAAACCTCTGGCTTGAGAGAGTGTGTGGCAATGGTGGTTTTGGTCCTGTGGTCCTCCGGTTCAAGATCATGTAGGATTATGAACTCGATCAAGTCCCTCTCAAATTGCCTGTTCTGTAGATTATCGCGCCAATGGCTATAACGGTCGTCCCCTGACTTGCACTGCTTGGACTAGAGGAAGCCTTCGATACTATCCCTGGAAAACGGAATCCGGACCCCTCGGATTATCATTACCCCATCCGACAAGTCATAGAGACTGATGTAGAAGTCCCGAACCAGCTTCGGGTCATATCGCAGCTGCTTTCCAAAAAGCATTTCCCAACCAAAATACCTGATCCGTGCCCACATCCGGGTGTAGACCGCATCCTCTAGTCCTCGAGACCCAGCTCCCTTTCGGGCCAAGACTTTCGGGGCTCCTTGAAGTTCGCTTCCATGAACTCCCTACCATTCATCGACAGGTAATGGTACTCATCCTCTGGCCCTCGCTGTGCAGCCGCACTGCTCCTGCCCTCGCCTCTCTGGCGTTTGCTACCTGTTAGTCTGTGAGACATGATGCCTACGGGAGAGGTGTTAGCGGACAGAATAATGGGGGTAGCAAGAATACTACCTCCCCAAACCAGTATAAGATCAATAGTCAGAAACAGCAAAAAAACAGGGGAAAGTTGAAAAATCCCTAAACCTGTTCAAAATTAAATATCGAATCCGAAAGACAATTCAACAAGTTCACAACGATAGTGATAGTCACATGCAACGCAAAGGAGGAACAAGTAGGCATAATTGGGGAAAAACATAGTAGGGGTTCAAGAGATCGAAAACGCAGTTAAATTCAACAAGCAATAAGCAATGAATTAATGCATTAATCAGAAACAACCCACAACACTAATCAATCAAGAACAAACAACGATCAACACATAGTTCAAGCAAAAACTCGAATTTAAAGGAAGAAAGAAGTTTCAAGCCAAATTACCTTTTGAATCATAGGGAATTGATGGATAACACACAAAATTGACGCAAGAAACGAAGAGAGGAGGAAAAACCCGTTGATTTGCAGCAATATTGGGGGAATTTTGTGGAGAATTGAGAGAGAAATAGAATTTTGAGTGAAGAAGAAGAAAAAACGAAGAAGAGAGAATGGAAGAGGAATGAGCGGGGATGAAGAAGAAAAGAAAAGAAAAAAAGGTTTTAAAAAACCTAGCTCTTGCTCGCTGCGGCGAGTTTTTACGAATACTAGACTAATATTTTTTGGGGGGCCTCGCCGCGACGAGTTTTTACGAGAAGAAAAACAATTTATGGGGAAGGGTCTCCCCGCGACAAAGCAAAAGGATCGCCGCGGAAAGATTTTACAAAACTAAATCCTTACCTCTCGACTTATCTCTCCGCAGCGAGGGCGAAGTTTCAAATTTTTTCCTCTTTGACTCTATTGCGATCTCACCTCGGGAGATCGAAATTCCATGCCTCGGCTAGAATTTCACGACTTTCCTCGTGTGAGTACAAAGGTTCCGCTCCCACAAACATACATAAATAACTAATCAAAAGCAGGAAAAGCACACAGATTGTCTAAAGTCATCAATAAATTGTCTCAACGGTATGAAAGACAATGCAAAAGCATAGAGTGCAAGAAAATGAAATTGTCTAATGTGCAAGGAAATAAAAGTGCATTTGTTTTAAGTCGTTAGCTCGACTTTCCCAGGTGAAAATCAATGGTGTTTGATCTTCCCGGTCTTCTCAGCTCCTTTCGTTCCCTGTGAATTAGAGTAGGTGTAGAGGGGACCGGTGTGTGCACCTATATAGTTCCTAGTTTCAACCTGCAGGGGTGAGTATAGTGTAGTGGTGTCTTGCAACTCACGTTACTTGCCATGTACCTCTATGGTGCAGGTACGAGCGTGGAGGTTGACAATCATTCGTGTGGTTTTGATGAGTGGTCGCCCAAGCAGCAACATATCCTTCTCCATCTCCTTGCCTTTAATCCGTGTCGACTCCACAACCACGAAATCAGCCATAAAAGTGTCCCCATCCAATGTAACCGGGACATCCTCAATAACCCCCATGCACCTACTTCTCGTTCCATTGGCCAACGTGACGAAGCATTTCATGGGTTCCAAACCCTTCAAATCGAGCTCCTCATAGGTCGCAAAAGTCATCAGATTAACTGTTGCCACTGTGTCTATGATGCCAGTTACCTCAGAAGAATTTCCTATCCCAACCACCATGTTGAAACTGTTGGCATCACTGCTGCTCTTATCTGCTTTCTGGATCACTCCAGCAGTGGGACTTACCTCAAGGACAACCAGTTTTGCACTCGCCTCCTCTACTGGAGTCGCAAGAATGGGTGTTACTACCTCCTTTTCCTCTACCTCAACCACCTCATGTGTCTAGTTACCTGTGGTACCTCAACCGGGGCTACTGCTTTGTTCTGATTGCAGGTACAAGTAATCAGAACTGTCTTCACTCTTCCTGGCTTGTCAAAAGATATCTCCACAACAAGAACCCTGTTTGTTTCTACAGTAGAAGAAAGCTTACCCCGTTCCCTCTACTGAAGATGCCCAATCAAGTCACCCAAAGTCTTCTCAAGACGCCTCTGGTACTGCTCAATACTATCAAACCTCTGGTCGTTCTTGCTCTGATTCTTTTGTGCCTCTGCCCAAAACCTTTCTGACCTCTCCATGTGATTACGGATTTCCTGATCGGCGCTACCCTGCACGCTCAAAGGCTGAACCTGAGTGTGCTGATCCGGAGCTTGCTGGACTGGGATCTATGGCTCTTGTGGCGCATTCTCATAGAAATTATTGCCATATCTTAGGTTGGCACGGTTGGGGTTAAAGGTTTGGATCCTAGGCCCTCCTGTGTTACCTCCTTGATTACCTCTGTAGTTCCCGTGCTGTCTAGTCTGTACCCAGTCGACAACCTCAGGAGTTGGATTCTCATTAATAATCTCAGGAAGCCTACACATGCTGGCTCCATGCCCAAAATTACCACACAGATTGCACCTCTTACTTACCTGTGACACCGGTGCGGAGACATTGCCAAGCATCCTCATCTCCTTAATCTGTTCGGCCAGGTCGTAAGTAATAGGTCCTGATGCTTCTTCCACAGATTTGACCTCGGCTCTCCTGGATCTTCCACGCGTTCCCTTAAGCTGAGAGATAGCAGACAGTTTCTCGAAGGCCTCATTCAAAGAAGCTGGTGATGCTGTAACTATGGTTCCATTAACCGTCATATCCACCATGTTCTGCGCCTCCCAGTCCAATCCCTCATAAAACTTACAGCACAAATCCATCTCACTCATCCTGTGGTGAGGGCACTGAGAAAGCAGGTTCAACAACCATTCCCTAGCCTCATAGAAACTCTCATCGCTCATCTGCATGAACTTCTCCATCTGGGTTCGAAGCTGCCTAGTCTTCTCTGTAGGGTAGAACTTGTTCATTAATGCCTTGAAAAGATCATCCCAAGTCCGCAAAGACCCTTCCTTCTGGTTCAGAAGCCAGCTCTTAGCCTTATCCTGCATGCACATAGGGAAAACCTTCTTCCTCACTTCCTCATCAGAAATAGTGATCCTCATGCAGTAAGTGGATTCCTAGCAATCAGTGCTTGGAACTCCTTTAGGAACTTGATCACGTCTTCATTAGCCATCCCATAGTACTTGGGTAGGTCATGGAAGTGATAAGCCTTGATCTCCATGTTCCTCGCCTCATTAAAAAGCATGACTGCCGACTTCCTGGACTTAATCTCACCAGGCTGCATGTAGGTTCCATAGGTGATCTCTGGCAGCTCATCAATTGGTTTGTTAATCTCTCCGTTTCCTGCCATTGTGATTGCTGCTAAGTTCTGTCTTCTAAGCCGACGACCGTGTCTATCGATCTCGTTCACTGAAGTTTGCAAAGGTGTTTCTTGTGATCTCCTTCCAAGCATAAACCTGTAGTGAAATCTACACAATCAAAAACCTCGAAGAATCTTAGTTTCCGTTAGTGCGATAAACAACAGGTTGAAAAACAAACAAATAAAAATTCGCAATCAATCGCTACAATAGGAATTGATTCCCTGGCAGCGGTGCCAAATTTGATGTGCTCAAATTATTACTTAGAAAACAAGTAGTAAGAAGTTGTTGTAGACAGACAATGCTAACCACAGAATAATTTGCTAAGGAACCAATTAAGCTACCAAGCAGTTGAAAGCAAACAGTCAATTGTGAAAATAGTTTGATTTGTTTGGTTTTGATTACTTCTAATAACTAGAAAAAAGAAAAGCAGATAAACGGTTTTGATCGAGTAATGCTAATTCGCTCGAGGGAAATCGTTCATACTTGTCACACGGTCGGTGTACATAAATCAATCAATCCAATTCAACCAATCGTTGTTTGAGAGTTTTACAAAAATTTTGAACTAGACGAACCTATATTAACTAATCCTAACACAAGAAACGAATACGCAGAACCATCACATAACTACCGTGTTCGGAGTGCTTTAGCTACTCATGATAGAAGCAAAGATCAAAGACTTCAAGGTATTGAATATGATAAACATAGACATGTTGATAATCGCATGCAAGATCATACAATTCGATAAGCAATAACAAACACGAATTGAGATAAACAATGGAGAATTATCAGATATTACCAGGAATTCGATATCAATGATTCAACAAGGTAAATACCAAGCTCCAAGAATGTAACAATGTCAAAGTATGAGTATTGGAGCTTTTTCTAAGAACTAGGTTAAAAAAGAGTATCTCGGAAGAAGTCCCAATTCTAAACTAATAAGGAGAAACGAATTTTGGATCTGCCGTCTTGCCGCGGCGGCCGATTTGCCTCGCCGCTGCGAGTCTTCTGTTGCTTCAATGTATATCGATTCGCATAATTGCGGCGGGCAAATCTCTTTGCATGAGCCTCTTCAATATCCCAAGTTAGCCTCTGCGAAATAAATGCTTCGCCACATGACTGTTTCATCTCTTTTCTTCACCTTTGGCTCAAAATCACTAATTCCTACAAAATAAAACCAAAACACCAAATCATAAAAACATACAGAAAAAAAACTAAAAACCAAAAGACGAAGACTCACAAAGACCGCTAAAAAGGACCAAATGAGACTTTAAATTATCGTCTCATCACCTCCTGCGGCTCTATCCACCATCTTTTTGCACTCCCTTGATATACCTTTGTAGAAAACCCATAGTAACGATGCCAATGGCAAACCATGGTTTGGATGTGTCTGCTGCAGCTCTTTAAATCTATACCATGCTTTAGTGATTGCCTTTCCATAATCCTGTCGAAAATCATAGAACGGTTCCCTATCGAAACAGTTTGCTGCAACATGACCATCAATCCCGCACATATTGCAAATCGGGCCATCCCTATCTTCAGTCACAGTGATAGTGGTGGTAGTGGTGTCTGAATTCGGTTCAACTACAGAGTCAGATTTCTCCTCCTCTTGGTTATCTCCGTTTTCAGATTCTTCTCTATCAAGCTCCGCAAACTCTGTGATCAATGCAACCAATTCCTCGATCATATCCTCAAGTTGTTGAGGATTCAAATCTAGCATTGACCCACCAGCGAATCTATCCACCATTATTTGACAACCGATTGTGATACCATTGTAGAAACACCACATGAGCTCTCCCAATGTTAAACCATGGTTCTGATACGTCTGCTGCAGCCCATTAAATTTACACCATGCTTTATCGAGTTTCTTTCTAGAAACCTGTCGAAAATGAATGAGCGGCTTCCTATCTGCACAATTTGCTGCAACATGACCGTTCGATCGACACTGTTGGTCCAGATAACGGGAAAGGGAAAAGACTGGGGGGTGAATAGTCTTTTACAGTTTTTGTCGATAATCACAATTTCTCGGATATCTGTGAAGATATCTGATACTTAATTTCAGAGAGCGGAAGACTTTTCTGTGATAAGGGCATGTGCTCAGCAAGATATGTGTAAATACTCAGCAAGTAATAAAATGCATAAAGTAAATAACACTAATCTTTATAGTGGTATCTGAAGGTGGCATAATCCTGCAACTAATCCACTTCTGTCTTTCTCAGACCTAGAATCCACTAACACAGATAATTGAGTTCACCTTACAAATATCTTCTCTTGATTCCTAAATACACTAGGTTCCCAACCAAGTGTCTCCCCTGAGTTATTCCCCAGTTTACTCAACCAAGTACTTCCTATACTCAGAAACCTTTGAGCTATTCCTTAGTTTCCCAAACTAAGTACTTCCTATGCTCAGTAATGTTGGAGTTATTCCTTAATTTCCCAAACTAAGTACTTCCTGTACTCCACGCCGTTTAAGGTGTTGGTTGAGGTAGTTTGTCAGGTTTGGTAGATTAATAACTTCTACAGTTACGTAATACTACCTTCTTGAACAAGAGTCACTTAACACACTTCACGATGTGTGGTGATATGTTCTTTACTGACCCAAGTCTATGATAAATGTTATAGAGAATGAATCTCAGATACTTGATCTTTTGATTCAACTCCTTCACAGATAGCAATGCTTGTTAAGGATCAGGACACTTAGAACTTTCGTGCTACTTAGAATTCAAGAGCTTAATCACAACTGTAAGCTAAAGAATAAGTAGGTTGAAGGCTTGTATGTTTGAGAGAAAGATACCACTAGTTGTATTATCAGAGAAGCTTGGTATTTTCAGTGAGTCCAGTGTATGTCTTTCAAGCATTCTAAGTGATGATATTAATAGTTGAAAATCATGCCGTTTGAATAGTATCTGTTAGGCTTAATGAAATTCAAACTATTGATATCTGGAAATAGTACTGCAGAAGACGTTGTCTCTTTCCAGAGATTTCCTCTTTTGTACAGATGTCTCTGTCTGCGCATTTATTGCATTGTACTATTTTTGTCCTGTAGTGCCAACGGAACTATGCACGCTTTCTGAAGCATTGCATGTCCCTTTCCAAAGACCTTCTCTTCTCCAGATACCTATTGAAACATCGTTTCCCAGAATCATAGTTTTATCCAGGGTATCTGAGTGTAGATATCTGTGGGCACTTTTCCTCGTTCAGAAACCTTGTGTTCTCAGATATCTTTTGCAAAACTTGTTTATTGAGAAACACTTGTTTATCAAAGATATCTGAACATAGGTATCTGGTAACCTTTGTCTTCAGCAATCTTCTGCAGTCTTTAAAACTTCAAAAAATGTTGAACTCTCCTGTTGGATGCCTTCTTCTTGGTCTTCTTTAAAGATATAAAAATTACATTCAGAGACCTAACATCCTATAAAAGATTTGCTAGACTAACATAGTTAGTGATTTTCCTCTTTTACAGTGTTCAAGTGAACCAAGAGTACTAACCACCTTTCTGTGCTAAGATAAATCATTAAGTTGCTGATCAAAATCTAAATAGACATTCCTAACATATTTCCCCCTTTTTGATTAGTCAACGATGACTATCTTTAAAATCTATTACAACTTGGAAGAGGGAACAATCTAACACTTAAATCATTTCTTATGATCTTTTCAATTTATTTTAATTAAGTGCAAAAAGTAAACATCAACCAAATCACAAAGTGTGATCTTTGCTGACAAGTTATCTTTTTATAGATTGATATCCGAGAGTAGGTTCATCAGATATGTTACAAAGAAAGTTTACAGATAACTTTTTCAATGATAAAACAATAAAGTACATTCAGCAAGATACAAAAACACTTAATTAACTTAGGACAACAGGAGTAACCAAGCATGCTCAAATCCACAAACTTCCTTGTAGGTTTTGGTGGGATTCTTCTTGGCAAATTGTTTGACCCAAAGATACTTTTCCCATTTCTAGGCATGCTCAATTCTGATATCTGATAGCTTGAAGTATTCATATATGATCTTCAGATATCTGACGTCACCCTTGTATTGATCTTCAGTCATGTAGAAAGACTCATAGGGTTCCACAGCAAGTCTTGCTCTTGTGCCTATTCCAGTGATATTGGGAATTTTGTGCACATCATCTGGCTTTCCATAAGGACAATCATCAGAGAGGTCCTTTTTTTCATGGCTTTAAAATCTAACCAGGCTTTGATGTGGTTGGTATTAATCAAGGCCGGCTTGTCTTTTCTCCATGCCATGAGCTGTTTATGGATTGGTTCTGGAAATTTTTCATTTACCAGTAAGTGCTTGAGTTCCAGAATCCAGTAGCCATTCTTCTGATTAATGCATCTGTAGACAGAGGAGTCATTGTTGGTCTTCACATACTCAATCTTAGCTTCTTCAGGCCTGAGTGGTAGTTGAAGTTTTCTTTGTTCAGCTCTCAGCCTGTTCCTCCTTTGTCTTCAATTCTCCCTTGGGGGATTGCTTGAAGAACCACCCTGGATTGACTTGGTATTTCCAGAGGGTGTTTTAGCTGCCAAAGGCTTTGCAGCTATAGGCTCAGATAGGCTGTCAACCTTTCTTCTTTTTCTGTGAAGAGGAGCTTCATCTTCATCCTCATCTTCATCATCATCTTCCAGATTTCTCTTGTTAGGTGATTTCCACCCTTCTTCATTGCCCTGGGATTTGATTTGGCCTTCTTCTTCTTCTTCTTCTTCACAAGACTCATCAACCCCTATCACTTGTCTTCTCCTTGGAGCCTTGGTACCCCGTGGAGGTTTCTGTGCCCTGGCCCTTGTTGTCATTCCTTTTTCAGGAATTTGTTGAGTAGTGGCCAATATCTGTAGAGCATTCTGACTGGAGGAGGGCTCATTTATTCTGAGAGGTGGTTGTTCATATTTTCTTTTGTTTCCTCTTCCTCTTCCTCTCTGAGAACCTTGAAATCCTTCCCCCTTAGTCATTGTTGACTGACTAAGAATCACAAAGGATTCTGAAAGGGAGTCAAAGTTGCCTTGTGTTGGTCCAGATAACGGCAAAGCAAAAGACTAGGGGGGGGGGGGTTGAATAGTCTTTCAAAACTTTTGTCGATTAAAACTATTTCTCAGATATTTGTGTAGATATCTGATACTTAGATTCAGAGCGCGGAAGACTTAAGATAGATAAGTGCAGAAACAGTTAAAGTGTGTGTGTGTGTTGCTGAAATGTAAGTACAGAAAAGTAAATAACACAGCAAGTATAGTGGTATCTGGAGGTGGCGTAATCCTCCAACTAATCAACATCGGTCTTCCAAAGACCTAGAATTCACTAGAATAGATAATTGAGGTCACCTTACAAAAATCCTATTCTAAGATTCCTTAAACAAATGGTTCCCAACCAAATGTTCCCCCTGAGTTGTTCCCCGGCTTTCCTGACCAAGTACTTCAGACTCGAAACCTTTTGAGCTATTCCCTAGCTTCCCAAGCTAAGTACTTCCTGTGCTCAATAACCTTGGAGTTATTCCTTAGTTTCTCAAACTAAGTACTTCCTGTACTCCACGCCAGTGATGGTGTTGGTTTTGGTTTGAGTTGTCAGATGAGCTTCTTTAATAACTTTTCAGTTAATCAGATAGCTCTGTGAATCAAGTATACTTAATACACTTTGCAATGTATGGTATCTTGTTCTTTTTACTGACCCAAGTCTATGATAATTGTTCAAGAGAATGAATCTCAGATACTTGATCTTTCGATCCAACTCTTTCACAAATAGCAGTGCTTGTTTAGGATCAGGACACTTAGAACGTTAGTGCTACTTAAGATCAAGAGCTTTGGTCGCAACAAAAAGCTTGAGGATAAGTAGTTTGCTTTGAGAGAGTAAGGTGTTCAGCGTGTTTATGGAGTTCAAGGTGTGTCTTCTCAAGCAGTCTAAGTGTTGATATTTATAGATGAATTTGAGTGCCGTTTGAATAGTATCCGTTAGGCTTAAATCAAATTCAAACTATTGATATCTGTGTATATAATCTTAGAGCAGGTTTGTCTTCTTCTTTAGAAGCTACCGTTGCTTTTGTTCAGACATCTCTGTCCGTGCATTTAATGCATTGTACTATACTTTTGTCCTGTAGTGCCAACGGAACTATGCTTTGTATCAAAGACAACCTTGATCAGATTTCTCTAATTCTTTGCACGTTCTTATCTTTATCTTCACATACCACTTTTATTGAAACAACTTTGTTTGCAATATATATATTTCTTTTTCAAAAATGTGGTTAAAGTTCAAGGTATCTGAGAGTAGATATCTGTGGACACTTTTCTTGTTTTCAGATAGACCTTTTATTTCTCAGATATCTCTTGTGACACAGTTTGTTTAAAACTATTCGTGTCTTCAAGATATCTGGCCAAGGTATCTGTAAAACAGTTTCAGTAATCTTGTGCAGTCTTCAAATCTTCAATGTCGTTGAACTTGTTCTGCTTGGATGTCTTCTTCTTGGTCTTCTCTTCATAAAATAAAAATTACATTTTGAGACCTAACATCCTATACAAGATTAGCTAGACTATCATACTTAGTGGGTTTCCTCTTTTACAATGTTCAAGTGAACCAAGAGTACTAATCACCTTTCTGAGACTAAGATAAGTCATCATGTTGCTGATCAAAATCTAAACAGATATTTCTAACAAAATATCTAACAAATTTCCTAACAAATTTCCCCCTTTTTGATCAGTCAACGATGACTATCTGACCTATTACAAATCTGGATGAGTGAACAATCCAACACTTAATCATTTCTTAAGATTTTTCAATTCATCCAATTAAGTGCAGAAAGTAAACATCAACCAAAGCACAAGGTGTGATCTTTGCTGACAAGTTATCTTTTATAGAATACTATCTGAGAGTAAGTTCTTCAGATAAGTTACAAAGAAAGATTACAGATAACTTCAATACATAAAACAAGTTTAGCTCAGTCAGCAAAAATACAAAAAAAAAATAGTAAATTAGGACAACAGGAGTAGCCAAGCTCCAAGTAAACATCCTAATAGACTAGTCTTCAAGTCTTCAACTCTTCAAGTCTTCAACAGTAGTTCTATGGATCAGTCTGTAAATTTCCTATCTCCAAACCTTTTGATGTCATCAGAATAATGATAGAAAAGTGTTCTGATGAGCATCTCAGTGTCTCTGGCAAATGCACAGACCTCTTTGTAGGTTTTGGTAGGATTTTTCTTGACAAAATGTTTGACCCACAGATACTTTCCCCACTTCCAGGCATGCTCTATTCTGATATCTGAAAGCTTTAAGTATTCGTAGATAATCCTCAGATATCTGATGTCACCCTTGTATTGATCTTAAGTTAGATAGAACAACTCATAGGGTTCCACAGCGAGTCTTGCTCTTGTGCCTGTTCCTGTGATATTCAGAATTCTGTGCACATCATCTGGCTTTCCATATGGACATTCATCAGAGAGGTCCTTTCTCATGGCTTCAGTTCTCTTGACAACTTCAAAATCCAACCAGGCTTTAATGTGATTGGTGTTGATCAAGGTTAGCTTATCTTTTCTCCATGCCATAAGTTGTTTGTGGATTGGTTCTGGAAATCTTGAATTTACCAGTAGATGCTTAAGTTCCAGAATCCAATAGCCATTTTTCTGATTAATGCACCTGTCGACAGAAGAATCATTGTCATTCTTCACATACTCTATTTTGGCTTCTTCTGGCCTGAGTGGAAGTTGACTTTGTCTTTGCTCGACTCACCGTTCTTCCTTCTCATCATGAATTCTCTTTGGGGTTGTTGCTTGAAGAACACCCTGGATAGACTTGGTATTTCCAGAGGGTGTTTTAGCTGCTAGGAACTTTGCAGCTATGGGCTCAGTTAGGCTTTCAATTTTCCTTTTTCTGTGAAGAGGAGCTTCATCTTCATCATCATCATCAAGATTAAATCTTGTGAGAGTTTTACAGCCTTCTTCATTGCCCAGGGACTTGATTTGGCCTTCTTCTTTTTCTTCAGAAGATTCATTAATCCCTTTAACCTGTCTTCTCCTTGGAGCCTTGGTACTCCTTGGAGGTTTCTGTGCCATGGCCCTTGTTATCATTGTAGTTCCTTCAGTAGGTTTCTGGGAAGCAGCTACTATTTGCAAAGCAGCTTGGCTTGAGGTTTCATTGATTCTGAGTGGTGGCTGGGAAGTTTTCATGTTTCTTCTTCCTCTCTGAGCCGCACTAGCTCCAGATTTCTTCTTGTTTTCTTCTCCTTCTTCCCATTCCCCCTGACTTTGAGGTCCAGATTTGTACACTCTTTCCCCCTTAGTCATTGTCATTGACGGTCTCATAAAAGAATCTGAGAGAGAGTCAAAATGCCCTTGTAAATAATTGTGGCGGTGACCAACTTCAAGTTCGCTTTGAGCTCTGATTTTGCTTGATAAGTCCATTGTCCTTATCGGTGAGCTCGCCAATGGGCCTAGGATGGCATCTGCTTCCAAAGAAGGTAACTTGCCTCTTGGAAAGCTTTTTCAGCTAAAGACGCATCATCGTCCCTTATCATTCCCAGATCTTTCTGAGCAATGACTATGCTAGTTGTTCTCTGAGCGATGAGCTCAGTGAACTTTTTCATTTCATAGGGGACGGAGGCAATTACTTCCTTGTTCTGTGAAGACATCTCCTTCTTCAGATGAGCCAATACTTGGTATCTGTTCATGTATTCATGGGAATGGACATTTGGCAGTTTGCTGAAAGTTTCAGGAGCAATCAATTTCCTTTTCAAGTGTGAAACCGCTAGATGTTCATTGCGGTGCTCTGCCAAAGTCTTGTCTTCTTCATCATCTGAGTAATCAGCCCAGTGATCTTCATCCTCTTGGACATTCTCATCGATTGTGTCGAGTCCAGCAACCATCTCAGAGATTGGTTTCTTCCCTTTTTGGGAGGAGGATGGTACTTCTTTTGAAGATGATGCAGCCTTAGCATCATGCTTAATTTCAGATACTTCTTCAGTATCGAGTTCTTTGGTGATGGCATTTACAGCATCCTGTAGCTCTTTAACCTCAGAGTAAGCAATCATCTCTTGCAGATATTGATCTTATAGTTGGTCAAGCTTGTCTCTGGATTTAGCTATCTGGTCTTCTAGTTGAAGATGGAGCTGTTGTTCTTCTTCCAACAGTTGTGTGAGTTGAGCAGTTCTGGATTGAGTATTCAACAATTTCTGAGCGATTTCCTCAAAATTCTCAACTACTTGTTCAGTAATAACCTTTTGTTGGAAAGATGGATGAGTTGACTTTTGAGGAGATGGAGACGGAGATTTCTGTGCTTTCCTCTCAGTTTGCTTTTCAGCAGTTGAGGTATGATTTCTTTGTGAAATTCCTCCGGTCCCTTGTGCAGGGGCATCATCATCATCCTTTTGGTGATGGTCAGTGGGAGGTTCATCGAAGTCGTTTTCGTTTATCTCTTCCTCCTCATCATCTTCAGATACAAGATTGATCACTTCAGGAATAGTGATCTTCTGCTCATTAACCTCTTCTTGTTCAGAAGGTATAAATTGCAGAGTCTGGGGCAGAACTGGCTTGAATTCCATCCGTAATCTTGTCTGACCATCTGCCTGTTCAAAGGCTTGTATCAAATCAGGTGCCCCGCCCGAGAAATCCTTATGCAATAGAGTCGCAATCGTAATCGCTCGGTAGGGAACATTGCATGGATATATGTCTCCAAGTCAAGAGCTGGTTGGTTGATCTGTGATTCTCAATATTTCAGAGAGATCAGAGCACCTTAACCTTTGCCATTTCTTGAAGCATTGAATATGCTTTGGCAGGGTTTGAGCTTTGAAGAAGGGAAGTAGGTCCCTTTTCTCATCATTGGGAGCCTGCTTTGCACTTGTTTGAGCCTGAAAGAAAGAGTTTTGAGTGAGCTTCAAAACTTTTGTAGATATCTGAGTAGAAGTGTAGTTTAGTTTCTGAGTTACCTGAGTAAGTACTTCACGCTCATGTGCTACTGAGACAATTGGTGTCTCAGATATCTTGTTGTGAGGTGGAGACTTGTAAGTCTGGTCCTCATCAACCTTTCTTTCTTGAACCTGAGAATTAAGATTAATACAATACTTAGGAAATTATTTGAAAGAATTTGTGCAAAAATGCTTTAATGAGTTATGAGTTTTGGACTTACTTCCTCAATAGGAAGCTCAGAGTCATTTTTCTCAGAAACTTTCTCAGTTTCTGGTATTCTTTCATGTGATGTTGCCTTGGGAGCTTCATCAATTTCCATTGATGCAGGGGATGTCGCAACTTTTTCCCTTTGCATTTCTACTTCTGAATGAGCCAGTAAGTAGAAAGTATTGAATATTTTAGAAGAAGTTGAAGATAACCCATGATGAAGAATACTTATCACTGATTTTTCATGTACCTTCATGCTAGAAGGCTCAATGATGTGTTCTTCAGAAACCTTGTCGGTCTCTGGGTTCGCCTCCGCATTTCGCTTTATCTTCCTCTTTCTCATTGGAGCCTGTTAGAAACATTTACTTTAAATGATTAAGCATATAGACAAATGATCGAAAAGTGTTATCTTAAGAATCAATTATCACCGTGGTATGTGCTCGATTTCTTAAGAGGCGAGGTTGGGGTAACCTCCTTCTTAGTTTCTGAGGTAAGCTTTCCAGCTTCCTCTTGTTTCTGTGTTTCTAACTCAGCCTGTAACACAGAATTTTTATATAAGTAACAAGATATACAAGCATAAATTTTTTTTCACAAGGTAGGAGTTAAACCATTCAACTACCTGAGCATTGTCAGGCTGATTGGTCTCTGGAACTTGTGACCCTTTTATACTTTGGTCTTCTTGTTCCAGTACAGCTTCTTTGTTTGATGTTTTAGGTACTTCACACCTTTCCTGAGTGTCCAACTCAGTTGCCTCCCCTGGTTGATCATACTGAGTGGATGTCTCAGTTTGATCCCTCTTGTTGAGTTGGGGAACCTGCTCTTTGGCAGGATTTTCTTCAGCGTGTTGTAATGCTGGTAATTCGAAATGGAGTTCATTTACCATTTCATCAACGACTTGTGGCTGTTGTGGTTGTTGTGGTTGTCTGGAAGCAGAAGATCAGTCAGTAGAGTGTTCTTCCAGATTTTTAGATGTGGCATTTTCAAAGATTCCGCCAAAGACTAAATTACCACTCATCAGGGCTTCTTGAAGTTGTGCGTAAGAAACGTTCCCTGATGATGTGTTTACACCAACAACCTTTGCTATAGGTGCTTGTTCAGCAACCTGAGGTGTAGGTTCTTATTCAGAAACCTTATCACCAGTTACTGTTATAGTAACCTTAGCCCTCTTTGTTCTTTCTAGGACTTGAGAGATGACTAGTTCATCATCTTCATCGTTAGAGCTCTCATCAGCATTGGGAACTGATTGGTCCATTACTCCTGCGATTTCTGCAGATGGGGCTTGGCGCTTTTTACCTGTTTTGCAGCATTAATAAGTTCATCAGCAAGGCATTCTACATTAGTCGCAACATTTCTGAACGCACTTTCTCTTGCTGAGTCTACTTGTTCAGTAGTTGATGACTCTTTTGCAGCATTGATGAGTTGATCTGCCTTTATCAGTTCATCGGCAAGGCCTGCAGATATCTGAGAATCGACAACCTCAATGGGTGTGTCTCCTGATTTGCCAGCAGACTTCTTTCTTGAAGTTCTAGGCTTCTTGGTCGCAACCTTTTCTTCAGATACCTTTTCAGACTTTCGCTTCTTAGAACCTTTCTGAGACCCAGTAACCTTTTTCATCAAGTTTGTATACTCATATTTGTAGAGTAGGTTACTGTTGGCTATTTCAAATTGCCTCTCCGAGCTCAATGCCAAGCTTCTCTCCAAGTAGCATATCTTCGCACCATAGCTCATCGGCCTTTGGCTCAGCTAGTCCTTTGGCGATCTTAGGCTCAAGCCTTGAATCTTCTTCACAAACTTCATGAAGGCGTACTTTCCCGCTTAAAGGGTTTTCCAAATTTTGTCTTGTTGATTCAGCAAGAACATCATGATCCATCGTTCTTGGCTTATCCGGTCAAGACCTCCTTGTAGACCGTCAAAGCATCTGTGAAGAATGCAAGCCAATACATCCCAAAGGAACCATCGATGTCCGGTTCGGATGTCGAAGCTTGAACTCGGTGGGTGTATCGATTTTTCAAGATCACACACGCCATCGACAATTGTTTAACACCTTCAAGGAGATCATCATCCTTGGTGTTTATTTCAAAATCCTTTCCAAGATTTTGAAACTCAAACAACTTACGAAAGTTGTTAAGTCCGTAGGATTTCCTTTCCTTGGATCGAGGTTTCGGCAGACACTATTGCAAAGGTTTCGTAAACACAGGAAATTATCCTGGAGTTGTTGTAGAATTCCAACATATCGAGTGATGAAATTCCACTTGGGCGAGCAGATAGAAAACCCTTGATTTGTGCCTTTTCAAGCATGTCAAGAATCAGCTTTCTGTCGGCTTGGTTCTCTATTGCAGCCGTGAGGTTGGCACCACCCCAAATCATTCTGTGATTTGAAGTCCAATGGTCAGGATTAAAATCTCCTACCAGTCGGTTGTTCACAATAACGAACTCTGGTGTTTGCTTTTCAGCAGTACCAATGGAGGATTGAGATTTCTGTGTGGAAGAAATCTTTGGGGCCATCTCTTTATATAGTGTAGGAATTTGGATTGGTGTTTGAAAGAGATTTGATTCAGTAATTCTTTGCAGAAAAACTTAATCTTGATTTGCAGAGATTGTAGAAGGTTTGCAGAGAATCAAGAGAAGGTTTTGCTATTTTTGTGTAAGTCAGAATTTTGGATTAGGCGAAAGTGATTTCTTTTGCCAAAATCCTATATATATAGCAATAGAATCTCAACAGACAAATACATACAAATTGATTTTGTGTGTACGTATCTGTTATTTGCAAGCAGGCGTGAGCAAAAGCTAGTTCGGCATTAAATGCAAAGTGGGCTTTGTCAGAATTTTTACAGTCCACTATTTACTGTGAATTAATTTCCACCGTATAGATCAAACGCTTAATTTCATCAAGGGTCACCATTGCTTCTTCAGCAATGATCACAATCAACAAGTGTAATTGTGCCCATTTAATGAATTTTGGCTATTAGCTATCTGAATCACGTTTTTGTATTACCAAGAACACTGTTTGCATCTGAATCTGTCTTATACTTAGGATTTTTCCAAGTTTTTCATCAAGATAGAAATAATGCGAATTCCAAGAGAGTAGTTGACTGTAGATAGTTGTACCATTCTCCTTTTTGTTCCCCGTTTATGGAGTGATTCAGATATCTGAGTTCCCGTCTCAGAGATCTTAAGCTGTCTTTTTGCTCTTTAGCCTTTTTGACTTCTGGATACCCGTTCCAGATTTCTCTTTTCTCTTCTCTGGATGCCCATTCCAGATACCTCTTCTCTGGATGCCCGTTCCAAATTCCTGAACTTTTTCAGTTCATTGGTAGTTCCATTAGTCCAAGACTATGTCTTAAGGCTAAGAATCTACTTTCTTGTAGTAGCTTAGTGAAAATATCTGCAAGTTGGTCTTCAGTGCCAATCTTGAGTATCTCTATATTGCCTTTTTCAACATGGTCTCTGATGAAGTGATGTCTAACATCAATATGCTTTGTTCTGGCATGAAATTTAGGATTCTGTGTAATCGCAATAGCACTTGTGTTGTCACAGTAAATGGGAGTTTTCTCTTCATCGAGTCCATAGTCTTTAAGTTGTTGTTGTATCCACAGAATTTGTGTTGCACAACAACCAGCAGCAATATATTCAGCCTCTGTGGTAGAAGTTGCAATTGAGTTTTGTTTCTTGATAAACCACGAGATAAGTCTAGTACCCAGAAACTGACAAGTTCCTGAGGTGCTTTTCCTATCAAGTTGATCCAAAGATAATCGAGTACCCAAATTAAACTCAATCCGCTTTCTTTAGGATACCACAATCCTACATCTACTGTACCTTTTACATACCTTAATATTTTCATAGCAATGTTGTAGTGTGTTTGCATCGGATTTGTCTGAAATCTAGCACACACTCCAACGGCGTATTGAATATCAGGTCTACTTGCAGTGAGGTAAAGTAGTGAACCTATCAATTTCCTATACTTATGTTCTTCAACACTCTTATTTGATTCAGTATAGGTCATTTTGGTTCCAATGCTCATAGGTATCTTAGCATTCTTTTCAGAAGGCTTAAGATTGAATTTTGTGAGCATATCTTTTGCATACTTTGTTTGACTAATGAATATTCCATCATTGAGTTGCTTGACTTGAAATCCTAGAAAATAATTCATTCCTCCCATCATGCTCATCTCAAACTTACTTTTCATGAGATTTGCAAAGTCATTACAAAGTTGTTTGTCCTTTGATCCAAATATGATGTCATCAACATATACTTGAACTAAGAGTAGTTTCCCATCATGATTTAAGGTAAATAAAGTTTTATCAACTTCACCTTTCTTGAAACCACTTTCCAGAAGGTATTTGGCCAAAGTGTCATACCATGCTCTTGGAGCTGCTTTATCCATACTGAGCATTCTCGGTTTATAGACCATTCTACTTTCTGAGGAAACTTCAAAGCCAGGTGGTTGCTCAACATAAACTTCTTCTGCAAGTTCACCGTTCAAGAATGCACTTTTGACATCCATCTGATAAACTTTAAAATCTTTATGAGCTGCAAAGGCTAGAAAGAGTCTTATTGCATCCAATCTGGCAACTGGTGCATATGACTCATCGAAATCTAAGCCTTCAGTGGGTAAATCCCTTGGCCACCAATCTTGCTTTGTTTCTGGTTATTTCACCAGATTCATTCATTTTGTTTTTGAAAACCCATTTAGTTCCAATCACAGATATTCCTTCCACAAATGGAACTAGTTTCCAGACTTTATTTCTCTCAAATTGATCCAACTCTTCTTGCATTGCAGAGATCCAGTCTTGGTCTCCTAATGCTTCTTCTATATTTTTAAGTTCAATATTTGAGATGAAACATCCAAATAGAGAATTAGCATTTTCAGCTATTGCTCTCCTAGTCCTAACACCTTGATTAATTGGTCTAATCACATCTTTTGCAGGATGATCCTTGATCCATCTCATCATAGGTTTAGTGCTAGTAGGATCAATATCCAAATGATTTGAATGTGAATCATTGGGATTTTGGTTTGATACTTTTTCAGTATCTAAGACATTTTGCTCCTCAGAAGGGCAATTAATGTCTGACACTTGTTCAGTGTTTGAGCTATTTGGAACATGTCTTTCAGAGAGATTATTTCCAGAGATAGCTTCATGATGAATATCTTCAGTTTCCATTTCTGAAAGTTTCATAGGAAATTCTTCATCATGTTTGTGAGTCATTTGGTTGTTACTAGGCATATCAAGCTTTTCTACGTCAGAGTCATCCTCACTTTCCATAATGATGTTTCTCCATTCTGAGGATTCTTCTTCAGAATCCCTCAACATTAGTTCTTTGAACCTTTCTGAGAGTTCATCATTAGGAGGTGTTTTCTTACTTCCTTCATAGAATACAACATGAACTGATTCTTCAATTTTCTTTGTTCTTTTGTTGTAAATTCTGTAGGCTTTGCTATTCGTGGAATAACCAAGAAATACACCTTCATCTGCCTTTGGTTGAAATGTTCTCAGGTAATCTTTTCCATTGTTTAGAACAAAACATCTACAACCAAATACTCTCAGATGTTTGATATTAGGGGGTTTACCAACCAATATTTCATAAGGGGTCTTGTCATGGTGTTTGTTTATCAAACATCTATTCTGAGTGTAGCAGGCTGTGTTTACAGCTTCAACCCAATAAACTTCACTTATTTCAAAGGTCATTAGCATCGTCCTTGCAGCTTCTTTAAGGGTTCTGTTTTTCCTTTTTGCAACACCATTTTGTTGAGGTGTTCTTATAGAGGAAAGTTGGTGTTGTATACCTTTGCAGGTACAAAACTCCTTTATGTACTGGTTGACAAACTCAGTACCATGGTCTGTTCTGATTGCAGATACCTTGTCATTTTTCATGACTTCAAGCTTTTTCAGCAAGTTTGGTATCTCCACCCTGGCATCAGATTTGTGTTTCAGAAAAACAACCCAAGTGAATCTTGAGAAGTCATCTACTACAACCAGACCATACTTCTTTCCTGCATAACTAGTTACAGATGATTCAAAAAGATCCATGTGTAATAGTTGCAGTGGTCTAACACTAGAGTCTAGTTTTGGACTTGAAAGAGATTTTGGATTGTTTCCCCATCCGATGTGCGTAATGATACCATCCTTTCTGAAAGATGTTTTGGGAAGGCCAACCACTAACTCTTTATTGGCAAGTTTGTTCAGAGTTTTGAAGTTCAAGTGACTCATTCTTTTGTGCCATAACCAATGCTCTTCTGTGTGACCAGGTTGACTCACCATGAGACATTCTTCAGTTGTGGCAGATGCCCAATCGGCAACATAAAGACTGCCTTTCCGCCGAGCAACCAAGACTGTCTGCTTTGACTCATTGTCAATTAGTTTGCAGTATTTTGCTTTGAATTTTACAGTAAAACCTTTGTCTACAAACTGGCTCATGCTAAATAGATTATATTTCAAATCCTTAACATGTAATACGTCAGTGATTGTTAATGTTCCCAATTTGACGTTGCCAAATCCCATAGAGGGATGTAATTCTCCTCCAGCAAATCTGATATCTGGTCCTGTGTTGCAAGCTTTGTAATCGACCAGATTTGCTTTGTCTCCTGTCATGTGCTTTCCGCATCCACTATCAAATAGCCATTGTGCTTTTTAGTCCAGGAAGCATTCTGCACACAACAGGAAACAGGAGATTAGGTTCTCAATTTACAGTTGGAACCATCAGGACTAAACAATCTTCCAGTAGGAATCCATTTTTGAATGAATTTCCTTGGAACATTCTTTTGTCTGATATGAACATAAGGAGGAATTCTAATTGAATGATTATCATTATTAAGAATTATTTTCTTCCTTGGTGTGATCCTAGGTGCTCCATTTGGTGCTTTCAGATACCTGTCAGGTTTCTGAGTTTGCTTTTCTGCAAACTTAGCTTTCCTTGCCTGATTTCTTCTAGCCTTGGCATTCAGATTTTCAGTGGCTTGATTCAACTTCAACTTCTGATAATTGCTTTGAGAAATTCTAGCCTCTAGCCATCGTTCTTGCTCCTGTTTGTATTCATGAGCAAGTTGTTTCCCGATGCCTTTATAGCCAATACCGTTTGGAGCACTTGAAGCTATCTGAGATCTTTTCTCAGCAGCTTTGCTAGTCTCTGGTTGGTCCAATTTCTTTCCAGAAAAAGTGACATGGGAGAATTTGCCAGCTCCCGCAATTCTACCCTTTTGAGAGACATAGCACTGTGGGTGTTTACACTTTTCAGTGTTGTGTTTCTTTTCAGAGACGTGCCCAACAGTTTTGTTTTTGACTTGTTTTTCCCACAAAGGTTTAGTCGCAACTGCCTTTCCTTTGTCAACAATCTTCATCTTCTGACCGATACTATAGATTGCATGGGAACCATCTTGCTGAGTACTTACAAATGTTCTTCTTTCCTCACTCTTATTCAGAGTGATAGAACAATCTGTCTGTGTATTCAGCCCAAGTCCTTTCTTTTCTGAAGGATCTCTTAAGTAAGATTGTACTTCAGTAAGAGTGTCACTAGCTTTGTCTTAAGATTGAAAAGATAATTCTTTCTTTTCGAGTTCCTTGTTCTCAGAAAGAAGATCTTCATATTTCTTTCGTAATTCAGCCATTGCTTCTTTATTTGACTTTTCAGTCTCAGATATCTGAGCTTTGAGACATGCATTTTCAGCATCCTTTTTCTCAGATATCTTAACTAATTGAGAATTTTCCTTTGCAAGAGAATTCTTTTCTTCTTCAAGATTTTCGGCTCTAGTTCGGATCATTAGAAATTCTCTTTCATAGATGTCAAGTTCTTTCCTGAGATTTTCTAGATCTTTTATTTCTTCTTCATCACTTTCATAAGTATAACAAGAAGTATGTGTTACCTCATCAGCCATAAGACAGATTTCTATGTTAGAGATGTCTGGACCGTCAATTTCAGCAACTCCACACATTTCATTCTTCTTGAGGCCGAAGTCGATTATATCATGAGTAACTCCACATAATTCTGGTCATGGTAAGGTTGAGTCATCTGAATTGTCATCTTCAGAATCTGTCTCAATGTCTAGAGCATCCAGTTGAGTTTGGATTTTCTTTCTTTCTTCAGTTAATAAAGCTTTACGCTTACGAAGATTCTTCTATCTTTCTTGTCACCTGTCCTTAGTTTGTTGAAGGCAAGACAATCCTTCTTGAAGTGACCAGGTTTCTGACAATAGAAACAGATATCGTTTCCAATTTCTACTTCCTCAGTACATGATGCTTTCTGAGCTGGCTTGTTCAGCGAGCTTTGCATATTTTTGTACTGGTGATAGTTTGAGCCTAGATGCTTTTTCAGCTTCTCTTTGGCTATTCTTCTCTCAATTTATCGACTGACATATTTTCTTATTTACTTTGCAGCAAGAGCATCCTCAGTCCCTTCCTTGCTTTTCTTCTTTTCAGAAGTTCCTTGAGCAACTAGAGCAATATTCTGCAACTTTTCAGTTGTTTGTTCTCTTTGTGTTGTCTCATAATTAACCGTAGCAAGATGTGAGAAGAGTTCCACTGGAGTGATATTTGGCATTCCTTGGTTAAAATAAAAGAATTTAGTATGCTCCCAATTGTGGTTAAGACTTCTGACAATAGTCTTAATCTTTTCTGACTGGGAGTATCTGTTGCTTTCCCCAAGTGCTGCCATATCACTCATGAGAGTGGTAAATTTGAGATCAAGTTCTTCCAGAGTTTCAGTGGGTCCTTGTTTGAAATTTTAAAATTTCAACTTGAGAACTTCGAACTTGTTTTCTTTGGTTTTCTCAGTTCCGGCACAGATTTCTTCAATCAGTTTCGTGCAACTTTTAGTTTTAGCACCACGTTTACACTGTATGTGCTCAGGTGTCGATCTGATGATGATATTACGAGCTTGACCATCCAGACGATTTCTCTTGGCATCTTCCGATGTCCAGAGTTCTCTGGGCTTTGGTTCGTAAATAACTTGACTAGTAGATCTCCCACTTTTTGACACATCAGTTTGTGAAGATCCTTCGCTTTGATCTCTGTCTCTACCATTAGAAACCTCCATGACTTGTTGAATTTGTTGAATGACTATTGGGCCATTCTTTATCACTTCAATCATTTCGTCACTTATGGCTTGAAGGTGGAGCATCATGTTATTTTTCCGTTTCTCGTAGTTCTCTGGTTTGAGAACGGGTGCATCACTCAGAGACATTCCTGCACACTTGACACACAAATTAAATAGTCCTCGAAAATGGACAAAGTTCCTTCACCTATCTGGGGATCTAGGTTCAGTGCAGAAGGCTTGTGAACATCCAGCTCTGATACCACTTGTTGGTCCAGATAACGGCAAAGTAAAAAGGCGGGGGGCGAAGAGTCTTTTAAAACTTTTGTCGATAAAAACTATTTCTCAGATATCTGTGTAGATATCTGATACTTAGATTCAGAGCGCGGAAGACTTAAGACAGATAAGTGCAGAAACAGTTAAAGTGTGTGTGTGTGTTGCTGAAATGTAAGTACAGAAAAGTAAATAACACAGCAAGTATAGTGGTATCTGGAGGTGGCGTTATCCTCCAACTAATCAACTTCGGTCTTCCAAAGTCCTAGAATTCACTAGATAAGATAATTGAGGTCACCTTACAAAAATCCTATTCTAAGATTCCTTAAACAAATGGTTCCCAACCAAATGTTCCCCCTGAGTTGTTCCCCGGCTTTCACAGCCAAGTACTTCCTGTACTCAGAAACCTTTTTGAGCTATTCCCTAGCTTCCCAAGCTAAGTACTTCCTGTGCTCAATAACTTTGGAGTTATTCCTTAGTTTCTCAAACTAAGTACTTCCTGTACTCCACGCCAGTGATGGTGTTGGTTTTGGTTTGAGTTGTCAGATGAGCTTCTTTAATAACTTTTCAGTTAATCAGATAGCTCTGTGAATCAAGTATACTTAACACACTTTGCAATGTATGGTATCTTGTTCTTTTTACTGACCCAAGTCTATGATAATTGTTCAAGAGAATGAATCTCAGATACTTGATCTTTCGATTCAACTCTTTCACAAATAGCAGTGCTTGTTTAGGATCAGGACACTTAGAACTTTCGTGCTACTTAAGATCAAGAGCTTTGGTCGCAACAGAAAGCTTGAGGATAAGTAGTTTGCTTGGAGAGAGTAAGGTGTTCAGCGTGTTTATGGAGTTCAAGGTGTGTCTTCTCAAGCAGTCTAAGTGTTGATATTTATAGATGAATTTGAGTGTCGTTTGAATAGTATCCGTTAGGCTTAAATCAAATTCAAACTATTGATATCTGTGTATAATCTTGTGAGGTTTGTCTTCTTCTTCAGAAGCTACCGTTGCTTTTGTTCAGACATCTCTGTCCTTGCATTTAATGCATTGTACTATACTTTTGTCCTGTAGTGCCAACGGAACTATGCTTTGTATCAAAGACAACCTTGATCAGATTTCTCTGATTCTTTGCACGTTCTTATCTTTATCTTCAGATACCACTTTTATTGAAACAACTTTGTTTGCAATATATATATTTCTTTTTTAGAAATGTGGTTAAAGTTCAAGGTATCTGAGAGTAGATATCTGTGGACACTTTCCTTGTTTTCAGATAGACCTTTTATTTCTCAGATATCTCTTGTGACACAATTTGTTTAAAACTATTCGTGTCTTCAAGATATCTGGCCAAGGTATCTGTAAAAGCTTTGATAATCTTGCGATCTTCAAATCTTCAATGTCGTTGAACTTGTTCTGCTTGGATGTCTTCTTCTTGGTCTTCTCTTCATAAAATAAAAATTACATTTTGAGACCTAACATCCTATACAAGATTAGCTAGACTATCATACTTAGTGGGTTTCCTCTTTTACAATGTTCAAGTGAACCAAGAGTACTAATCACCTTTCTGAGACTAACATAAGTCATCATGTTGCTGATCAAAATCTAAACAGATATTTCTAACAAAATATCTAACAAATTTCCTAACACCTTGCAGATAGTTGTAAGCAGCAACCAACTTTTCCAGATTAGCCTTGAGTTCCTAATTTTGTTTGATAAGACCTGTTTCCTTATCAGTGAGCTCTGCGAGTGGGCCTTGAATAGCATCTGCTTTTCCAGTAGCATAGCTAGCCTCTTCAAAGGCTTTTGCAGCCAAGTTTTGGTCATCATCCCTAACCATGCCTAGGTCTTTCTGAGCAATGACCAGACTGGTTGTTCTCTGAGTTCTGAGCTCAGTGAATGTCTTCATTTTTGTAGGGACTGATGCAATGGCGGCTTTATCTTGAGAAGACAACTCCTTTTTCAATTTAGCTAGTACTTGATATCTATTCAAGTATTCATTGGAGTTGACATTTGGCAGCTTGCTGAAGATTTCAAGAGCAATCAGCTTCCTTTTCAAATGAGAAACCGCTAAGTGTTCATTGCGGTGTTCTGCCAATGCCTTGTCTTCTTCGTCATCTGAGTCATCTACCCAGTGATCTTCATCCTCTTGTACTTCTTCTTCAAGGTTTCTGAAGGCGGCAGCCATCTCAGATATGGGTTTCTTGCCTTTGGAGGATGGTATCTTTGGTGAAGATGCAGCCTTAGCATCATGCTTTTCTTCAGATACTTGTTCAGCATGTAGCTCCTTAGCAATATAATCAACAGCGTCAAGGAGCCCTCTAATCTCAGAGTAAGCTTACATTTCTTTGCGCATTTGTTCTTCAAGTTTATCTAGCTTCACTCTGGATTCAGGTATCTTTTCTTCCAGTCGAAGATGTAGCTGTTGTTCTTCCTCCAACAGTTGTTTGAGTTGAGCAACTCTGGCTTGTGCATCCAATATTTTCTGGTGTTGTCCTCAGAGTGCTCAACTACTTGTTCAGTAGAGTCTTTTGTTGGGGAGATGGATGGGTAGATTTCTGAGGAGATGGGGGAGGGGATTTTTGTGATATCCCCTCAGTGTACTTTTCAGCAACTGAGGCATTGCTTCCTTGTGCAATCCCTGGTGAAGGGGCATCATCCACATCCTTTTTTATCATCCTTCTCCTTTTGATGATCAGAAGGAGGTTCTTCAAAGTCATTCTCATCAGTCTCCTTCTCTTCTTCATCTTCAGAGACTAGATTGATCACTTCTGGAATAGTGACCATTTGCCCATTAACTTCCTCTTGCTTAGAGGGTATGAATTGTAGAGTCTGGGGCAAAGTAGGCTTGAATGCCATCTGCATTCAGGTCTGACCATCTGCTTGGTTAAAAGCTTGAATAAGCTTTTTTGGCCACTTCCTTGACGAAGTCCTTATGCATTAATGTTCCAAAAGAGTATTGTTCAGTGGGAAACATAGCATGGACATAATTTTCCAAGTCAACGGCTCGTGCTCTCCTTATGGGGTGGTCAGTCACCTTAATGATCTCAAATAGATTGGAGCATCGAAGCTTTTGCCATTTCTTGAAGCATTTTAGGTGCTTTGGCAAAGTGTATTCCTTGAAGAAAGGAAGCAGGTCCTCTTTCTTATCAACAGGGACCTTAGTGGCACTTGTTTGAACCTGAAAGAAAGAGTTCTGAATTAGTTTCAAAACTTTTGTAGATATCTAGTCTTTAGAGTAGAAAGGTATCTGTGTTACCTGTGTGATAGGCCCAGATGACTTGACTACTGAGGTTCCAGGTGCCTCAGATATCTGGATATGAGGAGGATACTGGGAAGCCTTATCCTCAGTGATTTTTCTTTCTGCTTGAACCTGAGATTAAAAACAACACATTGAAAACTTGAGCAAGAAAACTACGTTAGACGATTTTAGTTATCTGAGAAGTCAATTACCTCCACAATAGGAGGCTCAGATACTTGTCTATCAGAGACTTATGCAATCTCTGGAAGTTGTTCTTTTGATGAAAGCTTTGATTCCTCATCAATTTCCATTGGTTGCGGGGATTGAGTGAGCAATTCCCCAGCAACTTCTACTTCTTTTAGAACATGTAAGTAGAAAGTGTTAGTTTCAGAAAAATGATCAGAGATTTGTCTTTGTAGATTATAGGTATCTGAAATATATACCTTCTCAATAGAAAGTTCAGATACTTGTTTCTCAGAGACCTTGGAAGTCTCTGGATTCTTCTCTGAAGAGATAGACTTTTCAGTCTCTCCATTTTTCTTCTCAGTTGGAGCCTATTAGAAACAAACACTTTAGTATTAGTCAAGTGTATAAAGCACATATCTGAGATGTTATATCTTAAGGAACTTTCTACTACCTGTGAAACAACCTCATGTTCCTTAAGTGGTGAGGCTATGGAAGCCTCCTTCTCAGATTCTGAGGCAAACTTTGCAACTTCCTATTGATGTTGTGTTTCTAATTCAGCCTGTAACAAAGAAATTTTTATAAGTAACAAGATTTATAAACATAAAATTTCAAAAGTAGAGAGTTAAACCATTCAGCTACCTGAGCAGTGTCAGGCTGATTGGTCTCTAGAACTTGTGACCCTTCTATGCTTTGGTCTTGTTGTTCCATTTCAGCTTCTTTGTTTGAAGTTTCGGGTACTTCAGACCTTTCCTGAGTGTGCTACTCAGTTGCCTCCCCGGGTTGATAATTTTGAGCAGATGCCTCAGTTTGATCCCTCTCATTGAGTTGGGGAACCTGTTCTTTTACAGGATTTTCTTCAGCAAGGAAAGATGCTGGTATCTCATTCTGTAACTCAAGTATCATCTCAACAACATCCACTGTTGGCTGTTGTGGTTGGTGTGGTGATTCTGATCTGGATGAAGAAGGTGATGCTGTATGGGGCCTATCCATATCTGCTTGAGACAGACTTTTAAGTGTTGAGGCAATGGTAGTATCCTCTAACACTAAGTTGCCACTCATCAGAGCATCTTCAATATGCTTAAGTGTTACTTGCTCTGATGGTGTGTTTTGTCCAGTGACCTTGGACACAGTTGCTTCTTTAGCAAACTTTGAACTAGTTGCTCGTTTAGCAACCTTGGGGACTATTTCTTCCCCCTCATCTTCAGGTTCCTCATCGAAATCTGGGACTAAATTATCAACAATCCCTGCTGCTTCTACATAGAGTGTTTGAAGTTTCTCACTGCTTTTATCAGCATTGATAAGTTCATCAGCAAGGCACTCTACAACATTGATGAGTTCATCTGCTGTGGTCTTAGCAGCATTGATGAGTTCATCAGCAGTGGCGGCAGATATCTGAGAGTCGACATCCACAATGGGTATGTCTGCGGATTTGCCAGCAGACTTCTTTCGTGAAGTTCTGGGCTTTTTGGTCGCAACAGAACCCTCAAATACGTCATGAGTCTTTCGTTTCTTGGAACCTTTCTGAGATGCAGCAACCTTTTTTATCATGTTTGTATACTCATATTTGTGGCTTACTGTGGCTTTTGGCTCAGCAAGGCCCTTAATGATTTTAGTCTCAAAGCCTTGTATCTTCTTCACAAATTTCATGAAGGTGTACTTCCCCCAATTAAAAGGGTTTTCCAGCCTTTTGTTTTGTTGATTCAACAAGAACATCATCATCCAGCGTTCTTGGCTTATCTGGTCAGCTCCTCCTTGTAGACCATCAAAGCATCTGTGAAGGATACATGCCAACACATCCCAGTGAACCAACAGATGTCAGGTTCTGATGTCAGCAAGTTTGAAGTCAGTGGGTGTGTCTGGCTTGTCAAGATCACACACATCACTGTAGAGCATTTTGACACCCTCAAGGAGATCTTAATCCTTGGTGTCAATTTCAAAATCCTTTCCAAGAGTTTGAAGTTCAAACAGCTCATAGAAAGCTGTTTCGTCCAACAGAATTTCCTGTCCTTGGACTTTAGTCTTGATATACACTGTCTCAGTGCCTTCAGCGACTTTGGAAATACTCGTGGAGTTGTTGTAAAACTCCAGGAGATCTAGTGAAGAGACTCCACTAGGAAGAGCAGATAGAAAGCCCTTGATTTGCACCTTTTTCAAGCATATCAATTACCAACTTTCTGTCAGCCTGGTTTTCTATTGCAGCTACAAGGTATTACTCAATCATGGCACCACTCCAAATCATCCTTTGATTTGAAGTCTAATGATCAGGATTGAAATCTCCAATCAACCGTTTGTTTGTTATAACCAATACTGGTGCTTGCTTTTCAGCAGTACCAGAGGTAGTAGCTTGGGATTTCAGGGTAGAAGCACGTTTTGGAGCCATCTCTTTAAATAGTGAAAGTTTTTGAAAATCGGAAAGAGATTAAGGTGAGAGTTTAGTGATTCTTTGCAGAATAACTAAGCGAAGAACAGAGATTTGCAGAAAACTTTGAAGGGTTTTTGCTATTTCTATGTAAGTCTGAATGTTGGATTAGGCAAAAGTGATTTCTTTTGCCAAAATCCTATATATATAGCATCTTACTCTCAACAGACATATATATACAAATTAATTTTGTACATATATATCTGTGCCAATGCAGATAGGCGTGGGTAAAATTCGTTTTACATTAAATGCTTAGTGGGCCACGTCTGTGTTTTTACGGTCCACTATTTTATTGAGAATTGATCTCGACTGTTAAGATCAAACGCCCATTTCATCAAGGGTCACGATTGCTTCTTCAGCAATGATCACAATCAGTAATTGTAATTGTGACCAATTAACGAAATTTGGCGTAAGGATTTCTGAATCACTTCTCTTTTTTGTGACTAGGGGATAGTCTTTGGACTTATGTAGTCAGTTCAGAGACTGTGTGTAACTTAACATAGAAATGGAAAGATACAAAACACCGGAGATGTAGTTGACTGAATATAGTTGTACCACATTTCTCTTTTGTGTTCCCCCTCACTAAGTGATCTAGATATCTGAGTACTTGTCTCAGAAATCTTCAAATAGCCATTTTACCCTTTAACCTTTGATATCTGAGTACCCGTCTCAGATATCTTTTTACTATGTGTTTCACCTTTTATCTTTGATATTCTAGATTCCTGTTCCAGATATCTTATCTCTTCTTTTTCCTTTCTCAATCATACTGAGTTCCTGTCTCAGAGATTAGAACTTTTCAGTTCCTTTGGTAGCTCCATTAACCCAAGACTATGTCTCAAGGTTAAGAACCTGCTTTCTTGCAAAGGCTTTGTAAAGATATCTGCAAGTTGGTCTTCAGTACCAATCATAAGTATCTCTATATTTCCTTTTTCAACATGGTCTCTAATGAAGTGGTGTCTAACATCAATGTGCTTTGTTCTAATCTGTAATTGGAACCAAGTGGGTTTTCAGAAATTAAATGAATGAGTCTGGTGAAATAACCAGAAACAAAGCAAGGTTGTTTGCCAAGGGATTCACCCAGACAGAAGCACTAGATTTTGACGAGTCATATGCTCCAGTTGTAAGATTGGACGCAATTAGACTATTTCTAGCCTTTGCAGCTCATAATGACTTTAAAGTTTATCAAATGGATGTTAAAAGTGCATTCCTAAACGGTGAACTTGCTGAAGAAGTCTATGTTGAACAACCACCAATCTTTGAGATTTTCTCAGAAAGTAGAATGGTTTATAAGCTTCAGAAAGCTCTGTATGGACTGAAACAGGCACCGAGAGCATGGTATGATACTTTAGCCAAATACTTGCTGGAAAGTGGCTTCAAGAAAGGAGATGTTGATAAAACACTCTTTACTTTGAACCATGAAGGGAAACTACTTCTAGTCCAAGTATATGTTGATGACATTATATTTGGATCTAAAGACAAGCAACTTTGTGAAGACTTTGCTGCGCTCATGAAGAGTAAATTTGAGATCAGCATGATGGGAGAATTAAAATACTTCCTAGGATTGCAAGTCAAGCAACTTAATGATGGAATATTCATTAGTCAAACAATGTATGGAAAGGACATGCTCAACAAGTTTAATCTAAAGCCTTGTGAAAAGAATGCTAAGATACCTATGAGCATTGGAACCAAAATGACCTATACTGAATCTGACAAGAGTATTGAAGAACACAAGTATAGGAAACTGATTGGATCTCTACTGTACCTCATTGCCAGTAGACCTGATATTCAATATGCAGTAGGAGTGTGTGCTAGATTTCAGACAAATCCAATGCAACCACACTACAACATTGCTATGAAAATATTAAGGTATGTAAAGGGTACTGTAGAAGTTAGATTGTGGTATCCAAAAGACAGTGGATTGAGTTTAGTTGGCTATTCTGATGCTGACTATGCTGGATCATTGCTTGATAGAGAAAGCACCTCAGGAACTTGTCAATTTCTTGGTGCCAGATTAATATCATGGTTCAGCAAGAAACAAAACTCAACTGCCACATCTACCAAAGAGAATGAATATATCGCTGCTGGGTGTTGTGCTTCACAGATATTGTGGATACAACAACAACTTAGAGACTATGAGGTCAATGAAGAGAAAACTCCGATTTTCTGTGACAACACAAGTGCTATTGCCATAACTCAGAATCCTAAGTTTCATGCAAGAACAAAGCACATTGATGTTAGACACCACTTCATTAGAGACCATGTTGAAAAGGCAATATAGAGATACTCAAGATTGGTAATGAAGACCAACTTGCATATATCTTACAAAGCCTTTGCAAGAAAGCAGGTTAACCTTGAGACATAGTCTTGGGTTAATGGAGTTACCAGAACTGAAAAGTTCTAATCTCTGAGATGAGGATTCATATATCTGGATCAGGCATCTAGATATTCAAAAAAAAAAAAAAAAGGGTATCTGAGACGAGAACTCATATACTAAAATAAGCTAAGAATGTGAGTGAGACAGGAACTCAGTATGATTAAGAAGGGAAAATGGAGAGAAAAGATATCTGGAACAGGAATCCAGAATATCAAAGGCAAAAGGTGAAACACTTAGCAAACAAGTATCTGAGACGGGTACTCAGATATCAAAAGTTGAAGGGTAAAATGGCTATTTGAAGATTTCTGAGACAGGTACTCAGATATCTAGAACACTCAGTGAGGGGGAACACAAAAGAGAATAGTACAACTATTTGCAGTCAACTACTCTGTTGAAATTTATGTTATTTCTATCTTTGTGTAAAACATGAACAGATACTGAGTGTGAGATAGACTCAGATACAAAAATTGTCCCTTAGTCACACAGAAGAAATGTGATTCAGATAGCTAATCGCCAAAATTCATTAATTGGGCACAATCACATAGGTTGATTGTGATTATTACTGAAAAAGCAATCCCAACCATTGATGAAATGGGCGTTCCATTTTAAAGGCCGAGATTAATTCTCTGTAAAATAGTGGATTGTAAAAACTCAGACGTGGCCCACTAAGCATTTAATGCAAACCGAATTTTATCCATGCCTTACTACACGTACATAGATACAAATGCACAAAATTAATTTGTGTATTTTTGTCTGTTGGAATTACACTGCTATATATATAGGATTTTGGCAAAAGAAATCACTTTCGCCTAATCCTACATTTGCTCTTGCACAAAATCTACAAAATTCTCTCAAATCTCTCTGCAATGTTTTTTCTGCAACATCTGATTCCCTCTTAGTTTTTCTGCAAAGAATCACTAATTTCCTACCTTAATCTCTTCTTGTTTTTCAAAAACTTCACTATGTAAAGAGATGGTCCCAAACGTGCTTTTACTCAGAAATCCCAAGCTACTACATCTGGTACTGCTGAAAAGCAAGCACCAGTGCTGGTTATAACAAAAAATCGGTTGATTGGAAAGTTCAATCTTGATCATTGGACTTCAAATCACAGGATGATTCGGGGTGGTGCCATGATTGAGGAATACCCGGTAGCTGCAATAGAAAACCAGACTGACAGAAAGTTGGTGCTTGATATGCTTGGAAAGCCACAAATCAAGGGCTTTCGATCTACTCTTCCCAGTGGAGTTTCTTCACTGGATGTCCTGGATTTTTACAATAACTCCACGATTATCTCCAAAGTCTTTGAAGGCACTGAGACAGTGTCTATCAAGACCAAAGTCCAAGGACAAGAAATCCTGTTGGACGAAACAGCTTTCTGTGAGCTGTTTGAACTTCAAAATCTTGGAAAGGATTTTGAAATTGACACCAAGGATGAAGATCTCCTTGAAGGTGTGAAGCAACTATACAGTGATGTGTGTGATCTTGACAAGTCAGACACCCCCATCGACTTTAAGCTTGCTGACATAAGGACCGGACATTTGTTGGTCCACTGGGATGTGTTGGCATGTGTCCTTCACAGATGCTTTGATTGTCTGCAAGGAGGTGCTGAACAGATAAGCCAAGAACGCTAGATGATGATGTTCTTGTTGAATCAACAAGACAAAAGGATGGAAAACCCTTTTTATTGGGGGAAGTACGCCTTCATGAAATTAGTGAAGAAGATACAAGGCTTTGAGCCTAAAATCATCAAAGGCCTTGTTGAGCCAAAAGCCACAGTAAGCTATGGACTGAAGATTTGCTACTTACTGGAGTGCCTTGTCATTGAGCTCAGAGAGACGGCAGACATTGCCAACAGTAACCTGCTCTACAAATATGAGTATAGAAACATGATGAAAAAGGTTACTGCATCTCAGAAAGGTTCCAAGAAACGAAAGACTGATGAGGTATCTGAAGGTTCCATTGCGACCAAGAGGCCCAGAACTTCACAAAAGAAGTCTGCTGGCAAATCAGAAGGCATACCCTCTATGGATGTCGACTCTCAGATACCTGCCGCCACTGCTGATGAACTCATCAATGTTGCAGAGTGCCTTGCAGATGAACTTATCAATGCTGATAAAAGCAGTGAGAAACTTCAAACTCTCTCTGCAGAAGCAGCAGGGATTGTTGATAATTCCGTTCCAGATTTCGATGACGAATCGGACAAGGAGGAGAAGATCCAAGCCCCCAAGGTTACTGAAAAAGTAACCAAGGCCAAGGGAAAAAGGACCAAAAGGTCCATGGTTGCTGAGAAAGCAACTAGCTCAAAGGTAGCTGAGCAAGCACCTATAGCAAAGGTTGTTGGTGCCAACACACCATCAGGGAAAGTCACATATAAACAACTTCAAGAAGCCCTGATGAGTGGTGACCTAGTGTTGGTAGACGCTGATGTCAACACCACACTTAAAAATCTGGAAGAGCTCTCAAATGCTCAAACTTCTGCTTCCAGACAACCACAACAACCACAACCACAAGAGCCACAACCACAACAACCACAACCACAACATCCACAAGTGGTTAATGAAATGGTCAATGAACTCCATTTCGACATACCAGCAATGCAATATGCTGAAGAAAATCCTGCAAATGAGCAGGTTCCCCAACTCCTAGAGAGGGATCAAACTGAGACACCTGCTCAAAATGATCAAATAGCGGAGGCAACTGAGCTAGTCACTCAGGAAAGGTCTGAAATACCTGAAACTTCAAACAAAGAAGCTGAAATGGAATAACAAGACCAAGGCATAGAAGGGTCACAAGTTCTAGAGACCAATCAGCCTAACACTGCTCAGGTAGCTAAATGGTTTAACTCTCTACTTGTAATATTTTTTGTTTATTAATCTTGTTATTTAATAAAATTTCTTTGTTACAGGCTAAATTAGAAACACAAGAACAAGAGGAAGCTAGAAAGCTTGCCTCAGAATCTGAGAAGGAGGCTTCCATAGCCTCACCACTTATGGAACAGGAGCCTGTCTCGCAGGTAGAAGAAAGTTCCTTAAGATATAACATCTCAGATATATGCTTTATACATATGAATAATACTATAGTGTTTGTTTCTAATAGGCTCCAACTGAGAAGAAAAATGATGAGGCTAAGAAGCCTAACTCGTTAGAGAATCAACCAGAGACTCACAAAGTCTCTGAGGAACAAGTATCTAAGACTTCTATTGAGAAGGTATATATCTCAAATATCTATATTCTTCATAATAATACTCTGATCATTTTTATAAATACTTAACACTTTCTACTCATAGGCTCACACAGAAGTAGAAGTTGCTGGGGAATTGCCCACTCAATCCCCTCAACCAATGGAAATTGATGAGGCCACCAAACCTTCATCACCAGAGAGAATACCAGAAACTGTACAAGTTTCTCAGAAACAAGTATCTGAGCCTCCTACTGTGGAGGTAATTGACATCACAAATATCAAGTTGTCTAAGTGTTTCTCTCCTGACAAATTTCTAAGTGTTATGTTGTTTTTTTAATCTCAGGTTCAAAAAGAAAGAGAGGATGCTGAGAATCACACTTCCAAGTCTCTTCCTCACACCAAGATATCTGAGGCACCTGAAACCTCAATAGTCCAACCTTCTGAGCCTGTTCCTGTTGCTGTTGCACAGGTAACACAGATACTTGACTACTCTAAAACCCAGATAGCTACTAAACGTTTTGAAACTAACTCAAAGCTATCTCTTTCAGGCTCAAGCTAGTGCCTTAGTGGTCCTTGAAGATTTGAACAAGGACCTACTTCCATTCTTCAAGGCTCATACTCTGCCAAAACATCTAAAGTGTTTCAAGAAATGGCAAAAACTCAGATGCTCTGATCTGTTTGAAATCACAATGGTCACAGATCACCCTACCAGAAGAGCAAGAGCATTTGACTTGGAGAATTATGTGCATGCAATGTTTCCAACTGAGCAATATGCATTTGCCACGTTGATGAATAAGAACTTCATAAAGGAAGTAGCACACAAGGTCAATGAAACCTTTGAAAAGGCAGATGGTCAGACCAGAATGCAGATGGCATTCAAGCCTACTTTGCCCCAAACTCTACAATTCATACCCTCTGAGCAAGAGGAAGTTAATGGGCAAATGGTCACTATTCCAGAAGTGATCAATCTAGTCTCTGAAGATGAAGAAGAGAAGGAGACTGATGAGAATGACTATGAAGAACCTCCTTCTGACCATCACAAGGATGAGGATGATAAGAAGGATGATAATGATGCCCCTACACCAGGGACAGGAGGGATTGCACAAGGTAATAATACCTCAGTTGCTGAAAAGCACACTGAGAGGACATCACAAAAAATCCCCTCCTCCATCTCCTCAGAAATCCACCCATCCATCTCCCCAACAAAAGGACTCTACTGAACAAGTAGTTGAGCACTCTGAGGACAACACTCAGAAAATATTGGATGCACAAGCCAGATTTGGTCAACTCAAACAACTGTTGGAGGAAGAACAACAGCTAAATCTTCAACTTGAAGAGAAGATAGCTGAATCTAAAGCAAAGCTCCAAAAGATTGAAGATCAAACAATCAAGGAAATGGAAGCTTATGCTGAAATGAAAGAACTCCATCTTGTTTTTCAGGCAATTGCTGAGGAATTAGATACTGAGCAAGTGTCTAGAGACAAGCATGATGGTAAGGCTGCATTACCAAAAGATGTACCATCCTCCTCACTGAAAGGAAAGAAGCCCATCTCTGAGATGGTTGCTGGACTAGAAAACATCGATGAAAATGTCCAAGAGGATGAAGATCACTGGGCTGATGACTCAGATGATAAAGAAGACAAGGCATTGGCAGAACACCGCAATGAACACTTAGTGGTTTCTCATTTGAAAAGGAAGCTGATTGCTCCTGAAATATTTGGCAAGCTACCAAATGTCAACTCCAATGAATACTTGAACATATATCAAGTACTGGCTAAATTGAAAAAGGAGTTGTCTTCTCAAGATAAAGCTGCCATTACATCAGTCCCTGCAGAAATGAAGACATTCACTGAGCTCATCACTCAGAGAACAACCAGTCTGGTCGTTGTTCAGAAAGAACTAGGCATGGTTAGGGATGATGACCAAAACTTAGCTGCAAAAGCCTTTGAAGAGGCTAGCTATGCTGCTGGAAAAGCAGATTCTATTCAAGGACCACTGGCAGAGCTCACTGATAAGGAAACAGGTCTTATCAAACAAAATAAGGAGCTCAAGGCTAATATGGAACAGTTGGTTGCTGCTTACAACTATTTGCAGGGCAACTTTGACTCCCTTTCAGAATCCTTCGTGATTCTTAGTCAATCAACAATGACTAAGGGGGGAAGGATTTCAAGGTGCTCATAGAGGAAGAGGAAGAGGAAATAAAAGAAAATCTGAACAACCACCTCTCAGAATAAACGAGCCCTCCTCCAGTCAGACTGCTCTACAGATAGTGGCCACCACTCAGCAACTTCCTGAAAAAGGAATGACAACAAGGGCCAGGGCACAGAAACCTCTAAGGAGTACCAAGGCTCCAAGGAGAAGACAAGTAAGAGGGATTGATGAGTCTTCTGAAGAAGAAGAAGAAGAAGAAGAAGAAGAAGAAGAAGAAGCAGAAGAAGCAGAAGAAGAAGAAGAAGAAGAAGAAGAAGAAGGCCAAATCAAATTCCAGGGCAATGAGGAAGGCTGCAAAACTTTCACAAGAATTAATCTTGATGATGATGATGAAGAGACTGATGAAGATGAAGCTCCTCTTCACAGAAAAAGAAAAAAGGTTGATAGTTTATCTGAGTCCATAGCTGCAAAGCCTTTGGCAGCTAAAACACCCTCTGGAAATACCAAGTCAATCTAGGGTGGTTCTTCAAGCAATCCCCCAAGGGAAAATTCAAGACAAAGGAGGAACAGGCTGAGAGCTGAACAAAGAAAACTTCAACTATCACTCAGGCCTGAAGAAGCCAAGATTTTGTATGTAAAGACCAACAATGACTCCTCTGTCTACAGATGCATTAATTAGAAGAATGGCTACTGGATTCTAGAACTCAAGCACTCACTGGTAAATGAAAAATTTCCAGAACCAATCCATAAACAGCTCATGGCATGGAGAAAAGACAAGCTAGTCTTGATTAATTCCAACCACATCAAAGCCTAGTTGGATTTTGAAGTAATCAAGAGAATAGAAGCCATGAAAAAGGACCTCTCTTATGATTGTCCCTATGGGAAGCCAGATCATGTGCACAGAATTCCCAACACCACTGGAACAGGCACAAGCAAGACCTGTTGTGGAACCCTATGAATCCTTCTACATGACTGAAGATCAATACAAGGGTGACATCAGATATCTGAAGATCATATATGAATACTTCAAGCAATCAGATATCAGAATCGAGCATACCTGGAAATGGGGAAAGTATTTGTGGGTCAAACAGTTTGCCAAGAAAAATCCCACCAAAACCTACAAGGATGTTTGTGGATTTGCCAGAGACACTGAGATGATAGTCAGGATTTTGCTCTTTGACTACTCAGATGATATCAAAAGGTTTGGGGATAGGGAATTTGCAAATTGATCCATAGATCTGCTGATTGAAGACTTGAAGACTAGTTTATTAGGATGTCTACTTGGAGCTTGGTTACTCCTGTTGTCCTAGTTAACTATGTATTTTGTATCTTCCTGAATGTACTTTATTTTTCTATCATTGTAAAAGTTATCTGTAAACTTTCTTTATAACACATCTGACGAACCTACTCACAGATATCAATCTATAAAAAGATAACTTGTCAGCAAAGATCACACCTTGTGATTTGGTTGATGTTTACTTTCTGCACTTAATTAAGATTTGAATTGAAAAGATCATAAGAAATGATTAAGTGTTAGATTGTTCCCTCTTCCAAGTTGTAATAGGTTTTAAAGATAGTCATCGTTGACTGATCAAAAAGGGGGAAATTTGTTAGGAATATATGTTTAGATTTTGATCAGCAATCTAATGACTTATCTTAGCTCAGAAAGGTGGTTAGTACTCTTGGTTCACTTGAACACTATAAAAGAGGAAAATCACTAAGTATGATAGTCTAGCAAATCTTGTATAGGATGTTAGGTCTCTGAATATAATTTTTTATTTCCTTAAAGAAGATCAAGAAGAATGCATCCAGCAGGAGAAGTTCATTTTTAAAATGATGTTTTGAAGACTACACGAGATTGCTGAAGACAAAGGTTATCAGATACCTATATCCAGAAATCTTTGACAACCAAGTGTTTCTCAATGAACCAGCTTTGCAAAAGATATCTGAGAACAGAAGGTTTCTGAATGAGGAAAAGTTCCCACAAACATCTACACTCAGATAACTTGGATAAAACTATGTTTCTGGGAAACAATGTTTCAACAGGTATCTGGAGATGAGAAGGTCTCTAGAAAGGGACATGCAATGCTTCAGAAAGTGTGCATAGTTCCGTTGGCAGTACAGGACAAAAATAGTACAATGCAATAAATGCGCAGATAGAGACATCTGAACAAAAGAGGAAATCTCTGAAAAGAGACAACGTCTTCTGCAGTACTATTTTCAGATATCAATAATTTGAATTTCATTAAGCCTAACGGATACTATTCAAACGGCATGATTTTCAACTATAAATATCATCACTTAGAATGCTTGAAATACACACAGAGCTTACACACCAAGAACTTACATCTACGAACTTGTTCATCCAAGCATACAAGCCTTCAATCTACTTATTATTCAGCTTACAGTTCCGACTAAGCTCTTGAATTCTAAGTAGCACAAAAGTTCTCTGTTTCCTGATCCTTAACAAGCATTGCTATCTATGAAGGAGTTGAATCAAAAGATCAAGAATCTGAGATTCATTCTCTAGAACATTTATCATAAACTTGGGTCAGTAAAGAACATATCACCACACATTGAAGGGTGTTATGTGACTCTTGTTCAAGAAAGTAGTATTACATAACTGTTGAAGTTATTAATCTATCAAATCCTGACAAACTACCTTAACCAACACCTTAAACGGCGTGGAGTACAGGAAATACTTAGTTTGGGAAACTAAGGAATAACTCCAAGGTTACTGAGCCTAAGAAGTACTTAGTTTGGGAAACTAAGGAATAGCTCAAAGGTTTATGAGTATAGGAAGTACTTGGCTGAGAAAGCCGGGGAATAACTCAGGGGGAACACTTGGTTGGGAACCTAGTGTATTTAGGAATCGAGAGATGATATTTGTAAGGTGAACTCATTTATCTGTCTTAGTGGATTCTAGGTCTAGGAAAGGCCAAAGTGGATTAGTTGAAGGATTACGCCACCTTCAGATACCACTATAAAGATCAGTGTTATTTACTTTCTGCAATTTATTACATGCTTTATTTACCTTGCTGAGTATTTACACATATCTTGCTGAGCACATGCACTTATCACAGAAAAGTCTTCCGCTCTCTGAAATTAAGTATCAGATATCTTCACAAATATCTGAGAAATTGTGTTTATCGACAAAAGTTGTAAAAGACTATTCACCCCCCCCCCCCCCCCGGCTAGTCTTTTCCCTTTGCCATTATCTGGACCAACATACCCTTTGTCTACCAATTTACTCATGCTTAGGAGATTATATTTCAATCCCTCATGTAGTACTTCAGAGATTGTAAGAGCTCCAAACTTCAAATTGCCAAAACACATGGTTAGATTTTCATCTCCTCCAGCAAACCTAATAATTGGTCCTTTATCGCATTTTCTGTAGTTAATCAGATTTGCTTTGTCTCCTGTCATGTGCTTCCCACATCCACTATCAAAATACCACTTTGGGTTCTTCCTCAGAGTGTTCTGCACAAGACAGGAAACATGGAGTTAGGCTCTCATTCAAATAATGGAACCTTCTGAACTAAAGAATCTCCTTGTAGGAATTTATTTCTGAATGAATTTCCTTGGAATATTCTTTTGTCTTGTTGGAACATAGGAGGAATTAAATGATTAGTGTCATTATCATTTAAAGCTATTTTCCTTCTTGGTGTGTTCCTTGGTCCTCCTCGTGGTGCTTTTAGATACTTGTCAAATTTCTGAGTCTGCTTTTCAGCAAACATAGCTTTCCTTGACAGACTTCTTCTAGCCCTGGCATTCAGAGTGGTCGTAATCTGTTCTTTCTTTCTTTCACTTCTGATGATTGCTATGCACAATCCTGGCTTTCATCCATCGTTCTTGCTCTTGTTTATACTCATGAGCAAGTTGTTTCCCGATGGCTTTATAGACAATGCCATTTCGAGCACCTGGCGCTGTCTGAGTTCTTTTCTCAGCAGCTTTGCTAGTCTCTGGAACGTCTTTCTTTCCAGAAAATGTGATATTGGAAAATTTGTCTGCTCCTGCAATTTTTCCTTTATGAGAAACATAGCACTGTGGGTGATTACACTTTTCAGTGTTATGTTTCTTTACAGAAACGTTCCCAACAGTTATCTTCTGGACTTGTTTTTCCCACAAAGGTTTGGTCGCAACTGCCTTTCCTTTGTCAACAACCTTAGCTTTCTGACCAATGCTACATAATATTTGGGAACCATCTTGCTGAGCACTAACAAATGTCATTGTTTCGTCACTCTTATTCAGAGTGGTAGAACTATTTGTTTGTGTGTCCAGCCCAAGTCCTCCCTTTTCTGAAGGATCTATTAAATAAGAGTGCACTTCAGTAAGAGTGTCACTAGCTTTGGCATAGGATTGAAAAGATAATTCTTTCTTCTTGAGTTCCTCATTTTCAGAAAGAAGATCTTGATTTTTCTTTTGGAGTATATCCATTTCCTTTCATTGTAACTTCTCCGTTTCAGATATCTGTGCTTTGAGAAATGCATTTTCAGCATCTTTTTTCTCAGTATCCTGAGTAATTGTGAATTTTCCTTCTCAAGAGAATTCTTTTCTTCTTCAAGAATGTCAGTTCTAGCTCGGATCATTTGAAATTCTCTTCTGTAGAGATCAAGTTCTCTTCTGAAATATTCTGAATCTCTGATTTCTTCCTCATCACTCTCATAAATTATGAATTGAGAAATGTTTGTTACCTCGTCAGCCATTAGGCAAGGCTCAATGTTGGAGCAATCTGGATAGATCTCCTCAGCAACCCCACATATTTCCCTTTTCTTTTGACCAAAGTCAACTAATTCATGAGTGATGCCACATAATTCTGGAGAAGGTAGTTTGGTATCATCTGAGTCTTCTTCCTCAGATTCGGACTCAATATCAAGAGCATCCAGTTAGATTTGAATCTTTTTCCTTTCTTCAGTGAGCATAGCTCTTTGACCTCTCTTGAAGTTTCTTCTATCTTTCTTGTCACCTGTCTTTAGCTTATTGAAAATAGAGCAATCTCTTTTAAAATGACCAGGTTTCTGACAATAGAAACAGATATCGTTTTCGATTTCTTCTTCCTCAGTACTAGATTCTTACTGAGCCGGCTTGTTCAGCGAGCTTGACAACTACATATTTTTGTAATGGTGATAGTTTGAGCCTAGATGCTTTTTCTGCTTCTCTTTGGCTTTTCTTCTCTCAATCTCTCGACTGACATATTTTCTCATTTGCTTTACAGCAAGAGCATCTTCCTCAGTCATTTCCTTGGTATCCTTCTTTTCAAAAGTACCTTGTGTTACTAAAGCAACATTGTGAACTTTCTCAGCAATTGTTTGTTCTCTCTGACTGGTTTCATAGCTGACAGTAGCTAAGTGGGAAAAGAGTTCTACTGGAGTGATATTTGGCATTCCTTGGTTGAAATAAAAATACTGAGTATGTTCCCAGTTTTGATCCAAGCTTCTCACGATAGTCTTAACCTTTTCAGAGTTTGATTATCTCTCACTTTCACCAAGCGCAGCCATTTCACTCATCAGTGTTGTAAATCGGAAATCTAGTTCTTCAAGAGTCTCTGTGGGACCTTGTTTAAGTTTTGGAATTTAAGCTTCAAACCTTCGAACTTATTTTCCTTTGTTTTTTCAGTGCCGGCACAGATTTCTTCAATCAGTTGCCAGGCCACTTTCGTCGTTTTTGCACCCCACAGTTTACACTGTATGTGCTCTGGAGTGGAACGTATGATGATATTGCGAGCCTGACCATCCAGTCGATTTCTCTTGGCATCTTCCGATGTCTAGAGCTCTCTGGGCTTTGGCTCGTAAACAACTTGACCAGTAGGTCTTCAACTGGTTGAAGCACCTGTTTGTGAGGAACCACCACTTGGTTCTTCATCAGTGGGAACTCTGTCTCTACCATTAGAAACCACCATGACCTGCTTAAGTTGTTGAATGACTATGGGGCCATTCTTTATTACTTCAATCATTTCATCACTGATGGCTTCTAGGTGGAGCATCATGTTGTTCTTCCATTTCTCATAATTCTCTGGCTTGAGAATTGGAGCGTCACTTAAGGACATCCTGCAGAAAACACACTAAACAGACAAATCAAGTGGAGGTAAAAAGCAGTTAGTGGGCACTTATCTGGGATCTAGGTTCAGTACAGAAGGCTTGGGAACCTCCCGCTCTGATACCACTTGTTGGTCCAGATAATGACAAAGGAAAAGATCAAGGGGCGGGTGAATAGTCTTTTACAACTTTTGTCGATAAACACAATTTCTCGGATATCTGTGAAGATATCTGATACTTAATTTCAGAGAGCATAAGACTTTTCTGTGATAAGTGCACGTGCTCAGCAAGATATGTGTAAATACTCAGCAAGTTAAATAAAGCAAGTAATAAAATTCATAAAGTAAATAACACTGATCATTATAGTGGTATCTGAAGGTGGCATAATCCTTCAACTAATCCACTTCGATTCTTCTCAGACCTAGAATCCACTAAGATAGATAATTGAGTTCACCTTACAAATATCTTCTCTCGATTCCTAAATACACTAGGTTCCCAACCAAGTGTTCCCCCAAAGTTATTCCCCGGTTTTGTCAACCAAGTACTTCCTATACTCAGAAACCTTTCAGCTATTCCTTAGTTTCCCAAACTAAGTATTTCCTATGCTCAGTAACCTTGGAGTTATTCCTTAGTTTCCCAAACTAAGTACTTCCTGTACTCCACGCCGTTTAAGATGTTGGTTAAGGTAGTTTGTCAGGTTTGGTAGATTAATAACTTCTACAGTTATGTAATACTACCTTCTTGAACAAGAGTCAGTTAACACACTTCACAATGTGTGGTGATATGTTCTTTACTGACCCAAGTCTATGATAAATGTTCTAGAGAATGAATCTCAGATACTTGATCTTTTGATTCAACTCCTTCACAGATATCAATGCTTGATAAGGATTAGGACACTTAGAACTTTCGTGCTACTTAGAATTCAATAGCTTAGTCACATCTGTAAGCTGAAGAATAAGTAGGTTGAAGGCTTGTATGCTTGAGAGAAAGATACCACTAGTTGTATTATCAAAGAAGCTTGGTATTTTCAGTGAGTTCAGTGTGTGTCTTTCAAGCATTGTAAGTGATGATATTTATAGTTGAAAATCATGTCGTTTGAATAGTATCCGTTAGGCTTAATGAAATTCAAACTATTGATATCTGAAAATAGTACTGCAGAAGACGTTGTCTCTTTTCAGAGATTTCCTCTTTTGTACAGATGTCTCTGTCTGCGCATTTATTGCATTGAGCTAGCAGGAAACATGCAACAATAATAATGTCGATTTACTCTAGTTATCATTGGGACGTGCCCCTACCGATTATTACACTGCTCTAGGCTTTTCTAGGCAGACACCTTATGTCACGTAAGGTATGGAGAACTATGACATTTAACTAACTGTATATCATTCTAGAAAACAAATAGCATTAGTGAAGGCGTCAATTCCACTAAGCTACAATGAATAAGCTAATGCAAATATTACTATTTTCAACAAACCAATAGATATAGGATGACGTAAAACGTTTTGGTTAAAAGGAACAAATGCTTAATCTATTGGTGATTTTGACGTAATGAACATCGAGCAGAATATTGCATACGCAATTAATCAAAACAGCACAGAGTAAATCACATCTTATATATATTGAATACACTAACCCTAACTAGCATGCATTGAATTCGTCACCACCCCATAACTAGGCTGCCTAAGCACTCATCATATGCAAAACATAATCAGAATCATAAACCGACATACACTAAACATAATCAATACCAAAAACCAAGAAACGAGATAAGAAACAATTTTACCTAATCGTGTCACAAATCCTAGGTAAGAATTGAAGAACTTGAATCGAACTGTTGGAAAGTATGATGAATATGCTCTCAATCAATAATCAATCGTCGTATTACAAGAGAAAACGGTTCAATTACCTCCACGAATTGGTAGGTAATTGCCTTGGAAAATCGGTTCTAGGTTGAAAGCAAAGAAGAAAAGAATAATAATAACATTCCTGAAAGTAAAAGCTAAAGGTCCTATATACAGTGAAATAAACTAATTCTAAACGAACTGGGGAAAAAACGGCAAACTGGGCGACGAATACTTACTGGCGTCGCCAGTCTTCCTGGAAGAACCAATTTGCCCTTTTGACTCCAATTATTGGTATTTTGGTCTTCCCACTCCACTTCTAGCATTCATTCAAGGCATTGGAACTCCATATCCTATAGATGTATATAAAATACACCAATTTTCCATCAATTAGCGCGGTTTAGCCAAATACCTACAAAATACACAAAACATGAAAACGTAACAAAATACAAATAAAACACATAAGAACTATACTTGAGAATAGCAATAAGACGGTAAAAAAGACCGAATGAGACGATTTAAAATCGACTCATCACAGTACAATCACCATTGTTATCCATTGGAGCTTGGTAATTCTTCATTAATCGGTTTATCATCCATCAACTATATCGTTTCGGATTTCTTGATTCTTGTTGATGTTTATGTCTTTGTTTATCACATCTCTTGCCTGTGACAATGTAAGTGTGAGTAGCTAAATTGTTTGTTGAATCTTGCGAATCGTTTGTAGTACAATTCTTTAGCAATCGTTTTCTAATACCCAAAATCTACAAGGGGGATTCGCACCTCAAGGTTACTTACGATTTAAGCCCAACACATTCGACTACAAATGCTGACTAGTAGAATTGACGACTCTACTACGTTCATTAAATGATTTCACTTTCAAAAGTCGTATCCTTCATTGCAGACCTTATTAGCTAGCTCTTGATGAAACTACCACCCCATGTCTCCTTTGATTGATTACAAAACCCGTGTTTGCTGATTACTATTTGTTTGATTTGAGAAAGAAAGAATTAGAGGTCATAAGACGCAATTCTAGATAAACTAATCTTTTAAAATGCCGACAAGCTTAGTTATGTCCTGTGAGAATGACACTCGGGGCAGCTTATCAACTCACTACGTGTTTTCCAGTGAACCTTCATATTTCTCTTGGCTAAACAAATTAAGCACTTGATTTGACGCATCAAGTTTTTGGCACCGCTGCCGGGGATGTAACTCCTTAGTTTGTGTATTAAAATTAGTTTACTCGGTTCTTTGTGTGTTAATCTGTTTGTGAAGATTTTTGGTTTCATACCTTTCACTTTTCCAATTGCATGTAGTTTATGCAAGGGAGAAGGAACTTGAATCTTCCCGTAGCGCCTCTTATCGAAGATATTGAAAGGCACACGAGGAGGTTGAGGTTTAGTCTTCCTGGTACATAAGAAAATGAGGTTTCTGAGGAAACTGATTCGGAGACTGATACAGAAGCTCCAATTCTCCAAGCAGATATGGGTGATACTGGTAATGGTGGAGGTGCTGGTGATGGAGGTGGAGGTGCAGCAAGTCGTGTGGTTCCAAGGAACACGATCCACAACATTTTCAAAGCTCATGTTGGAGCACATAGGTCGTGCATTGTTCTTTCTGAAGCGGCCCGGAAGTATGAGCTGAAGCCATTATTCTTCAACACCTTCCCAAATTCTATAAGAAGGAAAATGAAGATGTTATGGGCTTCTTGAAGGAGTTGGAGATGTTCATAGCGGGGATGCATACCACAGGTGATGCGCTCAAAATTAATACTTATAAAAACACAAGTAGTAAAGCGATTGTTATAGACATACAAGGCTTAAACTACAGGGTCGTTCTCTTGAGGAATTGATTAAGCTAGTTCTACTGAATAGACTCGCTTGTGTTGGTTGTAAACAAATAATGTGTGGATAGTGATACTTCAGTCCTGGAGCAAATTATAACATGCACAAGACAAGGTAAAACCCTAGGTCATGCAATTCTACAAACAACGAAGCTAGATAAATCCTTTCAAAAGTGTGCTGATAGGATACGAATCAGTTAAGGATGCACTATGCCCAGTTCATCACTCTTGCTATTGTGAGTATAACCAAATACGGATGATAAGTATGGATAATCTACACTAGTTTGCTTATACGATACGAACAATTAAGGATGCACTATGTGCAGCTCACAAACAATCATGCAATTTATACGTATACTATCTAATTAATGATAGATAAGTCACAAATTACAACCCATACATCAAGATTCAGTATTAGAGGTAGCAACCTGTCATGTACAAGCTAAATAGTAGTTGCATGATTGATACCTCGATATGTTAGTGACAAGGGATCGTCTGAAAGGAAATAATGCTTCTATTGAATGAGAGATTGAATCTCTAGAGTGTTTACAATGCTTGAAATTAAGAGAATATAGACTAGGAAGGTCTGAAAATATCTAAAAAAAGACGTACAATTGTCCAATTTATAGAACCAAGGAAGTTCAAATTCAAAATCATGGGAAAAACTGCCAGAAAACGTGGGTTGAACAGGTCTCACCGCTGTCAGCAATCTTTGCAATGTTTCTGTTTTGTGTTGACCAAGGTGAGCTCACTTCCTTTGAAGCTCACCGCAGTGAGCTGCTCCTCCGAGTAAGAATCAGTTTCTTCCACTTTCTCCTCATTTGACTCCATTTTCTCAACCTCCTTGTCACATCTTTGGAGTAGTAGCCCACTATTAGCCTTGAGTGCTTCTAGAAGCTTCGAGCGAGCTTCGATCGAGCTTCGCTCCTCCAATTCCTTGCCTTTTTTTACCTAAAAACACCTATAAAAATACAAAAATACAAAAAACACCCAAACGTCATGAAGCACTAAAAACACTAATACAGTAAATAGGAATAAAAAAGGCGTTAAAATAACGACTCATCAAACTCCCCAAACCGAACCGTTGCTCGTCCTCGAGTAAACAAAACTCTAAAAAGGTCCTAGAAAGAAAAAACACATAGACAACATAACACGGATGAGTTCAAATGACAATCTACCAGAAACACTATTGCAAGAGTCAAGCCTAAAATTGATGTAAACTTGTATCCCCTCTAACGTTGGCAAGTAGCTTTACAAAGATCATAGTCTTTCGTTTCACAAGTAAATAGAATTTCGACTTACTCAAGCAGTCCCTCACAAGGATAATATAAGTGGAACTCTAGTCTCTCCTGGAAGTGTCTAGTAGAAATGGGTAATCACTCAAGACTTAACCTCCGGAAGGTGACAACAAACATCACTGATGAGACTGTAATTTAGAGTCTCATTTGGTCCTTTATAGCGGTCTTTGTGAGTCTTTGTCTTTATTTTTATATTCTTTTTAGTTCTTTTTTACGCTTCGGTGTTTTATTTACATTTTGCAGCAATCGATGTCTTTTGAGCTAAATGAGGACAAGCTGCTTGGCATGGCTCGCCATGGTGAGGGATTCAGTTCGCCGCGGCGAGAATTTATGAACTTGGAGCGGGAAATTGCAAGAAGGCTCGCCGCGGCGAGGAAATCAGTCCCCCGCGACGAGATTTAGCGAATGTATATCTTCTGCGATTAAAGAAGGCTTACCGCGGCGAGATTTTGCGAATGAAATCTCTGTTTTGAAGATTGAAGCTCTCATGAGCATTTTGTTTCGCCATGTAAATTATCAGGGCTATATATTCTTCGATTAAGAAGGCTCGCCACGGTGAGCTATTCCTTCCCCCACGGTGAGAAGCGCATGATCAGAGTTTTGCTTTCCTTATTAGATTAGATTTTGGATTCTTTCTTTCATAGTTTCTTTTAACCTAGTTCTTAGAAAAAAGCTCCTAGACATTGTTCTGGAGATTGAACTACAACGGAGCTTGGTTTTATCTTTGATTGAAGGATTTATATCGAATTCCTAGTTATTGTGGTAATTCTCTATTGTTTATCTCTTTAAATTCGTTATTGTTCTCGTTTGTCGAATTGTATGAGCTTGCATGCGATTATCATTCTGTTTATGTTTAGTATGAGCAATATCTTGAATTCATTGGTCCTTGCTTCTATCATGAGTAGCTAAACCACTCCGAACATGGTAGTTATGTGACGGTTATGCATATTCGCTTCTAGGGTTTAGATTCGTTCATATAGGTTCGTCTATCTTTAAATCGTCGTAAAACCTTCAATCCAATAAGCTAGATTAAGACTTTCAAAATCATTTCCGGTTAAGGATCGTGGACTGACGATCCATGATTTCTCTATTTCAAAACATTCAAATAACGATTGGTTGAATTGGATTGACTGATTTCTGTACACCGACCGTGTGACAATATGAACGTATCCCTAGAGCAAATTTGCATTGCTTGATCGTAACTACTGTGTTCTTTCTATCCCATTGAAATCAACTACATTGCATTTTCTGTTTTCTAGTTATTAGAAGTACTCAAATTCAAACAAATCAAACTGTTTCTACAAGTAATTGTTTGCTTTCAATCCGTGTGGTAGCCTAATTGATTCCTTAGCGAACGATCTCGTGGTTAGCATAGTTTGTTTACAACGACTACTTCCTACTTGTTTTCCCTAAGTAGTAATTTGAGCACATCAAATTTGGCGCCGCTGGCGAGGAGTCAATTCCTACTGTAGCACTTCATTGCAAATCTTTACTTGTTTTCCAACTTATCTGAGGTTTAGTGCACTAACAGAAATTAAGGATATTTTGTGGTTTTCGTGTTGTGTAGCTCTAACAACAGGTTGATCAGAAAGGACATTTCAATGGCTCAGTTAACCTATGGAGCCTCCATGCGGCGCGGCGAGGTTAAGGCCGGGAAAGCAGCAATCGTGTTTTCTAATGAGGCGAGGAATTTGGAACTCAAAGCTCACCACTTCCATAATCTCCCCAAGTTCTACGGAATGGCCAATGAGGATGTGATAAGGTTCCTGAAGGAGTTTGAAGTACTGATTGCAGGGATTCCGTTGACAGCCGGAGGAGTAACAGTTTCAGATGGAGAGATAAGGAAGAAGGTTTTCCCGATGTGCCTGCAGGATAAAGCTAGGAACTAGCTGTTAAACTAGCCTGGGGTTCTTTACCCACTTGGGATTCTCTCTATAAATCCTTTGTGAATAAGTTTTACCCTCCTGAGAGAACGCAGCACCTTCGTACTCAGATAATGCAGTTTCAGCAGATGTACGATCAGACCTTCTATGATGCTCGCGAACGCTTCTTACAGTTGCTATCCCAATGCCCGCACCACAGGATCGATGAGATTAATCTGTGCATCAGATTTTATGAGGGTCTGAATTGGGAGTGTCAGAACATGGTTGATATGACGTGTAAAAATTCACTCCTGGAAGCATCTTCTGACGAATTAAATGGTGTTTTCGAGAAACTAGCAGCAGTGTCTCAGCTCAAGGGTGCGAGAAATACATCTAGGAGTGTGGGATACCGAGCAGTAGAAGGGACTCCAGGGGCATGTACTGCTGAGTGGGACAAGCAAAGCGGGCAGACTAGACAGCAGGGTAACTGGCAGGGTAACCAAGGTGGCAACAACTTCTATGAGAATACACCACGAGAGCAACCAGTTCTAGCTCACCGATTCGAGTTCAGACACGAAGTGCGGAAATCTTGATCAGAAATCAGGGACCACATGGAGCGTTCCGAGAGGTTCTGGGCCAAAGCACAGGAAAATCAGCACAGCAATGATTAGCGGTTCGACAGCATTGAGCAATCGGAAAGAAGGCTGGAACAGATATTGGGTGACTTGGTCGGGAAATTACAACTCATGGAGAAAGGTAGACACCCAGCAGTTCCAGAAAACATTAGAGTTTTGGCAGTTGAGATAAATTTTGAAGAACCAAGGAAGGTTACATCTGTTATTGACACCTGTACCAGTGAGGTTGAGAACTCTGCACCAGACGAGGGAACTCCAACGACGGTTTTGATGTGCTCAAATTACTACTTAGGAAAACAAGTAGAAAGCAGTCGTCGTAAACTGACTATGCTAACCACGAGATCGTTCGCTAAGGAATCAATTAGGCTACCACACAGTTGAAAGCAAACAATTACTTGTAGAAATAATTTGATTTGTTTGAAATAGTACTTCTAATAACTAGAAAATAGAAAATGCAATGAAGTTGTTTGTAAGAATGAGGTCGAAAGAACACGGTAGTTACGATCAAGCAATGCTAATTCACTCCACGGATACGTTCATATTGTCACACGGTCGGTGTACTAAAAACATTCAATCCAATTCAACCAAACGTTATTTGAAAATCTTTGAACTAGAGTAATCGTGGGTCGTCAATCCACGATACTTGACCAAAACGTTTTAGAGAATCTTTGAACTAGCTTATTGGATTGAAAGGTTTTTACGAAGATCTTTGAACTAGCCTAACCTATATGAACGATTTCAAACCCTAGAAGCGAATATGCAAGGCTATCACGCAACTACCATGTTCAGAGTGATTTAGCTACTCATAATCTAAGCAAGGATGAAAGAATACAAGATATTGATCACGATTAACACAAACATAATGATAATCGCATGCAAGCTTAAACAATACAAGAAACTAAGCAAGAACGAATTGAATAAGATTAAAAAATAGAGATTTACCACAATAATCAGGGATTCGATATCAATCCATCGTTGAACAAGCAAAACCAAGCTCCAAAATTGTCAAAGTATGATCTGGAGTTTATTTCTATGAACTAGGTTAAAAGAAGTATGAAAGAAAGGAAAAACAAATTCTAAGCTAATAAGGAAAACTAATTCTGAGCCTATGCGTCTCGCCGTGGTTGGCCAATAGCTTCGCCGCGACGAGCTTTCTGTTGTCGATTATATATCCAGTTCGCAAATTCTCACCACGGCGAGCATCTTCCTTCAAAACAGGGGAGCCACTCGTAAAATATCGTCGCCGCGGTGAGCATTCTTTATCGCAATATATATAGCTCTCGCATAATTTCGCCGCGGCGAGCTTCAATCTTCAAACAAAGGATCCATTCGCAAAATCTCGCCGGGGCGGACCACTTCCTTCGCTGCGGCGAGCTATGCTAAACTTCTCGTCCTCATTTAGTTCAAAAGACATCAAATCCTGCAAAATGTAAATAAAACACCAAAGTATGAAAACGTACAAAAACACTAAAAAACAATAAACGAAGACCAACAAAGACCGCTAAAAAGGACCCAATGAGACTCTAAATTATCGTCTCATCAAACTTCCCAAACCGAACCATTGCTCGTCCTCGAGCAAACACACAACAAAATAAAAACAACTAGACTCTAGACATCGACACACAAGAACACATAAACGAGTCAGACTTCCATGTGACCGAACTCTACCATTGTAAGCGTTAAATTCACAAGATGCAAAAGGTTTGCACTCAACCAACCTTGACATAAATAGTGCAAAAAGAAAAAATCCCGTAAGAGAGTTTCTCATGTAAATAGCACTTAAGTCTAACTCTCCAATCCCTCACAAGGAAATCCTACATAACTCTCTTTCACACTCTGGAAGTGTGCAATAGGTTAATCACTCAAGGAACAATAAGAGAAAAGGAAGGTGATTTCCGTCACAAAGGTGACTCAAATACCTCATGCAATGTACTCAATCAGTTAATTCAGAAGGGGCTTTCCCTTGCGCACAGCAACTTGTCGGAGCATACAAACAAGCTTCCATATCACCACATGTTTGCATACAATAAATTAGATGCTAATCAATTTGGCCACTATGGACTCTTTTAGTCTTACTTTTTTGGTAGTGTCTGTTTTACCGAAGTCCTCACTTTTGTGCGTGTCAGTTTGGTATACGTGCCATCAACCCTCACGGACATATGGCTTTTTAGGACCACGCTGGCATACAGGTAGTATCTGAAACACGCCTAACACGACTACGGTGGTGACAAGCACCACAGATACACTCCGAGACGAATCAACTAATTAGGGGAAGGAATATAGATTACAAAAATTGAATAACAAACATGTTAACACAGCAGACTTCTTCTCCCCAAACCGGTTCTTCGCAATGTACTGGCTTTTGATAAAATGAAACATGAAGAGCATGTCGTTCATCATACTTAACTTAACTGGGTACACACGAGAATGAAAAGTCGCAAACAAGACGGTTTGCACTTTTGAAAGGATCACACAAGTGCCGGTACAATATTTTTTCATCGGCTTAAAGTCTCTCCCGGGATTTTTGTCTAAAGAGTTAAACGGACTTGCTATTTCCAGGAGAAACAAACTTATGGCTTTTAAATCCACTATACCACCTCAATTAAGTATTATGCAAAACATAAGCAGCAAGCAAATTTAACAATCACAATAGAAGCTTTCATAACTTGGAAGAACGACTCACGAAAGACTCTAGAGTGTAATAGAAAAAACGACCGGAAAAGAAAATGACCAAAACATAGATAAAGTAAAGGACGAAAGACTCTAGAGACTCAGGTAATAGAGAAAATGTAGACAAGACACTAGAGAGCACATTTCTGGTGAGACAATATTCTAACGTCTCATTTGGTCCTTTTTAGCGGTATTTGTTAGTCTTTGTTTATAGTTTTATAGTGTTTTTTGTACGTTTTTATGCTTTGGTGTTTTTTTTGTGTTTTGTAGGATTTTTTTTGTTCGGAAGATGAAAATAAGAGTGAAAATATTGGCTCTAGAGCTTTGAATGTAGAGTACCTAGGCGAAAACAGAAGTGGATTCGGAGTTCGGACGAAGATTTGAGAGCCGTTTTAGTGAGACTTGCAAAAGTGAAATTTTACGGAGCAGTCTAGCCATTTTGGCCATAATTCTCTCATTACGATGTCCGATTGAACTGTTCTCGATGGCCACGGAGAGATAATTCAAAGGGCTACAATTTTCTTTTTGGAATCATCGGAAAATTCTGTCTGTAGCAAACGTTACAGAGATTTTATTCGCCGCGGCGAGATTTTACGAGGCAAAAACAGGAGCTACACGAGGACTCTCGCCGCGGCGAGGAGCGCGGTGAGAATCGGCGAGAAGGCCCAGATTCAGTATATTTTTTCCTTTTTAGGTCAGGATTAGGTCATCTTTTGCCATAACTTCTTATACTTGATTTTTTCGTAGAAAAAGAGGCTCCTAGACATTATTCTTGACATTGAAACACATTGGAGCTTGTTTTTATCTTTGATTGAAGGATTGATATCGAATTCCTGATTATTGTGGTAATTCTCTATTGTTTCTCTTTACAATTCGCTCTTGTTCTTGTTGTTGAATTGCATGAGCTTGCATGCGATTATCATTCTGTTTATGTTTAACATGAGCAATATCTTGAATTCTTTGATCCTTGCTTCTATCATGAGTGGCTAAACCACTCCGAACATGGTAGTTATGTGACGGTTATGCATATTCGCTTCTAGGGTCTAAATTCGTTCATATAGGTTAGGCTCGTTCAAGGATCTTCGTAAAACCTATCAATTCAATACTCTCGTTAAAAGATTTTCTAAAAACGTTTTGGTTAAGGATCATGGATTGACGACCCACGATTACTCTCGTTCAAATATCTTCAAATACGTTTTGTAATGGTTGAATTGATAGCTTTCTGTACACCGACCGTGTGACAAATATGAATGATTGCCCTAGAACGAATTAGCATTACTTGATCATTACTACTGTGTTCATCTTCTCTCATTGTTAAAAACCCGCTTTATCTTATTCTAGTTTTTAGAAACAACCAACTTACAAATCGATTTGTTTTCACAAGTAACTGTTTGCTTTCAAACCGTTGTGGTAGCCTAATTGCTTTCAAACGACTTTAAACAAATGCACTTCAATTTCCTTGCTTTAGACATTGTCGTTTTATCTTGCATTCTATATTGTTGCACTGTTTATCATACTTTTACTGCTTTATTATTTGTTATTCTTGCATGTTTAGGAGTGTAGAACCCTTGTACCAACACGAGGAAACTCGTGAAACTCTAATTCGCGGCTTGGAGTTTCAATTTCACAGGTACAAGTAGGAGATTTTTCGAAATTTCTTGCTCGCTCACCCGCCGCGGCGAGATCCTTCTCACTCCCCATTATTTTGTTTCGTAAAAAACTGACGTGGCGAGCCCCCCCTCCCCCCCAAAAAAAAAAAGTAAACACCCTGCTTTGAACAGGTTTGGGGAATTTCCCTTCTTCCCATGTCTTCGCTTTTTGCTGCTCTTTTGACTGTTGGTTTTGTCTTGGTTTGGGGAGGTATTTTTCTACCACCATTATTCTGCCACTAACACCTCTCTCGCAAGAACCATGTTTTTGCAGAGGAACCAGTAGCAAATGCCAGAGGGGCGAGGGCAACAGCAGTGCAGCAGCACAACAGGAACCTGTGGATGAGTTCCACTACATGTCCGTGGATGGCAAGGCATGCATGGAGGCCCTCCTGGATCGACTTGATCCTTCCATCCGAGGCAACACTATGGTTGGTCACTCTATACAGTCGTCTTTCTTACACTTTTCATTGCTAGGGGACTAGTACTTGTGTAGGTTTGGGGAGGTGGTTGACTGTATCTTTAGCTTAAGTTGTCTCGTTTTGTACTTTATTTCCGATATTTGTACTCTATTTCGTACTCTGTTTTTCTTCTTTTTTTTTTATAAATTCTATTCAAGTGGTATGTTAGCCACTTGTTTTTGTTATGTGACTATAGTGGTATGTTAGCCACCTTTCTATGTTAGTTCTATATTTCTTTTCCAGTTGAGTCCAGTTTAGGTGTTAGTATTTTTATTTTCTCTTGTGGTGAATCTGAGTCAATTAGCAAGTCGAACGTCTATTGCGAATGGTAAATTCTCTTGCTGCTTACGTTTTGTTTGATGTCTAGCAAGAAGTAGTGTAGTAGGCTTTTAATCCTGCAAAGTCGTTTCTCTTGTAAATAGCAAGTCTGGTTAGCCCTGTAGTCCAAAAGCCTGTGAGGAGCCTAGCTGAAGAAAAAATATTGTACCGGCACCTGTTATTGTGTGATTTCCTGTGATGTGCAAGTTTTTACGTATTACTTGCGCCTTTTCATACTTATGTGTACTTAGTTTCGTTGCGGATGACAAACGACATGCTTTACTTTGCGGATTTTATTTTCCCCCGTTCTGTCGAACAGGTTTGGGGAGAGGATTGTTCACTATGAATGTTATGAGCTGTTATATTTGTGCTGCCAAAAAAAAAAAAAAAACTGTGTACTGATCCCTAAGCTTTCGATATTTGAATCTCGGGGTGGATCTATGGTCTTCATTGATCACCGTTAGTCATCTTAGGCATGTTTCAAATACTACCTATATACCGGCGTGGACTTAAAAAGCCATATGTCCGTGAGGGTTGATGGCACGTACACCAAACTGACACGCACAAAAGTGCGGACTTTCGGTAAAACAGACACATGCAAAATATTGAGATTAAAAAAGCCCAGGTGGCCATGCACTGAATTCAGTGAAGTATTATGAGATCTGATGTTGTTTTGAAATGGATGAGGGGAGTAGTTTCAGTTTTTCGATTCTTCTGGAGGAATATAGTCTCGTGCCAAAGTCCCTTTCGACTCAATGAGACGAGTACAATAGCATAAGATATTTGAGGCATTCTTGTGACGAAAGTCATCTTCCCAGTTTACTTTTTGAGCTATACCCTGTATGGATACTTCCATGGAGTGAGTGATACACTTTATACACCTGCGAGGGACTAGCGGGCTAAGCTTAATTGTTATTTATTTGAGAAACGATCGTGTCTGATTACCTGCTTACTATTTCTGCCAAAGTTAGGTTGAGAACAAAATTTTTGCATCTTGTGAATTTAATGTTTTCAATGGTAGATTCGGTCGCTTGGGAATTTGACTCTTTCTTTCTTTACATGGTTTAGAGTCTAGTGTGTTTAGGTTGTGTGTTTGCTCGAGGACGAGCAAAGGTTCGGTTTGCGAATTTTGATGAGACAATATTCTAACATCTCATTTGGTCCTTTTTAGCGGTCTTTGTTAGTCTTTGTTTATAGCTTTATAGTGTTTTTTGTACGTTTTTATGCTTTGGTGTTTTGTTTGTGTTTTGTAGGATTTTTGTGTTCGGAAGGTGAAAATAAGAGTGAAAATATTGGCTCTAGAGATTTGAATGTAGAGTACCTGGGCGAAAACGGAAGTGGATTCGGAGTTCGGACGAAGACTTGAGAGTAGTTTTAGTGAGACTTGCAAAAGTGAAATTTTACGGAGCAGTCTAGCCATTTTGGCCATAACTCTCTCATTACGATGTCCGATTGACCTGTTCTCGATGGCCACGGAGAGATAATTCAAAGGGCTACAATTTTCGTTTTGGAATCATCGGAAAATTCTGTCTGTAGCAAAACTTACAGAGATTTTAGGCTCGCCGACGCGAATGGATACTTTCGCCGCGGTGAGATTTTACGAGGCAAAAATAGGAGCTGCACGAGGAATCTCGCCGCGGCGAGGAGCGCGGCGAGAATCGGCGAGAAGGCCCAGATTCAGTATATTTTTTCCTTTTTATGTCAGAATTAGGTCATCTTTTGCCATAACTTCTTATACTTGATTTTTTCGTAGAAAATGAGGCTCCTAGACATTATTCTTGATATTGAAACACATTGGAGCTTGGTTTTATCTTTGATTGAAGGATTGATATCGAATTCCTGATTATTGTGGTAATTCTCTATTGTTTATCTCTTTACAATTCGTTCTTGTTATTGTTCTCGAATTGTATGAGCTTGCATGCGATTATCATTCTGTTTATGTTTAACATGAGCAATATCTTGAATTCATTGATCCTTGCTTCTATCATGAGTGGCTAAACCACTCCGAACATGGTAGTTATGTGACGGTTATGCATATTCGCTTCTAGGGTCTAAATTCGTTCATATAGGTTAGGCTCGTTCAAGGATCTTCGTAAAACCTATCAATTCAATACTCTCGTTAAAAGATTTTCTAAAAACGTTTTGGTTAAGGATCGTGGATTGACGACCCACGTTTACTCACGTTCAAATATCTTCGAATACATTTGGTAAAGGTTGAATTGATAGCTTTCTGTACACCGACCGTGTGACAAATATGAATGATTGCCCTAGAACGAATTAGCATTACTTGATCATTACTACTGTGTTCATCTTCTCTCATTGTTAAAAACCCGCTTTATCTTATTCTAGTTTTTAGAAACAACCAACTTACAAATCGATTTGTTTTCACAAGTAACTATTTGCTTTCAAACCGTTGTGGTAGCTTAATTGGTTCCTTAGCGAATGATCCTGTGGTTAGCATTGTCTGTCTACGACGACTGCTTACTACTTGTTTTCTAAGTATTAATTTGAGCACATCAATTTCCCCCTCCCCAAACCTAAACTCAAGAATGTCCTCAATCGTAGAGTGAAAAACAAAAGAAAATGGGATCAACAGTGGTTTGCCTGCAGGTGTACAAGACTCTTCCGTATTGGCTAACGGGTACTCTGGAAGTTCTTGGTTCTTCCGTTTGGTGCAACTCTTTTTCTTCCATGTTGATAAGTATGTACATATAGGGGTCAAGTGTGCGCTCCTATGAATTTTCTGCTGTCGACCTGCGAAACAGAATATAATGGAGCAGAATAGGCTTTAAGTTCACGTGGCTTGCCTTTCAACTCGATTGTGCAGGTTCGGGCATATAAATTCACCACCATGAGAGTCGAGAGGATGAAGGGTCGCCCTAGAAGTAACATATCTTTTTCCATTTCCTTCCCTTTCACCCTCGGCGATTCCACTACCACAAAATCTTTCATCACCATTACACCATCAAGCTTAACCGGAACATCTTCCACAATCCCCATGCATCTGCTTTGGGTTCCACTAGCAAGTGAATAAAGCATTTGCGCGGCTCCAATCCCTTTAAGCCTAAGTCTTCATAGGTGTCAAAAGTCATCAAATTGCAACTAGCACCAGTGTAGACTATTCCGGTAACCTGAGCTGAACACCCAATGCCTACCAGTAAATCAAGACTATCGGAGTCGTTTATACTCTTTTCTGCCTTGGGAATTATTATGGTGGTGAGGGGGGTCGGTTTCAGCAGTTTCTTGCTCCGCATTCGCCTCCTCTCCTGGAATCACGGAACTCGGTTCCTCGACTTCATCCCCTGTTAATTCAACAGTGGCTACATCTTCAGTCTGCTCAGCTGTCAATACACGAGTCACTTGAACCGTTGTTGGAGTTCCCTCATCTGATGCAGAGTTCTCAACCTCGTTGGTACAGGTGGCAACAACATACTTAACCTTCCTTTGTTCTTCAAAATTTATCTCAACTGCCAGGACTCTAATGTTTTCTGGGGCTTCTGGGGGTCTACCTTTCTCCATGAGCTGTAACTTCCCAACCAAGTCACCCAATATCTATTCCAGCCTTCTTTGCGATTACTCGATACTGTCGAACCTCTGGTTATTTTTTTCCTGAATTTTTTGCACCTCAAACCAGTACCTCTCAGACCTCTCCATATGGCTCCTGATTTCTTTTTCTAGCTCATTAATACACGGCCCTGGAGTCTCTTCCACTGCTCTGGCTGCCACTCTCCTAGCCTTATTTCTTGCCCCTTGTCATATACCGCCACTTCTCAAAGACACTATTCAGTTCATCAACGGACGCTTCCAGGGAGGAGGTTTTACAGCTCACATCGACCATGTTTTGATACTCCCAATCCAGGCCTTCCTAAAATCAGATGCATAAGCTCAAATCGTCTATCCTGTGGTGAGGTCATTGGGTCAATAACTGCGAAAAATGGTCCCGAGCTTCATAGAAGGTCTCATCATGCATCTGCTGAAACTGCATTATCTGGGCACGAAGTTGCTGTGTTTTTTCGGGGGGATAGAATTTATTCATGAATGCCCTGTAGAGCGAATCCCAAGTCAGCAGAGAACCCTCAGGTTGGTTTAACAGCCAACTCCTCGCCTTGTCCTGCATACAGATCGAAAATACCTTCTTCCTTATCTCCTTGTCAATAACTGTCACCCCTTCGACTATCAATGGAATCTGTTGGTCCAGATAACGGCAAAGTAAAATACCAGAGGGGGGGGGGTGTATAGTCTTTTAAAACTTTTGTCGATAAACACAGTTTCTCAGAAACCTGGGCGTTTCTGATACTTAAATTCAGAGCGCGGAAGACTTTAAGATAGGTAAGTGCAGAAACAATAAGTAATTGTGTGTGTGTGCTTTGCTGAAATGTAAATACAGAAAGGTAAATAACACAGCAAGTATAGTGGTATCTGGAGGTGGTGTAATCCTCCAACTAATCCACTTCGGTCTTTCTGAGACCTAGAATTCACTAGAACAGATTATTGAGTTCACCTTACAATAATCCTTATTCTAAGATTCCTAAACAAATGGTTTCCAACCAAATGTTCCCCCTGAGTTATTCCCCAGCTCCTAGAGCTAAGTACTTCCTCTACTCAGATAACCTTGGAGTTATTCCCTGATTTCCCAAATCAAGTACTTCCTCTGCTCCACGCCTTGATGGTGTTGGTTATAAGGTTTATCAGAGAGGCTTCTCGTATAACTTTTCAGTTAGGTTTTCAGAGAGCCTAATAGAACAAGACTACTTAATACACTTGTTCAGTGGATGGCGATCGCTCTTCTTGACCCAAGTAATTGATGTCCGTTCTGGAGAATGAGCTTCAGAAAGGGTATCTGATAGTTCAACTCTTTCACGAATAACAATCTCTTGTTAAGGTTCAGGACAACTTAGAACTACTAGTGATTCTTCAAGCTATAAAAAGCTTTCAGAAAGGGTAGTAGAGTGCTTGAGAGAGTACTTTGCTTGATGGTAAGTTTGCAAGATAGAGCGTTTTAAGGTATGTATTTTCAAGCATCTAAGTGTGTGATATATATAGATAAATTTGAGAGGCGTTTGAATTGTATCCGTTGTGCTCTCTATCAAATTATATCCGTTTATATCTTGAACTATGTACTCAGAAGTCACTATCTCATTTTTCAGAGAGGACTGCTTTTTGCAGCATTTCTGCCAATGCATTTAATGCATATTACTGTTCATTGCCCTTTAGTCTCAACGGATACATGAGCCTTTCTGATGGCTTGCATGCTCCATACTCATGATGTCATATGTTCAGAATCATATCCCGAAAATAAGTTAATATACTCAAGAAAGGATTAAGGACATAGTCTTTCTGAGTTAGACAAAACCTTTGTGTCTTCATAAACCTTGTGCAATCTCTAGTCTTCTAATCTTTGGAAAAGCTCCATTGCTAGGATTGATCTTCATGGTCTTCTTGAAATAAACATTACACTCAGAGACCTATAATCCTAATACAAGATTTACTAGACTAATCATACTCAGTGATTTCCTCTTTTACAATGTTCAAGTGAACCAAGGGCACTTAATCACCTTTATGGCTAAGATAAGAACATGTGATGAGTGATCAAAAAACTAACAGATATTCCTAACAAATTTCCCCCTTTTTGATCAGTCATCCATGACTATCTTTCAAGTCCTATTACAAAATTGTAATCCTGGAAGAGAAAACAATCCACAACTTAATCATTTCAAATGATATTCAATTTTAGTTGAATTAAGTGCAGAAAGTAAACATCAACCAAATCACAAGAAGTGATCTTTGCTGATCAGTTGTCATCTATTAAAATGTATCTGAGAGTATGATCTTCAGATAGGTATAGTTTACAGAGTAAGATGCAACTTTTACAGATATAGAATTTCAAAAACAATCAGCAAGATTACAAAAAGTAATAAAAAAAACTAAGTAAATTAGAACAAAGGAGAGTCCAAACTCCAAGAGAGTATTCTAATGTTACTAGTCTTCAAGTCTTCAGAAACACAACTTGGGTTTAGATACCTCAAGTTCTTCAACACCCCTTTCTGGATCAGTTCACATGATCATCCACTTTTCTGCATTCTTGGACATAGTCATAAAGAATCCTTCTGACAGAGAGCTCTGTCTTTCTGGATAAGTCACATATTTCATGGTAACTCTTGCCAAGCTTGTGATTCTTCCGCAGAAAATATTTGACCCAGAAGTACTTTCCCCTGTTCAAAGGCATGTATCCAACTATGCGCCACTTCTTTGGAGAAATCCTTATGCAATAAGGTCGCAACTGTGTACTGTTCGGTAGGGAACATTGCATGGATATATGTCTCCAAGTCAAGAGATCGTGCTCGTCTGATTGGTTGATCTGTGATTCTCAATATTTCAGAGAGATCAGAGCACCTTAACTTCTGCCATTTCTTGAAGCATTGGATATGCTTTGGCAGGGTGTGAGCTTTGAAGAAGTGAAGTAGGTCCCTTGTTTCTTCAATGGGAACCTGCTTTGCATCTGTTTGAGCCTGAAAGAAAGAGTTTTGAGCGAGTTTCAAAACTTTTGTAGACATCTGAGTATAAGTGTAGTTTAGTTTCTGAGTTACTTGAGTATGAAAATCAGGCTCAGAGACTTGGACTACTGAGACAATTGGTGTCTCAGATATCTTGTTGTAAGGTGGAGACTTTGAAGTCTGGTCCTCAGCAACCTTTCTTTCTTGATCCTGAGAGAAATACAATACTTAGGAAATAGTTTGAAAGAATCTATGCAAAAACATGCTTTTAATGAATTCTGATACGTGCTCCTTACTTCCTCAAAAGGAAGCTCAGATTCATTTTTCTCAGAAACTTGTGCAGTTTCTGGTGTTCTTTCGAGTGATGTTGCCTTGGGGGCTTCATCAATTTCCATTGATGCAGGGGAAGTCGCAACTTTATCCCCTTGCATTTCTACTTCTGAAATAGCCTGTAAGTAGAAAGTATTGAATATTAGAAGAGATAAAAGATAACCCAAGATGAAGAATTCTTGTCACTTGATTGTCATATACCTCCCAGTTTGAAGGCTCAGTGATGTATTCTTCAGAAACCTTGTTGGTCTCTGGATTTGTCTCTGGCATTTCTGCCTTATCTTCTTCCTTCTCAGTTGGAGCCTGTTTGAAACATTTAACATGAATGAGCACATAAACATTTTTACTGAAAAATTAGTTCTCTTTAAGAATCATTTACCTGTGGCACAGGCTCAGATTTCTCAAGAGTTGAGGTTGAAGGGACCTCTTTTTCAGTATCTGAGGCAAGCTTCTCATCTTCCTCTTGTTTCTGCATTTCTAACTCAGCCTGTAACAAAGAAATTCTATGAGTGACAAGATTTATAAGCATAAAATGTTCACAAGATAAGAGTTAAACCAGTCATCTACCTGAGCAATTTCAGGCTGATTGGTCTCTGGAACTTGTGACCTTTCTATACTTTGGTCTTCTTGTCCCAGTGTAGTTTCTTTGCTTGAAGTTTCTGGTACTTCACACCTTTCCTGAGTATGCAACTCAGTTGCCTCCCCTGGTTGATCATTCTGAGGAGATATCTCAGTTTGATCCCTCTCAGTGAGTTGGGGAACCTGCTCTTTTGTAGGATTTTCTTCAGCATACTGCATTGCTGGTAAGTCGAAATGGAGTTCATTTACCATTTCATCAACCACTTGTGGCTGTTGTGGTTGTGGTTGTTGTGGTTGTCTGGAAGCAGAAGATTGATCACTTGAACGTTCTTCCAGACTTTTAGATGTGGCGATTCCATCAGCATCTGCCAGCACTAAGATACCACTCATCAGGGCTTTTTGAAGTTGTGCAAGAGAAATATTCCCTGATGAAGTGTTTGCACCAACAACCTTTGCTATAGGTTCAGCAACCTATGGTGTAGGTTCTTCTTCAGATACCTTATCACTAGTTACTGTTTCAGTAACCTTAGCCCTCTTTGTTCTTTCTAGGACTTGAGAGATGACCAGTTCATCATCTTCATCGTCAGAGCTCTCATCAGCATTGGGAACTGATTGGTCCATTATTCCTACGGTTTCTGCAGATAGGGCTTGGTGTTTTTCACCACTTTTGGCAGCATTTATGAGTTCATCAGCAAGGCTTTCTGCATTAGTCGCAACATTTCTGAAAGCACTTTCTCTTGCTGAGTCTACTTGTTCCGTAGTTGATAACTCTTTTGCAGCATTGATGAGTTCATCTGCCTTTATCAGTTCATCGGCAATGCCTGCAGATATCTGAGAATCGACAACCTCTTTGGGTGTATCTTCTGATTTGCCAGCAGACTTCTTTCTTGAAGTTCTGGGCTTCTTGGTCGCAACCTTTTCTTCAGATACCTTTTCAGACTTTCGCTTCTTACAACCTTTCTGAGACCCAGTAACCTTTTTCATCAAGTTTGTATACTCATATTTGTAGAGTAGGTTCTTTGTTGGCTATTCGGCTCTCTGAGCTCAATGCCAAGCTTTTCCAGCAAGTAGCATATCTTCAGACCATAACCTACTGTGGCCTTTGGCTCAGCTAGTCCTTTGGTAATCTTAGGCTCGAAGCCTTGAATCTTCTTCACGAACTTCAGAAAGGCGTACTTTCCCCAGTTAAAAGGGTTTTCCAGCCTTTTGTCTCGTTGATTCAGCAAGAACATCATCATCCACCGTTCTTGGCTTATCTGGTCAGCACCTCCTTGTAGACCATCAAAGCATCTGTGAAGAATGCAAACTAGTACATCCCAGTGAACCAACAGATGTCTGGTTCGGATGTCAGCAAGCTTGAACTCAGTGGGTGTATCTGATTTTTCAAGATCACACACATCACTGTAAAGTTCTTTAACACCTTCAAGGAGTTCATCATCCTTGGTGTTTATTTCAAAATCCTTTCCAAGATTTTGAAACTCAAACAACTTACAGAAAGTTGTCAAGTCCAGAAGGATTTCTTTTCCTTGGACTGAGTTGTTGTAAAATTCCAACACATCGAGTGATGAAATTCCACTTGGGCGAGCAGATAGAAAACCCTTGATTTGTGCCTTCAAGCATGTCAAGAATCAATTTTCTGTCGGTTTGGTTCTCTATTGCAGCAGAGAGGTATTCCTCAACCATGGCACCACCCCAAATCATTCTGTGACTTGAAGTCCAATGGTCAGGATTAAAATCTCCTACCAGTTGGTTGTTCACAATAACCAACTCTGGTGCTTGCTTTTCAGCAGTACCAGTGGAGGATTGAGATTTCAGTGTGGTTGAACTTTTAGGGGCCATCTCTTTATATAGTGTAGGGATTTGAAATTGGTGTTTGAAAAGAGATTTGATTCAGTAATTCTTTGCACAAAAACTTAATCTTGATTTGCAGAGATTGTAGAAGGTTTTGCAGAGAATCAAGAGAAGGATTTGCTATTGTTGTGCAAGATGAGTTTTCGGATTAGGCAAAAGTGATTTCCTATGCCAAAATCCTATATATATAGCAGTTGAATCCCAACAGACAAATACATACAAATTGATTTTGTGTGTACGTATCTGTGATTTGCATGCAGGCATGAGCAAAAGCTAGTTCGGCATTAAATGCTTAGTGGGCCATGTCTGAATTTCAACAGTCCACTATTTACTGTGAATTAATTTCCACCGTACAGATCAATCGCTTAATTTCATCAAGGGTCACCATTGCTTCTTCAGCAATGATCACAATCAACAAGTGTAATTGTACCCATTTAATGAATTTTGGCTACTAGCTATCTGAATCGCGTCTTTGTATGACCAAGAACACTGTTTGCATCTGAATCTGTCTTATACTTAGGATTTTTCCAAGTTTTTCATCAAGATAGAAACAATGCAAATTTCAAGAGAGTAGTTGACTGCAGATAGTTGTACTATTCTCCTTTGTGTTCTCCGTTTGCAGATTGATTCAGATATCTGAGTTCCCATCTCAGAGATCTTAAGCTATCTTTTTGCTTTTTAGCCCTTTTGACTTCTGGATACCCGTTCCAGTTTTCTCTTTTCTCTTTTCTCTTTTCTGGATACCCGTTCCAGATACCTCTTCTCTGGTTGCCCATTCCAGATACCTCTTCTCTAGATGCCCGTTCTAGATACCTCTTCTCTGGTTGCCCGTTCCAGGTACCTGAACTTTTTCAGTTCATTGGTAGTTCCATTAGTCCAAGACTATGTCTTAAGGCTAAGAATCTACTTTCTTGTAGTGGCTTAGTGAAGATATCTGCAAGTAGGTCTTCAGTGCCAATCTTGAGTATCTCTATATTGCCCTTTTCAACATGGTCTCTGATGAAGTGATGTCTAACATCAATGTGCTTTGTTCTGGCATGAAATTTAGGATTCTGTGTAATCGCAATAGCACTTGTGTTGTCACAGAAAATGGGAGTTTTCTTCTCATCGAGTCCATAGTCTTTAAGTTGTTGTTGTATCCACAGAATTTGTGTTGCACAACAACCAGCAGCAATATATTCAGCCTCTATGGTAGAAGTTGCAATTGAGTTTTGCTTCTTGCTAAACCATGAGATAAGTCTAGTACCCAGAAACTGACAAGTTCCTGAGGTGCTTTTCCTATCAGCGTTGATCCAAAGATAATCAGCGTCTGAGTACCCAGCTAAACTCAATCCACTTTCTTTAGGATACCACAATCCTACAACTACTGTACCTTTTACATACCTTAATATTTTCATAGCAATGTTGTAGTGTGTTTGCATTGGATTTGTCTGAAATCTAGTACATACTCCAACGGCATATTGAATATCAGGTCTACTTGCAGTGAGGTAAAGTAGTGAACCTATCAATTTCCTATACTTATGTTCTTCAACACTCTTATCTGATTTAGTATAGGTCATTTTGGTTCCAATGCTCATAGATATCTTAGCATTCTTTTCAGAAGGCTTAAGATTGAATTTTGTGAGCATATCTTTTGCATACTTTGTTTGACTAATGAATATTCCATCATTGAGTTGCTTGACTTGCAATCCTAGGAAATAATTCATTTCTCCCATCATGCTCATCTCAAACTTGCTTTTCATGAGATTTGCAAAGTCATTACAAAGTTGCTTGTCCTTAGATCCAAATATGATGTCATCAACATATACTTGAACTAAGAATAGTTTCCCGTCATGATTTAAGGTAAATAAAGTTTTATCAACTTCACCTTTCTTGAAATCACTTTCCAGAAGGTACTTGGCCAAAGTGTCATACCATGCTCTTGGAGCCTGTTTTAGTCCATACAGAGCTTTCTGTAGTTTATAGACCATTTTACTTTCTGAGGAAACTTCAAAGCCAGGTGGTTGCTCAACATAAACTTCTTCTGCAAGTTCACCGTTTAAGAATACACTTTTGACATCCATCTGATAAACTTCGAAATCTTCATGAGCTGCAAAGGCTAGAAAGAGTCTTATTGCATCCAATCTGGCAACTGGTGCATATGACTCGTCAAAATCTAAGCCTTCAGTCTGGGTAAATCCCTTGGCAACCAATCTTGCTTTGTTTCTGGTTATTTCACCAGATTCATTCATCTTGTTTCTTAAAACCCATTTAGTTCCAATCACAGATATTCCTTCTATAAATGGAACTAGTTTCCAGACTTTGTTTCTCTCAAATTGATCCAACTCTTCTTGCATTGCAGAGATCCAGTCTTGGTCTCCTAATGCTTCTTCTATATTTTTAGGTTCAATATTCGAGATGAAACATCCAAAGAGAGAGTTAGCATCTTCAGATATTGCTCTCCTAGTCCTAACACCCTGATTAATTTGTCCAATTATATCCTTTGCAGGATGATCTTTGATCCATCTCATCATAGGTTTAGTGCTAGTAGGATCAATATCCACGTGATCTGAATGTGAATCACTAAGATTTTGATTTGATACTTTTTCAGTATCTGAGATATCTGACATATGGGAAATGTCATGGATATCTGACACTTTTTCAGTGTTAGAGATATCTGGAACATGCATTTCAGCATTCTTATTTTCAGATACCTCTTCATGATGAAGGTTCTCAGTAACCTGCTCCATTTCTGGAAAACTCTTAGGAAATTCCTCATCATGTCTGTGAGTCATCTTGTTGTTACTAGGCAATTCAAGCTTTTCTACGTCACAGTCATCCTCACTTTCCATAATGATGTTTCTCCTTTCTGAGGATTCTTCTTTAGAATCCCTCAGTAATAGTTCTTTGAACTTTTCTGAGAGTTCATCATTAGGAGGTGTTTTCTTATTTCCTTCATAGAATACAACATGAATTGATTTTTCAATTTTCTTTGTTCTTTTGTTGTAAACTCTGTAGGCTTTGATATCTGTGGAATAACCAAGAAAAACACCTTCATCTACCTTTGGTTGAAATGTTCTCAAATAATCTTTCCCATTGTTTAAAACAAAACATCTACAACCAAATACTCTTAGATGTTTGATATTAGGGGGTCTACCAACCAAGATTTCATAGGGGGTCTTGTCATGGTGTTTGTTTATCAAACATCTGTTTTGAGTGTAGCAGGCTGTGTTTACAGCTTCAACCCAATAAATTTCACTTATTTCAGTGTCAGCTAGCATTGTCCTTGCAGCTTCTTTAAGGGTTCTGTTTTTCCTTTCTACAACACCATTTTGTTGAGGTATTCTTACAGAGGAAAGTTGGTATTGTATACCTTTGCAGGTACAAAACTCCTTTATGTACTGGTTGACAAACTCGATTACCACAGTGCGATACGATTGCGAGATACCTTGTCATTTTCATGACTTCAAGCTTTTTCGACAAGTTTGGTATCTCCACCACGGCATCAGATTTTTGTTTGAAAAGACCCAGTGAATCTTGAGAAGTCATCTGATAACGTAACATACTTCTTTCGTGCATAACTAGTTACAGATGATTCAAAAGATCCATGTGTAAAAGTTGCGTTGGTCTAACTTCAGAGTGTCGATCTTGGACTTGAAAGAGATCTTAGATTGTTTCCCCATCTGACAGGCAGAACAGATACCTTCCTTTCTGAAAGATGTTCTGGGAAGGCCAACCACTAACTCTTTCTTGGCAAGTCTATTCAGAGTTTTGAAGTTCAAGTGACTCATTCTTATGTGCCATAACCAGTGCTCTTACATGTGACCAGATTGACTCACCATGAGACATTCTTGATTGTGGCGGATGCCCAATCGGCAACATAAAGGCGCCTTTTCACGACCAACTAAGGCTATGCCTTTGACTCATTGTCAATTAGTTTGCAGTATTTAGCTTTGAATTTTATAGTAAAACCCTTGTCTGCAAACTGGCTCATGCTAAATAGATTATATTTCAAATCCTTAACATGTAATACGTCAGTGATTGTTAAAGTCCCCAATTTGACGTTGCGAAATTCCAGAGAGGGATTTAATTCTCCTCCAGCAAATCTGATATATGGTCCTGTGTTGCAAGCTTTGTAATCAACCAGATTTGCTTTGTCTCATGTCATGTGCTTTCCGCATCCACTATCAAATAGCCATTGTGCTTTAGTCCAGGAGGCATTCTGCACACAACAGGAAACAGGAGATTAGGTTCTCATATCTTTGATGGAACCGTCAGAATTAAAAGTTCTTCCAGTAGGAATCCATTCTTGAATGAATTCTTTGAAATATGCTTTTGTCTGACAGGAACGTAAGGAGGAATTCTATTTGAATGAATGTTATCATTAGTGAGAATTATTTTCTTCCTTGGTGTGTTCCTAGGTGCTCCATATGATGCTTTCAGATACCTGTCAGGTTTCTGAGTTTGCTTTCAAAAACTTAGCCTTCCTTGCGATTTCTTCTAGCCACGGCATTCGATTTTCGGTGGCTTGATTTAACTTCCACTTCTGATAATTGCTTTGAGCAATTCTAGCTTTCAGCCATCGTTCTTGCTCCTGCTTGTACTCATGAGCAAGTTGTTTTCCGATGCCTTTGTAGCCAATACCGTTTCGAGCACTTGAAGCTATCTGAGATCTTTTCTTAGCAGCTTTGCTAGTCTCTGGTTGGTACAATTTCTTTCCAGAAAAAGTGACATGGGAGAATTTGCCAGCTCCTGCAATTCTACCTTTTTGAGAGACATAGCACTGTGGGTGTTTACACTTTTCAGTGTTGTATTTCTTTTCAGAGACGTGCCCAACAGTTTTTTTTTGACTTGTTTTTCCCACAAAGGTTTGGTCGCAACTGCCTTTCCTTTGTCAACAATCTTTGTCTTCTCACCGATGTTATAGATTGCATGGGAACCATCTTGCTGAGTACTTACAAATGTTCTTCTCTCCTTACTCTTATTCAGAGTGATAGAACAATCTGCCTGTGTATTCAGCCCAAGTCCTTTCTTTTCTGAAGGATCTCTTAAGTAAGATTGTACTTCAGTAAGAGTGTCACTAGCTTTGGCATAAGATTGAAAAGATAATTCTTTCTTCTGGAGTTCCTTGTTCTCAGAAAGAAGATCTTCATATTTCTTTTGTAATTCAGCCATTGCTTCTTTATGTGACATTTCAGTCTCAGATATCTGAGCTTTGAGAAATGCATTTTCAGCATCCTTTCTCTCAGATACTTTAACTAATTGAGAATTTCCCTTTGCAAGAGAATTCTTTTCTTCTTCAAGGTTTTCGACTCTAGCTCGGATCATTAGAAATTCTCTTTCATAGATATCAAGTTCTTTCCTGAGATTTTCTAGATTTTTTATTTCCTCTTCATCACTTTCATAAGTATAACAAGAAGTATGTGTTACCTCATCAGCCATAAGACAGTTTTCTATGTTGGAGATGTCTGGACCGTCAATTTCAGCAACTCCACACATTTCATTCTTCTTGAGGCCGAAGTCGATTATATCATGAGTAACTCCACATAATTCTGGTCATGGTAAGGTTGAGTCATCTGAATTGTCATCTTCAGAATCTGTCTCAACGTCGAGAGCATCCAGTTGAGTTTGGATTTTCTTTCTTTCTTCAGTTAACAAAGCTTTCTGGCTTCTTCTGAAGATTCTCCTCTCTTTCTTGTCACCTGTCCTTAGTTTGTTGAGGGCAGGACAATCCTTCTTGAAGTGTCCAGGTTTCTGACAATAGAAAAAGATATCGTTTCCAATTTCTGCTTCCTCAGTACATGATGCTTTCTGAGCTGGCATGTTCAGCGAGCTTTGCATATTTTTGTACTGGTGATAGTTTGAGCCTAGATGCTTTTTCAGCTTCTCTTTGGCTTTTCTTCTTTCAATTTCTCGACTGATATATTTGCTCATTTGCTTTGCAGCAAGAGCATCCTCAGTTTCTTCCTTGCTTTTCTTCTTTTCAGAAGTTCCTTGAGTGATTAGAGCAACGTTTTGCAACTTTTCAGTTGTTTGTTCTCTTTGAGTTGTCTCATAATCAACAGTAGCAAGATGAGAGAAAAGTTCCACTGTAGTGATATTTGGCATTCCTTGGTTAAAATAAAAGAATTTGGTATGCTCCCAGTTGTGGTTAAGACTTCTGACAATGGTCTTAATCTTTTCTGACTGGGAGTATCTGTTGCTTTCCCCAAGAGCTTCCATGTCACTCATGAGAGTGGTAAATATGAAATCAAGTTCTTCCAGAGTTTCAGTGGGTCCTTGTTTGAAATTTTGAAATTTCAACTTGAGAACTTCGAACTTGTTTTCTTTGGTTTTCGATTAACGCAGATTTCTTCAATCGGTTGCCAGCAACTTTCGCCGTTTAGCACCCCACGCTTTACCGTATATGCTCCGTGTCGATGATGATATTACGAGCTTGACCATCCAGACGATTTCTCTTGGCATCTTCCGATGTCGAGTTCTCTGAGCTTTGGTTAAGTAAATAACTTGACTAGTAGATCTCCCGCTTGTTGACGCATCGGTTTGTGAAGATCCTTCGCTTTGATCTCTGTCTCTACCATTAGAAACCTCCATGACTTGTTTGAGTTGTTGAATGACTATTGGGCCATTCTTTATCACTTCGATCATTTCGTCACTTATAGCTTCAAGGTGGAGCATCATGTTATTTTTCCATTTCTAGTAATTCTCTAGTTTGAGAATGGGTGCATCACTCAGAGACATACCTGCACACTTAACACACAAATTAAATAGTCCTCAAAAATGGACAAAGTTCCTTCACCTATCTGGGGATCTAGGTTCAGTGCAGAAGGCTTGTGAACCTCCCGCTCTGATACCACTTGTTGGTCCAGATAACGGCAAAGTAAAAGACTAGAGGGGGGGGGGGGTGAATAGTCTTTTAAAACTTTTGTCGATAAAAACTATTTCTCAGATATCTGAATAGATATCTAATACTTAGAATCAGAGCAGGGAAGACTTAATAAAGATAAGTGCAGAAACAGTTAAAGTGTGTGTGTGTTTTTGTTGCTGAAATGTAAATACAGAAAGGTAAATAACACAGCAAGTAGAGTGGTATCTGGAGGTGGCGTAATCCTCCAACTAATCCACTTCGGTCTATCAGAGACCTAGAATTCACTAGAACAGATAATTGAGTTCACCTTACAATAAACCTATTCTAAGATTCTTAAACAATTTGTTCGCAACCAAATGTTCCCCCTGAGATGTTCCCCGGCTTTCACAGCCAAGTACTTCCTGTACTCAGAAACCTTTGAGTTATTCCCTAGCTTCCCAAGCTAAGTACTTCCTATACTCAATAACCTTGGAGTTATTCCTTAGTTTCCCAAATCAAGTACTTCCTATATACTCAGTAACCTCGAGTTATTCACGATTTTTCAAACTAAGTACTTCATACTCCACGCCGATTATGGTGTTGGTTTTGGTTTGAGTTGTCGATTAGCTTCTTTAATAACTTATTGATTATTCAGATAGCTCGTGAATCAAGTATACTTAATACACTTTTCAATGTATGGTATCTTGTTCTTTTCTTGACCAAGTTCGAGATAAATGTTCAAGAGAATGAATCTCAGATACTTGATCTTTCGTTTCAACTCTTTCACAGATAGCTATGCTTGTTTAGGATCAGCACACTTAGAACTTCAGTGTTACTCAAGATCAAATGCTTTGGTCGCAACATAAAGCTTTGTGAGTAAGTAAGTTGCTTTGAGAGAGTAAGATGTTCAGCGTTTTTATGCAGTTCAAGGTGTGTCAAAGGTATCTTCTCAAGCAGTCTAAGTGTTGATATTTATAGATGAATTTGAATGCCGTTTGAATAGTATCCGTTAGGCTCAAATTCAAACTATTGATATCTGTGTATAATCTTGTAAGGTGTTTTGTCTTCTTCTTGGAAATGCGTTGCTTTTATTCGACATCTCTGTCCGTGCATTAAATGCATTGTACTATACTTTTGTCCCTGTAGTGTCAACGGAACTATGCTTTATGTCGAGACTAGTGTTATCTGATTCTTTGCACGTCCTTATCTTCAATCTTCAGATACCACTTATATTGAAACAACTTTGTTTGCAATATATATATTTCTCTTTCAGAAATGTGGTTAAAGCTCAAGGTATCTGAGAATAGATATCTGTGGACACTTTCCTTGTTTTCAGATAGGCCTTTTATTTCTCAGATATCTCTTGTGACACAGTTTGTTTGAAACTATTTGTGTCTTCAAGATATCTGGCTAAGATATCTGAACAACAGTTTCAGCAATCTTGTGCAGTTTCTTCAAGTCTTCAATGTCGTTGATCTTGTTACCTTGGATGTCTTCTTCTTGGTCTTCTCTTCATAAAATAAAAATTACATTTTGAGACCTAACATCCTATACAAGATTAGCTAGACTATCATACTTAGTGAGTTTCCTCTTTTACAATGTTCAAGTGAACCAAGAGTACTAATCACCTTTCTGAGACTAAGATAAGTCATCATGTTGCTGATCAAAATCTAAACATATATTTCTAACAAAATATCTAACAAATTTCCTAACAAATTTCTCAAGAAATTTCCCAACAAATTTCCCAACACTATCTTCCTCACCCAGGCCTTCTTCTTCCTGCTGGGCAGAGGGGCTCTTGTCTTTATGAAGAGCTGAGCTTGATGCTCCTCCATGGGTCTCATACTTGAATCTTTTGAGTAGTTTTGCAAGTACTTCGTCATCCTCAGAATCACTATTCTGTGTTGGTGCAGACCCATCTATGATATTTCTATCGTATCTGGAGAGTTCTGGAGCATTCTAGTTCAGAACTCTTAGGGCATTCTGGATTTGCCTTTCTGAGCATCCAACATCTTCTGAGACCTTGTCTCCAGAAGGTTGTGCCTCCTGTATGATTAGGAACTTGGAGGCTCTTTTGCTATGAGTCCTCTTTCTCTTGGCAACTGCAGGTTTAGCTTTGGCTTGCTCAGAGATCTCCTCACCTTGCTGTGCAGTTTCTTCTTCTTCTGCCTTTATGTGTACGTTCTCAGTAGCAAGTTTCTCCTTTTCTTCAAAAGCGTGTCTGAAAAGGGAGTTGGTGACTGGGATTTCCTGCCTCTCTCTGAGAGTGATTCCCATTGTTTCCAGAATGTAACAGATCCTGAGACCAGAGTGCATATTGGCCTTTGGCTCAGCAAGGCCATTGATGATTTTGGGCTCAAATTCCTCAATTTGTCAAAAATTTGTCAAGGCATTTCCCCAATTGAAGTGGGTTTCCTGCCCTTCATGCTTCTTGTTCAGAAGATGCATCATCATCCATCTCTCCATGCTTATCTGGTCTACTCCACCTTTGTTGCCATCAAAGCAACGGACCAGAATAAGAGCTAAAGTACTCCAGTGTTTCTGGAGAGGACTAGTTCTGATGGCCTTCAGAACAAAGTCTCCTGGGCAACCTTTTACATTTTCTAACTGGATTGCTTCAAATAGATCTTTGACGCCTTGAATCATGGAAGCGTCCTTGATGTTGATGTCTGTTAGCACTGTAAGACCGGGATTGGTACTTCTGGACAGTTTCAAACGATGTTGACTATTGATGTTGAGTCAACACCGTTTCTCAACAGTGTACAGTGTTCAACTAAACTACGGCAATAGTATACTGTGAGTGACAGAACTCTGTAAAGTGCAGCGGAATAAAATTGAACACGAGATTTCTAAAGCCGGTATATAAAGATACTGACGGTGCCGTAGCAATACTTCTACTAAAATTGAAAAGTAGAATTACAAAAAGAAGTTTAAATCAATCACAAACGATTGATTAAACTTACAGAAAACTAGACCTAGAACAGATAAGAAAAACCTATTCTAGTTCAATGATACTAGAGTAATTCTCAATCTTTAGAGAACACTCACAAGTAAACACCGAGGTAAAGGTCTAGTAAAGCAAGACGCCTAAAACATATAATCTTCGTTCTTCAAAGGCAAATCGGCAGCCTTGCATTGGCTTGATCTTCTCATATATATAGATGCCAGGATCGATCTCATGGAGAAGGCTCAAGCCCAAGTCGAAACCTGTTGGGTTTCTTTCATAAGGAAACTGCCTTTGATGTATTAATGGTATAAGGAGTCTTCTAGATATCAATCTCTTTCAAATCTCACTTTCCTTATAGCATCAATTCTTCCTTGAATCATTATGGCAGCTTCCTTCTTGCATTATGCTTCTTATTTTCCTTTTTACTACGATTGCTTTTTTACAAGAATCGCCATAAAGATTCGCTTCTGAGAACCAATCGTGATCCATTAAGCATGTTGAGGCCCAACTTGATATATCCTACAAAATAACCATAGAAAAACAACTACAATTGTCGAACCGGTTAATAAATGAAGAAAGGCCGAATTAACAAAACAAGTGCAATATAAATTGCACTTTCAATGTCTTCAAATGTTCCTCGATTTTTCAATCGGAATATCTTGCAGAAAGTCTTGCAGTCTAGAACAATATCTTGTCCTTGGACTTCAGTCTACATGTATTTTTCTTCTTCATCATTCACAACTTTTGTGAAGATTTTGGAGTTGTTATAGAACTCCAGTACATCCAGTGTGGATAGTCCTCTGGGTGCAGCAGATAGAAGCTTGTAGATATGGGAATTCTTCAGCATTCCCAATATCAGTTTCCTTTCTGGTTTTGAAGATATAACTGCTGATACATATCTCTTTACTAGAAAGGCTCCCCAATTCGTTTTGTGTTTAGGGTTCCAGTCCGATGGGGTAAACTTTCCCAGAAGGCGTTTATTCAACACCTTAAGTTCCTTTCCTCCTTGCTTTTCAGCAGGAGTAGAGGATGTTGCCTTAGGGTTCTTGGTGGTCATCTTCTTGGGTGCCATCTCTTCTTATATAGAGTTTAGAGTGAGTGTTTTTCAGATGAATGTTGCACAATTAATCGAGATTAGTCTATCTTTTCAGAAGACTAAGCACAAGAAGTTGAATTTTGCAGAGGGGTTTTGCAGAAATCTTGAGAGATTTTGCTGTTTTGATGCAAGTTTGAAATTTCGGAATTGGTAAAAGTGTTTGTCTTTTGCCCAAACATTTATTCATCAAGAGCTTATATTGAATATCTTGTAATGATATCAATCAACAAATGGTAATGTGCCGACTTGATGGATTTTTAATATGCTACATTCATTGTGTCACTTAGTAAAGAGTAGGAACACTTAATCGTTTGAGCTTATCATTCTGAGTGTCAAGTCCTTATCTATATATTGTTTATCAAAAAAAAAATACAAGACATTGCACATGTTTGACTTTCAGAACTTATACCTTTCGGGCTTTGTGTGTCCATTTCTCTTTATGACTACATAGCTTTCTGAATTCAAGTGTCAGAAGCTTCAGTTGTTTGAATGTATTTGACCCACTCTCCGTAAGTAAGTTCTAGTTTTATTTACTTATTAAGTGTGTACCGACCTTTGCCTTTCGGGATACCCGTTCCAGAAATGTTTTGCCTTTCTGAGTGTTGCTACTCAGAAACTTTTGCATCACTTCTTATCAACTTGGCTTTCTGAGAACCAGTTCTCAGAGGCCTACTCACTTATTCAGTCTTTTACAGATTCAGGACAATTTTTCAGTCCTTAGGCAACTCCATTAAACCAAGATTATGTCTTAAAGTCAAGAACCGGCTTTCTTGTAAGGGCTTAGTGAAGATATCTGCAAGTTGGTCTTTTGTGCAATCTTGAGTATCTCTATATTGCCTTTCTCAACATGGTCTATGATGAAGTGGTGTCTAACATCAATGTGCTTTGTTCTGGCATGGAATTTGGGGTTCTGTGTGATTGCAATAGCACTTATGTTATCACAGAAAATGGGAGTTTTCTCTTCATTGAGTCCATAGTCTCTGAGTTGTTGTTGAATCCACAGAATTTGTGTTGCACAACAACTAGCAGCAATATATTCAGCCTCTGTGGTAGAAGTTGCAATTGAGTTTTGTTTCTTGCTAAACCATAAGATAAGTCTAGTTCCCAGAAACTGACAAGTTCCTGAGGTACTTTTCCTATCAAGCATTGATCCAGCATAATCAGCATCTGAGTAACCAGCCAAACTTAATCCACTTTCTTTAGGATACCACAAACCTACATCTACTGTACCTTTCACATACCTTAATATTTTCATAGCAATGTTGTAGTGTGATTGCATTGGATTTGTTCGAAATCTAGCACACACTCCAACTGCATATTGAATATCAGGTCTGCTTGTAGTAAGGTAAAGTAGTGAACCTATCAATTTCCTATACTTGTGTTCATCAACACTCTTATCTGATTCAGTATAGGTCATCTTGGTTCCTATGCTCATAGGTATCTTAGCATTCTTTTACAAAGGCTTAAGTTTGAACTTTGTGAGCATGTCTTTTGCATACTTTGTCTGACTAATGAATATTCCATCATTGAGTTGCTTGACTTGGAATCCTAGGAAATAGTTCAATTCTCCCATCATGCTCATCTCAAACTTACTTTTCATGAGATTTGCAAAGTCATCACAAAGTTGCTTGTCCTTATACCCAAATATGATGTCATCAACATATACTTGAACTAAGAGTAGTTTCCCATCATGGTTTAAAGTAAATAGAGTTTTATCAACTTCACCTTTCTTGAAAACACTTTCCAGAAGGTATTTGGCCAATGTGTCATACCATGCTCTTGGAGCCTGTTTCAGTCCATAAAGAGCTTTCTGTAGCTTATAGACCATTCTACTTTCTGAGGAAACATCAAAACCAGGTGGTTGTTCAACATAGACTTCCTCAGCAAGTTCACCATTCAAGAATGCACTTTTGACATCCATCTGATAAACTTTAAAGTCTTTATGAGCTGCAAAGGCCATAAAGAGTCTTATTGCATCCAATCTGGCAACTGGTGCATATGACTCATCAAAATATAAACCTTCAGTCTGGGTGAATCCCTTGGCAACCAACCTTGCTTTGTTTCTGGTTATTTCACCAGATTCATTCATCTTGTTTCTGAAAACCCACTTAGTTCCAATCACAGATATTCCTTCTACAAATGGAACTAGTTTCCAGACTTTGTTTCTTTCAAACTGATCCAACACTTCTTGCATTGCAGAGATCCAGTCTTGGTCTCTTAATGCTTCTTCTATAGTTTTTGGTTCAATGTTTGAGACAAAACATCCAAAGAGAGAATTAGCATTTTCAGCTATTGCTCTCCTAGTCCTAACACCTTGATTGATTGGTCCAATTACATCTTTTGCAGGATGGTCCTTGATCCATCTCATCATGGGTTTAGGGCTAGTAGGGTCAACATATATGTGATCTAAATGTGAATCACTGTGATTATGACTTGATACTTCTTCAGTATCTGTGACATTTTGCACCTCAGAAGGGCGGTGAATGTCTGACACTTTCTCAGTGTTAGAGATTTCTGGGACATGCCTGTCAGAGAGGTCATTTCCAGAGTTAGCTCTCTGATGAACATCTTCAGTTTTCATTTCTGGAATTCTCATAGGAAATTCTTCATCATGTCTGAGAATCATCTGGTTGTTACTAGGCATTTCATGCTTTTCTTCGTCAGAGTCATCCTCCCTTTCCACAATGATGTTTTTCCTTTCTGAGAGTTCCTCTTCAGAATCCTTTATCATTAGTTCCTTCAACCTTTCTGAGAGTTCATCAGCAAGGGGTGTTTTCTTGCTTTCTTCATAGAATACAACATGAACTGATTCTTCAATTTTCTTTGTACTTTTGTTGTAAACTCTGTATGCTTTGCTATTCATAGAATAACCAAGAAACACACCTTCATCTGCCTTTGGTTGAAATGTTCTTAGATACTCTTTTCCATTGTTAAGAACAAAACATCTACAACCAAACACTTTTAGATGTTTGCTATTAGGGGGTCTACCAACCAAGAGTTCATAAGGGGTCTTGTCATGGTGTTTGTTTATCAAACATCTGTTCTGAGTGTAGCATGCTGTGTTTACAGCTTCAACCCAATAAACTTCACTTATCTCAGTGTCAGCTAGCATTGTCCTTGCTGCTTCTTTAAGTGTTCTATTTTTCATTTATGCAACACCATTTTGTTGTGGTGTTCTTACAGAGGAAAGTTGGTGTTGTATACCTTTGCTGGTACAAAACTCCTTAATGTACTGGTTGACAAACTCAGTACCATGGTCTGTTTTGATTGCAGATACCTTGTCATTTTTCATGACTTCAAGCTTATTCAGCAAGTTTGGTATCTCCACCCTTGCATCAGATTTGTGCTTCAGAAAGACAACCCAAGTGAATCTTGAGAAGTCATCTACAACAACAAGACCATACTTCTTTCCTGCATAACTAGTTCTGAGATGATTCAAAAAGATCCATGTGTAATAGTTGCAGTGGTCTAACACTAGAGTGTCTGATTTTGGACTTGAAAGAGATCTTAGATTGTTTCCCCATCTGACAGGCAGAACAGATACCATCCTTTCTGAAAGATGTTTTGGGAAGGCCAACCACTAACTCTTTCTTGGCAAGTTTGTTCAGAGTTTTGAAATTCAAGTGACTCATTCTTTTGTACCATAACCAGTGCTCTTCTGTGTGACCTGATTGACTCACCATGAGACATTCTTGATTGTGTATGCGATGCCAACATAAACATAAAGATGCTGCTTTGACTCATTGTCTATAAGTTTGCAATACTTTGCTTTGAATTTCACAGTAAATCCCTTGTCTTCAAACTGGCTCATGCTAAATAGATTATATTTCAAACCCTTAACATGTAATACGTCAGTGATAGTTAATGATCCTAATTTGACGTTGCCAAATCCCAGAGAGTGATTTAATTCTACTCCCGCAAATCTGATGTCTGGTCCATTGTTGCAAGTTTTGTAGTTGACCAGATTTGCTTTGTCTCCTGTCATGTGCTTTCCGCATCCACTATCAAATAGCCATTGAGCCTTATTCCAAGAGGCGTTCTGCACAAAACAGGAAACAGGAGTTAAGTTCTTGCTTCAGAGATAGAACCATTTAGACTAAACATTCTTCCAGTAGGAATCCACATTTTAGTGAATTTCTTGGGAGTTTGTTTTTGTCTAACTTGATCAGAAGGAGATGCAATAAAATCAGTAATTTTGATCTCAATTTTCCTTCTTGTGGTGTTTCTAGGTGTTCTTTTGGTGCTTCTCGGACCACGGTTTCGGGATTGCTTTTCAAAGAACTTAGCCTTCCGCCGTGTTCCTTCTAGCTCTGGCATTCAGTTTTTCAGTGGCTTGAGATTTCTTCCACTTCTATCTATTGCTACGTGCAATATCAGCCTTGCGCCATTGTTCTTGTCCTTCCTTATATTGTTGCAGAAGAACTTTTCCAATAGCACGATAGCCAATGCCATTTCGAACACCTTTGGCTTTCTGAATACGTTCTTCAGAAGCCTTACTAGTTTCTGCACCATCTTTATTTTCATAAAATGGTACAGTACAGAATTTGCCTATTCCAGCAATTCTTCCTTTCCTAGTAAAGTAGCAATGTGGATGGTTACATGTCTGAGGGTTATGTTTCTTTTCAGAAACCTTATCCGCAAATTTCTTGTGAACTTGTTGTTCTTTCAAGGGCTGGGTTGCTACTCCTTTTCCTTTGTCAACTACCCTAGCTTTCTGACCAATGTATAGGCGGTTGAAGAACCATTCTGTTGACTTTTTACAAAGGTCAACCTTTCATCACTCTTCTTCAGAGGAGATGAATTACTCAATTGTTCATCAAGTCCAAGTCCACCTTTCTCAGAGGGATCTCTCAAATAGGATTGAACCTCAGTGAGAGTGTCACTAGCCTTTGCATAAGATTGGAAGGATAGCTCTTTCTTTCTGAGTTCTTCATTTTCAGAAAGCAGCTTCATCATTTTCTTAGTAAGTTCATCCAAGGCTAGTTTGTGAGAATTTTTATTCTCAGATATCTGAGATTTCAGAAAGGCTATTTCAGCATTCTTGTTCTCAGATACTCCGGTTAGCTTAGAAACCTCTCTTTCAAGAGTTTCTTTGCTATCCTCTAGAATTCTGGTTTTGGATTGTGCTTCCAGAAATTCTTTCTCATAACGATCCAATTCACTCTTGACGAACTCCAGATCCTCAATTCCATCATCACTCTCATAGTACAGAAATTGTGAATTATTAGTTACCTCATCAGCCATAAGACACATTTCAATGTTGGAGATTCTGGACCAGCAATCTCAGCAACTCCACACATTTCTTTCTTCTTAAGGCCGAAGTCAATTACATCGTGGGTGATTCCACACAATTCTGGTGATGGTAGGTTTGAGTCATCTGAATCTCCATTTTCAGAATCTGTCTCAAAGTCTAGAGTATCAAGTTGAATTTGAATCTTCTTTCATGAATGCCCTGTAGAGCGAATCCCAAGTCAGCAGAGAACCCTCAGGTTGGTTTAACAGCCAACTCCTCGCCTTGTCCTGCATACAGATCGAAAATACCTTCTTCCTTATCTCCTCGTCAGTAACTGTCACCCCTTTGACTATCAATGGAATCTGTTGGTCCAGATAACGACAAAGTAAAAGACTAGGGAGGGGTGAATAGTCTTTTAAAACTTTTGTCGATAAACACAGTTTCTCAGAAACCTGGGGGTTTCTGATACTTAAATTCAGAGCGCGGAAGACTTTAAGATAGGTAAGTGCAGAAACAATAAGTAAGTGTGTGTGTGCTTTGCTGAAATGTAAATACAGAAAGGTAAATAACACAGCAAGTATACTGGTATCTGGAGGTGGCGTAATCCTCCAACTAATCCACTTTGTTCTTTCTGAGACCTAGAATTCACTAGAACTGATAATTGAGTTCACCTTACAATAATCCTTATTCTAAGATTGCTAAACAAATTGTTCCCAACCAAATGTTCCCCCTGAGTTATTCCCCAGCTCCTAGAGCTAAGTACTTCCTCTACTCAGATAACCTTGGAGTTATTCCCTGATTTCCCAAATCAAGTACTTCCTCTACTCCACGCCTTGATGGTGTTGGTTATAAGGTTTGTCAGAGAGGTTTCTCGTATAACTTTTCAGTTATGTTTTCAGAGAGCCTAATAGAACAAGACTACTTAATACACATGTTTAGTGGATGGCAGTCTACTCTTTACTGACCCAAGTAATTGATGTCCGTTCTGGAGAATGAGCTTCAGAAAGGGTATCTGATAGTTCAACTCTTTCACGAATAACAATCTCTTGTTAAGGTTCAGGACAACTTAGAACTACTAGTGATTCTTCAAGCAACAGAAAGCTTTCAGAAAGGGTAGTAGAGTGCTTGAGAGAATACTTTGCTTGATGGTAAGTTTGCAAGATAGAGCGTTCTAAGGTATGTATTTTCAAGCATCTAAGTGTGTGATATATATAGATAAATTTGAGAGGCGTTTGAATTGTATCCGTTGTGCTCTCTCTCAAATTATATCCGTTTATATCTTGAACTATGTACTCAGAAGTTACTATCTCATTTTTCAGAGAGGACTGCTTTTTGCAGCATTTCTGCCGATGCATTTAATGCATAGTACTGTTCATCATACTCAGTGATTTCCTCTTTTACAATGTTTAAGTGAACCAAGGGCACTTAATCACCTTTCTGGCTAAGATAAGAACATGTGATGAGTGATAAAAAAACTAACAGATATTCCTAACAGAATCCCTGAAATCTGTAGTTCGAATTCCTTGACGAACCTTATCACATCTTCATCTACCATTCCGCAGAATTTTGGGAGATTGTGAAGGTGGTGAGCCTTGAGTTCAAAATTCCTGGCCTCATTAGATAGAACAATTGCTGCTTTACCAGCCCTAACAACACCAGGCTGCATGTAAGCTGCATGTAAGCTCCATTGGTAAGCTGAGCCATCGGAATTTCCATTCTTAGAAACCTGTTGTTAAAGCTACACAACTCGAAAGTCTCGAAATATTCTTAGTTTCTATTAGTGCACTAAACTTCAGAATGAAAAACAAACAAATAACAAATCACTCTCAACTGTTGTTTAGTTTCTATTAGTCCAAATAAAATGAATTCACGCCTCAAGTACTCAATCGGCTTTCAGTGCTACGGTAGGGATTGATTCCCAGGCAGCGGCGCCAAATTTGTTGTTCTCAAATTACTACTTAGGAAAACAAGTAGAAAGCAGTCGTTGTAAACTGACTATGCTAACCATGAGATCGTTCGCTAAGGAATCAATTAGGCTACCACACAGTTGAAAGCAAACAATTACTTGTAGAAATAATTTGATTTGTTTGAAATAGTACTTCTAATAACTAGAAAATAGAAAATGCAATGAAGTTGTTTGTAAGAATGAGGTAAAAAGAACACGGTAGTTACGATTAAGCAATGCTAATTCGCTCCACGGATACGTTCATATTGTCACACGGTCGGTGTACTCAAAACATTCAATCCAATTCAACCAAACGTTATTTGGAAATCTTTGAACTAGAGTAATCGTGGGTCGTCAATCCACGATCCTTAACCAAAACGTTTTAGAGAATCTTTGAACTAGCTTATTGGATTGAAAGGTTTTTACGAAGATCTTTGAACTAGCCTAACCTATATGAACGATTTCAAACCCTAGAAGCGAATACGCAAGGCTATCACGCAACTAGCATGTTCGGAGTGATTTAGCTACTCATAATCGAAGAAAGGATGAAAGAATACAAGATATTGATCATGATTAACATAAACATAATGATAATAACATGCAAGCTTAAACAATTCAAGAAACTAAGCAAGAACGAATTGAATAAGATTAAACAATAGAGATTTACCACAATAATCAGGGATTCGATATCAATCCTTCGTTGAACAAGCAAAACCAAGCACCAAAATTGTCAAAGTATGATCTGGAGTTTTTTCTATGAACTAGGTTCAAAGAAGTATGAAAGAAAGGAAAAATAAATTCTAAGCTAATAAGGAAAACTAATTACGAACTGCTGCGTCTCATGGCAAGTTTAATTCTTCATGGCGAAACTTTCTTTTGTCGATTATATATCCAGGTCGCAAATTCTCGCCGTGGCAGATTGAATCCTACAAGCGAAACATCCTCCTTCAAAACAGTGAGCCACTCAAAATCTACAACATGTAGCCTTCTTTATCGCAATATATATGGTTCTCGCATAATTTTGCCGCGGCGAGCTTCAATCTTCAAACAAAGGTTCCATTCGCAAAATCTTCAAACAAAGGTTCGAACAAAGGTTCCATTCAAACAAAGCTATGCTAAACTGCTCATCCTCATTTAGCTCAAAAGACATCAAATCCTGGAAAATGTAAATAAAACACCAAAGCATAAAAACGTGCAAAAACACTAAAAAACCATAAACAAAGACCAACAAAGACCGCTAAAAAGGATCCAATGAGACTCTAAATTATCGTCTCATCAGGTTCAAGTGACCCATGTACTGACAGCGGAGAAGACTAAAGACGTAGCCACTATTGTATCAACGGGGGATGAAGTCGAGGCACCGAGTTCCGTTATTCCAGAAGAGGAGGCGAATGCGGAGCAAGAAATTGCTGAAACCGACCCCCCCCCCCCCACCATAGTCAGTCCTAAGGCGGAAAAGAGTATAAGCGACTCCGATAGCTTTGATTTATTGGTAGGCGTTGGGTGTTCAACTCAGGTTACTGGAATAGTCGACACTGGTGCTAGTTGCAACTTGATGACTTTTGACACCTATGAAGACTTAGGCTTAAAAGGATTGGAGTTGCACAGATGCTTTATGACTCTTGCTGGTGGAACTCAAAGCAGATGCATGGGTATTGTGGAAGATGTTCCCGGTTAAGCTGGATGGTATAACAGTGATGACAGATTTTGTGGTAGTGGAATCGCCGAGGGTGAAGGGGAAAGAAATGGAAAAAGATATGCTACTTCTAGGGAGACCCTTCATCCGCTCAACTCTCATGGTGGTAAATTTACATGCACGAACTAGCACAATTGAGGTGCAAGGGAAGCCACGCGAACTGAAGGCCTATTCTTCTCCATTATATTCTGTTTCGTAGGTTGATAGTAGGAAATTCATAGGAGCACACACTGGACCCTTATATATACATACTTATCAAAAAGGAAGAACAAGAGCTGCACCAACCGGAAGAGCTAAGAACTTCCAGAGTACCCGTTAGCCAATGCGGAAGAGTCTTGTACATGACTTTAAAGGTACACTTGCAGGCAAGTCATTGTGACCCCATTGTTTTTCTTCTTCTTTACTCTACGCTTGAGGACATGCTTGAGTTTAGGTTTGGGGAGGGGGAATGTGCTCTCTATTGTCTTGTCTGCATTTTCTCTATTTTCTGAGTGTCTAGAGTCTTTCGTCCTTTACTTTCTATTTGTTTTGGTCATTTTTTCTTTTCTCTAGAGTCTTTCGTGAGTCATTCTTCCAAGTTACGAAAACTTTTATTGTGATCGTTAAATCTGCTTGTTGCTTACGTTTTGCACGATTCTCAGCTTAGATAGTGTAATAGATTTAAGATCTCGTAAGTTTGTTTTTCCTGTACATAGCAAGTTTGTTTAACTCTTTAGTTCAAAAAGCCGGTGAGAAACTTTAAGCCGATGAAAAAAATATTATACCGGTGCTTGTGTGATCCTTTCGGGAAGTGCAAACCCTCTTGTTTGCGCCTTTTCATTCTCATGTGTACTCAGTTAAGTTAAGTATGATGAACGGCATGCTCTTCATGTTTCATTTTGTCGAAAGCCAGTGCATTGTGAAGAACCGGTTTGGGGAGAAGAAATCTATTGCGTTATGATGTTATTGTTCAAATCTTGTAATATGTATTCCCCCTGATTAGTTGAATCGTCTCGGAGTGTATCTATGGTGCTTGTCACCACCGTAGTCATGTTAGGCGTGTTTCAAATACTACCTATATACCGGCGTGGTCTTAAAAAGCCATATGTCCGTGAGGGTTGATGACACGTACACCAAACTGACACACACAAAAGTGCGGACTTCGGTAAAACAGACACTACGAAGAAAGTGAGACTAAAAGAGTCCATAGTGGCCAAATTGATTAGAATTTAATTCATTTGATTCAAATATGTGGTTTATGGAAGTTATTGGTCCAGATAACGGCAAAGGAAAAGACGAGAGGGGGGGGGGGGTGAATAGTCTTTTACAAATTTTGTCGATAAACACAATTTCTCAGATATCTGTGAAGATATCTGATACTTAATTTCAGAGAGCGGAACACTTTTCTGTGATAAGTGCACACGCTCAGCAAGATATAAGTGTGTAAATACTCAGCAAAGTGAATAAAGCAAGTAATAAGTTGCAGAAAGTAAATAACACAGATCTTTATAGTGGTATCTGAGGGTGGCGTAATCCCTCAACTAATCCACTCGCCCTTTCTCAGGACTTGAAACTCACTCAGATAGATATTGAATTCTCCTTACAATAAACCTATCCCTTGATTTCCTTTTACATTAGGTTCCCAACCAAGTGTTCCCCCTGAGTTATTCCCTAGCTTTCTCAGCCAAGTACTTCCTGTACTCAGAAACCTTTGAGCTATTCCTTAGTTTCTCAAACTAAGTACTTTCTATGCTCGGTAACCTTGGAGTTATTCCTTAGTTTCCCAAACTAAATACTTCCTGTACTCCACGCCGTTTAAGGTGTTGGTTAAGGTAGTTTGTCAGGTGAGTAGTCTTAATAACTTTCACAATTATGTAAGAATACTCTATAGAACAAGAATCACTTAACACACTTCACAATGTGTGGTGATATGTTCTTTACTGACCCAAGTCTATGTTAAATGTTCTAGAGAATGAAACTTAGATACTTGATCTTTTGGTTCAACTCCTTCACAGATAGCAATGCTTGTAAAGGATCAGGATAGTTAGAACTTTCGTGCTACTTAGAATTTAAGAGCTTAGTCACAACTGTAAGCTAATGAGTAAGTAGGTTGAAGGCTGGTATGCTTGAATGAATAAGTTCGTTCTGTGTGTTCAGTGTAAGTTCTTGGTGTATTTCAAGCATTCTAAGTGGTGATATTTATAGTTGAAAATCATGCCGTTTGAATAGTATCCGTTAGGCTTAATGAAATTCAAACTATTGATATCTGTAAATAATCTTGCGTTGACGTTGTCTCTTTTCAGAGATTTCCTCTTTTGTTCAGATGTCTCTGTCTGCGCATTTATTGCATTGTACTATTTTTGTCCTGTAGTGCCAACAGAACTATGCATGCTTTCTGAAGCATTGCATGTCCCTTTCCAGAGACCTTCACATCTTCAGATACCTATTGAAACATTGTTTTCCAGAAACATAGTTTTATTCAGGGTATCTGAGTGTAGATATCTGTGGGCACTTTTCCTTGTTCAGAAACCTTGTCTTCTCAGATATCTTTTGCAAAACATGTTTATTGAAAAACACTTGTTTATTCAAGATATCTGGACATAGGTATCTGATGACCTTCGTCTTAAGCAATCTTGTGCAGTCTTCAAATCTTCAAAAAAATTTGTTGAACTCTCCTGCTGGATGCCTTCTTCTTAGTCTTCTTCAAAGATATAAAAATTACATTCAGAGACCTAATATCCTATACAAGATTTGCTAGACTAACATACTTAGTGATTTTCCTCTTTTACAGTGTTCAAGTGAACCAAGAGTACTAACCACCTTTCTGAGCTAAGATAAGTCATTAGGTTGCTGATCAACATCTAAACAGATATTCCTAACAAATTTTCCCCTTTTTGATCAATCAACGATGACTATCTTTAAAACCTATTACAACTTGGAAGAGGGAACAATCTAAAACTTAATCATTTCTTATGATCTTTTCAATTCATTTTAATTAAGTGCAGAAAGTAAACATCAACCAAATCACAAGGTGTGATCTTTGCAGACAAGTTATCTTTTTTTAGATTGATATCTGAGAGTAGGTTCATCAGATATGTTACACATAAAGTTTACAGATAACTTAATAAATAAAACACATTACGGCTCAGTCAGCAAGATACAAAAGAAAATACTTAGTTAAATCAGAACAACAGGAGTAACCAAGCTCCAAGTAAACATTCTAATTTACTAGTCTTCAAGTCATCAAAATCTTCACGTCTTCAATCAGCAGATCTATGGATCAGTTAGCAAATTCCCTATCCCCAAACCTTTTGATATCATCTAAGTAGTCATAGAGCAAGGTCCTGACTATCATCTCAGTGTTTCTGGCAAATCCACATACTTCTTTGTAGATTTTGGTGGGATTCTTCTTGGAAAAGTGTTTGACCCACAGATACTTTCCCCATTTCCAGGCATGCTCAATTCTGATATCTGATAGCTTAAAATATTCACAAATAATCCTCAGATATCTTATGTCACCCTTGTATTGTTCTTGAGTCATGTAAAAAGACTCATAGGTTTCCACAGAAAATCTTGCTCTTGTGCCTGTTCCAGTGCTGTTGGGAATTATGTGCACATCATCTGGCCTTCCATAAGGATAATCATCAGAGAGGTCCTTCTTCATGGCTTCTATTCTCTTGATTACTTGAAAATCCAACAAGGCTTTTGATGTGGTTGGTGTTAATCAAGACTGGCTTGTCTTTTCTCCATGCCATGAGTTGTTTATGGATTGGTTCTGGAAATTTTTCATTTACCAGTAAGTGCTCGAGTTCCAGAATCCAGTAGCCATTCTTCTGATTAATGCACATGTAGACAAAGGAGTCATTGTTGGTCTTCACATACTCAATCTTGGCTTCTTCAGGCCTGGGTGGTAATTGAAGTTTTCTTTGTTTAGCTCTCAGCCTGTTCCTCCTTTGTCTTGAATTCTCCCTTGGGGGATTGATTGAAGAACCACCCTGGATTGACTTTGTATTTCTAGAGGGTGTTTTAGCTGCTATTGGCTTTGCAGCTAAGGGCTCAGTTAGGCTATCAACCCTTTTCCTTTTTCTGTGAAGAGGAGCTTCATCTTTATCCTTATCTTCATCATCATCTTCCAGATTTCTCTTGTTGGGTGATTTTCAGCCTTCCTCATTGCACTGGAATTTGATTTGGCCTTCTTCTTCAGAAGAAGAAGACTCATCAACCCCTATCACTTGTCTTCTCCTGGGAGCCTTGGTACCCGTTGGAGGTTTCTGTGCCCTGGCCCTTGTTGTCATTCCTTTTTCAGGAAGTTGCTGAGTGGTGGCCACTATCTGTAGAGCAGTCTGACTGGAGGAGGGCTCATTTATTTTGAGAGGTGGTTGTTTAGTTTTTCTTTTGTTTCCTCTTCCTCTCTGAGCACCTTGAAATCCTTCCCCCTTAGTCATTGTTGACTGACTCAGTATCACAAAGGATTCTTAGAGTGACTCAAAATTCCTTTGCAGATAGTTGTAGGCAGCAACCAACTTTTGCAATTCAGCCTTGAGCTCCTGATTTTGTTTGATAAGTCCTGTTTCCTTATTAGTGAGCTCTGCCAGTGGGCCTTGAATAGCGTCTGCTTTTCCAGCAGCATAGCTAGCCTCTTCAAAGGGTTTTGCAGCCAAGTTTTGTTCATCATACCTAACCATGCCTAGGTCTTTCTGAGCAACGACCAGACTGGTTGTTCTCTGAGTGATGAGCTTAGTGAATGTCCTCATCTCTGCAGGGACTGATGCAATGGCGATTTTATCTTGAGAAGATAACTCCTTTTTCAATTTAGCCAGTACTTGATATCTGTTCAAGTATTCATTGGAGTTGACATTTGGCAGCTTCCTGAAGATTTCAGGAGCAATCAGCATCCTTTTCAAATGAGAAATCGCTAAGTGTTCATTGCGGTGTTCTACCGGTGCCTTGTCTTCTTCATCATCTGAGTCATCAGCCCAGTGATCTTCATCCTCTTGCACTTCTTCATCAAGGTTTCTGAAGGCAGCAACCATCTCAGACATGGGTTTCTTGCCTTTGGAGGGTGGTTTCTGTTGTGAAGATGCAGCCTTAGCATCATGCTTTTCTTCAGATACTTGCTCAGTATCTAATTCCTCAACAATTGCCTGAACAGCAAGCTGGAGTTCTTTCATTTCAGCATAAGCTTCCATTTCCTTGATTGTTTGATCTTCAATCTTGTGGATCTTTTCTTTAGATTCAGCTATCTTTTTCTTCGAGTTGAAGATTTAGCTATTGTTCTTCCTCCAACATTTGTTGGAGGAGGGGATTTTTTGTGATGTCCTCTCATTGTGCTTTTGAGCAACTGAGGTATTATTACCTTGTGCAATCCCTCCTGTCCCTAGTGCAGGGGCGTCATCATCATCCTTCTTATCATCCTCATCCTTGTGATGGTCAGAAGGAGGTTCATCATAGTCATTCTCATCAGTCTCCTTCTCTTCTTCTTCATCTTCAGAGACCAGATTGATCACTTCTGGAATAGTGATCATTTGCCCATTTACTTCCTCTTGCTCAGAGGGTATGAACTGTAGAGTCTGGGGCAATACAGGCTTGAATGGCATCTGTATTCTGGTCTGACCATCTACTTGGTTAAAAGCTTGAATAAGCTTTCTGGCCACTTCCTTGATGAAGTCCTTATGCATTAATGTTCCAAAAGAGTATTGTTCAGTGGGGAACATAGCATGGACATAATTTTCCAACTCAAGGGCTCGTGCTCTCCTTATGGGGTGATCAGTCACCTCTATGATCTCAGATAGATCGTAGCATCGAAGCATTTACCATTTCTTAAAGCCTTTTAGTTGCTTTGGCAAAGTGTATTCCTTGAAGAAAGGAAGTAGGTCCTTATTCTCATCAACAGGGACCTTAGTGGCACTTGTTTGAGCCTGAAAGAAAGAGTTCTGAATTATTTTCAAAACTATGGTAGATATCTGGGTTTTAGAGTAGTCAAGTATTTGTGTTACATGTGCAACAGCAACAGGCTCAGAAGGTTGGACTACTGACGTTCTAGGTGCCTCAGATATCTGGATATGAGGAGGAGACTGGGAAGTCTGATCCTCAGTAATCTTTCTTTTTGCTTGAACCTGAGATTAAAAACATAACATAACACTTAGAAATTTATCAGGAGAGAAACACTTAGACAATTTAATATGTGAGATGTCAATTTCCTCAACAGTAGGAGGCTCAGATACTTGTCTCTCAGAAACTTGTACAGTTTCTGTTATTCTCTCTGGTGATGAAGGTTTGGTGGCCTCATCAATTTCCATTGGTTGAGGGGATTGAGTAGGCAATTCCCCAGCAACGTCTACTTCTGTTTGAGCCTATGAGTAGAAGGTGTTCAGTTTTTAGAAAAATGATCAGAGTAACATTGTGAAGAATATAGATATCTGAGATATATACCTTCTCAATAGAAGGCTCAGATACTTGTTCCTCAGAGACCTTGGAAGTCTCTGGATTCTTCTCTGAAGAGATAGACTTTTCAGTCTCTCCATTTTTCTTCTAAGTTGGAACCTATTAGAAACAAACACTTAGTTAGTCAAATGTGTACAATAGATATCTGAAAAGTTATGTCTTAAGAAACTATTTTCCACCTGTAATACAGGCTCAGGTTCCTTATGTGGTGTGGCTATGGGAGCATCCTTCTCAGTTTCTGAGGCAAGCTTTCCAGCTTCCTCTTGTTCTTTTGTTTCTAATTCAGCCTGTAACAAAGAAATTTTTATAAGTAACAATATTTATAAACATAAAATATCACAAGTAGAGAGTTAAACCATTCAGCTACCTGAGCAGTGTCAGGCTGGTTGGTCTCTGGAACTTGTGACCCTTCTATGCTTTGGTCTTGTTGTTCCATTTCAGCTTCTTTGTTTGAAGTTTCAGGTACTTCAGACCTATCCTAAGTGTGCAACTCAGTTGCCTCCCCTAGTTGATCGTTCTGAGCAGATGGCTCAGTTTGATCCCTCTCATTGAGTTGGGGAACCTGTTCTTTTACAGGATTTTCTTCAGCAAGGAAAGATGTTGGTATCTCATGTTGTAACTCAAGTATCATCTCAACAGCATCCACTATTGGCTGTTGTGGTTGGTGTGGTGATTTTGATCTGGATAAAGAAGGTGATGTTGTATGGGGCCTATCCAGATCTGCTTGAGACAGACTTTTAAGTGTTGAGGCAATGGCAGTATCCTCCAACACTAAGTTGCCACTCATCATAGCATCTTCAATGTGCTTAAGTGTTACTTGCTCTGATGGTGTGTTTTGTCCAGTGACCTTGGATACAGTTGCTTCTTCAGCAACCTTTGAACTAGTTGCTCTTTCAGCAACCTTGGGGATTATTGCTTCCCCTTCATCTTCAGATTCTTCATTGAAATCTGGGACTGAGTTATCAACAATCACTGCTGCTTCTGCAGAGAGTGTTTGAAGTTTCTCACTGCTTTTATCATCATTGATAAGTTCATCAGCAAAGCATTCTACAGCATTGATGAGTTCATCAGCTATTGTATCTTTTGCAGCATTGATGAGTTCATCTCCTGTGACCTTAGCAATATTGATGAGTTCATCTTCATTGATTAGTTCATCAGCAGTGGCGGCAGATATCTGAGAGTCGACATCCACAATGGGTATGTCTACTGATTTGCCAGCAGACTTCTTTCGTGACGTTCTGGGCTTTTTGGTCGCAACGGAATCCTCATATACTTCATTATTCTTTCGTTTCTTGGAACCTTTTTGAGATGCAGTAACCTTTTTCATCATGTTTGTATACTCATATTTGTAGAGTAGGTTACTATTGGTAATGTCAACCGTCTCTCTGAGCTCAATGCCAAGACACTCCAGTAAGTGGCATATCTTCAATCCATAACTTACTGTGGCTTTTGGCTCAGCAAGTCCCTTAACGATTTTAGGCTCAAAGCCTTGTATCTTCTTCACAAATTTCATGAAGGCGTACTTCCCCCAATTGAAAGGGTTTTCCAGCCTTTTGTTTTGTTGATTCAACAAGAACATCATCATCCAGCATTTTTGACTTATCTGGTCAGATCCTCCTTGTAGACCATCAAAGCATCTGTGAAGGATACATGCCAACACATCCCAGTGAACCAACAGATGTCTGGTTCTGATGTCAGCAAGTTTGAAGTCGATGGGTGTATCTGATTTTTCAAGATCACACATATCACTGTATAGCTTTCTGACACCCTCAAGGAGATCTTCATCCTTGGTGTCAATTTCAAAATCCTTTCCAAGATTTTGAAGTTCAAACAGCTCATAGAAAGCTGTTTCGTCCAACAGGATTTCCTGTCCTTGGACTTTAGTCTTGATAGAAACTGTCTCAGTGCCTTCAGAGACTTTGGAAATAAACGTGGCGTTGTTGTAAAACTCCAGGACATCCAGTGAAGAAACTCCACTAGGAAGAGCAGATAGAAAGCCCTTGATTTGTGCCTTTTGAAGCATATCAAGTACCAACTTTCTATCAGCCTGGTTTTCTATTGCAGTTACAAGGTACTCCTCAATCATGGCACCACCCCAAATCATCCTATGATTTGAAGTCCAATGATCAGGATTGAACTTTCCAATCAACCGATTGTTTGTTCTAACCAACACTGGTGCTTTCTTTTCAGCAGTACCAGAGGTAGTACCTTGGGATTTCTGGGTAGAAGCACGTTTTGGAGCCATCTCATTAAATAGTGAAAGTTTCTTAAAGTCGAAAAGAGATGAAGGTGTAAGATTAGTGATTCTTTGCAGAATAACTAAGCGAAGAACAGAGATTTGCATAAAATTTTGAAAGGTTTTTGCTATTTCTGTGTAATTGTGAATGTTGGATTAGGCGAAAGTGATTTTTTTTGCCAAAATCCTGTATATGTAGCATCTTACTCTCAAGAGACATATACATACAAATTGATTTTGTACATATGTATCTGTGCAAATGCAGATAGGCGTGAGTAAAATTCGTTTTGCATTAAATGCTTAGTGGGCCACGTCTGTGTTTTTACAGTCCACTATTTTACAGAGAATTAATCTCGTCCGTTAAGATCAAACGCCCATTTCATCATGGGTCACGATTGCTTCTTCAGCAATGATCACAATCAGTAATTATAATTGTGCCCAATTAATGAAATTTGGCGTATGGCTTTCTAAATCACATCTCTTTTATGTGACTAGGGGACAGTCTTTGGACTTATGTATTCAGTTCAGAGACTGTATGTAACTTAACATATAAATGGAAAGATACAAAACACTAGAGGTGTAGTTGACTGAATACAGTTATACCACATTTCTCTTTTGTGTTCCCCCTCACTTTGTGATCTCATAGATATCTGAGTACCCGTCTCAGAAATCTTTGAAATAGCCATATTACCCTTAACCTTTGATATCTAAGTACCCGCCTCAGATAGCTTTTTGCCTTGAATATCTGGATGCCTGTTCCAGATATCTTTCTCCTTCCTGAGTTTCCGTCTCAGAGATTAGAACTTTTCGGCTCCTTCGGTACCTCTATTAACCCAAGACTATGTCTCAAGGTTAAGAACCTGCTTTCTTGCAAAGGCTTTGTAAAGATATCTGCAAGTTGGTCTTCAGTTTCAATCTTGAGTATCTCTATATTGCCTTTTTCAACATGGTCTCTAATCAAGTGGTGTCTAACATCAATGTGCTTTGTTCTTGCATGAAACTTCGGATTCTGAGTTTTGGCAATAGCACTTGTGTTGTCACAAAAAATCAGAGTTTTCTCTTCATTGATCTCATAGTCTCTGAGTTGTTGTTGTATCCACAATATCTGTGAAGCACAACACCCAGCAGCAATATATTCAGCCTCTGTGGTAGATGTGCCAATTGAATTTTCTTTCTTGCTGAACCATGATATTAATCTGGCACTAAGAAATTCACAAGTTCCTGAGGTGATTTTTCTATCAAGCAATGATCCAGCATAGTCAGCATCAGAATAGCCGACTAAACTCAATCCACTATCTTTTGGATACCACAATCCAACATTTACAGTACCCTTTACATACCTTAACATTTTCATAGCAATGTTGTAGTGTGATTGCATTGGATTTGTCTGAAATCTAGCACACACTCCAACTGCATATTGAATATCAGGTCTACTTGCAGTGAGGTACAGTAGAGACCCAATCAATTTCCTATACTTGTGTTCTTCAACACTCTTGTCAGATTCAGTGTAGGTCATTTTGGTTCCAATGCTCATAGGTATCTTAGCATTCGTTTCAGAAGGCTTTAGATTAAACTTGTTGAGCATATCCTTTGCATACTTTGTTTGACTAATGAATATTCCATCATTAAGTTGCTTGACTTGCAATCCTAGGAAGTAGTTTAATTCTCCCATCATGCTCATCTCAAATTTACTTTTCATGAGCTCAGCAAAGTCTTCACAAAGTTGCTTGTCTTTAGATCTAAATATAATGTCATTGTTGGTCCAGATAACGGCAAAGTAAAAGACTAGAGGGGGGGGGGGTGAATAGTCTTTTAAAACTTTTGTCGATAAAAACTATTTCTCAGATATCTGTGTAGATATCTGATACTTAGATTCAGAGCGCAGAAGACTTAAGATAGATAAGTGCAGAAACAGTTAAAGTGTGTGTGTTGCTGAAATGTAAGTACAGAAAAGTAAATAACACAGCAAGTATAGTGGTATCTGGAGGTGGCGTAATCCTCCAACTAATCCACTTCGGTCTTCCAAAGACCTAGAATTCAATAGAATAGATAATTGAGGTCACATTACAAAAATCCTATTCTAAGATTCCTTCAAAAAAATGGTTCCCAACCAAATGTTCCCCCTGAGTTGTTCCCCGGCTTTCACAGCCAAGTACTTCCTGTACTCAGAAACCTTTTTGAGCTATTCCCTAGCTTCCCAAGCTAAGTACTTCATGTGCTCAATAACCTTGGAGTTATTCCTTAGTTTCTCAAACTAAGTACTTCCTGTACTCCACGCCAGTGATGGTGTTGGTTTTGGTTTGAGTTGTCAGATGAGCTTTGTTAAAACTTAGGATCCCGGATTGGTACTTGGAACTAGATTAATCAGACAATGTTGCTAACAATGTTGTTCAACAATGTCTACAGTAAACAGATAGCAGCGGATTAATAATAAAACTTCTATTACCAAGCCAATATATAGAAAAATATATTGGCAACGCCTTAGGCAAAATATCTACTGACAGGAAAAGTAGATCTAATCAACTAGGTTTAATACAATCACAACCGATTGATTAAACAACCAAAACTAGCCCTAGAAGAACCAACAGTAAAAGCTATTCTAGGTCGATGTTCGAAAGAGGTATTCCAACAATGAATACTATTAGACAAACTCTAAAGCTAGCAGAAAACAAGAAGCCTAAACTCTTTAAATCTCAATTGATCTTTTCAAAAAGCTCAACCTTGCTTTGCTGAATCCTTCCATCTACTTGACATAACATTGAAGATATAGCATTGCAGTAGACATCGAAGACAAAGCACATTGGACAGGAAACTTGGACTGGAAGTATTGACAAATCGAAGAAGAGATGATTTAAGGAAAAAGAACAGCTTGTGGTGAAAGCAAGAAGGAATATATTTTATGAAGAATCGAAATATGGGAATTTCCTTCTATGCACATATTGAAGAAAACAAGTAAAAGGAAAATTGCCTTTGCTGAGATCCAAAGCATCTCAGTGTCTCTGGCAAATCCACATACCTCTTTGTAGGTTTTGGTAGGATTTTTCTTAACAGAATGTTTGACCCACAGATACTTTCCCCACTTCCAGGCATGCTCTATTCTGATATCTGAAAGCTTGAAGTATTCGTAGATAATCCTCAGATATCTGATGTCACCCTTGTATTGATCTTCAGTTAGATAGAACGACTCCTAGGGTTCCACAACGAGTCTTGCTCTTGTGCCTGTTCCTGTGATATTCAGAATTCTGTGCACATCATCTGGCTTTCCATATGGACATTCATCAGAGAGGTCCTTTCTCATGGCTTCAGTTCTCTTGACAATTTCAAAATCCAACCAGGCTTTAATGTGATTGGTGTTGATCAAGGTTGGCTTATCTTTTCTCCATGCCATAAGTTGTTTATGGATTGGTTCTGGAAATCTTGAATTTACCAGTAGATGCTTAAGTTCCAGAATCCAATAGCCATTTTTCTGATTGATGCACCTGTAGACAGAAGAATCATTGTCATTCTTCACATACTCTATTTTGGCTTCTTCTGGCCTGAGTGGAAGTTGACTTTGTCTTTGCTCAGCTCTCAGTCTGTTCCTTCTCTGTCTTGAATTCTCTTTGGGGTTGTTGCTTGAAGAACCACCTTGGATAGACTTGGTATTTCCAGAGGGTGTTTTAGCTGCTAGGGGCTTTGCAGCTATGGGCTCAGTTAGGCTTTCAATTTTCCTTTTTCTATGAAGAGGAGCTTCATCTTTATCAGTTTCCTCATCATCATCAAGATTAAATCTTGTGAGAGTTTTACAGCCTTCTTCATTGCCCAGGGACTTGATTTGGCCTTCTTCTTTTTCTTCAGAAGATTCATTAATCCCTTTAACCTGTCTTCTCCTTGGAGCCTTGGTACTCCTTGGAGGTTTCTATGCCATGGCCCTTGTTATCATTGTAGTTCCTTCAGTAGATTTCTGGGAAGCAGCTACTATTTGCAAAGCAGCTTGGCTTAAGGAGGGTTCATTGATTCTGACTGGTGGCTAGGAAGTTTTCATGTTTCTTCTTCCTCTCTGAGCCGCACCAGCTCCAAATTTCTTCTCGTTTTCTTCTCCTTCTTCCCATTCCCCCTGACTTTGAGGTCCAGATTTGTACACTCTTTCCCCCTTAGTCATTGTTGGCCGACTCAGTCTAATAAAAGAATCTGAGAGAGAGGCAAAATGCCCTTGTAAATAATTGTAGGCAGTGACCAACTTCTGAAGTTCGGCTTTGAGCTCCTGATTTTGCTTGATAAGTCCATTGTCCTTATCAGTGAGCTCTGCCAGTGGGCCTAGGATGGCATCCTTTTCCGTGATGTAAGTTGCCTCTTGGAAAGCTTTTTCAGCTAAAGACGCATCATCGTCCCTTATCATTCCCAGATCTTTCTGAGCAATGACTATGCTAGTTGTTCTCTGAGTTATGAGCTCAGTGAACTTTTTCATTTCAGAGGGGACGGAGGCAATTACTTCCTTGTTCTGTGAAGACATCTCCTTTTTCAGATGAGCCAGTACTTGGTATCTGTTCATGTATTCATGGGAGTGGACATTTGGCAGTTTGCTGAAAGTTTCAGGAGCAATCAATTTCCTTTTCAAGTGTGAAACCGCTAGATGTTCATTGCGGTGCTCTGCCAAAGTCTTGTCTTCTTCATCATCTGAGTAATCAGCCCAGTGATCTTCATCCTCTTGAACATTCTCATCGATTGTGTCGAGTCCTGCAACCATCTCAGAGATTGGTTTCTTCCCTTTTTGGGAGGAGGATGGTACTTCTTTTGCAGATGATGCAGCCTTAGCTTCATGCTTAATTTTAGATACTTCTTCAGTATCGAGTTCTTTGGTGATGGCATTTACAGCATCCTGTAGCTCTTTAACCTCAGAGTAAGCAATCATCTCTTGCAGATATTGATCTTGTAGTTGGTCAAGCTTGTCTCTGGATTTATCTATCTGGTCTTCCAGTTGAAGATGGAGCTGTTGTTCTTCTTCCAACAGTTGTCTGAGTTGAGTAGTTCTGGATTGAGTATTCAACAATTTCTGAGCGATTTCCTCAGAATCCTCAACTACTTGTTCAGTAATAACCTTTTGTTGGGAAGATGGATGAGTTGACTTTTGAGGAGATGGAGACGGAGATTTCTGTGCTTTCCTCTCAGTTTGCTTTTCAGCAGTTGAGGCATGATTTCTTTGTGAAATTCCTCCGGTCCACAGTGCGGGCATCATCATCATCCTTTTATGCGTGTCATCCTTTTGGTGATGGTCAGTGGGAGGTTCATCGAAGTCTTTTTCGTTTATCTCTTCCTCCTCATCATCTTCTGATACAAGATTGATCACTTCAGGAATAGTGATCTTCTGCCCATTAACCTCTTCTTGTTCAGAAGGTATAAATTGCAGAGTCTGGGCAGAACTGGCTTGAATGCCATCTGTAATCTTGTCTGACCATCTGCCTGTTCAAAGGCTTGTATCAAACTGTGCGCCACTTCTCTGGAGAAATCCTTATGAAATAGAGTCGCAACTGTTTACTGTTCGGTAGGGAACATTGCATGGATATATGTCTCCAAGTCAAGAGCTCGTTCTCGTCTGGTTGGTTGATCTGTGATTCTCAATATTTCAGAGAGATCAGAGCACCTTAACCTTTGCCATTTCTTGAAGCATTGAATATGCTTTGGCAGGGTTTGAGCTTTGAAGAAGGGAAGTAGGTCCATTTTCTCATCATTGGGAGCCTGCTTTGCACTTGTTTGAGCCTGAAAGAAAGAGTTTTGAGTGAGCTTCAAAACTTTTGTAGATATCTGAGTAGAAGTGTAGTTTAGTTTCTAAGTTACCTGAGTAAGTACTTCAGGCTCAGAGACTTGTGCTACTGAGACAATTGGTGTCTCAGATATCTTGTTGTGAGGTGGAGACTTGTAAGTCTGGTCCTCATCAACCTTTCTTTCTTGAACCTGAGAATTAAGATTAATACAATACTTAGGAAATTATTTGAAAGAATTTGTGCAAAAATGCTTTAATAAGTTCTGAGTTTTGGACTTACTTCCTCAATAGGAAGCTCAGAGTCATTTTTCTTAGAAACTTTCTCAGTTTCTGGTATTCTTTCATGTGATGTTGCCTTGGGAGCTTCATCAATTTCCATTGATGCAGGGGATGTCGCAACTTTTTCCCTTTGCATTTCTACTTCTGAATGAGCCTGTAAGTAGAAAGTATTGAATATTTTAGAAGATGTTTAAGATAACCCATGATGAAGAATACTTATCACTGATTTTTCATGTACCTTCATGCTAGAAGGCTCAATGATGTGTTCTTCAGAAACCTTGTCGGCCTCTGGGTTCGTCTCTGGCATTTCTGCCTTATCTTCCTTTTTCTCAGTTGGAACCTGTTAGAAACATTTACTTTAAATGATGAAGCACATAGACAAATGACTGAAAAGTGTTATCTTAAGAATCAATTATCACCTGTTGTACAGGCTCAGATTTCTTCAGAGACGAGGTTGGGGTAACCTCCTTCTCAGTTTCTGAGGCAAGCTTTCCAGCTTCCTCTTCTTTCTGTGTTTCTAACTCAGCCTGTAACAAAGAATTTTTATATAAGTAACAAGATATAAAAGCATAAAATTTTTCACAAGGTAGGAGTTAAACCATTCAGCTACCTGAGCATTGTCAGGCTGATTGGTCTCTGGAACTTGTGACCCTTTTATACTTTGGTCTTCTTGTTCCAGATCTGACTTCTTTGTTTGAAGTTTTAGGTACTTCACACCTTTCACAGGTGTCAACTCAGTTGCCTCCCCTGGTTGATCATACTGAGTGGATGTCTCAGTTTGATCCCTCTTGTCGAGTTGGGGAACCTGCTCTTTTGCAGGATTTTCTTCAGCGTGTTGTAATGCTGGTAATTCGAAATGGAGTTCATTTACCATTTCACAACCACTTGTGGCTGTTGTGGTTGTTGTGGTTGTCTGGAAGCAGAAGATCAGTCAGTAGAGTGTTCTTCCAGATTTTTAGATGCGGCATTTTCATCCGCATCTGCCAGCACTAAATTACCACTCATCAGGGCTTCTTGAAGTTGTGCGTAAGAAACGTTCCCTGATGATGTGTTTACACCAAAAACCTTTGCTATAGGTGCTTGTTCAGCAACCTGAGGTGTAGGTTCTTCTTGAAACCTTATCACGATTCTTTATTAAGAACCTTAGCCCTCTTTGTTCTTTCTAGGACTTGAGAGATGACTAGTTCATCATCTTCATCGTTAGAGCTCTCATCAGCATTGGGAACTAATTGGTCCATTACTCCTGCGATTTCTGCAGATGGGGCTTGGTGCTTTTCACCTGTTTTGACAGCATTAATAAGTTCATCAGCAAGGCATTCTGCATTAGTCGCAACATTTCGACGCACTTTCTTCTTGAGTCTACTTGTGCAGTAGTTGATGACTCTTTTGCAGCATTGATGAGTTGATCTGCCTTTATCAGTTCATCGACAAGGCCTGCAGATATCTGAGAATCGACAACCTCAATGGGTGTGTCTTCTGATTTGCCAGCAGACTTCTTTCTTGAAGTTCTGGGCTTCTTGGTCGCAACCTTTTCTTCAGATACCTTTTCAGACTTTCGCTTCTTAGAACCTTTCTGAGACCCAGTAACCTTTTTCATCAAGTTTGTATACTCATATTTGTAGAGTAGGTTCTTTGCTATTTCAAATTGCCGTCTCTGAGCTCAATGCCAAGCTTCTCCAAAGAAGTAGCATATCTTGAGACCATAGCCTCTGTGGCCTTTGGCTCAGCTAGTCCTTTGGTGATCTTAGGCTCAAGCCTTGAATCTTCTTCACAAACTTCATGAAGGTACGCATTTCCCGATTAAAAGGGTTTTCCGACCTTTTGTCTTGTTAATTCAGAAGAACATCATGATCCATCGTTCTTGGCTTATCTGGTCAAGACCTCCTTGTAGACCATCAAAGCATCGTGAATAATGCAAGCAATACATCCCAGTGAACCATCAGATGTCTGGTTCGGATGTCAGCAAGCTTGAACTCAGTGGGTGTATCTGATTTTTCAAGATCACACACGTCACTGTACAATTGTTTAACACCTTCAAGGAGATCATCATCCTTGGTGTTTATTTCAAAATCCTTTCCAAGATTTTGAAACTCAAACAACTTACAGAAAGTTGTTAAGTCTAGAAGGATTTCCTTTCCTTGGACTGAGGTTTTGACAGACACTATTGCAGTGCCTTCAGAAACACAGGAAATTATCCTGGAGTTGTCGTAGAATTCCAACACATCGAGTGATGAAATTCCACTTGGGCGAGCAGATAGAAAACCCTTGATTTGTGCCTTTTCAAGCATGTCAAGAATCAGCTTTCTGTCGGCTTGGTTCTCTATTGCAGCCGTGAGGTATTCCTCAAACATGGCACCACCCCAAATCATTCTGTGATTTGAAGTCCAATGGTCAGGATTAAAATCTCCTACCAGTCGGTTGTTCACAATAACCAACTCTGGTGTTTGGTTTTCATCAGTACCAGTGGAGGATTGAGATTTCTGTGTGGAAGAATTCTTTGGGGCCATCTCTTTATATAGTGTAGGAATTTGGATTGGAGGGTATAATCATGCAAAGGTCTCAACGGAAATTCGAGTGGAGAGAGATATTGAGAGAGATCAAGTTATTTATATTATTCCGTGTTTGAAAGAGATTTGATTCAGTAATTCTTTGCAGAAAAACTTAATCTTGATTTGCAGAGATTGTAGAAGGTTTGCAGAGAATCAAGAGAAGGTTTTGCTATTTTTGTGTAAGTCGGAATTTTGGATTAGGCGAAAGTGATTTCTTTTGCCAAAATCCTATATATATAGCAATAGAATCTCAACAGACAAATACATACAAATTGATTTTGTGTGTACGTATCTGTGATTTGCAAGCAGGCGTGAGCAAAAGCTATTTCGGCATTAAATGCAAAGTGGGCTTTGTCGGAATTTTTACAGTCCACTATTTACTGTGAATTAATTTCCACCGTATAGATCAAACGCTTAATTTCATCAAGGGTCACCATTGCTTCTTCTACAATGATCACAATCAACAAGTGTAATTGTGCCCATTTAATGAATTTTGGCTATTAGCTATCTGAATCACGCTTTTGTATGACCAAGAATACTGTTTGCATCTGAATCTGTCTTATACTTAGGTTTTTTCCAAGTTTTTCATCAAGAGAGAAATAATGCGAATTTCAAGAGAGTAGTTGACTGCAGATAGTTGTACTATTTTCCATTGTGTGCCCCGTTTATGGAGTAATTCAGATATCTGAGTTCCCATCTCAGAGATCTTAAGCTATCTTTTTGCTCTTTAGCCTTTTTGACTTCTGGATACCCGTTCCAGATTTCTCTTTTCTCTTCTTTGGATGCCCGTTCCAGATACCTCTTCTCTAGATGCCCGTTCCAGATTCCTGAACTTTTTCAGTTCATTGGTAGTTCCATTAGTCCAAGACTATGTCTTAAGGCTAAGAATCTACTTTCTTGTAGTGGCTTAGTGAAGATATCAGCAAGTTGGTCTTCAGTGCCAATCTTGAGTATCTCTATATTGCCTTTTTCAACATGGTCTCTGATGAAGTGATGTCTAACATCAATATGCTTTGTTCCGGCATGAAATTTAGGATTCTGTGTAATCGCAATAGCACTTGTGTTGTCACAGTAAATGGGAGTTTTCTCTTCATCGAGTCCATAGTCTTTAAGTTGTTGTTGTATCCACAGAATTTGTGTTGCACAACAACCAAAGACAATATATTCAGCCTACGTGGCGAAGTTGCAATTGAGTTTTGCTTCTTGCTAAACCACGAGATAAGTCTAGTACCCGGCCCGACAAGTTCCTGAGGTGCTTTTCCTATCAAGCAGTGATCCAGCATAATCAGCGTCTGAGTACCCAGCTAAACTCAATCCGCTTTCTTTAGGATACCACAAACCTACATCTACTGTACCTTTTACATACCTTAATATTTTCATAGCAATGTTGTAGTGTGTTTGCATCGGATTTGTCTGAAATCTGGCACACACTCCAACGGCGTATTGAATATCAGGTCTACTTGCAGTGAGGTAAAGTAGTGAACCTATCAATTTTCCTATACTTATGTTCTTCAACACTCTTATCTGATTCAGTATAGGTCATTTTGGTTCCAATGCTCATAGGTATCTTAGCATTGTTTTCAGAAGGCTTAAGATTGAATTTTGTGAGCATATCTTTTGCATACTTTGTTTGACTAATGAATATTCCATCATTGAGTTGCTTGACTTGCAATCCTAGAAAATAATTCATTTCTCCCATCATGCTCATCTCAAACTTACTTTTCATGAGATTTGCAAAGTCATTACAAAGTTGCTTGTCCTTAGATCCAAATATGATGTCATCAACATATACTTGAACTAAGAGTAGTTTCCCATCATGATTTAAGGTAAATAATGTTTTATCAACTTCACCTTTCTTGAAACCACTTTCCAGAAGGTATTTGGCCAAAGTGTCATACCATGCTCTTGGAGCTGTTTGATCCATCTGAGCTTTTACGTAGTTTATAGACCATTCTACTTTCTGAGGAAACTTCAAAGCCAGGTGGTTGCTCAACATAAACTTCTTCTGCAAGTTCACCGTTCAAGAATGCACTATTGACATCCATCTGATAAACTTTAAAATATTTATGAGCTGCAAAAGCTAGAAAGAGTCTTATTGCATCCAATCTGGCAACTGGTGCATATGACTCATCAAAATCTAAGCCTTCAGTCTGGGTAAATCCCTTGGCAACCAATCTTGCTTTATTTCTGGTTATTTCACCAGATTCATTCATTTTGTTTTTGAAAACCCATTTAGTTCCAATTACAGATATTCCTTCCACAAATGGAACTAGTTTCCAGACTTTGTCTCTCTCAAATTGATCCAACTCTTCTTGCATTGCAGAGATCCAGTCTTGGTCTCCTAATGCTTCTTCTATATTTTTAGGTTCAATATTTGAGATGAAACATCCAAAGAGAGAATGAGCATTTTCAGCTATTGCTCTCCTAGTCCTAACACCTTGATTAATTGGTCCAATCACATCTTTTGCAGGATGATCCTTGATCCATCTCATCATAGGTTTAGTGCTAGTAGAATCAATATCCAAATGATTTGAATGTGAATCACTGGGATTTTGATTTGATACTTTTTCAGTATCTAAGACATTTTGCTCCTCAGAAGGGCAATTAATGTCTAACACTTGTTCAGTGTTTGAACTATCTGGAACATGTCTTTCAGAGAGATTATTTCCAGAGATAGCTTCATGATGAATATCTTCAGTTTCAATTTCTGGAAGTTTCATAGGAAATTCTTCATCATGTTTGTGAGTCATCTGGTTGTTACTAGGCATATCAAGCTTTTCTACGTCAGAGTCCTCCTCACTTTCCATAATGATGTTTCTCCTTTCTGAGGATTCTTCTTCAGAATCCCTCAACATTAGTTCTTTGAACCTTTCTGAGAGTTCATCATTAGGAGGTGTTTTCTTACTTCCTTCATAGAATACAACATGAACTGATTCTTCAATTTTCTTTGTTCTTTTGTTGTAAATTCTGTAGGCTTTGCTATTCGTGGAATAACCAAGAAATACACCTTCATCTGCCTTTGGTTGAAATGTTCTCAGATAATCTTTTCCATTGTTTAGAACAAAACATCTACAACCAAATACTCTCAGATGTTTGATATTAGGGGGTCTACCAACCAAGATTTCATAAGGGGCCTTGTCATGGTGTTTGTTTATCAAACATCTGTTCTGAGTGTAGCAGGCTGTGTTTACAGCTTCAACCCAATAAACTTCACTTATTTCAGTGTCAGCTAGCATCGTCCTTGCAGCTTCTTTAAGGGTTCTGGTTTTCCTTTCTGCAACACCATTTTGTTGAGGTGTTCTTATAGAGGAAAGTTGGTGTTGTATACCTTTGCAGGTACAAAACTCCTTTATGTACTGGTTGACAAACTCAGTACCATGGTCTGCTTACGATTGCGATACCTTGTCATTTTCATGACTTCAAGCTTTTCAAAAGTTTGGTATCTCCACCGGCATCAGTTTGTGTTTGGAAAAAGACCCAAGTGAATCTTGAGAAGTCATCTACTACAACTGGACCATACTTCTTTCTGCATAACTAGTTACAGATGATTCAAAAAGATCCATGTGTAATAGTTGCAGTGGTCTAACACTAGAGTGTCTAGTTTTGGACATGAAAGAGATTTTGGATTGTTTCCCCGACAGTGCGAGCAGATACCATCCTTTACGAAGATGTTTTGGGAAGGCCAACCACTAACTCTTTCTTGGCAAGTTTGTTCAGAGTTTTGAAGTTCAAGTGACTCATTCTTTTGTGCCATAACCAGTGCTCTTCTGTGTGACCAGATTGACTTACCATGAGACATTCTTCAGTTGTGGCAGATGCCCAATTAGCAACATAAAGACTGCCTTTCCGAAAGCAACCAAGGATGCGCTTTGACTCATTGTAAATTAGTTTGCAGTATTTTGCTTTGAATTTTACAGTAAAACCTTTGTCTAAAAACTGGCTCATGCTAAATAGATTATATTTCAATACCTTAACATGTAATACGTCAGTGATTGTTAATGTTCCCAATTTGACGTTGCAAATCCGGAGAGGATTTAATTCTCCTCCAAGAACTCGATATCCGGTCCTGTTGCAAGCTTTGTAATCGACGGTTGCTTTGTCTCCTGTCATGTGCTTTCCGCATCCACTATCAAATAGCCATTGTGCTTTAGTCCAGGAAGCATTCTGCATACAACAGGAAACAGGAGATTAGGTTCTCAATTTACAGTTGGAACCATCAGGACTAAACAATCTTCTAGTAGGAATCCATTTTTGAATGAATTTCCTTGGAACATTCTTTTGTTTGATAGGAACATAAGGAGGAATTCTAATTGAATGATTATCATTATTAAGAATTATTTTCTTCCTTGGTGTGTTCCTAGGTGCTCCATTTAGTGCTTTCAGATACCTGTCAGGTTTCTGAGTTTGCTTTTCAGCAAACTTAGCTTTCCTTGCCAGATTTCTTCTAGCCCTGGCATTTAGATTTTTAGTGGCTTGATTCAACTTCCACTTCTGATAATTGCTTTGAGCAATTCTAGCCTTTAGCCATAGTTCTTGCTCCTGTTTGTATTCATGAGCAAGTTGTTTCCCGATGCCTTTATAGCCAATACCGTTTCGAGCACTTGAAGCTATCTGAGATCTTTTCTCAGCAGCTTTGCTAGTCTCTGGTTGGTCCAATTTCTTTCCAGAAAAAGTGACATGGGAGAATTTGCCAGCTCCTGCAATTCTACCCTTTTGAGAGACATAGCACTGTGGGTGTTTACACTTTTCAGTGTTGTGTTTCTTTTCAGAGACGTGCCCAACAGTTTTGTTTTTGGCTTGTTTTTCCCACAAAGGTTTAGTCGCAACTGCCTTTCCTTTGTCAACAATCTTCGTCTTCTGACCGATACTATAGATTGCATGGGAACCATCTTGCTGAGTACTTACAAATGTTCTTCTTTCCTCACTCTTATTCAGAGTGATAGAACAATCTGTCTGTGTATTCAGCCCAAGTCCTTTCTTTTCTGAAGGATCTCTTAAGTAAGATTGTACTTCAGTAAGAGTGTCACTAGCTTTGGCATAAGATTGAAAAGATAATTTTTTCTTTTCGAGTTCCTTGTTCTCAGAAAGAAGATCTTCATATTTCTTTCGTAATTCAGCCATTGCTTCTTTATGTGACTTTTTAGTCTCAGATATCTGAGCTTTGAGAAATGCATTTTCAGCATCCTTTTTCTCATATATCTTAACTAATTGAGAATTTAACTTTGCAAGAGAATTCTTTTCTTCTTCAAGATTTTCGGCTCTAGCTCGGATCATTAGAAATTCTCTTTCATAGATGTCAAGTTCTTTCCTGAGATTTTCTAGATCTTTTATATCTTCTTCATCACTTTCATAAGTATAACAAGAAGTATGTGTTACCTCATCAGCCATAAGACAGATTTCTATGTTAGAGATGTCCGACACCAATTTCAAAGAACTCCACACATTTCATTCTTCTTGAGGCCGAAGTCGATTATATCATGAGTAACTCCACATAATTCTGGTGATGGTAAGGTTGAGTCATCTGAATTGTCATATTCAGAATCTGTCTCAACGTCTAGAGCATCCAGTTGAGTTTGGATTTTCTTTCTTTCTTCAGTTAATAAAGCTTTCTGGCTTCTTCTAAAGATTCTTCTATCTTTCTTGTCACCTGTCCTTAGTTTGTTGAAGGCAGGACAATCCTTCTTGAAGTGACCAGGTTTCTGACAATAGAAACAGATATCGTTTCCAATTTCTACTTCCTCAGTACATGATGCTTTCGAATGGGCTTGTTCAGCGAGCTTTGCATATTTTTGTACTGGTGATAGTTTGAGCCTAGATGCTTTTTCAGCTTCTCTTTGGCTTTTCTTCTCTCAATTTCTCGACTGACATATTTGCTTATTTGCTTTGCAGCAAGAGCATCCTCAGTCTGTTCCTTGCTTTTCTTCTTTTTAGAAATTCCTTGAGCAACTAGAGCAATATTCTGCAACTTTTCAGTTGTTTGTTCTCTTTGTGTTGTCTCATAATCAACCGTAGCAAGATGTGAGAAGAGTTCCACGGTAGTGATATTTGGCATTCCTTGGTTAAAATAAAAGAATTTATATGCTCCCAGTTGTGGTTAAGACTTCTGACAATAGTCTTAATCTTTTTACGGGAGTATCATTCTTTCCCAAGTCTTGCCATATCACTCATGAGAGTGGTAAATCTGAAATCAAGTTCTTCCGAGTTTGATGGGTCCTTGTTTGAAATTTTGAAATTTCAACTTGAGAACTTCGAACTTGTTTTCTTTGGTTTTCTCGATTCGCATTTCTTCAATCAGTTGCGATCAACTTTGCCGTTTAGCACCCCATTTTACCTTTGCTGTATGTGCTCAGTGTCGATGATGATATTACGAGCTTGACCATCCAGACGATTTCTCTTGGCATCTTCCGATGTCCAGAGTTCTCTGGGCTTTGGTTCGTAAATAACTTGACTAGTAGATCTCCCACTTGTTGACGCATCAGTTTGTGAAGATCCTTCGCTTTGATCTCTGTCTCTACCATTAGAAACCTCCATGACTTATTGAAGTTGTTGAATGACTATTGGGCCATTCTTTATCACTTCGATTATTTCGTCACTTATGGCTTCAAGGTGGAGCATCATGTTATTTTTCCATTTCTTGTAGTTCTCTGGTTTGAGAACGGGTGCATCACTCAGAGACATTCCTGCACACTTAACACACAAATTAAATAGTCCTCGAAAATGGACAAAGTTCCTTCACCTATCTGGGGATCTATGTTCAGTGCAGAAGGCTTGTGAACCTCCTGCTCTGATACCACTTGTTGGTCCAGATAACGGCAAAGTAAAAGACTCGAGGGGGGGGTGAATAGTCTTTTAAAACTTTTGTCGATAAAAACTATTTCCCAGATATCTGTGTAGATATCTGATACTTAGATTCAGAGCGCGGAAGACTTAAGATAGATAAGTGCAGAAACAGTTAAAGTGTGTGTGTGTGTTGCTGAAATGTAAGTACAGAAAAGTAAATAACACAGCAAGTATAGTGGTATCTGGAGGTGGCGTAATCCTCCAACTAATCCACTTCGGTCTTCCAAAGACCTAGAATTCACTAGAATAGATAATTGAGGTCACCTTACAAAAATCCTATTCTAAGATTCCTTAAACAAATGGTTCCCAACTAAATGTTCCCCCTGAGTTGTTCCCCGGCTTTCACAGCCAAGTACTTCCTGTACTCAGAAACCTTTTTGAGCTATTCCCTAGCTTCCCAAGCTAAGTACTTCCTGTGGTCAACAACCTTGGAGTTATTCCTTAGTTTCTCAAACTAAGTACTTCCTGTACTCCACGCCAGTGATGGTGTTGGTTTTGGTTTGAGTTGTCAGATGAGCTTCTTTAATAACTTTTCGGTTAATCAGATAGCTCTGTGAATCAAGTATACTTAATACACTTTGCAATGTATGGTATCTTATTCTTTTTACTGACCCAAGTCTATGATAATTGTTCAAGAGAATGAATTCCAGTACTTGATCTTTCGATTCAACTCTTTCACAAATAGCAGTGCTTGTTTAGGATCAGGACACTTAGAACTTTAGTACTACTTAAGATCAGGAGCTTTGGTCGCAACAGAAAGCTTGAGAGTAAGTAGTTTGCTTGAGAGATTAAGATATGTGTTCAGTTTGTCTAAGGTGTTCAGTGTGTCTTCTCAAGCAGTCTAAGTGTTGATATTTATAGATGAATTTGAGTGCCGTTTGAATAGTATCCGTTAAGCTTAAATCAAATTCAAACTATTGATATATGTGTATAGTACTGTAGCAGGTTTGTCTTCTTGTTCAGAAGCTACCGTTGCTTTTGTTCAGACATCTCTGTCCGTGCATTTAATGCATTGTACTATATTTTTGTCGTGTAGTGCCAACGGAACTATGCTTTCTATCAGAGACAACCTTGATCAGATTTCTCTGATTCTTTGCACATTCTTATCTTTATCTTCAGATACCACTTTTATTGAAACAACTTTGTTTGCAATATATATATTTCTTTTTCAGAAATGTGGTTAAAGCTCAAGGTATCTGAGAATAGATATTTGTGGACACTTTCCTTGTTTTCAGATAGACCTTTTATTTCTCAGATATCTCTTGTGACGCAGTTTGTTTAAAACTATTCGTGTCTTCAAGATATCTGGCCAAGGTATCTGTAAAACTGTTTCAGTAATCTTGTGCAGTCTTCAAATCTTCAATGTCGTTGAACTTGTTCAAGTGAACCAAGAGTACTAATCACCTTTCTAAGACTATGATAAGTCATCATGTTGCTGATCAAAATCTAAACAGATATTTCTAACAAAATATCTAACAAATTTCCTAACAGTCATCAACATATACTTGAATTAAAAGTAGTTTCCCTTCAAGGTTCAAATTAAAGAGTGTTTTATCAACATCTCCTTTCTTGAAGCCACTTTCAGCAAGTATTTGGCTAAAGTATCATACCATGCTCTCGCAGCCTGTTTCAGTCCATACAGAGCTTTCTGAAGCTTATAAACCATTCTACTTTCTGTGGAAACCTCAAAGCCTGGTGGTTGTTCAACATAGACTTCCTCAGCAAGTTCACCGTTTAGGAATGCACTTTTGACATCCATATGATAAACTTTAAAGTCATTATGAGCTGGAAAGGCTATAAATAGTCTAATTGCATCCAATCTTGCAACTGGAGCATATGACTCATCAAAATCTAGTCCTTCTGTCTGGGTGAATCCCTTGGCAACCAACCTTGCTTTGTTTCTGGTTATTTCACCAGACTCATTCATTTTATTTCTGAAAACCCACTTGGTTCCAATTACAGATATTTTGTCAACAAATGGAACCAGTTTCCAGACTTTGTTTCTCTCAAATTGATCCAACTCTTCTTGCATTGCAGAGATCCAGTCTTGATCCTTCAATGCTTCTTCTATAATTTTAGGTTCAATGTTTGAGATGAAACATCCATAAAGAGAGTCAGCAATTGCTCTCCTAGTTCTAACTCCTTGATCTAAAGGACCAATCACATCATTGGCAGGATGATTTCTTATCCATTTCATAATGGGTTTTGAACTAGTAGGATCAGTATCATATTGATCTGAATGTGAATCAATATGATCTTGATAAGATACTTGTGTAGTATCTGAGGTATCTGGCACACGGGAAATGCCATATATATCTGACACTTTTTCAGTGTTAGAGATATATGGAATTTGATTTTCAGCAATCTCATTCTCATAAACCTCTTCATGATGAAGGTTCTCAGCAACCTGTTCCATTTCTGGAATTATCATAGGAAATTCTTCATCATGTCTTAGAGTCATCTGGTTGTTACTAAGCAATGGTTGCTTTTCATCGTCAGATTCATCCTCTAAGTGAATGACAGAATTGTTTCCTTTTGAGGATTCTTCTTCAGAATATTTAATCATTAGTTCTGTGAACCTATCTAAGAGTTCTTCATTCAAGGGTGTTTTCTTGTTTCCTACGTAGAAGACTACATGAACAGATTCTTCAATCTTTTGCATTCTTTTGTTGTAGATTCTGTAGGCTTTGCTATTCAGAGAATAACCAAGAAATACTCCTTCATCTGCTTTTGGTTGAAATGTTCTCAAGTATTCTTTTCCATTGTTAAGAACAAAACATCTGCAACCAAACACCCTTAGATGTTTGATACTAGGGGGTCTACCAATCAAAAGTTCATAAGGAGTTTTGTCATGGTGTTTGTTAATCAACATCTATTTTGAGTGTAGCAGGTTGTGTTAACAGCTTCAACCCAATAGATTTCACTTATTTCAGTGTCAGCATGCATTGTTCTTACTACTTCTTTTAGGGTTCTATTATTCCTTTTAGCAACACCATTTTGTTGTGGTGTCCTTACTGAAGATAGTTGATGTTGTATACCTTTGCAGGTACAAAACTCTTTTATGTACTGGTTCACAAACTCAGTACCATGGTATGTTCTGATTACAGATACGTACCTTGTCATTTTTCATGACTTCAAGCTTATTCAGCAAGTTGGGTATCTCAACCCTTGCATCAGTTTTTTGTTTGAGAAATACAACCCAAGTGAATCTTGAGTAATCATCAACAACAACCAGACCATACTTCTTTCCTACATTGCTAGTTACATAGGATTCAAAAACATCCATATGTAACATTTGCAGTGGCCTTTCACTGGAGTGTCTAGTTTTAGACTTGAAAGATATTTTGGATTGTTTCCCCATTTGGCAAGCTGAACATATACCATCTTTTCTATAAGCCATTTTGGGTAAACCAACCACCAATTCTTTCTTGGCTAGCTTGTTCAGAGTTTTGAAGTTCAAGTGACTCATTCTTTTATGCCCTAGCCAATTTTCTTCAGTGTGGCCAGATTGACTCACTATGAGACATTCTTCAGTTGTGGCAAATGCCCAGTCAGCAAGACAAAGATTTCCTTTTCCCCTAGCAACCAAAACTGTCTGCTTTGACTCATTGTCAATTACTTTGCATAGTTTTGACTTGATCATTACAGTGTACCCTTTGTCTACCAATTGACTCATGCTTAGGAGATTATATTTCAATCCCTTTACATGTAGTACTTCAGAGATTGTAAGAGCTCCAAACTTCAGATTGCCAAAACCTATGGTTCATCTCCTCCAGCAAATCTAATAATTGGTCCTTTATCACATTTTCTGTAGTTAATCAGATTTGCTTTGTCTCCTGTCATGTGCTTCCCACATCCACTATCATAATGCCACTTCGGGTTCTTTCTCAAAGTGTTCTGCACAAGACTGGAAACATGGAGTTAAGCTCTCATTCCAACGATGGAACCTTCTAGACTATAGAATCTCCCTGTAACAATGAACTTCCTTGGGGTATTCTTTTGTCTTGTTGGAACATAAGGAGGAATTTTAGGTAAATGATTAGTGTCATTATCATTTAAAGCTATTTTCCATATTGGTGTGTTCCTTGGTGCTCCTCGTGGTGCTTTCAGATACCTGTCAGATTGCAGAGTCTGCTTTTCAGCAAACTTAGCTTTCCTTGCCAGATTTCTTCTAGCCCTGGCATTCAGAGTAGTCGTAACTTGTTCTTTCTTCCACTTATGATGATTGATATGCGCAATCCTGGCTTTCATCCATCGTTCTTGCTCTTGTTTATATTCACGAGTGAAACATATTTCCCGAAGGATTTATAGCCAACGCCATTTCGAGCACCTGGTGCTGTCTGCGTTTTCTTCTTAGCAGCTTTGCTAGTATCTGGAACGTCTTTCTTTCCAGAAAATGTGATGTTGGAAAATTTGACTGCTCCTGCAATTTTTCCTTTCTGAGAGACATAGTACTGTGCACTATGGGTGATTACATTTTTCAGTGTTATGTTTCTTTTCAGAAACATTCCCAACAGTTTTCTTTTGGACTTTTTTTTCCCACAAAGGTTTTGTTGCGACTGCCTTTCCTTTGTCAACAACCTTAGCTTTCTGACCAATGTTGTAGGTTATTTGAGAACCATTTTGCTGAGCACTAACAAACATTATTCTTTCGTCATTCTTATTCAAAGTAGTAGAGCTATTTGTTTGTGTGTCCAGCCCAAGTCCTCCCTTTTCTGAAGGATCTCTTAAATAAGAGTGTACTTCAGTAAGAGTGACACTTGCTTTGGCATAGGATTGAAAATATAGTTCTTTCTTCTTGAGTTCCTCATTTTCAGAAAGAAGATCTTTATTTTCCTTTTGGAGTATATCCATTGCCTTTCTGTGTAACTTCTCCATTTTAGATATCTGTGCTTTGAGAAATGTATTTTCAGCATCTTTTTTCTCAGATATCCCGAGTAATTGTGAATTTTCCTTTTCAAGAGAATTCTTTTCTTCTTCAAAGATGTCGGCTCTAGCTCGGATCATTTGAAATTCTCTTTTATAGAGATCAAGTTCTCTTCTGAGATATTCTAAATTTCTGATTTCTTCCTCATGACTCTCATAATTAATGAATTGAGTAATGTGGGTTACCTCGTCAGCCATTAGGCAAGGCTCAATGTTGGAGCAAACTGGATAGATCTCCTGAGAAACCCCACATAATTCCCTTTTCTTTTGACCAAAGTCCACCAATTCATGAGTGATGCCACATAATTCTGGAGAAGGTAGTTTAGAGTCATCTGAGTCTTCTTCCTCAGATTTTGACTCAATATCAAGAGCATCCAGTTAGATTTGAATCTTTTTCCTTTCTTCAGTGAGCATAGCTCTCTGACCTCTCTTGAAATTTTTCTATCTTTCTTTTTACCTGTTTTTAGCTTATTGAAAATAGGGCAGTCTCTTTAATAATGACCAGGTTTCTGACAATAGAAACAGATATCGTTTCCAATTTCTGCTTCCTCAGTACTAGATTGTTGCTAAGCCGGCTTGTTCAGTGAGCTTGACAGCTGCATATTTTTGTACTGGTGATAGTTTGAGCCTAGATGCTTTTTCAGCTTTTCTTTGGCTTTTTTCTCAATCTCCCTACTGACATATTTTCTCATTTGCTTTACAGCAAGATCATCTTCATCAGTCATTTCCTTGGTATCCTTCTTTTCAGAAGTACCTTGTGTTAATAAAGTAACATTGTGAACTTTCTCAGCAATTATTTGTTCTCTCTGAGTTGTTTCATAGTTGACAGTAGCTAAGTGGGAAAAGAGTTCTACTGGAGTGATATTTGGAATTCCTTGGTTGAAATAAAAATACTGAGTATGTTCCCAGTTTTGATCCAAGCTTCTCACGATAGTCTTAACCTTTTCAGAGTTTGAGTATCTCTCACTTTCACCAAGCGCAGCCATTTCACTCATCAGTGTTGTAAATCGGAAATCTAGTTCTTCAAGAGTCTCTGTGGGACCTTGTTTAAGTTTTGGAATTTAAGCTTCAAACCTTCGAACTTATTTTCCTTTGTTTTTCAAGGTCTTGATTTCTTCAATCAGTTGCGAGCCACTTTCGTCGTTTTGCACGCTTTACCTTGTATGTGCTCTGGAGTGGAACGTATGATGATATTGCGAGCCTGACCATCCAGTCGATTTCTCTTGGCATCTTCCGATGTCCAGAGCTCTCTGGGCTTTGGCTCGTTAACAACTTGACCAGTAGGTCTTCCACTGGTTGATGCACCTGTTTGTGAGGAACCACCACTTGGTTCTTCATTAGTGGGAACTCTGTCTCTACCATTAGAAACCTCCATGACATGCTTGAGTTGTTGAATGACTATGGGGCCATTCTTTATTACTTCGATCATTTCGTCACTGATGGCTTCCAGGTGGAGCATCATGTTGTTCTTCCATTTCTCATAGTTCTCTGACTTGAGAATTGGAGCGTCACTTAAAGACATCCTGCAGCAAACACACTAAATAGACAAATCAAGAGTAGGTGAAAAGCATTTAGTGGGCACTTATCTGAGATCTAGGTTCAGTGCAGAAGGCTTGGGAACGTCCCACTTTGATACCACTTGTTGGTCCAGATAACGGCAAAGGAAAAGACTAGGGGGGGTGTGAATAGTCTTTTACAACTTTTTTCGATAAACACAATTTCTCAGATATCTGTGAAGATATCTGATACTTAATTTCAGAGAGCGGAAGACTTTTTTGTGATAAGTGCACATGCTCAGCAAGATATAAGTGTGTAAATACTCAGAAAGGTAAATAAAGCAAGTAATAAGTTGCAGAAAGTAAATAACACAGATCTTTGTAGTCGTATCCGAGGGTGGCGTAATCCCTCAACTAATCCACTCGCCCTTTCTCATGACTTGAAATTCACTAAGATAGATATTGAGTTCTCCTTACAATAAACCTATCCCTTCATTTCCTTTTACACTAGATTCCCAACCAAGTGTTCCCCCTGAGTTATTCCCCGGCTTTCTCAGCCAAGTACTTCCTGTACTCAGAAACCTTTGAGATATTCCTTAGTTTTCCAAACTAAGTACTTCCTATGCTCAGTAACCTTGGAGTTATTCCTTAGTTTCCCAAACTAAGTACTTCCTGTACTCCACACCGTTTAAGGTGTTAGTTAAGGTAGTTTGTCAGGTGAGTAGTCTTAATAACTTTCTCAGTTATGTAAGAATCTCTATAGAACAAGAATCACTTAACACACTTCACAATGTGTGGTTATATGTTCTTTACTGACCCAAGTCTATGTTAAATGTTCTAGAGAATGAAACTTAGATACTTGATCTTTTGGTTCAACTCCTTCACAGATAGCAATGCTTGGTAAGGATCAGGACACTTAGAACTTTGGTACTTAGAATTCAAGAGCTTAGTCGCAATTGTAAGCTAATGAGTAAGTAGGTTGAAGCCTTGTATGCTTGAATGAATAAGTTTGTTCAATGTGTTCAGTGTATGTTCAAGGTGTAAGTTCTTGGTGTATTTCAAGCATTCTAAGTGGTGATATTTATAATTGAAAATCATGCGGTTTGAATAGTATCCGTTAGGCTTAATGAAATTCAAACTATTGATATCCGTAAATAGTACTGCAGAAGACGTTGTCTCTTTTCAGAGATTTCCTCTTTTGTTCAGATGTCTCTGTCTGCGCATTTATTGCATTGTACTATTTTTGTCCTGTAGAGCCAACGGAACTATGCATGCTTTCTGAAGCATTGCATGTCCCTTTCCAGAGACCTTCACATCTTCAGATACCTGTTGAAATATTGTTTTCCAGAAATATAGTTTTATCCAGGGTATCTGATTGTAGATATCTGTGGGCACTTTTCCTTGTTCAGAAACTTTGTGTTCTCAGATATCTTTTGCAAAAGTTATTTATTGAAAAACACTTGTTTATTCAAGATATCTGGACATAGGTATCTGATGACCTTCGTCTTTAGCAATCTTGTGCAATCTTCAAATCTTAAAAAAAATTGTTGAACTCTCCTGCTGGATGCCTTTGTCTTGGTCTTCTTCAAAGATATAAAAATTACATTCAGAGACCTAACATCCTATACAAGATTTGCTAGACTAACATACTTAGTGATTTTCCTCTTTTACAGTGTTCAAGTGAACCAAGAGTACTAACCACCTTTCTGAGCTAAGATAAGTCATTAGGTTCGATCAAAATCTAATGTATATTCCTAAGTTGGTTGTATGTCTTGGCAAGTCGCTATCATGAGGAAAAGTCCCTTCTGACTTAACTGATTGAGTACATTGCATGAGGTATTTGAGGCACCTTTGTGACGAAAGTCACCTTCCTTTTCTCTTATTGTTCTTGAGTGTTTAACCCACTGGACACTTCCAGAGTGTGAGAGAGAATAGTGTAGGATTTTCTTGCGAGGGATTGGAGAGTTAGGCTTAAGTGCTATTTATTTGAGAAACTCTCTTGCAGGACTTTATGTTCACTATTTCTGTCAAGGACGGTTGAGTGCAAACCTTTTGCATCTTGTGAATTTAACGCTTACAATGGTATAGTTCGGTCACTTGGAAGATTGACTCGTTTGTGTGTTATTATGTGTCGTAGTCTAAAGTCTAGTTTGTTTTTAATTTGTTTGTTTGCTCGGGGACGAGCAAAGGTTCGGTTTGGGGAGTTTGATGAGACTATAATTTAGAGTCTCATTTGGTCCTTTTTAGCGGTCTTTGTGAGTCTTTGTCTTTAGTTTTATTGTCTTTTTAGTTCTTTTTTACGCTTTGGTGTTTTATTAACATTTTGCAGGAATCGATGTCTTTTGAGCTAAATGAGGACAAGTTGCTTGGCATGGCTCGCCGCGGCGAGATTTTATGAGCTTGGAGCTGGAAATTGCAAGAAGGGTCGCCGCGACGAGGAAATCAATCCGCAGCGGCGAGATTTAGTGAATGTATATCTTCTGTGATTAAAGAAGGCTCGCCGCGACGAAGGAATTGGTCCGCCGCGGCGAGATTTTGCGAATGAAATCTCTATTTTGAAGATTGAAGCTCGCCACGGCGAAATTATGCGAGGGCTATATATTCTTCGATTAAGAAGGCTCGCCGTGGTGAGCTATTCCTTCCACCACGGCGAGAAGCGCAGGATCAGAGTTTTACTTTCCTTATTAGATTAGATTTTTTATTCTTTCTTTCATACTTTCTTTTAACCTAGTTGTTAGAAAAAAGCTCCTAGACATTATTCTGGAGATTGAACTACATTGGAGCTTGGTTTTATCTTTGATTGAAGGATTAATATCGAATTCCTGGTTATTGTGGTAATTCTCTATTGTTTATCTCTTTACAATTCGTTCTTGTTCTCGTTTGTCGAATTGTATGAGCTTGCATGCGATTATCATTCTGTTTATGTTTAGCATGAGCAATATCTGAAATTCTTTGATCCTTTCTTCTATCATGAGTAGCTAAATCACTCCGAACATGGTAGTTATGTGACGGTTATGCATATTCGCTTCTAGGGTTTAGATTCATTCATATAGGTTCGTCTATCTTTAAATCTTTGTAAAACCTTCAATCGAATAAGCTAGATTGACTTTCAAAATCGTTTCCAGTTAAGGATCGTGGATTGACGACCCATGATTTCTCTTTTCAAAACATTCAAATAACGATTGGTTGAATTGGATTGACTGATTTCTGTACACCAACCGTGTGATAATATGAACGTATCCCTAGAGCGAATTAGCATTGCTTGATCGTAACTACTGTGTTCTTTCTATCCCATTGAAATCAACTACATTGCATTTTCTGTTTTCTAGTTATTAGAAGTACTCAAATTCAAACAAATCAAACTGTTTCTACAAGTAATTGTTTGCTTTCAATCCGTGTGTAGCCTAATTGATTCCATTGCGAACGATCTCGTGGTTAGCATAGTCTATTTACAACGACTACTTCCTACTTGTTTTCCTTAAGTAGTAATTTGAGCACATCAGTCACAAGATGCCACAATTATTACATGCATTTGCACTTGATCAAACGGACCAGAAAGGACTTTTCTTGAGTAGGTCGAAATCAATACAAAAGATAAAATAACATACCGTTCTTTTTGTGCTTTGCTCTTTTTGCACATATTTTTTCATTTCTTCTATTTTTTCTTGTGCTTTATTCTTTTTGCACAGATTTTTTATTTTTTTATCTCAATTTTGCAAGTGTATCCCAATAGGTTACTCAAGATTTGTACTTTTGTGCGTGTCGATTTGGAGTACACCCCCATCAACCCTCACAACATACGAGAACCGCCCACGCACTGGTTTATAGGTAGTATTTGGCATGCATTTGAGAAACAAACCATCAACCCTCATACATATGCACAATCAGGCCCGCGTTAGTTTATAGGTAGTATTTAGAAATGCCCAACACGATCTCGAATGATCACAAGGATCCTGGGAAAACACTTCGAGATTTTTCTTCTCTTTTTTTTTTTTTTAACGGTAGCAAGCAATACAAAAAAAATTTTGAAAATCGACCATATGCTCAAAGGTAAAGAATGTAGTGAACCTGAGTATGAAGCAACAAGTACCCTTCTCCCCAAACATGTTCCTTGGAACGGGTTTGGGAATCTAGATAACAAGTCGAAATGTCGTTCGTCATACCCGTTTTAAAAAGAGTTCACATGTATATGAAGTGGCGCAAAGGACTTTCCCTTGCACTTCCTAACTATAATTGCATAAACGCCGGTATAATATTTTTTTCATCGGCTCAAATAAGGCTTCTCACCAGCTTTTGATTACTTGAACAGGAAGACTTTCTATTTACAAGTTAATGTGCTCAAATTATTACTTAGAAAAAAAGTAGTAAGCAGTTGTTGTAGACAGACAATGCTAACCACAGGATCGTTCGCTAAGGAACCAATTAAGCTACCACAACGGTTTGAAAGCAAACAGTTACTTGTGAAAACAGATTGATTTGTTTGGTTTTGATTACTTCTAACTAGTTTAACTAAAGCTAAGATTACGATTAACAATGAGAGAAGGACGAATACAGTAGCAAGATCTAATTATGCTAATTCGAACTAGGGATAACACTCATATTTGTCACACGGTCGTCGTACAACAAATCAATCAATTCGATTCAACCAATTGTTCTTAGCAAATATTATACTGGTGAAATCGTGAGTCGTCAATTCACGATCCTTAAACATGAACAATTTAGAGAATTTAATACGGACTTATCGAATTGAAGGTTTTTACGATGATTTTATACGAGACTAACCTATATGAGTGATTTGATAAACCCTTGAACGAATATGCATAATCTTCACATACTACAGTATTCAAAGGTGTTTAGCTACTCATAATTGATGATTGCATGCAGAGATTAATGGTAAAAATCATATGAAACATAGATGAAAAACTCACATGCAAAAACATACAATTCAATCAATAAGATAATGAACGAATTGTAAAGAAGAAAGCAATAGAGAAATCAATACCAATAATCCTGATGAGTAAAATCAATGAATAACCAAGCTCCAAAGATGTCTCAATGTTAATATCTGAATCTCGGAGCTCTCCTCAAAAACTAGGTTAAAAAGAAGTTATATATGAAAAAGAATCAAACTTCTAATCTAATAAGGAAAACAAAACTAATTCTGCGTCTCTCGCCGCGGCGGAAGGAATAGCTCACCGCGGCGAGCCTTCTTAATCGCAATATATATCCAGCTCGCATAATCTCGCCACGGCGGACCAATTCCTTCGCCGCGGCGAGCTTCAATCTTCAAAATAGGAGCTCATTCGCAAAATCTCGCCGCGGCAGACCAATTCCTTCGCCGCGGCGAGGCTTCTTAAATTACATAAGATGATTACTCGCTAAATCTCGCCGCCGCGGACTGATTTCCTCGTCGCGGCGAGCCACGCTAAGCGACTTGTTCTGATTCGGCTCAAAAGACACCGATTCCTGCAAAACAACATCAAAATACCAAAGCATAAAAACTTACAAAAAACACTAGAAAACAATAACCAAATACTAACAAAGACCGCTAAAAAGGACCAAATGAGACGTTAGAATATTGTCTCATCACAAGTGAAACAGGCTAAAATGATTTTTGAAAATTCCTTAATACTAGTTAAAGGCCATCAAAGATCACATCAGTAAAATGCTTATCTTTCGCAATAGATAACCGACTTGTCAAAAGAACTCAGACTCGATCACAAATTTTTTTAAAACTAGGCAAAAAAAGTATGCTAAAAGACGACACACCATAATCACGCAAAAGTGTCTAACATACCACCCCACATAATTACAAGAGTGGCTAACATACCACCTAAACATCACCAAACTAAAAATCGAAAAATAAACTAACACATATATACATATATACAAGGTAGTGCATAAGTATGTACCGAGGCATTTTAATCACAAGATATCACAACTTCCCTCCCCAAACCTATTTGATAGCTAGACCCTAGCATAAAGAATAAATAAAAAGTGATAGTTGTAGAGTTATTGCCCGTAGTATGCCTCGGTCGGCATGATCAATGGTAGGAGGGTGGACCGTGGGGGTCCGGATGAAAATCCTCCTCTGAAACGCTGCTTCCATGAAGTCTCCTCTATCTTCAAACCTGAACCCCCGGGTTGCCTCCAGGGAAGCGCCTTTTCTTATAGTCGTTGGCTCGACTGTTGTAGATTGCCGTTATCTGTTCTCATACGAGAATGAATTTTGAGCAGGCGTCGAGCCTACTTGGAGCTTCCAGTGAATACCTTCTGCTCACTTGTGTGTTGATCCCACAATACTCATGTAATCCTGCAAACGAGTATGTCGAGAGTTAATATGTTCAAATTTAAGCAGATAACACTCATAAACAAGAAACAAAGTAAAAATGGCAGAAAGGATCAACAAAACTCCCCTCAGGTAACGACATATGTGTGGTGTCGGGGTGATGAGGCAGATGCCTCTCTATGGGCTCCGGTCGCATGGAAGTTCTCTTCATGGGCTCCAGTAGGATGGAAGTTCTTTCTAAATTCGGGGTATCCATGCCTCCATCATCAAACAAGGAAGAAGTATCTTTATCTAGCATAGTAATGGAATCTGACGTCTTTTCTTCCATCACTTCAGACTCAACTAGTTCCCTTTGAAGCAGACACGTTAGCACGAACCCCATGGAATGCAACCTAGTCAGATAAGCAGTCAGTTCAAATAACTCTCTTGGCTGATCTAGATCCACACCCTCAATGTAACCACCGACAATAATATCCACTATCTTCCTATTTTCCCCTCTCAGCGCCTTGCGAAAATAGAACATTATGCACTCCTCCAACAAATCATGATCCGGCCACTCCAGCTCAAATTCCAAATACATGTACCAAGTGTCATGGAATTTTTCATCCTCTCCTTACTCGAAGTGAAACAGATTCCTCTTGGTAATGCAGTATCTCTCATTGTGCCCATATTCTCCATTGTCACACACTTCGCAGTAAGAGTCATCCGTATTACCCTAAACACACAAAAATAAGAAACCAGGGGTAGTTTCGCCAAAATAATTGAAAACAAAAAAGACATCATAAACAAAATCAAACTAATAAACAAAAATCGAAACACTAAAATCACAAAAACAAACACAAGGAGTCAAAATAAAAAAAATAATAATAAAATAAAAAATTTAGGTTTTAAAGATTTTTTGATTATTATTTTTTTTCAAATAAAAGATACACAACTAACACAATTGATTCAAATTTAGAAGGACGTAGGAATCAATTCCCTGGCAGATAAAAGATACACAACTAACACAACTAACACCAAATTTTGATGCGCTCAAAATTAATACTATAAAAACACAAGTAGTAAAACGATTATTATAGACAGATAAGGCTTCAACCACAGGGTCGTTCTCTCGAGGAATTGGTTAAGCTAGTTCTACTGAATAGACTCGCTTGTGTTGGTTGTAAACAAATAGTGTGTGGATAGTGATACTTCAGTCCTGGAGCAAATTCTAACATGCACAATACAAGGTAAAACCCTAGGTCATGCAATTCTACAAACAACGAAGCTCGATAAATCCTTTCAAAAGTGTACTGATACGATACGAACCAATTAAGGATGCACTATGTGCAGTTCATCACTCTTTCTATTGTGAGTATAACCAAATACATATAATAAGTATGGATAATGTACACTAGTTTGCTTATACGATACGAACCAATTAAGGATACACTATGCGTAGCTCACAAACAATCATGTAATTATACGGATACTATCTAATTAATGATAGATAAGTCACAAATCACAACCGATACATCAAGATTCACTAATCAGAGGTAACAACCTGTCACGTACAAGCTAAATAGTAGTTACACGATTGATACCTGGATACGTCAATGACAAGGGATCGTCTGAAAGAAAATAATGCTTCTATTGAATTAGAGATTGAATCTCTAAAGTGATTACAATGCCTGAAATTAAGAGAATATAGACTAGGAAGGTCTGAAGATATCTCAAAAACGAAGTACAATTGTCCAATTTATAGAACCAAGGAAGTTCAAATTTAAAATCATTGGAAAAACTGCCAGAAAACGTGGGTTGAACGGGTCTTACCGCGGTGCGGTATGGTGCTCACCATGGTCAGCCAATCTTCCCAATGTTTCTGTTTTGTTTCGACCACGGTGAGCTCATTTCCTTTGAAGCTCACCGCATTGAGTTGCTCCTCCGGGTAAGAATCAGTTTTTTCCACTTTCTCCTCATTTGACTCCCTTTTCTCAACCTCCTTGTCACCGTAGTGGCCTACTATTTGCCTTGAGTGCTTCTAGAAGCTTCGATCAAGATTCGATCGAGCTTAGATTCGCATACGCTCCTCCAATTCCTTGCCTTTTTTTTTTACCTAAAAACACCTATAAAAGTACAAAAACACAAAAAACACCCAAACGTAAAAAAGCCCTAAAAACTCTAATAAAAGGCTAAAGGACTTAACAAAATACGGTAAAAAGGACTTAAAAAGGCGTTAAAATAACGACTCATCAATAGGGGTGGAGGATGATGATTTCAGGATGAAGATATTCCCTATGTGCCTAGCGGATATGGCTAAGGCATGGTCGAATATACTTCCCGAGGTGTCGTTGACTACTTGTGCGGGAATCTGTGAAGCTTGATGGATCCTTGGGAAAAATAATTGTCGTTGTACTTAAAGTTTTACGAATTTATAATACCATACCCAAATTCCAGAAATACTAAATAAATTAGTATAGTAGAAGTTGACTCGAGAGGTCGGTCTCTGTAGGATAACGCTCGATTAAGATAGAATATTAAATGGATGATTATCAATATAAAGTAAATGACAGATTTTTGGAATTTTGAATAAATAATTTAAACACGTAAGCAGAAAGCAATTATAACTAGAATTGATGAATTAAGAACTAGTAGAGAAAACATGTAAGAATTAACCTTCACCTTGATAAATAGTTTATATCATGAATAATAGATAGCGATGGTTACTGCTGAACAGTAACACAGGTCACATATCTTATACTAAGGCGTAGTCAGTACAGATACCCCATGTAGACTATCATGTAGCTCAAAGCTATCACCAGTGGCTAGCTCAACAACAAACCTCAGGCAAAATATCAACTTATAGACACGACTAACATCTCCTAATCTAGTGCAACAAATACTCATGTCCCGCGGTAAACACAAATAAACAATGCATCTATCCTCAAATAGCACAAGTATGAACGACAATCGCATAACCAACATAGATGCTAAAACTATTCCATCATATATAAACCAAGTAATCAAAGATCCCAGTTGACCTTTACAAAGGTAATTTAGTCTGACATAACTGAAAGTAAACAAATTGTAAGCTGAATTGAAATCATGTTTGAAACAAACAAACTGTCAGAAGATGGTGAGTGTCGACCCTCAGCTTCCCCTTCTTCGATTTCGTCCTGATGAAGTCGATCTTGATGTCTTCTGGCTGCCTTGAAGTCTTCTTGATTACTTGCTAACGGCTAGGGTTTTGGGGTTTCACTTCCCCAAGGACTGGTTCTCTCGCAGGAGAGATGCCTTGTGGTACGAAACCCTTCCGTTGAGTTATGTCCTGAATATGAGACCCCAAGGGTCTTATTTATACTGAAAATCTAGTAGCTTGGCCGCCTCTACTGTGTAAGGAAGGTTCTGGAAGACGGGCCTCAGACTGACAGGCCAGAAAACAACCAATTTCTAGAAGTTTCACTGCACTGCGGTCGACAGGCGACCGCAAGTAGCCTTCTGCGGTCCTCTGTGGACCGCCGTTCTTCGATTCCACCAGGTTCGAATCTGTTTTCTTCGATCTTCAATTTCGGGCTTCGTAACTTCGTTTCCTTTAAAAGTTATCTTCTACAAAGTTGTAGCATCTTCAATTACCTTCGCATTGCTTGGTCACATGACATGTTTTGACACCTCGAACTCCGTGCAATTGCCAAATTAGTGTATTCGCATAACTGTCTCGATTTTGCCCAAATATGACGTTTTGGTAGCCGAAATCGTGCAATTCCTTGAATACGCGATCATGACCTACAAAATACACAAGAAGTTAGTAATTGGCCATAAAATGATACAAATATTAAATCTTGGGCAAACAACAAGGGTCTAAAAGCGTGCAAAATCGCACATTTCATTGTCACATCACACCCCAAAACCAGTTTCTTGCTCATCCTTGAGCAAGGCAAAAACGATAAAAAGTTACAGTGAAATGAGGCTAAACTGAGTGCTCTTAATTATAACTTTCCAAAGATGATTTTTTTCATACTCAACCCCTTTTAACAACTATGTCAGATATCGAAGATCATGAAAACAACAGATAAAAATGAACATCGACCTGCATCGTCGGGTTCTCAAGTGACTAGATCAATCATAATTCACATAAGAACCTTATGGTGTATGACTCATGCTTCCCTTCAAAAAGTAATTTACCGTATACACAGACTTCTGAGGCAATCAGAGATTAGGCTAGAAAAAGTATTGTGGTAGGATATGCATGAGTAAGCTAAGTGCTGAAATATAGGGCAGTCTTCTCCATCTTCTCAGAATCATAATGTTCCATGCTCCTTATGAATACTACCTCATCAAAAGTTCATCCCTTCTTCTCCATCTTCTCAGAATAATAATGTATGCTCTCTCTCTCTCTCTCTCTCTCTCTCTCTCTCTCTCTCTCTCTCTCTTTATAAATATGCATACTATTTTTTGCGGTCGTTTCGACCCGTATGCTTTTTTTTGGCCTCATTGGACCCTTTTAGTCTCTACATTTTTTGGTTGTGTCTATTTTACCGAATTTCGCACTTTTGTGCGTGGGGGTTTGGTATACATGCCATCAACCCTCATGGACATGTAGCTTAGGACCATGCCGGTATGTGGGTAGTATTTGTAACATGCCCAACACGAAAACGGTGATCACAAGGACCATAGATCCACTCCGAGACTTTTAGTACCTTTGCTTTTTATGGTACTTCTTTTTTTTTTTTTTTTTTGATACCTTGCTTTTTTCGGTACTTCTTTTCTCTCTTTTTTTTAGAGAGAGAGAACACAGCAGCACAATGCAATCACAATCTTCCTTCTACTTCTCCACCCCCAAACTGTTCGTTTCACGGAGTTTACTTTTTTCCAGAATCCGTCTTTAACTAAGAAGACTCACTTAGAGCATGAAAGACTTCTAAAACAGCGTATACAAGTGAATCAACAGATTAAGGAGAGTAAGAAAGAGAAAGAATTCTAAGATTGCCTCTTTTATCTTTGTGTTGCATGGCAAAAACTCATAAGTAGGTGCATATAATGTGTCTTGGTTCAAAATGTAAGATGAAGATCTCCTGCTGATGAGAACACAGGTTCCTCCACAATCGACGTAAGTAAATGAAAGTGCTTCATTCAAAACAATAAATACTTAAATATTAAATAGGCTTGAATAAACAACGAGTCGCAGCTTGGTAAATAAATAACGAGTCAAAGCTCGGTAATCGTCCAAATAGGAAGGATATAAATGCGACAACCAGAAACTATGTGCATAAAATAAGAAAATATCAAAAATAAAGGCCCTAAAAAATTTGAATTTCGAGTTACTATTACCCTCCCCCAAACCTACGCTTATGCTAGTCCCTTAGCACAAAATAGTAAAGAAGAAAGTAATGATAACGAGAAAACTCCCATGTTAGGTATGGTGGCCGTCTCTTGGTAGATTACTCCGACTCTTCATAATCCGAATCGCCGGGGTTTCTCTTTGGTGAGTAGCATTCACCATCTTCCTTAGCTTCATGGTCTTCTTCTGGATCTTCCTCTTGGTCCTCTTCTTCTTCATAAACAAAACCATTTGTGTTTGTGACCTTATCCTTTAACTTTTTTTGCTCCCTTGCTTCTTGCCTCTCAAGGTCCTCTTGTTAGGAATATCTGTTAGTATTTTGATCACTCATCACATGTTCTTATCTTAGCCAGAAAGGTGATTAAGCACTCTTGGTTCACTTGAACATTGTAAAAGAGGAAATCACTAAGTATGATTAGTCTAGTAAATCTTGTATTAGGACTACTGGTCTCTGAGTGTAATTTTTATTTTCAGAAGACCATGAAGATCAATCCTAGCAATGGAGCTTTTCTGAAGATTAGAAGACTAAAGATTGCACAAGATTTATGAAGATATCAAAGTTTAGTCTAACTCAGAAAGACTATGTCCTTAATCCTTTCTTAAGTGTATTTACTTACTTTTGAAATATGATTCTGGACATATGACATCATGAGTATGGAGCATGCAAGCCATCAGAAAGACTCATGTATCCGTTGAAGACTACAGGACAAGAAATAGTACAAGTGCATTAATTGCATCGGCAGAAAAGCCGCTGAAGCACAGTCCTCTCTGAGACATGAGACAAGGACTTCTGAGTACTCATTTCAATATAAGTATGGACTGAATTTGAATTGTGTCTAACGGATATCAATCCAACAACTCTCAAATTCATCTATATATATCACATACTTAGATGCTGAGAAATACACCTTAGAACGCTCTATCTTGCAAACTCACCATCAAGCAAAGTATTCTCTCAAGCACTCTACTACCCTTTCTGAAAGCTTTCTGTTGCTCAAAGAATCACTAGTAGTTCTAAGTTGTCCTGAACCTTAACAAGAGATTGTTATTCGTGAAAGAATTGAACTATCAGATACCCTTTCTGAAGAGCAGACTGCCATCCACTGAACAAGTGTATTAAGTAGTCTTGTTCTATTAGGCTCTCTGAAAACATAACTGAAAAGTTATACGAGAAGCCTCTCTGACAAACCTTATAACCAACACCATCAAGGCGTGGAGTAGAAGAAGTACTTGATTTGGGAAATCAAGGAATAACTCCAAGGTTATCTGAGAAGAGGAAGTACTTAGCTCTAGGAGCTGGGGAATAACTTAGGGGGAACATTTGGTTGGGAACCATTTGTTTAGGAATCTTAGAATAGGATTATTGTAAGGTGAACTCAATTATCTGTTCTAGTGAATTCTAGGTCTCAGAAAGACCGAAGTGGATTAGTTGGAGGATTCATACCTCCAGATACCACTATACTTGTTGTGTCATTTACCTTCAGATTTACATTTCAAAGAAGCACACACACATACTTATTGTTTCGCACTTACCTATCTTAAAGTCTTCCAGCCTCTGATTTACGTTTAAAACCCTCGTGTTTCGAGAACTGTTTATCGACAAAAGTTTTAAAAGGCTATTCACACCCCCCTCTAGTCTTTTACTTTGCCGTTATCTGGCAACAAGTGGTATTAGAGCAGGAGGTTCACAAGCCTTCTGCACTGAACCTAGATCCCCAGATAGGTGAAGGAACTTTGTCCCTTTCTGAGGACTATATAATTTGTGTGTTAAAGTGTGCAGGTATGTCTCTGAGTGATGCACCCGTTCTGAAGCCAGAAAACTACGAGAAATGGAAGAACAACATGATGCTCCATCTGGAGGCCATTAGTGACGAGATGATCTATGTCATCAATGAAGGGCCTATCAAAATCGTATAACTCAAACAGCATCGAGGTGTCTGATGGAAGAAAAGCCTCAGACAAGGAATATGGAAGCGAGGATGCGGCTGCTAGTGATAGTGGTCGTGTTGCTCATGGAAGCATTATGTATGAAGACAAGCCAAGAGAACTCTGGACATCTGAAGATGCCAAGAGACATAGATTGGATGGTCAAGCTCATAATATCATCATCAGATCGACACCTGAGCACATACAGTGTAAACTGTGGGGTGCTAAAACGGCGAAAGTTGCCGGGCAATCGATTGAAGAAAACTGTGCTGGAACTGAGAAAACCAAGGAAAACAAGTTTGAAGTTCTTAAACTGAAGTTCCAAAACTTCAAACAAGGTCCCACTGAAACTCTGGAAGAAATTGATTTCAGGTTTACTACACATATGAGTGATATGGCTGCACTTGGTGAAAGCAACAGATACTCCCAGCCATAAAAGATTAAGACTATTGTCAGAAGTCTCAATCACAACTGGGAGCACACTAAGTTCTTTTATTTCAACCAAGGGATGCCAAATATTACTCCAGTAGAGCTCTTCTCTCATCTTGCTACTGTAGACTATGAGACAACTCAGAGAGAACAAATAGCTGAAAAGTTGCAAAGTGTTGCTCTAGTTTCTCAAGGTAATTCTGAAAAGAAGGATACCAAAGATGCATCTGAAGAAAATGCTCTTGTATTAAGACACATGAAGAAATTAGTGAGTCAAGAGATTGAGAGAAGAAAAGCTAAAGAAAAGCTGAAAAAGCATCTTGGCCCAAACTATCATCAGTACAAGAACATACAAATGAACAACTCTCTGAACACCCCCATTCAGAAAGGTGTTAGTACTGAAGCTGCAGAAATAGGAAATGATATCTGCTTCTATTGTCAAAAGCCTAGTCACTTCAAAAGAGATTGTCCTGCTTTAAACAAGCTCAAGACAGGTGACAAGAAGGACAGAAGAAATTTCAAGAGAAATCAAAGGGCCTTACTGACTGAAGAAAGGAAGAAGATTCAAATTCAACTTGATGCTCTAGACATTGAGACAGATTCTGAAGATGAAGATTCAGATGACTCAAACCTAACATCACCAGAATTGTGTGGAATCACCCACGATGTAATCAACTTTGGCCTTAAGAAGAATGAAATGTGTGGAGTTGCTGAGATTGCTGGTCCAGACATTTCCAACATTGAAATATGTCTTATGGCTGATGAGGTAACTAACAATTCACAATTTCTGTACTATGAGAGTGATGATGGAATTGAGGATCTGGAGTTGGTCAAAAGTGAATTGGATCGTTATGAGAAAGAATTTCTGGAAGCACAATCCAAAACCAGAATTCTAGAGGAAAGCAAAGAAACTCTTGAAAAAGAGTTTTCTGAGCTAACCAGAGTATCTGAGAACAAGAACGCTGAAATAGCCTTTCTGAAAACTCAGATATCTGAGAATGAAAATTCTCACAAACTAGCCTTGGATGAACTTGATAAGAAAATGATGAAGCTGCTTTATGAGAATGAAGAACTCAGAAAGAAAGAGCTATCCTTCCAATCTTATGCAAAGGCTAGTGACACTCTCACTGAGGTTCAATCCTATCTGAGAGATCCCTCTAAGAAAGGTGGACTTGGACTTGATGAACAATCAAGTAATTCATCTCCTCTGAAGAAGAGTGATGAAAGGTTGACCTTTGTAAAAAGTCAACAGAATGATTCTTCAATCACCTATAGCATTGGTCAGAAAGCTAGGGTAGTTGACAAAGGAAAAAGAGTTGCAACCTAGCCTTTGAAAGAACAACAAGTTCAGAAGAAACATGTGGATAAGGTTTCTGAAAAGAAACACAACCCTCAGATATGCAACCATCCACATTGTTGCATTACTAGGAAGGGAAGAATTGCTGGAATAGGCAAATTCTCTACTGTACAATTTTATGAAAATAAAGATGGTGCAGAAACTAGTAAGTCTTCTGAAGAGCGCATTCAGAAAGCTAAAGGTGTTCGAAATGGCATTGGCTATCGTACTATTGGAAAGGTCCTTCTGCAACAATATAAGGAAGGACAAGAACAATGGTGCAAGGCTGATATTGCACGTAGCAATAAACAGAAGTGGATGAAATCTCAATCCACTGAAAAACTAAATGCCAGAGCTAGAAGGAACCTGGCCAGAAAGGCTAAGTTTACTGAAAAGCAACCCCAGAAACCCAGGGTCCAGAAAGCACCAAAGGGAACACCTAGAAACACCCCAAGAAGGAAGATTGAGATCAAAATTATTGATTTTATTGCATCTCCTTCTGATCAAGTTAGACAAAAACAAACTCCCAAGAAATTCACTAAAATGTGGATTCCTACTGGAAGAATGTTTAGTCTAAGTGGTTCTATCTCTGAGGCAAGAACCTAACTCCTGTTTCCTGTTTTGTGCAGAACGCCTCTTGGACTAAGGCTCAATGGCTATTTGATAGTGGATGCGGAAAGCACATGACAGGAGACAAAGCAAATCTGGTCAACTACAAAGCTTGCAACACTGGACCAGACATCAGATTTGCTGGAGGAGAATTAAATCCCTCTCTGGGATATGGCAACTCTCAAATGCTCAAACGTCTGCTTCTAGACAACCACAACCACAACAGCCACAAGTGGTTGATGAAATGGTAAATGAACTGGAATCTGCCCCTGAATTTTCGGAGAGACAAGTTTTCGGCCTTGGCTCTGAAAAAGGTCCCGGCGTGGTTGAAGTTGTTGAGGCCGTTGGAGTTTACTGAAGAGCAGGTGATTCGTACCGCAACCGGAGAAGAACAGGTCGTGACGGAAAAGATATTTCCTCTGATTGGAACCCGGGGCTCAGCAAGTCTTCGTCATGACACTGATCCGGGTCTTCAATACGAAGAGGCCGCCGTGCTGGGGGTAGATGGGGGGGATCCCACACTTTTTTACCCATATGGTTTGGCGGTCCAGCCACATATGTGGCTCGCCAAACTAACTCCCAACCCTGTTTTTTGTAATAATAAAGAAGATTTAAGTAAGCGTTACTCTGTTTTTCTGTAATGTTCAAGTCAGTGGAAGTCGGACTTCTGATACTTATTTTGTCAATGCAGAGTATTGGATAATGTCGTCCGCCAAGAGGATTTGGAGCTGAGAAACAAGGAGAAGGCCGCCGAGCTTGAGAAGCTAAGGCAAGGAACCTCCAAGAAAACCCAATAAAAGCCCGGGCCCCAAAAATTGCCCGATGTGAATCATGCAAATATCATCAATCCGAAAACTGTTCCGGGCTCCCAGTCTAGTATTAAATTGGGATCATTAACAATCACTGACATATTACATGTTAAAGGTTTGAAATATAATCTATTTAGCATGAGCCAGTTTGCAGACAAGGGATTCACTATGAAATTCAAAGCAAAGTATTGCAAACTTATTGACAATGAGTCAAAGCAGACAGTCTTGGTTGCTCGGCGGAAAGGCAGTCTTTATGTTACCGATTGGGCATCTGCCACAACTGAAGAATGTCTCATGGTGAGTCAATCAGGTCACACAGGAGAGCACTGGTTATGGCACAAAAGAATGAGTCACTTGAATTTCAAAACTCTGAACAAACTTGCCAAGAAAGAGTTAGTGGTTGTTCTTCCCAAAACATCTTTCAGAAATGATGGTATCTGTTCTACCTGTCAGATGGGAAACAATCCAAGATCTCTTTCAAGACCAAAACCAGACACTCTAGTGTTAGACCACTACAACTATTACACATGGATCTTTTTGAATCATCTGTAACTAGTTATGCAGGAAAGAAGTACGGTTTGGTTGTTGTAGATGATTTCTCAAGATTCACTTAGGTTGTCTTTTTGAAGCACAAATCTGATGCTAGGGTGGAGATACCAAACTTGCTGAATAAGCTTGAAGTCATGGAAAATGACAAAGTATCTGCAATCAGAACAGACCATGGTACTGAGTTTGTCAACTAGTACATAAAGGAGTTTTGTACCAACAAAGGTATACAACATCAACTTTCCTCTGTGAGAACACCACAACAAAATGGTGTTGCAGAAAGGAAAATAGAACCCTTAAAGAAGCAGCAAGGACAATGCTAGCTGACACTGAAATAAGTGAAGTTTATTAGGTTGAGGTCAGAAACACAAAGATGCTACACTCGTAATGTATGTTTGATAAACAAACACCATGACAAGACCCCATATGAACTCTTGGTTGGTAGACCCCCTAATATCAAACATCTGAAAGTGTTTGGTTGTAGATGTTTTGTTCGTAACAATGGAAAAGAGTATCTAAGAACATTTCAACCGAAGGCAGATGAAGGTGTGTTTCTTGGTTATTCTATGAATAGCAAAGCATACAGAGTTTACAACAAAAGAACAAAGAAAATTGAAGAATCAGTTCATGTTGTATTCTATGAAGGAAGCAAGAAAACACCCCTTGCTAATGAACTCTCAGAAAGGTTCAAGGAACTAATGACAAAGGATTCTGAAGAAGAACCCTCAGAAAGGAAAAACATCATTAAGGAAAGGGAGGATGATTCTGACGAAGAAAAGCATGAAATGCCTAGTAACAACCAGATGATTCTCAGACATGATGAAGAATTTCCTATGAGAATTCCAGAAATGGAAACTGAAGATGTTCATCAAAGAGCTAACTCTGGAAATGACCTCTCTGACAGGCATGTCCCAGAAATCTCTCACACTGAGCATGTGTCAGACATTCACCGCCCCTCTGAGGTGCAAGATGTCACAGATACTGAAGAAGTATCAAGTCATAATCATAGTGATTCACATTCAGATCACATAGATGTTGACCCTACTAGCCCTAAACCCATGATGAGATGGATCAAGGATCATCCGGCAAAAGATGTGATGGGACCAATCAATCAAGGTGTTAGGACTAGGAGAGCAATAGCTGAAAATGCTAGGTCTCTCTTTGGATGTTTCATCTCAAACATTGAACCTAAAACTATAGAAGAAGCATTAAGAGACCAAGACTGGATCTCTGCAATGCAACAAGAGTTGGATTAGTTTGAGAGAAACAAAGTCTGGAAACTAGTTCCATTTGTAGAAGGAATATCTGTGGAACTAAGTGGGTTTTCGAAAACAAGATGAATGAATCTGGTGAAATAACCAGAAACAAAGCAAGGTTGGTTGCCAAGGGATTCACCCAGACTGAAGGTTTAGATTTTGATGAGTCATATGCACAAGTTGCCACATTGGATGCAATAAGACTCTTTCTGGCCTTTGCAGCTCATAAAGACTTTAAAGTTTATCAGATGGATGTTAAGAGTGCATTCTTGATTGGTGAACTTGCTGAGGAAGTCTATGTTGAACAACCACCTGGCTTTGAAGTTTCCTCAGAAAGTAGAATGGTCTATAAGCTACAGAAAGCTCTATATGGACTGAAACAGGCTCAAAGAGCATGGTATGAAACTTTGGACAAATACCTTCTGGAAAGTGGTTTCAAGAAAGGTGAAGTTGATAAAACTTTATTTACTTTAAATCATGATGGGAAACTACTCTTAGTTCAAGTATATGTTGATGACATTGTATTTGGATCTAAGGACAAGCAACTTTGTGATGACTTTGCAAATATCATGAAAAGTAAGTTTGAGATGAGCATGATGGGAGAATTGAACTATTTCCTAGGATTGCAAGTCAAGCAACTCAATGATGGAATATTTATTAGTCAGACAAAGTATGCAACAGACATGCTCACAAAGTTCAATCTTAAGCCTTCTGAAAAGAATGCTAAGATACCTATGAGCATAGGAACCAAGATGACCTATACTGAATCAGATAAGAGTGTTGATGAACACAAGTATAGGAAATTGATAGGTTCACTACTTTACCTTACTGCAAGCAAACCTGATATTCAATATGCAGTTGGTGTGTGTGCTAGATTTCAAACAAATCCAAAGCAATCACACTACAATATTGCTATGAAAATATTAAGGTATGTGAAAGGTACAGTAGATGTAGGTCTGTGGTATCCTAAAGAAAGTGGATTGAGTTTGGCTGGTTACTCAGATGATGATTATGCTGGATCAATGCTTGATAGGAAAAGTACCTCAGGAACTTGTCAGTTTCTGGGAACTAGACTTATCTCATGGTTTAGCAAAAAGCAAAACTCAATTGCAACTTCTACCACAGAGGCTGAATATATTGCTTCTGGTTGTTGTGCAACACAAATTCTGTGGATTCAACAACAACTCAGAGACTATGGACTCAATGAAGAGAAAACTCCCATTTTCTGTGATAACACAAGTGCTATTTCAATCACACAGAACCCCAATTTCCATGACAGAACAAATAACATTGATGTTAGACACCACTTCATCAGAGACCATGTTGAGAAAGGCAATATAGAGATACTCAAGATTGGCACAGAAGACCAACTTGCAGATATCTTCACCAAGCCCCTACAAGAAAGCCGGTTTTTGACCTTAAGACATAGTCTTGGGTTAATGGAGATGCCTAAGGACTGAAAAATGTCCTGAATCTCTAAAGTCTAAGTAAGTGAGGTAGAAAAGAAGTAGGCCTCTGAGAACAGGTTCTCAGAAAGCCAAGTTGATAAGAAGTGATGCAAAGGTTTCTGAGTAGCAACACTCAGAAAGGCAAAACATTTCTGGAACGGGTATCCAGAAAGGCAAAGGTTGGTACACACTCAATAAGTAAATAAAATTTAGAACTTACTTACTGAGAGTGGGTCAAATACATTCAAACAACTAAAGCTTCTGACACTCGAATTCAGAAAGCTATTTAGTCATAAAGAGAAAAGACACACAAAGCCCGAAAAGTATAAGTTCTGAAAGTCAAACATGTCCAATGTCTTGTATTTTTGCCATTTTTATGATAAACAATATAAAGATAAGGACTTGACACTCAGAATTATAAGTTCAAACGATTGAGTGTTCTTACTCTTTACTAAGTGACATAATGGATGTAACTTGTCAAAAATCCATCAAGTCGGCATAATATCATTTGTTGATTGATATCATTACAAAAATATTCAATATAAGCCCTTGATGAATAAACGTTTGATCTCAACGGTTGAGATTAAAACCAAGCAAGTAATGTCTGTTGAGAAATGCAGACATGGCCCACTACGCATTTAATGAAGAACGTGTGTGATACCACGCCTATGCAGATACAAAGACACTCATTCATATTCAGTTGTATGTATGTTGTATCTATGTACATTTTTTCTGCTATATATATAGGACTTGGGCAAAAGACAAACACTTTTACCAATTCCGAAATTTCATACTTGCATCAAAACAGCAAAATCTCTCAAGATTTCTGCAAAACCCCTTCTGCAAACTCAACTTCTTGTGTTTAGTCTTCTAAAAAGATAGACTAATCCCGTTTAATCTTGCAAAACCCCTCTGAAAACACTCACTCAAGACTCTATTTAAGAGATGGCACCCAAGAAGATGACCACCAAGAACCCTAAGGCCGCATCATCTGCTCCTGCTGAAAAGCAAGGAGGAAAGGAACTTAAGGTGTTGAATAAACGCCTTCTGGGAAAGTTCACCCCATCTGATTGGAATCCAAGTCACAAGATGAATTGGGGAGCTTTTCTAGTAAAGAAGTATGTACCTGCAGTCATTTCTTCCAAACCAGATAGGAAACTGATATTGGGGATGCTGAAAAGTTCCCATATCTTTAAGTTTCTATCTGCTGCACCCAGTGGACTATCCACACTGGATGTGCTGGAGTTCTATAACAACTCCAAAATCTTCACAAAGGTTGTGAATGATGAAGACGAGAAATACATGCAGACTGAAGTTCAAGGACAAGAAATTGTCCTAGACTGCAAGACTTTCTGCAAGATATTCCGATTGAAAAATCGAGGAACAATTGAAGACATCAACATCAAGGATGCTACCATGATCGAAGGCGTTAAAGAGCTATTTGAAGCAATCCAGTTAGAAAATGCAAAGGGTTGCCCAGGAGAATTTATTCTGAAAGCCATCAGAACTAGTCATCTCCAGAAACACTGGAGTACTTTAGCTCTCATTCTGGTCCGTTGCTTTGATGGCAACAAAGTTGGAGTGGACCAGATAAGCATGGAGAGATGGATGATGATGTATCTTCTGAACAAGAAGCATGAAGGGCAGGAAACCCACTTCAATTAGGGGAAGTACGCCTTCAACAAATTCCTTGGACGTATTGAGGAATTTGAGCCCAAGATCATCGATGGCTTTGCTGAGCCAAAGGCCAGTATGCACTTTGGCCTCAGAATTTGTCACATTCTGGAAACAATGGGAATCACTCTCAGAGAGAGGCAGGAAATCCCAGTCACCAACTCCCTTTTCAGACACGCCTTTGAAGAAAAGGAGAGACTTGCTGATGAGAAAGCTCAGAAAGAGGCAGAAGAGCATAAAGCTGCCCAACAAGGTGAGGAGGTCTCTGAGCAAGCTCAACCTCAACCTCCAGTTGCCAAGAGAAAGAGGACTCAAAGCAAAAGAGCCTCCAAGTCCCTAAACATACAAGAGGCACAACCTTCTGGAGACAAGGTCTCAGAAGATGTTGGACGCCCAGAAAGGCAACTCCAGAATGCCCCAAGAATTCTGAGCCAGACTGCTCCAGAACTCTCCAGAGATGATAGAAATATCATAGATGGGTCTGCACCAACACTGGATAGTGATTCTGAGGATGATGAAGTACTTGCAAAAGTACTCAAAAGGTCCAAGTATGAGACCCATGGAGGAGCATCAAGCTCAGCCCCTCAGAAAGAAAGGAGCCCCTCTACCCAGCAGGAAGAAGAAGGCCTGGGTGAGGAAGATAGAATGCTGGAAGATCCTGACATTGCTTCCACATTCACTATGCCAGCACAAAAGGTTGCTGAAGAAAACCCTGTTCTTGAACAGGTTCCTCAACCTTCTGAGAGAGCTCAACTCTCAGAAAGGGATCAGACTGAGATGGAGACTCAGAATGATACTCTAGAGGACAACAACAATGAGCAAAGAGAGGCTGTGGAGACTCCACTAGTCCAAGAGACCCAAGCTCAGCCTGACTCTATTCAGGTAACAAAGATGGTTTGTATTTAACTTGTGAACATAGGTATATGTTAACCAGTTATTCATAAGCTTTGTTTGTTACAGGCCAATTTAGAGGCAATCTTTCAGGGGGAAGAAAACTTGTCCACCCCTTTGAATCAAGAAGAGGTTCCTCCAACCTCAGAACATCAAGAAGAGCCTGTCCCACAGGTAGTAAAGTTATCTCTGAACAAGAAATAACTAACTAAAAATGCTCTTATCTTATGTTCTAATATTCTTAATGTCTCTTCTTAGGCTCCAACTGAGGAAGTAGTGGTGGTGGAACTAACACCCCAAAACCAAGAGATTCCAGAGGCTGAAAAGCTCTCTGAGGAAGTATTTACTGAGCCTTCTGCTGAGAAGGTAAGTAATCAGTAATAGTCTCCTTCACGAATGCTCTGGAAAACCCACTACTAAATCTTTTATGTTTGTTCTTACAGGCTCAGTCAGAAGAACACTTGGTAGGAAAGACTGTGGTCTTATCTCCTCCAAAAGAAACTGGCAATGCTGAAGAAGCAGAGTCAGCAGAAAAGGTTCCAGAAACCCCCAAGGTTTCTGAGAAAGATGCCACTGAGCTTCCTCACTTGGAAGTAAGTGAAGTCTCAGAAAGCATTTTTCCACTTATCTTTTCTGTTAACAGTTTCTAAACATATTTGATTTTAATTCTCAGGTTCTAGCAGAAAGAAGGGTTGATGAGGATCAGACTTCTCCTCACAGCAAGGTATCTGAGGCCTCTATGCCCAAACAAGCAGAAGTACAAGCAGATGAGCCTAGTGTTTCTACACAGGTATGCTCAGAAAGCTTACTTTTGCACACAGATACTAACACAAGTGGTTTGAACAAAACTAACTTGATCCCTTTCTTTCAGGCTCAAAGTCTAGTGCCAATCAATTTACTCCAAGCCTTCCAGAAGCACACTCTCAAGAAACATCTAAAGTTCTTCAGACAATGACAGAAACTCAGAAAGGCCGACCTTTCTGAAGTTGCAAGAGTAATTGACATCCCAGAGAAGAGGGCCATAGCATTCAATCTGGAAGATCATGTCCATGCTATGTTTCCCACAGAGTCTTACTCCTTTGCCACTCTGATGGATGATACCTTCATAAATGAAGTGGCACGAAGACTCATAGCAGACTTCCAAGCTGCAGATGCTCAAACCCAAGAGCAGATGGTGACCCATCCTGCCTTGCCCAGCAAGCTCACTACTTATCCAGCTGAGCAAGAAGAAGTTAATGGGAGGATGATTACATTCCCAAATGTGATCAACCTATTTTCAGAAGATGAAGAGGAAATGGACGAGAACGATTACCAAGAAACTCCTTCTGAGCATCCAAATCAAGAAAACAAGGAAAAGGATGATGATGATGATCAGAATGATGATCCCCAACCTGGACAAGGTGGGATTCAGAAAGCTAGCAAAGGAAGTGGAGAAAAGGCTACTCCTTCAAATGCTCAGAGAACCCCATCATCATCACCCACAAAGTCTCATCAGAATACCCAACAGGCTGATCAGCAAGACATAATTGAAGAAATCTCAGCCGCTGAGTTCAGGATTGAACAACTCAGACAGAAGTTGGAAGAAGAAAAGAGAATTAACTTAGAGTGCCAAGCACAAGTTGATGAGAAGGAAGCCAAGATTCAAAAGCTCAGAGAAGCTAATGTTAAAGAATTGGCCCTTCTAAATGAGCAAATAAGTTTGGAAAGACAGATCAGCATTACCGCAGCTGAAATTGATGCCATGCGTACTGTTAATGAAGAAGCACAAGATGCTGAGGCTACATCAGAAAGACCTTCTACATCTTCTCAGAAGGCCAGCACACTTGATGGAAAACAGAAGAAGATTGCCAATCTGCAAACAATCTAAGAAAAGGATTATGACAGTGATGCTGAAGAAAACCGAAACTTGATCACCCCAGAAGAAGATGAGAGACTTATCACTAAGGAAAAGTTAGCCCTTCTGGCCCCTCAACTATTTTCTGCTCCAGGTGCATCAAGAAGTGATGAGCACAGGTCTAGAACAAGTGTTTTCTTGGAACTAAGAGACAGACTTGTTGCTCAAGACACTCAAGTCCTATAGTCAGTCCCAGAAGAGATGAAAGATTTGGCTGACGCATTGCTAAACAGAGCAACCAGCATAGCCCTCTCTCAGAAAGATCTATATTTGATCAGGGAAGATGACTGCAACAATGCCAACCTAGCACTAACGGAAGCCATCCATGCTACTCAACAAGCAGATGCTATTCTAAGGCCTCTTGAAGAGCGCAACAGAAAAGAGCAAGAATTGGTTAGGCAAAACAAGGACTTGAAGAAAGAAATCCAAGAACTAGTCAGGGTGCACAACAACCTCCAGAAAAACTTTATATCACTCTCTGAAGCTTATGCTATCATGAGTCAGTCATTCATGACTAAGGGGGGATAAGAGATGCCTCATAAAGGCAGAGGAAGAAAAAGAAAACAATCAACTCCTCCCTCCTCAAGTCAACTAGTCATCAAAGACACTGGAGATGCCCCTGCTGAAGAAGTTGTTCCAGATCAACCAGCCAGAAGGCTGAGAAGTATGGTTACTAGGGGAACCAAGTCCCTTAGGATCTCAGATGGGAACAACCAGAATAATCCTGAAGAAGGAGAAGACCAAGAAGAAGGAGAAGTGAGAATCCAAGAAAGCTGCAAGTCTCCAATTTTGGACTTCAATGATGATGAGGATGATTCTGATGAACATCCACTTCACAAGAAAAGGAGACAAGCAACTACTTCACAACCTCCTCTGGCAGCAAAGCCCTTAGCAGCCAGAACTCCTTCTGGCAACACCAAGTCTATACAAGGAGGATCTACCAACACAGCCCCAAGTCAGGAAGAAAGGGTTAGAGGATCTCCTGACAGAAGTCCACCTAATAGAAAGGCAATAAGGGATTCCCAGTTTGGCAGAGTAAACAGAGAAACTCATCAAGAAAGGCCAACTGATGCCCGCATTGAGTATGTAAAGACTAGTAATGAAGAGTCTTCATATAGGTGCATTCTGAACAAGAAAGGGTATTGGATTCTGGAACTACAACATCTACTTGTCAATGATAAGTTTCCAACTCCCATCCTCAACCAGATCCTGAAATGGAGAGAAGGCAAGCCAGAATTGCTAAAACCTGAGCACCTTCATGCCTGGCTAAACTTGGAAGTAGAAAAGAGGAATGAAGCCAGAAAGATGGATCTTTCTTTTGCCTGTCCTTACCCAAAGCCTGATGATGTACACAAGGTAAGAAAGCTGGATGGTAGCTACAGCAAGAAGAACAAACTAGGTGTTCCAACCTATAAGTCATTCTATATGACATTGGATGAATACCTAGATGATTTACACTATCTGGAAGAAATATACAAGTATTTCAACCTATCTCAGCTGCATATAGACCACTCCACAGGTGCAGGGAAAGTATACAGGTCAAACACTTTCTGTGCAAGAATCACAAGCTTGGCAAGAGTTACCATGAAATATGTGACATATGCAGAAAGACAGAGCTCTCTGTCAGAAGGATTCTTTATGACTATGTCCAAGAATGCAGAAAAGTGGATGATTATGTCAATTGATCCAGAAAGGATGCTGAAGAACTTGAGGTATCTGAACCCAAGTTGCATTTCTGAAGACTTGAAGACTAGTAACATTAGAATACTCTCTTGGAGCTTGGATTCTCCTTTGTTCTAATTTACTTAGTATGTTTTGTTACTTTTTGTAATCTTGCTGATTGTTTCTAAATTTCTCTATCTGTAAAAGTTGCATCTTATTCTAAAGCGTACCTATCTGAAGATCATACTCTCAGATACATTCTAATAGATGACAACTTATCAGCAAAGATCACTTCTTGTGATTTGGTTGATGTTTACTTTCTGCACTTAATTCAACTAAAATTGAATATCATTCGAAATGATTAAGTGGTGGATTGTTTTCTCTTCCAGGATTACAAATGTGTAATAGGACTTAAAAGATAGTCATGGATGACTGATCAAAAAGGGGGAAATTTGTTAGGAATATCTGTTAGTATTTTGATCACTCATCACATGTTCTTATCTTAGCCAGAAAGGTGATTAAGTACTCTTGGTTCACTTGAAAATTGTAAAAGAGGAAATCACTAAGTATGATTAGTCTAGTAAATCTTGTATTAGGACTATAGGTCTCTGAGTGTAATTTTTATTTCTAGAATACCATGAAGATCAATCCTAGCAATGGAGCTTTTCTGAAGATTAGAAGACTAAAGATTGCACAAGATTTATGAAGATATCAAGGTTTAGTCTAACTCAGAAAGACTATGTCCTTAATCCTTTCTTAAGTGTATTTACTTACTTTTGAAATATGATTCTGGACATATGACATCATGAGTATGGAGCATGCAAGCCATCAGAAAGGCTCATGTATCCGTTGAAGACTACAGGACAAGAAACAGTACAAGTGCATTAATTGCATCGGCAGAAAAGCCGCTGAAGCACAATCCTCTCTGAGACATGAGACAAGGACTTCTGAGTACTCATTTCAAGATAAGTATGGACTGAATTTGAATTGTGTCTAACGGATATCAATCCAACAACTCTCAAATTCATCTATATATATATCACATACTTAGGTGCTGAGAAATACACCTTAGAACGCTCTATCTTGCAAACTTACCATCAAGCAAAGTATTCTCTCAAGCACTCTACTACCCTTTCTGAAAGCTTTCTGTTGCTTGAAGAATCACTAGTAGTTCTAAGTTGTCCTGAACCTTAACAAGAGATTGTTATTCGTGAAAGAGTTGAACTATCAGATACCCTTTCTGAAGCTCATTCTCCAGAACGGACATCAATTACTTGGGTCAGTAAAGAGCAGACTGCCATCCACTGAACAAGTGTATTAAGTAGTCTTGTTCTATTAGGCTCTCTGAAAACATAACTGAAAAGTTATATGAGAAGCCTCTCTGACAAACCTTATAACCAACACCATCAAGGCGTGGAGTAGAGGAAGTACTTGATTTGGGAAATCAGGGAATAACTCCAAGGTTATCTGAGTAGAGGAAGTACTTAGCTCTAGGAGCTGGGGAATAACTCAGGGGGAACATTTGGTTGGGAACCATTTGTTTAGGAATCTTAGAATAGGATTATTGTAAGGTGAACTCAATTATCTGTTCTAGTGAATTCTAGGTCTCAGAAAGACCGAAGTGGATTAGTTGGAGGATTACGCCACCTCCAGATACCACTATACTTGCTGTGTCATTTACCTTTCTGTATTTACATTTCAGCAAAGCACACACATATACTTATTGTTTCTGCACTTACCTATCTTAATGTCTTCCGCGCTCTGCATTTAAGTATCAGAAACCCTCAGGTTTCTGAGAAACTGTGTTTATAGACAAAAGTTTTAAAAGACTATTCACCCCCCCCCCCCCTCTAGTCTTTTACTTTGCCGTTATCTGGACCAACACCTCTGCTGTTTCCTCAAATTCAGATAATGCAAGGTCTTTTGTTCTTGTGGGTAGGGTCAGCTTCTCCTTTCGTGAGGTCAATAAAGTTGGGTTGCTCTCCCATCGAGCTCGACTTCTCCTCAAAGATATGCTTTTTCTTCAATGAAAGTACACCACTTGGCCTTAATCCTCCGGTAGTCTTCCTTGCATTTCGCCTCACCCTTGGTCGGTACGATGGTTCTCCTACACATGTGTTGAAGTCACCCTTTCTTTTCTTTCCAAACTCCTCCTCATAAAAGAGGTCACGGGATCTCCTCAATTCTTCCTCCATCTCCTTCCTAGCCCTTGTGAGAGCTTCGTCTCTTGCCTTCCTAATTTTGACTCTAGTTTGCAAGAACTCTTCCTCCAACTTATCTAGTTTCTCCTCATGTTCTTCTTGCAATCTGTGTTTCTCCCAACTATACCATCCCTCGTGATCCATTGTCAAAGTCTCATAGTAAGTATGTGGGAACTTCTCCTTATTCTTATTATCTCCATAGTCAATTCTAGCTAAAGGAGTCTCGTATTCACGAGATATGGATCGATGATGATCCTCAAGCTTGTGTGCCTCCTCCAATTCATGTGATTATTCTTCTTCCCTAGCCTTGCTACTTTCACCACGTTCCAACCTTTTCAATGCTTCCAAACACTTGCCCCTTCCAACTCCACCTTGGTTGAATTTCTTCATCATGTTCCTAAGAATGGTTATGAAAAGTTTTTAAATTAGTTCATATCCCCCCCCCCCCCAAAACCTAATCGATGCAAGGTAAGTCGAATAAGCATATTTGAGAACCTCCAAAATTCGTATAATCGCAGAAAATTAAATCATGCATCCTAATGAGTGAGAATGATTGATTAGACATGGCATAGTTGATCACATAGAACATGCATATTATCATTAATGCGAACTTCCGACCTTCCATGCCCAATGCATATGTATCATCACAAGCATTACATGTACATAATCATATGTTATGCGAATAGAAGTAATGAGAAGAGTAGAGTTGAAGAATCGTACTTTGAATTGCCGAAGAACTTTAATTCTTGACAGAAGAGCTAAATATGATGCTTATGCTAGAGTGTAATGCTTTTGTGCTTGTAAATTTGTGAGTTTAGAGAAGGTAGTGATGCATTTAAATAGGTTTAGAGTGCTGAGAGTTAAGGAAAATTCGTGCAAGAGAATTCCATATACAAAATCATGAGAAAGGAAATTTTCAAAAACCAAAAAAAGGCAAAATATCTCATGAGAACCGGGCTTCTGCGATCGACGATCGACCCATGATGGCTTCTATTCACGCCGGCCTTGATGAGGTGTTGTCTGGCTCCCCTTGCTTGTTCGAAATTTTTCCTCGTTTTCTCATTTTTTTAATTATTTTTTCAATTTTACTTGGTTAATTTGAAAAAAGAACATTCTAAGAAATAGAAAACTAATGAAAAAGACATATTTGTGCGAAAAATTTTAAAAACGTGAAGTGTATGCAAACTAAGTCAAATGTAATAAACGTAAATACTTACAAACCGTTGGCTTGCCTCCCAACAAGCGCTCGTTTATAGTCGTTAGCCCGACTATTCTTCGACCTTTGGCAAGTCCAACCTGTACGTCTCCGTCTGGCTGGCATGTTGTTGATCTCCCGAGGTGTAGGGTTTAACTCTGTGCCCGTTCACCTTGAAAATTGCCCTTGATTTGTAGTATAGCAGTTGGATTGTTCCGTACGGATATATCTTGAGGACTATGTATGGTCCCTTCCATTTGCTTCTCAACATTCCTGCCCTACCTCGATCTGCTTTGGCCTGATGTTCTTATCATGGTAAGCCTTTCTCTTGTTCTTATACATCTTCGAGTTGGCGTTAGCCTGGTCCCGGATTTCCGTCAGCTCGCAGTTTAGAGTCTTGATGGCCCACCATGCCATATGCTCTACTTCAAAAGGTAGATGGCATGTCTTCCCGTATACAATCCTATATGGACTTGCTCCCAGCACCATTTTATATGCTGTTCTATATGCCCATAGTGCGTTTGGCAAGGCATGTGACCAATCCTTCCTACTCGGCTTTACCACTCTCTCTAATATTGCCTTGATCTACCTGTTGCTCACCTCCACTTGCCCAGACGTTTGCAGATGATATGGTGTTGCTATTCTGTGTTTAATGTGAAACTTGCACATACATTCCGCGAACAACTTGTTGCAAAAATGCGTCCCTCCATCACTGATGATTGTCTTCGGTGTTCCATATCTGGCGAATATGTTCTCCATGAGGAACTTCAGCACCACCAGTGCATCATTTGTTGTTGTGGCTACTGCCTCCACCCACTTTGAGACGTGTCGACTGCAACCAGTATGTACTAGTTCCCATCTAAATTTGGAAAAGGTCCCATGAAATCTATTCCCCAGACATCGAAGATCTCTGCAACTAAGTTGGTAGCCATAGGCATCTCGTCCCTCTTGGTTATATTCCCTGTCCTTTGGCAACTGTCACAATTCTTGCAGAAGTTTATTGCGTCTTTGTAGATTGACTCGTAGTAGAATCCTGATTAAAGGATTTTGTGGGCGATTTTCTTTGGTCTGTAATGCCCTCCACACTTGAATTTGTGACAGTGTTTTAGTATATTCTCTTGCTAATGCTCTGGGACGCATCTCAATGTGACAATGAATTGTGCAATATAGCATGCTTTTAGACCCTTGTTTTTTGCCTTAGATTCAATATTTGTATCGTTTTATGGTCAAATACCAACTTTGCGTGTATTTTGTAGGTCATGATCGCATTTTTGAGGAATTGCACGATTCCATGCGCAAAAAACAACATAATTATGCGAAATCGAGTAAGTTAAGCAAATACACAGAATTTGCCGATGCACGAAGTCCGAGGTATAAAAAACGTCATGTGACCAGCCAGAGCGAAGATAATTGAAGATGCTACAACTTTGTAGAAGACAACTTTTTGAGTAAACGAGGTTATGAAGCCCGAAATTGAAGAACAAAGATATACAGATAGAACCTGGAGGAATCGCATATGGCGGTCCCTGTGGACCGCAGAAGGGGTGTCTGCGGTCCCCTGTCGACTGCAGTGCATTGTGTTTTTGTCTGTTTTCTAGCCTGTCAGGCTAGGGCCTGTCTTCCTGAACCTTCCTTAATGACCAATGGCGATTTGAGGTCGAAATTTTCAGTATAAATAAGACCATTGGGGTCTCATAATCAAGAGAGAGCGGAGCGGAAGGGTTCCGAAGAAGAGAACGGAATGTTAGGGTTCCGTAACATAAAAGCAGCTCTCTCCTGAGAGAGAACCAATCCTCAGGGAAGTGAAACTCCAAAACCCTAGCCATCAGCAAACAATCACGAAGACTTCAAGACATTCGATGCCATCACTATCGATCATCATCAAGAGGGAATAGAAGAGGAGAAGCCGAGGGTCGACACTCACCATCTTCTTACAGTTTAGTTGTTTCAAATATGATTTCAATTTAGTTTACAATTTGTTTACTTTCAGTTATGTCAGGCTAATTCACCTGTAAGGGTTAGCCAGGATCTTTGATTACTTGGTTTATATATGATGGTATAGTTTTAGCATCAATGTTAGTTATGTGATTGTTGTTCATACATGTGTTGTTTGAGGAAAGATGCTTTGTTTGTTTATGTTTTCACAAGACATGAGTATTCATTGCACTAGATTAGGAGATGTCAGCTGTGTCTGTAAGTTGATATTCTGTATGAGGTTTGTTGTTGAGCTAGCGACCAGTGACAGCTTTGAGCTAGACGATAGTCTACATTGGGTATCTTTACTGACTGCGCCTTGGTGTAAGATATGTGACCTGTGTGACTATTCAGCCGTAACTATCGCTATATGTTATTCCTGATATAAACCGTTTATCAAAGTGAAGGTTAATGCTTACATGCTTTCTCTATAAGTTCTTAGTTCATCAATTCTTATTATAATTACTTTCCTACTTACGTGTTTATTTTACTTATTTAAAAATACCAAAAATCCTTTATTTACTTTATATTGAAAATCAATCATTTAATATTCTACTTCAATCGAGCGTTATTCCCGAGAGAATGACATCTCGACTTAATTACCTCTATAAACTGTGTGTTAGTGAGCTTCTAGCAATTATAAATTTAACCTTTGATTGTATTTAGAGATTATAGATTTTACAACGAAAAATAAAATCTCGGAGTCCACATCAAAATTTGGTGCCGTTGCCGGGGAATAATTAGTAGATTGCCTGCGTAGAACTTATTTGGTTATTTTCGAACAGTAACTACTTTTATTTAACAGGAAAACTCACAATGGAAGAAGAAGACGAGAGAAGTATCAGTGAGATCAGAGGAGTGGAATTCGGCTTCAGCCGCATGTAAGGGAGTACGGATTTGATCTAACTCTGATTAGCGCATTACCAAAGTTCGGAGGTAGGGATGGAGAAAATGAATGCTAGTTCATGTATGCATTCGAGTCTATTGTCGAGCAGTTTCCGACGAAGGGGTTAACCGATGGTGAGTTGAAATTCTGGTTCTTCATCAAAACACTAGAGGGAGCAGCAAAAAGATGGATAGATTCGATTAAAGAAGAAGTCAGTGAATGGGAAGAGCTGAGGAGTATGTTCTTGAAGAATGTTAAAACTGTTGGACCGAGATTTGTATTAGGAACGGTTTCAGACGATGTTGATTATGATGTTGAGTCAACAACGCCTTCAACAATGGTTGACAGCAGCAAACAGATGAGAACAGAGAGCAGCGGACTGATAAACTGACAACCAAAAATAAACTCAAGCCGGCATAAAAATACCGACTGGGCCGTAGGCAAAATTTCCACTATCAGTAAAAGTAGAATTACAAAAAGAAGATTAAAACAATCACAAACGATTGTTTAAATTTACGAAAAAACTAGACCTAGAACAGACAAACAAAACCTATTCTAGTTCGAAAAACACTAGAGTAAATTTCAATCTTTAGAAATCACTCACAAGTATAATTGAAATCAAAGTCTAGTAAAGCAAGACAGCCTAAACTCAATAATCAGAAAGTCGAATCTCTATCGGAGTAGTCTTGCACAACGTTTTCTTCCTATATATATATAAGCTTCCATCGATTAGCAGGCAGAAGACATAAGTCGAAGAGGAGAAGGACACGTGAGGAAGGAAAATCACGTGAAGAAAGAAAGCGTGATTTTCTTTCTTGCTTCCAGCAATCCTGTATATGGAAAACTTCTCTTCTTCAATCTTTATTTCCTTATAGTTTCAAACTCTTTCTTTCTTTATTAGATTCATTCCTTGTGTCCAATGCAAATCAAACTCCTTCCTTTTCTTTCCAGCAAGCGCCATTCTTCCAGCAAGACAACGCCTTAATATCTTTTCACGTCTGTTTGCTGGCAACTTTCCAGATCTTCCACATATATTTCTTAAGGGCCATTCTTAGCAAAGTCTAGTCCACCAACTTGAGTTGCAGCCCAACTTGTTCTTTCCTACAAAATATCCATATAAAAACAACTACAATTGTCGAACCGGTTAATAAACGAAGAAAGACCGAATTAACAAAACAAGTGCAATATAAATTGCACTTTCAATCTCCCAATTAATTCTTTACTTTCTTCACAAAAACCTGAAAGCAGTTAGTAGGAAAATACAAGACAATATCAAGCAACTCCCCCTTGCTCCAAGAACTCCTCCTTAATACAAAAAACCAAGAATACAAACATTCTCCCCCTTTTTTGTGAGCAAAGAAACAAAACAAAGTTCTTTGAAGAAACTCCACCATCTTGGAAATTTGTTGAGGACCTGTAGACAAAGTACCAAAGCAGAGACACGATGTTGACTCAACATTGTCGTCAACACTGGCAAAGGTAGTAGCAGAAGCAGGAATAAAGGTCGGATCAACTGAAGGGCAGTAATCAGGAATAGAGGTTGGATCAGCTGGAGGGCAGTGTTAGGATAAGAGTGGATGATCATGTACACAACTTACAAAATAAGTCATGATGGGTGTTGTTGGGTTTGCTTCAAGGTAGATTCCTGTAGATATATATCAAAGCAACGAAAAAATGTGCACAACTGTTAATAAAGATTAAAGTTGCAAGTAAAACAGTTATCCGTCAAGCCAAAGTAATCAGATAAACCCTAGGGAGGTTGACCAAAAATCTTGATTTTAATGAAAATGACTTGAAATGCAAGAACAGGAATGCAGAAACCCAAAAACCCCAAGGAAATACCTATACCTACTCCCCCTCATACCCAAAAACACACAGAATTAGAGCAAAAAAAATGGAGCACAACAAAAGAGCGAATAGTACTTCATGCAAAGTCTCTGTTGACATATTGTTGACTCAACAATGATGACAACATCGAGAAATCAGACCACTCGAAATGTAAGTCAGCCAGGAAACCAAGTCTCAAAATGTGCAGATACGATTAACACCACTAATGCTGAAGGCAAAACAGAAAGAGAAAGGAATACCAAAGAAAGACACCCAACATTGCATCAAAATGTAAAGTAACAATTAGCATAATTTTGAGTGGGGGTGACCATGAGACAGTGAACCATGGCGTTAGGTAAACACACGTCTCATGGCGTCTCAGTTGACCACATTGGGCAATTTAGTACCAGCAGAATTACGAGAATCAGCACTTTTGTGCGTGTCGGTTTCTAGTACAGGCCATCAACCCTCACGACATATGACACATTGGCCACGTCGATATCTGGATAGTATTTGGACCTGCCCAACACGATCCTCGACGGAATCACTTCGAGCCCTTTTTTAACAGAATTCATTAGGTTTATTAAGCATAAAGGGCATGAGGCAACATAGAGTGCGAGTCAAGATACGAGTAAACAAAGCCAAAATCAGCAAAAGTGGGTTTTACATAAAGCAAACACACAAGAGACCCGATACCTTTCAACCTTGGTTTCAAAGAGCCTCTCAAACCCTAAGCATCACCACCATGAGCTACAAAACAGTAACATCCAGAGACAAATACAGAAGCATAGAAACACAGAAAAGAACTTATAGAGTAAAACAAAATTCATCACTTTTTCTAGACTGCCAATGTTGACTGTGATGTTGAGTCAACATTGGACCCAACAACAAAAATCACAAAGAACACAGACCAAGAGACCTTCAAAGACGGAAGAATCTCTCACTATCTAATGGCTTGGTAAAGATATTTGCAAGCTGATTGGTTGTACCTATGTGTTCTATGTCAATTACTTACTTATTGACCAAGTCCTAAGAGATTGATGCCTAATGTCTATGTGCACTGTGCGTGAGTGCTGAACTTATTTCTTAGAAATATGTATGGCACTAAGGTTGTCACAGATTATCAAAAGGGTATCACTTTGAAGACCATAGTCATGCAACATGTTTTTCAACTAAACTAGTTGAGACACACAACTCACAGCTGCTACATATTCAGATTCAGCAGTTGAAAGTGACACACAGTTCTGTTTCTTGCTATACCAAGACACCAAATTTGGACCAAGTTAAAATCAACGTCCACTAGTGGATTTTCTATCATCTAGATCACCAGCCCAATCAGAATTACAAAATCCCACCAGATTAGTGTTTGTATCACAAGCAAACCATAATCCTAGATTAACAGTTCCTGATATATATATAGATATATATATATGTACATATATATATATAGATATATATATATATATATATATATGTACATATATATACATATATATATATGTACATATATCTATACATATATATATATATGTATATATATATGTAGATATATATATAGATATATGTACATATATATAGATATATATATGTACATATACATATATGTATATATATGTACATATATATATATATATGTACATATATATATATATATGTATATGTACATATATCTATATATACATATATATATATATATATATATATATATATAAGGGTTCTCTTAACAACAGTTAAATGAGGGGTTTTAGGATTGGATTGATACCTGGCACATACACAAACCGAGAACATGATGTCAGGTCTGCTGGCAGACAGATACAGAAGGCTTCCAATTATTGATCTGTACAATGTTGGGTCGACATCCTCGCCAACATCGATTCTGCTCAGTTTCAGAGACGTAGCCAAAGGAGTACTGCATGGTTTAGAACTTTCGAGACCAAATTTCTTGATCAGATTCCTTGCATACACCTCTTGTGACAGAAAGAGACCATCCCTTCGTTGTTGAATTTGGAGTCCAAGAAAGAAACTAAGTTCACCTATCATACTCATCTCAAAAGTACCTGTCATGGCTTGCACAAACATTTCCTTGTAGTTTGTCCTGGTGTTCCCTCTTAGAGTCATTCTTTCTCTTGGGTCTCCAAAGACTTGAGAACTTGGGTGATCGTTGCGAATCCTAGGCGGAGGATCACGCCTGATGTTGTCCAGAGGATTAGACTGAGGTTCAGCTAGTTCCAGATCAGGTTCATCTTCTTTTTTAGAGACAGAGTCATCTGTGAACTTTCTGCCCATGTTGTTGGGTGAAATGTTGAGTCAACAATGTGATCAACATCGATCACTTCTTCTCTGACTGCAACTGGGGGATCTGGTTCAGTACCTGCATCTAGTTCAGTACCTCTCTCATCCTTTCCAAGTTCTGCATCTTTCAGTTTCAGCTCTTCCACCATCTATTCGTCAGTGAACTCTTCTTCAAAAGGACAATCTACAGATAAATCAACCAAGCCATGCAAACAATAAATGTTATTAGACACAGAGTTTTCAGAGTCCAAAGATTTATCACGGAATATCTCTTCACAGTTCTGTGAGTCATCATAATCAAAGAAGAGGATCTGTGACGATGTTGAGTTTTCATTGTTGACCAAACATCGATTTCCAACATCGTCCAGAACAGAGGACAGAGCTACAACACGACCTTATGTAGTATCAGCTTCCTGTTCATCACCTAAATCATCACTAAGACAAGCAAGCAACGTTTTTCCCTTCTTACGAAGAGTGTTAGCACATTCATTCTGAAAGTGACCCCATCCTTGACATTCAAGACATCTAACTTTGTCTAGTCATTTAGAATTAAAACCAGGAAGCTCTATGGCCTTATTGAACTTGCCAGTAGCCTTATGATTACTTGGGGAGGCATTGTTATATTTCTTCCTAAAGCTGGTTTTGTTGAACTTTCTAAGCAACTTAGTATAAGCTTTACCAAAAGCTTCTTCATTCATCTCATCAGACTCATCACTACTGCTTTCAGACTCAGAGATTTTTTATTTTGAGTGAAGAGACATACTATGGCTTTTCGTACCTTTGCGCTCATTCTGTTGGAGCTCAAAATTTTTCAAATTGTTCATCAGGGTATGAAAATCCATAGTAGTCAGGTTTTGAGTATCTTCCAAAACAGTTCATTTTATATCAAATTTTGAAGAAAGAGTACAAACAACTTTGAAAATCAGTTGCATATTAAACATAGCATCACCTAGTAGTTGAATATCATTTGAAATAGTGAGCAGTTTACCAAAATAAGAATCAATGGTTTCTTCTTCTGCCATTCTCAAGTTTTCAAATTTTGACCAAAGTAGTTGAAGTTTAGTTTGCTTAATACTGTTATCACCTTCACAATGATTTTGAAGTAAATCCCAAGCTTGTTTAGCAGTAGTGCAGTTCTGAATGAGTTTAAACATATGAGGATCAACATGAGCAAATATAGCATTTAAGACTTTTTCATTGTAAGAGCTAGCAATAAAATCATCACTTATCCATAGAGCTTTTGTATTTGGAACGACATCTCCATCTTCATCTGGTCCTATGGTAGGACACACAAAGCCTTCAAGAACAGATTTCCATGCATGCCCATTAATGGATTTGATGTACGTTCTGATCCTTATTTTCCAGTAGTGGTAATTTGACCCATCTAGCACAGTTGGCCTGTTGACACTTGAATTAACACCGTCCATTGTCGTACCAAATCCAGACACCAATTAATTAGGTGGCTGGCTCTAATGCCACTTGTTAAAACTTTTGGACCGAGATTTGTACTAGGAACGGTTTCAGACGATGTTGACTATGATGTTGAGTCAACAATGCCTTCAACAATGGTTGACAGCAGCAAACAGATGAGAACAGAGATCAGCGGACTGAAAAACTGACAACCAGAAATAAACTCAAGCCGGCATAAAAATACCGACCGGGCCGTAGGTAAAATTTCCACTATCAAGAAAAGAACAATTACAAAAAGAAGTTTAAAACAATCACAAACGATTGTTTAAACTTACCAAAAACTAGACCTAGAACAGACAAACAAAACCTATTCTAGTTCGAAAAACAATAGAGTAAATTTCAATCTTTAGAAATCACTCACAAGTATAATCGAAATCAAAGTCTAGTAAAGCAACACATCCTAAACTCAATAATCAGAAAATTGAATCTCTATAGGCGTAGTCTTGCACAACGTTTTCTTCCTGTATATACATAAGCTTACATCTATCAGCAGGCAGAAGATATAAGTCGAAGAGGAGAAGGACACGTGAAGAAGGAAAATCATGTGAAGAAAGAAAGCGTGATTTTCTTTCTTGCTTCCAGCAATCATGTTTATGGAAAACTTCTCGTCTTCAATCTTTATTTCCTTATAGCTTCAAACTCTTCCTTTCTTTATTAGATTGCATTCCGTGTGTCCAAAGCAAATCAAACTCCTTCTTTTTCTTTCCTGCAAGCGCCATTCTTCCAACAAGACAACGCCTTAATATCTTTTCACGTCTGTTTGCTGGAAACTTTCCAAATCTTCCAGATATATTTCTTAAGGCCCATTCTTAGCAAAGTCCAGTACACCAACTTGAGTGCAGCCCAACTTGTTCTTTCATACAAAATATCCATAGAAAAACAACTACAATTGTCGAACCGGTTAATAAACGAAGAAAGGCCGAATTAACAAAACAAGTGCAATATAAATTGCACTTTGAAAGAGGTTTCTAGGTCTTGCAAGGGTTATGAGAGAAAGGAGAATGATATCCACTTTCACTCAGAAACAGAAGGAATCTTTTTATGATGCATGGGAAAGGTTTGAGGAGATGCAATACAACTGCCCCCAACATCAGTTTACTTCGCGACAACTCTGTGATTATTTCTAGTTAGGAGTTAAAGAGGAGTTTAGAGAGCTTATAGATGTAGCTCTGAAGGGATCATTTATGGGGAGTTCTGCTAAGAAAGTACTGGAAGCTTGTGCAAGTGTTGCTGAGAACTCAAGGTATAGGTGTGAGCAGCTAAAGGAGAATGAGATCTTTAACAAGATGGAGGAGATGGAAGAAGTAAGGACAATAGCCGCAATTGAGGAAGAAGCACAATGGGCTATGTGTCAGAGCGTAGGAACTCCTGAGAACTTGGATAAAATAAGCATATCGAACGAAATAAGCCAAGAAGTACCAGAATGAAAACCTATTGAGCTGAGCATTGAAGGGAAGGATGAAGTTTCCAAAATCAGCAGCGAACAAGTGGTCGACAGCACTGTAACTGCTAAAAGGGATTGGAAGAGGAGATCAAAACCCTCAAGGAACACCATAACCAGAGAGGAAAGACAGTGCTGGAGGAACTGGAAAAAGGAAGCGAGGAAACACACTACAGGTTGAAGCTGTTCACATAAAACACCACGTCGACTGAGGAAGCAATAGAAAGGTTAAATGGTGAGGTCGATGCAGTCAAAGACGATTTGATCGAAATGAAGTATGCAGTTAGGGAGTTGGATGAAAAGGTGGAAGAAGTTAAGGAGCAGCAAGTGGAGAGCATTGGGGCTATCACTACTTGGAGCGGGATAACAACCCCGGATTCTATTCCTAGAAGTGAAGAAAGAGCAAGAAAGAAGAAGGATGCGGAATGCCAAGAAACCTATGAGCATTGGAACCAAGATGACCTATACTGAATCTGATAAGAGTGTTGAAGAACACAAGTATAGGAAATTAATTGGGTCTCTACTATACCTTATTGCAAGCAGACCAGATATTCAATATGCAGTTGGCGTATGTGCAAGATTTCAGACAAATCCAATGCAATCACACTATAACACTGCTATGAAGATTTTAAGTTATGTTAAAGATACAGTGGAAGTTGGATTGTGGTATCCAAAAGAGAGTGGATTGAGTTTAGTTGGCTATTCAGATGCTGACTATATTGGATCAATGCTTGATAGAAAAAGTACTTCAGGAACATGTCAATTCCTTAGTACTAGATTGATATCATGGTTCAGCAAGAAGCAAAACTCAATTGCCACATCAACCACAGAAGCAGAGTATATTGTTGTTGGGTGTTGTGCTTCACAAATATTGTGTATACAACAACAACTCAGAGACTATGAGATCAATGTAGAGAAAACTCCTATTTTCTGTGACAACACAAGTGCTATTGCCATAACTCAGAATACTAAGTTTCATGCAAGAACAAATCACATTGATGTTAGACACCACTTCATTAGAGATCATGTTGAAAAAGGCAATATTGAGATACTCAAGATTGGTACAGAAGACCAACTTGCAGATATCTTCACAAAGCCTTTGCAAGAAAGTAGATTCCTAACTTTGAGACATAGTTTTGGATTAATGGAACTACCAAGGTGCTAAATTGGTCACTGGGACAGGAACTCACTGAGCCAATAAGAGAGGAACAAGGCCTTCTGAGAAAGAAAGGCACTAAAAGAATGAAGTAGTTATCTGAGACGGGTACTCAGATATCAAGGCTAAAGGGTAAAAGTTGGTTAAAAAGATATCTGAAACGGGTATTCAGACACTTGAGGCCACTAAGTAAGGGGGGGCACAAAAGGAGAGAAGTTGACCAATTGTACAATATGTCAGAAGTCAAATATCTCTTGTGTTTTGAAAAATTTCCATTCTTGTGATAATTTTCAAACAACACTGGACGATTAATTAATAATCTCATAAACCAGTTTGTGTCCTAGTTACATGTTACTGAGAGTCGAAAGTGACTCAGATAGCTATTAGCCAAATAGCATTAATTGAGCACAATTACATGTGTTGATTGATATCATTGCAGAGAAATCAATCTAAACCATTGAAAAATGGCACTTGTAATCCAACGGCTCAGATGAGTCCACTTAGCCCACTCGCACAGAAACTGAGTAACTGGCCCCACTCGTATTTAATGAAAAATCACTTTTTCACCCACTTATGTTGCTATATAAAGGAGATTTTGGCAAAGAAAAATACTTTTGCCTTATCCCACATTTCACTTCACACAAAAACAGCAAAAACCTTCACTCTTTTTCTGCTAATCTTCTCTGAATTCGTTTGAGATTCTGCTAAGTTTTTCTGCAAAGAATTACTTAATCGAATTCGATTCTTAACCCTCTTTCAATCTCTCTTATCTACTTCACTATTTAAAGAGATGGCACCAAAACGATCTACTTCACAGAAATCCCAAGTGTCCACATCTGGTACTGCTGAAAAGCAATAACCAGCTATTGTGGTGAAAGATCGAAGGGTGGTTGGTGAATTCAACCCCTCTATGTGGAATCCCAAATCGAAAGTACTCTGGGGAGGAGTACTTGTTGATGAGTACCTGCTCGGTGCTGCAAATAACCAAGTGGATGTTAGAAGAGGGCTTGCTTTACTTGAAATGGTAAAGATTAAGCAGTTTTTCTCTGCAAAACACTCTTTCGCTTCCAAAATTGATGTGCTGGAATTTTGTAACAATTCCGCCATTATTGAAGCAAATGACACTGAAGAAGTGCGCATCACAATGAAGGTACAAGTTGCTGACAAAAACCTACATGAAAAATCCTTATGTACTTTGTTTATGTTACCCAACATTGGTACCGATTACCACCCAGACACCTCAAAAGAAGCAGTGTTGGTCCAGATAACGGCAAAGTAAAAGACTAGAGGGGGGGTGAATAGTCTTTTAAAGTTTTGTCGATAAACACAGTTTCTCAGAAACCTGGGGGTTTCTGATACTTAAATTCAGAGTGCGGAAGACTTTAAGATAGGTAAGTGCAGAAACAATAAGTAAGTGTGTGTGCTTTGCTGAAAGATAAATATAGAAAGGTAAATAACACAGCAAGTATAGTGGTATCTGGAGGTGGCGTAATCCTCCAACTAATCCACTTCGGTCTTTCTGAGACCTAGAATTCACTAGAACAGATAATTGAGTTCACCTTACAAAAATCCTATTCTAAGATTCTTAAACAATTGGTTCCCAACCAAATGTTCCCCCTGAGTTATTCCCCAGCTCCTAGAGCTAAGTACTTCCTCTACTCAGATAACCTTGGAGTTATTCCCTGATTTCCCAAATCAAGTACTTCCTCTACTCCACGCCTTGATGGTGTTGGTTATAAGGTTTGTCAGAGAGGCTTCTCGTATAACTTTTCAGTTATGTTTTCAGAGAGCCTAATAGAACAAGACTACTTAATACACTTGTTCATTGTATGGCAATCTGCTCTTTACTGACCCAAGTAATTGATGTCCGTTTTGGAGAATGAGCTTCAGAAAGGTTATCTGACAGTTCAACTCTTTCACGAATAACAATCTCTTGTTAAGGTTCAGGACAACTTAGAACTACTAGTGATTCTTCAAGCAACAGAAAGCTATCAGAAAGGGTAGTAGAGTGCTTGAGAGAATACTTTGCTAGATTGTAAGTTTGCAAGTTAGATCGTTCTTCGGTCGTATTTCTCAGCATCTAAGTGTGTGATATTTAGAGATGAATTAGAGAGTCGTTGGGATGTTATCCGTTAGACACAATTCAAATTCAGTCTATACTTATCTTGAAATGAGTACTCAGAAGTCCTTGTCTCATATCTCAGAGAGGACTGTGCTTTAGCGGCTTTTCTGCCGATGCAATTAATGCATATATACTATTTCTTGTCATGTAGTCTTCAATGGATACATTAGCCTTTCTGATGGCTTGCATGCTCCATTCTCATGATGTCATATGTTCCAGAATAACTAAATGTACTTAAGAAAGGATTAAGGACATAGTCTTTCCGAGTGAGACTAAACCTTGGTGTCTTCATAAATCTTGTGCAATCTCCGGTCTTGTAATCTTCAGAAAAGCTCCATTGCTAGGATTGATCTTCATGGTCTTCTTGAAATAAAAATTACACTCAGAGACCTATAATCCTAATACAAGATTTACTAGACTAATTAAACTAAGTGATTTCCTCTTTTACAATGTTCAAGTGAACCAAGAGTACTTAATCACCTTTCTGGCTAAGATAGGAACATGTGATAAATGATCAAAATACTAACAGATATTCCTAACAAATTTCCCCCTTTTTGATCAGTCATCCATGACTATCTTTCAAAGTCCTATTACAAAGTTGTAATCCTGGAAGAGAAAACAATCCACCACTTAATCATTTCAAATGATATTCAAATTTAGTTGAATTAAGTGCAGAAAGTAAACATCAACCAAATCACAAGAAGTGACCTTTGCTGATAAGTTATCATCTATTAGAGTGTATCTGGGAGTATGATCTTCAGATAGGTACAGATTACAGAATAAGATGCAACTTTTACGGATAGAGAAAATTAGAAACAGTCAGCAAGATTACAAAAAGTAACAAAACAAACTAAGTAAATTAGAACAACAGGAGAGTCCAAGCTCCAAGTAAACATTCTAAGATACTAGTCTTCAAGTCTTCAAAAATTAACTTAGGTTCAGAAACCTCAAGTTCTTCAGCATCCTTTCTGGATCAGTTGACATAATCATCCACTTTTCTGCATTCTTGGACATAGTCATAAAGTATCCTTCTGACAGAAAGTTCTGTCTTTCTGGATAAGATACAAATTTCATGGTAACTCTTGCCAAGATTGTAGTTCTTCTTCAGAAAGTGTTTGACCCAGTAGTATTTTCCCCAGACCCAGGCATGGTCTACTTGCAGCTCAGATAGGTTGAAATACTTGTATATTTCTTCCAGATAGTGAATATCATCCAGATATTCATCCTTTGTCATGTAGAATGACTCATAGGGATGAACACCTAGCTTGTTCTGCTTGTTGTAGGTACCATCCAGTTTTCTTATCTTGTGCACATCTTCTGGCTTGGGGTAAGGACAAGGAAAAGAAAGGTCCATCTTTCTAGCATCATTTCTCTTTTCAACCTCAAAGTTTAGCCAGGCATGAAGGTGCTCATGTTTTAGCAAATTTGGCTTGCCTTCACTCCATTTTAGGATCTGGTTGAAGATGGGAGTTGGAAACTTATCATTGACAAGTAGATGTTGCAGTTCCAGAATCCAATACCCTTTCTTGTACAGAATGCACATATATGAAGACTCTTCATTACTGTTCTTCACATAGTCAATGTGGGCATCAGTTGGCTTTTCTTGATGAGTTTCTTTGTTTGCTCTGCGAACTGAATATCCCTTCTAGCCTTTCTGTTAGGTGGCCTTCTGTCAGGAGATCCTGTGACTCTTTCTTCCTGCCTTGTCTTTGGTGGAAGTCCCTTGAATTGACTTAGTATTTCCAGAAGGGGTTCTGGCTGCTAATGGCCTTGCTGCCAGAGGAGGTTGTAAGGGGCTTGCTTGCCTTCTTCTTTTGTGAAGTGGATGTTCATCAGTATCAGATTCATCCTCATCATCATCATTGATGTTCCAGTTGTGAGGCTTGCAGCTCTCTTGACCTCTTACCTCACCTTCTTCTTGATTTTCTTCTTCAGAAGCTTTCTGGTTGTTCCCATCTGAGATCCTAAGGGACTTGGTTCCCCTAGTGACCATACTTCTCAGCTTTCTGGCTGGTTGATCTGGAACAACTTCTTCAGCAGGGGTGTCTCCAGTGGTGTCCTTAATGACTAGTTGACTTGAGGAGGGGAGATTTGATTGTTTTCTTTTTCTTCCTCTGCCTTTCTGAGGCATCTCTCCTTCCCCCTTAGTTATGAATGACTGACTCATGATAGCATAAGCTTCAGAGAGTGATTCAAAGTTCTTCTAGAGGTTGTTATGCACCCTGACCAATTCTTGGATTTCTTCTTGCATGTCCTTGTTTTGTAACCAACACTTGCTCTTTTCTGTTGAGCTCTTCAAGCGGCTTTAGAATAGCCTCAGCTTGTTGAGTAGCATAAGTAGCATCTGCTAGTGCTTGATTGGCATTGTTGCAGTCTTCTTCCCTGATCAGAGCTAAGTCTTTCTGAGAGAGAGCTATCTTTGGTTGCTCTATTTAGCAATGCAAAGCCCAAATCTTTCATCTCTTCCGAATGATCAGGACTTGGTTGTCTTGAGCAACAAGTCTGTCTCTTAGTTCCAAGAAAACAGCTGTTCTGGACCTGTGCTCATCACTTCTTGAAGCACCTGGAGCAGAGAAAATTTGAGGCGCCAGAAGGGCTAGCTTTTCCTTAGTGATTAGCCTCTCATCTTCTGCTTGGGAGATCAAGTTTGGGTTTATTTCAGCATCATTCTCATAATCCTTTTCTTGGATTGTTTGCAGAGTGGCAATCTTTTGTTTCCCTTTGAGTATGCTGGCCTTCTGAGAAGTAGAAGGTCTTTCTGATGCAGCCTTAGCATAATGCTCTTCATCATCATTGTCATCCATGGCATCTATCTCAGCAGCAGTGACAACGATGGCATTTTTCAACAACCTTTGCTCATCTAGGAGTGCCAGTTCCTTAGCATTAGCTTCTCTGAGCTTTTCGAGTTTGGCTTCCTTTTCTTCAACAAGAGCTTGACACTCTAAGTTGATTCTCTTCTCCTCTTCCAACTTAACTGAGTTGTTCAATCGAACTCGATGTCGTGATTTCTTCAATTGTGTCTTGTTCAGCCTGTTGGGTATTTTGATGAGACTTTGGTGGTGATGATGATGGGGCTTTCTGACCATTGGAAGGAGTAGCCTTTTCTACACTTCCTTTGCTAATTTTCTGAATCCCGCCGTTTCCAGGTTGGGGATCATCATTCTAATCATCATCATCATCCTTTTTCTTGTCTTCTTGACTTGGATGCTCAGAAGGAGGTTCTTGGTAATCATTCTCATCAGTTTCCTTCTCATCTTCAGAAACCAGGTTGATCACATTAGGAAGTGTGATCATCCTCCCATTTACTTCTTCTTGCTCAGAAGGGTAGGTTGTGAGCTTGCTGGGCAAGGCAGGATGGGTCACCATCTGCTCTTGGGTTTGAGCATCAGCAGCTTAAAAGTCTGCTAGGAGTCTTTGTGCTACTTCATTTAAGAAGTCATCATCCATCAGAGTGGCAAAAGAATATGATTCTGTGGGAAACATAGCATGGATATGGTCTTCCAGATTGATTGCTATGGCCCTTTTCTCTGGGATGTCAATTACTCTTGCGATTTCAGAAAGATCGGGCTTTCTGAGTTTCTACCATTGTCTGAAGCACTTTAGATGTTTCTTGAGAGTGTGCTTCTTAAAGGCTTGGAGTATGTTGAGTGGCACTAGACTTTGAGCCTGAAAGAAAGGGATCAAGTTAGTTTTGTTCAAACTACTTGTGTTAGTATCTGTGTGCAAAAGTAAGCTTTCTGAGCATACCTGTGTAGAAACACTAGGCTCATTTGCTTGGACTTCTGCTTGTTTGGGCACAGAGGCCTCAGATACCTTGATGTGAGGAGAAGTCTGATCCTCAGCATCCTTTCTTTCTGATTGAACCTGAGAAATAGAATCAAATATGTTTAGAAACTTGTTATCAGAAAAGATAAGTGGAAAAATGCTTTCTGAGACTTTGCTTACTTCCAAGTGAGGAAGCTCAGTGGCATCTTTCTCAGAAACCTTGGGGGTTTCTGGAACCTTTTCGAGATCGCTTGTTCAGCAGTTTTAGTTTCTCTTGGAGGAGATGAGATCACATTCTCTTCGTCCAAGTGTTCTTCTGATTGAGCCTGTAAGATAGAACAAACATATTGATTAAGTAGTGAATTTTACCAAAATTTTCTTAAGGAAAGTTTACTAATACTTACCTTCTCAACAGAAGGCTCAGTAACTACTTCCTCAGAGTGCTTTTCAGCCTCTGGAAACTCTTGGTGTTGGGGTGTTGGTTCCACCTCTACTACTTTCTCAGTTGTAGCCTGTGGAACAGGCTCTTCTTGATTCAAGGGAGTGGACAAGTTTTCTTCCTCCTGAAATTGTGTCTCCAAGTTGGCCTGTAACAAATGAAGCTTATGAGTAACAAGTTAACATTTTAATGTTGACAAGTTAGATACAAACTACTTTTGTTACCTGAATAGAGTCAGGCTGAGTTTGGGTCACTTGGACTAGTGGAGTTTCCACAGCCTTTCTTTGCTCATTGTTGGTCTCCTCTACAATATCTTTCTGAGTCTCCATCTCAGTTTGATCCCTTTCTAAGAGTTGAGCTCTCTCAGAAGGTTGAGGAACCTGTTCAAGAACAGGGTTTTCTTCAGCCACATTAAGTGATGGCATTGTGAATGTGGAAGCAATGTCAACATCTTCCATCACTCTATCTTCCTCTTCCAGACCTTCTTCTTCCTGCTGGACAGAGGGGCTCCTTTCTTTCTGAGGGGCTGAGCTTGATGCTCCTCCATGGGTCTCAATCCTGGACTTTTTGAATACTTGTGTAAGTACTACATCATCATCAGAGTCACTGTCCAGATTGGGAGCTGACCCATCTATGATATTTCTATCATCTCTGGAGATTTCGAGCAAATTGCCCTGCAATTCTTGGGCTTTCTGGTGTTGCCTTTCTGGCGAACAACATCTTCTCGAGATCTTGTCTCGTAAGGTTGTGCTTTTCAGACACTTTCGGACATAGAGGCTCTCTTGCTTTGAGTCCTCTTTCTCTTGGCAACTGGAGGTTGAGCAGGAGCTTGCTCAGAGACCTCTTCACCTTGCTGGGCAGCTTCAAGCTCTTCTGCCTCTTTCTGAGCTTTCTCAGCAGCAATTCTCTCCTTTTCTTCAATGGCATGTCTGAAAAGAGAGTTGGTGACTGGGATTTCTTATCTCTTTCTGAGAGTTATTCCCATTGTTTCCAGAATGTAGCAAATTCTGAGACCAAAATGCATATTGGCCTTTGTCTCAGCAAGGCCATTGATGATTTTAGGCTCAAATTCCTCAATGTGCCCAAGAAATTTGTTGAAGGCATACTTCCCCCAATTAAAGTGGGTTTCCTGCCCTTCATGCTTCTTATTCAGAAGATGCATCATCATCCATCTCTCCATGCTTATCTGGTCTACTCCACCTTTGTTGCCATCAAAGCAATGGACCAGAATGAGAGCCAAAGTACTCTAGTGTTTCTGGAGATGACTGGTTCTGATGGCTTTCAGAACAAAGTTTGCTGGGCAACCCTTTGCATTTTCAATCTGGATTGCCTCAAATAGCTCCTTAACACTTTGAATCATGGAGGCATCCCTGATGTTGATGTCGTCGATTGTTCCTCGATTTTTCAATCGGAATAAGTTGCAGAAAGTCTTGCAGTCTAGGACAATTTCTTGTCCTTGAACTTCAGTCTGCATGTACTTCTCTTCTACATCATTCACAACTTTTGTGAAGATTTTGGAGTTGTTGTAGAACTCCAACACATCCAGTGTGGAAAGTCCACTGGGTGCAGCACACAGAAACTTGTAGATATGGGAACTTTTTAACATTCCCAATATCAGTTTTCTATCTGCTTTTGAAGAAATGACTGCAGAAACATATTTCTTCACAAGAAAAGCTCCCCAATTCATCTTGTGACTTGGATTCCAGTCAGAAGGGGTAAACTCTCCTAGAAGGTGTTTATTCAACAGCTTGAGTTCTTTTCCTCCTTGCTTTTCAGCAGGAGCAGATGATGCGGCCTTAGGGTTCTTGGTGGTCATCTTCTTTGGTGCCATCTCTTATATAGAGTCTTTGAGTGAGTGTTTACAGATGAGTTTTTCAAGAATAATCGAGATTAGTCTATCTTTTCAGAAGACTAAGCACAAGAAGTTGAGTTGCAAAAGAAGTTTTGCAGAAATCTTGAGTGATTTTGCTATTTGGATGCAAGTATCAAATTTTGGATTTGGTAAAAGTGTTTGTCTTTTGCCCAATTCCTATATATATAGCAGACAAAACATACATAGATACAACATATAGCTGAATATGAATGCGTGTCTTTGTATCTGCATAGGCGTGGTACGACCTTTGTACTTCATTAAATTCTTAGTGGGCCATGTCTGCATTTCTCAATAGACATTACTTGCTTTGTTTTAATCTCAGCCGTTGAGATCAAACGTGTATACATCAAGGGTTTATATTGAATATCTTGTAATGATATCAATCAACAAATGGTAATGTGCCAACTTGATGGATATTTAATATGTTACATTCATTGTGTCACTTAGTAAAGAGTAGGAACACTTAATCGTTTGAGCTTATCATTCTGAGTGTCAAGTCCTTTTCTTTATTTTATTTATCATAAAAATGGAAAAAATACAAGACATTGGACATGTTTGACTCCCAGAACTTATACTTTTTCGGGCTTTATGTGTCTTTTCTCTTTATGACTAAATAGTTTCCTGAATTCAAGAATCAGAAACTTCAGTTGTTTGAATGTATTTGACCCACTCTTAGTAAGTAAGTTCTAGTCTTATTTACTCATTGAGTGTGTACCAACCTTTGCCTTTCTGGATACCCGATCCAGAAATGTTTTGCCTTTCTGAGTGTTGCTACTCAGAAACCTTTGCATCACTTCTTAACAACGTGGCTTTCTGAGAGCATGTTCTCAGAGGCCTACTTCTTTTCTACCTTGCTTACTCAGACTTTAGAGATTCAGGACATTTTTCAGTCCTTAGGCAGCTCCATTAACCCAAGATTATGTCTTAAGGTCAAGAACCGGCTTTCCTTTAGGGGCTTGGTGAAGATATCTGCAAGTTGGTCTTCTGTGCCAATCTTGAGTATCTCTATATTGCCTTTTTCAACATGGTCTCTCATGAAGTGGTGTCTAACATCAATGTGCTTTGTTCTGGCATGGAACTTGGGGTTCTGTGTGATTGCAATAGCACTTGTGTTATCACAAAAAATGGGAGTTTTCTCTTCATTGAGTCCATACTCTCTGAGTTGTTGTTGAATCCACAGAATTTGTGTTGCACAACAACCAGCAGCAATATATTCAGCCTCTGTGGTAGAAGTTACAATTGAGTTTTGTTTCTTGCTAAACCATGAGATAAGTCTAGCTCCCAGAAATTGACAAGTTCCTGAGGTACTCTTCCTATCAAGCATTGATCCAGCATAATCAACATCTGAATAACCAGCCAAACTCAATCCACTTTCTTTAGGGTACCACAAACCTACATCTATTGTACCTTTCACATACCTTAATATTTTCATAGCAATGTTGTAGTGTGATTGCATCGGATTTGTTTGAAATCTAGCACACACACCAACTGCATATTGGATATCAGTGCCTTGCAGTAAGGTAAAGTAGTGAACCTATCAATTTCCTATACTTGTGTTCATCAACACTTTTATCTGATTCAGTATAGGTCATCTTGGTTCCTATGCTCATAGGTATCTTAGCATTCTTTTCAGAAGGCTTAAGTTTGAACTTTGTGAGCATGTCTTTTGCATACTTTGTCTGACTAATGAATATTCCATCATTGAGTTGCTTGACTTGCAATCCTAGGAAATAGTTCAATTCTCCCATCATGCTCATCTCGAATTTACTTTTCATGAGATTTGCAAAGTCATCACAAAGTTGCTTGTCCTTAGATCCAAATATGATGTCATCAACATATACTTGAACTAAGAGCAGTTTCCCATCATGATTTAAGGTAAATAAAGTTTTATCAACTTCACCTTTCTTGAAACCACTTTCCGTAAGGTATTTGGCCAAAGTGTCATACCATGCTCTTGGAGCTGTTTGATCCATATAGAGCTTTACAGCTTGTAGACCATTCTACTTTACGAGGAAACTTCAAAACCGGTGGTTGTTCAACATAGACTTCCTCGGCAAGTTCACCATTCAAGAATGCACTTTTGACATCCATCGATAAACTTTAAAGTTTTTATGAGCTGCAAGGCGGAAAGAGTCTTATCGCATCCAATCGGCAACGGTGCATATGACTCATCAAAATCTAAGCCTTGATGCAGGTGAATCCTTGGCAACCAACCTTGCTTTGTTTACGGTTATTTCACGATTCATTCATCTTGTTTCGAAAACCCACTTGGTTCCAATCACGATATTCCTTCTACAAATGGAACTAGTTTCGGACTTTGTTTCTTTCAAACTGATCCAACTCTTCTTGCATTGCAGAGATCCAGTCTTGGTCTCTTAATGCTTCTTCAATAGTTTTAGGTTCAATGTTTGAGATGAAACATCCAGAGAGAGAATTAGCATTTTCGGCTATTGCTCTCCTAGTCCTAACACCTTGATTGATTGGTCCAATCACATCCTTTGCAGGATGATCCTTGATCCATCTCATCATGGGTTTGGGGCTAGTAGGGTCAACATCTATGTGATCTGAATGTGAATCACTATGATTATGACTTGATACTTCTTCAGTATCTATGACATTTTGTACCACAGAAGGGCGTTGAATGTCTGACACTTGCTCAGTGTGAGGGTTTTCTGGGACATGCCTGTCAGAGAGGTCATTTCCAGAATTAGCTCTCTGATGAACATCTTCAGTTTCCATTTCTGGAAATCTCATAGGAAATTCTTCATCATGTCTGAGAATCATCTGGTTGTTACTAGGCATTTCATGCTTTTCTTCGTCAGAGTCATCCTCTCTTTCCATAATGTTGTTTTTCCTTTCTGAGGGTTCTTCTTCAGAATCCTTTAACATTAGTTGCTTGAACCTTTCTGAGAGTTCATCGGCAAGGGGTGATTTCTTGCTTTCTTCATAGAATACAACATGAACAGATTCTTCAATCTTCTTTGTTCTTTTGTTGTAAACTCTGTAAGCTCTGCTATTCATAGAATAACCAAGAAACACTCCTTCATCTACCTTTGGTTGAAATGTTCTTAGATACTCTTTTCCATTGTTAAGAACAAAACATCTACAACCAAACACTTTCAGATGTTTAATATTAGGGGGTCTACCAACCAAGAGCTCATAAAGGGTCTTGTCATGGTGTTTGTTTATCAAACATCTGTTCTGAGTGTAGCATGCTATGTTTACAGCTTCAACCCAATAAACTTCACTTATTTGATGTCATTGACATTGTCCTTCTTTGCTTCTTTAAGTTCTATTTTCCTTTCTGCAACACCATTTTGTTGTGGTGTTCTTCTGAGAGGAAAGTTGATGTTGTATACCTTTGTTGGTACAAAACTCCTTTATGTACTGGTTGACAAATTCAGTACCATGGTCTGTTCTGATTGCAGATACCTTGTCATTTTTCATGACTTCAAGCTTATTTAGCAAGTTTAGTATCTCCACCCTAGCATCAGATTTGTGCTTGGAAAAGACCAAGTGAATCTTGAGAAGTCATCTACAACAACTGACCATACTTCTTTCTGCATAACTAGTTCTGAGATGATTCAAAAAGATCCATGTGTAATAGTTGCAGTGGTCTAACACTAGAGTGTCTGATTTTGGACTTGAAGGAGATCTTAGATTGTTTCCCCATCTGACAGGCAGAACAGATACCATCCTTTCTGAAAGATGTTTTGGGAAGGCCAACCACTAACTCTTTCTTGGCAAGTTTGTTCAGAGTTTTGAAGTTCAAGTAACTCATTCTTTTGTGCCATAACCAGTGCTCTTCTGTGTGACCAGATTGACTCACCATGAGACATTCTTCAGTTGTGGCAGATGCCCAATCGGCAACATAAAGACTACCTTTCCGCCGAGCAACCAAGACTGTCTGCTTTGACTCATTGTCAATAAGTTTGCAAAACTTTGCTTTGAATTTCACAGTGAATACCTTGTCTGCAAACTGGCTCATGATAAATAGATTGTATTTCAAACCCTTAACATGTAATACGTCAGTAATTGTTAAAGATCCTAATTTGACGTTGCCAAATCCCAGAGAGGGATTAAATTTTCCTCCAGCAAATCTGATGTCTGGTCCAGTGTTGCAAGCTTTGTAGTTGACCAGATTTGCTTTGTCTCCTGTCATGTGCTTTCCGCATCCACTATCAAATACCCATTGAGCCTTAGTCCAAGAGGCGTTCTGCACAAAACAGGAAACAGGAGTTAGGTTCTTGCTTCAGAGATAGAACCATTTAGACTAAACATTCTTCCAGTAGGAATCCACATTTTAGTGAATTTCTTAGGAGTTTGTTTTTTGTCTAACTTGATCAGAAGGAGATGCAATGAAATTAGTAATTTTGATCTTAATCTTCCTTCTTGGGGTGTTTCTAGGTGTTCCCTTTGGTGGTTTCTGGATCCTGGGTTTCTGGGGTTGCTTTTCAGCAAACTTAGCCTTTCTGACCAGGTTCCTTCTAGCTTTGGCATTCAGTTTTTCAGTGGTTTGAGATTTCTTCCACTTATTGTTACGCGTAATATCGCCTTATGCGCCATTGTTCTTGTCCTTCCTTATATTGTTGTAAAAGGACTTTTCCAATAGCACGATAGCCAATGCCATTTCGAACACCTTTGGCTTTCTGAATGCGGTCTTCAGAAGCCTTACTAGTTTCTGCACCATCATTATTTTCATAAAATGGTATAGTTGAGAATTTGCCTATTCCAGCAATTCTTCCCTTCTTAGTAATATAGCACTGTGGATGGTTGCATGTCTGAGGGTTGTGTTTCTTTTCAGAAACTGTTAGATATTTTGTTAGAATATCTGTTTAGATTTTGTTCAGCAACATGATGACTTATCTTAGTCTCAGAAACGTGATTAGTACTCTTGGTTCACTTGAACATTGTAAAAGAGGAAACCCACTAAGTATGATAGTCTAGCTAATCTTGTATAGGATGATAGGTCTCAAAATGTAATTTTTATTTTATGAAGAGAAGACCAAGAAGAAGACATCCAAGCAGAAAGCTCAACAAGAATTGAAGACTTGAAGAAAACTGCACAAGATTACTGAATATGTTGTTCAAATTTCTTAGCCAGATATCTTGTAGACACGAACAGTTTCAAACAAACTGTGTCACAAGAGATATCTGAGAAATGAGATACATATCTGAAGACAAGGAAAGTGTCCACAAATATCTATTCTCAGATACCTTGAGCGTTAAACACGTTTCTGAAAAAAAAAAAAAGGAACATATATTGCAAACAAAGTTGTTTCAATCAATACAAGTGGTATCTGAAGAATGAAGATAAGGACGTGCAAAGAATCAGACAACAAGTCTAGTCTCTGATACAAAGCATAGTTCCGTTGACACTACAGGACAAAAAGTATAGTACAATGCATTTAATGCACGGACAGAGATGTCTGAAAAGTAAAAGCAGCAACTTCGAGAAGAAGACAAAACTCTATAAAGATTATACACACAGATATCGATAGTTTGAATTTGAGCCTAACGGATACTATTCAAACGGCACTCAAATCCATCTATAAATATCAACACTTAGACAGCTTGAGAGTACACACACATTGCATACGCTGAAACATAGAACTCTGAACATCCTACTCTCTCAAAGCAACTTACTTATTATCAAAGCTTTCTGTTGCGACTAAAGCTTGTGATCTTGAGTAAACACTGAAGTTCTAAGTGTCCTGATCCTAAACAAGCAAAGCTATCTGTGAAGGAGTTGAATCAAAAGATCAACTATCTGAGATTCATTATCTTGAACAGATATCATAAGACTTGGGTCAGTAAAATCGAACTAGATACCATACGCTATAAAGTGTATTAAGTAACTTAGTTCACAGAGCTATCTGAATAACTGAAAAGTTATTAAGACGCTCATCTGACAACTCAAACCAAAACCAACACCAAAATCGGCGTGGAGTACAGGAAGTACTTAGTTTGAAAAATCAGGGAATAACTCCAAGGTTACCGGAGTATAGGAAGTACTTGATTTGGGAAACTAAGGAATAACTCCAAAGTTTTTGAGTATAGGAAGTACTTAGCTTGGGAAGCTAGGGAACAACTCAAAGGTTTCTGAGTATAGGAAGTACTTGGCTGAAGAAGCTAGGGAACAACTCGGGGAACATTTGGTCAGAACCAATTGTTCGTAATCTTAGAATAGGATTTTGTAAGGTTATCTCAATTATCTGTTCTAGTGAATTCTAGGTCTCTGATAGACCGAAGTGGATTAGTTGGAGGATTACGCCACCTCCAGATACCACTATACTTGCTGTGTCATTTACATTTCTGTATTTATACTTCAGCAACACACACACACTTATTAACTGTTTCTACACTTATCTTTATTAAGTCTTCCGCACTCTGATTCTAAGTATCAGATATCCATTCGATATCTCGAGAAACATTTTTTATCGACAAAATTTTTAAAAGACTATTCACCCCCCTCTAGTCTTTTACTTTGCCGTTATCCGACCAACAAGTGGTATCAGAGCAGAGGTTCACCACCTTCGTGACCGAACCTAGATCCCCGATAGGTGAAGGAACTTTGTCCATTTTGAGGACTATTTAATTTGTGTTAAGTGTGCGTGTATGTCTCGAGTGATGCACCCGTTCTCAAACCGTAGAACTACGAGAAATGGAAAAATAACATGATGCTCCACCTGAAGCCATAAGTGACGAGATGATCAAGTAATGAAGAATGGCCCAATAGTCATTCAACAACTTAAGCAAGTCATGGAGGTTTCAAGTGGAAGAGACAGATCAAAGCGAAGGATCTTCACAAACAGATGCGTCAACTAGTGGAAGATCTACTGGTCACGTTATTTACGAACCAAAGTCTAGAGAACTCTGGACATCGGAAGATGCCAAGAGGAATCGTCTGGATGGTCAAGCTCGTAACATCATCATCAGATCGACACCAGAGCACATACAGTGTAAACTGTGGGGTGCTAAACGCGAAAGTTGCTCGCAACCGATTGAAGAAATCTGTTTGAATCACGAAAACCAAGGAAAACAAGTTCGAAGTTCTAAAGTTGAAATTTCAAAATTTCAAACAAGGTCCCACCGAAACTCGAAGAACTTGATTTCAGATTTACCACTCTTATGAGTGATATGGCGACTTGGGAAAGCAATAGATACTCTCGATGTAGAAGATTAAGACTATTGTCGTAATTCTTAACCTTAATCGAGCATACTAAATTCTTTTATTTCAACCAAGGTAAGCCAAATATCACTCCAAAGGAACTTTTCTCATCTTGCTATCATTGACTATGAGACAACTCGGAGAGAACAAACAATGTAAAAGTTGCGTAATGTTGCTCTAGTTAATCAAGGAACTTCAAAAGAAGAAAAGCAAGGAGGAGATCGAGGATGCTCTTGCCGCAAAGCAAATGAGTAGATTTGTCAATGAGAAATTGAGAGAAGAAAAGCCAAAGAGAAGTCAAAAGCATCTAGGCTCAAACTATCACCAAGACAAAATATGCAGAGCTCATTGAACAAGCCATTTCGTAAAGCATCATGTCTTGAGGAAGCGTAAATTGGAAACGATATCTGCTTCTATTGTCGTAAACCCGCCACTTCAAGAAGGATTGTCGCCTCAACAAACTAAGGACAGTGACAAGAAAGATGAAGAATCTTCAAGAAGCCGAAGCTTTGTTAATCAAGAAAGAAAGAAAATCCATTCAACTGGATGCTCTAGACGTTGAGACAGATTCAAGATGACAATTCAGATGACTCAACCCTACCATCACCAGAATTATGTGGAGTTACTCATGACATAATCAACTTCAGCCTCAAGAAGAATGAAATGTGTGGAGTTGCTGAAATTGACGGACCAGACATCTCCAACATAGAAAACTGTCTTATGGTTGATGAGGTAACACATACTTCTTGCTACACTTATGAAAGTGATGAAGAAGAAATAAAAAATCTAGAAAATCTCAGGAAAGAACTTGACATCTATGAAAGAGAATTTCTAATGATTCGAGCTAGAGTCGAAAACCTTGAAGAAGAAAAGAATTCTCTTGAAAAGGAAAATTCTCAATTAGTTAAAGATTCTGAGAGAAAGGATGCTGAAAACGCATTTCTCAAAGCTCAGATATCTGAGGCTAAAAAGTCACATGAAGAAGCAATGGCTGAGTTACGAAAGAATTATGAAAATCTTCTTTCTGAAAACAAGGAACTCAAGAAGAAAGAACTATCTTTTCAATCCTATGCCAAAGCTAGTGACACTCTTACTTAAGAGATCCTTCAGAAAAGAACGGACTTGGGCTGAATACACAGACAGATTGTTCTATCACTCTGAGTAAGAGTAAGGAGAAAAGAACATTTGTAAGTACTCAGCAAGACGGTTCCCATGCAATCTATAGTATTGGTGAAAAGACAAAGATTGTTGACAAAGGAAAGGCAGTTGCGACTAGACCTTTGTGGGAAAAACAAGTCAAAAACAAAACTGATGGGTACGTCTCTGAAAAGAAACACAACACTGAAAAGTGTAAACACCCACAGTGATATGTCTCTCAAAAAGGTAGAATTGCAGGAGCTGGCGAATTCTCCCATGTCACTTTTTCCGAAAGAAATGGATCAACCAGAGACTAGCAAAGTCACGAGAAAAGATCTCAGATAGCTTCAAGTGCTCGAAACGGCATTGGCTACAAAGGCATCGGAAAACAACTTGCTCATAAGTACAAGCAGGAGCAAGAACGATGGCTGAAAGCTAGAATTGCTCAAAGAAATTATCAGAAGTGGAAGCTAAATCAAGCCACTGAAAATCTGAATGCCAGGGCTAGAAGAAATCTGGCAAGGAAGACTAAGTTTGCTGAAAAGCAAACTCAGAAACCTGACAGGTATCTGAAAGCATCATATGGAGCACCTAGGGACTCACCAAGGAAGAAAATAATTCTTACTAATGATAACTTTCATTCAAAAAGAATTCCTCCTTACGTTCCTGTCAGACAAAAGCATATTTCAAAGAAATTCATTCAAAAATGGATTCCTACTGGAAGAACTTTTGATTCTGACGGTTCCATCAAAGATATGAGAACCTAATCTCCTGTTTCCTGTTGTGTGCAAAATGCTTCCTGGACTAAAACACAATGGCTATTTGATAGTGGATGCGGAAAGCACATGACAGGAGACAAAGCAAATCTGGTTGACTACAAAGCTTGTAACACAGGACCAGATATCAGATTTGCTGGAGGAGAATTAAATCCCTTTCTGGGATTTGGCAACGTCAAATTGGGAACTTTCACAATCACTGACGTATTACATGTTAAGGATTTGAAATACAATCTATTTAGCATGAGCCAGTTTGCAGACAAGGGTTTTACTATAAAATTCAAAGCTAAATACTGCAAACTAATTGACAATGAGTCAAAGCAGACAGTCTTAGTTGGTCGGCGGAAAGGCAGTCTTTATGTTGCCGACTGGGCATCTGCCACAACTGAAGAATGTGTCATGGTGAGTCAATCTGGTCACACAGAAGAGCACTGGTTATGGCACAAAAGAATGAGTCACTTGAATTTCAAAACTCTGAATAGACTTGCCAAGAAAGAGTTAGTGGTTGGTCTTCCCAAAACATCTTTCAGAAAGGATGGTATCTGCTCACTTGTCAGATGGGGAAACAATCTAAGATCTCTTTTAAGTCCAAAATCAGACACTCTAGTGTTAGACCACTGCAACTTTTACATATGGATCTTTTTGAATCATCTGTAACTAGTTATGCAAGAAAGAAATATGGTCTGGTTGTTGTAGATGACTTCTCAAGATTCACTTGGGTTGTCTTTCTGAAACACAAATCTGATGCCAGGGTGGAGATACCAAACTTGCTGAAAAAGCTTGAAATCATGAAAAATGAAAAGGTATCTGCAATCAGAACAGATCATGGTACTGAGTTTGTCAATCAGTACATAAAGGAGTTTTGTACCTGCAAAGGTATACAACACCAACTTTCCTCTGTAAGAACACCTCAACAAAATGGTGTTGCAGAAAGGAAAAACAGAACCCTTAAAGAAGCTGCAAGGACAATGCTAGCTGACACTGAGATAAGTTAAATATATTGGGTTGAAGCTGTAAAAACAGCCTGCTACACTCAGAACAGATGCTTGATAAACAAACACCATGACATGACCCCCTATGAAATTTTGGTTGGAAGACCTCCTAATATCAAACATCTGAGAGTATTTGGTTGTAGATGTTTTGTTCTAAACAATGGGAAAGATTTTCTGAGAACATTTCAACCAAAGGCAGATGAAGGTGTTTTTCTTGGCTATTCCACAAACAGCAAAGCTTACAGAGTTTACAACAAAAGAACAAAGAAAATTGAAGAATCAGTTCATGTTGTATTCTATGAAGGAAGTAAGAAAACACCTCCTACTGATGAACTCTCAGAAAAGTTCAAAGAACTATTACTGAGGGATACTAAAGAAGAATCCTCAGAAAGGAAAAACATCGTTATGGAAAGTGAGGATGACTCTGACGTAGAAAAGCTTGAAAAGCCTAGTAACAACAAGATGACTTACAAACATGATGAGGAATTTCCTATGAGTTTTCCTGAAATGGAACAGGTTACTGAGAACCTTCATCATGGAGAGGTATCTGAAAACAAGAATGCTGAAATACATGTCTCAGATATCTCTAACACTGAAAAAGTGTCAGATATCCATGACATTTCTCATATGTCAGATATCTTAGATACTGAAAAAGTATCAAATCAAAATCTTAGTGATTCACATTCAGATCACCTGGATATTGATCCTACTAGCACTAAACCTTTGATGAAATGGATCAAAGATCATCCTACAAAGGATATAATTGGACCAATTAATCAGGGTGTTAGGACTAGGAGAGCAATAGCTGAAAATGTTGATTCTCTCTTTGGATGTTTCATCTCGAATATTGAACCTAAAAGTATAGAAGAAGCATTAGGAGACCAAGACTGGATCTCTGCAATGCAAGAAGAGCTGGATCAATTTGAGAGAAAGCAGTCCTGAAACTAGTTCCATTTATAGAAGGAATATCCGTGATTGGAACTAAGTGGGTTTCGAAACAAAATGAATGAAACCGTGAAATAACCGTAAACAAAGCAAGATTGGTCCAAGGGATTCACTCAGATCAAGGCTTAGATTTTGATGAGTCATATGCACCAGTTGCCGATTGATGCAATAAGACTCTTTCTAGCCTTTGACTCATAAAACTTTCAAAGTTTATCGATGGATGTCAAAAGCGCATTCCTAAACGGTGAACTTGCGTAAGAAGTTTATGTTGAGCAACCACCGGCTTTGAAGTTTCCTCGTAAAGTAGAATGGTCTATAAATTACGTAAAGCTCAGTATGGATCAAACAGGCTCCAAGAGCATGGTATGACACTTTGGCCAAATACCTTCTGGAAAGTGGTTTCAAGAAAGGTGAAGTTGATAAAACTTTATTTACCTTAAACCATGATGGGAAACTACTCTTAGTTCAAGTATATGTTGATGACATTATATTTGGATCTAAGGACAAGCAACTTTATAATGACTTTGCAAATCTCATGAAAAGCAAGTTTGAGATGAGCATGATGGGAGAAATGAATTATTTCCTAGGATTGCAAGTCAAGCAACTCAATGATGGAATATTCATTAGTCAAACAAAGTATGCAAAAGACATGCTCACAAAATTCAATCTTAAGCCTTCTGGCAAGAATGCTAAGTTACCTATGAGCATTGGAACCAAAATGACCTATACTGAATCAGATAAGAGTATTGAAGAACATAAGTATAGGAAATTGATAGGTTCACTACTTTACCTCACTGCAAGTAGACCTGATATTCAATATGCTGTTGGAGTATGTGCTAGATTTCAGACAAATCCAATGCAAACACACTAACATTGCTATGAAAATATTAAGGTATGTGAAGGGTACAGTAGATGTAGGACTGTGGTATCCTAAAGAAAGTGAATTGAGTTTAGCTGGGTACTCAGATGCTGATTATGCTGGATCATTGCTTGATAGGAAAAGCACCTCAGAACTTGGGTTCAGGCACTAGACTTATCTCATGGTTTAGCAAGAAGCAAAACTCAATTGCAACTTCTACCACGAGGCTGAATATATTCTTCTTTGTTGTGCAACACAAATTCGTGGATACAACAACAACTTAAAGACTATGGACTCGATGAGAAGAAAACTCCCATTTTCGTGACAACACAAGTGCTATTGCGATTACACGTAATCCTAAATTTCATGCCGTACAAAGCACATTGATGTTAGACATCACTTCATCGTGAGACCATGTTGAAAAGGCAATATAGAGATACTCAAGATTGGGACTGAAGACCAACTTGCAGATATCTTCACTAAGCCACTACAAGAAAGTAGATTCTTAGCCTTAAGACATAGTCTTGGACTAATGGAACTACCAATGAACTGAAAAAGTTCAGGTATCTGGAACGGGCATCCAGAAAAGAGGTATCTGGAACGGGCATCTAGAAAAGAGGTATCTGGAACGGGTATCCAGAAAAGAGAGAAGAGGTATCTGGAACGGGCATCCAGAAAAGAGGTATCTGGAACGGGCATCCAGAGAAGAGGTATCTGGAACGGGTATCCAGAAAAGAGAGAAGAGGTATCTGGAACGGGAACCCAGAAGTCAAAAAGGCTAAAGAGCAAAAAATAGCTTAAGATCTCTGAGACGGGAACTCAGATATCTGAATCATTCTATGAACGGGGAACACAAAAGAGAATAGTATAACTATCTGCAGTCAACTACTCTCTTGAATCTCGCACTATTTCTATCTTGATGAAAAACTTGGGAAAATCCTAAGTATAAGACAAATTCAGATGCGAACGGTGTCCTTGCTCCAACAGAATTGTGATTCAGATAGCTATTAGCCAAAATTCATTAAATGGGCACAATTACACTTGTTGATTGTGATCATTGCTGAAGAAGCAATGGTGACCCTCGATGAAGTTAAGCGATTGATCTGTACGATGGAAATTAATTCACAGAAAATAGTGGACTGTTGAAATTCAGACATGGCCCACTAAGCATTTAATGCCGAAATTACTTTTGATCATGCCATTTAAATCACGATATGTACACACAAAATCAATTTGTATGTATTTGTGCATTGAGATTCACTTGCTATATATATAGGATTTTGGCAAATGAAATCACTTTTGCCTAATCCGAAATTTCAACTTGCATCAAAACAGCAAAAACTTTCTCCTAATCCTCTGCAACTTCTCTAAAATCTCTGCAAATCTTGATTGAGTTTTTCTGAAAAGAATCACTCAATCGAATCTCTTTCAAACACAAGCTTCAAATCCTTACTATATAAAGAGATGGCCTCCAAGAACACTTCTACACAGAAATCCCAATCCTCCACCGGTATCACAAAAGCAAGCACCGAGTTGGTTATTGTTAACAATCGATCGGTAGGAGCTTTCAATCGACCATTGGACTTCAAGTCACGTAATGATTTGGGGTCGTGCCATGGTTGAGGAATACCTCACTACCGAATAGAGAACCGCCGATGTAAAGCTAATTCGACATGCTTGAAAAGGCACAAATCAAGGGTTTTGTATCCGTCGCCCTAGTGGAATTTCATCACTTGATGTGTTGGAATTTTACAACAACCTGTGATTATTTCCTGTATCCAAGGCACTGAAATAGTGTCTATCAAAACCTCAGTCCAAGGAAAGGAAATCCTTCTGGACTTAACAACTTTCTGTAAGTTGTTTGAGGTTCAAAATCTTGGAAAGGATTTTGAAATAAACACCAAGGATGAGGAACTCCTTGAAGGTGTTAAAGAACTTTACAGTGATGTGTGTGATCTTGAGAAATCAGATACACCCACTGAGTTCAAACTTGCTGACATCCGAACCAGACATCTGTTGGTTCACTGGGATGTACTGGCTTGCATTCTTCACAGATGCTTTGATGGTCTACAAGGAGGTGCTGACCAGATAAGCCAAGAACGATGGATCATGATGTTCTTGCTAAATCAACAAGACAAAAGGCTGGAAAACCCTTTCAACTGGGGAAAGTACGCCTTCATGAAATTTGTGAAGAAGATTCAAGGCTTCGAGCCTAAGATTGTTAAAGGACTAGCTGAGCCAAAGGCCACAGTAGGATATGGTCCAAGATATGCTACTTGGAAAAGCTCATATCAGCTTAGAGAGACGGCTGAAATAGCCAACAGTAACTTACTCTATAAGTATGAGTATACAAATCTGATGAAAAAGGTTACTGGGTCTCAGAAAGGTCCTAAGAAGAGAAAATCTGAAAAGATATCTGAAGAAAAGGTTGCAACCAAGAAGCCCAGAACTTCAAGAAAGAAGTCTGCTGGCAAATCAGAAGACACACCCAAAGAGGTTGTCAATTCTCAGATATCTACAAACATGGCAGATAAACTCATCAATGCTGCAAAAGAGTTATCACCTACTGAACAAGTTGACTCAGCAAGAGAAAGTGCTTTCAGAAATGTTGCGACTAATGCAGAAAGCCTTGCTGATGAACTCATGATTGCTGCCAAAAGTGGTGAAAAACACCAAGCCCCATCTGCAGAAACCACAGGAATAATGGACCAATGAGTTCCCAATGCTGATGAGAGCTCTGACGATGAAGATGATGAACTAGTCATCTAGTCCTAGAAAAATCAAAGAGGGCTAAGGTTACTGAACAAGTAACTGGTGATAAGGTATCTGAAGAAGAACCTACACCACAGGTTGCTGAACCTATAGCAAAGGTTGTTGGTGCAAACACATCATCAGGGAATGACTCTCTTGCACAACTTCACAAAGCCCTGATGAGTGGTATCTTAGTATTGGCAGATGCTGATGGAAATGCCACATCTAAGAATCTGGAAGAACATTCTACTGATCAATCTTCTGCTTCCAGACAACCACAACAACCACAAACTCAACAACCACAACAGCCACAAGTGGTTGATGAAATGGTAAATGAACTCCATTTTGAAATACCAGCAATACAAGATGTCAAGAAAATCCAGAATTGAAGCGTGTTCCCAACTCAATGAGAGGGATCAAACCGAGACATCTACTCGTAATGATCAACCGGGGAGGCAACGAGTTGCACACTCGTGGAAGGTGTGAAGTACCGTAAACTTCAAACAAAGAAACCGAATCGACAAGACGACCAATGTATAGAAAGGTCACAAGTTCCAGAGACCAATCAGCCTGAAACTGCTTGGGTAAATGACTGGTTTAACTCTTACCTTGTGAAAAAATTTATACTTATAAATCTTGTTACCTTATAAGAATCTCTTTGTTACAGGCTGAGTTAGAAACGGAAAAACAAGAGGAAGCTGAAAAGCTTACCTCAGATACTGAAAAAGAGGTTCCTTCAACCTCAACGAAATCTGAGGCTGTGCCACAGGTAAATGATTCTTAAAGAGAACTAACTTTTCAATAAAAATGTTTGTATGCTCATTAATGATAAATGTTTCTAACAGGCTCCAACTGAGATGGAAGAAGATAAGGCAGAAATGCCAAAGACAAACCCAGAAACCAACAAGGTTTCTGAAGCACACATCACTGAGCTTTCAAACTTGAAGGTATATGAAAATCAGTGATAAGTACTCTTCATCCTGGGTTATCTTAAAACTTCTTCTAAATTGTTCAATACTATCTACTTACAGGCTCAATCAGAAGTAGAAGTGCAAGGGGACAGAGTTGCGACATCCCCTGCACCTATGGAAATTGATGAGGCATCAAGGCCTTCATCACAAGAAAAGATTCCAGAGACTGCACAAGTCCCTGAAAGACAAGTATCTGAGCCTCCCATGGAGGTAATTGACCTCTCAGATATCTGACTTGTCACTTAAAGTTCTTCTTGATAAAATTTCCTAAGTATTGTGATAATGTTAATTCTCAGGTTCAAGAAAGAAAGGTTGATGAGGACCAGACTTCCAAGTCTCCACCTCACCACAAGATATCTGAGACACCAATTGTCCCAGTAGAACAAGTATCTGAGCCTGATGTACATACTCAGGTAACTCAGAAACTAAACTACACTTCTACTCAGATATCTACCAAAGTTTTGAAACTCACTCAAAACTCTTTCTTTCAGGCTCAAACAGATGCAAAGGTGTTCCCATTGAAGAAACAAGGGACCTACTTCACTTCTTCAAAGCTCACACTTTGCCAAAGCACATTCAATGCTTCAAGAAATGGCAGAAGTTAAGGTGCTCTGATCTCTCTGAAATATTGAGAATAACTGATCAACCAACCAGACGGGCACGAGCTTGACACGAAACATATGTCCAAGCAATGTTCGCTATCAACATACAGCATAATTTACTACACAAGGACTTTTCCAGAGAAGTGGCGATAGTTTGATACATGCCTTTGAACAGCAGATGGTCGACAAGATTACAGATGGCATTCAAGCCGCCGCCCCTGCACTGCAATTCATACCTTCCGAACAAGAAGAAGTTAATGGGCGTAAGATCACTATCCCTAAGTGATCAATCTTGTATCTGAAGATGATGAGGAGGAAGAAATGAATGAAAATTTCTTTGATGAACCTCCCACTGATCATCACTAAAAGGATGATAATGACAAAAAGGATGATGATGATGCTCCTGCACCAGGGACCGGAGTAATTTCACAGAGAAACAATGCCTCAGCTGCTGAAAAGCAAACTGAGAAGACTTCACAGAAATCTCCGTCTTCATCACCTCAGAAATCTACTCATCCATCTTCTCACCAACACGCAGTTACTACTGAACAAGTAGTTGAGCTTCAAGAAACCAATCGTAAAATATTAAACACTCGCACTGTATGCTCAACTCGCATAACCGTTGGAAGAAGAACAACAGCTCCATCTTCAACTGGAAGATCAAATAGCTAAATCCAGAGATAAGATTGATCAACTACAAGATCTATACTTAGAAGAAATGATTGCTTACTCTGAGGTTAAAGAGCTACGGATGTCAGGCAAGAGATCACCAAAGAACTCGACATCAAGAAGTATCTCAAGTCAAGCATGATGCTAAGGTCGCATCCTCTTCAAAGAAGCACCATCCTCCTCCCGTAAAGGAAAGAAACCAATCTCCGAGATGGTTCTTTGGACTTGATACGATTGATGAAAATGTCCAAGAGGATGAAGATCACCGGCTAATCCTCGATGATGAAGAAGACAAGACTTTGGCAGACACCGCCATGAACATCTAGCGGTTTCTCACTTAAAAGAAAGTTGATTGCTCCAACAATCTTCAACAAACTAGCAAACGCCCACTCCATGAGTACATGAGCAGTACCAAGTACTAGCTACTCAATAAGGAGATGTCTTCACAAAACAAGGAAGTAATTGCCTCGGTCCCTCGAATGAGAAAGTTCACCGAGCTCATCACTCAGAGAACAACTAGCATGATCATTGCTCGTAAAGATCCGGGAATGACAAGGACGATGATGTGTCTTTAGTGAAAAAGCTTTTCAAGAGGCAAGTTACACCTTTGAAAAGCATATGCCATCCTAGCCCATCAAGCAGCTCACCGATAAGGACAATGGACTTATCAAGCAAAATCAGAGCTCAAAGTGAACTTCGAAGTTGGTCACCGCCACAACTATTTACAAGGGCATTTTGACTCTCTCGATTCCTTTATGAGACCGAGTCACCAACAATGACTAAGGGGAAAGAAAGTACAACTGGACCTCAAAGTCGGGGAATGGGAAGAAGGAGATGAAAACAAGAAGAAATCTGAGTCGGTGCCGTAAAGGAAGAAGAAAAACTTCCCAACCACCACTCAGAATCTATGAATCCTTCTCAAGCCAAGCTACCTCCCAGAGACCTACTGAAGGAACCAAAATGGTAACAAGGGCCATGGCACAGAAACCTCCAAGGAGTACCAAAGCTCCAAGGAGAAGACAAGTTAGAGGGATTGATGAATCTTCTGAAGAAGAAGAAGAAGAAGAAGGTCAAATCAAGTCCCTGGGCAATGAAGAAGGCTGCAAAGATCTCACAAGAATTGATCTTGATGAAGATGATGAAGAGACTGATGAAGATGAAGCTCCTCTTCACAGAAAAAGGAAACTTGAAAGCCTAATCGAGCCCATAGTCAAAGCCACTAGCAGCTAAAACACCCTCTGGAAATACCAAGTCTATCCAGGGTGGTAGTTCTTCAAGCAACAACCCCAAAGAGAATTCAAGACAGAAAAAGAACAGACTGAGAGCTTAGCAAAGACAAAGTCAACTTCCACTCAGGCCAGAAGAAGCCAAAATTGAGTATGTGAAGTATGACAATGATTCCTCCGCTCTGAGTGCATCAATCAGAAAAATGGCTATTGGATTCTGGAACTTAAGCATCTTTTGGTAAATTCAAGATTTCCAGAACCAATCCTCAAACAACTTATGGCATGGAGAAAGGATAAACCTACCTTGATCAACACCAATCACATCAAAGCATGGTTGGATTTTGAAGTTGTCAAGAGAACTGAAGCCATGAAAAAGGACCTCTCTGATGATTGTCCATATGGAAAGCCAGATGATGTGCACAAAATTCTGAATATCACAGGAACAGGCACAAGACCAAGACTTGCTGTGGAACCCTATGAGTCGTTCTATCTGACAGAAGATCAATACAAGGGTGACATCAAATATCTGAAGATTATCTACGAATACTTCAAGCTTTCAGATATCAGAATAGAGCATGCCTGGAAGTGGGGAAAGTACCTATGGGTCAAGCATTTTTCAAAGAAAAATCCTACCAAAACCTATAAAGAGGTCTGTGGATTTGCCAGAGAAACAGAGATGCCTGTCAGAACTCTTCTTTATGATTATTCTGATGACATCAAAAGGTTTGGAGATAGGAAATTTGCAGACTGATCCATAGAAACATTGTTGAAGACTTGAAGATTGAAGACTAGTTCTTTAGGATGTTTACTTGGAGCTTGGTTACTCCTGTTGTCCTAATTTACTATGTAATTTTTGTATTTTTGCTGACTGAGCTTAACTGTATCATGTATTAAAGTTATCTGTAATCTTTAGTTGCGACTTATCTGAAGAACTTACTCTCAGATAGTATTTTATAAAAGATAACTTGTCAGCAAAGATCACACCTTGTGATTTGGTTGATGTCTACTTTCTGCACTTAATTATATGATTTGAAAGATTTGATTAAGTGATGGATTGTTTCCTCATCCAGATTTGTAATAGGGAAGATAGTCATCGTTGACTGATCGAAATGGGAGAAATTTGTTAGATATTTTGTTAGAATATCTGTTTAGATTTTGTTTAGCAACATGATGACTTATCTTAGTCTCAGAAAGGTGATTAGTACTCTTGGTTCACTTGAACATTGTAAAAGAGGAAACCCACTAAGTATGATAGTCTAGCTAATCTTGTATAGGATGATAGGTCTCAAAATGTAATTTTTATTTTATGAAGAGAAGACCAAGAAGAAGACATCCAAGCAGAAAGCTCAACAAGAATTGAAGACTTGAAGAAAACTGCACAAGATTACTGAATCTGTTGTTCAGATTTCTTAGCCAGATATCTTGTAGACAATAGCTTTCAAACAAACTGTGTCACAAGAGATATCTGAGAAATGAGATACATATCTGAAGACAAGGAAAGTGTCCACAGATATCTATTCTCAGATACCTTGAGCGTTAAACACGTTTCTGAAAAGAAAGGAACATATATTGCAAACAAAGTTGTTTCAATCAATACAAGTGGTATCTGAAGAATGAAGATAAGGACGCAAAGAATCGCACAACAAGTCTAGTCTCCGATATAAAGCATAGTTCCGCTGACACTACAGACAAAAGTATAGTACAATGCATTTAATGCACGACAGAGATGTCGAGTAAAAGCAACGGCAACTTCTCGAGAAGAAGACAAAACTCACATAAGATTATACACAGATATCGATAGTTTGAATTTGAGCCTAACGGATACTATTCAAACGGCACTCAAATCCATCTATAAATATCAATACTTAGACAAATGAGAGTACACACATTGCATACACTGAAACATAGAACTCTGAACATCCTACTCTCTCAAAGCATCTTACTTATTATCAAAGCTTTCTGTTGCGACTAAAGCTTGTGATCTTGAGTAAACACTGAAGTTCTAAGTGTCCTGATCCTAAACAAGCAAAGCTATCTGTGAAGGAGTTGAATCAAAAGATCAACTATCTGAGATTCATTCTCTTGAACAGATATCATAAGACTTGGGTCAGTAAAATCGAACTAGATACCATACGCTGTAAAGTGTATTAAGTAACTTAGTTCACAGAGCTATCTGAATAACTGAAAAGTTATTAAGACGCTCATCTGACAACTCAAACCAAAACCAACACCAAAATCGGCGTGGAGTACAGGAAGTACTTAGTTTGAAAAATCAGGGAATAACTCCAAGGTTACCGGAGTATAGGAAGTACTTGATTTGGGAAACTAAGGAATAACTCCAAGGTTATTGAGTATAGGAAGTACTTAGCTTGGGAAGCTAGGGAATAACTCAAAGGTTTCGAGTAGGAAGTACTTGGTCAAGAAGCTAGAACAACTCATGGGGAACATTTGGTCAGAACCAATTGTTCAGAATCTTAGAATAGGATTTTTGTAAGGTTATCTCAATTATCTGTTCTAGTGAATTCTAGGTCTCTGATAGACCGAAGTGGATTAGTTGGAGGATTACGCCACCTCCAGATACCACTATACTTGCTGTGTCATTTACATTTCTGTATTTATACTTCAGCAACACACACACACTTATTAACTGTTTCTGCACTTATCTTTATTAAGTCTTCCAGACTGATTCTAAGTATCAGATATCCATTCAGATATCTGAGAAACATTTGTTATCGACAAAAGTTTTAAAAGACTATTCACCCCCCCCCCCCCTCTAGTCTTTTACTTTGCCGTTATCTGGACCAACAGAAACCTTATCCACATAATTCTTGTGAACTTGTTGTTCTTTCAAAGGCTGAGTTGCTACTCCTTTTCCTTTGTCAACTACCCTAGCTTTCTGACCAATGCTATAGGTGGTTGAAGAACCATCATGTTGACTTTTTACAAAGGTCAACCTATCATCACCCTTCTTCAGAGGAGACGAATTGCTTGATTGTTCATCAAGTCCAAGTCCACCTTTCTCAGAGGGATCTCTCAGATATGATTGAACCTCAGTGAGAGTGTCACTAGCCTTTGCATAAGATTGGAAGGATAGCTCTTTCTTTCGAAGTTCCTCATTCTCAGAAAGCAGATTCATCATTTTCTTATTAAGTTCATCCAAGGCTAGTTTGTGAAAATTTTCATTTTCTGATATCTGACTTTTCAGAAGGGCTATTTCAGCGCTCTTGTTCTCAAATACCCTGGTTAGCTCAGAAACCTCTTTTTCAAGAGTTTCTTTGCTTTCCTCTAGAATTCTGGTTTTGGATTGTGCTTCCAGAAATTCTTTCTCATAACGATCCAATTCACTCCTGATTAACTCCAGATCCTCAATTCCATCATCACTCTCATAGTACAAAAATTGTGAAATGTTAGTTACCTCATTAGCCATAAGACACATTTCAATGTTGGAGATGTCCGACCAAAGAATCTCAAAGAACTCCACACATTTCATTCTTCTTAAGGCCGAAGTCGATTACGTTGTGGGTGATTCCACACAATTCTGGTGATGGTAGGTTTGAGTTATCTGAATCTCCATCTTCAGAATCTGTCTCAATATCTAGAGCATCAAGTTGGATTTGAATCTTCTTCCTTCTTCAGTCAGTAAGGCCCTTTTATTTCTTTTGTAATTTCTTCTGTCCTTCTTGTCACCTATCTTGAGCTTGTTTAAAGCAGGGCAATCTCTCTTGAAGTGACCAGGCTTTTGACAATAGAAGCAGATATCATTTCCTATCTCTGCTGATTCAGTACTAACACCTTTCTGAATGGGGGTCTTCAGAGAGTTGTTTAGTTGAATGTTCTTGTACTGATGATAGTTTGGGTCAAGATGCTTTTTCAGCTTTTCTTTAGATGTTCTTCTCTCAATCTCTTGACTCACAAATTTATTCATGTGTCTTACTGCAAGAGCATTTTCTTCAGATGTGTCTTTGGTATCTTTCTTTTCAGAAGTACCTTGAGAGACTAGAGCAACACTTTGCAACTTCTCAGCTGTTTGTTCTCTCTGAGTTGTCTTATAATCTACAGTAGCAAGATGAGAAAAGAGCTCTACTGGAGTAATATTTGGCATTCATTGGTTGAAATAAAAGAATTTAGTGTGCTCCCAGTTGTGATTGAGACTTCTGACAATAGTCTTAATCTTTTCTGACTGGGAGTATCTGTTGCTTTCACCAAGTGCAGCCATATCACTCATAAGTGTAGTAAACCTGAAATCAAGTTCTTCCAGAGTTTCAGTGGGACCTTTCTTGAAGTTTTGGAACTTCAATTTAAGAACTTCGAACTTGTTTTCTTTGGTTTTCTCAGTTCCGACACAGATTTCTTCAATCAATTGCCAGGCAACTTTCGCCGTTTTAGCACCCGACAGTTTACACTGTATGTGCTCAAGTGTCGATCTGATGATTATATTACGAGCTTGACCATCCAATCTGTGTCTCTTGGCATCTTCAGATGTCCAGAGCTCTCTTGGCTTGTCTTCATACATAATGCTTCCACGAGCAACATGACCACTATCACTAGCAGCCATGTCCTCGCTTCCATCTTCCTTGTCTGAGGCTTTTCTTCCATCAGAAACCTCAGTGACTTGTTTGAGTTGTCTGATTTTCATAGGCCCTTCATTGATGACATAGATCATCTCATCACTAATGGCCTCCAGATGGAGCATCATGTTGTTCTTCCATTTCTCGTAGTTTTCTGGCTTTAGAACGGGTGCATCGCTCAGAGACATACCTACACACTTAACACACAAATTATATAGTCCTCAGAAAGGGACAAAGTTTCTTCACCTATCTGGGGATCTAGGTTCGTGCGTAAGGCTTGGGAACCTCCCGCCCGATACCACTTGTTTGTCCATATAATTGCAAAGTAAAAGACTAGAGGGGGGTGAATAGTCTTTTTAACTTTTGTCGAAACACAGCTTCGTAAACTGGGGTTTCGATACTTAAATTCAGAAAAGGAAGACTTTAAGATAGGTAAGTGCAAAACAATAAGTAAGTGTGTGTGCTTTCGAAAGATAAATACGTAAAGGTAAATAACACAACAAGTATAGTGGTATCCGGAGGTGGCGTAATCCTCCAACTAATCCACTTGGTCTTTCCGAGACCTAGAATTCACTAGAACAGATAATTGAGTTCGCTTACAAAATCCTATTCTAAGATTCTTAAACAATTGGTTCCCAACCAAATGTTCCCCCGAGTTATTCCTCACCTCCTAGAGCTAAGTACTTCCTCTACTCAGATAACCTTGAGTTATTTCCGATTTCCCAAATCAAGTACTTCCTCTACTCCACGCCTTGATGGTGTTGGTTCTAAGGTTTGTCGAGAGGCTTCTCGATAACTTTTCGCTATGTTTTCAAAGAGCCTAATAGAACAAGACTACTTAATACACTTGTTCAAGTATGGCAATCGCTTTACTAACCCAAGTAATTGATGTCCGCTCGAGAATGAGCTTCAAAGGTTATCGACGCTCAACTCTTTCACGAATAACAATCTCTTGTTAAGGTTCGTGACAACTTAGAATCATCGTGATTCTTCAAGCAAATGTAAAGCTTTGAAAGGGTAGTAGTAGAGTGCTTGAGAGAATACTTTGCTAGATTGTAAGTTTGCAAGTTTGATCGTTCTTCGGTCGTATTTCTCAGCATTTAAGTGTGTGATATTTATAGATGAATTAGAGAGTCGTTGGGATGTTATCCGTTAGACACAATTCAAATTCACCAGACTTATCTTGAAATGAGTACTCGAAGTCCTTGTCTCATATCTCGAGAGGATCGCTTTAGCGGCTTTTCTGCCTATGCAATTAATGCATATGTACTATTTCTTGTCCTGTAGTCTTCAACGGATACATTAGCCTTTCTGATGGCTTGCATGCTCCATACTCATGATGTCATATGTTCCAGAATCATGTTTCAAAAGTAACTAAATGTACTTAAGAAAGGATTAAGGACATAGTCTTTCCGAGTGAGACTAAACCTTGGTGTCTTCATAAATCTTGTGCAATCTCCGGTCTTGTAATCTTCAGAAAAGCTCCATTGCTAGAATTGATCTTCATGGTCTTCTTGAAATAAAAATTACACTCAGAGACCTATAATCCTAATACAAGATTTACTAGACTAATTATACTCAATGATTTCCTCTTTTACAATGTTCAAGTGAACCAAGAGTACTTAATCACCTTTCTGGCTAAGATAGGAACATGTGATGAATTATCAAAATACTAACAGATATTCCTAACAAGCAGTAAGTCACTTCTACACAGAGACCATGAATCCTGACAAGGATGATACTCCAGATATCTTCGACAATGATATTGTTGGAAGAAAACATCTTGTCGAACCTTGGGATTTGATAGCCCTTGTATTGCATAGGTGCATTGATTCAAACCAAGGAGGAGCTGACCAGATCAGCATGGAAAGATGGGGAATGATGGCATTCCTTCACACTCTGGAAGAAAGAGAGATACCCTTCAACTGGGGGAAGTATATCTTTCTAAGGTTTGTTGACAAACTTCGAGGCTTTGAGCCTGTTGTTCAAGGTGACCTTGTTGAGCCTAAGCGTACTAACAGCTTTGGTCTGAAGATATGCTACATTCTGGAATAGCTTGGGATACAGCTCAGAGGAAAGGAAAAAATTGCAAACAGTGATCTTGTTTGTAAATACAATTGTGAGCTCAAGCAGACCCAGAAGAGGCCAGTAGAAGACGTTTTTGAGCAAATGTTGTGCTAAAGAAGAAATGTAGAACTGGAGGCAAGAAGAAGGCATGTGCCTCAGAGACCACCTCACAAGTGGATCCTATTACAAGGGTATCTGCATATAGTGCTGAAGATACCACTGCCCCTACTCAAGCAGCACACCATAGTGCTACAAGTACCACTCTTGATGCCAAGAGGGTGGATGAGTCCCAAGCTATACCTGCTAAAGGAGCAGATGATTTGAACTTCGACCCATTCCTGGAAAAGAATGTGGTTGCTGATGAAGTTCCTGCATCATAGGTTGCTGAGAAAGCAACCATGTCCTTAGGAGACACCTTACCAGGGTCGTCAAAGCTGAAAGATTTGAATGATGCCTTGATGATTGATGCAGATGTATATGATGACAATATCACTGCATCAATACTAAATGTTGTTGCTGATCTGAAGAGAACTATCACAAATGTTTCTTCTCCTTCAAGATCCAGATCACCACAACCACAAGTCACCCAGGCTTCTGAAGATGAACATTAGTGGAAGTATTTGAGATGCATCAGGGAGCTGATGGTGTTGTTGAGTTAAATCCTTTGGTTGAACAGGTTCCCCAACTCCAATCTGGGAGGGATCAATCAGGGGAGACAGCTGAGCATAGAACTCAGGATAGGCTTGAAGTGCCTGAAATTTCAAACAGAGATGTTGTCATGGGACAACAAGATCAAAACATGGAGCTATCACATGTTCCAGAGACCAATCAGCCTGACATTGATCAGTTTACTGAGTGGTTTAACTCTTTACTTGTGAAAATTTTATGTGTTATATCTTGTATCTTATAATTTTATCTTTGTTACAGGCTGAAAAAGAAACAAGAAATCAAGAGGAAGCTGCAAAGCTTGCCTCAGAGACTGAAATGGAGGTTCCCACAACCTCAGTACCGAAGGAAACTGAGCCTGTGCAACAAGTACACTCAGTTTTCTAAGGCACATACTTTTCAGATATCTGAAAATACATTGTAACTAACTCTATGTTTGTTTCTTAAATGCTCCAACTGAGAAGAGAAGTGATGAGGCTGAAAAGCCTAGGTCACCAGAGACTCACCAAGTCTCTGAAGAACATGCAACTGAGCCTTCTGATGAGAAGGTAGTCAACTCAGATACCTGTAAATGTTCAAGTTTCTCTCAGATCATTTCTCAAGTACTTAACACTTTCTACTCATAGGTTCCAAAAGAAGTAGAAGTTGCTGAGGAAGAGACCCTCAAGTCCCCTCAAGCAATGGAAATCGATGAGGCCACCAAGCCTACATCACCAGAAAGAATGCCAGAAACTGCACATGTTTCTGATGAACACGTATTTGAGCCTCCTACTGTGGAGGTGTCTATTCACTCAGATACCTAATGTTCATAGCTTCTATCTGTAAAAAATTTCTAAGTGTTAATTATTTTATTCTCAGCTACCAAAAGGAAAGGAAATTGCTGAGGACAAGACTCCCAAGTCTCCTCCTCACATACAGATATCTAAGGGTCCTTCCACCTCAAGAGTTCAACTATCGGGGCCTGATGTTGTGACACAGGTAACTCAGAAACTTGACACCTTTTTCACTAAGATATCTTATCAAGTTTTGATACTTAATCAAAACTCTTTTTTCTTTCAGGCTCAAAATGAGTGCACTTCCCAACGCACTACAAGGGAAGTTACATCTGATGATGATCTGCTTCAGTTGTTCAAAGATCGTGCTCTTCCTGAACATCTTTCTGCCCTTAGAAGATGGCAAAAGTTGAGAAAGATGGATCTGATGGATCTTGCACAAATATTGGATGATCCTGTAAAAAGGAAGAAAGCTGAACAACTTGAAACCTACGTCTATGCGTTGTTTCCTACTGAAAAGTATGAACATTCAACCTTGATGAACCGTTTGTTCAAGGACGTAGTGGCAGAGACCCTCATCGAAAACTTCCATAAAGCAGACAGAAACACAAGGATCCGGCTAGCTTCTAACCCCACTCTGCCACTGAGAATTCCTTCAGCACCTGTTGAACAAGAGGAAGTGGACAGCAAGCCATTAGCCATTAAAGAAGTGATAGATCAGCTATCTGACGAGGAGACTGATGAAAATGATGTGGAAAAACCCAAGTCTCCTCACAAGTTTTCTGACAAGAAAAATGATCCAAAGAATGATGAGGATGATAATGCACCACCGCCTGGTGCATGAAGAGTTGCTGGACAACGCAATGCCTCAGTTGTTGAAAAGCTTCCTGAGAAGAATAATGCTCCTCCCCAATCCGCTCAGAGATCATCTAACCCTTCTCCATCAAAGCAACAAGATAAAGAAGTTGGGCAAGTGGCTGATGACACCGCTCAGAAACTACAGGAAGTTGAGCAAAGGGTGGCCCAACTCAAACAAATGTTGGAAGAAGAAGAACTTTTGCGCCTTAAGTTGGAAACCAAGGTTGCTATGAAGGAAGCCAATCTGAAAAAGTTTGAAGAGTTGTCTCACAAGGAGGCTGAAGCCCTTGCTGAGCTTGATGCTCAGAAACTCATCGAAGAGATAGATGCTGAAGAAGCTGTTGAGATCAAGAAGAAGAATGCTGAAATAGCATGTGGTCCCTCTTCTTTTGGAAAATTGAAGAAGCCCATGTCTGAAATGGTTGCTGGCCTTGGCAATGAAGACACATGGGAAGATGATGAAGAAGATGAAGAAGAGGATGAAGAATTGAATAAAGAAGAGCTTGAGGTTGCTGACCTGATTACATATCCTTCTAAGGATAATCAGACTGTTGTGTCACACCTCAAGAGGAACATTCTGGCTCCCACGATCTTTCCAAAAGTTCCTAATCCGCATACCAGCGACTTTGAGAATAGATCTACAATCATGATCAAATTTATGAAGGAACTGGAACATCAAAACAAGGAGGTCACTGAGTCTGTGCCATCAGAGTTCACCAAGTTTGCTGAGCTCCTTTCCAAAAGAACCTCTTCACTAGTTCTCAAGCATAGAGATCTTGGAATGGTAAAAGATTTGGATAGCAAGTCTATGCAAGCGGCATTTGACACTGCTGACATGGCATCATCAAAGATAAAGGAAGTGGTTGCTGAAGTTTCCAAGCTGACAAACAAGGAAACTGGAATTGAGAAGTAGAAAGAAGATCTCAGAAAGGAGATGCAGCAACTCACTGAGAACTACATCAGACTTCAAAAGAACTTTGATGATCTGTCTGAATCTTATGCCAAACTCCTAAGCCATTTTGATCAGTCTCCAATGACTAAGGGGGAAGGAAGTACAAGAAAGGTACAGGGCAAGGGCAAAGGAATGTTGTATCCTGAAGAGGCCCCAACAAAAACCCCAAGTCAGGAGCTACAGATGGTGACTACAAGGTCAAGGGAAAAGACCCAGATACCTCCAACAGCTGCCAAGAGCTCAAGGAGAGGAAGAAAAGACAGAGACTCTGAAGAAGAAGAAGAAGAAGAAGAAGAAGAAGAAGAAGAAGAAGAAGAAGAAGAAGAAGAAGAAGAAGAGGAAGAAGAAGAAGAGGAAGAAGAAGAAGAAGAAGAAGAAGAAGAAGAAGAAGAAGAAGAAGAAGAAGAAGAAGAAGAAGAAGAGTTCTCTGAAAAGAGAAGGGAAACTGGACAAGAAAGCTGCAGAGAACTTATGGTCTTAAACCAAGAAGATGATGATGATGAAGATGATGATGATGATGATGATGATGATGATGATGACAAAGACTCTCATCACAAAAGAAAGAATCTGAGCAGCATGTCTAGTCCCATTGTTGCAATTCCTTTAGCAGCAAGGACACCTTCTGGAAATACCAAGTCTATCTAGCAAGGTACCTCATGTGAAGACCCCTCACTGAAAGGTCTGAACTCCAAGAAGAAGAGGAAAAGAGAGAGAGACATCAAGTTTGGTAGAATACCACCTCCAGGGCCTGAAGATGCTCAGATTGAGTATGTAAAGACTAATGATCTAAATCCCTCTGTTTGGCAATTAATACATCAGAAGAATGGATACTGGATACTAAAATTGAAGAACCCTCTAGTCAATGAAGGAGGACTACCAGTACCCATCTTCAGACAGATGATGGCATGGAGAAAAGGCAAATCAGAATTGTTACCTAAAGATAGAGTTCAGAAATGGCTTGACTTTGAAATACAAGTCAGGCAGGAAGCCAGAAAGAAAGACCTATATGAAGATACCTTTATCACATACCAGAAGATGTGCATATAGTGGTTGATGAGTTTGGGTCTAGAACAAAGCTGCAAGTTGAGCCTTATGAGTCATTCTATCTGACTAAGGATCAATATCTGGGAGACCTAAGATATCTGAAAGAGATATATGATGATTACAAGCCCACTGAAGAGCAGCTGGTACATGTATGGAAATGGGGCAAATACCTCTGGATCAAAAGCATGGCCAAGAACCTATCCACCAAAACCTACAAGGAGATTGCTCTTGCATCAAGAAGAACATAAATGAAAGTAAGGACTTACATCCTTGAATATTCTGAAGATTGCATGAGATATGGGGATAGAGTTTATCAATGATGAAGAAGAAGAAGAAGACTTGAAGACCAACTAATATGATGTCCACTTGGAACTTGGAACTTCCTGTAGTCCTATTTAGTTGAGTATTGTTTTGATTTTTGCTGATTGTAATTTACTACTTTATCTTGTAAAAGTTATTTGTGCTATCACTTGTAATCTATCTGATGAACCTACTCTCAGATATTTATAAAAGGATAACTTGTCAGCAAAGATCACACCTTGTGATTTGGTTGATGTTTACTTTCTGCACTTAAATAAAAAGAATTGAAGATCATAAGAAATATTTAAGTATTGGATTGTTTCATCATCCAGTTCATGAGAGGTTTTAAAGATAGTCAAAGGTGACTGATCAAAAAGGGGGAAATTTGTTAGGGAATATCTGTTTAGATTTTGATCAGTAAACCATAATGACTTATCTTAGCTCAGAAAGGTAACTAGTACTCTTAGTTCACTTGAACATCGTAAAAGAGGAAAGTTACTGAGTATGTTAGTCTAGCAAATCTTGTATAGGATGTTAGGTCTCTGAATGTAATTTTTATATCTTTGAAGAAGACCAAGAAGGAAGCATCCAGTAGAAGAACTCTTTTATTGAAGATCAAAAGACTGCACAAGATTGCTGAAGACTAAGAAAAAATGTGTCCTTAGATACCTTGGCTCAGATACCTTAAAGAAACTAAGTGTCTAAGAGACAAACGTTTCAATAGGTTTCTAATGCACTAAAGGTCACTGAGAAAGGACTTGCAATGCCTTAGATAGCTTGCATTGCTCCGTTGACACTACAGGACAAAGGTTGGTACAGTGCATTTATTACGCAGACAGAGATGTCTGAGCAAATTAGAAAATCTCTTAAAAGAGACAGAGCTCACTGACGTACTAACTTCAGATATCGTTGGTTTGAATTTCATTGAGCCTAACAGATACTAATTCGAACGGCCTGATTTTCAACTATAAATATCATCACTTAGAATGCTTGAAGATACACTTGAACACTTAATACACAGAACTTCATATCTTACACTCAAGCATACAAGCCTTCTGCCTACTTACTCTCTAGCTTACTGTTGCGACTAAATCTCTTGAATTCGAAGTAGCACGAAAGTTCTAAGTGTCCTGATCCTTAACAAGAATTACATATTGTGAAGGAGTTGAATCTAGAAGATATTAGTTGCGACTTTTATCTGTGATTCATTCTGTTGAACAACATCAAGACTTGGGTCTGTAAAGAACAAGTTACCATACATTGAAAAGTGTATTAAGTAATCTTGATTCTACAGAGCACTCATACATAATTGTGAAAGTTATTAAGAGCCTGCTCACCTGACAAACTATCATAACCAAAACACCAACTAGCATTGAGCATAGGAAGTACTTAGTTTGGGAAACTAAGAAATAGCTCAAAGGTTACCGAGTAGAGGAAGTACTTGGTTGGAAAAATCAGGGAACAACTTAGGGGGAACACTTGGTTGGGAACGTAGTGTTAAAGGGATCAAGAGATAGGATTTTGTAAGGAGAACTCATCATTTTATCTTAGTGAATTCAAGTCCTGAGAAAGGGTGAGTGGATTAGCTGAGGGATTACGCCACCCTCAGATACACCACTATAAAAGCTTTGTGTTATTTACTTACTACACTTACTTTATGTATTTATTATTACTTGCTGAGTATTTACACACTTATAGCTTGTTGAGCACGTGCACTTATCTGAAAAGACTTCCGCTCTCTGAGACTAAGTATCAGATACCTTCACAAGTATCTGAGAAACTGTTTTATCGTAAAAAGTTTGAAAAGACTATTCACCCCCCCCCCCCCCCCAGTCTTTTATTTTGTCGTTATCTGGACCAACAAATTCATTAATATATCATGGTATATAAAGAAGTAGCAAAAGAAGAGTTACGACGGTTCGCCTTTACAAAATAAAATTAGCTACTCATAATAATCTACTTGCATAAATCGAAAAGAAGAAGAAGAATAGGAGAAGAAGAAGCTTAGTCTTTGATGTCTTCGTGCTGCTTCTAGGGTTTCCTTCCGGTGCCCGACGCCGGTCAGTTTCACTTCGAGGACTGGTTCTCTTTCCAGGAGAGCTACTTTCGTGAGCTGTGTGAATTCTGAGACCCCTGAGGTCTTATTTATATGTGAAATTTCGACCTCCAAACCACCATTCTTCAGTAAGGAAGGGCCTCACCGACAGCCAACAGAAAATTTAGGAGAAATCAAGAGTTTATCAAGTGGTGGCCGTAGTGACCCCTATTGTGGTCCCCCGGTGGCCTCCGTCGTCAATTCCTTCAGATTCGAATCTGTTTTCTTCGTTCTTCAATTTCGGGCTTCGTAACTTCGTTTCCTTGAAAAGTGGTCTTCTACAAAGTTATTCCTCCTTCTACAACAGTCAACCGGCGAATTTGCTTCCTTGTTCCCAATTTGGCACAATTATGCCGTTTTGGTGCCTGAAATCGTGCAAATCCTCAAAACCGCGATCATGACCTACATAAAACACGCAAAGTTGGTAATTGACCATAAAACGACACATATATTTCATCTAGGGCAAAAAACGAGGGTCTAAAAGTATGATATATCGCACATTTCATTGTCACATCAAAATTGCCCAAGAATGAAGTCTAGGGTTTTTGAGTTAAGAGAATAGAACAAAGTAATCGTGTATATGTCAAAAAGTCGACGAAAACTTATTTATACGAACATACTTGGCGCACGCCGTCCCCCGACGGCGTGCGCCAAGCGTTGTCATAGCGTACGCCATGGCTCACTTGGCGTATGCCAAGTGACTTTTGGCGTGGGCCAAGTGCCCTGGACACCCGGTTCCGTACTTTGACTCCAAATTTGGTATTTTGTTGCCTTCCCGCTCCATTTCCAGCATCCGTTCAAGATATCGGGATTTCGTACTCTTGTAAATGCATATAAAATGCATCTTTTTTTGCCGTGCTTAGCCAAATACCTATAAAACACACAAATAACAAAACAAGTAAAAATACTCGAATAAAACTAGTAAATTCAATGGATGAGTCATTTAAACAACACAATTCAATCTCATAGTTGTATGAGTGTCTAAGAAGCTATGTGTACTCCCTGAATAACCTATGATAGTCATTAAATTATATTTTTACCATCCCCATAATCTTAATTGTTTCAGTATGAGTTTTTCATGTAGTGATATCCTAAATGAGCTCTCATCCATACTGTCATCACTTGATTCAACATTGAGATTAATATGCTCATCCTTTTTATCCAAAATTATGAGAAACAATGTATATTAGTCGGAAGCCTACAAATATACAAAGATATAGTGGAAAGTTGACTCGGGATGTCGTTCTCCACGGACACTTAGCATAGAAACAAGCAAATAACAACGTAAATTACTCTAAATTGCAAAAGAGTAAACAATTTATCAATCGGTTGTTTTGAAATCAATTTGTAATCTACCATGGAGGATTGTAAATAGCAAATAACAGTTTTTGTAATCAATGTAAAATTAAAAAGTGCCACCTTCCCTCTTACCGTACTACTCCGAACTGCTTGAATAATAAACAACATATTCGCCCCTATCGGCAGCAATGATACACGCTATGCGGAATCGAGACGTAGTCGATTCCAAACACCCCTACTATGCCAATGAAATTGTTGTGTCACAAAACAACATACCACACCATGTTTCTAGACAAGCTAAACAATTAAATTGATTATCCCTATCAATACCTAGATATAGGAAGACTATGGTACCTCAATAAATCAAAGAGAGTCGGACGAAGAGTCATACAAATACGAATTATACGTCTAATAATAAATTGGCGTGCACTCAGGAAATTAATAATCGTTGTACTCTTGTATTTCCCAAACACACACAAAGATTTAATATTTATTTATTCGGAAGCCTACAAATCCACACAATTAGAATCAATATAGCGGAAAGTTGACTTGGGATGTCGTTGATGCGCTCAAAATTAATACTTGTAAAATAACACAAGTAGTAAAGTGGTTGACGTAGTACAACAATGCTTTAACCACAGGGTTGTTCTCTCGAGGAATTGATTAAGCTAGTTCTAAGGTGTAGGCTCAAGGTGTGAGTTGTAAACAGATAGTGTGGGTAAGGTTGATACTTCAATACCCTACAACAAATTACGATTACAAGACAAGGTAATACCTAGATCATGCAATTTCTACAAATAAAACGAAGCAAGCGGATCTTTCAAAAGTGATGACGCGATATAGCTAATGGTAAATTGCCCGCGAATGCAACACTTTGCTATTGCAAAATCGAACCAAATACAGATTATAAGTAAGTATGAGTTAAGGCAAAAAAGCTTGTCACTAGCTATGCCCTCATCCGGATATATACTAATTAGAGGTAAAGACTGATGCAAGTTCACAACGATCAAGCATGCATTCAACGATCAAATAGCAATATGTCACGATACAAGTTATTAACAGCAACTGCCTAACTCGTACTATTGAATACCTGGGCGCCTATTGGTCTCTGCGATCGTCAGAAAGATCGATAATGCTTGTTCGAATTAAAAGAGAGATTGAAATCTCTAAGTGTTTACAATGCTTGGAATTGAAAATATGAAAGTAGAAGTAAGTGAAGATATATCCTAATGACTGATACAAGTGGTCTATTTATAAGACCAAGGAAGAAGAAGTTTGAAATCATGGGAAAAAACTTCCAGAAATCGTGGGTTTGACTCTGTCAAACAGAGCTCACCACGGTGAGGTACTTTTGGGGATCCTCCTCACTGCGGTCTGGACTTTCTGCCTCCTTTTCTGCTTGGTTGTACCGCGGTGAACCCGTTTGGATGTGGGGTTCACCGCGGTGAGGCTTGTGTCCGGGAACTCCTCCATTTTTCCCATTTTCTCCACTTTTCTCTCCCTTTTCCAACCTCCATGTCACCTCTCTGGAGTAGTGGCCCACTAACTTGGCCTTGTGGTGCTTCTAGAAGGTTTTGAAGTCTTCTTGGAACTTTGGTCCTCCATTTCCTTGCCAATGACGCTAAGACACCTAAAAATGCACAAAAACACACAAAAAACCCAAACGTGACACGGAACAAAAAACACTAAATAAAGGCTAGAAGACGCAACAAAATACGAAAAAAGGCACTAAATGAGTCGTTAAAATATCGACTCATCAAACTCCCCAAACCGAACCTTTGCTCGTCCTCGAGCAAACAACTCTAAAACCTAGAAAAAGAAAACACATAGACACGACAAACAAACAGAAGATTTCAATCGACAAGCTACCGGAGCAAGTATTGCCAGAGATAAGCCCTTATACTGATGTAAACTTCTATCCCCTCTAACTTTGACAAGTAGCCCTTATACCTCTTTTTGCGCGTTTATTTCTTTCCCTTTCTTTTTCTTTGTGCTTTGCTCTTTTTGCACAGATTTTCTATTTTGTCATTTTTTTTTCTTTTTTTTTTCTATATCAATGTTGCAAGTGTATCCCAATAGGTTGCCTAAGATCCGTACTTTTGTACGTGTCGGTTTGGTATACACCCCATCAAACCTCACAACATACGAGCACCGCCCACGCACTGGTTTATAGGTAGTATTTGGCATGCATTTTCGAAATAAAACCATCAACCCTCACAGCATACGCACAATCAGCCCCGCGTTGGTTTATAGATAGTATTTGGAAATGCCCAACACGGTCTTAGACGATCATAAATGATCCTACAATACACCTCGAGATTTTTTCTATTTTTTTTCGTTTTTAGAATGGCAGCATAACAATACAAAACAATTTTGAAATCGACCATAGCTGAAATATATAAAGTAGTGAGCCTGAGTATGAAGTTGAAAAGAGTCCTCCTCCCCAAAACAGGTTGGAGAATCCAGACAACAAGTCGAAAATGCCATTCGTCATACTCGTTTTAAAAAGAGTGCAATGTATGTGAAGTGGCACAAGTTAAAAAAACCTTGCTCATCCTACTAGAATCACACATTTTCCGGTATAAGATTTTTTTCATCGGCTTTAAGGCTTCTCACCGGCTTTTGACTACTAAAACAGGAAGACTTTTTATTTACAAGTGAAACGAACTAGAGTGATTTTCGAAAATTCCTTAGCACTCAGTCAGAGGCCATCTAAGATCACATCTAGTAAAAAGGCTTAACTAAGGTAATAGATAACTAGACTTGTCAAAAGAACTCAAGAAACGACACAAAAAAATTTGAAATAGGCCAAAAAACTTGACTCAAAGGCAATCACACAAAAGTGGCTAACATACCATCCCACATAATTGCCAAAACAAAAAAGAAAAGAAAAACACATATATACAATATATACATGGCAACAAATAATCCGAGGCATGTAAGCATATGAGTACAACTTCCCTCCCCAAACCTATTCGATAGCTAGACCCTAGCGTAAAAAATAAATAAAAGAAAGAAAGTTGTAGAGTTACCGCCCGTAGTATGCCTCGGTCGGCATGATCACTAAGAAGAAGGCAGACCATGGGGTCCGGGAGATGAGCCTCCTCTTTGTTGCTGCCAGTCATCCGTCTGAGCTTTGTGCATTTACACTAGGCACTCAGTTGCCCTGTGTGTATGCTACAGATGTGTACTGTGTGAGACTCGAATGACATGAGTCCCACTAATCAAAGTGCATACCAAACCGCTGATTTACTCCATGTATGCTCCTAAGATCTGCGGCAAGTCCTTGGTAGCACCTCCCTAATTCTGCAAAATCGAAGGCTATCACACTTTGCCTCCCCTTAATGTGTTCGAACTGGGGCTCCCTTCTGCTTTTTAGACACACTCTTCCTTTTGAGTGCCATGGTACCTAGATAGAAAAATGTCAGCGCTACACCCATATCAAAATGTAGCTACACGAATGCCTAATCCTAACTCATAGTTACATGCAAACTATAGTTCATTCAAATGTGGCCACAACAATGTCTTCCCCAAACCAATTCTTGCAAGTAGTAACAACAATGCCTTATCCTACAACATAATCGTGCTTACCATAGTGCAAACATTTGTTACTATAAGGGATTTTCCCAATTGAAACAGTAGCAAGCTCAATCCTATCATCAAATATTCAGCACGAATACAGATTCTAAGATGAACAAGCTAGCACAATAATACCCTTCCACCAAAAACATCATAAATCTCCAGAAAATCTAACTAAGCTAACTTGGATTATGACTTATCTAGACAATTTCATACCTCATAAGCACATCCAAATACACAATGACAATCAATCAAGTATAGAAATCCAAGTTTGCAAAGTAAAGATAGTAGAAAGAAGTACCTCGATTTCGGAAGAATTAATGGATATAAACACGGATTGAAGTCTTCAAGTAGTGGAGAAACTCACTACCTTCGCAACGGTTTATTACCCAAGTTAAATGGTGGAGAATTGGTGAAAATCTCAAAAATTAGGGGAAAAACGGGTAAGGAGAGTGAAAAGGTGAAGGCCCTCCTTCTCTTTAATCGCCAGTCAGCAGATAGGCAAAATTTCTGCCTTCTGCAGACCGCGGTGAGCCGCCTTTTTCCCTGGCTCACCGCGGTGAGATCTGTTCTCCCGCAATTTTTTTTATAATAAAAAATTAATAAATAAAATCTATCATAAATGCAATATGCACCTATATCTATATGCAAAGCAATAAGTCATGCTTTGGTTATAGTCATTACGTCAACTCTTCCGTTCTTCATTCTGAACCCCCGGGTTGCCTCCCAGGAAGCACCTTTTCTTATAGTTGTTGGCTCGACTGTTGTACATTACTGTTATCCGTTCTCATATGGGAACGAATTTTGAGCAGGCGTCAAGCCTACTTGGAGCTTCCAGTGAATATCTTCTGCTCCATTGTGTGTTGATCCCACAATACTCATGTAATCCTGCAAACGAGTATGTCGAGAGTTAATATGTTCAAATTTAAGCACATAACATTCATAAACAGGAAACAAAGAAAAAGGGCAAAAAGGATCAACAAAACTCCCATTGGGTAATGACATATGTACGATGTCAGGGTGATGGGGCACCTGGCTCTCTGTGGTCTCTGGTGGCATGGAAACGCTCACTAAAGACACCAGTGGGATGGGAGTGATTTCTAAATCCGGAGTATTCACACTTCCTTTGTCGAACTTCTCTTCTTCCTTTTGTTCGAAATTCATTACGCGATCCTCCAAGCTCTCCATCAAAGAGTACGGGGAGTATTCGTCACAGAATACTCTAAGCACTTCCTCCCATGTCCTCAATGACTCTGGCTTTAGCAAATGCAACCATTCTCTGGCTTGGGATCTAACGGAAAAATTAAACAACCTCCTCTTCAGTTGGTCCTCACTCAATGCACTGGGTGGTAACTCCGTCACGAATTGTTCGAACTGACGAATAAACCCAAAAGCATCTTCCATCGGCCTCCCCCAGAAGTATGGAAGTGAACACCCCCAATCATCATCTAGATCGTATTCCCTAACCTCAGGCTCAAGGAATATTGGTCGTTTTCTTACCACCATCTGAGGTATGAAATACTCTCCGTACGTAGCCATACCCTAGCCATACACCTGCAGAAAAATTTCTCTATACCAACAGAACTAAATGAATTGTTAGTTTCTGTTAGTACCAAAAAGGATAATTCCCAAGAGTAAATTTTTTTTTTAATTTTTTAAATTTTTTGAATTTCTTTATGAATAAGATAAAAATAAAGATACGCAACTACACACTGATACTACTTATTGAAGAACGTAGGAATCAATTCCCTGGCAGCGGCGAAAAATTTTGATGCGCTCAAAATTAATACTTGTAAAATAACACAAGTAGTAAAGCGGTTGTCGTAGTACAACAATGCTTTAACCACAGGGTCGTTCTCTCGAGGAATTGATTAAGCTAGTTTTAAGGTGTAGGCTCAAGGTGTGAGTTTTAAATAGATAGTGTGGGTAAGGTTGATACTTCAATACCCTACAACAAATTACGATTACAAGACAAGGTAATAACTAGATCATGCAATTTCTACAAATAAAACGAAGCAAGCGGATCTTTCAAAAGTGCTGACGCGATATAGCTAATGGTACACTGCCCGCGAATGCAACACTTTGCTATTGCAAAATCGAACCAAATACAGATTATAAGTACGTATGAGTTAAGGCAAAAAAGCTTGTCACTAGCTATGCCCTCATCCGGATATATACTAATTAGAGGTAAAGACTGATGCAAGTTCACAACGATCAAGCATGCATTCAACGATCAAATAGCAATATGTCACGATACAAGTTATTAACAGCAACTGTCTAACTCGTACTATTGAATACAGGCGCTTATCGTCTCTGCGATCGTCAGAAAGATCGATAATGCTTGTTCGAATTAAAAGAGAGATTGAAATCTCTAAGTGTTTACAATGCTTGGAATTGAAAATATGAAAGTAGAAGTAAGTGAAGATATATCCTAATGACTGATACAAGTGGTCTATTTCTAAGATCAAGGAAGAAGAAGTTTGAAATCATGGGAAAAAACTACCAGAAATCGTGGGTTTGACTCTGTCAAACAGAGCTCACCGCGGTGAGGTACTTTTGGGGATCCTCCTCACATGATGCGGACTTTCGCCTCCTTTTCGTTGGTTGTACCATGGTGAACCTGCTTGGATGTGGGGCTCACCATGTGAGGCTTCAGGTCCTGAACTCCTCCATTTTTCCCATTTTCTCCACTTTTCCAACCTCCATGTCACCTCTCTTGGAGTAGTGGGCACTAACTTGGCCTTGTGGTGCTTCTAGAAGGTTTTGAAGTCTTCTTTGCACTTTGGTCCTCCAATTCCTTTCCAATGATGCTAAGACACCTAAAAATGCACAAAAACACACAAAAAAACCCAAACGTGACATGGAACAAAAAACACTAAATAAAGGCTAAAAGACGCAACAAAATACGGAAAAAGGCACTAAATGAGTCGTTAAATATCGACTAATCAGTCGTTCTTCATGGACACTTAGCATAGGAACAAGCAAATAATGATGTATCTCAATACGCAAACAGTAAACATAAATATTTTGAAAGCGTTTAAATTCGTAAGCATGCAGAAGATCGTAAATAAAGTTTTTTTCTTATCAATATTAAAAAGGTGTAACTGGTCCCCAACCTTCTCTATTACCGTACTACTCCCAACTACTTGAATAAAATACAACGTATTTGCCCCTATTAACAGCAAGGATACATGGTATGGATAGAGACGCGGTTGCCCTAGCACCCCTACTATGCCAATGAAATTGTTGTCACTCAACAAAACACCACACCACAAGGATGAATAGAGTTGAACAACTATGTATTACCTTTAATAATCAATTCATTAATATATCATGATATATAAAGAAGTAGCAGGAAGAGATCCAGCGGTTAACCTTTACAAAAGTATTTAGCTACTCATAGTTGCAAGTAAACAGAACACATGAAGAATTAAAAAGTAAAGAAAAGAAAAGCTTAGTCTTGATGTCTTCGTTCTTGACGGCTATGGTTTTCTTCTCTAGGTTGCTCACGGGCCAGGGTTTTGTTGTTTTAGGGTTTCACTTCCCCAAGAATTGGTTTTCTCTCAAGAAAGCTGCTTTTAATCGCGGTGTGTGAATTATGAGACCCATAACACTTATTTATACTGTAAAAAAGGTCCACCAGCCGCCTATGATGATTAAGGAAGGTTAAACTGGCGGGCTTTTACCGACAAAAAACAGGCATTTCTGGAAGTTTCATCGTCTGACTGCGGTCACCTAGTAATTGTAGTCAGTCACTGCGGTCACTTGTTGTGGCTCGTGTTGGCTGTGTCGTCTTCCGGGCTGATTTCGGGCTTCGTAACTTCGTTTTCTCGAAACGTGGTCTCCTACAATGTTTTAGAAGTTTCAATAATCTTCGCATCGGTAGGTCATGTGCTTCGATTGGACTCCCCGAACTCAATGTACGGGCAAATCAGCGTATTTCCTTATTTTCCAGGATTTCGCATAGATATGACGTTTTGGCACTGGAAATCTTGTAATTCCTCGAAAACGCAATCACGCCCTACAAAATACACAAGAAGTTGGTAATCGGCCATAATATGATGTAAATATTGAATCTTGGGCAAAAAATAAGGGTCTAAAAGTAGGTAAAAACGCACATTTCATGGTCACATCATGAATTCATGAATATATCCCGGTATATAAAGGAGTAGGAGGCAGAGTTTTCGTGGTTCGCCTTTACTACAGAAGTTTAGCTACTCATAACGTAAACAAAATACATAATCAAAGTAATAAAGTAAGTGAAGAGATGCTTAGTCTTATTGAATGTTCTTGACGGCTAGGGTTTCGTGAATCTTCTTCTTCTTATAACTTGACATCCAGGGTTTCACTGTTTTGGGGTTTCACTTCCCCGAGGACTGTTTCTCTCTCACGAGAGCTGCTGTGAATGCAGTGTGTGAATTATGAGACCCCAAGGCTCCTTTTATAATGAAATTTTCGTGCTCCAGCCGTCCTTTATTTGTATGGAAGGTTAGAATATCGGGCCTTGAGTTAACGGACTAGGGCCGGACCAATTATGTAGAACATACAGTTTTAGTTCTTCAACATCCTAGGATGTTTGCTTGTTCGCCTTTTGGGCTATTTCGGGCTTCAAAACTTCGTTATCCCAAAAAGTGATCTTTACAATGTTTTAGAATTTTTGGTAAGCTTCGCAATGGTAGGTCATGTGCCTCTTTTGGACTCCTCAAACTCCTTGTGTGGTTGAATCATTGTTTTTCCTTATTTTCCTCGATTTGGCATAAATATGACATTTTGGCACCGAAAAATGTGTAATTCCTCGAAAACATGATCATCACCTACAAAATACTCAAGAAAGTGTTAATTGGCTGTTTTATGATACACATATTGAATCTTCGGAAAAAACGAGGTCTAAAAGGGTGAAAAAACGCAGATTTAATGGTCACATCAGTTCATCACTATTAAAACATAGGCCTCTCTTTTTCCTGTCATCCAACTCCTCTCCAAACAATCTCCTCACAATATTACTCTTATATGTACTACTACTACTAATACCCTTCACCAACTCACTTGAAAGTTTCCCTGGTTTATTGATAGTCACATGAGGCTTAACTAGGCCCTTTCCTTTACCAACCGCCTCCAATAACACTTCATGTTTCCTTGACATCATAATAGACCGATCGAAAGTAACATGAGACATCATTTCCCACCATATACGTCACCTCATTCTTAAACCCGCTAAAAAACTGTTGATGTAGTTAGTATGTTTCATCCAATGATCTATTATGTATAACCATTAATGACTTCAACTCTTCAAACTTGAACACATACTCATCCACAATTGCATTTTGTTTGAGCTTATTGAATTCTCCAATATGACTATCTCCTTTTACTAATGTAAAACGATTTAACAATATCTCAATAAACTGTTCCCATCCCTTCCTTTCCTTCTACATTATCCAAATACCAGTGCTCTGCACTACTTTCCAGATGCATACCAACGATCACCATACGCTCACAATCCTTCAACTGATTAATGATAAAATACTTTCGACATTGACGATTCCAAACTCTAGGATTATCACCAAAAAATTTTGGAAAATCCATACGAGGTACACGCAACTGATCAATAGTTGTGTGAGAGGAGTTACCTTGCTATTCACATTGCAAATTATCCGAATGAGGACGGAGATTAGCATCGAGCAACTTTTTAAGCATTTCCTCAACTCGCAGCTGATTATCCACAATTTTTGCCTGATAATCCTCCAATCGGCGTTGAGAATCCTCCAATCAACGTCCTCCTCCATCTTCAAAATACACTCGCCATAATTTGGTTTTGCCATTTGCGATCTCGATAGAAGCTGATATCAGAGTTTGCAGCCTGGCTTTGGTTTTAAACATGTTACAATCAATCTCTCAATCACGTGAGAATCAATCGAACATGACAAACTAACTGCTAATCAGAGAAAAACAGAAAGCTCAAAGAATTTACCTCGCGAAGAAGGCGGTTTATTTCAATTAAAATCAGGAAAATGTTGTAATAGCCATACAAAGAGCTTCAACAACTTATTTGAAGTTTAAACACATTGAAGAGACTAATTATAAAAGAATTAATCGTCAAGCTACACCTAACGTCGGATGCAGGTCCACGTGTCTTAATGGCGTCTGATCCGACCGATCACTAAATGTGTTAGTTAAAAACACGCTTATAAAAGCCGAAACAAGCTAAGAAAGACGAACTAATTTGGATTTCGATTTCCATTCCAATCTCAGGTGAAAATTCTGTAAAAAGCTCATCCATTTCTCTGAGACTGAGTACACCACCAGATCCATTATTCCTGATTTCATTTCTCTGAGAGAGAACTTTTGGAGTGACGAACGATCGGCTTGGTAATGGATGAGCAGTTGATAAAGAGGTTAGAATCCGCCGTAGCGCGGCTGGAGGCGCTATCCACAGGTAGTGGAGGTGCCGCGGTTGTTGATGGTGAGGCGGCGACTGTGGATCCGTCTGTATTGGCATACGACGATTTGATCTCTCAATACGTTACCAGATTTGTTAGCGCTGGAGAAAAGATTGGCGGAAAAGTTTCCGATGTTTCGAAGATTATTGCAGAAGCATTCAGTGTGCAGAGGGACCTTCTCGTTCAGATCAAGCAGTCTCAGGTACCGATTCCTTTACTTTTACAATCAATCACATCAAAGTGAGAGACGAGACCGATTGATTGATGTTTTTAAGCATACGTTAAATGTTTTAAACAATTAATTAATGGTTTATGAGTGTAGTAAAACCTCTAATATTTTTTAATATAACTTTGTAATGTGTAATGTCTGTCTGTCTTTTAGTCCGTTAGACGAGACTTACTCATGTTAGGAAAATGTGTATCATCATCTTCTGTTACTAATGTTATGGGCTGGGGAGAAGAATTTTCGATGGAAGATTGGCATTTGTAATTGGGACAGTGTCGTGTAGCTTAACATTTTAATTACGATACTACTTGTACAATACAATACTGGAGCGAATAGAAAACTACTCGTAGTTTATACTATTCGTTTTTGCAAATTGGACAAGATGTTAGGATATTCCTATTATATTGTATGGTCATTCTGTCATACAAATAGAGTAGCACAATATATCTATTAATCCTAGAAGCCAAAAACTCTGTTTATACGGTCAAACAGTTAGATGGCCGATTCCACTAATTTATGTTGCACTAATTGGCTGTTACGGTCAATAGCTCAATCACGTGAGAATTGACACACACAGAACAAATGAGACGGTTACCTTCAAATGAAAGTAAGATTCACGAAGGAATCGGTTATCAATTCACAAAATCAGCAATCCCAATAAAAATGGGAGAATTTCCCCTTTTATAGCTACAAAATGAATGAACAGTGCTAGCTTGAAGAACACGCGATTCAGGAGCCGTCGGATGATGAGACACACGTCTTAATCTCCTGGACTTGGCCGTTATGCTCACGTTTCTTCACCTAACGGCCGCTCCGAGCGCCTAGAACCCAAAACAAGCCAAGAGCACAGGCTTCTCCACAACATTGCCGCCTCCTTCTCTTGAGGCTTGACCCAAGCCTGTACATAAGGAAAAGATTGTACTAACTTGTACCAATCCTCCCAAGTAGCCTCATATTCTGGCAAGTGAACCCACTGTACCAAAACTTCAGCAGCAGCATTATTCCTTTTCACCATCCTTCTGCTTAGTATGGCTACAGGTTGAAGCAAGACTTGACCATCATCATCCATGGGAGGCAGTTTTCCAGCAACTAATGGTGCAGATGCATTCACATGCTTTTTAAGTAATGAAACATGGAATACAGGATGAATCTTGCTATCACTAAGCAACTTGAGCTTGTAAGCAACTACTCCAATCTTCTCTTCAACCTGGAATGGCCCTGCATACTTGGGGCTGAGCTTCCACACCCTAGAACTTCTCATAGAAAGTTACCTATATGGTTTCAATTTCAAATACACCCAATCACCCACTTCAAATTCTCTTTCAGACCTGTGCTTATCAGAAAGCTGCTTCATCCTATTAGCTGCCATCAACAAGTGATGCTTGATTGATTCATGCATTGCCCGTCTCTCTTCCAACAAAGCACTCACTCCATCTGTAGTAATCAAGCCCTGATGCCTGGTACTCAAATGAGTAGGTTCATAGCCATATAAGGCTTGGAATGGACTCATGCCTAGAGTAGTGTGGTATGATGTATTATACCACCATTCAGCCTGAGCTAGCCACTTGCTCCATCTCCTAGGACAATGACTAGACATACACCTTAGATAAGTCTCTAGGCACTAGTTCACTCTTTCAGACTGCCCATCAGTTTGAGGATGATAAGCTGTACTCATGTTCAATTTCACTCCAATAGTCTTGAACAATTCCTTCCAAAACTGACTAGTAAACAGCTTATCTCTATCGATACAATACTCTGAGGCAAACCATGAAGTTTATACAGATTTTCCATGAATAAATCTGCAAGAATAGCTGCAGTAACTGGGTGACATAGAGCATTGAAATGACTGTATTTGCTGTACCTATCCACAACAACCCATATAGTATCTTTTCCTTCAGATCTGGGTAGCTTCTCAATAAAATCCATCGTTATGTGTTGCCAAGCTCCTTCAGGTACTGGAAGTGGTTGTAGTAACCCAGGGGTTCTCACATGCTCCAGTTTATTTATCTGACAGACCTGACATGATAACACCAACTCCCTAACCATACTTCTCATACCAGGCCATAGAAAAACCAAACTTAACCTGCTGAAGGTGGCCATGACACTAGAATGACCACCAATTGAGCTTTCATGCATGTGATTAACCAATAATCCCCCCAATGTGGTTGCAGATCCCACATAAATCTTGCCCTTGTATCTCCAGAATTCTCCATCACATTGAAATAATGAGAGATTAGCTGGAGCAAATGCCATTTCACTCACAACTTCAACTAATTGTTCATCACCCTGGTAGCTGAGTTGTAATTCCTCCAACCATTTTAGCTGACACACAGATAGTGAAATAGCATGGATTGAACCCTGCATCTCCTCCCCATCCTTGTGATCTCTTCTAGATAGAGCATCAGCCACTCTATTACTAGCACCTTGTTTATATTCAATTGTGTAACTGGACCCCATTAGCTTGGTAAGATACTTATGCTGAATAGGAGTAGATATTTTTTGATCCACTAAAAACTTCAAGCTTTTCTGGTCAGTTCTGATCACAAATGGTTTGTGTAGCAGGTAGGATCTCCACTTCTCCACTGCTAACACAATAGCCAAGAACTCCTCATACACAGATAAACCCAAATGTTTTGTACTCAAGGCCTTGCTAATAAATGTTATAGGGTGTTCCTGTTGTAGTAAAACAGCTCCCAAACCTTCATAACATGCATCGGTATGAACAACAAACACCTTATCAAAATCGTGAAGTCAGACAACGGTGCACTACATACACGGCTTGCTCAAATGCCATCAGTAACCTGCACTAATCAAACTGTCCTTTCTTAGTGAGCTGATGTAATGGCTTAGCTTTAATTCCATAATGCTGAGAAAACTTTCTGAAATACCCTGTCATACCCAGAAATCCCCTCAAAGCTTTCAATGTAGTTGGAGTAGGCCAATCCATAATAGTCTGTATCTTCTTGGGATCTGGTGCAACTCCCTTATCACTAATGATATGGCCTAAGTAATCCACTTCACTCTGACCAAAAGCACACTTGGATCTTTTAGCAAACAATGAATGTTTCTGCATCAATTCAAACACCTTACCCAAATGCAGCTTGTGTGAATTCATGTCAGTACTGTAGATGAGAATATCATCAAAAAAGACGAGCACAAATATCTTCAAGTACTCCCCGAACACATCATTCATCAGTGATTGAAATGTTGCTGGAGCATTGGTGAGGCCAAATGGCATCACTTTGAACTCATATAAACCAGAATCAACCACAAAAGCTGTTTTCTCCATATCACTTGGCTTGACTCTGATCTGATGATACCCAGCTCTCAAATCTATTTTGGAAAACACCTTAGCTTTGCCCAATTCATCCAATAGATCATCAATGAGAGGTATAGGATACCTATCCTTAATTGTACAAGTGTTGAGCTTCCTATAGTCAACACACATCCTCCAACTCCTATCCTTCTTCTTCACTAGTAACACAGGACTTGAGAAAGGGCTATGACTAGGCTGTATGAACCCACTCTGCAACAATTCTTGTACAATTTTTTTTTATCTGTAAATAGGGGTATCTATATGGCCTTTGTTTAAAAGGTTTGGTATCTGGTAATAGAGTAATGCGGTGATCATTAACTCTATGGGGTGGTAGTGTTTTTGGTTCTTCAAACAAGTGAGCATACTCCTGGAGTAATGGTTGCAGCTCCTCAGATTCCACACTAGCAACCTTGTCAGACACCTGCATCATATAAAAACACCCCAACACTGACTTTGCACCCTTGTTCAATACTTTCTGGAGTTTATTGCTTGACATATATTTCACATCATCCTCAGGGCATAAGTACTTATGCCCTGCATCAACACCTCTTGACCATTATGCATAAATGACACTGTCTTATTGACAAAATCAAACATCATCCTTCCCATGCCCATTTTCTTCATCAAATCAACTCCCAATACCATATCATAGCCACCAAGCTGTAACACTCTTAACACTTGCAGTGAATGTATGGTTAGCCATCTCCCATTGGAAGTTATCACATTTTGAGTTGCACTCAAGCTTCCCTCCACCTGCTACTGTAATTACATTTGAACTGATAACTTCTACCTCACAATTCAACCTTCTAGCAGCAGCTTCATCTACAAAGTTGTGAGTACTTCCGGAATCAACTAGTATAGTGATGATGTTATTTTTGACCTTTCCCATCACTTTAATAGTTTCAGGTGGTGCCTGACCCCCTACAACATGAAGAGAAATCACTGGCATCTCTTCTCCACCAACAGAAGATCCAGTACTCAATGATATAGGCTCATCCTGCTCATCTAACACAATGACAAAGAGTTTCTTACATTTATGACCATAGGTATATGGTTCATCACAATTGAAACATAAACCTCTCCTCTTCCTGTCATCCAATTCCTCCTTAGATAACCTCCTCACAGTAGTACTCTTATCACCACTAGTACTACTCTTAGCCCAGTCATTAGCTGGTTTACCAATTTTCTGCAAAGACACCATAGGTTTACTCAGCAACTTACTCTTATTCACTGACTCCAACAATACCTCCTGCTTCCTTGCCATCAACACAACTTGATCCAAGGTAGTAAGTGACATCATTTCAAACATATACCTCACCTCATTCCTTAATCCACTAAGAAAACTGTTTCTGAAATAAGTTTCATCCAATGATCAATTATAAACCGACATTAACGACTTCAGCTCCTCAAACTTATACACATACTCATCTACAGATGCAGTCTGTTTAAGTTTGTTAAACTCCCCAATATAACTATCTCCTTTCACAGATGTGAACCGATTTAACAATTCAATAAACCGTTCCCATCCCATCACCTCCTTCCCTTCGATGTTATCCACATATCAATACTCAGCACTACCATCCATATGCATACCAGCCAATACAACTCTCTCACAATCATTCATGGGATTAATCATAAAGTACTTACGGCATCTCCGTAACCATACTCTAGGACTATCACCACTGAACTTAGGAAAATCAACTCGAGGTATACGCCATTGCTCAATAGCTCGATGAGAAGTGTTACCTTGTTGTTGTTGTACATGAATTTCTGGTTGAGCACGAACACTAGACTCTGACTGAGCTTCGAGCAATTTTTTGAACATTTCCTCCATTCGTCGTTGATTTTCATTCATCTTCTCCTGCAAATCCTCCAATTTATGCTGAGTTGCCAAAATCATTTCGACATCATCCTTCAGCTTCGAAATCCGCTCTCCATGGTTTGGTTTTGCCATTGCACGTCGATCAGGGTTCACAGCCTGGCTCTGGTGCCAAAAATGTTACGGTCAATAGCTCAATCACGTGAGAATTGACACACACAGAACAAATGAGACAATTACCTTCAAATGAAAGTAAGATTCACGAAGGAATCTGTTATCAATTCACAAAATCAGCAATCCCAATACAAATGGGAGAATTTCTCCTTTTATAGCTACAAAATGAATGAACAGTGCTAGCTTGAAGAACACGCGATTTAGGAGCCGTCGGATGATGAGACACGCGTCTTAATCTCCTGGACATTGCCATTACGCTCGCGTTTCTTCACCTAACGGCCGCTCCGAGCGCCTAGAACCCAAAACAAGCCAAGAGCGCAGCTTCTCCACAACATTGGCATTAGTCTGTCTATCTGTACCGTCTAACGCTAGTTCTTCTCCGTGAATAACTATACCACCACCTACCCAAGTGTCAGGCGCATTCCCCTAATTTGTACCTATCTAACTATTAGATTACCTAACACTAGTTATTTTAACTTTACATAGTATATCACGGTTGAAAGTGGAATTTTTTTTTGAGAATGTGACCTCTCCAATCAAATTTAGTATTATGAGTTGGGAGGTAGGTGGGATACTGTTTGCTTTTGAAGAGCTGGTCCCTCATTTCCTGTTTTTGTAAATAGAATTCCAGCTAGGTAAAATTGATATGTATGATTTGGTGCATTTGAATAAACAATTTTCTGATCATGTCGTGGAATAATTGTGTCTTGGTTATGTGAACAATTACCATTACATGAATATTCTTATTGTTTAACAATTTTATTTGGTGTTGTAGTTATATGTTTTCGAAAGTCTTTTGGCAGAAGTTTAGTGTGTTACACTTTTGAAAATCTGAAATACACATGCTAGAAGTTGGCTGTGTGTATCTCTTTTGAATCATTTGAATTGCCATCCACAGACCCCCTTTTTCACCTTTTTTTTTTTCATTTTCTTTTCTTTGAACAAATAAAGTTGTGGTGTTCAATCTAGTTTGCTAAATATGCAGAAACCTGACATGGCTGGTTTGATGGAGTTCCTTAAGCCACTGAATGAGGTGATAACAAAAGCTTCTGCATTGACAGAGGGAAGACGATCTGACTTTTTTCATCACTTAAAGACTGGTGCTGATAGTTTGGCTGCTCTGGCATGGATTGCCTATACAGGAAAAGATTGTGGTAAGCTATATGGAAGATAAGTTGATGGAACTCCAACGGATATCTTATAATATTAGGATGCTATTCCCTCTAAACCAGTACAATTTTTAACGGTTGATATTCACATTCTTTCTTAAAATGATAGAAGTCTCGAAAGTATTTAGTAATTGAGTATAGCTTGTGTTAGACGGTCTTACAGTTAGGCAGGTGGAAATTATGGGAATGTGCCTAATACTTTGTGGGTTGTGGTGTAAGCACAGGTTTCTTTTAACTTTTTTTTTTTCCGGATGAGATACTTCATTACTTAATGGTACATAAAAAGTCCTTGGAAGCAGAGCATTCATTTGCGGAATCGCCGCGATTTGCTCTATCTTGACTTGAGATGGTATTGGTTGTAAATGACATCCGGGCGATGATGTTAAAGTTCGAAGTACGTCTTGCCTTGATGAAATAATTAGGAAAACTGAACCTGATATTCCATATGTTAGTAACATGATGAAAGATGTCGTTCAGTTAATTATTTTATGTTTCAAGGATACATCATTTACTTTAAGTAGATAATATTACATGAAGTTTGCTATCTTGAAACAATTCTAGCTGCAAGCATCTCTTGATGAATTTAGATTTGGACTGACATGATCTGATTGTCGAAGTGTTCCAATTTTTCAAAGGGAATTAGAGATTATCATGATGGTGTTATATTTAATTACACGGAAGAAAAAATCATGACAATTATTCTAGAGGAAAGTGAGAATGAGAGGTGTTATGACCTACTGGGTGACAATAGTAAAATAAGTTTTATAATGCTTGCTGAAAAAGTTATTGATGATTGCTGGGATATGCTTGAGACATATTGAATTGAAGAAACACATGTTACTGAAGTTGAATGTCCGGTCGAAAAGACTGTAAAAGCTTATGAGTATTATATTTCACATGGTGAGGTATTGGATAGTTCTCAAAATCTGCATTTTTATAGCTAGAGTTGATATGGAGTCCTCTGGGTTGGAAAGCTGGAGATCTCATCAATGAGAAAAAGTAACCTTTGGTTGATTCAGAGGGCTTGAAGACTTCAAAGGTTATGGGTGGTGTTCCAGTGAATTCATATAGAGATGAAATCAGAGGGCCTAGCTTGCCGTATGAATATTGAAAGTTTAGTCTGAATAGACATTAAGAATTTTTAGTTGATGCTTGTTGCTGGAATAAGTGTGATTTGGGTTATTTAGAAATTGATTTGATGATATTTTCTGAGTAGAAGTCTAGTTCTGTTGTTGAGTATCTTGGTTTCCAAAAGCCTATGAAGTTAAAGCTAAAGCTGGGTTTACTTCTCATAGAACGAAGAGAGCTGCGAAATCTACGACTACTCCAACAAAAACTTCCCATTTGCTGATGTGAGTATTCAGCAATAACTGCATTATTGGAAGGGATAACCAAATTTAGGATATTTTTTGAGGTGAAAAGGTCCAATCATCTTTGGTTCACAGGAATGGTTGTCCAAATTAAGATTCTTTGCAGATTAAATACAGCTATACCTTGTTTGATGGAAATGCCATATAAATTTGAAGACTGTTGTAGGATTCCACCAATCTTTTCAATTCAGTTTCTGTTTATATTTCTATGCACTTACAGGAGATCATGTTTTGTAACTGGGGAGAATGATGGAAATACATGGGATATCTTTTAGTACTATGATACTGTTTTTGGTTATTTAATATTTATAGATATTTAGAATCTCAATAATAGTCAATATCCATGTCATAAGAACACTAGTTAATTCGTTTTCCTAGTTTAGGTCAAGTTGTTAGCATAGAATAGAGCCTAAAAGTTGGAGATAGTTTGCTTTTCTATTGATTATTGACAATCAATATACTCATGTTGAGCTTTGCTCCCCAATTCTTATTGTGTTCTTGTGCTTTTCCTTCAAAATCCCAGCCTGTTCTGTATCACAAGTGCTATTGACTTGTAAGTTGTTTCTTTGTATTGCCCTCCTATTTTGATGATTGATGTATTCCCTTAATGTAGGTATGAGCATGCCTATTGCTCATGTTGAAGAAAGTTGGCAAATGGCTGAGTTTTACTGCAATAAGGTAATGATCCTGATCTGTTGCTTTTTCCAGCCGTGACAGAAATGGACAGGGGAAATACAAAACTTTGTATGTTTCATTTGCATTAATCGATACACTTTGTTATTCATGGGGAAATTGAAACTGGCGGAAGACAGAAAATGATTAAAGAAAAGAGAGAATCGACAAATTGATGGAACTCTATAATTCCTTTTATTTACTTGTGTATATTTCATGTGCATTAATCAAATTAAAGTTCCATCAATTTGTGCATTAACAATTGGAATTCTATATTTCGTGCATTAATCAAAAGATACTTCAGTGGGTTTTAGAAAGTATTCAAGTTCTATTAGTTTTTAGGCCGGTGAAGTGATACTAGTTGATGGTACATTGGAGTTGAGCCGTTAGACAGATGGTGGATTTTGTGAAGACTATTTAGTAGGTATTGTGTACTATGAGAATTATAATTTAGTGGATGACATGTACTTACTGGGTTTGTTGTTACCTATTGATGAATTGTAATTGTTGAAATTACATGTATGGGATTACTGTTGCTCTGATTTACCTCTCGAGTTGGTTGTATGTATTTGAGGTTAAAAGTAGGCTTCGTCTTGGCGTGAGTCCATCTCACGATATCCGCCGATGTGGATACTACTCTTGCATTTTTCATGTGCCAATATTAATTTATGAATATTTTTCTTATCGCATGTTTGTGACAATCTAAACTAAAATGGAAGGCTGTTTCAAACTGATGCATCTATTGTATAATGCGTTCAATATACCACTTCATAGTGTTAGGTTGTCTCACTCTAGTGTTTGTTTACATAAGAAGAGGGAATGCTTATAGCTAGATTTTTGGTGGTACCATTGAGTAGAGGAATTATGAATTGACTTGCTGCTGTTATGTAATTGTCCTTCACTTCCTTAACCAAGACATGTAAAAATTGTGCATTATATGGTTGGTTCAGTTTTGTACTCCCTTGTTTGAAAATCAAAATGGTAATTCCTTGTAGTTATGTTGGTAACTACAGATGTGAACCGTTTGTTACTTTGTATGCGTAGTCAGTGGTAGACTGATTAATGGCTTACTAGAAGAAAATAGATGTGAACCATTTGTTTGTCATTTCCATCTTGTGTAAGTTGGCACTTGGCACTAAACACTATATGAAGATTCTGATGCTTTTTTAATTGTGGCCTAGATTCTTGTGGAATACAGAAACAAGGATGCAAATCATGTTGAATGGGCCAAGGCTTTAAAGGAGCTTTATATACCAGGGTTGAGGGATTATGTGAAGAGTAACTACCCATTGGGTCCTGTATGGAGTATCATGGGGAAGCCAGCTGTGTCTGCCCCAAACAAAGCTCCTACTCCAGGTGCTCCTGCTCCTCCACCACCTCCACCTGCCTCACTTTTCAGTTCTGAAGCACCTCAGTCTTCATCATCACGACCAAATGAAGGGATGGCTGCTGTTTTCCAGGAAATTAGTTCTGGCAAGCCTGTTACGTCTGGTAATTATTACATTTGGTATTTCCTCTTATGTTTCTACATTTTTGGTAAATCCTTGTCATCCTCATTTTGGCTCCCCCCCCCAGGTTTGAGGAAAGTCACTGCTGATATGAAAACCAAGAACCGTACAGACAGGACTGGCATTGTTAATGCCCCTGAGAAGGAGGCTCGTGCTAGCTCATCATCCTTCTCAAAGGCAGGACCTCCAAAACTAGAGCTTCAAATGGGTCGCAAGTAAGTAACTCATTATAGACTAGACATGAACTTGAACTTTGTTCTGCCTTACTCAAGTATTTTATTCCAAGCAGATGGGTTGTGGAGAATCAAATTGGGAGGAACAATTTAGTAATCGATGACTGTGATTCGAAGCAGTCGGTCTATGTTTATGGATGCAAAAATTCTGTTCTTCAAATTCAAGGTATATCTTTCATTTATTGTGTTCACGCTCATTGCATTTGGTGTTAAAGTCAGCAACCAACTAGTTGTTTTTATATTAGTTAATGGCTGTTGTTTGAAGTTATAAAAGATACTAAAGTCAGCAAGTATGTGCAGGGAAAGTAAACAATATTACAGTGGACAAGTGCACTAAAATGGGGATAGTATTCAAGGTCAGTAGCTAACTGTTTACTGAAGCATTAAGGGAACTAATTAAATTAGAAACTTTACTGCTCAAATTTAGGAAACTGTCCCATGAACTTGTCCCAAATCCACCTATTTAATCTATATTGCACAAATTTAGCTGGTATTTTCAAGGGCTCTGCATTGCCCCTTTCTGTCCAAATTTACAATGTTCATTTGAGAAACAGAAGGGGAATTTTGTGCTGAGTATTTGACAACACATGGGGATCAATGTAATGTGATATATGGAGATTTTACTCATCTTACATCTGTCTTTTTGGTAATCTTTAACCACTGGTCGAATAGGTCATAAAGTCCATAACATGTTTCTTTCTAATTCGGCCAGGATGTTGTGGCGGCTTGTGAGGTTGTCAATTGTACATCGGTTGAGGTCCAATGTCAGGTAGAGATTTTCATTCTTTCTGTCCTCTGATGCTGATAGAGCATAAATACTAAACTGAAAGTAGGAAGTCCCATGACGTGCCATCTTCTGTCTTATTCTAGGGTTCAGCTCCAACAATTTTGATTGACAACACGGCTGGTTGCCAATTGTATTTGAGCAAAGATTCTTTAGAGGCTTCAGTAACAACAGCAAAGTCAAGTGAAGTCAATGTGCTGGTACCTGCATCTGAAGCTGATGGTGATTGGGTATGTCTTAGCATCCTTATACATATGTTGATCTGTTGACCAAAATGACACCAAATTTTTTACTGAAATATTTTGTTTATTGATTTATGTAACACGACTAAGACTATCTTCAACTATGGTTTGGTGGACTTTGATAGCAAAGCTATCAAACGGGACTTGAGCCACAATGGCTGTTTGATAAGGTTTGGTAGGCGTTTGATGGCAAATGTGTTTGATATTATCAGACGCCTTTGATCAACATCAAACACCATTTTACCTTTTTTTTAGTTTTTTAGTTTCTTTTTGCTTTTCTTCTATTCGCCTTCATTTGTTTTGTTTTGTTTGTTTCTTTTTTCTCCTTTTTCATTCTATTTAACATTTTATTTTCTTTCCGTTTTCATTTGTAATATTTATTTTTTACTTTTCATATATTTTAAAATTGGTAAATTATATATAGAACACCAATTGTAAAATTTAATATATTCGATGTCACTAAAAAACGAATTTACATAAAATACAAACACTTGCATAAAATAAAAATGAGTAAGTCTCCTGGGAGACAGTCTCTAGATAATTTATCTAGAGACGGATCTATATTGTCAAGAAAATCATCCATGTTATTAATCAAAACACCTATATTCTCAACATTGGTGTTTTTTCATATTACAACAAGATTTGTTTCATTAACAATATAGACATTTTGATTAATAACATGGATAGTTTTATTAATAACATAGGTCATTTTTAGATAAGTTATTTAGAGACCGTCTCTCATGAGATTTTGTGAATAAAAATTGCAAAATTAGAAACTTTTTATCAAGTATTGAATTTTTTATAATAATATTGTAATTTTTCAATTTTTATTTCATGTTATTTTAATTAATTAACAAAATTTAAAATAAATATGAAGTGTGAAGTATAAGGTTTTAAAACAAATGAAAAAAGAATAGTGTAGTTTAAAAATAAATGAGAAAAGAAAATAAAAATTTTAGTATGATAGAGTTTGTGGATTGGAGATGGAGAGTTTGGTTGAGTTTGTTGTTAGTGGAATAGTGAAATGGCAGCTTGGCAGTTTGATAGAGTTTGAGGGTTGGAGATAGTTATCTTGCTGCATGCCTTACCCTATTTAACTAGAAGTACATATTTCCTACAGCTTTCTCAATTATGATAAATGTCATCTACAGTTGGCTGATGTTCAAGTCTAAGCTTTCAGATACTATGAGCTTGTGCTCCTCAATGGAAAATAAATGATTAATTTTTTTATTCGAATTATGCGTCTTTTGTGTAGGGAGAGCATGCTTTGCCCCAGCAATATGTCCATGAATACAAAGATGGACGCTTTGTGACAACTCCAGTGACCCACTCCGGAGGCTAATTGGGCGATCCTATAAACTCGGATTGGTGTTTCCAGATGTATTCTTTGTCCTTGTTTTTTGACGGTTTGCAACGTGTTTGTCATTATATTGGTTGGCTTTTAGAGAGTGATGCCAAGTCTAGAATGTGTCATAAGAGTTGTATCCGGCTATCTAATTTTGGTTTTGTTTGGAGGGAGATGTTTTGTTGGTTTGTTGACAAGACATGAAATTGTTGTATTGTGAGTGGGTTCATGTATATTGCTTTATTGCTTTTGTACAATTGTTTAACTATATATTATTTGTACCTGCAATTGAAATTTTGCTGGATATTTAAGAGAATTTTGCATGCATATTGCACGAATCTTGGGCGTGCGTGTATGACATAAAATTGTCTAACGTGGAGATATTCCTTCATTCGGTTCCACATAACTTCATTCATTGCTAAAAGCCTAAAACAATCTTAGTTTTACAAATAAATTATACATTTTATCATTAAAAATAAAATTTTGTACATTTTATACTTTTATTACTATAAATTTTAATCTAAAACTACGTGCCAAGATTTGTTGGAAATTTAGTTGGAATTGAGTCCAACTAAGACTGGTGAATTTTGGTGCAACTTCAGGACATTACAACTTCAATTTAGCTACGCATGGACTGAAGCCTTGAAGTTTTACATCTTCATTTTGCCCTAATATCAACCACATTGATTCGAAATGAATGAAATATGCACATAAAGTTAGCCAGAACTATACATAGGTGGCTAGGCTAGAAATTGAACGTCAATAAACCCTTGACATGAAGGATGTGGGGAAATATTTTTTATAGACCAGGTTCATTAGACCTTCCGGTTGAGTTTGTTGTTTGACAACTCTTAGGTGGGTGGGTTAGGATGAACCAGGTACATGATATGGGTATCGAGATGGAGGAAGTGAAGCCCCCAACTTGCGGCCTCTGTCCATAGTTGGAGGTAAAACGATAGATTGATTTGTGAATCCCAGCGGATGGATGACAATTTGAAGTTTTTGCTCCAAGCAAGCAGTACAAACTATAACACGCACAAGTCTAAAAATACAAAACACATGAAACATGAATATTAGTCACAATTATAGGTAACAAATTTACCCTTCGTTGTCACAAACCCTAGGTAGAATTGAAGAACTAAAACGAATCGATGCGAAAAGCTATGTAGATAATCTCCTAATCAATGTCAATCTTCGGATTACAAGATAAACGGTTCAATTACCTCCAATAATAGGTAGGTAATTGCCTTGAAAAGGTTCTAGGTCGAAAAGCAATAAGAAGAGAAGAATAATAATCAATGTATGTAAAAGGGTTCTTATCTAATATATATAGGTGAAATAATCTAATTCTAAATGAACTGGGAAAAAGACGGAGAAAATCGGAATCTGGCGTGAAAAACAAAACTGGTGTCGCAAGTTTCTTAGCACCCAATACAGAGAGTTACTGGCGTACGCCAGCTTAATAACTGGCGTCGCCAGTTCTTCCTGGAATGACGGTTTTGCCCTTTTGACTCCTTTTTGACTCCAATTCTTAATATTTTGGCCTTCCCGCTCCACTTCTAGCATCCATCCGAGGCATTGGAACTCCATATCTTGTAGATGCATATAAAATGCACCATTTTTCCTTCAATTAGCGCGGTTTAGCCAAATACCTACAAAATACACAAAACATGAAAACGTAACAAAATACCAATAAAGCACATAAAAACTATACTTGAGAATGACAATAAGACGGTAAAAAAGACCAAATGTGACGATATAAAATAGACTCATCAGGTGCCTCAAATATTCCATGCATTGTACTCAATCAGTTAAGTCAGAAGGGACTTTAAGCAACACTCTACAACATCTTTAGACTCGTAAATGGTAATCATTCTCTCTTTTTTCAATTTTTTTTTTTTTTTTTGCATACTCATTTTTTGCATTCTTTGCTAATTTTGTCCTTTTATTTTGGTAGTGTCTGCTTTACCAGAAGTCCGCACTTTTGTGCGTGCTGGTTTGGTATACACGCCATCAACCCTCACGGACATACAATAGGAGCATGAAACACCAAGCAAGTCACCAAACACACTGGTAGCTCTGGTTCCGAACCTTTCAATTTGGTCCCATCCATCTCGATTAACCCTCCCCAGATTGCATCCTTGTATACCAGACTCCTACCAAACCCGATGGAAATCCCGAGCATCCTAGCAGTATACCACGAAAGACTTCGCGCAACGCACTTTTTAAAGTATGAAGAACATAAAAGAACAAAGCGCGCATGCTCCATTATCCCATCAATATTTTCCAGAACTAAATTCTTACTTTGGATTTTAGAGACACCTAAGACAGTCCCCGACATCCTCAACCATGTCCTTCCCTACCTTAGGACTTTGTTCACCATCATATCCGACACTCGTATCCAAACCAATACAAAAGGAAGGGAAATTGTAACTTACTTGATTTGAATTCGGAAAGATCCCATGCCTCCAACTGCTTTTGCCCTTCTCTCGAACCAGACATAGCTCTTGGACATACACCCCTAGACCACGATTCTTCTCCTCACCGTCCCAGTGGTTCCCACGCGCCGCCTCTCTTCTTTCCACCGACTCACGTGCCTCCATGCACTGTCTTGGCGCATTATTCCCCGCTCTAGCTTCGCATGTGAGCGATGCGCGCCTTCCAGCACTTCCTTGCGCTGTTCTCGCCCTGTCCCTCCTTTTGTTCGTTCCAGTTAGCCATACACTACAACAAATAAGGCCTTTAGTGACGCATTAAAATTACGACGGATATTAACCGTTGCAAATACACTCAGCCGATGGTTATTTGCATTCAGCGACGGTTATCATCTGTCGCAAATAGTCTTGTTAAAATAGCTCGCTCACGGATCGAACGCACAACCTGTTAAGTACTAACATCAGTTCGTTCCATTCGAGCCATCTAATTCGTTGTCAGTGTCTTAGTTTTACATTTACAAATTATAACCAGTTGGCTTAATTAGATATTGGTGTTTTGTTTTTGGAGTGAAATAGACTAAGTTACGAATTGGGGAAAAAACCATTGCTATAGCCACCGATCGATCTCTCCGGTGACCACCAACCACTCCTCTCCGGCCACCTGCCACCGATCGATCTCCTCCTCCACCAGCTACCTATCGATCCATCCTTCACCAGTTCACCTACCGACCAATCCATCCTTCACCACTTCTCCTACCGATCGACTTTTGCGAGTTCGATTAATTGAAGATCTGATAGCTTTGGTGAGTAATTTTGTATCACTAACTTTGTTTGTTTGGTTAATAGCTGGAATTGAGTTTACGAGATGGTAAGATGTTTGTGCGTTTACCGATTTGATTGGGTGTGGATTTTTTTATCATCTTAGGGTTCGGATTCGTTGATATATAGGATTTGATGAAACTTTGTTTATGATATATGTTCATTTTTTATTTCAGTAAATATTTGTTTGATAATTTAGAATTGTGGTTCATGAATAACAAGTTATATTGAGCATAATGTTATAGCGATGTTTTGGTATGATAGATTACCGGATTCTGGTTTAGGATTTGCCCATGAAGGATTTCTTGCTAGAAATTAGTACTTTGATATTTTGTGAAATTGCGATTTGTCACATTTCTCCTAGTGGGATTGTATTAATTTACTGTGGTAAGTACCACTTTAGTTATTATTCATTGAAGCATCCTATTGTTAAGTTTACGGAAAGAGTTTAGGCAATTAATACTAGCAAACTTAAAAAAATTCATGCTAGCAGCCTTAAATTTTTTTCATGCAAATATTCTCGTTGAGTGTTTATCGTTCCGAATTCACTTGTAAAATATGAACCTATCTAGCGATCATAAGTTATTTATCATTGTTTTAATAACTTACTATTTCGTCATGGGTGGAATAATGTCAGCTGGCCGTTCCATTCTTGGAGGACTCTGCAACAATTCAGTTGGATCAGTCACTTCAACTTCCGTGATGGCGCATATGGATTTTATATCTCAGGTTAGTTTTGAATTCATAGAATTACAAGCATGGTGATTTCCTAGTGATTCAAATGACTTTCTATCCTATCATGTAGATTGCTCTGTAGTAGAAGTAGTATTTAGTATGCTCCTCCCCGTAGTCTTAGCTATTCATCTGTTAATGTGTATGCTTCTCCCACAATATTGACTAGTATCTGTAGTATCAGGATTGATGTAGATATATTGTGCGTTAGACGGGTCAAAATTCATGATTGTATTGGTAATAGCTCTTCTATTGTTTATTGCTCTCTAAACCCATATTTTGTCTCTCAGCTGTCTCTTTCTGTCTTGCCACCATAGTATAGTACGCTAGGTTATGTCAAAGTACCGTATTTTATGAAAGTTTATGTGAGGCTTGGGTGCTTTTAGGTGTCTTTAACATCATTAATGATACTCTTAGAAGTTGAGTAATAATAGTGAAGTTATTACTTGCAGATATGGGATTCAGATATGATGGATCGGGCCTTTTCAGAGGATCATATGTTTATTAGTGGATTCTGTTGTTTCAGGACCACATGTGAATAAGGGAAATTGTTCTATATCTCTAGCAGGTGTCAAGGCTGAATGGAGGGAGTAATTACTCATGGTGAGCTAGTAAATATGATGTTGCTTGTTCTGTTTAAGTATGATTTGAACTTATATTAAGTTAGTAGTACATTTGAACTTATATTATCCGTGTAATTGCTGCTTTAGCTAGGATTTATCAATGTAGGGTACATTCCGAGAAGTTCCGCATAACATTTATTTCCAAATCAAGAAAAAATGTGGCAATTTAACAGAACAAACTTGCATTCAAAATCTGAATATTTTCATGTTCTGTAACGGGTTTTCAGTTCTTGAGGAAGTGAGTAATACGATGTCGAGATTAGATTTGCAGGTGAGATATTTTTGTTTCTATCTATTTAGAGGTGTTGGAGTCTTGAACTGTTCTTGATTTTAGATCGTGGTCCTCACGTGTTGCCTTGATAGTGAAGTTGTTGGATAAAGGATGGAACTGAAAATAAATATTAGCAGCATTATTTTATAGCATGTATATATTTGAAAAAGTAACAATCAGTAGTTATGTTGATTTCATGTGAGATAAGTTTGAGATACCTCACCTTAAGCTCTATTACGTAGTGTTGGAAAATATGTCTTTTTTCTCTTACTAACTGTAGGCCTTTGGCTGGACAAGTGAATTGATTCTTTTCATTGAGAGGATAGGCTAAATATAAATTGAATATGCACACCTCAACGGATTCTCTGAACTTTTATTATGATACTTTCTTTTTCAGCTCATGGTGCAATATGTACAAAAACATTTTATACGGTACTTGTGATGAATAACTTTATTGTATATCAGTATAATCAACTGAGATTTTAGTATTTGGTCAGCAGGACACTATTGATGCCATGTGTTCGATCTGTATTGGTGATGCTTCGCCTGTCGCTATCCAAAGTTTTGTGCAGGTTTGTATTACTCTGCTCGTCACTATCTCTTCACTTCCGCCTCTCGCATTTCTAATAATTAGTGATGTGCATGTAACAAACTTGTTTTGTATAGTTCCCCCATTCTCTGATGTTAACCAACTGAGCTACCTGTGTTGTTTCTAAGGATACAGCTTGCTGCTGGCACGTAGTCTTTTGTATATGTACTGTTATTAGTCTGTCTCTAAGTGAGAGACTCATGCATTTATGGGTTATCTTGTTAATAATTTCATTGGATGCACTAAGTAGTATTAACTACTTCGAACTTGTTCGTTTTTCTTATAAGACGAATTATTGAACACAACTGATAAATATGAGTGCAATTTTACAGTTTGATCAGTTTCAATTTAAACTCATTCTCAAATCGAATTGTTTTTGCAGTTGAAAATAGGTGCAACTTCTTGGTTTTATTATATAATTTCCTTATTTTTGTGATTCTTTCTAAGTTTGAAATATCCTTGTATTGCTAGTACATGCCATGACCATTATCTTTTTCCACTTCTCCAACTGATCATGTACTCTCTAAATGCTTTGTGGTTGCAGGTAGTGCAAGAGGCACTTGATAAAGCTAATCTATCAATGAAGATCATTCTGCTATTGCTGTTAATTATTATTGGTCCTTGGTTAAGCCTTTGTCTACGAGGTAGATTGCTCTCGAGTCTTATCTTTTGATCTTGCTGTTCTGATCTAAGTATGAACTTGAAGTTGTTAATATACTGATGTATTGATTTCTTGATAACCATATACAGAGTGGCTAAGAGATGGCTCACTAGTCCTGGTAAAGTGTCTAAAATAAAACAAAAGTACTTGCCTCAAGTTCTGCATCACCAAATGGAGGTAATATCCAGTCTTTTGCTTAGACATTTAGTCAGAGTTCTCGGTCACTGCTGTCACGTTCTTTTGTTCCTATCGTTTATATTTTTTTTAGTGAAATTAACTTAAAGATTTATGCCTATTGTGATTTTTCATCAAGTTTTCAGAAAATATGTACATCTCATGTTATTATGTATTATGAATGTGTAGATGCTAATTGTTGAATTATCTATGCATCCTATTTTCTTTTCTTCCTTTAGAAAAATTGTGTATTTAAATTTCTGAAATTCCAAAATAAAGCATACGCTAAAATTTTTGAAGCACTTCTGCGTTTATGTCAACAATAAGGGAAGTGCTTGTATCGCTTTTTAGCATGAACATGATTTTATAGCTTCAGACGTCATAAGTACTTTGCTGTCTGATTTTTGGACTTGTATAATCTCTGGAATTTATAGAATCGTAATCACGATCATAGTTACTGAACTTGTGTAATCACAAAACATGATGTCTCGTAACAACACTTTGTTGTCTGATCCAGTAACAATCTTAGCTTTAATTATTGTTGTAAAACTGCCTGATCATGTTTATTACAATGATTTTTCTATGTTTTCTTTCACAAATGAAAGATTAAAAATGGCATACTCCTATATGTTTATGCTGATTGATAAAAAACTGACTTTTTGTGATGAATATGACAGGTATGATCTGCCTTCATGTCGCTTAAATGTTAGCCTCGACACGAGTATATCATCTCTCTTTTAACATTGTTGAATTGGATGAAAACAGATGGATTATTAAATATATTGTTCTCATCATGTTGGTGTGTTTAGATTCTGAAGGCAATATTTCTTGTAATGTTGAAATTTTATTAGAATTCAGCAAGCTTATGGGGTATTTTGATAGCATTATAATTTTTTTTATAATTCTTTTTTAGTTTTTTGAATTTTTTCTATAGAGATCTGTAATTTTATGGTGTATTTATGTGATTTTATGATGATTTATATTAATTGTTCTTTATTTTCTAATTTTTTATGTAGAAATATGTAATTATATGGGCCATTTTTGTGCTATTATTAATTTGGAGGATTAATATGAGAATATTTATAAACCCTCGCCGTTTATGCAAATTTGAAAAACATCAGGGTTTAAATCAAATTTATAAACCCTGGCGATTCTGAAAATCTAACCCTAAACCCTAATGGCCTAATGTTAGGGTTTAGGGTTAGATTCGTAGCTTTTTGATTTTTTTTAATTTCCTATTACTTTTGGCGACGGTTGTCAAGCGTCCCAAAAAACCTTTAGCGACGGTAATTTTATGCAAAAACATAAAAACGACGCCTCTTTTAGCGACGGTTGTCTGACTGATAATAACCGTCGCCGAAGTGATTTATGACGGTTTCTATTGATTAGCGACGGATGTAAACCGTTGTAAAAAGCCTGTTTTGTTGTAGTGATAGGAGGTAAATTTGGGTTGCGGTTCGGCCCGTATATAAAGCGACCCGACCTGGTCGGCTTCTTCCTCCTCTTGGCTTCCATGGAGTTTTGGCAGCCATTGAAGATCCTTTCGAGATCCAATTCTTCCTTTCCTGTCCTCCTCTCGAATTGCTCTCCACCATCCCTATTTCCTCTTCCCTTAACCCCCATCTCATCCATAGCTCCTCCCTTCTCTTTCAAAATTGACCGAACTAAAAATTCCGAATCGGGTTCCTTCTTTATTCCGCCGTCCTGATCTGATCCGTTGCTTCTTCAACCCGACGAATCCTCCGTTTGGTGGAAGCGTGTAACTCGGCTCTAATGCCATGTGTTGGAACCCTGGGTTCCATGGCTAATTCAGAACGCGAATTAGATTGCGATTTGTACATGTGAACGACCTCCAAGTAGAATCTTAGCACGAATTAAGAAGAGAAATAGGAAAATCAATCACAAGAGTAGAGATCTTGTGACGCAGCACGCTTTTGTGGTATACACGCTTATTCAATGGGAAGATAATTCATTAATCATAAACAGATTAGGGTTAAGCCCCCTAATGGTACTATTTATACTAGCTACCTGACAGGATAATTTAGGTAGTCTAGATCTCTAAAATATATACTGAAATAATTAAAAGATCCTAATAAATCTACTCGCCTTATTATCAAGAAAGAATCTAGCAGTTGCCTTCTTCTAGATCTCTGGCCAAAATAGGATTCTTTAACCTAAATAAGTAACAAATTAATTGAAATAACAAAATAAGTAAACTAAATAATTGGGATAAATATAATTGGACGTTCTGTGTGCCTTTATATTCACACTAACGCTCGCTAAGACGAGATGGTGATGGACCGTAAAGCAAGTTCCATCAAAATATGAGAACAACATTCAATGCACGTAAGCATAAATTTTACACTCAAACCAATAAAATCAAAGTGATAATGAATAATACTTAACATAGATTATAAAATAAATTGAAATAAGAAAAAAAATGATTGACAACACCAATTCAACACACAAACGCACGTATAGTATGCTAAATAAAATAATAACGAAAAAGAATAAGAAATAACCAATAACATAAAATAAACAATGAATAAATGAAAATGACAACAATTTAATACACCTAAGCACTTATGGTACGCTCAGCTCAAACCAATAAAATGAAAATGATAACGTATAAAATGAGCGTTTCTACGGTCAGGCAGGCTTACGCACTACCTAACAACAGGCATCCAATAAAAAATCGACACATTTATTCAATTGAATGTAAAAATACTAAAATTAAAAAAATAGCCAATACGACGATCGCTTTACAGAATTTGGAGATTTGATATGGACCGTTAGATAACAAATCTAATTGTTTATAATCAATTGACTATTGTGAGGCATAGCGAAGCTGGCTGACCATAGAAGAGCCCAAATAAAATATACTCCCTCTGTCCCGCAGAACTTCATACATTTGCCATTTTTAGCTGTCCCACAGAACTTCATACATTACCAAAAAAGGAAGCTATCCCACATCCAACAAATAATAAACAATCTCAAATTTAAACTCAAATTACACATTTTGCCACTAAAAGTACACTTTTTCCCACCTTTTCTATATTCTATCATTATTTTAACTTTTTACATAAAACTGCGCGCTAACCCTAATGTATGAAGTTCTCCGGGACGGAGGGAGTATATCTAAAAACTAATTTAGTGAATTGGATCCTTTTTCTTCTCACCTCAAACAAACCATCTCTAATATTTAGGAGTTTATATTATCACAATGCATATTTTGATTTATTTAATATTAATAATAGCATTGTGTGTGTACTCTCTCAGGCCTCAGCCATCGTTCAAAATCAGACTTGAAGGTGAACTGAAAGGATGTAACCAACCGCTTTGACCGGTCTAGTAACTGCTTGAACAATTTCGTTTTTTTTACATGAAATAATTAATTCGGAGTTCTTGTTACTTATAAGAGATTAAATGTTGAAATAAAAGAAATACTATAATTTTTTTATAAAAAAATAGCATAAAAAGTAAAGATAAATGCAAATGTATTTGTCATTTTATTGCCTGCAATGAAATTTATTCAAATTATAATATTCATATTTTTATCCCATATAAGGTTGAGGAAGGCAATTTATAGAGTGGATTAGTGGTTGGTCGGTCGAACTAGTTATTGTGACAAAAACCGGGTGGTTTTAACGGTTTACACTGGTTTTTTAAAGTGGTAGTTTTGGGAAGTGAAACTGGATTTTTTTTTTTTGGAAAAATTGTGGTCTGACTGATAAAAAATGTTTGTTCAATTTTATCATTTTAAGTTTCTATGTGAATTTGGAACATTCCATTTCATTCAATTTATGAAAATGCCATTATCATCATAACAAATGCATATTTACGACTTTACTAAAAGTTTTCCATTATCCTCTTAACAAATTCCATTTCATTCAATTTATGGTCCCCACTTTTATTAATTATTCATTCTTTATCACAACAATAAGCTACTTGTATTACATGAGCCTCTTTGGAATTCGGGTTGGAACGCCATAATGAACTTTCTTTTGCCTTTTTTGCTACGTAAATAGAGTCTTACAAAACTATATGTAATATTACATGGTGTGTAAATAATCAAACATGTAATGAATCAGCTAGTGTTTGGTTATTGAGTCTTCCAGGCTTAAAGAAAATGCGAGAATGAACAGTTGTCTATCGTCTCTTGATGGTCAAACTCATGTTCGGAACCTTGCCGAAATATGAAAATGGCGACAGTACCCCCTTGATGTTGGCAGTTATATAGCCAATCATGCACATCCCACATAACCTGAACAGAAAAATTATCCACGAAAATCGTGTCGTTACCTCTAAATCTCCAGTGTAAGTTTGTAACACGAATCTGTTCAATCCCATCCATACCTATCCACATCTCCGGTTCAGAAGGCCCTGAAAGGGCTGATTCGATTACAATGTTGTGCTCTCTTTCTCCATTGCCTAACCTTGTATTTGTATAAAAACAACTCTTTGCAAACAAAATTTCTTTCTTTTGGGCCAACCAACAATTAGAAGTGTCATCTTCCAAACAAGGTGGCCATCACTTACTCCTCTTAAAACCTTCGTTCTTCTGATCTCCGAGCAACAAAACCAGCTCTCCTTGGGATACAATTGAGACATACTAGTCTGCATTTGGCTCTGGTCTATTGTTGCTAAACTTGGCAGACCTCAAATCCCAAAAAACATCTACACGTTTGTCATCGTCCACTCTAAATGTTTTTAATCCCTTTTTGCCCTAAAACTGCAAAGTTTTGAGATCAACCTTGCAAGTGTAATGATTTCCGACATGAGGGTTTACCACTGTTATGTAAAGAGAGTGGCTAATTAATGTCTTTGCCCATGTTACATTTACATCATGGAAGATTCCTGCCAATTTTACCCTGTGTAGGCACGATACAAAGTTTTCTGTTGGATTGTTGTTATTCGTATCACAAATCATGAACAACCGAGGTTTATGTTGATCGATCTCAACAATTAATATAATCCTTCTTGGTGCCCTTTGTGCATCATGCATACATCAAATAAAATACTAGCTGATGTGGTGTAAATCCGGTTAGGTCAAATTCCTGGGTCAAGAGCGTAGTTCAGAAAAGTCGAGCGGTCAGGTCGTGTGGTTTGGATCGTTTTAGTTCGCAGGTCTGGCAAGAGCTTAGTAGTTAGGTCCGGCAAACTGGGGTCCGGCAAAGTTGGGGTCCGGCAAGAGAAACCTGGGTCCTTGAGCTAGATCTAGGGTCCGGCTTCAGCTTGATCCGGAGTGCTATGAACCCAGATAAGTCACTTCTCAGTTCAGTTCAATGATGGTCCGTCTCCGGGTAGGGGCCGGCAAGGTTCGATCCGGGCTTTTCCTAGGAACAAAAGGAAGGGGTTAGACCCTTTTGGGCCGGCCTGCCTTGGGCAGTCCGGAACTAAGACTCAACTTGTGTGACGGGCTAATCGAGTTATCTCGGACCCGAAAGTTAGAGAGTAGATTTTTGAGTGGTGGTTGCGTACCTTAATGAGTAGTAAATGCGGGCTATTTATAGAGGAAGCTTGGGGGACAAGCTGTCTGAATTCCCGGGATCTTGTCGGCTTGGCGACAGCCCCACGTGGTCTCGGAGGTAGGTGGCGCGTTTATCTCACGTTAGTAATGGCGGACTTCCTGCAGGCGGACCTTTTGTAGTGACCAAAGTCTGTTAAGACCTTAATGTCGGGCTTTTTGGGTACTTTTCTTTAGGATGTTCTAGAACTCTGTATTGGTGCCGGACTTTATGTTTGTCTTGTGTCGGGCTTTTCTTCTGGGTGGCGGACTCAACATCTCTGGTTGTGGCTAAAAGCATTTCTCAAGTTCTTAGATAGTGGTAGAAAGGTCTAATTCGTTGGAGGTACTTTTATGTTCATATCACTAGCTATGTATCAATCCATTTTCTTGTCACATTTAAACCATTCATGATGAATTATGATCAATCAAAATGTACCTGCAAACAATAACTTGATGGCTTATGGAAAAATAGGATAAAAGATCATTTCCAAACACATGTAATGCAACATTAATGAAAAATAACAATGCAAAAATCATGTGCTAAACTTGCAGAGAAAGATAAGAAAGATGTAACCATAAATTCCTTTTATGGAATACGCATACAAGATCTTTCTTGCTTTTCCCCCTTATTCTTCTCCATATAATTGAGATACCTAATTCAGGGTAAGCATCTATATATGGTTGTTGTTGATTGTTCAGAGCACTGATAATTTTGTCCATTATACGCTTCATGGGTAATAATGTAATGATTCCGTTTTGCGAGAGAACCCTATATATAGGAGAGTCAGTCCCCTTCAAACGCTAAAACTAGACAATTATACATTTTTTCTCGACTTGGCTTCTGATGGTTTTTCGCGGATCTTTTGACCCTGATTAATAAAAAATGGGTCAAGTAAAAACTAGACAATATGATGTAAATTTAATAATCTGTAAAAACTAGAGATTTTTTTTCATAAACTAGACAATATATTGTAAAAACTAGACAGTATAGACAATTATGTTACACTGAGTGAGTATTTTTAAAACTAGACAATTTATTTACAAAACTAAACAATTCAGTTACAAAACTAGACAATATGTTGTAAAACCTAGACAATTATGCAAGTCATTTTTTAAACTTGATAAGTTTTTCATCAACAACTTTCTTTGCTTCTAGCCTTTTCAACTTTTCATTCTCCTTCATTTGCTTTATCGCATCTTCTTTGTTAAATGATGCAACCTTCGTCAAAATATCAAATCTCAAACCATTTGCGTCAGCAAGAATAAGAGCTGAGCAAATTTCAACACGAAGGAATTTTCTACGATTCACCTAATACACAAAACCAAAACAAAAGCTCAGAAAAAATTATGCAAAAAGTTCACAATTTATCTACAAACTTAGGGAAAAAATTATCTAAAAACATAATAAACTAGTACATACCTGCATTAGATCCTTGCAAGGAAAAGGAGTTCCTTGGAACAGCTCCATATGCTTCATCTGAAAAACACCACAGTCAGAAGTACTAAGATTATCAGTCCAATCAACACATATTAAAAACTATATAGTTTATATGAAAAACTACACAATACATACTAAAAACTAGACAGTTCAACACAACTGCACAACAAAAAGATATAACATGAAAAACTAGACAAATATTGTTAAAAACTAGACCATATTTGTTAAAAGCTAAAAGGTATTTACATAAAAACTAGACAATATATGTTAAAAACTAGACAACGTCACACAAAAAGCTGTAAAAACATTAAAAAGTAGACAATATATGTTAAAAACTAGACAATTTTACAAAAAATTCAAACAAACAACAAATCCCCACCAAAAACATATACAGTGTACACAACCACATAGCAAATCTAAAAATCATAAAAAGTAGATGATGCATGTTAAAAACTAGACAATACGTACTAAAACCTAGACAACTAACTGCACAAGCAAAAAAACTACACCAGCAACAACGAACAACATAGACAATTTCTACTAAAACATAGACCATTTATACAAAAAACTAGACAATTTATACTAAAACATAGACAATTTATACAAAAAAGCTAAACCAGCAACAACGAACAACATAGACAATTTCTACTAAAACATAGACCATTTATACAAAAAAAAAATTAGACAATTATAGGCAAATCAAACTTATGAGTGCTAATTCGGTAAATTGTAGGTACAAACTATAGGCATATGCATATGGAATCACCACAATATATTCCAAGAGGCATCATATATAAAGCAGTAAGCAACCAAAAGCAAAGTAAAATAAACAGATCGAACAACAATTTTGAAACAAGTATAAGCAAACTACTCTATTAGTTAAATTTGATGTCTACAACAAATTGCTGTAGAAAATAGTAACTAAATGGCAGCACACATGCCAAGTTAGCTAATACTACATGTTCTCATCAATCATTATGCCATATAACAGTAACTTTAGCAGCTTCTCATTTTACATCTCTGAACAGAGACTCGCACGCTAGCCTTGCAGTAGATCAACTAATACTTTGTCTCATCAATCATTACACGAACCGAGAGAGAGATCGGCTCACATACCTTATAGCGGACAATTTCAGGCTCACAATAGCTCTTCATCCAGCTCTCGCACCTTCGCCAACAACCGTCATTCCTCATCCAGGTCTTTTGCCAACAGTCGAACATTCGGATCCAGATCTCGTTCTCCGCAACCTCACCTTGCTATAGGAAATTGAGAGTTAGATAGTTGAAATTATGCAGACATTATTAGTGGCAGACGGAAGAAATCAACATGAATAAATGAGCTTGAAAAATACCATCACAGATCCAGAAAACTTCGTTCGATCTTCGATCTAACCGCAAATCCGTATCAATCTTTAAGCTATGATAGTCCACACATGCTCCTCTTTGACATGCGATTCCTCTTTTGCTTGATCTGATTTGGATTTAGGTTTCTTCGCGAGTGAAAAATTTCACCCAAAATTGGGAGAAACCGTCATTTTCTGTCAACTAGACGAAGAGAAATGAAATAAAAACGGGAAAAAGAGCCTTTTATACTAAATCCAGATAATGAAAATCGCTTGATCCAGATCCAGATTCCAAAAATCCAACCCGCGAGAGGATCCGCGAAAAAAATAAGGGCAAAATGACAAACATTAAAAAACTAGACAAGTTTCATGAGAAACTAGGGGTTTCTATGGACTCTTCAAATGTAGTAGTACTTTTATAAGACTTAGCTTGTGTTTGCAAATGCTTAAAAAAAGTTCTTTTGTGCTTTTGAAGAATCAAAAGTAGTTTTTTAGTGTTTTATATTACAACTTCTGCTGCAACTTCTCTGGAAAAAAGCAGGTAACCGCCAGAAGCTAAGAAGCAACCCAATAGGTGCTTCTATCTGCTTTAAGCAGATAGTAGCTTTTTTTCCAATTAAAATCAACTAATTAAATTAATTTTTGCAAATACTAAAACTTATGCTTTTACAACTTTAAACTGTTTTTTGTATAATATATCAAACACTAATGACTTTTGCTTAAAATCAACTTTAATCAACTTTTAACAAAAGCAGACAAAAAAGCACTAGTAAAAGCATTTGCAAACACACACTTAGTATAATGTAATACTAGTACTAACCAAATAGAAGGGGGTTGATAAAATAAATTAATCGAGAAAATAAGGTAGTCAAATTTATGTGAATAACGTTGATCGTGGTGTCAGTCGGTAGTCCTTCTTCATCAAATATTATATCATTGAGTGTTTATTTAGGTTAATTACAGAAAATGTAAAAATAGGGTCATACCGTAGTCGACTTGTTAATTAGTAACAGGTACATGTTTTTTTATAAAAAATTATATCCCTCAAACGGAACCAAAATAAAATAAAAAAGTATACAACACAATCAATAGTGTTGTTTCCAACAACCCAAGCATACACAAAAAAAAAAAAAAAATTTATACAAACATAATTTCACATGTTACGGTTGTTTTTCCAACCCATCAGTTCCCAACAACCCCGCGGTGCCCCACCAAAGACTCAAAAATTATTATTCTACAAACATAATTTCAGATGGTTGATTGTCTTTTTTTTCCCACAACAACCCCTCCCCCCATCCCAACAACCCCCGCGGTACGATTATTTTTTCAACCCACCGGTTCCCGACAACCTCGCGGTGGTATGTGTCACTCCACCAAAGACACAAAAATTATTGTTCTACAAACATAATTTCACATGGTGTACAAACCCCGGACCGTTATGAATGAAGAAAGTACAGAGAAGATAGAAGAGAGTTTTCCCGCCTAGAGATAGAGCCAGTCCTTCCAATCAGAGACCGTAGAGAAGAGAACCCTTATACATCATCCTACCGATCGAATTTTATACATAAAGGAAAGAATATTGAAAGTCTTCACAGGTAAAATGTTGTTGATAAACATGTAAAGATCAACACACCACCAATTAGCTCACGTATATCTCTTCTATCTTTTGGAACAGAAAAGAGCACGTCTAGGATAATAAAAACTGATTCTTTACCTTATAGTTAGAATTGATGATAAAATCTGGTCTGTATAATATATGGATAGATCTCATCTTCACATGCCAAAAAATTGAATTTTTTTTTACTTTATTCTTTACCTTCTCAACTCTTCTACTTTATTCACTATCTCCTAGGATTATGCATTATCTCTCATACATAAATATTTAAAGAAAAGTCGAAACCTAAATTCAAAAATAAAAAGAAACGTATAGAGTTAACAAAATTTTAAATTCTACATTGCCATTTAAAATGAATATCTTTTTACATTAATTTTGTATTAGAAAATGTCAAAGTAATTAGATAGCGCTCAAGTATCATTTATGCACATGCATATTGCTCCAAAGTAAACCATCAACTTTAGAGTATAGTAAAAAAATATACGAAAGTGCCCAGAATAACCGAAAGTGCACAAATGGTATGGCTGTATGCATATATATGAGGCGAATCAAAATAATCATACATTTTAGTTTGTCCAGAATATGTGATGCTAAACTATTGAAAATGAGTCTCTCTTTGAACGCTTGATGCTACGTTAATTATTTATAATGTATTTTAATGAGTCACTTTTAATTTTTAAAATTCCATTATTTTATTTTACCTTATTTAATTAATTTATAGTTTATTTTAATGAATAAAATAATTTATGTAATTAATAATAGTATCCATGATTGGTGTTTATTGATTCGTCTTGTCATGACAAATTCAAATATATGTTAAAAATATTTTTTGGATTTTTGTAGATAAAGTTATATGAGATTAATATTTTATTTTAGTGAATGAAATAATTTATTTAATAATAATAATAATAATAATATTAATAATAATAATAATAATAATAATAATAATAATAATTTAGATTGGTTTCTACAGATTTGTCTTTTCATGGTGAATTCAAATATATGTTAAAAATATTTCTCAGAGTTTGTAGATAAATTAATATGAGATTTAACAAAAACTATATATGCAGCCAACATACCAAAAACTGGTTAAAATGCAACTATTTCCACAAAATTCCATGTAGTATTGAATTAATTTAATAAGTACTCTATTTTTTAAATTGAAATTCCATTAATTCATTTTATCTTATTTAATAAATTTATATTTAATTTTAATGAATAAAATAATTAATTTAACTAATAATAGTATTCAAGATTGGTGTCTATGGATTCGCCTTGTCACGAAGAATTCAAATATATGTTCAAAATATTTTTTTGGATTTTTGCAGATAAAATTATATGAAATTTAATAAAAACAATATATACAGTCAATATACAAAAAATAACAGTGAAATATATATTGGCTAAAATACAACTAATTCTACAAAATTCCACATACGACTGAATGAATCTGGTCGGGTTTCTTTACATAATATATCGATGGATGGGTGTAACCTCGAAGTTTTTTTAGCTCCTTGGTAGTTCCATTAACCCAAGACTATGTCTCAAGGTTAAGAGCCTGCTTTCTTGCAAAGGCTTTGTAAAGATATCTGCAAGTTGGTCTTCAGTACCAATCTTGAGTATCTCTATATTGCCTTTTTCAACATGGTCTCTAATGAAGTGGTGCCTAACATCAATGTGCTTTGTTCTTGCATGAAACATAGGATTCTGTGTTATGGCAATAGCACTTGTGTTGTCACAGAAAATAGGAGTTTTCTCTTCGTTGATCTCATAGTCTTTGAGTTGTTGTTGTATCCACAATATCTGTGAAGCACAACACCTAGCAGCAATATATTCAGCCTCTGTGGTGGATGTGGCAATTGAGTTTTGTTTCTTGCTGAACCATGATATTAATCTGGCACCAAGAAATTGACAAGTTCCTGAGGTGCTTTTTCTATCAAGCAATGATCCAGCATAGTCATCATCAGAATAGCCAACTAAACTCAATCCACTGTCTTTTGGATACCACAATCCAACTTCTACAGTACAATTTACATACCTTAATATTTTCATAGCAATGTTGTAGTGTGATTGCATTGGATTTGTCTGAAATCTAGCACACACTCCAACTGCATATTGAATATCAGGTCTACTTGCAGTGAGGTACAGTAGAGACCCAATCAATTTTCTATACTTGTGTTCTTCAACACTCTTGTCAGATTCAATATAGGTCATTTTGGTTCCAATGCTCATAGGTATCTTAGCATTCTTTTCAGAAGGCTTTAGATTAAACTTGTTGAGAATACCCTTTGCATACTTTGTTTGACTAATGAATATTCTATCATTAAGTTTCTTGACTTGCAATTCTAGGAAGTAGTTTAATTCTCCCATCATGCTCATCTCAAATTTACTTTTCATGAGCTCAGCAAAGTCTTCACAATGTTGCTTGTCTTTAGATCCAAATATAATGTCATCAACATATACTTGAACTAAAAGTAGTTTCCCTTCATGGTTCAAAGTAAAGAGTGTTTTATCAACATCTCCTTTCTTGAAGCCACTTTCCAGCAAGTATTTGGCTAAAGTATCATACCATGCTCTCGGAGCCTGTTTTAGTCCATACAGAGCTTTCTGAAGCTTATAAACCATTCCACTTTCTGTGAAAACCTCAAAGCCTGGTGGTTGTTCAACATAGACTTCCTTAGCAAGTTCACCTTTAGGAATGCACTTTTGACATCCATTTGATAAACTTTAAAGTCATTATGAGCTGCAAAGGCTAGAAATAGTCTAATTGCATCCATTCTTGCAACTGGAGCATATGACTCATCAAAATCTAGTCCTTCAGTCTAGGTGAATCCCTTGGCAGCCAACCTTGCTTTGTTTCTGGTTATTTCACCAGACTCATTCATTTTATTTCTGAAAATCCACTTGGTTCCAATTACAGATATTCCGTCAATAAATGGAACCAGTTTCCAGACATTGTTTCTCTCAAATTGATCCAACTCTTCTTGCATTGCAGAGATCCAATCTTGATCCTTCAATGCTTCTTCTATAGTTTTAGGTTCAATGTTTGAGATGAAACATCCATAAATAGAGTCAACAATTGCTCTCCTAGTTCTAACTCCTTGGTCTAAAGGACCAATCACATCCTTGGCAGGATAATTTCTTATCCATTTCATAATGGGTTTTGAACTTGTAGGATCAATATCATTTTGATCTGAATGTGAATCAATATGATCTTGATAGAATAATTGTGCAGTATCTGAGATATCTGGCACATGGGAAATGCCATGGATATCTGACACTTTTTCAATGTTAGAGATATCTAGAATTTGATTTTCAGCAATCTCATTCTCCGAAATCTCTTCATGATGAAGGTTCTCAGTAACCTGTTCCATTTCTGGAATTCTCATAGGAAATTTTTCATCATGTCTTAGAGTCATTTTGTTGTTACTAAGCAATGGTTGCTTTTCATCGTCAGATTCATCCTCTAAGTGAATGACATAATCGTTTCCTTTTGAGGATTCTTCTTAAGAATCTTTAATCATTAGTTCTTTGAACCTATCTGAGAGTTCTTCATTCAAGGGTACTTTCTTGTTTCCTTCGTAGAAAACTACATGAACAAATTCTTCAATATTTTGCGTTCTTTTGTTGTAGATTCTGTTGGCTTTGCTATTCAGAGAATAACCATGAAATACTCCTTCATCTACTTTTGGTTGAAATGTTCTCAAGTATTCTTTTCCATTGTTAAGAACAAAACATCTGCAACCAAACACCCTTAGATGTTTGATACTAGGGGTTCTACCAATCAAAAGTTCATAAGGAGTTTTGTCATGGTGTTTGTTAATCAAACATCTATTTTGAGTGTAGCAGGCTGTGTTAACATCTTCAACCCAATAGATTTAACTTATTTCAGTGTCAACAAGCATTGTTCTTGCTGCTTCTTTTAGGGTCCTATTCTTCCTTTCAGCAACACCATTTTGTTGTGGTGTCCTTACTGAAGATAGTTGATGTTGTATAACTTTGCAGGTACAAAAATCTTTTATGTACTCGTTCACAAACTCAGTACCATGGTCTGTTCTGATTACAGATACCTTGTCATTTTTCATGACTTCAAGCTTATTCAGTAAGTTGGGTATTTCAACCCTTGCATCAGATTTGTTAGAACTTAAGATCCCGGATTGGTACTTGGAATTAGACCAACAGACAATGTTGCCAACAATGTTGTTCAACACTGTCTACAGTTAACAGATAGCAGCGGATGAATAATAATGAAACTTCTATTACCAAGTCAATATATAGAAAAATATATTGGCAGCGCCTTAGGCAAAATATCTACTGACAGGAAAAGTAGATCTAATCAACTAGGTTTAATACAATCACAAACGATTGATTAAACAACCAAAACTAGCCCTAGAAGAACCAACAGTAAAAGCTATTCTAGGTCGATGTTTGAAAGAGTTATTCCAACAATGAATACTCTTAGACAAACTCTAAAGCTAGCAGAAAACAAGAAGCCTAAACTCTTTTAATAAAATCTCGATTGATCATCAAGAAAGGCTCAATGATTGTCGTCAATCCTTGTATATATACTTGAGATATCGACAGCTCCCATCCAAGTCGAAAGGCAATAGGATCTCAGCAAAGGTAATTTTCCATGTTCTTGTTTTCTTCAATAATCAGCTAGAAGGAAATTCCCATATTAGTGTCTTCAACAATATATTTCCTTCTTGCTTTCTTCAACAATATTCTTGAAAGATTCTCTCTTTAGATTGCATTCCTTATGTCCAAAGCAACTCAAACTCTTTCCTTATTCCCAGAAATTGAATTGATTGCTTCCACCCAAGTCATCAATCCAATTGGCACGCTTGTTTCTATGTTGTCATTGTTGTCCGTAATGTTGTTCCAACATTGTATCGGCACTATTTCGCAATGTTGCACAACATTGAAATCTCGCAGCTCACAAACAACAACAACAAACACAAACATTGAATCGAATCATGAAAGATAAGATTAACTAATCAAGTGCAACTTGCATTTTCAATCTCCCCCTTAATCTCAGTCTTTCATCAAGCAATAGCATTCCTTTGGGCTCATTGATTCCTTTTGATCCAATAAGCATGTTTGAGCCCAACTTGATATATCCTACAAAATATTCATAGAAAAACAACTACAAACATTGAACCGGTTATGTTACGAAGAAAGGTTGAATTACTAAACAAAGTGCACTAAATCGCACTTTCAATCTCCCCCTTAATTCTGATCTTTCTTCACACAACCTAAAACCAGTTTGTTAGTCAAATCGAACAAGTAGGATTTAAACAAGTCAAGAGGAATCCTTTGTTGGGAACTGAAAGATAAAGTGCAATCGATCAATGCTGATGGACAATGTTGAGTCAACACGTAACTCAACATTCTTGTAAATATGCACTTTCAAATTCCCTCTTATGTCTTTGTCTACTCATCTCCTTTGAACTCATCATGGGCATCATATCATACTTCTTTTGACAATTCCTGCACTCAGTAGTTAGTGAATAAAGACAAACTTGCGTAGAATTGCAGTATAAGTGCAGTAAACAAAGTCGTCTTCAATGTTGACACAACATTGCAGTCAACACTGCACTATTCAATCTCCCCCTTTGTCTTTCTTCACAAAAACACACCTGAACAAACTTGTTAGAAACAAACAAATATAACAGGCATGAAACTACAGAACTCCCCCTCAACATTAGACGAGAGCAATATAACAAAATAAAGTATGTTTGCTTTTTGTTCAATCTCTTCTCTTCTCCCCCTTTTTGAGAAGAAAGATATCTCTCAGATTATTCAACCAAGTTCACAGAAGGAGACAAGAAGACATGCAATGAGTGCAATACTGAGTTGTGGACTATAGGACCTGCAATAAGAGCTGTGCAATGTTGGAGAATGATGTTGAAAACATTGAGTTCAACACTGGCAGCCAAGGTGATAGCAAAAGCAGGAAAAAAGTTTGGATCGGCTGGAGGGCAGTAATCAGGAATAGAGGTTGGATTAGCTGGAGAGCAGTGTTAGGATAAGAATGGATGGTCATGATGGGTGTTGTTGGGTTTGCCTTAAACGATCCTGCAAATATATATCAATGCTACAGAAACTGTGCATAACGGTTAATAAAAGATTAAAGTTACAAGTAAAACAGTTATCCGTCAAGTCATAGTAATCAGATAAACAGATAAACCCTAGGCAGGTTGACCAAAAATCTTGATCTTAAATAATGACTTGAAATGCAAGAACAGGAAAGCAAAAACCCCAAACCCCAAAGAAACACCTTAGACCTGAAACATCTCAGACCTACTCCCCCTCAAACCCAAAAACACACAGAAAGGTCAGAAAGAGACGCACATATAAAAAGAGCAAATAGTACTTCAAGCATAGTCAATGTTGACCTGAATGTTGACTCAACATCGATGACAACATCGGGAAATCAGACCACTCTTAATGTAAGTCAGCCAGGAAACCAAGTCTCAAGATGTGCAGATTCGATTAACACCACTGATGCTGCAGGCAAAGACAGTGAGAGAAAGGAATACCAAAGAAACACACTCAACATTGCCTCAAAAAGTAAATTGAACAATTAGCATAAGTTTGAGTGGGGGTGACCATGAGACCGTGAACCATGTCAAATAATTGGAACACGTATGAATCCGCTCCAAAGGCGAAGCCTATGCGGAGTTAGGCAAACACACGTCTCATGGCATAAAATCACTCAATTGACCACATTTGGTAATTTGGTACTCAGAAAGTGAACCAAAGAAGATTACGAGAATCGGCACTTTTGCGTGTCGGTTTCTCTGCAGTCATCAACCCTCACATATGACACATTAGCCACGTCGATATCCTGGATAGTATTTGAAACACGCCAACATGATCCTCGACGGAAACACTTGAGCCCTTTTATCATAATTCATCGATTAAGCATAAAGGATGAGGCAACATCAAGTGTGAGTCAAGGTACGAGTAAAATAGCCAAAAAAGAAAAGTGGGTTTTATAAAGCAAACACACAAGAGACTCGATCCCTTTCAACCTTGATTTCAAATAGCCTTTCAACCCCTAAGCATCACCAATGTAAGCTACAAAGTAGGAGCAACCATAGACCAAAGATGTACAACGTAAAGCACATAGACACACACAAAAAAATAAAAAAAATCAAAAGGCAACAAAAAACACATCACTTTTCTGCAGCCAGTGTTGATTGTGATGTGGAGTCAACACTGGTTTCAACATCGAATATCACAAAGAGCACAAATCAAGAGATCTCCTAAGATCAAGAATCTCTCACAATCTAAAGGTTTGGTAAAAATATCTGCAAGTTGATTGGTTGTATCTAAGTGTTGTATGACTATTACTTGCAGATTGACCATATCCTTAAGAAAATTATGCCTAATGTCTATGTGTTTCATGCGTGAGGGCAAAACAGGCTTCTTAAAATTATTTATGGCACTAAGGTCATCACAGAACATCAACAAGGTATCACATTGTCGACCAAAGTCATGCAGCATATTTTTCATCCATATCAATTGAGTAACACAACTCCCAGATGTTACATGTTCAGATTCAACATATGAGAGTGACACATTGTTCTGTTTCTTGTAATACCATGACATTAAATTAGAATCAAGATAAAAGCAACCTCCACTAGTGTATTTTCTATCATCTAGATCACCAGCCCAATCAGAATCACTAAATCCCACTAGATTAGTGTTTGTATCACATGCATACCATAATCTAAGATTAACAGTTCTCGATATATATATGAAAAATCTTTTAAGAACAATCAGGTGTGGGATTTTAGGGTTAGACTGATACCTGGCACAAACACACACATAAAACATGATGTCAGGTATGCTGGTTGATAGATATAGAAGGTTGTGAGTCATTATTCTGTACAATGTTGGGTCAACATCATCTCCAACATCGATTCTGCTGAGCATAAGACCATTAGCCATAGGAGTGCTGGGTTCGCCTATCATGCTCATCTCATGGGTACCGTCAGATGGAATTTCTGCCTGTAATGTTGAGCTCAATGTTGTGTCATCATTGCTGTCAGCATTGACAATTTCTCCTTGTACACCAGCTGGAGTTCTTGGTTTAGACACCTTTTCAGGTTCAGTATCAGTTTTCTCAGGAGTAGTGTCTGTAACCTGTTCAGTACCTGCAACAACCTGTTTATTCTTGGGTACAGTGCCTTTCTGGACAGAGACATCAGAAGAGACAGTTTCGAAAACAGACAATGTTGATGTCAATGTTGACTCAACATTGTTTTCATTCATCAATTTCTTCTTCCAAGGATAATCTGCAGATAGATCAACTGAACCATGTAGACACAAAACATTAGTAGAAACTGATTCCTCAGGGTTAGTCCAGAAAAGTGTTTCACGGTTTTGAGAATCATCATAGTCGAAAAAGACTTCTTTTGTCAATGTTGGACTATCAATGTTGGACCAACATTGTTTCTCAACATTGTTCAGAACAGCAGATAGGGCTTTGGCATGAACTTCTGGATCATCATCTTCCTGTTCGTCATCTGAAACATCACTGAGACAAGCAAGCATAGTCTTTTTCTCTTTTCGAAGAGTGTTAGCACATTCATTCTGATAATGCCCCCCATCCTTGACATTCAAAACATCTAACTTTACTAAGTTTACTAAGACTAGGGCTAGAGTTTGACACACCAGTTTTCTTTTTGAAATTTCTAGTTCCTTTTGAGTTGCTCGAAGAGCCTCTATTAGAATTCTTCCTGAATCTAAGTTTCTCAATTTTCCTAACCAAGTCATTGTAGGCTTCTTCAGTCATGTCATCAGAATCATCAATACTTCTTTCAGACTCAGTAACTTTAGCTTTAGATTTAGAGTGAAGGGACATACTAAGGATTTTCGTACCTTTTCTTTCGTTATCAATTATCTCAAAATTTTTCAAATTGTTCATCAAGGTATGAAAATCCATAGTAGCTAGATTGTGAGTGTCTTCCAAAATAGTAACTTTAGTGTCAAATTTTGGAGAGAGAGATCGAATGGCTTTAGAAATCAGTTGCTTGTTGGAAATAGCATCACCAAGAAGTTGAACATCATTAGACAAAGTCAAAAGCTTTTCAAAATAAGAATCAATGGTTTCAGCTTCTTCCATTCTCAGATTTTCAAATTTTGACCAAAGCATTCGAAGTTTAGTTTGTTTGACACTATTATCACCTTCACAATGATTCTGAAGTAAGTCCCAAGCTTGTTTAGCAGTAGTGCAATTTTGAATGATTTTAAACATATGAGCATCAACATGTCCAAAAATGGCATTTAAAGCTTTTTCATTGTAAGAGCTTAAAAGAAAGTCACCGCGGTGAAGCGTTCTTCGTATGGGAACAATATCTCCATCAAGATCGTGTCCTTCAAGAGGCTGCACAAATCCTTCTAGAATGATCTCCAAGCTCGACCTTCAATGGACTTGATGTATGTCCTCATCCCGATTTTCCAAGAGTGGTAGTTCGATCCATCAAGCATAGGTGGCTTTGTAGACACTTGAGTTTGCAACTTCCATTGTAGTAGTACCAAATCCGCACACCAGAGTTAGGTGTGGCTCTCGATACCACTTGTTAGAACTTAAGATCCCGGATTGGTACTTGAATTAGACCAATGCACAATGTTGCCAACAATGTTGTTCAACACCGCCTACGCTAATGATAGCACGGATGAATAATAATGAAACTTCTATTACCAAGCCAATATATAGAAAAATATATTTGGCGTCACTTTAGGCAAAATATCTACTGACAGGAAAAGTAGATCTAATCAACTAGATTTAATACAATCACAAACGATTGATTAAACAACCAAAACTAGCCCTAGAAGAACCAACAGTAAAAGCTATTCTAGGTCGATGTTTGAAAGAGTTATTCCAACAATGAATACTCTTAGACAAACTCTAAAGCTAGCAGAAAACAAGAAGCCTAAACTCTTTTAATAAAATCTCGATTGATCATCAAGAAAGGCTCAATGATTGCTCGGCTGAATCCTTGTATATATACTTGAGATATCGACAGCTCCCATCCAAGTCGAAAGGCAATAGGATCTCAGCAAAGGCAATTTTCCATGTTCTTGTTTTCTTCAATAATCAGCTAGAAGGAAATTCCCATATTAGTGTCTTCAACAATATATTTCCTTCTTGCTTTCTTCAACAATATTCTTGAAAGATTCTCTCTTTAGATTGCATTCCTTATATCCAAAGCAACTCAAACTCTTTCCTTATTCTGCAGAAATTCGAATTGATTGCTTCTAGTCCAAGTCATCAATCCAATTGGTCTGCTTGTTTCTATGTTGTCTGCTGTTGTCCGTAATGTTGTTCCAACATTGTATCGGCACTATTTCGCAATGTTGCACAACATTGAAATCCTGCAGTTCACAAACAACAACAACAAACACAAACATTGAACTGAATCATGAAAGATAAGATTAACTAATCAAGTGCAACTTGCATTTTCAAGATTTTTGTTTGAGAAATACAATCCAAGTGAATCTTGAGTAATCATCAACAACAACCAGACCATACTTCTTTCCTCCATAGCTAGTTACAAAGGATTCAAAAAGTCCATAAGTAACATTTGTAGTGGCCTTTCACTGGAGTTTCTAGTTTTAGACTTAAAAGTTGTTTTGGATTGTTTTCCCATTTGGCAAGCTGAGCATATACCATCTTTTCTATATGCCATTTTGGGTAAACCAACCACCAATTCTTTCTTGGCTAGCTTGTTCAGAGTTTTGAAGTTCAAGTGACTCATTCTTTTATGCCATATCCAGTTTTCTTCAGTGTGGCCAGATTGACTCACCATGAGACATTCTTCAGTTGTGGCAGATGCCCAATTAGCAACATAAAGATTTCCTTTTCGCCTAGCAACCAAGACTGTCTGCTTTGACTCATTGTCAATTACTTTGCATAGTTTTGACTTGATCTTTACAGTGTACCCTTTGTCTACCAATTGACTCATGCTTAGGAGATTATATTTCAATCATGTAGTACTTCAGAGATTGTAAGAGCTCCAAACTTCAGATTGCCAAAACCTATGGTTGGATTTTCATCTCCTCCAGCAAATCTAATAATTGGTCCTTTATCGCAATTTCTGTAGTTAATCAGATTTTCTTTGTCTCCTGTCATGTGCTTCCCACATTCACTATCAAAATGCCACTTCGGGTTCTTCCTCAGAGTGTTCTGCACAAGACAGGAAACATGGAGTTAGACTCTCATTCCAACAATGGAACCTTCTGGACTAAAGAATCTCCCTGTAGGAATCCATTTCTGAATGAACTTGCTTGGGGTATTCTTTTGTCTTGTTGGAACATAAGGAGGAATTTTTGGTAAACGATTAGTGTCATTATCATTTAAAGCTATTTTCCTTCTTGGTGTGTTCCTTGGTGCTCCTCGTGGTGCTTTCTGATACATGTCAGATTCCTGAGTCTACTTTTGAACAAACTTAGCTTTCCTTGCCAGATTTCTTCTAGCCCTGGCATTCAGAGTTGTCGTAACCTGTTCTTTCTTCCACTTCTGATGATTGCTATGTGCAATCCTGGCTTTCATCTATTGTTCTTGCTCTTGTTTGTACTTACGAGCGAGTTGTTTCCCGATGGCTTTATAGCCAATGCCCTTTCGAGAACCTGGTGCTATCTGAGCTCTCTTCTCAGCAGCTTTGCTAGTCTCTGGAACGTCTTTCTTTCCAGAAAATGTGATGTTGAAAAATTTGCCTGCTCCCGCAATTTTTCCTTTCTGAGAGACATAGCACTGTGGGTGATTACACTTTTCAGTGTTATGTTTCTTTACAGAAACATTCCTAACATTTTTCTTTTGGACTTGTTTTTCACACAAATGTTTGGTTGCGACTGCCTTTCCTTTGTCAGCAACCTTAGCTTTCTGACCAATGATGTAGGTTATTTGAGAACCGTTTTGCTGAGCACTAACAAACGCTATTCTTTCGTCACTCTTATTCAGAGTAGTAGAGCTATTTGTTTGTTTGTCCAGCCCAAGTCCTCCCTTTTCTGAAGGATCTCTTAAATAAGAGTGTCACTAGCTTTGGCATAGGATTGAAAAGATAGTTCTTTCTTCTTGAGTTCTTCATTTTCAGAAAGAAGATCTTTATTTTCCTTTTGGAGTATATCCATTGCCTTTCTGTGTAACTTCTCCCTTTTAGATATCTGTGCTTTGAGAAATGCATTTTCAGCATCCTTTTTCTCAGATATCTTGAGTAATTGTGAATTTTCCTTTTCAAGAGAATTCTTTTCTTCTTCGAAAATGTCGGCTCTAGCTCGGATCATTTGAAATTCTCTTTTGTAGAGATCAAGTTCTCTTTCGAGATATTCTAAATTTCTGATTTCTTCCTCATCACTCTCATAATTAATGAATTGAGTGATGTTGGTTACCTCGTCAGCCGTCAGGCAAGGCTCAATGTTGGAGCAATCTGGATAGATTTCCTCAGCAACCCCACATAATTCCCTTTTCTTTTGACCAAAGTCAACCAATTCATGAGTAATGCCACATAATTCTGGAGAAGGTAGTTTGGAGTCATCTGAGTCTTCTTCCTCAGATTCTGACTCTATATCAAGAGCATCCAGTTGGATTTGAATCTTTTTCCTTTCTTCAGTGAGCATAGCTCTCTGACCTCTCTTGAAGTTTCTTCTATCTTTCTTGTCATATGTGTTTAGCTTATTGAAAACAGGGCAATCCCTTTTAAAATGATCAGGTTTCTGACAATAGAAACATATATCGTTTCCGATTTCTGCTTCCTCAGTACTAGAAGCTTGTCGAGTATTGTTTTCAAATGAGCTTGACAGCTGCATATTTTTGTACTGGTGATAGTTTGAGCCTAGATGCTTTTTCAACTTCTCTTTGGCTTTTCTTTTCTCAATCTCCCTACTGACATATTTTCTCATTTGCTTTACAGCAAGAGCATCTTCCTCAGTCATTTCTTTGGTATCCTTCTTTTTCAAAAGTACCTTGTGTTACTAAAGCAACATTGTGAACTTTCTCAATAATTATTTGTTCTCTCTGAGTAGTTTCATAGTTGACAGTAGCTAAGTGGGAAAAGAGTTTTTCTGGAGTGATATTTGGCATTCCTTGGTTGAATAAAAATACTGAGTATGTTCGCAGTTTTGATTCAAGCTTCTCACGATAGTCTTAACCTTTTCAGAGTTAGAGTATCTCTCACTTTCACCAAGTGCAGCCATTTCACCGATCAATGTTGTGAACCGGAAATCTATTTCTTCAAGAGTCTTTGTGGAACCTTGTTTAAAGTTTTGGAATTTGAGCTTCAAAACTTCGAACTTATTTTTCCTTTGTTTTCTTAGTGCCGGCACAGATTTCTTCAATCAGTTGTCAGGACACTTTCACCGTTTTTGCACCCCACAGTTTACACTGTATGTGCTCTGGAGTGGAACGTATGATGATATTGCGAGCCTGACCATCCAGTCATTTTCTCATGGCATCTTCCGTTGTCCAGAGCTCTCTGGGCTTCGGCTCGTAAACAACTTGACCAGTAGGTCTTCCACTGGTTGGCGCACCTGTTTGTGAGGAACCACCACTTGGTTCTTCATCAGTGGGAACTCTGTCTCTACCATTAGAAACCTCCATGACCTGCTTGGGTTGTTGAATGACTATGGGGCCATTCTTAATTACTACGATCATTTCGTTACTGATAGCTTCTAGGTGGATCATCATGTTGTTATTCCATTTCTCATAGTTCTCTGACTTGAGAATTGGAGCGTCACTTAAAGCCATCCTGCAGCAAACACACTAAACAGACAAATCATGTGTAGGTGAAAAGCAGTCAGTGAGCACTTATCTGGGATCTTGGTTCAGTGCAGAAGGCTTGGGAATCTCCCGCTCTGATACCATTTGTTGGTCCAGATAACGGCAAAGGAAAAGACTAGGAGGGGGGGGGGGGTGAATAGTTTTTTACAACTTTTGTCGATAAACACAATTTTTCAGATATCTGTGAAGATATCTGATACTTAATTTCAGAGAGCGGAAGACTTTTCTGTCATAAGTGCACGTGCTCAGCAAGATATAATGTGTTTAAATACTTAACAGGATAAAGAGAACGATAAGTAAACTGCTGAAAGTAAATAACACGTCTTTTATAGTGGTATCTGAAGGTGGCGTAATCCTTCATCTAATCCACTTCGGCCTTTCTCAGACCTGGAATCTACTAAGACAGATAATTGAGTTCACCTTACAAATATCTTCTCTTGATTCCTAAATACACTAGGTTCCCAACCAAGTGTTCCCCCTGAGTTATTCCCCGGCTTCCAGCCAAGTACTTCCTATACTCAGAAACCTTTGAGCTGTTCCTTAGTTTCCCAAACTAAGTACTTCTTATGCTCAGTAACCTTGGATTTATTCCTTAGTTTCCCAAACTAAGTACTTCCTGTACTCCACGCCGTTTTAAGGTGTTGGTTATGAAGGTTTGTCAGTTGAGTAGTCTTACTAACTTTTCAGTTATTTAAGAATACTCTATAGAACGAGAATCACTTAACACACTTCACAATGTGTGGTGATATGTTCTTTACTGACCCAAGTCTATGTTAACTGTTCTGGAGAATGAAACTCAGATACTTGATCTTTTGATTCAACTCCTTCACAGATAGCAATGCTTGTTAAGGATCAGCACACTTAGAACTTTCGTGCTACTTAGAATTCAAGAGCTTAGTTGCAACTGTAAGCTAAAGAGTAAGTATGTTGAAGGCTTGTACGCTTGAATGAATAAGTTCATACTTTGTGTAAGTTCAAGGTGTATTTCAAGCATTCTAAGTGGTGATATTCATAGTTGAATTTGAAGCCGTTTGAATAGTATCCGTTAGGCTCAATTCAAATTCAAACTATTGATATCTGAAAATAGTACTGCAGAAGACGTTGTCTCTTTTCAGAGATTTCCTCATTTGTTCATATGTCTCTGTCTGCGCATTTATTGCATTGTACTATTTTTGTCCTGTAGTGCAAACGGAACTATGCATGCTTTCTGAAGCATTGCATGTCCCTTTCCAGAGACCTTCACATCTCCAGATACCTGTTGAAACATTGTTTCCCAGAAACATAGTTCTATCCAAGGTATCTGAGTGTAGGTTTCTGTGGGCACTTTTCCTTGTTTAGAAACCTTGTGTTCTCATATATCTTTTGCAAAACTTGTTTATGGAAAAACACTTGTTTCTTTAAGATATCTGGACATAGGTATCTGAGGAGACCAATTTCCTTCGTCTTTAGCAATCTTGTGCAGTCTTCTAATCTTCAAATTTGTTGAACTCTCCTGCCGGATGCCTTCTTCTTGGTCTTCTTAAAAGATATAAATGTTACATTCAAAGACCTAACATCCTATACAAGTTTTACTAGACTAACATACTTAGTGATTTTCCTCTTTTACAGTGTGCAAGTGAACCAAGAGTACTGACCACCTTTCTGAGCTAAGATAAGTCATTAGGTTGCTGATCAAAATCTAAACAGGTATTCCTAACAGATTCTTTATTCAGAATCTTTCCAACAGTTTTCTTTTGGACATGTCTTTCCCTCAAAGGAGAAGTCGCAACAACTTTTCCTTTGTCAGCATCCCTAGCATTTTGACCAATGCTATAAGTTATCTGGGATTCATCTTGTCGAGCTCTTACAAATGTCACTCCTTTACTATTCTTATTCCGAATGGGAGAATTATCTGTTTGAGTGTCAAGTCCAAGTCCACCCTTCCCTGAGACATCTCTTAAGTAAGATTGTAGCTTAGTTAGAGTGTTACAAGCCTTAGCATATGATTGAAAGGATACTTTCGTTTTCTTGATCTCAGAATTCTCAATGAGAGTAGATTCAAGATTCTTTTGAAGTTCATCAATCTCTTCCTTATGCTTCATCCTTTGCGTCAGATACCGTTTGCAGATTTGCATACTCTTTTTCAAGAGCTGCTTTCTCTTCTTCAAGTATCTTAGTGCGAGATTGAATTACAAGGAACTCTCTTTCATATAAATCAAGTTCAGTTGTAAGATGTTCCAAGTTTTGTATTCCTTCCTCATCACTTTCATAATTGACAAACCGAGAGATGGTTATCATCTTATCTTCCATTAAGCAAGGCTCAATGTTTGAGCAATCTGGGAATACTTCTTCAGCAACCCCACACATTTCTTTCTTCTGTTGACCAAAGCCAATTAATTCATGTGTAATGGCACAAAGTTCTGGTGAGAGAACCGTGGAGTCATCTGAGTCTTCATCCTGAGAGCTTGAATCAATATCAAGTGCATCCAGTTTGATTTGAACCTTCTTATTTTCTTCAGTAAGCACAACTTTCTGATTTCTTCTAAATTTTCTTTTGTCCTTCTTTTCACCTGTCTTTAGCTATTGTAAGCTGGACAATCTTTCTTGAAATGACCAGGTTTCTGACAGTAGAAGCAAACGTCATTTCCAATAGCTAGTGCTTCAGTACTAGTTGATTACTGAGCAGGCTTGTTCAGCGATCCAGGCGTATTCATTCTCTTGTACTGATGATAGTTAGGACCAAGATGCTTCTTCAACTTCTCTTTGGCCCTTCTTCTTTTAGTCTCTTGACTGACGTATTTTCTCATATGCTTTACAACAAAAATGTTTTCCTCAGTCACCTCTTTTGTTTTCTTCTTTTCAGAAGGTCCATGAATTAGTAAGGCCACATTTTGCATTGTTTCAGTAGTCATGTGTTCTCTTTGCTTTATCTCATAGTTTACAGTTGCCAAGTGTGAGAAAAGCTCCGCTAGAGTGATATCTGGCATTCCTTGATTGAAGTAGAAATACTAGGTGTGTTCCCAATTTTGGTTTAGACTTCTTACGATGGTCTTAACCTTTTTAGAGTTAGAGTACCTATCACATTCACCAAGTGCAGCCATTTAACTCATTAAAGTGGTGAACCTAAATTCAAGTTCTTCAAGAGTCTCATTAGTCCCTTGTTTGATGTTTTGAAATTTTAGCTTCAAAACTTCGAACTTGTGTTCTTTGGTTTTCTCAGTGCCGGCACATATTTCTTTAATAAGTGACCAAGCTTCTTTGGTGCTTTTGGCACCCCAAAGTTTACATTCTATATGATCTGGAGTAGATCTTATAATAATGTTCCTTGCTTGACCATCAAGCCTATTACTCTTGGCATCTTTAGAGGACCACCGATGTCTGGGCTTTGGCTCATAGGCAATGGTGTTTGTAGCAGTTGTTCCATAGGACGTAGATGCATTAGTGATGTCAGATTCCTTCTCTGGCCGTCCAGAGGATAGTCTAGTAACACTTTTCTCTTGTAAGTTGATGATGGGACCCTTCTTTAGCACAATTATCATTTCATCATTGATGGCTTCCAGATGAAGCATCATGTTGTTCTTTCATTTCTCGTAGTTCTCTAACTTAAGTGTAGGAGCGTCACTGAGAGACATCCTGCAACAAACACACTTAAAACAAACGAATCAAGTGAAGGTGGTGAGTTTAAGAAGCACTTATCTGGGATCAGGGTTCAGTGCCAGAAGGTTAAAGAACATCCTGTTCTGATACCACTTGTTGGTCCAAATAAACGACAAAGTAAAAGACTGGGGGGGGGGGGGGTAGTCTTTTCAAACTTTTGTCGATTCACAGATTTTTCAGATATCTTGTTAAGATATCTAGAACTTAGTTTTTAGAGAGCGGATGTCTTTGCGATAAGTGCTTGTTGTGTGTGAGTGTCAGTTATCTAAGAATAAAAATAATAATAATAATAGTAATAGCATAAATAACGGTAAGATAACTGAAGCGCAAGTGTAGTAAGTAAATGAGACACATATTATAGTGGTATCTGAGGGTGGCATAATCCCCAACTAATCTACTTGCCTTGTCACAGGACTTGAATCACTACGATAAGAAGATGAGCTTCCTTACAAAATCATATCACTATCCAAATCCCTTTATAATACGAGGTTCCCAACCAAGTGTTCCCCATGAGTTATTCCCTAGCTTTCTCAGCTAAGTACTTACTTTACTCAGTAATTAACCTTGAGCTATTCCTTGGCTTCCAAAGCCAAGTAGTTCCTATGCTTAAATAGGTTAGGACTATAACTTTCTCAACTAAATCCTTTCCTTAACGCGCCAGTTGTTTTTTACAGTTATGGTAGTTGTCACAGTAAGCTTAACCTTGTAACTTATTTTACTTATTTGGTAACAACTTGGAGAAACAATCTTCCATAATACTATTTGCAAAGTATGGGAAGTTGTTCTTACTGACCCAAGGCTTGTTACTTGTTTAGGAGAATGAATCACTGATTAAGTCGCAATTAATTCTTGTGATTCAACTCCTTCACCGTATGCAAGGCTTGTTGAAGATCATGACACTTAGAACTTTGAGTGCTACTTAGAAACTAGAGCTAGAGCTGCAACAATAAGCTTGAGCGTTTGTAAGTAGGTTTGAAGACTTGTATGTTCTTGAAGTTCAGTGTGTGTTCTTAGGTGTGTCTTCAAACATTCTAAGTGGTGATACCTTAAGGAAACAAGTGTCTCTGGAAGATAAGTTTCTCAAATGATATCTGACGACTAAATGTTACTGAGAAAGGAATGTGCTAAGGCTCAAATACCTTGCACATTTCCGTTGAGACTACAGGACAAAAATAGTACACTGCATTTATTACACAGACAGATATGTCTAAAAAGAGGAAACTCTCTGAAATGTCACAAAGCTCAATGTAGTACTATTTCAGATTTCAATAGTTTGAATCCCTTAGTTCCTAACGGATACTATTCAAACGGGGGGATTTTCAACTATAAATATCACTTTTCTTTAAGGTATCTGGCATGAAGTTTGTGAGGAGACATTTCTCCTTAGTCTTCAGCAATCTTGTGCAGTTTCTTGATCTTCAAAAAAAAAAAAGTTCTTCTGCTGGATGCTTGCTTCTTGGTCTTTATCAAAGATATAAAAATTACATTTAGAGACCTAACACCTAATACAAGATTTGCTAGACTAACACACTCAGTAAGATTCCTCATTTACAATGTTCAAGTGAACTAAGAGTACTAGATACCTTTCTGAGTTAAGATAAGTCATTGGGGTTGCTGATCAAAATCTAAACAGATATTCCTAACAAATTTCCCACTTTTTGATCAGTCAACCATGACTATCTAAGGTTCCTAACATGACATGGATGAGGAAACAATTCAACACTTAAACATTTCTTAAGGTCTTTTCAATTCATGTATTTAAGTGCAAAAAGTAAACACCAACCAAATCACAAGGTGTGATCTTTGCTGACAAGTTATCTTTTCATTAGAATGATATCTGAGAGTAGGTTCATCAGATAAAATACAAGTAGTACACAGATAACTTTTACAAGATATAACAAAATAAGAACAATCATCAAGATACACAAAAGGAATTACTATGTTAAGAAGAACAACATGAGTATCCAAGCTCCAAGGGAACATTCTAATAACAAGTTTTCATGTCTTCTTCAGCAGGCAAGTTGATCAATATGTGAAATCCTTATCTCCAAATCTTCTTATATCATCTGAGTAGTCATAGAGCAAAATCCTGACTATCATTTCATTGTTCCTTGCAATATCACAGATTTCTCTGTAGGATTTGGCAAGATTCTTCTTCACAAACTGTTTTATCCACATATATTTCCCCCATTTCCATGCATGCTCAATCTTGATATCTGATAGGTTGAAGTAGGCATATATGATCTTCGGATACTTTATGTCACCCTTGAATTGTTCCTCAGTCAAGTAGAATGACTCATAGGGTTCCACAACAAGCCTTGGCCTTGTGCCTGGCCCAGTTAGGTTTGGGATTCTGTGCACATCATCAGGTTTACCATATGGACACTCTTCAACACGGTCCTTCCTCATGAATTTCTATCTTGTTACTACTTCAAACTCTAGCCAATTCTTGACATGGTCTTTATTGACCAAAACAGGCTTGTCTTTTCTCCATGCTTGTAGTTGTAGAAGGATGGGTATTGGAAGTCCACCATCATTTACCAGAAGGTGCTTGAGTTCTAATATCCATTTCTCTGATGAATGCATCTGTAGACATGAGGATCACAGTCAAGTTTCACATACTCAATCTTGGCTTCTTCTGGCCTGAGTTGTGGTTGACTCTTTCTCTTTTTAGCTCTTAGTCTGTTCCTCATTTGTCTTAGAGTTTTCATGTGGGGGGTTGCTGCTTGAAGAACCGTTCTGGATAGACTTGGTATTTCCAGAAGGTGTTTTGGCTGCCAGAGGAACTGCAGCTACAGGCTCAGATTGGCTCTCATCCCTTCTTCTTTTTATGTGAAGAGGAGCTTCATCTTCATCAGTCTCCTCCTCATCATCTTCTTCAATTTTTGTGGGATATTTGCAGCCTTCTTCATTGCCTAGAGGTTTGATGATTTGTCCTTCTTCTTCTTCTTCTTCTTCTTCTTCTTCTTCTTCTTCTTCTTCTTCTTCTTCTTCTTCTTCTTCTTCTTCTTCTTCTTCATCATTCCCTCTGTACTGTCTTCTCCTTTGGGCCTTGGTTCCCCTTGGAGGTTTATGAGATTTGGCCATTGTAACTACTCCTTGTGCAGGAGGTTTCTGAGTAGTGGGCACAATCTACATATTCTGACTAGGGGGCTCATTGATTATGAGTGGTGCTTCAGTTCTCTTTCTCTTGTTGTTTCCTCTAGATTTCTGAGAACTTTCCCCCTTAGTCATGTTTGACTGATCAAGAATTAGAACAAAGGATTATGAAAGAGAGTCAAAATTCCTTTGTAGCCCACTGTATGCAGGTACCAGTTGCTGCAATTCAGCTTTGAGCTCCTGATTTTGTTTAATGATGCCTTTGTCTTTGTGTGTTAGCTCAGCAATGGCTACACTTGTGGCATCTGCCTTTTCAGAGGCATAACTTGCTTCATTCAGGGCTCTCTGGGCTAGTTGAAAGTCATCCTCCCTTACCATGCCTAGGTCTCTATGAGCAATGACCAGACTGGTACTTCTCTAAGTAAAGAGTTCTGTGAACTTTTTCAGTTCCTCAGGGACTGATGCTACAACTTCTTGATTCTGTTGTTTCAACTCCTTGCGGAGTTCTATCATTACCTTCGATCTTTCCAAGTAATCATTGGAGTGTACCTTTGGCATCTTGCTGAAGCTTTGAGGAGCAATCAGCTTTCTTTATGTGTGACACCACCATGTGCTCATCTGGATGGTCAGCCAATTTGTTGGTTTCAGATTCATCAGATACATCACTCCAGTTGTCCTCATCCTCCAGGACTTCTTCTTCAACATCTGCAAGCCCAGCAACCATCTCAGATATGGGCTTCTTTCCTTTAAGTGAGGAGGAGGGAAGGGACTTTGGTAATACACCCTTAACATCATGCTTGTCTTCAGAAACCTGCTCGCCATCTATTTCCTCAGTATTTGCTTGGATAGCAAGCTGGAGTTTCTTCTTCTCAGCAAGGGCTTCTTCCTCCTTGTGAGTTAGCTCATAAATCTTCTTCACATTGGCTTGAGTCTCAGCTATCTTGGCTCCCATTTCAAGATTAAGCTGGCTTTCTTCCTCCAATAGTTGTTTAAGTTGAGCAACTCTGGCTTGTGCTTCTTGTATTTTTAGAGTGTTGTCCTCAGAGTACTCAACTATTTGTGCAGTAGTGGCTTCTTGTTGGGGAGAAGGATGTGAAGATTTCTGAGGAGATGGGGGAGGGGAGTTATTTGATTTTTTCTCAGTTGACGTTTCAACAACTGAGGCATTGTTTCTATGTGGAACTCCACCTGTCCCTAGTGCAGGTGCATCGCCATCATCCTTTTTATCTTCATCCTTTTTATGAGCAGAAGGAGACTTTGGTTCTTCATAATCATTCTCATCAGTCTCCTCTTCCTCTTCAACATCATATACCAGATTGATCACTTCTGGAAGAGTTACCAATTGACCATTCACTTCCTATTGTTCAGTGGGAGCTACTTGGAGCGTTTCTGGAAGTGTTGTCTTGAAAGCCATTTCCAGTCTTGTCTGGCTATCTGCATTCTCAAAAGCTTGTATAAGCTTGCGTGGTACTTCCTTGATAAATCTCTTGTCCATCAACGTGGCAAAGGAATATTGCTCAGTTGGGAACATTGTGTGCATGTAATTCTCCGGATCAAGTGCTCTTGCTCTTCTGGTAGGGTTGTCACCCTTGTAATTTCAGATAGATCCGAGCTTCTGAGCTTCTGTCATTTCTTGAAGCAACTAAGGTGATTTGGCCGGGCCTGTTCCTTGAAGAAAGGAAGTAGGTCCTGGTATATATCTTCAGGAACCTTTATAGCACGAGTTTGTGCCTGAAAGAAAATGGAATTTTTTTGAGTAAGTGTTAAAACATGAGTAGATATCTGAGTGAAAAAGTTGTCAGTTATCTGAGTTACATGTGTCGCAACAACAGGCTCAGATGGTTGAACTTTTGAGGTGGAAGAACCCTCAGATATCATGGTTGGAGGAGGAGGAGACTTGGGCGTCTTCTCCTCAGAAACTTCCATTTCTTTCTGAACCTGAGAATTAAAAGTTTCAGAACACTTAGGAAATTTTAAAGAAAAATAAATAGTTATGAACATGTAATATTTGAGTAGTTAGTTACCTCCACATGAGGAGGCTCAGATACATGTTCCTCAGGAACTTGTGCAGTTTCTGGAACCTTTTCTTGGGACGCAGGCTTAGTGGCCTCATCAACTTCCATTGCTTGAAGGGACTTTGTTGTCTCATCCTCAGCAGCTTGTACTTATTTTTGAACTTGTGAGTAGAATGTGTTAAGTACTTTGAAAAATGATCAGAGAACAATTAAAGATCACAGATATCATAGATATGTACCTCCCTAGTAGGAGGCTCAGATACATGTTCTTCAGAGACTTGGTGAGTCCCTGGTTGTTTCTCTGATGATTCTGGCTTCTCAGCCTCATCATTTTTCTTCTCAGTTTGAGCCTTCAAGAAACAAACAATAGTTAGTTATTTGTGAAGAACATATATCTGAAAAATATATGCCTTTGAAAACTAATTTCACCTATAATACAGGCTCAGTTTTCTTGGGCACTGAGGTTGTGGGAACCTCTTTCTCAGTCTCTGGGGTAAGCTTTATAGCTTCCTCTTGTTAATTTGTTTCTTTTTTAGCCTGTAACAAAGAAAATTTATAAGTAACAAGATTAAAAACATAGAAAGTCACAAGTAAAGATTTAAACCACTCAGTAACCTGATTAATGTCAGGCTGATTGGTATCTGGAACTCGTGGAGATTCCATGCGTTGCTCTTCTTGTTCCTTGACCTCTTCTTTGTTGGATGTTTCAGTTACTTCAGACCTTTCCTGAGACATAGGCTCAGTTGACTCCTCCGTGTGATCAATTTGAGTCGCAACCTCAGTGTGATCCATCTCAGTAGGGTGTTGGGGAAACTACTCTCTTACATGATTTTCTTCAGCAGTAAAGTGTGCTGGTGTCTCATCTAATGGTTATAACTCAAGTATCATTTCAACATCATCCACTTCTTGGGGCTGTTGTGGTTGTTGTGGTAATCTTGATCTGGAAGGTGATGGTGTTGAAGTATGAGCTATGTCCAGATCTTCTTGAGTTAGATTTTTAAGTACTGATGTATCGGCAGTGTCGTCCAGTACTAAGTCATCACTCATCAAGGCATACTCCCATTGCTTGAGGGTTGCATGCCCTGATGGTGTTGCTTCTCCAGCAACCTTGGAAACAATTGCTTCTTCAGCAACCTTTGAAACAGTTGCTCTCTCATCAACCTTAGGCTTTATAGGTTCCCCCCTCAACTTCTTCAGAATCCTCATCAAGAGATGGGACAGAATTATCAACAATCCCTGATGCTTCAGCAGAGAGTGTTAGTGGTCTTTCACCACTTTCTCCAATGTGTGCTAAGGATGCATTGACATTGGTGTTTTCATCAGCACTAGGGACTGATATCTAAGAGTCTACCTCCACAATGGGAGTTTCTTCCTTCTTGCCAGTTGTCTTCCTTCTGGAAGATCTGGTTCTCTAGGTCGCAACTGGTACCTCAAATATGTCCTCAGTCTTCCTTTAGGCCCAACAACCTTTTTCATCAGATTCGAATACTCATATTTGCATAGTAGGTTGGTGTTGGCTATATCAGCCTTCTCTCTGAGCACCAAGCCAAGCTTCTCTAGTAAGTAGCATATCTTTAGTCCATAACTTACTGTGGCTTTGGTTTAGCAAGTCCTATGACAATAGTAGGCTCAAAGCTTTGAACCTTGTCAACTAACTTCATAAAGACATACTTTCCCCAGTTGAAGGGTTTTCCAGCCTTTCATTATGCTTGCTGAGTAGAAGCATGACCATCCATATTTCCATGCTGATCTGGTCAACTCCTCCTTGGATAGAATCAAAGCATCTGTGGAGTATGTGAGCCATCATATTTCAGTGCTCCACTAGATGTCTTCTTCTGATGGTCGTATGTATGAAGTTAGTAGGTGCTCCAGCAACATCAAGGTCACATACATCACTGTAGAGATTAGTGACTCATTTGTGTCTATCTCAAAATCATCACCTTGGGTAGGTAACCCAAAGTGCTCACAGAAAGACAAATAGTTTAGGTCAATTTCTAACCCTTGGGCCTTTGTCTTGATAGACACTTTCTCAGTGCCATCTATCACACTGGTAACAATCTTCGAGTTGTTGTAAAACTCCAAGACATCCACAACAGATACACCACTGGGAAGGGCTGAGCAAAACTCTTTGTTTTTTGCGTTTTGAAGCATATTAAGAGCAAGTTGTACATCAGATGGGTTCTTTGCAGCACCCACCATATACTGATCAACGAGAGAACCATCCCACACCATCCTTGTGTTGGAATACTAGTGCTTGGGGTTGAACTTTCCGGCAAGTCTCTTGTCATTTATAACCAAGACTGGTGCTAGATTTGTAGTAGTACCAGAAGTGGAGACTTCAGATTTCTGAGCAGTTGAACGTTTTGGTGCCATCTCTTATATAGTATCAGAGAGTTTGAAAAAAACGAGAAGGGTTACAGACTCGATTTAGTAATTATTTGCAGATAAACTAAACAGGAAGCTGTAGATTTTGCAGAGAAATTAGCAGAAAACTTAGAGTGTTTTTGCTATTTTTGTGCAGGATCGAATGTGGGATTAGGAAAAAGTGTCTTTCTTCGCCAAAATCCTCTTTATATAGCAATGTAATCTCAACAGAAAAATACACACAAATTGATTTAGTGTATATGTATCTTTGTACTTGCATTGAGGTGTGGGTGAAAAACAGGCTTTGCATTAAATGCTAGTGGGCCATGATCTGTTTTCACAGTGCCACTAACTTACCGAGAATCATCTCAGCCATTAAATATGTATCGCCATATTTTCCAAGGGCTTGGTTGCTTTCTCAACAATGATCACAACCAACACATGTAATTGTGCCAAACTAATGAAATTTGGCGAGTAGCTATCTGAGTCTTTGTCTTATTTTGTGTAACTAAGGGACAAATTGATACCTGAGCTTATCGTTTTAAGCCTTTGATATGTTTGTAATTTTTACTAGAATGGAAAAATACAAAACATAAAGGAGTAGTTAACTTCTGACAGTTGCACTACAATTCTCTTTTGTGTCCCCCCTTACTAAATGATTCTCTTGATATCTGAGTTCCCGTCTCAGATTTCTAAGTTAGCCTATTTACCCTTTGCCTTGGTATATGAGTAACCGTCTAAGGTACTTCTTTAAATCAATTTCACATTTAGCCTTGATATCTGAGTGCCTGTCTCAGATATCTCTTTCTCCTTTAAAGTACATTTCTTTTCAGAAATCCTTTTTCTTCTCTTTTGGCTTACTGAGTCCCCGTCTTAGTGACCAATTTAGCACCTTGGAAATTCCATTAACCCAAGACTATGTCTTAAAGTTAGGAATCTGCTTTCTTGCAGAGGCTTTGTGAAGATATCTGCAAGTTGGTGTCTAATGAAGTGGTGTCTAACATCACTGTGCTTTCTTCTTGCATGGAACTTAGGATTCTGAGTTATGGCAATAGCACTTGTGTTGTCACATAAAATGGGAGTTTTCTCTTCATTGATCTCATAGTCTCAGAGTTGTTGTTGTATCCACAAGATTTGTGAAGCACAACACCCAGCAGCAATATACTCTGCTTCAGTGGTTGAAGTGGCAATTGAGTTTTGTTTCTTGCTGAACCATGATATTAGCCTAGTACCAAGGAATTGACAAGTTCTTGAGGTACCTTTTCTATCAAGCATTGATCCAGCATAGTCAGCATCTGAATAGCCAACTAAACTCAACCCACTTTATTTTGGATACCACAATCAAATTTCTACAATATCTTTCACTTACATTAGAATTTTCATAGCAATGTTGTAGTGAGATTGCATTGGATTTGTTTGAAATCTTGCACACACACCAACTGAATATTGAATATCTGGTCTGCTTGCTGTGAGGTATATTAGAGACCCAATCAGTTTCCTATACTTGTGTTCCTCAACACTCTTATCAGATTCAGTATAGGTCATCTTTGTTCCAATGCTCATAGGTATCTTAGCATTCTTTTCAGAAGGCTTTAGATTAAACTTATTGAGAATGTCCTTTGCATACTTTGTTTGACTAATGAATATTCCATCATTAATTTTTTTTTTTTTTAAAGAGCCTAGGCTCTCGGATATATTACTACTTAATCATGGCGGTTTGTCAGAACCCGCATACACCAAGTACCTCATTAAGGTTACATTCCACAAAATTACCATATCTAACTTGCTAATTCTACACCATTTAGGATTACAAAAGTCCTACAAAAACCACAATTTCTATCGAGCCGATATGTGCCATCTGGTGTGCCACCAGGTGCCCTTCCTGTGCCATTGATGTGCCTGCAATAACTCCCAACGTGCCACTGATGTGCCATAGTCCCTTGCCCTGTTCTGTGCCATTGCCTAGCCCAGTGCATACCAATGATGTGCCACGAACCCTTGCCCGTTCTGTGCCATAGTCATTCCCAGTGCATGCCAATGATGTTCCTTGATCCCTTGCCCGTCATGTGCTAATGTTGTGCCTAATACGTGCCAAGATAATGCCAACCTGTGCCCAAGTGCACACAAAGTAGTCCTTACCAGAACGGGCCATATGCCATCTAAGGCACCTGACCTTCTAACATACCCAGTCAACTTACTATAAAAACCAGACAACATAACCAAACCTATACAAACACACCAACCTGGCTCCTTCACAATGAAATAAACTACCATCTGCTAATAAAGTCTACATAATAACCAACCAAAACTAATCCAATATAAGATAGAGAACATGAAAACCGAGCCTGGGATCTGACTAGCAACTGACAGTAAAATGCTAGTAAAAGAGTAAAACCACAGTCTTCCCTCATGAACAAATAACCATAAATAACCAAGTGTGTGCAATGATTCAAAAGAGAGTGATCCTATAGACATTGAGAATAGGAAAGAGAGACAAAAAGTAGAATATAAGGAAAAGACTAGTGCCAGAGGAAGGAAGGGTGGACCCCTACAAAACATAACCTGCCAAAATAGAGAAAACCCAAGAAACACCCATCCTATCCAATAGCATGAATGCAGCATAAGTAATTGTCAGCCCTTCCAAACATTACAATCACAAACAGGAGGCAAAGTGCTTCTATCCCTCCCCAAGCAAGAAACCCCCCCCATCATAAAGCCACATTATACCATAAGAAAGGATCAGAACACCATAGTACCAAAACCACCTCAAACCACAGACCAACTGGCACAATACCAACAAACAAGAACAAAAAAGCAAGGAAAATAAGGGCATCCCCAGCCTGAGTACTATTATTTTTTTTGCTCAGACCAAATATAACAATTCTTTTTAAAAATAAACCTAACATTTTTTGTACCCCTCTCTGAATTTTGTAAATGCTGGGGAGCTTCTACTGATCTTATTGTTCTGTTTAAAGATCCAATGCCTTTTTTCCTTAACACTCTGGCTTTTTTAACTACTCTCAAGGGGATTTTAGTTCTCTGAACAAAAAGGAGGCTCCTTGAGGAGTTGCTACACCTGTCAAAAGTGAAATGAGGTCCAAGAATACAACAGATATCATTAAGTTGCTTGACTTGCAAACCTAGAAAATAGTTCAATTCTCCCGTCATGCTCATCTCAAATTTACTTTTCATGAGCTCAACAAAGTCTTCACAAAGTTGCTTGTCCTTAGATCCAAAGATTATGTCATCAACATAAACTTGTACTAAGAGTAGTTTCCCATCATGGTTCAATGCAAAGAGAGTTTTATCAACTTCTCCATTCTTAGCCAATGTGTCATACCATGCTTTTGGAGCTTGTTTAAGTCCATACAGATCTTTCCGGAGCTTATAGACCATCTTGCTTTCTAAGGAAACTTCAAAACCAGGTGGTTGCTCAACATAGACTTCCTTAGCAAGCTCACCATTTAGGAATGCACTCTTGACATCCATTTGGTAAACATTAAAGTCATTATGAGCTGCAAAGGCTAGAAATAGTCTGATTGCATCCAATCTTGCAACTAGAGCATATGACTCATCAAAATCCAGTCCTTCAGTCTGGGTAAATCCCTTGACAACCAACACTGCTTTGTTTTTGGTTATTTCACCAGATTCATTCATATTGTTTCTGAAAACCCACTTAGTTCCTATGACAGATATTCCATCATTATCAGGTACTAGTTTCCAGATTTTGTTTCTCTCAAATTGATCAAGTCGGTTATTTATTGCGAAAGATAAGCCTTTTACTGATGTGATCTTTGATGGCCTTTAACTAGTACTAAGGAATTTTCAAAAATTATTTTAGTCCGTTTCACTTGTAAATAGAAAGTCTTCATATTCAAGTAGTAAAAAAGCCGATGAGAAGCCTTATTTGAGCCGATGAAAAAATATTGTACTGGCGTTTGTGTGATTCTAGTTGGGAAGAAGGGCAAGTCCTTTGCGCCACTTCATATACATAAGCACTCTTTTTAAAATGGGTATGATGAACGACATTTCGACTTGTTATCTAGACTCCCAAAGCCCGTTCCAAGGAAAAGGTTTGGGGAGAAGGGTACTTGTTGCTTCATACTCAGGCTCACTACACTCTATACCTTTGAGCATATGGTCCATTTTCGAAATTTAATTTGTATTGCTTGCTACCGTTCTAAAAAAAAAAGAAAAGAAAAATCTCGAAGTATTTTCCCAGGATCCTTGTGATCATTCGAGATCGTGTTGGGCATTTCAAAATACTACCTATAAACCAATGCGGGGCTGATTGTGCGTATGCTGTAAGGGTTGATGGTTTTGTTCTCAAAATGAATGCCAAATACTACCTATAAACCAGTGCGTGGGCGGTTCTCGTATGTTGTGAGGATTGATGGGTTGTACTCCAAACCGATATGCAAAAAAGTGCGGATCTTGAGTAACCTATTTGGATACACTTGCAAAATTGAGATAAAAAAAAATGAAAAATAAAGTATGTGCAAAAAGAGCAAAGCACACGAAAAAGAAAGGTATGCCATTTTATCCTTATGTATTGATTTCGACCTTTTCAAGAAAAGTCCTTTCTGATCCGTTTGATTTGAGTGCAAATGCATGTAATATTTGTGGCATCTTGTGACGTTTGTTGTCACCTTCCTGAGGTTAAGTTTTGAGTGATTACCCCTTTTTACTGGACACTTCTAGGAGAGACTAGAGTTCCACTGATATTATCCTTGTGAGGCACTTCTTGAGTAAGTCGAAGTTCTATTTACTTGTGAAATGGAAGACTATGATCTTTGTAAAGCTACTTGCCAACGTTAGAGGGGATACAAGTTTACATCAGTTTTAGGCTTGACTCTTGCAATAGTTGTTCCGGTAGCTTGTCATTTGAACTCATCCGTGTTGTGTTGTCTATGTGTTTTTTTCTTTTTTAGGACTATTTAGAGTTTTTTTTGCTCGAGGACAAGCAAAGGTTCGGTTTGGGGAGTTTGATGAGTCATTATTTTAACCACTTATCTAGTCTTTTTTAACGTATTTCGTTAAGTCCTTTAGCCTTTTATTAGTGTTTTTTTTTTTGCTTTTTTACGTTTGGGTGTTTTTTGTGTTTTTGTACTTTTATAGGTGTTTTTAGGTAAAAAGGCAAGGAATTGGAGAAGCGTACGCGAATCGAAGCTCGTTCGAAGCTCGTCCAAAGCTTCTAGAAGCACACTAGGCTAATAGTGGGCCACTACTCCAAATAGGTGACAAGGAGGTTGAGAAAAGGGAGTCAAATGAGGAGAAAGTGGGGAAAACCAACTCTTTTCCGGAGGAGGAGCTCACCGCGGTGAACCATTTAGAAAATGGGCTCACAGCGGTCAAAACTGGCCACAGAATTTGGAAAAACAGTCGACCGTGGTGAGCATCACCTTCACCGCGGTGAGACCTGTTCAAACCCACGATTTCTGGCAGTTTTTTCCCATGATTTTGAATTTTCACTTCCTTGGTTCTATAAATAGGGCACGTGTAATTTATTTTTTACATACCTTCAGACCTTCCTAGTCTATAATTTCTTACTTTCAAGCATTGTAAATATTCTAGAGATTCAATCTCTCATTCAATAGAAGTACTTATTACTTAAAAATGATCCCTTGTCATTGACGTATCCAGGTATCAATTGTGCAACTACTTATTTAGCTTGTACGTGACAAGTTGTTACCTCTGATTACTGAATCTTGATGTATCGGTTGTGATTTGTGATTTATTTATCATTCATTAGATAATACCGTATAATTGCATGTTGTTTGTGAGCTGCGCATAATGCATCCTTAATTGGTTCGTATTGTATAAGCGAACTAGTGTAGATTATACGTATTTATTATCTGTATTTGGTTGTACTCACAATAGCAAGAGTGATGAACTGTGCATAGTGCATCCTTAACTGGTTCGTATTGTGTCAGGACACTTTTGAAAGGATTAATTTATCTTCGTAGTTTGTAGAATTTCATGACCTAGGGTTTTACCTTGTCTTGTGCATGTTATAATTTGTTTTAGGACTGAAGTATCAACTATCCACACTATTTGTTAACAACCAACTCAAGCGAGTCTATTCAGTAAAACTAGCTTAATCAATTCCACGAGAGAACGACCTTGTGGTTTAAGCCTTGTCTGTCAACAACAATCGCTTTACTACTTATGTTTTTATAAGTATTAATTTTGAGCGCATCAACAAACTTCAAGGCTTTGAGCCTGATGTAGAAGGTGACCTTGCTGAGCCCAAACAATCAATCAACTTTGGCTTGAAAATCTACTACCTTCAGGAGAAACTTGGTCTACAACTCAGAGGGAAGGAAGAAATTCGCACCAGTGATCTTGTGTGCAAATATGACTATGATCGCAAGATGAAGAGACTGGCAAAAGAGGTTAAGAAAAGTAACCAGAAGAGACCAGTGGAAGAGGTTTCTGAGGCAACTGTTATGCCACCAAAGAAACCAAGGACTGGAGGCAAGAAGAAGGCAGCGGCGAAGAAGACAACCTCTGTGGTTGATACTGATAGACAACTATCTGAACCCAGTGCCATAGATAACATTAGAGGAGTTCAGATACAACTCCATAGTGTTCCAGATACCTCTGCCCATATCCAGCAAGCACTCCATAATGCTGAGGACACCACTCTTGATGCCAAGAGGGTTGATGCATCCTAAGAAAATATATTTGACTTTGCACCATTCTTGGAAAGAAATGAGGTTGCTAAAGAACCCTCTAGATCTAAGATTACTGAGAAAGTAACCATGTCCAAAGGAAACACACCATCAGGGCCAAACACCCTTAAGGATATGCAAGTTGCCCTGATGAGTGATGTTGTAGTACTTGATGACACTACCAATGCATCAGTACAAAAGATGGCTGAGGATCTGGAAAGTACAATCACTGTTGTTCCTTCTCCATCCAGATCTCGATCACCACAACAACCAATCAATAATCACAAAATCCAGGATGACATGCACTCCATCTAATCTCACGGTGACATTCTTGACGATACCCATTGGCCTACTCCAAGACCCATCTGCTAGTAGCATCATAGCTTTCATAGGGACCATGCCTTTCAATCCAAGCACCTCATAGGTACTAAAAGTCATAACATTGCAACTGGCACCAGTGTCAACTGTACCAAGTACTCCCTCAAACTGTCCAATACCTAGTGTTAAATCGATACTCTTGGTGTCACTCAAACTCTTGTTACCCTTCAAAATGACTGGTGGAGAAGATTCCACCACCGGAGCATCAGTGCTCTCATCACCCTTCCTTACCTGAACCACAGGGTTCTCCACCGCAGGAGCAATCACGCTCTCATCATCCTTGTGAGCTTTTACAGGTTCCTCACGAACCGAGTTCTTACCACTTTTCACGGCTTCTTCTTCTTCAAGTGCTACGACCTGGTGTCCACACCTACAACATGCCACCTTATCACTTATACTGGAAGCCACCTTCTCAGCCACGTTGACATATAGTTCTGACACCAACACTCTCTCCATAATAATCGAGGGGTTCTCGACTTCTCTTTTCTGATCTCTCGCTTTGAGTGAAACAATTACATCCTCCAGTCTTTTTTTTTTTGACTCTTCAAGGACTTCAATTCTATCCATGAGAGCTGTCATAATGCCTTCAAAATCTTGAGTTTTCGGAGGAGGATTGGAGGGGGCATGCTTGTCTCGCATCATCCTGTGCCGAGATGGAGTAGCCAGCCTGTCAAATGCTTCCTCAATATTTGATGCTGTATTAGTTATTATCGACCCCCCAAGGCTCATGACAACTTGCATCTGCTCATTTGGATTCAGCCACCCATAGAAACTCTGGCATAAGGTCATCTCATCAAAACGGTGGTGGGGGCATTCGGCAAGAAGGTGTTGGAACCGCTCACGTACCTCATGCATTGTCTCGTGATGTTCCTGTTTGAATTGGGAAATCCTCCTGCGGAGGTCTACCGTTTTTGAAGGAGGGTAATACTTCCCTATAAAGCTCCGATAAATATACTACACAGACTCACAAAAACTCAACTAATGCTTAGTATATGTTAGTCCAAAATAAACACAGACAAAACAAACAAAAACGTTTACAACTTAAAAACACCAAAGTAGGAGTTAACTCCCCGGCAGCGGCGCCAAATTTGATGTGCTCAAATTAGTACTTCTTAAAATCAACAAAGTAACTAAAGTAGTTGTTGTAACAAACTTTAACTACGGAATCGTTCTCAAGGAGCTAACTAGGCAACTATGACGTTTTCAAGTATCAAACGTAAGAGTTTGCGTTAACGGTTTGTAAAGTTGAGTTTGTGATAATGATTAAACTAAGTCAATTGAAAACAAGTTTCGAATCAAGAGAGAAGAGAAATAGACGCGGTAGTATTTCAGAGAAATCGAATACGAATTAGACCTGTTGTTCATATGCTGTCACTGTTATTTGTCCAAAGAAAATACCAATTCAGTGTAACCAAGACATTCATTGAAAATGTAAAGTAGTGAGATCAATCGATTGTCAGACGATTGATTCATAACCGGAATGGTTTTGAAGATTCGAGAAAAGATTACTGAAATTGGGGTTTTTACGAAGATACTGAAAAAGCTTAACACATATGAACAAACCTAGGTCAAGATTCTAATTCGATCATTCTTACATTGCTACCGCATCTATCGAAAGATTAGTTACTCATACCACAAGTAATAGCATACATGCTGACAATCACAATCGAATTACGCATGAAAGAAGAGATAATAAACATACACCAAAGAAATCAAGCACAAGAGAAGATATTGTGAAAGAAAGAGTGGTTGATTAATAATCAAACCTCAAGATCCAAATCCGATGTCAATAGTACGATTACAAGTGAAATCAATGAAGAACTAAGGCAAGAGAACCAAATCTAGGGTTTATCTTAATTGAGAGTGAAAAAATAACGTAAGGAAGAAGTGTTTTCATAATGACTAAAATTAACTAAATAATAACGCAGAAACATAGTGTTTGCGCTGCAGGCGTGGGACGCGTCCGGCTGGTTCCTGAGACGTGTCCTAGGACGCATCTTGCGTACTGCAAGTCTGGGACGCTTCCTGCTTCCTTTGGGCATAATCTTCACACGACTTCGAATTTCACCCACTAAATGGAGTTTTTGAGCCTCTACTCGGATACGACCTTCCAAGGACGTCGTTTTTCCTCCAAAACATTTCTAAACAAACGAAGACCTGTATAACACAACTAAAACACAAAACACATAAAAACGCGCAAGAAACGCTAAAAACGCAAATAAAGACCAACAAAAGACGGTAAAAAGAACGAGATGCGACTCTAAAATATGGGCTCATCACCCCGCAGGTAGTTAAAGATCCTAGTTTCAGGTCTCATAAATCTCCATCTCATGAATTAACTCATAATTTTTCATGTTTCTTAATGGCTCAAACAGAGAAGGAAGATGGTGTGGCTGAAAAGCCAAAGACACCAGAGGATATACCAGAGACTTCCAAGGTCTCTGAGAAACACATATCTGAGCCTCCTGTTAGTGAGGTAGAAATCTTAGATACCTGTGTTTGTGAAATCCTATTGAATCTTTCTATGTGTACAAACACTTTTTGTTCTCAGGTTCAGAAAGAAATAGAAGTTGGTGAGGAACATACGTCTAAGTCTCCTCAACCAAGAGAGATATCTGAGGGCCCTTCAACCTCTCAAGTGAAGATATCTAAGCCGGTTATTGTGACACAGATAACTCAAACACCTACCGCAGTTACTAATCAGATATCTGAACAAGTTTTGGTACTTAATCAAAACTCCTCTATTTTCTTTCAGGCTCATTATGTAGCACCTACTTCTCAGAGATCTACTGAAAGAGTGGACATCTCCTCTAAAGAGAAGTATTTCTCATTACTCCAAGACTTTAAGTCCTAACGCTCTGCGCAATCATCTTCGATGCTATGAAAAATGGCAACAACTTTGACGCCTTGATCTGAGTGAGCTATTCAAGCGTGCAAACAATCCTGCAAAGAGAGAGCAGTGCTTAGCCTTTGAAACTTACATTCATACCATCTTTCCTACCGAAAGGTATGCACATGGTCAATTACTGAGCACAAGGTTTATAAGCACTGTGGAAGGATTGCCACTCGAAAGGTTCCAGCAAGCAGATGAGAGTACCAGACTCTAGATGATTTCAAATCCTATGCTACCAAGACAAGGGGATTATATCCCAACTAAGCAGGATGAAGTACGATGCCACATGGTTACTTTGCCAAAAATCATCGACTTAACTTCTGATGATGAGGAGGAAACAGACAAGACCAAGAAAGTTAAACCAAAGTCACCTCCCTCCATCTGCATGCAAAAGATATGAACCTAAGGATGATGATGAAGATGATGATACTCCTGCTCCTGGAGATGGTAGAGTTGCAAGTACCAAGAAGGCCTCAATTGCTGCAAAGCATTCTGAGAAGAAAACAAACAACTCCTCTGCCTCACCTCATAAAAAATCATCAAGTCCTAATCTCCAACAGCAAGACACTACTGCACAAGTAGTTGATCATTCTGAAGACACCTCAAGGAAGATTAAGGAAGAAGAATACTGAATTTTTCAACTCAAAGCTCTGTTGGAAGAAGAAGCAAGACTGCATCTTGAGTTGGAAACCAAGATGGCAGAAAGACTAGCCCACCTCAGAAAGGTTGCGGAAATTACTCGCAAGGCTGAGGAAGCCATTGTTGAGCAAAGACAGCTTGAGCTCACTGCACAAGCGTTTGCTGATGAACTGGATTCTGCAGACACCCCAGTGAAGAAGCAAGATGCTATGAAAGCATTGCCCTCATCTAGCAAGGGGAAGAAGGCCTTGCCAGCAAAGTGTCTGACCATGTTCATTCCCAGACCACTATGTAACACACTGAGAAAAGGAATTTAGCTCCTCTTGTCGATACCCAAGTTCCAGATGAAGACACTGAGGATTATCAAGGGAGATCCCAGATCATGGTACAAAAGAAGAAAGAGCTAGAAGATCAGAACAAGCAGATGGTTGCATTTGTTCCACTAGTATTTGGAAAGTTTGCTGAAATGATTGCAAGAAGAACTTCTAGTATTGCTCTAGAACATCAAGTTCTAGCTATGAAGAGACACTCAGATGAAAAGCTCATGCCACTTGCGGATATTCAAGCTAGCATTGCCACACCTACTATGAGTCAAGTAGTCGTTGAGGTTTCCAAGCTCACAAACGAGGAAACTGGCCTTGCCCAGCAAAATGCTGCACTAAAAGTTGGGTTGCATCAATTATCCACAGCCTACAATGGTCTACACAAGAATTTTGACTCCCTTTCAAAATCTTTTTGTCAAACTTCTGGATAATTTTGATCAGTCTCTTGTGACTAAGGGGGAAAGAGCAAGAACAGACACTAAGGGGAAATGCAAACAAAATATGATATCTGAAGTAGCCCAACCTCATTCTACAACCCCTAGTCAACTTCAAATAATACCTATCACTGAAAGAAGGATCACTAGAACATGGTCTCAGAAACCTCCTGTAGCTGCCCATCTGAGACTCTTGATGAAGTTCCCTAAGAAGCCAGAACATCTTCTGGAAATACCAACTTATCAAGCAACGAACTTCTAGTGAAAAGCCTTCAAGAAGAGAAATAGCAAGACAGAAGAAGATCAGAGAAAGGATTGAACAACTTAAAGGAGTTGATAGTCTTAGCCCTGAGGAAGCTATGATCAAATATACTCCTAATCAATCTGATCTAAGTTCTACAGTCTACAAGTGCAAGAATGGCTACTGGGTAATGTTCATGAAAGATCTGTTACAAAGCAAAGAAGGCTTTCCAGTACCAATGATGGCATGGAGGAAATATAGAGATGATCTAATGCCAAAGGAAAAATTCAAGGATGCACTGGACTTTGAAATACATGTCAGACAGATGATTAGGATGAAGAAGCTACCTGAATCTTGCCCCTATCATAAGCCAGATGATGTACACAAAGTTGAGAATGTACTTGGCACTGGGTCAAGAACAAGATTTGCAATACATGCTTGCGAATCCTTCTATCTGGCTGAAGAAGATTACCAGCTAGATTTGAAGTATCTAAAGACTATCTATTAGAAATATCTGTTTAGATTTTGATCAGAAATCTAATGACTTATCTTAGCTCGGAAACGTGGTTAGTACTCTTGGTTCACTTGAACAATGTAAAAGAGGAAAATCACTAAGTATGATAGTCTAGCAAATCTTGTATAGGATGTTAGGTCTCTGAATGTAATTTTTTATTTCCTTAAAGAAGATCAAGAAGAATACATCCAGCAGGAGAAGTTCATTTTTAAAATGAAGTTTTGAAGACTGCACGAGATTGCTGAAGACAAAGGTTATCAGATACCTATGTCCAGATATCTTTGACAAACAAGTGTTTCTCAATGAACCAGCTTTGGAAAAGATATCTGAGAATGCAAGGTTTCTGAACGAGGAAAAGTGCCCACAAACATCTACACTCAGATACCTTGGATAAAACTATGTTTCTGGGAAACAATGTTTCAACAGGTATCTGGAAATGAGAAGGTCTCTGGAAAGGGACATGTAATGCTTCAGAAAGCGTGCATAGTTCCGTTGGCACTACAGGACAAAAATAGTACAATGCAGTAAATGCGCAGACAGAGACATCTGAATAAAAGAGGAAATCTCTGAAAAGAGACAACGTCTTCTGCAGTACTATTTTCAGATATCAATAATTTGAATTTCATTAAGCCTAACGGATAGTATTCAAACGGCATGATTTTCAACTATAAATATCATCACTTAGAATGCTTGAAATACACACAAAACTTACACACCAAGAACTTACATCTACGAACTTGTTCATTCAAGCATACAAGCCTTCAATCTACTTATTCTTCAGCTTACAGTTGCGACTAAGCTCTTGAATTCTAAGTAGCACGAAAGTTCTAAGTGTCCTGATCCTTAACAAGCATTGTTATCTATGAAGGAGTTGAATCAAAAGATCAAGAATCTGAGATCCATTCTCTAGAACATTTATCATAGATTTGGGTCAGTAAAGAACATATCACCACACATTGTGAAGTGTGTTAAGTGACTCTTGTTCAAGAAGGTAGTATTACATAACTGTAGAAGTTATTAATCTATCAAATCCTGACAAACTACCTTAACCAGCACCTTAAATGGTGTGGAGTACATGAAGTACTTAGTTTGAGAAACTAAGGAATAACTCCAAGGATACTGAGCATAGGAAGTACTTAGTTTGGGAAACTAAGGAATAGCTCAAAGGTTTCTGAGTATAGGAAGTACTTGGCTGAGAAAGCCGGGAAATAACTCAGGGGGAACACTTGGTTGGGAACCTAATGTATTTAGGAATCGAGAGAAGATATTTGTAAGGTGAACTCATTTATCTGTCTTAGTGGATTCTAGGTCTGAGAAAAGCCGAAGTGGATTAGTTGAAGGATTACGCCACCTTCAGATACCACTATAAAGATCAGTGTTATTTACTTTCTGCAATTTATTACTTGCTTTATTTACCTTGCTGAGTATTTACACACATCTTGCTGAGCACGTGAACTTATCACAAAAAAGTCTCCCGCTCTCTGAAATTAAGTATCAGATATCTTCACAAATATCTGAGAAATTGTGTTTATCGACAAAAGTTGTAAAAGACTATTCATCCCCCCTCCAGTGTTTTCCCTTTGTCGTTATCTAGACGAACAAGTGGTATCAGAGCAGGAGGTTCCCAAGCCTTCTGCACTGAACCTAGATCCCAGATAAGTGCCCACTAACTGCTTTTCACCTACACTTGATTTTTCTGTTTAGTGTGTTTGCTGCAGAATGTCTTTGAGTGACGCTCCAATTCTCAAGCCAGAGAATTATGAGAAATGGAAGAACAACATGATGCTCCACCTAGAAGCCATCAGTGATGAAATGATTGAAGTAATAAAGAATGGCCCCATAGTCATTCAACAACTCAAGCAGGTCATGGAGGTTTCTAATGGTAGAGACAGAGTTCCCACTGATGAAGAACCAAGTGGTGGTTCCTCACAAACAGGTGCTTCAACCAGTGGAAGACCTACTGGTCAAGTTATTTACGAGCCAAAGCCCAGAGAGCTCTGGACATCGAAAGATGCCAAGAGAAATCGACTGGATGGTCAGGCTCGCAATATCATCATACGTTCCACTCCAGAGCACATACAGTGTAAACTGTGGGGTGCAAAAAACGGCAAAAGTGGCCTGGCAACTGATTGAGGAAATCTGTGCCGGCACTGAGAAAACAAAGGAAAATAAGTTCGAAGTTTTGAAGCTCAAATTCCAAAACTTTGAACAAGGTCCCATAGAGACTCTTGAAGAACTAGATTTCCGGTTCACAACTTTGATGAGTGAAATGACTGCACTTGGTGAAAGTGAGAGATACTCTAACTCTGGAAAGGTGAAGATTATTGTGAGAAGCTTGAATCAAAACTGGGAACACTCAGTATTTTTATTTCAACCAAGGAATGCCAAATATCATTCCTGTAGAACTCTTTTCCCACTTAGCTACTGTCAACTATGAAACTACTCAGAGAGAACAAACAATTGCTGAGAAAGTTCACAATGTTGCTTTAGTAACACAAGGTACTTCTGAAAAGAAGGATACCAAGGAAATGACTGAGGAAGATGCTCTAGCTGTAAAGCAAATGAGAAAATATGTATGTCCGGAGATTGAGAGAAGAAAAGCCAAAGAGAAGCTGAAAAAGCATCTAGGCTCAAATTATCACCAGTACAAAAATATGCAACTGTCAAGCTCGATGAACAAGCCGGCTCAGCAAGCATCTAGTACTGAGGAAGTAGAAATCGGAAACGATATCTGTTTCTATTGTCAAAAACCTAGTCATTTTAAAAGTGATTGCCTGTTTTCAATAAGCTAAAGACAGGTGACAAGAAAGATAGAAGAAACTTCAAGAGAGGTCAGAGAGCTATGCTCACTGAAGAAAGGAAAAAGATTCAAATCCAACTTGATGCTCTTGATATTGAGTCAGAATCTGAGGAAGAAGACTCAGATGATACCAAATTACCTTCTCCAGAATTATGTGGCATCACTCATGAATTAGTTGACTTTGGTCAAAAGAAAAGGGAATTATGCGGGGTTGTTGAGGAGATCTATCCAGATTGCTCCAACATTGATCCCTGCCTAATGGCAGACGAGGTAACCAACATCACTAAATTCATAACTTATGAGAGTGATGAGGAAGAAATCAGAGATTCAGAATATTTCAGAAGAGAACTTGATCTCTACAAAAGAGAATTTCAAATGATCCGATCTAGAGCCGACATTTTTGAAGAAGAAAAGAATTCTCTTAAGAAGGAAAATTCACAATTACTCAAGATATCTGAGAAAAAGGATGCTGAAAATGCATTTCTCAAAGCACATATATCTGAAACAAAGAAGTTACACAGAAAGACAATGGATATACTCCAAAAGGAAAATAAAGATCTTCTTTCTGAAAATGAGGAACTCAAGAAGAAAGAACTATCTTTTCAATCCTATGCCAAAGCTTGTGACACTCTTACTAAAGTACACTCTTATTTAAGAGAACCTTCACAAAAGGGAGGACTTGGGCTGGACACACAAGCAAATAGTTCTACCACTCTGAATAAGAGTGACCAAAGAATAACATTTGTTAGTGCTCAGCAAGATGGTTCCCAAATAACATATAGCATTGGTCAGAAAGCTAAGGTTGTTGACAAAGGAAAGGCAGTTGCAACCAAACCTTTGTGGGAAAAACAAGTCCAAAAGAAAACTGTTGGGAATGTTTTTGTAAAGAAACATAACACTGAAAAGTGTAATCACCCACAGTGCTATGTCTCTCACAAAGAAAAAATTGCAGGAGCAGGCAAATTTTCCAACATCACATTTTCTGGAAAGAAAGACGTTCCAGAGACTAGCAAAGCTGCTGAGAAGAGAACTCAGACAGCACCAGGTGCTCGAAATGGCTTTGGCTATAAAGCCATCGGGAAACAACTCGCTCGTGAGTATAAACAAGAGCAAGAACGATGGATGAAATCCAGGATTGCGCATAGAAATCATCAGAAGTGGAAGAAAGAACAGGTTACGACCACTCTGAATTCCAGGGCTAGAAGAAGTCTAGTAAGGAAAGCTAAGTTTGCTGAAAAGCAGACTCATTAATCTGACAGGTTTCGGAAAATAGCTTTAAATGATAATGATACCAATCATTTACCTAAAATTCCTCCTTTTGTTCCAACAAGACAAAAGAATATCCCAAGGAAGTTCATTCAGAAATGGATTCCTACAGGGAGATTCTTTAGTCCAGAAGGTTCCATTGTTGGAATGAGAGCCTAAATCTTTTTTCCTGTTTTGCGCAGAACACTCTGAGGAAGAACCCGAAGTGGCATTTTGATAGTGGATGTGGGAAGCACATGACAGGAGACACAGCAAATCTGATTAACTTCAGAAAATGCGATAATGGACCAATTATTAGATTTGCTGGAGGAGATGAAAATTCAACCATAGGATTTGGCAATCTGAAGTTTGGAGCCCTTACAATCTCTGAAGTACTACATGTAAAGGATTGAAATATAATCTTCTAAGCATGAGTCAATTAGTAGACAAAGGGTACACTGTCAAGATCAAGTCAAAACTATGCAAAGTAATTGACAATGAGTCAAAGTAGACAGTCTTGGTTGTTAGGCAAAAAGGAAATCTTTATGTTGCTGATTGGGCATCTGCCACAACTGAAGAATGTCTCATCTTTGAATCAATCTGCCACATCAAGAAAACTGGCTATGGCATAAGAGAATGAGTCACTTGAATTTCAAAACTCTGAACAAGCTAGCCAAGAAAGAATTGGTGGTTGGTTTACCCGAAATGGTATATAGAAAAGATGGTATATTCTCAGCTTGCCAAATGGGAAAACAATCCAAAACATCTTTCAAGTCTAAAACTAGACACTCTAGTGAAAGGCCACTGCAAATGTTACATATGGATGTTTTTGAATCCTCTGTAACCAGCTATGCAGGAAAGAAGTATGGTCTGGTTGTTGTTGATGATTACTCAAGATTCACTTGGGTTGTATTTCTCAAACAAAAATCTGATGCAAGGGTTGAAATACCCAACTTGCTGAATAAGCTTGAAGTTATGAAAAATGACAAGGTATCTGTAATCGAGCAGGACCATGTCTTGAGTTTGTGAACCAGTACATAAAAGAGTTTTGTACCTGCAAAGGTATACAACATCAACTATCTTCCGTAAGGACACCACAACAAAATGGTGTTGCTGAAAGGTAGAATAGGACCCTAAAAGAAGCAGCAAGAACAATGCTTGCTGACACTGAAATAAGTGAAATCTATTGGGTTGAAGCTGTTAACACAGCCTGCTATACTCAAAATAGATGTTTGATTAACAAACACCATGACAAAACTCCTTATGAGCTTTGGATTGGTAGACCCCCTAGTATCAAACGTCTAAGGGTGTTTGGTTGCAGATGTTTTGTTCTTAACAATGGAAAAGAATACTTGAGAACATTTTAACCAAAAGCAGATGAAGGAGTATTTCTTGGTTATTCTCTGAATAGCAAAGCCTACAGAATCTACAACAAAAGAACGCAAAAGATTCAAGAATCTGTTCATGTGTCTTCTACGAAGGAAACAAGAAAGTACCCTTGAATGAAGAACTCTCAGATAGGTTCAATGAACTAATGATTAAAGATTCTGAAGAAGAATCTTCAAATGGAAACAACTCTGTCATTCAATAGAGGATGACTCTGACGATGTGAAGCAACCATTGCTTAGTAACAACCAGATGACTCTAAGACATGATGAAGAATTTCCTATGAGAATTCCAGAAATGGAACAGGTTACTGAGACCTTCATCGTGAAGAGGTTTCTGAGAATGAGATTGCTGAAAATAAAATTCCAGATATCTCTAACACTGAAAAAGTGTCAGACATCCATGACATTTCCCATGTGTCAGATATCTCAGATACTGCACAATTATTCTATCAAGATCATATTGATTCACATTCAGATCAAAATGATATTGATCCAACTAGTTCAAAACCCATTATGAAATGGATAAGAAATCATCCTGCTAGGGATGTGATCGGTCCTTTAGACCAAGGAGTTAGAACTAGGAGAGCAATTGCTGACTCTCTTTATGGATGTTTCATCTCAAATATTGAACCTAAAACTATAGAAGAAGCATTGAAGGATCAAGATTGGATCTCTGCAATGCAAGAAGAGTTGGATCAATTTGAGAGAAACTAAGTCTGGAAACTAGTTCCATTTGTTGACGGAATATCTGTAATTGGAACCAAGTGGGTTTTCAGAAATAAAATGAATGAGTTTGGTGAAATAACCAGAAACAAAGCAAGGTTGGTTGCCAAAGGATTCACCCAGACAGAAGGACTAGATTTTGACGAGTCATATGCTCCAGTTGCAAGATTGGACGCAATTAGACTATTTCTAGCCTTTGCAGGTCATAATGACTTTAAAGTTTATCAAATGGATGTTAAAAGTGCATTCCTAAACGGTGAACTTGCTGAAGAAGTCTATGTTGAACAACCACCAGGCTTTGAGGTTTCCTCAGAAAGTAGAATGGTTTATATGCTTCAGAAAGCTCTGTATGGACTGAAACAGGCACCGAGAGCATGGTATGATACTTTAGCCAAATACTTGCTGGAAATTGGCTTCAAGAAAGGAGATGTTGATAAAACACTCTTTACTTTGAACCATGAAGGGAAACTACTTCTAATCCAAGTATATGTTGATGACATTATATCTGTATCTAAAGACAAGCAACTTTGTGAAGACTTTGCGGAGCTCATGAAAAGTAAATTTGAGATGAGCATGATGGGAGAATTAAACTACTTCCTAGGATTGCAAGTCAAGCAACTTAATGATGGAATATTCATTAGTCAAACAAAGTATGCAAAGGACATGCTCAACAAGTTTAATCTAAAGCCTTCTGAAAAGAATGCTAAGATACCTATGAACATTGGAACCAAAATGACCTATACTGAATCTGACAAGAGTATTGAAGAACACAAGTATAGGAAATTGATTGGGTCTCTACTGTACCTCACTGCAAGTAGACCTGATATTCAATATGCACTAGGAGTGTGTGCTAGATATCAGACAAATCTAATGCAATCACACTACAACATTGCTATGAAAATATTAAGGTATGTAAAGGGTACTGTAGAAGTTGGATTGTGGTATCCAAAAGACAGTGGATTCAGTTTAGTTGGCTATTCTGATGCTGACTATGCTGGATCATTGCTTGATAGAAAAATCACCTCAGGAACTTGTCAATTTCTTGGTGCCAGATTGATATCATGGTTCAGCAAGAAACAAAACTTAATTGCCACATCTACCACAGAGGCTGAATATATTGCTGCTGGGTGTTGTGCTTCACAGATATTGTGGATACAATAACAACTCAGAGACTATGAGGTCAATGAAGAGAAAACTCTGATTTTATGTGACAACACAAGTGCTATTGCCATAACTCGGAATCCTAAGTTTCATGCAAGAACAAAGCACATTGATGTTAGACACCACTTCATTAGAGACCCTGTTGAAAAAGGCAATATAGAGATACTCAAGATTGGTACTGAAGACCAACTTGCAGATATCTTTACAAAGCCTTTGCAAGAAAGCTGGTTCTTAACCTTGAGACATAGTCTTGGGTTAATGGAGTTACCAAAGGAACTGAAAAGTTCTAATCTCTGAGATGAGGATTCAGAAAGGAGAAAGATATCTGGATCATGCATCTAGATATTCAAACAAAAAAAAGGGATATCTGAGACGGGAACTCAGTATGATTAAGAAGGGAAAAAGGAGAGATAAGATATCTGGAACAGGAATCCAAAATATAAAAGGCAAAAGGTGAAACACTTAGCAAACAAGTATCTGAGATGGGTACTCAGATATCAAAAGTTAAAGGGTAAAATGGCTATTTGAAGATTTCTGAGACAGGTACTCAGATATCTAGATCACTTAGTGAGGGGGAACACAAAAGAGAATAGGACAACTGTTTGCAGTCAACTACTCTCTCGAAATTTGTGTTATTTCTATCTTTGTGTAAAACATGAACAGATACTGAGTGTGAGATAGACTCAGATACAAAAATTGTCCCTTAGTCTCACAGAAGAAATGTGATTCAGATAGCTAATCGCCAAAATTCATTAATTGGGAACAATCACATGGGTTGATTGTGGTCATTGCTGAAAAAGCAATCCCAACCATTGATGAAATGGGCGTTCCATTTTAAAGGCTGAGATTAATTCTCTGTAAAATATTGGACTGTAAAAACTCAGACGTGGCCCACTAAGCATTTAATGCAAACCGAATTTTACCCACGCCTCACTGCACGTACACATATACAAATGCACAAAATTAATTTGTGTATTTTTGTCTATTGGAATTACACTGCTATATATATAGGATTTTGGCAAAAGAAATCACTTTCGCCTAATCCTACATTTGCTCTTGCACAAAATCTGCAAAATTCTCTCAAATCTCTCTGCAATTTTTTTCTGCAACATCTGATTCCCTCTTAGTTTTTCTGCAATGAATCACTAATTTCGTACCTTAATCTCTTCTCGTTTTTCAAAAACTTCACTATTTAAAGAGATGGCTCCCAAACGTGCTTTTACTCAGAATTCCTAAGCTACTACATCTGGTACTGCTGAAAAGCAAGCACCAGTGCTGGTTATAACAAATAATCGGTTGATTGGAGAGTTCAATCCTGATCATTGGACTCCAAATCACATGATGATTTGGGGTGGTGCCATGATTAAGGAATACCTGATAGCTGCAATAGAAAACCAGACTGACAGAAAGCTGGTACTTGATATGCTTGAAATGGCACAAATCAAGGGCTTTCTATCTGCTCTTCTCAGTGGAGTTTCTTCACTGGATGTCCTGAATTTTTACAATAACTCCAAAGTCTCTGAAGGCACTGAGATAGTGTCTATCAAGACCAAAGTCCAAGAACAAGAAATCCTATTGGACGAAATAACTTTCTATGAGCTGTTTGAACTTCAAAATCTTGGAAAGGATTTTGAAATTGACACCAAGGATGAAGATCTCCTTGAAGGTGTGAAGCAACTATACAGTGATGTGTGTGATCTTGACAAGCCAGACACACCCATCGACTTTAAGCTTGCTGACATAAGGACCAGACATTTGTTGGTCCATTGTGATGTGTTGTCATGTGTCCTTCACAGATGCTTTGATGGTCTACAAGGAGGTGCTGACCAGATAAGCCAAGAACGCTGGATGATGATGTTCTTGTTGAATCAACAAGACAAAAGGCTGGAAAACCCTTTTAATTGGGGGAAGTACGCCTTCATGAAATTTGTGAAGAAGATACAAGGCTTTGAGCCTAATATCGTTAAAGGCCTTGCTGAGCCAAAAGCCACAGTAAGCTATGGACTGAAGATTTGCTACTTATTGGAGTGCTTTAGCATTGAGCTCAGAGAGACGGCAGACATTGCCAACAGTAACCTGCTCTACAAATATGAGTATACAAACATGATGAAAAAGGTTACTGCATCTCAGAAAGGTTCCAAGAAATGAAAGACTGATGAGGTATCTGAAGGTTCCATTGCGACCAAGAGGCCCAGAACTTCACAAAAGAAGTCTGCTAGCAAATCAGAAGGCATACCCTCTATGGATGTCGACTCTCAGATACCTGCTGCCACTGCTGATGAACTCATCAATGCAGATGAACTCATCAATGCTGCAGAGTGCCTTGCAGATGAACTTATCAATGCTGATAAAAGCAGTGAGAAACTTCAAACTCTCTCTGCAGAAGCAGCAGGGATTATTGATAACTCTGTTCCAGATTTCGATGACGAATCGGACAAGGAGGAGAAGATCCAAGCCCCCAAGGTTACTGAAAAAGTAACCAAGGCCAAGGGAAAGAGGACGAAAGGTCAAGGTTCTTTGAGAAAGCAACTAGCTCAAAGGTTGCTGAGCAAGCACCTATAGCAAAGGTTGTTGGTGCCAACACACCATCAGGGAAAGTCACGTATAAACAACTTCAAGAAGCCCTGATGAGTGGTGACCTAGTGTTGGTAGACGCTGATGTCAACACCACACTTAAAAATCTGGAAGAGCTCTTAAATGCTCAAACTTCTGCTTCCAGACAACCACAACAGCCACAAGTGGTTGATGAAATGGTCAATGCACTCCATTTCGACATACCAACAATGCAATATGCTGAAGAAAATCCTGCAAATGAGCAGGTTCCCCAACTCCTAGAGAGGATCAAAGCGAGACACACGCCGTAATGATCAAGCAGGGAGGCAACTGGGTTAGTCACTCAGCAAAGGTCTGAAGTACCTGAAACTTCAAACAAAGAAGCTGAAATGGAACAACAAGACCAAGGCATAGACGGGTCACAAGTTCTAGAGACCAATCACTGACCTTTGCTCGTGGTGAATGGTTTAACTCTCTACTCGTGATATTTTGTGTTTATTAATCTTGTTATTTAATAATATTTCTTTGTTACAGGCTGAATTAGAAACACAAGAACAAGAGGAAGCTGGAAAGCTTACCTCAGAATCTGAGAAGGAGGCTTCCATAGCCTCACCACTTAAGGAACAGGAGCCTGTCTCGCATGTAGAAGAAAGTTCCTTAAGATATAACATCTCAGATATATACTTTATACATATGAATAATACTAATGTGTTTGTTTCTAATAGGCTCCGAATGAGAAGAAAAATGATGAGGCTGAGAAGCCTAACTCGTCAGTGAATCAACCAGAGACTCACAAATTCTCTGAGGAACAAGTATCTGAGCCTTCATAATAATACTCTGATCATTTTTATAAATACTTAACACTTTCAACTCATAGTCTCAAACAGAAGTAGAAGTTGCTGGGGAATTGCCCACTCAATCCCCTCAACCAATGGAAATTGATGAGGCCACCAAACCTTCATCACCAGAGAGAATACCAGAAACTGTACAAGTTTCTGAGAGATAAGTATCTGAGCCTCCTACTGTGGAGGTAATTGACATCTCAAATATCAAGTTGTCTAAGTGTTTCTCTCCTGACAAATTTCTAAGTGTTATGTTGTTTTTTAATCTCAGGTTCAAAAAGAAAGAGAGGATGCTGAGAATCAAACTTCCAAGTCTCCTCCTCACACCAAGATATCTGAGGCACCTGAAACCTCAATAGTCCAAACTTCTGAGCCTGTTGCTGTTGCACAGGGAACACAGATACTTGACTACTCTAAAACCCAGATATCTACTAAAAGTTTTGAAACTAACTCAAAACTATCTCTTTCAGGCTCAAGCTAGTGCCTTAGTGGTCCCTGAAGATTTGAACAAGGACCTACTTCCATTCTTCAAGGCTCATACTCTGCCAAAACATCTAAAGTGTTTCTAGAAATGGCAGAAACTCAGATGCTCTGATCTGTTTGAAATCACAAGGGTCACAGATCACCCTACCAGAAGAGCAAGAGCATTTGACTTGGAGAATTATGTGCATGCAATGTTTCCAACTGAGCAATATGCATTTGCCACGTTGATGAATAAGAACTTCATAAAGGAAGTAGCACACAAGCTGATTGAAACCTTTGAAAAGGCAGATGGTCAGACCAGAATGCAGATGGAATTCAAGCCTACTTTGCCCCAAACTATACAATTCATACCCTCTAAGCAAGAGGAAGTTAATGGGCAAATGGTCACTATTCCAGAAGTGATCAATCTGGTCTCTGAAGATGAAGAAGAGAAGGAGACTGATGAGAATGACTATGAAGAACCTCCTTTTGACCACCACAAGGATGAGGATGATAAGAAGGATGATGATGATGCCCCTACACCAGGGCAGGAGGGATTGCACAAGGTAATAATACCTTAGTTGCTGAAAAGCACACTGAGAGGACATCACAAAAATCCCCTCCTCCATCTCCTCAGAAATCCACCCATCCATCTCCCCAACAAAAGGACTCTACTGAACAAGTAGTTGAGCACTCTGAGAACAACACTCAGAAAATATTGGATGCACAAGCCAGAGTTGCTCAACTCAAACAACTGTTGGAGGAAGAACAACAGCTAAATCTTCAACTGGAAGAGAAGATAGCTGAATCTAAAGCAAAGCTCCAAAAGATTGAAGATCAAACAATCAAGGAAATGGAAGCTTATGCTGAAATGAAAGATTTCAACTTGCTGTTCAGGCAATTGCTGAGGAATTAAATACTGAGCAAGTATCTGGAGACAAGCATGATGCTAAGGCTGCATTACCAAAAGATGTACCATCCTCCTCACTGAAAGGAAAGAAGCCCATCTCTGAGATGGTTGCTGGACTAGAAAACATTGATGAAAATGTCCAAGAGGATGAAGATCACTGGGCTGATGACTCAGATGATGAAGAAGACAAGGCATTGACAGAACACCGCAATGAACACTTAGCAGTTTCTCATTTGAAAAGGAAGCTGATTGCTCCTGAAAGATTTAGCATGCTGCCAAATGTCAACTTCAATGAATACTTGAATAGATATCAAGAACTGGCTAAATTGAAAAAGGAGTTGTCTTCTCAAGATAAAATTGCCATTACATCAGTCCCTGCAGAAATGAAGACATTCACTGAGCTCATCACTCAGAGAACAACCAGTCTGGTCGTTGCTCAGAAAGACCTAGGCATGGTTAGGGATGATGACCAAAACTTGGCTGCAAAAGACTTTGAAGAGGCTAGCTATGCTGCTGGAAAAGCAGATGCTATTCAAGGCCCACTGGCAGAACTCACTCATAAGGAAACAGGTCTTATCAAACATAATCAGGAGCTCAAGGCTAATATGGAACAGTTGGTTGCTGCTTACAACTATTTGCAGGGCAACTTTGACTGCCTTTCAGAATCCTTCGTGATTCTTAGTCAGTCAACAATGACTAAGGGGGAAGGATTTCAAGGTGCTCATAGAGGAAGAGGAAGAGGAAACAAAAGAAAATCTGAACAACCACCTCTCAGAATAAGATACCCTTTCTGAAGCTCATTCTCCAGAACGGACATCAATTACTTGGGTCAAGATAAAAGCGCATCGCCATCCCGAACAAGTGTATTAAGTAGTCTTGTTCTATTAGGCTCTCTAAAAACATAACTGAAAAGTTATACGAGAAGCCTCTCTGACAAACCTTATAACCAACACCATCAAGGCGTGGAGTAGAGGAAGTACATGATTTGGGAAATCAAGGAATAACTCCAAGGTTATCTGAGTAGAGGAAGTACTTAGCTCTAGGAGCTGGGGAATAACTCAGGGGGAACATTTGGTTGGGAACCATTTGTTTAGGAATCTTAGAATAGGATTATTGTAAGTGAACTCAATTATCTGTGCTAGTGAATTCTAGGTCTCAGAAAGACCGAAGTGGATTAGTTGGAGGATTACGCCACCTCCAGATACCACTATACTTGCTGTGTCATTTACCTTTCTGTATTTACATTTCAGCAAAGCACACACACATACTTATTATTTCTGCACTACCTATCTTAAAGTCTTCTGCGCTTTAAATTTAAGTATCAGAAACCCCCAGGTTTTTGAGAAACTGTGTTTATCGACAAAAGTTTTAAAAGACTATTCACCCCCCCCCCCCTCTAGTCTTTTACTTTGCCGTTATCTGGACCAACAAGTGGTATCAGAGCAGGAGGTTCACAAGCCTTCTGCACTGAACCTAGATCCCCAGATAGGTGAAGGAACTTTGTCCCTTTCTGAGGACTATATAATTTTTGTGTTAAGTGTGCAGGTATGTCTCTAAGTGATGCACCCGTTCTGAAGCCAGAAAACTACGAGAAATGGAAGAACAACATGATGCTCCATCTAGAGGCCATTAGTGACGAGATGATCTATGTCATCAATGAAGGGCCTATCAAAATCAGACAACTCAACTCAACAAATTCTTGAGGTGTCTGATGGAAGAAAAGCCTCAGACAAGGAAGATGGAAGCGAGGATGCGGCTGCTAGTGATAGTGGTCGTGTTGCTCGTGGAAGCATTATGTATGAAGAAAAGCCAAGAGAGCTCTGGACATCTGAAGATGCCAAGAGACACAGATTGGATGGTCAAGCTCGTAATATCATCATCAGATCGACACCTGAGCACATACAGTGTAAACTGTGGGGTGCTAAAACGGCGAAAGTTGCCCGGCAATTGATTGAAGCAATCTGTGCCGGAACTGAGAAAACCAAGGAAAACAAGTTCGAAGTTCCTAAATTGAAGTTCCAAAACTTCAAACAAGGTCCCACTGAAACTCTGGAAGAACTTGATTTCAGGTTTAATACTCTTATGAGTGATATGGATGCACTTGGTGAAAGCAACAGATACTCCCAAAAAGAAAAGATTAAGACTATTGTCAGAAGTCTTAATCACAACTGGGAGCACACTAAGTTCTTTTATTTCAACCAAGGGATGCCAAATATCACTCCAGTAGAGCTCTTCTCTCATCTTGCTACTATAGACTATGAGACAACTCAGAGAGAACAAACAGCTGAAAAGTTGCAAAGTGTTGCTCTAGTTTCTCAAGGTACTTCTGAAAAGAAGGATACCAAAGATGCATCTGAAGAAAATGCTCTTGCAGTAAGACACATGAAGAAATTTGTGAGTCAAGAGATTGAGAGAAGAAAAGCTAAAGAAAAGCTGAAAAAGCATCTTGGCCCAAACTATCATCAGTACAAGAACATACAAATGAACAACTCTCTGAACACCCCCATTTAGAAAGGTGTTAGTACTGAAGCTGCAGAAATAGGAAATGATATCTGCTTCTATTGTCAAAAGCCTGGTCACTTCAAGAGAGATTGTCCTGCTTTAAACAAGCTCAAGACAGGTGACAAGAAGGACAGAAGAAATTTCAAGAGAAATCAAAGGGCCTTACTGACTGAAGAAAGGAAGAAGATTCAAATTCAACTTGATGCTCTAGACATTGAGACAGATTCTGAAGATGGAGATTCAGATGACTCAAACCTACCATCACCAGAATTGTGTGGAATCACCCACGATGTAATCGACTTCGGCCTTAAGAAGAATGAAATGTGTGGAGTTCTTTGAGATTCTGGTCCGACATCTCCAACATTGAAATATGTCTTATGGTGATGAGGTAACTAACAATTCACAACTTCAGTACTATGAGAGTGATGATGGAATTGAGGATCAGTTGGTCAAGAGCGAATTGGATCGTTATGAGAAAGAATTTCTGGAAGCACAATCCAAAACCAGAATTCTAGAGGAAAGCAAAGAAACTCTTGAAAAAGAGGTTTCTGAGCTAACCAGAGTATCTGAGAACAAGAACGCTGAAATAGCCTTTCTGAAAGCTCAGATATCTGAGAATGAAAATTCTCACAAACTAGCCTTGGATGAACTTAATAAGAAAATGATGAAGCTGCTTTCTGAGAATGAAGAACTCAGAAAGAAAGAGCTATCCTTCCAATCTTATGCAAAAGGTGACACTCTCCGAGGTTCAATCCTATATGAGATCCCTCGAGAAAGGTGGACTTGGACTTGATGAACAATCAAGTAATTCATCTCCTCTGAAGAAGAGTGATGAAAGGTTGACCTTTGTAAAAAGTCAACAGAATGATTCTTCAACCACCTATAGCATTGGTCAGAAAGCTAGGGTAGTTGACAAAGGAAAAGGAGTTGCAACCCAGCCTTTGAAAGAACAACAAGTTCACAAGAAACATGTGGATAAGGTTTCTGAAAAGAAACACAACCCTCAGATATGTAACCATCCACATTGCTGCATTACTAGGAAGGGAAGAATTGCTGGAATAGGCAAATTCTCTACTAAACCATTTCATAGAAAATAAATATGGTGCAGAAACTAGTAAGGTTTCTGAAGAGCGCGTCGAAAGCGAAGGTGTTGAAATGGCATTGGCTATCGTTATTGGAAAGGTCCTTCGCAACAATATAAGGAAGGACAAGAACAATGGCGCAAGGCGATATTACGTAGCAATAGACAAAAGTGGAAGAAATCTCAAGCCACGAAAAGCTGAATGCGAGCTAGAAGGAACTGGCGGAAAGGCTAAGTTTCTTTGAAAAGCAACCCCGACCTGTGGTCGAGAAAGCACCAAAGGGAACACCTAGAAACACCCCAAGAAGGAAGATTGAGATCAAAATTACTGATTTTATTGCATCTCCTTCTGATCAAGTTAGACAAAAACAAACTCCCAAGAAATTCACTAAAATGTGGATTCCTACTGGAAGAATGTTTAGTCTAAGTGGTTCTATCTCTGAGGCAAGAACCTAACTCTTGTTTCCTGTTTTGTGCAGAACGCCTCTTGGACTAAGGCTCAATGGCTATTTGATAGTGGATGCGGAAAGCACATGACAGGAGACAAAACAAATCTGGTCAACTACAAAGCTTGCAACACTGGACCAGACATCAGATTTAAGAAGTCGCAAGGACAATGCTAGCTGACACTGAAATAAGTGAAGTTTATTGGGTTGAGGCTGTAAACACAGCATGCTACACTCAGAACAGATGTTTGATAAACAAACACCATGACAAGACCCCATATGAACTCTTGGTTGGTAGACCCCCTAATATCAAACATCTGAAAGTGTTTGGTTGTAGATGTTTTGTTCTTAACAATGGAAAAGAGTATCTAAGAACATTTCAACCAAAGGCAGATGAAGGTGTGTTTCTTGGTTATTCTATGAATAGCAAATCATACAGAGTTTACAACAAAAGAACAAAGAAGATTGAAGAATCAGTTCATGTTGTATTCTATGAAGGAAGTAAGAAAACACCCCTTGCTGATGAACTCTCAGAAAGGTTCAAGGAACTAATGATAAAGGATTCTGAAGAAGAACCCTCAGAAAGGAAAAACATCATTGTGGAAAGGGGGGATGACTCTGACGAAGAAAAGCATGAAATGCCTAGTAACAACCAGATGATTCTCAGACATGATGAAGAATTTCCTATGAGAATTCCAGAAATGGAAACTGAAGATGTTCATCAGAGAGCTAACTCTGGAAATGACCTCTCGGCAGGCATGTCCTGAAAGCTCTCACATCGAGCAAGTGTCGGACATTCACCGCCCTCCGAGGTGCAAATGTCACAGAATCTTGAAGAAGTATCAAGTCATAATCATAGTGATTCACATTCGGATCACATAGATGTTGACCTACTAGCCCTAAACCCATGATGAGATGGATCAAGGATCATCTGCAAAAGATGTGATTGGACCAATCAATCAAGGTGTTAGGACTAGAGAGCAATAGTAAAATGCTAACTCTCTCTTTGGATGTTTCATCTCAAACATTGAACCTAAAACTGTAGAAGAAGCATTAAGAGACCAAGACTGGATCTCTGCAATGCAAGAAGAGTTGGATCAGTTTGAGAGAAACAAAGTCTGGAAACTAGTTCCATTTGTAGAAGGAATATCTGTGATTGGAACTAAGTGGTTTTCAGAAACAAGATGAATGAATCTGGTGAAATAACCAGAAACAAAGCAAGGTTGGTTGCCAATGGATTCACCCAGGCTGAAGGTTTAGATTTTGATGAGTCATATGCACCAGTTGCCAGATTGGATGCAATAAGACTCTTTCTGGCCTTTGCAGCTCATAAAGACTTTAAAGTTTATCAGATGGATGTCAAGAGTGCATTCTTGAATGGTGAACTTGCTGAGGAAGTCTATGTTGAACAACCACCTGGCTTTGAAGTTTCCTCAGAAAGTAGAATGCTCTATAAGCTACATAAAGCTCTATATGGACTGAAACAGGCTCTAAGAGCATGGTATGACACTTTGGCCAAATACCTTCTGGAAAGTGGTTTCAAGAAAGGTGAAGTTGATAAAACTTTATTTACTTTAAATCATGATGGGAAACTACTCTTAGTTCAAGTATATGTTGATGACATTATATTTGGATCTAAGGACAAGCAACTTTGTGATGACTTTGCAAATCTCATGAAAAGTAAGTTTGAGATGAGCATGATGGGAGAATTGAACTATTTCCTAGGATTGCAAGTCAAGCAACTCAATGATGGAATATTCATTAGTCAGACAAAGTACGCAAAAGACATGCTCACAAAGTTCAATCTTAAGCCTTCTGAAAAGAATGCTAAGATACCTATGAGCATAGGAACCAAGATGACCTATACTGAATCAGATAAGAGTGTTGATGAACACAAGTATAGGAAATTGATAGGTTCACTACTTTACCTTACTGCAAGCAGACCTGATATTCAATATGCAGTTGGTGTGTGTGCTATTTAAAACAAATCCAATGCAATCACAATACAACATTGCTATGAAAATATTAAGGTATGTGAAAGGTGCAGTAGATGTAGGTTTGTGGTATCCTAAAGAAAGTGGATTGAGTCAATGGTTACTCGGATCTTTGATTATCTTTGGATCAATGCTTGATAGGAAAAGCACCTCGTGAACTTGTGGGTTTAAGGAACTAAACTTATCTCATGGTTTAGCAAAAGCAAAACTCAATTGCAACTTCTACCACAGAGAATATATATTCTTCTTTGTTGTGCAACCCAAATTCTGTGGATTCAACAACAACTCAGAGACTATGGACTCAATGAAGAGAAAACTCCAATTTTCTGTGATAATACAAGGGCTATTGCAATCACACAGAACCCCAAGTTCCATGCCAGAACAAAGCACATTGATGTTAGACACCACTTCATCAGAGACCATGTTGAGAAAGGCAATATAGAGATACTCAAGATTGGCACAGAAGACCAACTTGCAGATATCTTCACCAAGCCCCTACAAGAAGGCCGGTTCTTGACCTTAAGACATAATCTTGGATTAATAAAGATGCCTAAGGACTGAAAAATGTCCTGAATCTCTAAAGTCTGAGTAAGTGAGGTAGAAAAGAAGTAGGCCTCTGAGAACATGTTCTCAGAAAGCCAAGTTGATAAGAAGTGATGCAAAGGTTTCTGAGTAGCAACACTCAGAAAGGCAAAACATTTCTGGAACGGGTATCCAGAAAGGCAAAGGTTGGTACACACTCAATAAGTAAAAAAGACTAGAACTTACTTACTGAGAGTGGGTCAAATACATTCAAACAACTGAAGCTTCTAACACTTGAATTCAGAAAGCTATTTAGTCATAAAGAGAAAAGACACACAAAGCCCGAAAAGTATAAGTTCTGAAAGTCAAACATGTCCAATGCCTCGTATTTTTGCCATTTTTATGATAAACAATATAAAGATAAGGACTTGACACTCAGAATGATAAGTTCAAACGATTAAGTGTTCTTACCCTTTACCAAGTGACACAATGAATGTAGCATATTAAAAATCCATCAAGTCGGCACAATACCATTTGTTGATTGACATCATTATAAGATATTCAATATAAGCCCTTGATGAATGAACGTTTGATCTCAACGGTTGAAATTAAAACAAAAGCAAGTAATGTATGCTGAGAAATGCAGACATGGCCCACTACGCAGTTAATGAAGTACAAAGGACGAACCACGCCTATGCAGATACAAAGACACACATTCATATTCAGTTGTATATATGTTGTATCTATGTACATTTTGTCTGCTATATATATATAGGATTTGGGCAAAAGACAAACACTTTTACCAATTCTGAAATTTCAAACTTGCATCAAAACAGCAAAATCTCTCAAGATTTCTGCAAAACGCCCTCTGCAAACACAACTTCTTGTGCTTAGTCTTCTGAAAAGATAGACTAATCTCAATTAATTGTGCAAAATTCATCTGAAAAACACTCACTCAAAACTCTATATAAGAGATGGCACCCAAGAAGATGACCACCAAGAACCCTAAGGCCGCATCATCTACTCCTGCTGAAAAGCAAGGAGGAAAGGAACTTAAGGTGTTGAATAAATGCCTTCTGGGAAAGTTCACCCATCGGACTGGAACCCTAACCACAAAATGAATTGGGGAGCTTTTTTAGTGAAGAAATATGTACCTGCAGTCATTTCTTCCAAACCAGATAGGAAACTGATATTGGGGATGCTGAAAAGTTCCCATATCTTCAAGTTTACATCTGCTGCACCGATGGACTATCCACCTTTGGATGTCTTTGGAGTTCTATAACAATTCCAAAATCTTCACAAAGGTTGTGAATGATGAAGAAGAGAAATACATGCGGTCAAGTTCAAGGACAAGAAATTGTCCTGATCGCAAGACTTTCTGCAAGATATTCCGATTGAAAAATCGAGGAACAATTGAAGACATCAACATCAAGGACGCTTCCATGATTCAAGGCGTCAAAGAGCTATTTGAAGCAATCCAGTTAGAAAATGCAAAGGGTTGCCCAGGAGACTTTGTTCTGAAAGCCATTAGAACTAGTCATCTCCAGAAACACTGGAGTACTTTAGCTCTTATTCTGGTCCAGTGCTTTGATAGCAACAAAGGTGGAGTAGACCAGATAAGCATGGAGAGATGGATGATGATGCATCTTCTGAACAAGAAGCATGAAGGGCAGGTAACCCACTTCAATTGGGGGAAGTACGCCTTCAACAAATTCCTTGGACATATTGAGGAAATTGAGCCCAAAATCATCAATGGCCTTGCTGAGCCAAAGGCCAATATGCACTTTGGTCTCAGAATCTGTTACATTCTGAAAACAATGGGAATCACTCTCAGAGAGAAACAAGAAATCCCAGTCACAACTCCCTTTTTAGACACGCCTTTGAAGAAAAGGAGAAACTTGCTGCTGAGAACGCACTCAGAAAGGCAGAAGAAGAAGAAACTGCACAGCAAGGTGAGGAGGTCTCTGAGCAAGCTCAAGCTAAACCTCCAGTTGCCAAGAGAAAGAGGACTCAAAGCAAAAGAGCCTCCAAGTCCCTAAGCATACAAGAGGCACAACCTTCTGGAGACAAGGTCTCAGAAGATGTTGGACGCCCAGAAAGGCAACTCCAGAATGCCCCAAGAATCCTGAACTAGACTGCTCCAGAACTCTCCAGAGATGATATAAATATCATAGATGGGTCTGCATCAACACATAATAGTGATTCTGAGGATGATGAAGTACTTGCAAAAGTACTCAAAAGATTCAAGTATGAGACCCATGGAGGAGCATCAAGCTCAGCTCTTCAGAAAGACAAGAGCCCCTCTGCCCAGCAGGAAGAAGAAGGCCTGGGTGAGGAAGATAGAATGATGGAAGATGTTGCCATTGCTTCCACATTCACAATGCCAGCACTTAATTTTGCTGAAGAAAACCCTGTTCTTGAACAGGTTCCTGAACCTTCTGAGAAAGCTCAACTCTAAAAAATGGATCAAACTGAGATGGAAACTCAGAATGATACTGCAGAGGAGAACAACAATGAGCACAGAGAGACTGTGGAATCACCACAAGTCCAAGAGATCAATGATCAGCCTGACTCTATTCAGGTAGCAAAAGTAGTTTGTATGTAACTTGTCAACATTAAAATGTTAACTTGTTACTCATAAGCTGCATTTGTTACAGGCCAACATGGAGACACACTTTCAGGAGGAAGTTAATTTGTCCACCCCTATGAATGAAGAAGAGGTTCCTCCAACCTCAGAACAACAAGAGCCTGTCCTACAAGTAGTTAAGTTATCTCTGAATAAGAAATAACTTGCTTGAAATATTCATATCTTGTGTTCTAAATTCTTTTTGTCTCTTATTTAGGCTCCAACTGAGGAAGTAGTGGTGGTGGAACCAACACCCCAAAACCAAGAGATTCCAGAAGCTGAAAAGCTTTCTGAGGAAGCATTTACTGTGCCTTCTACTGAGAAGGTAAGTAATCAGTAATAGTCTCCTTCAAGAATGCTCTGGAAAACCCACTACTAAATCTTTAATGTTTGTTCTTACAGGCTCAGTCAGAAGAACAATTGGATAGAGAAACAGTTGTGTTATCTCCTCCAAAGGAAACTAAAACTGCTGAACAAGCAGTATCTACAGAAAAGGTGCCAGAAACCCCCAAGGTTTCTGAGGAACATGCTACTGAGCTTCCTCACTTGGAAGTAAGTGAAGCCTCAAAAAGCATATTTCTATCTATCTTTCTCTGATAAACAAGTTTCTGAAACCATAATTGATTTTAATTCTCAGGTTCAAGCAGAAAGAAAGGTTGATGAGGATCAGACTTCTCCTCACAACAAGGTGTCTGTGGTCTCTGAGACCAAGCAAGTAATCAGGATAATGAGCTAGTGTTTCTACAGGTATGCTCGTAAAGCTTACTTTTGCACAGATACTAACTCAAGTGGTTTGAACAAAACTAACTTGATCCCTTTCTTTCGAGCTCAAAGTCTAGTGCCAGTTGATTTACTCAAGGCTTTCCAGAAGCACACTTTAAAGAAACATCTCAAGTGCTTCAGACAATGGCAGAAACTCAGAAAGGCTGACCTTTCTGAATTAGCCAGAGTAATCGACGTCCCAGAAAAGAGAGCAATCGCCTTCAATCTGGAAGATTATATCCATGCATTATTCCCAACAGAGTCCTACTCATTTGCCACTCTGATGCATGAAGACTTCATTCATGAAGTAGCACAAAGACTTATAGAAGATTTCAAGTCTGCGGATGCTCAAACCCAAGAGCAGATGGTTACCCATCCTGCCTTGCCCAGCAAGCTCACTACTTATCCTGCTGAACAAGAAGAAGTTAATGGGAGGATGATTACATTCCCAAATGTGATCAACCTGGTTTCAGAAGATGACGAGGAGATGGACGAAAATGATTATCAAGAACCTCCCTTTGAGCATCCAAACCAAGAAGCAAAGAACAAGAGTGATGATGATCCCCAACCTGGACAAGGCGGAATTCAGAAAGCTAGCAAAGGAAGTGGAGAAAAGGCTACTCCTTCAAATGCTCAGAGAGCCCCATCATCATCACCTCCCAAGTCTCATCAAGATATCCAACAGGCTGAGCACAATGATGCCATAGAAGAAATTTCAGCCGCTGAGTTCAGGATTGAACAACTCAGAAAGGTGTTGGAAGAAGAAAAGAGAATCAGCATTGAGTGTCAAGCACTTGTTGATGAAAAGGAGGCCAAACTCAAGAAGCTCAAAGAAGCTAATGCCAAGGAATTGGCACTCCTAGATGAGCAAAGAAATCTGAAGAATTTCATTGTTGTCACAGCTGCTGAGATAGATGCCATGGATGACAATGATGATGAAGAGCATGATGCTGAGGCTGCATCAGAAAGACCTTCTACATCCTCTCAGAAGGCCAGCATACTCCAAGGCAAACAAAAGATGTTAGCCAGCTTGCAAACAATCCCAGAGAAGGATTATGAGAGTGATGTTGAAGAAGACCGCAACTTGATTACTGCAGAAGAAGATGATAGACTTATCACTCAGCAAAAGAGAGCCCTACTTGCTCCTCATATCTTCTCTGCACCAGGTAGTTCAAGAAGTGAAGACACCATGCAAGGAATAGTGTCTTTTTGGAACTCAGAGAGACACTAGTTGCCAAGACACAGAAGTGCTAAAATCCGTCCCAGAAGAGATGAAGCCATTGGCTGCTGCTTTACTCAATAAAGCAACCAGCATAGCTCTCTCTCAGAAAGACCTAGGGTTGATCAGGGATGAGGATTGTAACAATGCTAATGCAGCATTGAATGAAACCGACCATCTTTCATCCCAAGCCAACGCCATCCTAAGGCCGCTTGAAGAGCTCAACAGAAAGGAGCAGGAACTGGTTAGGCAGAACAAGGAACTGAAGAAAGAATTTCAAGAATTAGTCAGGGTGCACAACAATCTCCAGAAAAACTTTGAATCACTCTCTGAAGCTTATGCTGTCATGAGTCAGTCATTCATGACTAAGGGGGAAGAGATGCCTCAGAAAGGCAGAGGAAGAAAAAGAAAACAATCAAATCCTCCCTCCTCAAGTCAACTAGTCATCAAGGACACTGGAGATGCCCCTACTGAAGAAGTTGTTCCAGATCAAACAGCCAGAAGGCTGAGGAGTATGATAACTAGGGGAGCCAAGTCCCTTAGAATCTAAGAAGAGAAGAAGACTTCTGAAGAAGAAGAAAAGGAAGAAGGAGAAGTAAGAGGTCAAGAAAGCTGCAAGTCTCTAACTTTGAACTTCAATGATGACGAGGATGATTCTGACACAGATGAACATCCACTTCACAAGAAAAGGAGACAAGAAACTACTTCACAACCTCCTCTGGCAGCAAGGCCTTTGGCAGCCAGAACCCCTTCTGGAAATACCAAGTCATTACAAGGAACATCCACAAGCACAGCCCCAAGGCAGGAAGAAAGGGTTAGAGGATCTCCTAACAGAAGGCCACCTAACAGAAAAGCAAGAAGGGATTCCCAGTTTGGCAGAGTAAACAGAGAAACTCATCAAGAAAGGCCAACTGATGCCCACATTGAGTATGTGAAGACTAGTAATGAAGAGTCTTCATATAGGTGCATTCTGAACAAGAGAGGGTATTGGATTCTGGAACTACAACATCTACTTGTCAATGATAAGTTTCCAACTCCCATCCTCAACCTGATCCTGAAATGGAGAAAATGACGAATTGCTAAAACCTGAGCACCTTCATGCCTGGCTAAACTTTGAAGTAGAAAAGAGGAATGAAGCCATAAAGATGGATCTTTCTTTTGCCTGTCCTTACCCAAAGCCTGATGATGTACACAAGGTAAGAAAACTGGATGGTAGCTATAGCAGGAAGAACAAACTAGGTGTTTCAACCTATGAGTCATTCTATATGACATTGGATGAATACCTAGATGATATACACTATCTGGAAGAAATATACAAGTATTTCCACCTATCTCATCTGCAAGTAGACCATGTCTGGGTCTGGGGAAAGTACTTCTGGGTCAAACATTTTCTGCGAAAGAATCACAAGCTTGGCAAGAGTTACCATGAAATATGTGACTTATCCAGAAAGACAGAGCTCTCTGTCAGAAGGATTCTTTATGACTATGTCCAAGAATGCAGAAAAGTGGATGATTATGTCAACTGATCCAGAAAGGATGCTGAAGAACTTGAGGTATCTGAACCCAAGTTGCATTTCTGAAGACTTATAGACTAGTAATATTAGAATACTCTCTTGGAGCTTAGATTCTCCTTTGTTCTAATTTACTTAGTATGTTTTGTTACCTTTTTATAATCTTGCTGATTGTTTCTGAATTTCTCTATATGTAAAAGTTGCATCTTACTCTGTAAACTATACCTATCTGAAGATCATACTCTCAGATACATTCTAATAGATGACAACTTATCAGCAAAGATCACTTCCTGTGATTTGGTTGATGTTTACTTTCTGCACTTAATTCAACTAAAATTGAATAACATTTGAAATGATTAAGTGGTGGATTGTTTTCTCTTCCAGGATTACAAATTTGTAATAGGACTTAAAAGATAGTCATGGATGACTGATCAAAAAGGGGGAAATTTGTTAGGAATATCTGTTAGTATTTTGATCACTCATCACATGTTCTTATCTTAGCCAGAAATGTGATTAAGTACTCTTGGTTCACTTGAACATTGTAAAAGAGGAAATCACTGAGTATGATTAGTCTAGTAAATCTTGTATTAGGATTATAGGTCTCTGAGTGTAATTTTTATTTCCAGAAGACCATGAAGATCAATCCTAGCAATGGAGCTTTTACAAGATTAGAAGACTGAAGATTGCACAAGATTTATGAAGATATCAAGGTTTAGTCTAACTCAGAAAGACTATGTCCTTAATCCTTTCTTAAGTGTATTTACTTACTTTTGAAATATGATTCTGGACATATGACATCACGAGTATGGAGCATGCAAGCCATCAGAAAGGCTCATGTATCCGTTGAAGACTACAGGACAAGAAATAGTACAAGTGCATTAATTACATCGGCAGAAAAGCCGCTGAAGAACAGTCCTCTCTGAGACATGAGACAAGGACTTCTGAGTACTCATTTCAAGATAAGTATGGACTGAATTTGAATTGTGTCTAACGGATATCATTCCAATAACTCTCAAATTCATCTATATATATCACACACTTAGATGCTGAGAAATACACACCTTAGAACGCTCTATCTTGCAAACTTACCATCAAGCAAAGTATTCTCTCAAGCACTCTACTACCCTTTCTGAAAGCTTTCCGTTGCTCGAAGAATCACTAGTAGTTCTAAGTTGTCCTGAACCTTAACAAGAGATTGTTATTCGTGAAAGAGTTGAACTATGAGATACCCTTTCTGAAGCTCATTCTCCAGAACGGACATCAATTACTTGGGTCAGTAAAGAGCAGATTGCCATCCACTGAACAAGTGTATTAAGTAGTCTTGTTCTATTAGGCTCTCTGAAAACATAACTGAAAAGTTATACGAGAAGCCTCTCTGACAAACCTTATAACCAACACCATCAAGGCGTGGAGTAGAGGAAGTACATGATTTGGGAAATCAAGGAATAACTCCAAGGTTATCTGAGTAGAGGAATTACTTAGCTCTAGGAGCTGGGGAATAACTCAGGGGGAACATTTGGTTGGGAACCATTTGTTTAGGAATCTTAGAATAGGATTATTGTAAGGTGAACTCAATTATTTGTTCTAGTGAATTCTAGGTCTCAGAAAGACCGAAGTGGATTAGTTGGAGGATTACGCCACCTCCAGATACCACTATACTTGATGTGTCATTTACCTTTCTGTATTTACATTTCAGCAAAGCACACACACATACTTATTGTTTCTGCACTTACCTATCTTAAAGTCTTCCGCGCTCTGAATTTAAGTATCAGAAACTCCCAGGTTTCTGAGAAATTGTGTTTATCGACAAAAGTTTTAAAAGACTATTCGCCCCCCCCCCCCTAGTCTTTTACTTTGCCATTATCTGGACCAACAGAGTATGTCCGAGATCTTGTCAACAACGTCACATGTCCTTACTTAGTAGCTCTAGCAGAGGGACTAAACAGAAAGGTCTCCACATTCTCTTCGTACATAGTAAATGGCCTTAGGTTCCACACAACTGAATCTGACACGACCATGGCCACAAGCAATTGTGGGGTGTGTGTCAGTGGGCAAGATCTAGATGCAGCTTCTGATTTGTATGATTTCTACGGGAAGCTGAAACGAATTGTGCGGCTTGAATATCTCAGTCTGCCTTTCAAAAGAACCTTTCTGTTTGATGTTGACTGGTATGATCCTACTGGTACGAGAAAGCACGAGCAGTATGAAATGGTTGATATTAACCATAGGAGGAGGTACCGTACTAAGTACGAACCGTTTATCTTGGCGACTCAAGCACGCCAAGTGGTGTTTATTGAATATCCAAGCCTAAAATGCGATAAGGCGGACTGGTTGGCTGCGATACATATACGGGCCCGCTCCAGAGTAGAGTACGTTTAGAGGGACGACTCAATCACCAACTCGTACCAAGAAGAGGTTGTTGATGAATCAGCGAGAAATCCTGTACAGGCTCGTGATGAGTTCATAGAGTTGCATGACGACCAATATGTAGACTTAACCATAGGAGAGGAGGACGAGGGTATGTGTGTATGGTAGATTAAATGTATATATACTGTTAGTTGTTGATTATACCATATTTTTGTGCTTTATTAGGTGTCAAATGTATATGTTTTACATGCAAATTTACGGTAATTTACTAACACATTTTTTCTCTATTTGTTGTATGTTTTTGCAGATGTTGCGGCATAGGAGACCTACATACCGTCCTCCCGCATCGAGTGGGATCCCTGGTGGTTCTGGAACAGGCAGTACACCACCCAGTGGAGCAAGTAGTCCTTCTATGAGCTTTGATATTGGTGGGAGCAGCCAGTCTACGGTTCCTAAGACTCCACCGAGCTCGAGCACAGGCCAGTCAAATGTTTGGGCTAACTTAGCCCCCGAGATTGCCCCTTTTTAATTTTGACACCCGGTGCTATGTGGAAGGGGAAGCCAGTGTTGTTCCCCAACGGCCAGGCACAGTACGTACATATTATGCATTTGTAGAACATAACTTAAGACAAGTATATGTCGCATACCATTGATTTAATTATATATACTAATGAATATTTGTTTCTTGTCTTTCTCATTGATAACAGTTTCTGGCCCTCTGATGCTTCCAGTAACCTGACTAACATTTTTAGGGGCAGGAGGGAGTTACCTAGTGTTGGCGACGAGAAGTGGTCACATGTCTCGGATGGGATGAAGGATTTTTACTTCGATGAGTTGCGGGTAAGCTTAAATGTTACAGTGCTTTATTTGTTGTTTTAATCGTTGTGTTAATGTGCATGGTATGTTAGCCACTATATGTGAGTGGTATGTTAGCCACTGAACTTGGGTGATATGTTAGTCACCATTAATGAACTTGTTGCATGTGTTATCTTGAAATTGTTGTCTTCATTTACCTTGTGTAATTTCTATGTTGTGTGGAATTGTTGTAGAACACCTACTACATTTCCAATGCCCTGCTCCCCCAGTTGTGGTCGGTTTTCGACAGGATAGGGTCAGATCGCTATAGGAAAATGGTTCATGCTGCGAAAAAATGTAGAGACAAGGGCACAAAGCCATCGTTTATAGGGGATGAGGAGTGGGCGCATTGGCTGGAGTACTGGAGGGAACCCCTTGTCGTGGATCAGGCGGCAAAGAACAAAGAGAACCGCCTGACTCAGCCGACTGATGGTTCGGGTACTTCCAGACACCATTATGGGTCGCGAGCTGTTGTTACGGATCACCAGATGGCGGTTAGTGTATATATTAATTACTTACTAATTGTGTTTTTTGCTTTCATTATCTGCTGTGGAAGAGGGATTTATATGTTTTCTGCTTTCATTTCTACCAACTAACTACTTGTTTGCTTTGCATGTATGTTCTTTAGATCCAGGCTGGGGACCCCAAGACCGCGCTATACCACTTCAAGAAGGCTAAGCTGAAGGACGGCATTTGGGTGGACGAGAAGTCCGAGCGTATTGCAGTACGTTTCTTTGTTAAGGTTCACATTTGTATTTGTGTATTATAAGAGATTCCTAAAACTGTATCTCATTTCGTATGCCCTTTACGATTGCAGAGTGAGATCGAGAGGAGGATCGACGGTCGGGAGCTGTCGATTGAAGAGCAAAACTAGATCTTCTTTGCCGTCAACCCAATGGACATCAAGGGTCGAGTGTATGGAATTGGAAGTTTGGGCCCTACATTGCGGGTCCTAGCTTCTTAATGTCCCAGGCATCCACACGAGTTGATCTCTTCACACAGGACCAGGTCCAGGAGATGATGACTCCTCTCCAAGAGGAGTTAGCTAGAAATAAGGAAGAGATTGAGCAAACTAAGGCAGCTTACCAGCAAGTGCTTGAGAACCAGGCTCGTATGGCTCAGCAGATGGATGCTTTGACCCAAATGATCTTGACGGCCCAACAATGACCGCCTCCTCCGGCCGATTCTTAGTTATATTGGACTTATGCTTATGTTGTTTATGCTACATATACATTATTTCATCTTCTGTACGGATATTTAGTCTTCGGTTTGGATACTTTATATTCGTTGAATCTCTATTGTTAATTAATATAATTTAATTATTTCGGGTATATTATGTACTATTATATTGTGTGAAAAATAGGTGAAATGTGAAACAAGAATTAAAATAAAAAATTAAAAACACAGGGTTTTTAGTGACGGATAGGAATCCGTCGCTAAAAATAGCGATTTTGGGCAAATTAGGGCTGGGACTTTTAGCGACGGATTAGGAGTCCCAGCTAGTTAGGGACGAATAGTAATCCGTCCCTAAATCGCGACGGAAGGTCAACGGATTTATCCGTTGCGAATTAGGGACGGATTACTTATCCATCCCTAATTCCTTTGCGATGCTCGTTTTTAAGACGGGCGTCTTATCCGTCGCCCGATCCGTCGCTAAGGGATTAGCGACGAATCGGGTGGGCTTTAGCGACGGATAAATCCGTCGCTAAAGCCCCTTTTTTTTTGTAGTGTTAACAACTTGTTTCTTGTCCGAGTGTTTGGTTTGTAGAGTTTATGAACTGTGGAGGTCTTTGGATAAATCCTAGGCTGCCTCTTAATTTTGTTTCAATTTTATTTTTGCCTTTCTTCCAACAAAATTGCAAAAGATGATTCGTGATTCGTATGTATTAGTTATATAACTATGTGCTTATTTGTTATTGCGTTTCATGACTCGTTTTGCACTTATATGTTACATGATTTTAGTCTTGTGCGAGTCGTCGGTTAAAGGGGTAGTTCTTATAGTATTGGAATGGTTTCTTACTAGCCGGTACCCTTCTTAATTACTCAGGAACTCCGTATTTTGAGATTTGACGAGAAACTTTCTACGATGAGTGTTCTTCAAACCGATTCCGAAAACCAAGGAAGTACATTTGTTTTATTATTATTATATATATGTATTGCATCAAATTAATTTCTAATTCATGCTCTTTAAAAAAATTGCATCGAAGCAATTTTCACATGCTTCAACTAAATTATGTTTTCTGCACGAAAGATTGATTCGATATATATATATATATATATATATATATATATATATATATATATATATATATATATATATATATATATATATATATATATATATATATATATATATATATATGATTTGATTGATTGATTGATTTGCTTAAACGACCGATATGTGCTCAAATGTGGTGGAGGTTTCCGAGTGGATAGACTTGGGCAGTTGTGTCTGTCGAGTTATTCATAAAGTTCCTTCGCTTACTTTCCCTTGACGTGAGGCAGAAGTCGCCGAGGTCTTGGGAGTAGTAGTGTTTCACCCCTGTACCATGGCAGGGTAACGTCTGTGTCAAGTCATAAGGTTGACTGCACCAACAAACGACTGATTGTACTGTTTTGATTGCTTCGTTACTGATATTATTGTTATTTTTGGATTTACGATATGATTTTCCTATTGATATGTCAATTGTCACTGTCACACACAAACACCACTGAGATTTTTGTCTCACACTCTTTTGTTTTCCTTCCTTGTAGATTTCGAGAAAGTTGGAGTACCGAGTCGGGTAGACGTTCAGCAACTAGAGTGAGAGTGGGGACTTAATTGGAATTTTGTAAACTTTTAGCCGCTGCTTTTGAAAATAGTGTCTTTACGCAAATCAACTGTTAAAATTTTAGCTTCTCAAATCTTTTAGATTGTCTTTATGTTATTGTTTAAACGCTCTTGTCTTTTTAAAAATTAGTGTAATTTTCCGGGGCGTTACAGCTCAACAATTGGTGCCTTATGTGGGAAGATGAAGGAAGTAATTAACTGTCATCAATGGCGTGTACAAGGTTCGAGATCGAGAAACATGCCAAAGAATTATGGGAGAAACTAGCTAGAGACAATTAGTAAGGTAAAAAAGCATAACAACTGGTTGTTAGCGCGTGAAGGCGCGTCCGGTGTTGGAATGGCGCGTGGTTGGGCTCGTTGGATTCCTAAGATGAATTTCCGGGTGATAGTGTTGATGCCCGACTGGTATGGTGTCCTGGAGAGCGGCAAAAGATCTTTGAAAGTGAAAGAACAGTTCGTGGAAGACGAAGAAGGATCTATCACTGAAGATGAGTAATTCAATAGCCGTGGGATGATATCACGAGGCGCATGGATACACTGGAGGATAGTTTGGGACAGCGGTGGAGCTCAAACAATGCTGAAACTGAGGAAGAAACTACACAAGTTTAGGTGGAGAGTTTCAGGGTTGTGTCCTAACTTCAGGGATATGTTGAGATCAGTCAATGTGATTATTGATTGAGCTAAATGTGGAGATTGTGAAAGTGTTAGCTCAACAATGATATAGATCGTTGAACGACTCAGATTAAATATGGAAATTTCAATGGTGGTGATCAAATCCGGTAATTGAAAAGTAGATGAATTAGTTAGGTATTAACTAATTCAGTTTCCTGATTCTAAAAGGAGTTCTAGGTAGTTTTCTTATGTAAGGATTCGATAGTTGAGTTCTCTATTTATAGTCAAGGGAGCTTGTTTGTTACATAGATCAGATCATATCATATCATCAACAGGTTTAGCTTGTAGGATGAGTTAGGGATCATATTTCGAAGAATAGCATATTATGTTGGTCTTATCTTTTATGTGGGATTGTTATTGTTACGTCGTGTGATTGTAATCTAAGTATCAATAAATGTTGTTGATTGATCTCCGTGGACGTAGGCATTGCCAAACCACGTAAAATCTTGTGTCTCTGGCCTTCTGATTTTGGTTAATTGATTGTTCGATTATTGTTTTATGTCATTGTTGCATATTCCTCATTGTTTGAACTTAACAATTATGAATCTAGGCTGCATAAGCATATGCAACTCGAATAGGCTTGGATTTGGCGAACTGGATGAGCTATATAATCTGTGTGGAGGGGGACTGTTTGCAGGTGGTTAACAGTCTAAACGATGTGCAGGAGGACCTCTCAATAGTTGATTCAGGTGGCTAGATCTGCAACACTTCTCTTTGATTTTAATGAGGCTAGTTAGATTGTTGCATTGGTGCCAGTTTGCTTATGTGATGCTCTGTAATTGTTAGGTCTTAATCTCTCTTTTTAGCTTGGTGTTGTTTGGTTGAACATATTCGTTACTAAACGAACAAGAACACATAATTGATTGTTCAGTAGTTCGCGAATTGTCCGTAGACAAATTATGACTATTAATAATTTTATATTATTTTATAAGTTATAATGCTTATAATATTTTCTGAACTAATATATCATTACCACTTTCCACATGACTTACAAGTTGTAATTTGGTTCTCATTTTATTTGCTCCTACAATTTATTGTGTTTAGCTTCTGTAATAATTTTCCTTGCGTTTATCTGTGTTGTATAGAACTTGATTAATTGTTTTTCGTTTTTTTTTAAGAGAATTGGAGGTGGAGAAGATTAGACTAGACATTCTTCTTTTTGGATATAATATATATATATATATATATATATATATATATATATATATATATATATATATATATATATATATATATAATATATATATATATATATATATATATATATATATAGTTTGTTTTGTGTCCCTCTAAACTTATGGATCATGATATTTTGCACTTGAATTGGCCATGTTTGGTTTTGTTAATTGCAATGTTCCTTGCTGTATAAATGGTTTATAGAGACTTTTGCTATAAAATTTGTTATTTTTTTTTAATATTATTGATTTAATTTTGGGTTATCATTGTATTTACGAACACAAACGAACAAAGCCCACTGTTCGTGAACACGATCTAAACGAACACTAACGAACAAACATGAACATGTTGCAATCTTAACGAACTAAACATGAGCATGTGATGCGATGTTCATCGAACATGAACATGCCATATATTAATCGGACAAACATTCGTTAACGTCCAGTTCGTTCGGTTTGAAATACACCCCTACTCCTGATGGATGATTTAAGTAGCAATGTTGTGCTACTGAAGCTTGCAATTCTGATTTTTAAAATGAAGATCAATCTTATTCACATAAAAAAAAATTCTTTTACCATGAAAGGCTTTATAATGCCTTTGTCCGTGCACTTGTGTATGTAATTCGAAGATTTATGCCTTCTATAATTTTCGCTCTAAGATTTACTATAGAGAGCTCGAAGGAGCTCCGTGCTGACGGACGTTTGGTTAGGTGAATAACGTTGAGGTGATGCTTTACCAATCACTCGCAAAGTTTCGTATTTATAAATTCGGAAGCATACAAATCCACGGACAAAACAGTCTATTGTTATACTAACTCTTACTAGCTAAGTAAGGAATATTCTTAGCATATGCTTTATGGGCTAAGGCCCATTAGTCTCTGTAGAGGTTACAAATACCTCATCACCCTTCTTGATTATTATGCAGAAATAAGATGAGTATTTAGTAGAACAGAGTCATCTTTGGAAGATGCCTAGAGTAGGTATTCTGAGTATTTAAGTGTACCATGGGTTAATCTTAGAGAGTAGATGTCTCTTAGGTTGCAGGAAGTTTCGTGGATAGGTAGCTATCGTAGTCTTGTGTACTGGCTGATCTACTTCGTCTGGAGATATACATGTTGCTTATGCTCTTTATCACTGTGATACGTATAGATTTAGAGTTGATCTAGTAGAATACCTAGCTTTTTTTTTTCTATGCCATATACCTCTTATATAAGTGATTTTGGGTTGATTGGTTAATAGATAACCAGATAATTGATCCGGAATCATAAAAATGAGAAATTGGACTTTGATGGTGCAAACACACACATGAAGAAGAGTTTTCTGGAAAAGTATGCAAATTTCAAATTAGAAGGGTTTATATGCGCTTAAATAGGATTAACGATTAGGTTTGGGCTAGGTTAAAAGTGATGGCCTGAAAGACAAGATAAGACATTGGATCCACAATTCTTTTTCAACGATTTAAACTACTTAAAAGTCAATGGATGCTTTTCGCGTTACTAACTAGTAGCTTATTTCGGCTTACTGATTAGTAGCCCTATAAGAAGCCTATGCCTTATTAAAACTTGATGAGTCACCATTCATTATTCAGTTACAATAAAGTTTTGTGTCATGTGCGACCCATTTTTAACTTCGATCATTTTAATTTGTGAGTATGATATAAGCAAGTCTCTAAGGAGTCTTTTCAAATTAAAAAAAGATTAGAAGATGCTCTAAAAAGTCCAACCATTGGTAGTGAACTACAAAATGTTTAAATTAGATTAACAAATTTTTGGGTGGGAGTAACTTTTAATAATATGAGCAAACTCGGCCCAAATTTGGGCGATTAACTATCTATCTTCTTCTCCAAGAAATCAGAAATCAGAAATCAGAAAGTGAAGATACCGTTCCTAAAATCACAGCTCAGTACAGACAGAGTAACAGAAGCTCAATGGAATTCTATCTTGAAGACGGGAAGCAACTAAACCCTAAATGCTCAACTTTAATCCTGGTTGGTTACTTGTTTTCAACAAATTCAACTGCCTGGTTTTACATTTCTCCCATTTCTGTTGAAGCTTATTTGCTCTTTTCAGCCTGCGTTATCGATTGGAAATGTTGGGCAGTTAGCTGTTGATCTGTTGATTTCGTCTCTCAAAGCCGAGAGAATTGGATATCTGGACGATCCTAATGTCCTACCTTGTGTTGGAAATGATGCTTATTCGCCATTGCCACTTGGAACCCTTGCTCTTCCTTTAGAAGGTTTTGGTTTCGACCGCTATATGTTCGATTTATTTGATTTGTTTCTTTGTTTGATTCTAGTATGAGTTGTGTTTGGTTCAATTTGCAGCTTATGAATCGTCGTCTCACTCTTTGACACTCGTGCAGCAGCGGTCTCCTGTAATTAAGGTTGAATTTTTAATAGTCTGATCATTAAACAAAGAGTTTGCGTGGATTCTCAATATACTGTGTGGTTCTTGTTTACTTCAACTTAATGCTTGCACAATTGTTACAGGTTATTGTCTATTTGTGGTATGTTGAATGTGGTAGGAATTGTAAGTAGTATGATGGTCAGATATGTCCATTGAGGTTAAATAGGAATACAGTTCATTTTTTACGCGATGATTTCTGGGGCAAATAAGGTTCTTTTTGTTGAAGATAGTTAGATATTAGAACGCAGTTATGTTTCCAGCCAAAGCACGACAGGATGGAATGATGGATAATCTTACCTATTACCTAAGCTGTTTGTATTCCGGGTCTATTGCAATTTTATAGACCTTGTGGATCAGACTCTTCACATGTGCAGTTATTAGTGACTGTGAGCAAATGCCATTCTTGTATCTCAAGTGCTGTGCAAGATATATGATATTCTCAATGATTCTATGCAAGTTTAGTGTTGGCCTAATTGGACAAACTACACAAGGTATCTCATATGCAAATATGGGGATTTATAGATGGTGTAATAGAGCTTTGTGCAAGGTATATGATATTCTCAATGACTCTATCTAAATTAGTTTTTGCCTAACTTGGACAAACTACACAAAGTATCTCATATCCATATATGGAGATTTAACACAGCAAAACTCTTACTAATCATAATGAAAGTACAATTATGGGTAGACTCATGAAGGTTATATATATTTTGGATTTCATGTTCTGATCCTTTGCTTATAGTTATGAAAGAATTTTCTCAAATTTGAATGCAACTTGTTAATTGCACTTTCTTTGCCACATGATTGTTTGTATTCATACTTATTTGTTATTCGACATGTTTTTTCCCATTCAAAATAACATTAATTGCGCTTAATTGTTACCATAAGTATTTTTGCTTTTTTAAACAGGGCATGATGATGGAATATGCTAAGAACCTTGCAAAATTTGCAGTAGCTAATGGAATGAAGCATGTTATTATGCTCTCCGGCTTGGATTTCGGTCAATGGAGACATATTGATATGTCAAGGTATTAATGTGGGTTCGATTGAGGTCTATCTATAAGTTTATTTTCCATTTATAACTATAAGCGTTGAGAGTTCCATACACCCAAGAGTATCAGTGACGATCTATTGAGCTTAAGTAATGTAATGAATACTGAAAACACTGGTCTCCTTTAACAGGATTAGGTTGAACAGAAGCAGATGAGAGTTTGTCAAATTTGTGAACTGTGGTTACTCTGATAAATACTTTTGGTAACAATAAATGAAGTTTGATAGAATTGGAAAATTTGTTTAAGTCTGGTTTAGGGGAAGAGTAACTCCATGTGTAGGGATCTCTTTGGCAACAAAACTTTGACTCGTTTTTCCTTTATTACATTTCATCATTTAAGTTGCAATTTTCTTTTGATTTTGCATATTCAAATTAACTACACAAAATTTCACAGGGTCCACATATGACTACAACTTAACACAGTATTTGACATAGAACAGTTGTTTTCCTGAATTGTCTGAATTTTATTTTCTCCTCGTTTTTCTAGTGCATATATAGGAGTAGTTTCTTTTCTTCTTGTTTTCATAAATATTATAAGTATTATTTATTTAATGCAAAAAAAAAAAATAATAATAATAATGATAATAATAATAATAATAAAGAAACAAACATGTGCTTGGTAATTTGCACGACTTTTAAATTCTCAAACCTTTTATGTATTACCTTTTGGCTATTTGTGCGCAATTGAGTAGCATTTACATGGGTGAAGGGATGACATATCTTATGTTCTGTTCAAGTACGCTATGCGTGGGAGTTATCTTTATAATGCTAAAATTGCTGATACTTTGGTCATTTGTTCAGTGGTTTGCAGGTACATTACTTAGCTAGTTCTAATGTAGATGGGAGTAATGGTGACTGTGAAAAGCTTGGTTGGAACGTACTCCAAGACTATAATCCAGATCAAAGGACTTGGAAGTATCTCAATGCATTAGCTGAAGAGGGGTCTGATCCTGATGATGATTTTCCTCATGAAGAACTAGGAGATGAAGATTACTACCCAAGTTTGCCTTTTGCAGCTCTCTTTTCCTGCTTTAAGGTAATGAAATTGTAAATTCCCTGGTTTTAATGCAAATTATCCTCACACATGCAATTTGCACAAGTATACCACTTTTGCTTCTCATTTCATTTTAGCATATCTGCTGATATTTAGTTCTACATTAACTTTATATATCTGGTTTTCCGTTTGTGGCTGGACAAAATTTTCAAAGCCTAATAGAAAGAGCGAGTGCCTGTTTGGTATAGAGTTAAAAATGTGAGTTAATGAAAAAATTTAGTTGATGAATAGTAGCTGAGTTAAATATGATTTACAGAAAATGGTGTTTTGGATAGAGCTAAAATTTTATAGAATTTGTCGGGTTGTTATATAGGGTCTGTAAAAAAGAAGTGATTTGTGTAAGTAATAAGTGATGGGTTTGATTGGTTTCAAGGTTATTTGATTGGTTTAAAGTTGTTAGTAATTATGAAAAAGTAAAGAGAGATAAAGAATAGGGTCAGGCAGACACTCCAAATGATTCCCCGTTTCCAAACCATTAGACAATTCAAGGTGAATTGGAGTCCGATACTCTGAGTTGACCTGCACAATGACAAATTCATATTTTCCCTTAAATCAGCCTCGCAACTTGCTCTCTGGGGTGGCTGAAAGCTTTTCAGTCCCACCATTACTAATTCTTGACACAATTATCATTGTTGCTGTATCAAAATTAACTAACATGGTGATGCGGTCCAAACAGATTTATGTTAGGCTCCGTGTTAGATTATGTAAATATTAGTTAGAATATGTTTAGGATTATGTTGGTAATTAGAAGTATAGTTTGATTAGGATTACTTATTGGTTAGGAGTTCGTACTTGATTAGGAGTTGGTTAGGAGTTTTTTACTATTTAAGTACTTGTTCATTGTTTTATCAGGGAGGTTAGAGTTTTGAGATATTATATGAAAAACAGAGGTGTTCCTCCAAATCTGTCAATTTTCGGTATTCTTGGGAATCAACGAATCTTATCTTGATCCATCAATTTTCGGTATTCTGCTGAATCAACGAGTTTTGAGTCAATTCTCGGTATTCTGTAAGAATAACGAGTTTTGAGTTTATTATTCTTGTATCCAACCACGCACGCTGCACCACATGGATTCGGATATACACAATCAATTGCCTTGCTGACCCAAAATCAAGCTCTACACTGTCATCCAACGAGCCTCACTGGCATTTTATTTTAGAAACAGTAGTAGATAGAGACCACCCTATATTCATAACAGAGCATACCTGATACTTCTTGCCTGAGACATCGTTGTTCAAACCTGTGCAATCTAAACATTGCTCTTCATAACAAAATCCTCTTCATCAATATCACAAGCCTCAAACAACGATTTCCCAAATGCCACATTCACCCATCCATACTCCAACCCCACCTCTTTATACTTAGAAGTATCCATTAAATCCCAATTAACACCAGTAAATTCACTAAAAAACTTCTCACAAACACCATCATCAAGCCCATTCGAAAAGAACATCTCTACTGACAACGGTCTCATTAATATAGGAACACTACGCTCAACATCACAACCTGCTCTACCTTTTTCTTCAACCCTTTATCTTTACTTCCACCATCCCACAGCATATCGCAGACAACAAACCAAACAAGATTCCCATTCAAAGAACAAAGAATGTCAACATAATGTTACTTGGAGGCGATAGACCAACTGGTCTGCAAACATGCGACCCACCAGTGATAAACGGTTTCTGAAGAATATGCACGACGGCTTCTAAATACTGAATGTTGAAATTGAGAGGCGAAGAATTAGCTGTGGAGGACATTTGGTGGAGCAAATTGAGCTCGGAATGGATTAGTCGGAGCAGAGTGGACTTTGGGAATTGAGGTGAGAGATTGCACTTGGTGAGTCCATCACTTACGGAAAGACAACGCATCTTAACATTTTTCTCAACTACGACTGAGGCTATGGCCCTTGCAGTGATTTCTCTCCCCCTCATTTTCTTCTCATGTGATAAAATTGATATTCCGCTGCTTTCTTCCTCGATTCCTTTGTCGGTGCTAAGAACATCATTACCTTCACCCAATTTCTCATTTGTATCAGCCAACCCTTTATCACTTAGCTCGATACCACATTTCATATTTCCACAAAAACCTGACGGGTACTACCTCAGCCTTCAATGGATTGGAATTAGTTAAATCCAAATTCCCCCCTTTCTCATATACTGATTCAGAACAGAGCCAAACTCAGACTAAGGATACTAACAAGCCCTGGATACTCATCTTTAGCTTGGCTAGGCATACCCCAAATATTCAAACACTCTATATATTGATTGCTATGAACCACAGTCGCACAAGAATTACCATCAATTTTAATCACCACCAAATCAAAGCAATTCAAGAAAAGAGAGTAAATGTCCAACAATTCTAAGCCCTTGTCATAAAAAAACACAAGATTTTGTGAGTATGCTTGGAAGTGTTTTGCATTGAAATGGATACAATTTCTTGATAAAGGTTGTGGAATTTGAATCATCCGGAAACATACCAGATCATTGAATCAAATTAGTAACCAGATTGAGATGGCCAATGAGTAGAAGATGTAAGTCGCCAGTAGAACACCCGATTCCATATCCAAAATAATCCTCCCAATTTCCATGCTTCGAATCGATAACTGGTAACAGCAAGATTCTCGAGTATACCCTGATCTCCACACCGACAAATTTCAGAATAGACAGTAGTGGATTAGAACTCGTCTTCTGATCTGAAAATTCCGAAGCACGATAGCTAGATCATTGGTCACAACCCAAAATTATGAACTCACAACCTGGTGAATACCAATTGTTGCGACTCAAATAGCACTCAAGAACATAAACACGACAATAATACGAATAATAGATCAAACAAGAGCCAAAGTCTCTATACAATGACTATATAACAAACCAAAGTTCAAGCCAAGCTTACAATACGCAGTCAATGGCCTGAGCTTCACCGGAACAGCTCAACAACCCAATTATGGAAACAAATAATTAAAACTCAAAACGTAGAACAAAATAGATGAACAAAGGAAAACGGAACAAATCACCAAGTAATGTTCTGGAAACAGGAAGCTAAATCCTCTCGTGTAAATGAAACAGAACTGATCGGAAAGATGGAGAATGGATCGACACTGATTACTTGAGTAAGAAGCTATGATAGCTGAAATGGATCTGAGGGAATTAACCCATCAAAACTCCACACTCGACACCGATTACTTGAGTAAGAAGCTAAGATAGCTGAAATGGATCTGAGGGAATTAACCCATCAAAACTCCACACACGCTTCTATGTTTATCAACATCCTTTTTATACAATTAACCATTTTCTTCTGAAGTTAACATATTGCCCTTGGCTCCATAAATATGTCAATACAGGATATTACACATTCTGAACTTTTATGCTTGACCTTCTTGCTCCTAACATGAAACTGTTCTGAAGACATGTTTATCTTTGGCTAGGCAAAAGGTTTAAAAGTCACTTGCTTGCTATGTTACTGCTCGGAGGGAGACAACATTCCTGAAGCTTTCTGTTTGGCCGAGGCAACAAATAAACTTGTGGGTTTGGATCAGTCTCAGATTCAGGGTGAGCTAAGCCATCTTCATTTATATTGGAACATTTTCTTGCACACCCTTTCATGTATTGTTCCTTTCTTCCCAACTTGTTTCTGGTTTGTCGTTGATGTATGTGGTGTTGCCTATTAATGTACGTGGGCATGTGTTGGCCAATCAATTCAGCTTTCTTGACATGATGGGTGTTATTAACAAGTAGAGGAAGACTGAGAAGTATTTCTTCATCGTGTCATTTTTTAATGGTTTTTTTATTAATAGATATAGATGTATTGTTAATTCTTAATTCTTACACATTAAAAAAAAAACACTCAAAAGTATAGTGTTCCTTGGTGTATTTTAATATGCATTCCCTAATTTATAATCATAGTAAGTGTTGGTTTCGATACACATGAGAATGTATGCAAGTATTTAATCTTCCCCTTCTCTGACGGGTCTTGTTTTCATTATGGGATTTTTCTAGTACAATTGTTTGCACTTGGAGTTTCTAATGGCCAAAAGAACTGAATCAATGTTAAGCTTTGGTTATGAGATATCCTATATTTCAGCACTCTAATGACATTCTCAAAGCAATCATCATATTGTGGGCTGGCTGAAATGGTCACATATAACCATTTTTATTCTCTTCCTGTTCTATTTGTGGTCTTTTTCCATAAAACGGTGAAGTTTTTGTTAAAACAGGAGTATCTCTATCTAGAGTTAAAAGACTTTATATTAGGAAAATCTCGAGTTTTACAAGAATTGGGCCTCTATCTTCTAGATTTATATACAGTTTTCAGCAACTACCTTCTAGATTTGCATACAGTTTTCAGCAACTACACTGATTTGCACTCTTGTAATTGATTTTTCAGGCAATAAAGACAGTAGCTGGGTCATACCATTCTCCTGGGAGAGTGTCTACGGACCCCCAGCAGATATGAGCCTTTTCTAAATGGTCAAGCCAGTCAATTGGAAACTGAAAAGAGGCGCTTCAGGTATATCAAAGGCAGATAGTTTTTAAAGCACACTACAGAATGTGAAGTTATGCAATCCAGTAACAAGTTTGTTTTCCGCAATGTTTGTACTTTGTACTCAATGGATGCCTTGTAATGTTTGGTTAGCGCAAGGGCTGTGCCCCCTCATTTCTTGATAGTAGACGTCGGGTAGAGCTAGAAGTGGCATAGACGCATAAAACCAAACGGGTACAACTAACCCTAGTACAATTTAAAAGGAAATACCAAAAGGTCCAAGCTTAGAGGATACTTGGACCAAACAAAAGACTAGCACTTACCATGTATAGTGAGGCCTTTGTCCCTCCTAAATTTTAAAACAAAAGGAATTGTATGTAATATTTTCAATTTTAGATTTCACTTCTCCCAACCTTGAAAATTATACTCTCTGCTTCACGAAGAACTCTGCGAATAATTTTAGTGGAAAAATTAAAATAAATCATAAAATATGAAAATGTGGTAGAGTACACATTTTGCTATTAAAGTACACTTTTTTTACCTTTTTAATATGTTATAATTATTTTAACTTTTCGCATAAAACTGCGCGCTAACTCTAATGTACGAAGTTCTTCGGAACAGAGGGGTATAAATTTTTCAGGATTTCCTGAGAACTACTAAATGGTGAAAAATATTTTTTTCTATTTTTTTTTCTTTGCCTCCGTTTTCCCATAAACCAAATGAAACCTTAAATTTGGTGGAAATTGAAGTTGTGTACCAGACATAGAAGATAGTAAGTTTATATAAATAAAAACATGAAGGGGCAACCAAACACAGGTAATTCGATACATGGATGTGTCATCTTGATAAAACTCTAGAATTTTTGGATTTCACAAAGAGTGAGCAAAAAGATAAGAGAATTCCTTTTGTGGATTTAACTTACTAGGTGAAATAGAAAGTTATAATTGTGGTTTCGATAGAGCTTTGATCATCAACACTGTCGGGATCAATAGCAGTATAATCAGGGGCGGACCTACACGGAAGTGCTCTACCTGGATTTTGAATAGGAAATGTCTATTATACCCTCCTCAATTTTTGGTGTATTTATGTATAAATGTTTACTGCAAATTGATTCATAATTACATGTCTCCGAGTGAATCTGTATGCCTCCCAAAGTTACTCATCCCTCAATCTGGTCTTGGGATCGATACCTCCCAATTAGGCCTGGAACTGGTTGGTTAATAACCGTAACCATAACCATTATCCTGATTATGGTTATAACAATAATCTATAACCAGCTAATATTAACTGTAATCATAATCGTAACCGAAAAATTTACTGATCGGTTTCGGTTAGATCATATAACCGGAAATAATCGTTATTGACCAGTTTTTATTCAAAATTATCTCCACATTTCACAATTTTTACAGCGATCACTCAGCGTCTCATTCTTCGTCTCCACTCTTCCCGTCTGAAAATTTTCAGCTTGCCAATCGCCATGAATTCGATTCCAACTCGCCATGAAATTCGATCCCAAATCGCCACAAATAGACTTTGCGATATTAATTCACGGAGCAGCTGGCTCAATTTCCTTGATCCCAAATCGCCATGAATATACTTTGCGATATCAAATCATCAGCGGAACGAGCGGCTCTCCTTCACGATCGTCAGTTCAAGGGTTTGTGTAATTAGTGAATCAATTTATTGAACAAGTCTTTGGTTTGAGTAATTGGCTTCACACAGATTAGTTCCGTTTAATTAGTAATTAGTAATTAGTGAATCAATTAGGAACTAGTACTTTATTAGTTGTTAAATTGTAAAGTTTTAGTGTACTTTAAGGTTATGTTATTTCGTATGAACAGAACTGAACTGAATTATATTATAAAATATAACTAAGTAGAATTGAACATAACTGATTGAGTTTGCAGATGAAGAGAACATGGCCTAAATTTGTACTAATAGTAAATCGCGTGGGAAAACCGATTATCTCTCAATTTTGTTTTGGCTCAATTTCGTGTTTCACCTTACAAATCCAATTAAATATATGATTGGTTTAAACCTCTTCTGGTTTAAACCTCAATTTTGTTTTGGCACATCAGACTTTGAGCATGGCTCAGATAGGTTTAAACCTCTTCCGGTAACTGTATTGCAGCTAATTTTTGTTCTTTAATTTTGATGTCATATTTTAAGAGCCACTCGTGATTGTATTCAAATTGGACTTCATTCCATCTCATATTTTTATAAATTCTTCTAGTTAGTTAAGTAATAATTTATTCTTAACATCCATGCCCAGTTCAACATGATCGAGTCTCACATTTAGAAGCTGCAACATGGCTTTTGGTTTATGTCCGACTATTCATTTTCTGTTACACTGGCACAAATGCACCTGAGCCGCAATAACTATTAGTTTAATTGAGTTAATGTGATTAAGTTCTTGCGTGAACTTCAATCAGAATGATTCCGGTATTGCCATATGTTTGTCTTAGTTTGTTCCATTCATTTGCTTTTAATTGTCTAACCAGTTAAAGAAAACTGTACTGAGATTTGGATATATCTAGAGTCGTTCAAGCTTTGGATTCTTGATTCATCCAAGTTTAAGTCTTTCTACTTAAGGATAGCTTCGACCCCGATCTTACTCCCGGTGGTTTCACCCTCTCATTGTAGCAGTGGGACCTACAGTCTAACAAACCCCACTTAAGCTGTGTGTGTACGTACTTGTATAGTTGTATTATTGGAAGCATGGTCATGGGAGCACTGAGAATATTTTAGAGCAAATGTGTGAGTATTGTATTTACTACATTGGAGACTTGGATGTGCAAATTTTTGTGATTGAATGTTGTGAGAATTTTTTTTGTCATCTTTAATTGAACGAAATTGATTTACTTGAATATTGTAGATGTTTTGTAGCTTAAAAGTTACGCAAGAAAATTTGAGTGAGAATAGTTTATTCATAAATCTCATGCCTCAATGGAAAGTTGCATCAACTGAGAAAGTATTTGTAACGCCCCAAAATTTCAAGTCAAGTCCAAACAGATTAAAGGAACGAGAACCCTACTCATACCAACGCACCTTTTTTATTGGGAATCCACCCATAAGAACTGCAGAGTTAAACGTGCTTGTCCGGGTCAAACATTTTCTTCTTCCTCTTCTGACATCGCCTCTTCTTCTTTCTAGCTATTGGTGTGAGACGTTTTTCTTGATCATAAAACTTTTCGAAATCTCATTTTTAGGCAAGTTCCCCTAGTACTCTTTACGTTTATATGATCGTTCATGTTGCTCCATAATTGTAATTATATGGTAATCTGATGTTTTATGAATGATTAGTTGATTATCTGATGTTCATCAATTTGAAAAGCTGTATCCCTCGGGTTCTAAAGTGCATCACTAATGGTATATCTTTTGTTGACTTGTTAGCAAGTGTATATTCTAATTATGCCCAGAACTTAGTTTTACAGGAACGCATAGATTTAAGGATAAGCTTGTAGTAAATTGGGTAATTTATCAACAATATCGATTCTTGCTTGCTTTGTTTCTTCTGATGGAATTGTGGCCGTATTTGAATTGCTCTGGTTAATGTTCTAATTTTCAAAAGAAACTTGTTTTCAATTTTAGAACTTCCAGTTTTTAAAAAAAACTTATGAAAATATTTACTTTTCTAATGCTAAAACCAATCATATAAAGGAAGAGGTCTTGGTCCGGTGTATGTTTCAAGTGATTACAATTTCTCTCAAATAATTGTAGTTAACATGACAACCTGTTTTGGCTTGGCCCATTAGTGGTCCGGGTTATTACAGTATCAGTATATTCATCTTCAAATGATAAATGTTATTAATACAAAAATCTATCTTAATGTTTATGCTTTTTCATATTTCTATTAACAACATAGACTTGTTTCTAAATAAGTTATTTAGATATTATAAAAATATTTATTAGAAAAGATTATGTAACAGTTATTATTTAAATTAATTGATAGTTAAATTTAAATTCATTTGAAAAAAATATAAAAAGACATTAATTGTTACAGTACATTTGTAGTATATTCTCCCTCTATTCCGAATTAGACTTTAGGTCCGCTCCTGGGACGGAGGAAGTAGCATTAATTTGTCAATATATAAGAATGCATATCATGGTAGTATAGCGTAGATTTCGAATACGCTTCACACGCGTAGCGTGTATGTTGCGTTGTCAAGAGCCTGGAGATCATTTGTGATCCGGGTATTGATTAGTCCGCCTACAGTAGACTCCGATGACCACACAAAGACAAGAAATGTTGTTTATACAGAAATCTTACAGAATCAAACTTGAGATTAGGCAATATATAAATATTAATTTTTTAGTTGCAATTGAGAATGATATATTTTAGAATATAATTCTTTTCTTCTGTAACTTCTACATTTTTATAACATTAACCAACTTTGACAATTAATCATAAGTTTACATAGATATCGGTAGAATTGTATTGAGGCAGAACAAATATAACAAACCATAGAAAAATACCAGAATACGCTACTTCACACGTGTAACGTGTGACGTAGCTTCTAGTACAACAATATACGCAAAATATCATTTGCTGAACATTTTGCTTGTTTTCTTTTTTTACTTAATTTCAGGTGGAGTGTAGAAAATGAAGAATGAAAGAGGAGAGATAAATGGATAAAAACCATCATTTTGATTAAAAAAAAAAAAAACGGTTACACCGGATTGATTATGGTTACAACTGGTCGGTTGCTGAACGGTTACAGTTATAGTTACGGTTAAAAACCGTTCAGAGAATGCTAATGGTTATTGTCAAGTTATGGTCATGGTTAAGGTTATTAACCAACCAGTCGAAGCCTACTCCCAATAGATTTCTATTTTTCAATATGTTTGTTTTCTCTTTTCGTTTTTTTGCCCTCTTTTATTTTTCTCTCGTTTCTCTTTGCTCATTAATCACTTATTATTATTTTTTGTTGAGAAAATCACTTAGAATTATATTTCAATAAATTTGTTTTCTTTTTATTCTTTTGAGATAAACTTATACTTCGTTCAATAACGAAATGTTCAAGAACATACAACAAAGACATTAAAATGGTAGACTACCTGACCCATCAGAATTCCCATCAACATTCTGGGCAAGAGGATGAGCCATAGTATTACCATTTCTACACACATGTTGAAAACTACAATTAATAAAAGACACTGCTTTGTTCTTAATATCATCTATAAAATGTCCTCCCATGGTCAAGCAAGGAGCTGCTGAGTGAATAGATCGAATGACCCCAAGGCAGTCACTTTCAAATATAACATGAGACCAGCCTTTTTCTATTGCCAAATTCACTCCACAAGCCATTGCCAGCGTTTCTGCAGATTCTTGGCAGAGTACTTGTTCAATCTTCCGCCTATGCCAAGCCAAGATATTCCCGTTATGATCTCTCGCAAGAGCTCCCAACCCAATTGAGCGTTCCAAACCTGGGCACGAAGCGTCAACATTAATCTTTATATACGACAGAGTTGGTGCTTCCCAATCAGTTGAGGATTCCTCCGGTCTTGGAGTTGCAAATTGGATATTTCTTCTAATAAGATTAAGTGCTACTGGAAGACCCTTCCTTAAAAGACGCCACAGGAAGACCTTTATTTTATTAGGAGTATCAATACCCCAGACAAAAGACCAGTTTTTCTCATGAGAAACCAAGGAAGTAGGGGACAATGCAGTCTGATTTTGTTTTCTGAGTTCACGTGCCGCATAATAGGCGGATTCAGATCGGACTGAATAGTGACCTGACTTAGAGAAGTACCAACGCCGTGTATCCTTATTCCCACTACAACCCACCGGAATATGCATAATCTATTCCACATCCTCATCCCAAAAGATAAAATGTAAAGCTTCCACATTCCAGCCCCCTCCCGGATCCATTAAGAAGGCAGAAACAGAAACATCGCCAATCTGATTTATGTCAGGGGTTAAAGGTTTGCGATGACCATTCCTCCGGATCCAATTGCATTCCAAACACTTACATCCTTACCATCTCCAATTCTCCAGATAATTCCATGTCGAACTAAATCCATAGCACCAAACAATATTAGGGAAGTATTTGGCTTTTAACACTCTACTAAGAAGGGAATTCTGGTTTTGTATAATAACCAAATTTGTTTACCAAGCATGGGTTGGTTAAAAGCACTCAGGTCTCGAAAACCCATACCCCATCTCTCTTACTTTCACAAAGAGTATCTACTTAACCCAATGTATCATCTTATTTTCCCCACTACCCCATCAGAAATTGAAAATTGTCGATTCTAACTCATGGAGAAGATATTCAAGAAGCTTGAAACACCCCATAACGTAAGTAGGAATAGCCTGGAGTACATATTTTATCATGATCTCCTTACCAGCTTTGGACAAGGAGTCCGTTTTGCGAGAGACCCCTATATATAGGAGAGCCCCGAATGTCCCATTCAAACGTTAAAACTAGACAATTATATCTTTTTTCTCGACTTGGCTTCTCATGGTTTTTCGCGGATCTTTTGAACCGGATTCATAAAAACGGGTCAAGTAAAAACTAGACAATATAATGTAAATTTAATATCATGTAAAAACTAGAGAATTCCTTTCATAACCTACACAATATAATGTAAAAACTAAACAATATAAACAATTATGTGACACTGAGTGAGTAAATTTCTGGACAAGTAATAAAACTAGACAATTCAGTTATAAAACTAGACAATATGTTGTAAAAACTAGACACTAATTTTTCTTCGATTGTTTTAGTTTCTTCAGAGCATTCTTCAAATCATCCAATCCACCCTCTTCAAAATCATCATCAGCAGCAGGTCTCTTAGATCCTTGAAAAGCTTTTTCATTAGCAACTTTCTTTGCTTAAAAACTAGACAGTTCAACACAACTGCACAACATAAAGATTTAACATGAAAAACTAGACAAATATTGTTAAAAACTAGATCATATGTGTTAAAAGCTAAAACATAAGGTATTTACATAAAAACTAGGCAATATATGTTAAAAACTAGACAATTTCACACAAAAGCAAACATTAAAAAGTAGACAATATATGTTAAAAACTAGACAATTTCACACAAAACATTCAGAAAATTCAAACAAACAACAAATCCCCACAAAAAACATATACAGTGTACACAAGCACATAGCAAATCTAAAAATCATAAAAAGTAGATGATACATGTTAAAAACTAGACAATACATACTAAAACCTAGACAACTGCACAACAAAAAAACTACACTAGCAAAAAAGAACAACATAGACAATTTCGAAAATAATCACGGAAAAAATTCACAACAGACACATTTCAACCAACAACAACGAACAACATAGACAATTTCTACTAAAACACAACAAATCACATATCCATAGGTCCTTTCTATTTTCAATCACAAGATTTGGAACACGGAGAGGTTACCGATTGATCAATGGATTGAAGGAGAAGAAACGATTTCTCGTAAGTGAAGGAGCTCGATGGATCTCCGAATTCTGAATTCTTCAGAGTGCCATTTCAGAACGTTCAGATCTAGATCCGCGCCTTTACCTAAAGTTGCAGCTCCTCAACCAGATCCAGATCCGATGCCATACTCCAAGCCTTCAGATCTAGATTCTGGTCCTTACAACCTCATCTCCACCAACCACCACTCGTCATCTACTCCTTACATCTTCAACACCTCCACGTGCCACTACATCTCCACCCGTCGGAGCCTTGGCAGTGCCATTCCTGGATGAAACACGACCGAAATCGCCAAAAACACGAACAAAATCGTCAATTTGGAGCTGATAATCGAAGAGATTAACCACTGAAAAGATGACGAATATATTTCGATTCAGACTTCCTCCATTTTCTCCTCTATTTCACCCAAAAACGATGGCGAATTGTTAGGAATATGTTAGGAATATCTGTAATTATTTTGATCACTCATCACATGTTCTTATCTTAGCCAGAAATGTGATTAAGTACTCTTGGTTCACTTGAACATTGTAAAAGAGGAAATCACTGAGTATGATTAGTCTAGTAAATCTTGTATTAGGATTATAGGTCTCTGAGTGTAATTTTTTTATTTCAAGACCATGAAGATCAATCCTAGCAATGGAGCATTTCTGAAGATTAGAAGACTGAAGATTGCACAAGGTTTATGAAGACACAAATGTTTAGTCTAACTCAGAAAGACTATGTCCTTAATCCTTTCTTAAGTATATTAACTTACTTTTGAAATATGATTCTGGACATATGACATCATGAATATGGAGCATGCAAGCCATCAGAAAGGCTCATGTATCCGTTGAGACTAAAGGACAATGAACAGTAATATGTATTAAATGCATCGGAAATCTTTAAAAGCGCCTCTGAAAAATGAGATAGTGACTTCTGAGTACATAGTTCAAGATATAAATGGATATAATTTGATGGAGAACACAACGGATATAATTCAAATGCCTCTCAAATTTATCTATATATATCACACACTTAGATGCTTGAAGAACATACCTTAGAACGCTCTATCTTCCAAACTTGCCATCAAGCAAAGTATTCTCTCAAGCACTCTACTACCCTTTCTGAAAGCTTTCTGTTGCTTGAAGAATCACTAGTAGTTCTAAGTTGTCCTGAACCTTAACAAGAGATTGTTATTCGTAAAAGAGTTGAACTATGAGATACCCTTTCTGAAGCTCATTCTCCAAAACGGACATCAATTACTTGGGTCAGTAAAGAGCAGACTGCCATCCACTGAACAAGTGTATGAAGTAGTCTCGATTCATTTGCTCTCAAAACATAACTGAAAAGTTATACGAGAAGCCTTTCTGACAAAACCTTATAACCAACACCATCAAGGCGTGGAGTAGAGGAAGTACTTGATTTGGGAAATCAGGGAATAACTCTAAGGTTATCTGAGTAGAGGAAGTACTTAGCTCTAGGTGCTGGGTAATAACTCAGGGGGAACATTTGGTTGGGAACCATTTGTTTAGGAATCTTAGAATAGGATTTTTGTAAGGTGAACTCAATTATCTGTTCTAGTGAATTCTAGGTCTCAGAAAGACCGAAGTGGATTAGTTGGAGGATTACGCCACCTCCAGATACCACTATACTTGCTGTGTCATTTACCTTTCTGTATTTACATTTCAGCAAAGCACACACACATACTTATTGTTTCTGCACTTACCTATCTTAAAGTCTTCCGCGCTCTGAATTTAAGTATCAGAAACCCCCAGGTTTCTGAGAAACTGTGTTTATCGACAAAAGTTTTAAAAGACTATTCACCCTCCCCCCCCTCTAGTCTTTTACTTTGCCGTTATCTAGACCAATAAGTGGTATCAGAGCAGGAGGTTCACAAGCCTTCTGCACTAAACCTAGATCCCCAGATAGGTGAAGGAACTTTGTCTCTTTCTGAGGAGTATATAATTTGTGTGTTAAGTGTGCAGGTATGTCTCTGAGTGACGCACCCGTTCTGAAGCCAGAAAACTACGAGAAATGGAAGAACAACATGATGCTCCATCTGGAGGCCATTAGTGACGAGATGATCTATGTCATCAATGAAGGGCCTATCAAAATCAAACAACGCAAACAAGTTACTGAGGTGTCTGATGGAAGAAAAGCCTCAGACAAGGAAGATGGAAGCGAGGATATGGCTGCTAGTGATAGTGGTCATGTTGCTCGTGGAAGCATTATGTATGAAGACAAGCCAAGAGAGCTCTGGACATCTGAAGATGCCAAGAAACACAGATTGGATGGTCAAGCTCGTAATATAATCATCAGATCGATACCTGAGCACATACAGTGTAAACTGTGGGGTGCTAAAACGGCGAAAGTTGCCTGGCAACTGATTGAAGAAATCTGTGTCGGAACTGAGAAAACCAAAGAAAACAAGTTCGAAGTTCTTAAATTGAAGTTCCAAAACTTCAAACAAGGTCCCACTGAAACTCTGGAAGAACTTGATTTCAGATTTACTACTCTTATGAGTGATATGGCTGCACTTGGTGAAAGCAATAGATACTCCCAGTCAGAAAAGATTAAGACTATTGTCAGAAGTCTCAATCACAACTGGGAGCACACTAAGTTCTTTTATTTCAACCAAGGGATGCCAAATATTAATCCAGTAGAGCTCTTTTCTCATCTTGCTACTGTAGACTATGAGACAACTCAGAGAGAACAAACAGCTGAAAAGTTACAAAGTGTTGCTCTAGTTTCTCAAGGTTCTTCTGAAAAGAAGGATACCAAAAATGCATCTGAAGAAAATGCTCTTGCAGTAAGACACATGAAGAAATTTGTGAGTCAAGAGATTGAGAGAAGAAAAGCTAAAGAAAAGCTGAAAAAGCATCTTGGCCCAAACTATCATCAGTACAAGAACATACAAATGAACAACTCTCTGAACACCCCCATTCAGAAAGGTGTTAGTACTGAAGCTGCAGAAATAGAAAATGATATCTGCTTCTATTGTCAAAAGCCTGGTCACTTCAAGAGAGATTGTCCTGCTGTAAATAAGCTCAAGACAGGTGACACGAAGGACAAAAGAAATTTCAAGAGAAATCAAAGGGCCTTACTGACTGAAGAAAGGAAGAAGATTCAAATTCAACTTGATGCTCTAGACATTGAGACAGATTCTGAAGATGGAGATTCAGATGACTCAAACCTACCATCACCAGAATTGTGTGGAATCACCCACGATATAATCGACTTCGGCCTTAAGAAGAATGAAATGTGTGGAGTGTTGAGATTGCTGGTCCAGACATCTCCAACATTGAAATATGTCTTATGGCTGATGAGTTAACTAACAATTCACAATTTTTGTACTATGAGAGTGATGATGGAATTGAGGATCTGGAGTTGGTCAAGAGCGAATTGGATCGTTATGAGAAAGAATTTCTGGAATCACAATCCAAAACCAGAATTCTAGAGGAAAGCAAAGAAACTCTTGAAAAAGAGGTTTCTGAGCTAACCAGAGTATCTGAGAACAAGAACGCTGAAATAGCCTTTCTGAAAGCTCAGATATCTGAGAATGAAAATTCTCACAAACTAGCCTTGGATGAACTTAATAAGAAAATGATGAAGCTGCTTTTTGAGAATGAAGAACTCAGAAAGAAAGAGCTATCCTTCCAATCTTATGCAAAGGCTAGTGACACTTTCACTGAGGTTCAATCCTATCTGAGAGATCCCTCTGAGAAAGGTGGACTTGGACTTGATGAACAATCGAGTAATTCATCTCCTCTGAAGAAGAGTGATGAAGGTTGACCTTTGTAAAAAGTCAACAGAATGGTTCCTCAACCACCTATAGCATTGGTCAGAAAGCTAGGGTAGTTGACAAAGGAAAAGGAGTAGCAACCCAGCCTTTGAAAGAACAATAAGTTCACAAGAAACTTGTGGATAAGGTTTCTGAAAAGAAACACAACCCCCAGACATGCAACCATCCACATTGCTACATTACTAGGAAAGGAAGAATTGCTGGAATAGGCAAATTCTCTACTGTACCATTTTATGAAAATAAAGATGGTGCAGAAACTAGTAAGGCTTCTGAAGAACGTATTCAGAAAGCCAAAGGTGTTCGAAATGGCATTGGCTATCGTGCTATTGGAAAAGTTCTTCTACAACAATATAAGGAAGGACAAGAACAATGGCGCAAGGCTGATATTGCACGTAGCAATAGATAGAAGTGGAAGAAATCTCAAGCCACTGAAAAACTGAATGCCAGAGCTAGAAGGAACCTGACCAGAAAGGCTAAGTTTGCTGAAAAGCAACCCCAGAAACCCAGGGTCCAGAAAGCACCAAAAGGAACACCTAGAAACACCCCAAGAAGGAAGATTGAGATCAAAATTACTGATTTTATTGCATCTCCTTCTGATCAAGTTAGACAAAAACAAACTCCCAAGAAATTCACTAAAATGTGGATTCCTACTGGAAGAATGTTTAGTCTAAGTGGTTCTATCTCTGAGGCAAGAACCTAACTCCTGCTTCTGTTTTGCGTAACGCCTCTTGGACTAAGGCTCAATGGCTATTTGATAGTGGATGCGGAAAGCACATGACAGAGACAAAGCAAATCAACTACAAAGCTTGCAACACCGGACCGGACATCGATTCTTTGGAGGAGAATTAAATCCTCTCTCGATTTGGCAACGTCAAATTAGGATCATTAACAATCACCGTATTACATGTTAAAGGTTTGAAATATAATCTATTTAGCATGAGCCGGTTTGCATAAGGGATTCATCAGAAATTCAAAGCAAAGTATTGCAAACTTATGACAGAGTGAGTCAAAGCGCATACCTTGGTTGTTCGGCGGAAAGGCAGTCTTTATGTTACCGATTGGGCATCTGCCACAACTGAAGAATGTCTCATGGTGAGTCAATCAGGTCACATAGAAGAGCACTGGTTATGACACAAAATAATGAGTCACTTGAACTTCAAAACTCTGAACAAACTTGCCAAGAAAGAGTTAGTGGTTGGTCTTCCCAAAACATCTTTCAGAAAGGATGGTATATGTTCTGCCTGTCAGATGGGGAAACAATCCAAAATCTCTTTCAAGTCCAAAACCAGACACTCTAGTGTTAGACCACTGCAACTATTACACATGGATCTTTTTTTAATCATCTATAACTAGTTATGCAGGAAAGAAGTATGGTCTGGTTGTTGTAGATGACTTCTCAAGATTCACTTGGGTTGTCTTTCCAAAGCACAAATCTGATGCTAGGGTGGAGATACCAAACTTGCTGAATAAGCTTGAAGTCATGAAAAATGACAAAGTATCTCAATCGTAGCAGACTATGGTGCTGAGTTTGTCAACCAAAGACATAAAGGAGTTTTACACAAGAAAGGTATACAACACCAACTTTCCTCTGTAAGAACACCACAACAAAATGGTGTTGCGAAAGGAAAAATAGAACCCTTAAAGAAGCGAGAAGGACAATGCTAGGCGACCTGAAATAAGTGAAGTTTATTGGGTTGAAGCTGTAAACACAACATGCTACACTCAGAACAGATGTTTGATAAACAAACACCATGACAAGACCCCATATGAACTCTTGGTTGGAAGACCCCCTAATATCAAACATCTGAAAGTGTTTGGTTGCAGATGTTTTGTCCTTAACAATGGAAAAAAGTATCTAAGAACATTTCAACAAAAGGCAGATGAAGGTGTGTTTCTTGGTTATTCTATGAATAGCAAAGCATACAGAGTTTACAACAAAAGAACAAAGAAGATTGAAGAATCAGTTCATGTTGTATTCTATGAAGGAAACAAGAAAACACCCCTTGATGATGAACTCTCAGAAAGGTTCAAGGAACTAATGATAAAGGATTCTGAAGAAGAACCCTCAGAAAGGAAAAACATCATTGTGGAAAGAGAGGATGACTCTGACGAAGAAAAGCATGAAATGCCTAGTAACAACCAGATGATTCTCAGACATGATGAAGAATTTCCTATGAGAATTTCGAAAATGGAAACTGAAGATGTTCATCAGAGAGCTAACTCTGGAAATGACCTCTCTGACAGGCATGTCCCAGAAAGATCTCACACTGAGCAAGTGTCAGACATTCACCGCCCATCTGAGGTGCAAAATGTCACAGATACTGAAGAAGTATCAAGTCATAATCATAGTGATTCACATTCAAATCACATAGATGTTGACCCTACTATCCCTAAACCCATGATGAGATGGATCAAGGATCATCCTGCAAAAGATGTGATTGGACCAATCAATCAAGGTGTTAGGACTAAGAGTGGATTAGTTGGAGGATTACGCCAATCAATCTTAGAATAGGATTATTGTAAGGTGAACTCAATTATCTATTCTAGTGAATTCTAGGTCTCAGAAAGACCGAAGTGGATTAGTTGGAGGATTACGCCACCTCCAGATACCACTATACTTGCTGTGTCATTTACCTTTCTGTATTTACATTTCAGCAATACACACACACATATTTATTGTTTCTACACTAACCTATCTTAAAGTCTTCCGCGCTCCGAATTTAAGTATCAGAAACCCCCATGTTTCTGAGAAACTGTGTTTATCGACAAAAGTTTTAAAAGACTATTCACCCCCCCTCTAGTCTTTTACTTTACTGTTATCTGGACCAACAGGAGGAGTAGACCAGATAAGCATGGAGAGATGGATGATGATGCATCTTCTGAACAAGAAGCATGAAGGGCAGGAAACCCACTTCAATTGCGAGAAGTACGCCTTCAACAAATTCCTTGGACATATTGAGGAATTTGAGCCCAAAATCATCAATGGCCTTGCTGAGCCAAATGCCAATATGCACTTTGGTATCAGAATCTGTTACATTCTAGAAACAATGGAAATCACTCTCAGAGAGAGGCCGGAAATCCCAGTCACCAACTCCCTTGTCAGACACGCCTTTGAAGAAAAGGAGAAACTTGCTGCTGAGAACGCACTCAGAAAGGCAGAAGAAGAAGAAACTGCCCAGCAACGTGAGGAGGTCTCTGAGCAAGCTCAAGCTAAACCTCCAGTTGCCAAGAGAAAGAGAACTCATAGCAAAAGAGCCTCCAAGTCCCTAAGCATACAAGAGGCACAACCTTCTGGAGACAAGGTCTCAAAAGATGTTGGACGCCCAGAAAGGCAACTCCAGAATGCCCCAAGAATCCTGAACCAGAATGCTCCAGAACTCTCCAGAGATGATAGAAATATCATAGATGGGTCTGCACCAACACAGATTAGTGATTCTGAGGATGATGAAGTACTTGCAAAAGTACTCAAAAGATTCAAGTATGACACCCATGGAGGAGCATCAAGCTCAGCTCTTCAGAGAGACAAGAGCCCCTCTGCCCTGCAGGAAGAACAGGGCCTGGGTGAGGAAGATAGAATGCTGGAAGATCCTGACATTGCTTCCACATTCACAATGCCAGCACTTAATGTTGCTGAAGAAAATCCTGTTTTAACACAGGTCCTCAACCTTCTGAGAAAGCTCAACTCTCAGAAAGGGATCAAACTGAGATGGAGACTCAGAATGATACAGCAAAGGAGAACAACAATGAGCACAGAGAGACTGTGGAATCACCACAAGTCCAAGAGATTAATGATCAGCCTGACTCTATTCAGGTAACAAAGATGGTTTGTATGTAACTTGTGAACATAGGTATATGTTAACCAGTTATTCATAAGCTTTATTTGTTACAGGCCAATTTAGAGGCAATCTTTCAGGGGGAAGAAAACCTGTCCACCCCCTTGAATTAAGAGAGGTTTCTCCAACCTTAGAACATCAAGAAGAGCCTGTCCCACAGGTAGTGAAGTTATCTCTGAACAAGAAATAACTAACTAAAAATGCTCTTATCTTATGTTCTAATATTCTTAATGTCTCTTCTTAGGCTCCAACTGAGGAAGTAGTGGTGGTGGAACCAACACCCCAAAACCTAGAGATTCCAGAGGCTGAAAAGCTTTCTGAGGAAGTATTTACTGAGCCTTCTGATGAGAAGGTAAGTAATCAGTAATAGTCTCCTTCAAGAATGGTCAGGAAAACCCACTACTAAAATCTCTTATGTCTGTTCTTACAGGCTCAGTCAGAAGAACAATTGGAAGGAATGATTGTGGTCTTATCTCCTCCAAAAGAAACTAAAACTGCTGAACAAGCAATATCTGCAGAAAAGGTGTCAGAAACCCCCAAGGTTTCTGAGGACCATGCTACTGAGCTTCCTCACTTGGAAGTAAGTGAAGTCTCAGAAAGCACTTTTCCACCTATCTTTTTACATTAACTTCTAAACATATTTGACTTTAATTCTCAGGTTCAAGCAGAAAGAAAGGTTGATGAGGATAAAACTTCTCCTCACACCAAAGTATCTGAGGTCTCTGAGACCAAGCAAGCAGAAGTACAGGATAATGAGCCTAGTGTTTCTACACAGGTATGCTCAGAAAGCTTACTTTTGCACACAGATACTAACTCAAGTGGTTTGAACAAAACTAACTTGAACACTTTCTTTCATGCTCAAAGTCTAGTGCCAGTTGATTTACTCAAGGCTTTCCAGAAGCACACTTTAAAGAAACATCTCAAGTGCTTCAGACAATGGCAGAAACTCAGAAAGGCTGACCTTTCAGAATTAGCCAGACTAATCGACGTCCCAGAAAAGAGAGCAATCGCCTTCTATCTGGAAGATTATATCCATGCATTGTTCCAAACAGAGTCCTACTCATTTGCCACTCTGATGCATGAAGACTTCATTCATGAAGTAACACAAAGACTTATAGCAGATTTCAAGACTGCAGATGCTCAAACCCAAGAGCAGATGGTTACCCATCCTGCCTTGCCCAGCAAGCTCACTACTTATCCTGCTGAACAAGAAGAAGTTAATGGGAGGATGATTACATTCCCAAATGTGATCAACCTGGTTTCAGAAGATGACGAGGAGATGGACGAAAATGATTATCAAGAATCTCCCTCTGAGCATCCAAACCAAGAAGCAAAGAACAAGAGTGATGATGATTATGATCAGAATGATGATCCCCAACCTGGACAAGGCGGGATTCAGAAAGCTAGCAAAGGAAGTGGAGAAAAGGCTACTCCCTCAAATGCTCAGAGAGCCCCATCATCATCACCTCCCAAGTCTCATCAAGATACCCAACAGGCTGAACACAATGATGCCATAGAAGAAATTTCAGCCGCTGAGTTTAGGATTGAACAACTCAGAAAGGTATTGGAAGAAGAGAAGAGAATCAACATTGAGACTCAAGCTCTTGTTGATGAAAAGGAAGCCAAAATCAAGAAGCTCGAAGAAGCTAATGCCAAGGAATTGACACTCCTAGATGAGCAAAGAAATTTGAAAAATGCCATTGTTGTCACAGCTGCTGAGATAGATGCCATGGATGTCAATGATGATGAAGAGCATGATGCTGAGACTGCATTAGAAAGGCCTTCTACATCTTCTCAAAAGGCCAGCACACTTGATGGAAAGCAGAAGAAGATTGTCAATCTGCAAACAATCCAAGAAAAGGATTATGATAGTGATGCTGAAACCCACAACTTGATTACTGAAGCAGAAGATGAGAGACTTGTCACTCAACACAAAAGAGCCCTACTTGCTCCTCATATATTCTCTGCACCAAGTAGTTCAAGAAGTGAAGAGCACCGTGCAAGGAACAATGTCTTTTTAGAACTCAGAAAGACACTAGTTGCCCAAGACACAGAAGTGCTAAAATCCGTTCCAGAAGAGATGAAGCCATTGGCTGCTGCTTTACTCAACAGAGCAACCAACATAGCTCTCTCTCAGAAAGACCTAGGGTTGGTCAGGGATGAGGATTGCAACAATGCTAATGCAGCATTAAATGAAGCTACCATGTCATTCCGCAAGCCAACGCCATCCTAAGGCCGCTTGAAGAGCTCAACACAAAGGAGCGAGGCGGTTAGATGAGCGAAGAGCTGAAGAAGGAACTTCAAGAATTAGTCAGGGTGCACAACAATCTCCAAAAGAACTTTGAATCACTCTCTGAAGCTTATGCTATCATGAGTCAGTCATTCATGACTAAGGGGGAAGAAGAGATGCCTCAGAAAGGCAGAGGAAGAAAAAGAAAACAATCAAATCCTCCCTCCTCAAGTCAACTTGTCATTAAGGACACCACTGGAGACACCCTTGCTGAAGAAGTTGTTCCAGATCAACCACCGGAAAATGAGAAGTATGATAACTAGGGGAGCCAAGTCTCTTAGAATCTCAGAAGAGAAGAAGACTTCTGAAGAAGAAGAAAAGGAAGAAGGAGAAGTAAGAGGCCAAGAAAGCAGCAAGTCTCCAATTTTGGACTTCAATGATGATGATGATGAATCTGACACATATGAACATCCACTTCACAAGAAAAGGAGACAAGCAACTACTTCACAACCTCCTCTGGCAGCAAGACCTTTAGCAGCCAGAACCCCTTCTGGAAATACCTAGTCATTACAAGGAACATCCACCAGCACAGCCCCAAGGCAGGAAGAAAGGGTTAGAGGATCTCCTGACAGAAGGCCACCAAACAGAAAAGCAAGAAGGGATTTCCAGTTCGGCAGAGTAAACAATGAAACACATCAAGAAAGGCCAACTGATGCCCACATTGAGTATATGAAGACTAGTAATGAAGAATCTTCATATAGGTGCATTCTGAACAAGAGAGGGTATTGGATTCTGGAACTACAACATCTACTTGTCAATGATAAGTTTCCAACTCCCATCCTCAACCAGATCCTGAAATGGACAGAAGGCAAGCCAGAATTGCTAAAACCTGAGCACCTTCATACCTGGCTAAACTTTGAAGTAGAAAAGAGGAATGAAGCCAGAAAGATGGATCTTTCTTTTGCCTATCCTTACCCAAAACCTGATGATGTACACAAGGTAAGAAAACTGGATGGTAGCTATAGCAGGAAGAACAACCTATCTCAGCTGCAAGTAGACCATGCCTGGGTCTGGGGAAAGTACTTCTGGGTCAAACACTTTCTGCAGAAGAATCACAAACTTGGCAAGAGTTACCATGAAATATGTGACTTATCCAGAAAGACAAAGCTCTCTGTCAGAAGGATTCTTTATGACTATGTCCAAGAATGCAGAAAAGTGGATGATCAAGTCAACTGATCAAGAAAGGGTGCTAAAGTACTTGAGGTATCTAAACCCAAGTTGCGTTTATGAAGACTTGAAGACTAGTAACATTAGAATACTCTCTTGGAGCTTGGACTCTACTTTGTTCTAATTTACTTAGTATGTTTTATTGCTTTTTGTAATCTTGCTGATTGTTTCTAAAATTCTCTATATGCAAAAGTTGCATCTCTTTCTGTAAACTGTACCTATCTGAAGATCATACTCTCAGATACATTTTAATAGATGAGAACTTATCAGCAACGATCACTTCTTGTGATTTGGTTGATGTTTACTTTCTGCACTTAATTCAACTAAAATTGAATATCATTTGAAATGATTAAGTGGTGGATTGTTTTCTCTTCCAGGATTACAATTTGGTAATAGGACTCAAAAGATAGTCATGGATGACTGATCAAAAAAAGGGGAAAATTTGTTAGGAATATCTATTAGTATTTTGATCACTCATCACATGTTCTTATCTTAGCTAGAATGGTGATTAAGTACTCTTAGTTCACTTGAACATTGTAAAAGAGGAAATCACTGAGTATGATTAGTCTAGTAAATCTTGTATTAGGATTATAGGTCTCTGAGTGTAATTTTTTTATTTCAAGAAGACCATGAAGATCAATCCTAGCAATGGAGCTTTTCAGAAGATTAGAAGACTGAAGATTGCACAAGGTTTATGAAGACACAAAGGTTTAGTCTAACTCAGAAAGACTATGTCCTTAATCCTTTCTTAAGTATATTAACTTACTTTCGAAATATGATTTTGGACATATGACATCATGAGTATGGAGCATGCAAGCCATCAGAAAGGCTCATGTATCCGTTGAGACTAAAGGATAATGAACAGTACTATGCATTAAATGCATCGGTAGAAATGCTGCAAAAAGCAGTCCTCTCTGAAATATGAGATAGTGACTTCTGAGTACATAGTTCAAGATATAAACGGATATAATTTGATGGAGATCACAACGGATATAATTCAAACGCCTCTCAAATTTATCTATATATATCACACTTAGATGCTTGAAGAACATACCTTAGAACGCTCTATCTTGCAAACTTACCATCAAGCAAAGTATTCTCTCAAGCACTCTACTACCCTTTCTGAAAGTTTTTCTGTTGCTTGAAGAATCACTAGTAATTCTAAGTTGTCCTGAACCTTAACAAGAGATTGTTATTTGTGAAAGAGTTGAACTATCAAATACCCTTTCTGAAGCTCATTCTCCAAAACTCTTGATTCTAAGTAGCACAAAAGTTCTAAGTGTCCTGATCCTTAACGAGTATTGTTATTTGTGAAAGAGTTGAACTAAGATTTCATATCTAAGTTTCATTCTCTTGAACACTTACCATAGACTTGGGTCAGTAGAGAACAAGATACCATACATTGCAAAGTGTATTAAGTATACTTGATTCACAGAGCTATCTGAATAACTGAACAAGTTATTAAAGAAGCTCACCTGACAAACAAACCTAAAACCAACACCATATACGGCGTGGAGTACAGGAAGTACTTAGTTTGGGAAACTAAGGAATAACTCCAAGGTTGTTGAGCAAAGGAAGTACTTAGTTTGGGAAACTAAGGAACAACTCAAAAGGTTTTCTGAGTACAGGAAGTACTTGGCTGTGAAAGTCGGGGAATAACTCAGGGGGAACACTTGGTTGGGAACCTAGTGCATTTAGGAATCAAGTAAAGATATCTGTAAGGTTACCTTATTTATCTTAGTGGATTCCAGGTCTGAGAAAGACCGAAGTGGATTAGTTGAAGGATTACGCCACCTTCAGATACCACTATAAAAAGACTTGTGTTATTTACTTTCTGCAGTTTATTACTTGTTTTACTTATATTGCAAAGTACTTACACTTATCTTGCTGAACACGTGCACTTATCTCAGAAGTCTTCCGCTCTCTGAAATTAAGTATCAGATATATGAGAAACTGTGCTTATCGACAAAAGTTTTAAAAGACTATTCACCCCCCCTCTAGTCTTTTACTTTGCCGTTATCTGGGCCAGCATAACTGCTTTTCACCTACACTTGATTCGTTTGTTTAGTGTGTTTACTGCAGGATGTCATTAAGTGATGCCCCAATTCTCAAGCAAGAGAATTATGAGAAATGGAAGAACAACATGATGCTCCACCTAGAAGCCATCTGTGATGAAATGATCGAAGTAATTAAGAATGGCCCAATAGTCATTCAACAACTCAAGCAAGTCATAGAGGTTTCTAATGGTAGAGACAGAAAACAAAGTGATGGGTCTTCACAGACAAATGCATCAACCAGTGGGAGACCTGCCAGTCAAGTTATTTACGAACCAAAGCCCAGAGAACTCTGGACATCGGAAGATGCCAAGAGAAATAGATTGGATGGACAAGCTCGTAATATCATCATACGTTCTACTCCAGAGCACATACAGTGTAAACTGTGGGGTGCAAAAACGGCGAAAGTGGCCTGGCAACTGATTGAAGAAATCTGTGCTGGCACTGAAAAAACAATGGAAAATAAGTTCGAAGTTTTGAAGCTAAAATTCCAAAACTTTAAACAAGGTCCCACAGAGACTCTTGAAGAACTAGATTTCCGGTTTACAACACTTATGAGTGACATGGCTGCACTTGGTGAAAGTAATAGATATACCCAGTCAGAAAAGTTTAAAACAATTGTGAGAAGTCTAAATCATAACTGGGAACACACAAAGTATTTCTACTTTAACCAAGGAATGCCAGATATCACTCCTATGGAACTTTTCTCTCACCTTGCCACTGTTGACTATGAGACAACTCAAAGAGAACAAACAACTGAGAAGTTGCAGAGTGTTTCTCTGGTTGCTCAAGGAACTTCTGAAAAGAAGAAAGGCAAGGATGTGACTGAGGATGCTCTTGCTGTAAAGCAAATGGAAAAATATGTTAGTCGAGAAATTGAGAGAAGAAAAGCCAAAGAGAAGCTGAAAAAGCATCTAGGCTCAAACTATCACCAGTACAAAAATATGCAAAGCTCGTTGAACAAGACAACTCAAAAAGCATCAAGTACTGAGGAAGCAGAAATCGAAAATGATATCTATTTCTATTGTCAGAAACCTGGTCATTTCAAGAAGGATTGTCCTGCCTTCAACAAATTTAAGACATCTGACAAGAAAGATAGAAGAATCTTCAAAAGAAGTCAAAGAGCTATGCTCACTGAAGAAAGAAAAAAGATTCAACTCCAACTGGATGCTCTAGATATTGAGTCTGATTCTGAGGATGAGGATTCAGATGATTCCACACTGCCATCCCCAGAAATATGCGGTGTTTCGCATGAAGTAATTGACTTTGGTCAAAAGAAGAAAGAAGTGTGTGGAATGGCTGAAGAAATCTTCCCAGATATCTCCAACATTGAACCTTGTCTAATGGCTGATGAGGTAACACATACTTCCTGTTATACTTATTAAAGTGATGACGAAGGAATCAAAGAACTGGAAAATCTCAGAAAAGAAATTGATCTTTACAAAAGAGAATTTCTAATGTTCCGAGCTAGAGCCGAAAATTTCGATGAAGAAAAGAATTCTCTTGCAAAGGAAAATTCTAAATTAATCAAGATATCTGAGAAAAAGGATGCTGAAAATGCATTTCTCAAGGCTCAGATATCTGAGACCGAAAAGTCACATAAAAAAGCAATGGACAATCTTCAAGAGAAATGTGAAGGTCTTCTTTCTGAGAATAAGGAACTCAAAAAGAAAGAACTATCCTTTCAATCTTATGCCAAAGCTAGTGACACTCTTACTGAAGTACAATCTTATTTAAGAGATCCTTCAGAAAAGAGAGGACTTGGTGGACACACACAGTTCCACCACTCTGAATAAGAGTAATGAAGGACTAACATTAAATGGATTCGTGAAGGTGATTCCCAAACAATGTACAGTATCGGTCAGAAAGCTAAGATTGTTGACAAAGGAAAGGTTGTTGCGACCAAGCCTTTATGGGAAAAACAAGTCCAAAATAAAACTGTGGGAAATGTCTCTGAAAAGAAACATAACATTGAGAAGTGCAATCACCCATAGTGCTATGTCTCTCAAAAAGGAAAAATTGCAGGAGCTGGCAAATTTTCTTATGTCACGTTTTCTGGAAAGAAAATTGATCATCCAGAGACTAGCAAAGCTGCTGAGAAGAGATCTCAGACAGCATAAGGTGCTCGGAATGGTATTGGCTATAAACCCATTGGGAAATAACTTGCTCGCGAATACAAACAAGAGCAAGAACGATGGTTAAAGGCTAGAATTGCTCACAACAATTATCAGAAGTGGAAGATAAATCAAGCCACTGAAAATCTGAATGCCAAGGCTAGAAGAAATCTGGCTAGGAAAGCTAAGTTTGTTGAAAAGCAGACTCAGAAATCTGACAGGTATCTGAAAGCACCAAATGGAGCACCTAGGAACACACCAAGGAAGAAAATAGTTCTTAACAACAATGATATTAATCATTTAACTAAGATTCCTCCGTATGTTCCTGTTAGACAAAAGAATGTTCCTAAGAAATTCATTCAAAAGTGGATTCCTACTGGAAGATTCTTTAGTCTAGATGGTTCCATTGTTGGTATGAGAACCTAATCTCCGCTCGCTTTGTGCGTAACACTCTAAAGACTAAATCAAAGTGGCATTTTGATAGTGGATGTGGGAAGCACATGACAGGAGACAAAGCAAATCTGATTAACTACAAAAAATGCAATGATGGACCAATTATTAGGTTTGCTGGAGGAGATGAAAATCCAACCATAGGTTTTGGAAATTTGAAGTTCGGCGCCCTCACAAACTCTGAAGTACTTCATGTAAAGGGATTGAAATATAATCTCCTAAGCATGAGTCAACTAGTAGACAAAGGGTGCACTGTCAAGATCAAGTCAAAACTATGTAAAGTGATTGACAATGAGTCAAAGCAGACAGTCTTGGTTGCAAAGCATAAAGGAAATCATTATGTTGCTGATTGGGCATCCGCCACAACCGAAGAATGTCTCATGGTGAGTCAATCTGGCCACACCGAAGAAAATTGGCTATGGCATAAAAGAATGAGTCACTTGAATTTCAAAACTCTGAATAAACTAGCCAAGAAAGAGTTGGTGGTTGGTTTACCCAAAATGGCATATAGAAAAGAAGGTGTATGCTCAGCTTGCCAAATGGGAAAACAATCCAAAACATCTTTCAAGTCTAAAACTAGACATTCCAGTGAGAGGCCACTGCAAATGTTACATATGGATCTGTTTGAATCCTCAGTAACTAGTTATGCAGGAAAGAAGTATGGTCTGGATGTTGTTGATGATTACTCCAGATTCACTTGGGTTGTCTTTCTCAAACACAAATCTGATGCAAGGGTTGAGATACCTAACTTGCTGAATAAGCTCGAAGACATGAAAAATGATAAGATATCTATAATTAGAACAGACCATGGTACTGAGTTTGTGAACCAGTACATCAAAGAGTTTTGTACTTGCAAAGATATACAACATCAACTATCTTCTGTAAGGACACCATAACAAAATGGTGTTGCTGAAAGAAAGAATAGGACCTTGAAAGAAGCAGCAAGAACAATGCTTGCTGACACTGAAATAAGTGAAATCTAATAGGTTGAAGCTGTAAACACAACATGCGACACTCAAAATAGATGTCTGATTAACAAACACCATGACAAAACTCCGTACGAGCTTTTCATTGGTAGACCCCCTAGTATCAAACATCTAAGGGTGTTTGGTTGCAGATGTTTCGTTCTTAACAATGGAAAAGAATACTTGAGAACATTTCAACCAAAGGCAGATGAAGGAGTATTTCTTGGTTATTCTCTAAATAGCAAAGCCTACAGAATCTACAACAAAAGAACGCAAAAGATCGAAGAATCTATTCACGTAGTATTCTATGAAGGAAACAAGAAAGTACTCTTGAATGATGATCTCTCAGATAGGTTCAAAGAACTAATGATTAAAGATTCTGAAAAAGGATCCTCAGAAGGAAACAATTCTATCATTCAAATTGAGGATGAGTCTGACGATGAAAAGCAACCTATGCTTAGTAACTACCAGATGACTCTAAGACATGATGAAGAATTTCCTATGAGAATTCCAGAAATGGAACAGGCTATTGAGAACCTTCATCATGAAAAGGTATCTGAGAATGAGATTGCTGAAATGCAAGATCCATATATCTCTAACACTGAAAAAGTGTCAGATATCCATGACATTACCCATGTGTCAGATATCCCAGATACTGCACAAGTATCTCATCAAGATCATATTGATTCGCATTCAAATCAAATTGATATTGATCCTACTAGTTCAAAACCCATTATGAAATGGATAAGAAATCATCCTTCAAAAGATGTGATTGGTCCCATAGACCAAGGAGTTAGAACTAGAAGAGCAATCGCTGAAAATGCAAGTTGTCTCTATGGATGTTTCATCTCAAAAATTGAACCAAAGATTATAGAAGAAGCATTAAAAGATCAAGACTGGATCTTTGCAATGCAAGAAGAGTTGGATCAATTTGGAGAAACAAAGTCTGGAAACTGGTTCCATTTGTTGACGGAATATCTGTAATAGGAACCAAGTGGGTTTTCAGAAACAAAATGAATGAGTCTGGTGAAATAACCAGAAACAAAGCTAGGTTGGTTGCCCAGGGATTCACCCAGACTGAAGGACTAGATTTTGATGAATCTTATGCACCAGTTGGAAGATTGGATGCAATAAGACTCTTTCTAGCCTTTGCAGCTCATAATGACTTTACAGTTTATCAGATGGATGTCAAGAGTGCATTTCTAAATGGTGAACTGGCTAAGGAAGTCTATGTTGAGCAACCACCAGGTTTTGAAGTTTCCTCAGAAAGTAGGATGGTCTATAAGCTTCAGAATGCTCTGTATGGGCTGAAAGAAGCTCCAAGAGCATGGTATGATACAATGGCCAGATACCTACTAGAAAGTGGCTTTAAGAAAGGAGATGTTGACAAAACACTCTTCACACTGAACCATGACGGGAAACTGCATTTAGTTCAAGTATATGTTGATGACATTATATTTGGATCTAAAGACAAGCAACTTTGTGAAGATTTTGCTGAACTCATGAAATGTAAATTTGAGATGAGCATGATGGGAGAATTGAATTACTTCCTAGGGCTGCAAGTCAAGCAACTCAATGATGGAATATTCATTAGTCAAACAAAGTATGCAAAGGATATGCTCAATAAGTTCAATCTAAAGCCTTCTGAAAAGAATGCTAAGATACCAATGAGCATTGGAACCAAAATGACCTATACTGAATCTAACAAAAGTGTTGAAGAACACAAGTATAGGAAATTGATTGGGTCTCTACTATACCTCACTGCAAGTAGACCTGATATTCAATATGCAGTTGGAGTGTGTGCTAGATTTCAGACAAATCCAATGCAGACACACTACAACATTGCTATGAAAATATTAAGGTATGTAAAAGGTACTGTAGAAGTTGGATTGTGGTATCCAAAAGAGAGTGGATTGAGTTTGGTTGGCTATTCAGATCTTGACTATCTTTGGATCATTGCTTGATAGAAAAAGCACCTCAGGAACTTGTCAATTTCTTGGTGCTAGATTAATATCATGGTTCAGCAAGAAACAAAATTCAATTGCCACATCTACCACTGAGGCTGAATATATTGCTGCTGGGTGTTGTGCTTCACAGATATTATGGATACAATAACAACTCAAAGACTATAGACTCAATGAAGAGAAAACTTCCATTTTCTGTAACAACACAAGTGCCATTTCCATAACTCAGAATCCTAAGTTTCATGCAAGAACAAAGCACATTGATGGTAGACACCACTTCATCAGAGACCATGTTGATAAAGGAAATATAGAGATACTCAAGATTGGCACTGAAGACCAACTTGCAGATATCTTCACTAAGCCACTACACGAAAGTAGATTCTTAGCCTTAAGACACAGTCTTGGACTAATGGAGCTACCAAAGAACAGAAAAAGTTCAGAGAAGAGATATCTGAAAATGATATCAAAGGAGAGAGAAAAGAGGTATCTGGAACGGGTATCCAGAAACTAAAGACTAAAGGGTAAAACGGCTGTTCAAAGATTTCTGAGTCAGGTACTCAGATATCTGGATCACTCAATGAGGGGGAACACAAAAGAGAATAGTACAACTGTCTGCAGTCAACTACTCTCTTGAAATTTGCATTATTTCTATCTTTATATAAAACTTGGAAAAATACTAAGTGTGAGATAAATTCAGATGCAAACAGTGTTCTTGGTCATACAGAAACGTGATTCAGAAAGCTAATAGCCAAAATTCATTAAATGGGCACAATTACATTTGTTGATTATGATCATTGCTGAAGAAGCAATGGTGACCCTTGATGAATTGGGCGATTGATCTTTACGGCAGATATTAACTCTCAGTAAATAGTGGACTGTTAAAATTCCGACAGGGCCCACTATGCATTTAATGCCGAACAAGCTTTTACTCACGCCTGCCTACAATTCACAGATACTTACACACAAAATTAATTTGTATGTATATGTTTGTGGAGATTACATTGCTATATATATGGGATTTTGGCAAAAGAAATTACTTTCGCCTAATCCAACATACAGACTTGCACAAGAATAGCAAAAACTCTTCTTCAACCTCTGCAAATCTCTGTTAGTTTTTCTGCAAAGAATTACTAATCTCTCACCCAAATCTCTTTCTCGTTTTTCAGTAACTTCACTATTTATAGAGATGGCTCCCAAACGTGCTTCTACTCAGAAATCCCAAGCTACCAGTGCTAGTTATAACAAACAATCGGTTGATCGGAGAATTCGACCCTGATCATTGGACTTCAAATCACAGGATGATTTGGGGTGGTGCCATGATTGAGGAATACGTGGTAGCCGCAATAGAAAACCAGACTGACAGGAAGTTGGTACTTGATATGCTTGAAAAGGCCAAAATCAAGGGTTTTCTATCTGCTCTTCCCAGTGGAGTTTCTTCACTGGATGTTCTGGAGTTTTACAACTCCACAATTATTTTCAAGATCTCTGCAGGCACTGAGATAGTGTCTATCAAGACCAAAGTCCAAGGACAAGAAATCTTGTTGGACGAAACAGCTTTCTGTGAGCTGTTTGAACTTCAAAATCTTGGAAAGGATTTTGAAATAGACACCAAGGATGATGATCTCCTTGAAGGTGTAAAACAGCTGTACAGTGACGTGTGTGATCTTGAAAAATCAGATACACCCACTGATTTTGAAAGTGCAGTATGCACTTATATTTTGATAATCTTGTCTTTCAATAATCAGTTCCAAGTTTGTGTTTGTTGTTATTTGTGAAGCTGCAGGATTACCAATGTTGTATAACATTGTGACAGGATAGAATTCAATGCTGACATAACATTGAAGATATAGCATTGCAGTAGACATCGAAGACAAAGCACATCGACAGAAACTTGGACCGAAGTATTGACAAATTGAACAAGAGATGATTTAAGGAAAAGAATTGTGGTGAAAGCAAGAAGGAATATATTTTATGAAGAATCGAAATATGGGAATTTCCTTCTATGCGCATATTGAAGAAAACAAGTAAAAGGAAAATTGCCTTTGCTGAGATCCTATTGCTTTTCGACATAGATGGAAGAGGTTGATATCTCAAGTATATATATGCAAGGATTCAGCAAAGCAAGGTTGAGCTTTTTGAAAAGATCAATTGAGATTTAAAGAGTTTAGGCTTCTTGTTTTCTGCTAGCTTTAGAGTTTGTCTAAGAGTATTCATTGTTGGAATAACTCTTTCGAACATCGACCTAGAATAGCTTTTACTGTTGGTTCTTCTAGGGCTAGTTTTGGTTGTTTAATCAATCGGTTGTGATTGTATTAAACCTAGTTGATTAGATCTACTTTTCCTGTCAGTAGATATTTTGCCTAAGGCGTTGCCAATATATTTTTCTATATATTGGCTTGGTAATAGAAGTTTTATTATTAATCCGCTGCTATCTGTTTACTGTAGACATTGTTGAACAACATTGTTGGCAACATTGTCTGATTAATCTAGTTCCAAGTACCAATCCGGGATCCTAAGTTTTAACAAGTGGTATCAAAGCCAGCCACCTAACTACTGGTGTCTGGATTTGGTACTACTACAATGGATGCAAACTACAATAGACCTCCTGTGCTTGATGGGTCCAACTACCATTACTGGCAAATCCGGTTGAGGACATACATCAAGTCCCTTGATGGCCGTGCTTGGAGATCCATTCTGGAAGGATACACCTGGCCAACTGAAGGACCTGATGCTGATGGTGACATTGTCCCCATTCCTGAAGAACGCTTCTCTGCAGGTGACATACTTCTTAGCTCTTATAATGAAAAGGCTTTAAATGCTATCTTTGGTCATGTAGATGCTCATATGTTTAAAATCATTCAAAACTGCACTACTGCAAAACAAGCTTGGGAATTACTTCAGAGTCATTGTGAAGGGGATGCTAGTGTCAAACAAACTAAACTTAGAATGCTTTGGTCTCAATTTGAAAATCTAAGAATGGCGGAGGAAGAAACCATTGACTCCTATTTCGAAAAACTTTTGACTCTCTCAAATGAAGTCCAAAGACTGGGAGAAGCTATTTCTAATAGGCAACTTGTTTCCAAAGCTGTTCGATCTCTTTCCTCAAGATTTAATACCAAAGTCACTATTTTGGAAGACACTCATAACTTGGCAACTATGGATTTTCATACCCTGTTGAACAATTTGAAAAACTTTGAACTAAATGAAAATGAGAGACAAGGTATGAAAACTCATAGTATCTCCCTTCACTGCTTTCTAAAGCTAAATCTTCAAAGCCTGATAGTAGTAGTGATGAGTCTGACAATATGACTGAGGAAGCTTTCAACAATCTTGTGAGGAAGTTCAACAAACTTAGATTCAGGAAAAACTCTGGTCAAGGATCCTCAAGTGGAACTAAAAATTTCAAAAAGAAAACCAATACTTTCAAAACTGGTTCTGCTTCCAAAACTAGCTCTAAATCTGATTTCGATCGCACTCCTCTTAGTAAGATTAGATGTTTTGAATGCCAAGGGTGGGGTCATTATCAAAATGAATGTGCTAACAATCTCAGAAAAGAGAAAAAGAATCTTCTTGCTTGTCTCAGTGATGACTCAGATGAAGAACAGGAAGATGAAGAAAAAGAAGATGATTCAACCACCAATGCCAGAGCTCTCCGCTCATCCACTTACAATGTTAATGACCAATGTTGGGACAACATCGTGAAGACAACATCAGGAATAGAAATCTTCTTTGACTATGATGACTCCGAGAACTGTGAAATTTTGGCACTAACCAAACCTGAGAAGTCAGGAATCTCTGATGTTTTATGTCTACATGGTTCTGTGGATTTTGATATAGATAGTACTTCAGAAGAGGAAGTCAATGCAGATCAAATGGTGAAGGATCTGCAACAGATGTATGAGAAACTCTTCAGTGAATGGAAGACTCTCAGGAAACTCCTCAAGAAAACTGAGAAGGAGAACTACAATCTGAAAGACACCATTGTCAAACTAGAAGCTGAATTAACAAAGAAGGACACTGAACTGTTCAAGGTAATCTCTGAACTAGATAATGAAAAGAAGGTAATTGCAAAATGGAACTCCTCTACTTCTAGACTTAATGATATGCTTGAGGTGAACAATGATAGGACCACTGGTCTAGGGTACACCAGTAGTTACGATACTTATTTTGAAGAAAAACTTGGGTGCAACATGAACTGCACTGTTAACCCTGATACCCCAAAAGTTGTCAAACCCCTTTCTGAGCTCATAAAAGGTCCTACGTTTGTCAAAGAAAAAGCTTTGATTGTGTGCACTTTCTGTCACAAATCTGGTCACAAAAAGCCTTACTGTTTCAAGTACCAAAAGGACGTAAAAAGGGAACATGTTGAGACCTCCAACCTTAGTAATCTCTCCACAATTCCCTCCCATCCAGTTTCCAGCAAACAAAACAGTGATGCTATCTGCAATGTTGTGACAACATCCACTTCAACAGAGACTGAAAGATGTAATCTTAAGACTCTGAAGTACTTTCCTAGTTCTCCTAAATGAGGCAAATCTCCAGGACATATAAGAAAACACAAGAGTGTTTCGAAACATGTTTGGGTAGCTAAAGAAAAACATACTTGCAATGTTGCTTTTTCTGTTGCTACTTCCTCTAACAATGCTGGAAAATGGTACTTCGACAGTGGTTGTTCTAGGCACAAGACCGGTAACCCGTCAAATTTGTCAAATTTTGTAGCTCAAAAGACAGGTACGGTAACTTATGGAGGAGGATACCAAAGCAAAATACTTGGAAAGGGAACACTGTGCCTTAAAGGATATCCGAAACTCTCAAATGTTCTTCTTGTTGAAGGTTTAACGGCTAATCTTGTCAGTATAAGCCACCTGTGTGATGATGATCTGAAAGTCAAGTTTGATAAACGTTCTTGCAAAGTTTATACTTTTGTAGACAAATTAACTGTAATGACAGGTGTGAGATCACAGGACAACTGCTATGTGATGGATATTCCTCTCAAATGCAATGTTGCTCAACATGATGATGCAACATTGTGGCATAAGAAATTGGGACATGTCAATTACAGAAATCTGGAGAAGATCATCAAAAACAATGTAGTGACAGGAGTGCCGAAGCTTACCAATGTTGGGAAACATGTGTGGCGTTGCCTTATGGGAAAACAAACCAAGGCGACACATCAGCCACTTCTGATTGAAGGTCAACAAAGAGGTACTTTTAACTGCTTTGAACTCCTGCATATGGATCTCATGAGTCCTATAGAAGCTAAAAGTTTAGGAGGAGCCTGGTATATCTATGTTATAGTTGATGCTTTTCTAGATACACTTGGGTCAACTTTTTGAAAGAAAAATCAGAAACTTTTGAATCCTTCAAAAACTGGCATGCAAAATGTTGTAATCAGTACTCTACTCTTGTTCAAAGAATTCGATCTGACCATGGTAAAGAATTCGAGAATCAATTCTTTGATAAGTACTGTGAAAAGAAAGGAATCATGCATGAATACTCAGCTCCTAAGACACCACAACAAAATGGTGTTTCTGAAAGGAAAAACAGAACTCTTCAAGAAATGGCCAGAGTGATGTTGAGCTCAATAAACCTATCAAAAAGGTTGTGGGCTGAAGCTGTGAACACTGCTTGTCACATAATCAATCGTTTCCATCTTCGTCCAGGTTCTCTGACCACTCCCTATGAGATGTTGAAAGGTAGAAAACCCAATCTTATATATGTACTTTCATGTATTTGGATTTGTGTGTTACATACTCAATGATAGAGAACATCTAGGGAAGTTTGATGTTAAAAGTGACAAAGGAATCTTTGTAGGGTACTCTCAAAATAGTCAAGCGTATGGAATATACAATCCTAGATTGCAAACTATACAAGAGTCTGTGAATGTTTCCTTTGATGACTCTGAGCCCTATGCCCAGAAGAAGATCTCTGCAGGTGCTGAACAGGTTATTGACTCAACCTCTGACTCTTCTACACATGAGAACGTACCAGAAACTATGACTCCAGCTGTTGATCAAAGTGAAAGAACCCATGATGTGGGCAATGTTGTGCCAACATCCCCTCTGTGCCATGATGACTCAACATTAAGTTCAACATCCCAGAGTTTCACTCATGATGAAGAACAAGCTGATCCCCACAATGAGACTGAGGCTGAATCTGACAATCCATCTGGCATTAATGCTGCACCTATGTCTCCTGACTCACGAAAGGATCCTCCTCCTAGAATTCGCAAAGATCATCCCAGTTCCCAAGTAATTGAAAATCCAGGAGGAAGGACATTGAGGGGAAACACGCGCAAAAATTACAAGGAAACACTCAGACTTGCTGAAATATGTCACTTTGTAAGTTCCTCGTGCTTTGTTTCGTTAATTGAACCTAAAAATGTGAAAGAAGCTCTTGCTGATGATTTTTGGATAGAAGCAATGCAAGATGAACTTCGTCAATTCCAAACAAATGAAGTCTGGACTCTTGTTCCCCGCCCCCATAATATAAATGTCATAGGCACCAAGTGGATATTCAAAAATAAGAGTGATGAAAAGGGGGTAGTTGTAAAAGACAAAGCCAGATTGGTTGCTCAAGGTTACACTCAAGTGGAAGGCATTGATTTTGATGAGACCTTCGCTCCTGTTGCTAGATTAGAATCCATTCGCTTGCTCCTAGCCATAGCATGTTGTCTTAACATAAAACTCAACCAAATGGATGTTAAAGGAGCTTTCTTGAATGGTTACATTGACAAAGAAGTGTATGTTGAACAACCTAGAGGGTTTGAAGATCCTCTTTACACTGACCATGTTTTTAAACTAAGAAAAGCATTGTATGGTTTGAAACAAGCCCCGCGCGCTTGGTATGCTAGGTTGACAGAATTCCTAGTTGGGTTAGGATTTAAAAGGGTGAGGAGATCAAACTCGCTTATCCTCAGGAAAGGAAAAGACATCTGCATTGCTCAAATCTATGTAGATGATATTGTTTTTGGTGCTACTAACCTCTCCTTGCTAGATCAGTTTGTTCAAGCCATGACAGGAACCTTTGAGATGAGTATGATTGGTGAACTCAGTTTCTTCTTGGGGCTCCAGATATAGCAGAAACAGGATGGCCTCTTTATCTCTCAAGAGAAATATGCCAAGAATCTTATCACAAAATTTGGTCTGGAAAATGCCAAACCTTGCAGCACTCCCATGGCTACTTCACTGAAGCTCAGCAAAACTGATGTTGGGGACAATGTTGACCCAACATTGTATAGATCAATGATTGGAAGTCTCTTGTATCTTTCAGCCACCAGACCTGACATCATGTTCTCTGTTTGTGTGTGTGCCAGGTATCAATCCAAAACCAAAATATCTCATTTAACTGCTGTCAAAAGAATTATCAGATATATATCAGGAACTGTTAATCTTGGATTATGGTATGCATGTGATTCAAACACTAATCTGTTGGGATTTAGTGATTCTGATTGGGCTGGTGACTTAGATGATCGAAAATCAACTAGTGGAGGTTGTTTTTATCTTGGACCAAATCTTGTGTCATGGTATAGTAAGAAACAAAATTGTGTGTCTCTCTCTACTGCTGAATCTGAATATGTAACGGCTGGGAGTTGTGTGTCTCAACTAATTTGGCTGAACAATATGCTGCATGAATATGGGTTCCAAGGTGTCACTCTTTTGATGTTTAGTGATAACTTAAGTGCCATTCACATCTCCAAGAACCCTGTTCAACACTCACGTACCAAGCATATAGACATTCGACATCATTTTCTTAGAGACCTAGTCTCCAAACAAATTATTGACATACAACACATTGATACCACAAATCAGTTAGCTGACATTTTCACAAAGCCCCTTGATAAGGAGAGATTCTTCAGTTTGAGAAGGTCTCTTGGTCTTTGCACTATTTGATAGGATTTGCTGCAAGCAATGTTGACATAACATCACGGTCAACATTGACTTCTGTGTTTATCTAGTGTTGTCTTTTTTTTTTTTTTTGCTATTTACTTTTTTCTTTTCTTCTTGTGTGTCAATGTGTTTTCTGTGCTCCTGTGAAGGTCGATGGCTGTGCCTGATTTGTAGCTTACAGTGGTGATGCTTAGGTATTGAAAGACTGTTTGAAACCAAGGTTGAAAGGGATTGAGTCTCATGTGTGTTTGCTTTATAACAAACCCACGCCATCGCTTTGGCTATTTTTACTTGTACCTTGACTCACACTTGATGTTGCCCCCTGTCCTTTATGCTTAATAAATCTAATGAATTATGATAAAAAAGGGCTCGAAGTGTTTCCATCGAGGATCGTGTTGGGCAGGTTTCAAATACTACCCAAAAATCGACGTGGCCAATGTGTCATATGTCGTGAGGGTTGATGGCCTGTACTGGAAACCGACACGCACAAAAGTGCCGATTCTCGTAATGCTGCTGGTTCACTTTCTGAGTACCATTTAACCCAATGTGGTCAAATGAGTGATCTTTATGCCATGAGATGTGTGTTTGCCTAACTCTGCATAGGCTTTGGCTTTGGAACGGATTCATACGTGTTCCAATTATTTGACATGGTTCACAGTCTCAAGGTCACCCCCACTCAAACTTATGTTAATTGCTCAATTTACTTTTTGAGGCAATGTTGGGTGTGTTTCTTTGGTATTCCTTTCTCTTTCTGACTTTGCCTGCAGCATCAGTGGTGTTAATCGAATCTGCACATCTTGAGACTTGGTTTCCTGGCTGACTTACATTAAGAATGGTCTGATTTCCCGATGTTGTCATCAATGTTGAGCCAACATCATGGTCAACATTGCCTGTGCTTGAAGTACTTTCTTTGCTGTGTTTTTGTGTGCACTTTCTGTGTTTTTTGGGTTGGGTTTGAGGGGGAGTAATGTGTATTTTTGTGTCTTCCTACATCCGTTTTTTGTTTAATCTGTTAAGTGTCTTACTCTTATCTGATCTTGATTTGTTTCCCAAACCAAAAACGTACCTCCCTAGGATGAGTTTTGAGAATCTCCTTCATTGTTGACCTAATTGATACGGTGGTCATTTGCTTTCCTTAATCTCATATTAACAGTTGTGTACAGATCTTGGTTTGTGTTTTGATATATATGGTTATGATCTTTGAAGCAAACCAACCAAAAACACTCCTTCAACCATATTACCTTCTCTCATTAGCCCACTTCTCCACCACTCACAAAAAACTGCCACCTATCCAAACCACAATCATTTCCAAAAAAAAAAAAAAAAAAAAAAACCTTTCTCCTTATTCACTTTTTACTCCCAAACTCTTCACCTTCGCCTCACTTTATTCACTTGTCACTCTCAACCAAACCACTCTCCCGCTCTTTCTCCTTCATCTCTGCATTCACGATCTGAACAATGTCGTCTCCAACAAAACCTGTCTTGCCCGGAGTTTCGTTGCAAACACCTGAGGGGGAGCAAGCATATCCTCTTCCCATCCGTGCCGAACCTGCCGATTTTGAGATTCCAATCTATGAGATAAGTGAGGATTCGGAAGAATGTGCTGAAAAATCCCCATCTCCAGTACCAAAACCATCATCTCCATCTTCAAAACCCCAAATAGAGTCGTCACCATCAAACCCCTCTCAGTTTGCTGCAGAAACCCTTGTCAAATTGGGAAACATTCCAGTCGACTTGCCTCAAGATCTTAGGGATGATGGTGAAAGCCCAATGGGGATAGAGAAAGATGCTTCCATGGAGGAAGCTGGGAAAGATGTTGAACATACTAAAATTCAACATGCAGATCTGAGAGAAAACCCCCAAAACCCTTCATCGGTTGAAAAAGATGATGTACAACAACCTGACAAAACAGGGGAAACGACTACTGATGGCCTGAATGGTGATGAGAATCAGACAAGCATGCACTCTAAAAATGTTGAGAAATCCGCAGATGAGCCTACTATTGAACCAGTTGTGGTGGAAGATTGGCAGTCAGATGACTCAGAAAAAACAGAAAGTGACCCTATGAATATAGATGAGGATGTTGTTGCAACATCAGTTACTCATGATGATAATGATGATGAAAGCTCTGATGATATGGAGGATTATGAGCCAGAAACTGAAGATGACTCTAAGGACGAGTCAATGGTTGATGAAGAAGATCTGAGCAACACATATGAAAGCTCAGATGACTCTGAAGATTATGAAGCTGAGACAGAGGAAGAATCTGAAGAAGAATCATTAGATGATGAGGATGTCATTCTTGGAGAAGATTAGATTGAAGATCCTGAGGTAAATGATCTATCCTCTGAACCTGTTTTTACAGATGGTTCTGATTGGGATGAAGATGCAGTTTCTCACTTGTTCTATGATAACAAGAATCTAGAAAAATATGAGAAAATAAAAAATAATGCTATAGATGTTGAGAAGATAATTAAAGAGGAATCATTTGAAGAGTATAACTTGGTTGCCTATCTGAAGAAAAGGAATCTCTATTATGCTGTTACCCAATATGCTGCTTTTGTTCCTGAAATCATCAGAGAATTCTATGCTCATTTATCTGAGAATTTTAGTATTGAAGGCCATGGTAAGCATCACTGTGTGTATCTTAGGGGTGATGTATTCTTCTTGACTTCTAAGGACATCAATACAGTGCTGCATAGAAATAGGGATGAGGTTGAGACTCCTGTGGAGGTGACTATGGATGAGATTGCTAGAGAGCTAACTGCAGGAAAATTAAAATCTTGGCCTACTGGGACTCTAGACCTGAAATATTATTGTTCTCTAGTCTCTGTTCTTGCCAGGATCTGCAGATAACCGTCGCCATCTTCCAATAACAACAAGCTCAGTCAAGAGGCAGCCATGTTGCTCTACAGGATCAAAATGGGATACAATGTCAATCTGGGAGAAAGGATTCTCAAGCATCTAGAAAATTCCAAGAATAGAGGGATCAGAGGTCATTTGATTCTCCCATCAACCATATTTGCTGTCCTTCAGATGCAGGGTATCGAGGTCAAAGCCAATGATGTCTATCATTCCAACTTCAAATCCATCACAGTCACCAAAGAACTGCTGGAAACACATGACAGGATCTGTGATCTTCCTTGGGTAGATCCTGATGTTTCTGTGAACATGGATGTGGTGGAGAATATTCCTCTTTCTACTGGCAAAGCTGATGCGTGAAGCTCAGAAGTTCTTGCTAACGTTCCAATGTTGACCTACATGTTGGTTCAACATTGATCCCTAACATTGAAACTCTATCTGCAGGTATTCTAACTGAACAGGACAAGCTGATTCTGGAGCAAATCAAAGGGCTTGATGAGCAGATCTCAAACAATCTGAAGTTCAGAAGTACTCTAGTTTCTTTTCTTTCCTCACAAAAAGGGGGAGAATAGATAACTTGAGTTCATTTTACTTGATTATGTGTTGAACAATTATATTTTTTTGTGGGTCTGTAATATTTTAAATTCTCTTGAAGTTTCTTAAACTGTCTGGTTAAGGGGGAGAATAGAATAGATCTTTAGTAGTTCTTAGTTATGTTTCTATTAAACTCTTGTTTTATTTTGTGATGAAAGACTAAGATTAAGGGGGAGATTGAAAGTGCAGTATGCACTTATATTTTGATAATCTTGTCTTTTAATAATCAGTTCCAAGTTTGTGTTTGTTGTTGTTTGTGAAGCTGCAGGATTACCAATGTTGTATAACATTGTGACAGGATAGAATTCAATGCTGACATAACATTGAAGATATAGCATTGCAGTAGACATCGAAGACAAAGCACATTGGACAGGAAACTTGGACTGGAAGTATTGACAAATCGAACAAGAGATGATTTAAGGAAAAAGAACAGCTTGTGGTGAAAGCAAGAAGGAATATATTTTATGAAGAATCGAAATATGGGAATTTCCTTCTATGTGCATATTGAAGAAAACAAGTAAAAGGAAAATTGCCTTTGCTGAGATCCTATTGCTTTTCGACATAGATGGAAGAGGTTGATATCTCAAGTATATATATGCAAGTATTCAGCAAAGCAAGGTTGAGCTTTTTGAAAAGATCAATTGAGATTTAAAGAGTTTAGGCTTCTTGTTTTCTGCTAGCTTTAGAGTTTGTCTAAGAGTATTCATTGTTGGAATAACTCTTTCGAACATCGACCTAGAATAGCTTTTACTGTTGGTTCTTCTAGGGCTAGTTTTGGTTGTTTAATCAATCGGTTGTGATTGTATTAAACCTAGTTGATTAGATCTACTTTTCCTGTCAGTAGATATTTTGCCTAAGGCGTTGCTAATATATTTTTCTATATATTGGCTTGGTAATAGAAGTTTTATTATTAATCCACTGCTATCTGTTTACTGTAGACATTGTTGAACAACATTGTTGGCAACATTTTCTGATTAATCTAGTTCCAAGTACCAATCCGGGATCCTAAGTTTTAACAGATTTCAAGCTTGCTGAAATCAGGACCAGACATCTTTTGGTCCACTGGGATGTGTTGGCATATATCCTTCACAAATGCTTTGATGGTCTACAAGGAGGTGCTGACCAGATAAGCCAAGAATGCTGGATGATGATGTTCTTGTTGAGCCAACAAGACAAAAGGCTGGAAAACTCTTTCAATTGGGGGAAGTACGCCTTCATGAAATTTGTGAAGAAGATATAAGGCTTTGAGCCTAAAATCGTTAAGGGCCTTGCTGAGCCAAAAGCCACAGTAAGCTATGGACTGAAAATTTGCTACTTACTGGAATGTCTTGGCATTGAGCTCAGAGAGACGGCAGATATTGCCAACAGTAACCTACTCTACAAATATGAGTATACAAACATGATGAAAAAGGTTACTGGATCTCAGAAAGGTTCCAAGAAGCGAAAGACTGAAGAGGTATCTGAGGGAAAAGTTGCGACTAAGAAGCCCAGAACTTCACGAAAGAAGTCTGCTGGCAAATCAGAAGGCACACCCATTGAGGTTGTCGATTCCCAGATACCTGTCGTAGCTGCCGATCAACTCATAAATGCAGATGAACTCATCAATGCTGCAAAAGCGGTATCGACTACTGAACAAGTAGACTCAGCAAGAGAAAGTTCTTTCAGAAATGTGAAGACTATTACAGAAAGCCATGCTGATGAACTCATAAATGATGAGAAACTTCAAACTCTTTCTGCAGAAGCAGCAGGGATTGTTGATAACTCTATTCCAGATTTCGATGACGAATCGGGCGAGGAGAAAATCCCATCCCCCAAGGTTGCTGAAAAAGTAACCAAGGCAAAGGGGAAGAACAAAAGGTCCAAGGTTGCTGAGAAAGCAACTAGCTCAAAGGTTGCTGAACAAGCACCTATAGCAAAGGTTGTTGGTGCCATCACACCATCAGGGACAGTCACATATGCACAACTTCAAGAAGCCCTGATGAGTGGTGACCTAGTATTGGCTGACGCTGATGTCAACGCCACACTTAAAGATCTTGAAGAGCTCTCAAATGCTCAAACATCTGCTTCCAGACAACCACAGCAACCACAACCACAACAGCCACAAGTGGTTGATGAAATGGTAAATGAACTTCATTTCGACATGCCAGCAATGCAGTATGCTGAAGAAAATCCTGCAAATGAGCAGGTTCCCCAACTCCAAGAGAGGGGTCAAACTGAGACACCTACTCATCATGATCAACTAGGGGAGGCAACTGAGTTAGCCACTCAGGAAAAGGTTGAAATACCTCAAACTTCCAACAAAGAAGAAACACTGGAACAACGAGACCAACTCATGGAAGGGTCACAAGTTCCAGAGACCACTCAGCCTGACATTGCTCAGGTAGCTGAATGGTTTGTACTTGTGAATTTCTTTGTGTTTTCTGTCTTGTTAACTAATAAAAATTCTTTGTTACAGGCTGAATTAGAAACAAAAGAACAAGAGGAAGCTGCAAAGCTTGCCTCAGAATCTGAGAAGGAGGCTTCCATAGCCTCACCACTTAAGGAACAAGAGCCTATCTCACATGTAGAAGACAGTTCCTTAAGATATAACATCTCAGATATGTTCTTTATACACTTGACTAATACTATTAAGTTTTTGTTTCTAATAGGCTCCAACTGAGAAGAAAAATGAAGAGACTGAAAAGTCTATCTCTTCAGAAAAGAATCCAGAGACTTCCAAGGTCTCTAAGGAACAAGTATCTGAACCTTCTGCAGAGAAGGTATTTCATTCAGATAACTATAATCTTCAAAGACAAATCTCTGATCACTTTTCTCAAACTAACACTTTCTACTTAAACAGGTTAAAAAAGAAGTAGAAGTTGCTGGGGAATTGCCCGCTCAATCCCCACAACAAATGGAAATTGATGAGGCCTCAAAACCTTCATCACAAGAAATTTCTAGAGACTGCACAAGTCTCTGAGCAACAAGTATCTGAGCCTCAAATAGTGGAGGTAATTGACCTCTCAGATATCTGATTCTGAAAATAGAACTTTTTCTTGATGAAATTTCCTAAGTATTATGTTTCTAATCTCAGGTTCAAGAAGAGAGAAAGATCACTAAGGATCAGACTTCCCAGTCTCCTCCTCATATCCAGATATCTGAGGCACCTGGAACCTCAGTAGTCCAACCCTCTGAGCCTGTTGCTGTTGCACAGGTAACACAGATACTTGACTACTCTAAAACTCAGATATCTACACAAGTTTTGAAACTAATTCAAAACTCTTTCTTTCAGGTTCAAAGTAGTGCCAAGAAGGAGTCAAATGATGACTATGAAAACCTTCTTCCCTTCTTCAAGACTCATACCTTGCCAAAGCATATTCAATGCTTCAAGAAATGGAAAGGTTAAGGTGATCTGATCTCTCTGAAATACTGAGAATCACAGATCAACCAACAAGACGAGCACGAGCTCTTAACCTGGAAAACTACATCCACACAATGTTCCCTACTGAACAATATAAAGTTGCGACCTTAATGCGTAAGGATTTTTCCAAGGAAGTGGCACATAAATTGGTGCAAGCCTTCAAACAGGCAAATGGTCAGACAAGATTGCATATGGCATTCAAGCCAGTCCTGCCCCAGGCAGTACAATTTATTCCTTCTGAACAAGAAGAGGTTAATGGGCAGAAGATCACTATTCCTGAAGTGCTTAATCTTGTATCTGAAGACGATGAGGAGGAAGAAATAGATGAGAATAACTTTGATGAACCTCCCTCTGACCATTACAAAAAGGATGATAAAAAGGATGATGATTCCCCTGCACCAGGGACAGGAAGAATTTCACACGGAAACAATGCCTCAGCTGCTGAAAAGCACACTGAGAGGACATCACAGCAATCCCCTCCTCCATCTCCTCAGAAATCCACTCATCCTTCACAACAATCCCAACAACAAAAAGGTAATACTGAACAAGTAGTTGAGCACTCTGAGGAAACAACTCAGAAGATATTAAATACTCAAACCAGAACTGCTCAACTCAAACAACTGTTGGAAGAAGAGCAACAGCTCCATCTTTAACTAGAAGAAGCGCTAGTTAAATCCATAGATAAGCTCAATCAACTACAAGAACAATACTTACAAGAGACAGTAGCTTACTCTGAGGTTAAAGAGCTCCAGGATGCTGTAAATGCTATTGCTAAGGAGCTAGATACTGAAGAAGTATCTAAAGAAAAGCATGATGCTAAGGCTGCATCATCAGCAAAAGACATACCATCCTCCTCTTAGAAAGGAAAGAAGCCCATCTCTGAGATGGTTGCTGGATTGGAAAATCTTGAAAATGTCCAAGAGGATGAAGATCACTGGGCTGAGGACTCAGATGATGAAGAAGACATGACTTTGGCAGAACACCGCAATGAACACTTAGCGGTTTCTCATCTGAAAAGGAAGCTAATTGCTCCTGAAGTTTTCAACAAACTGCCAAATGTCCACTCCCATGAATATATGAATAGATATCAAGTTTTGGCACATCTTAAAAGGGAGATGTCTTCACAAAACAAATAAGTAATTGCCTCCGTCCCCTCAGATATCCAGAAATTCACTGAGCTCATCACTCAGAGAACAACCAGTATGATCATTGCTCAGAAGGATCTGGGAATGGTAAGGGACGATGATGTATCACTAGCTAAAAAAGCTTTTCATGAGGCAAGTTACACTGCTGGAAAAGCAGATGCCATACTAGGCCCATTAGCAGAGCTCATTGATAAGGAAAATGGACTTATCAAACAAAATCAGGAGCTCAAGACTGAACTTTAGAAGTTCGTCACTGCCTACAACTACTTGCAAAAGAATTTTGAGTCTCTCTCAGATTCTTTTGTGGTACTTAGTCAGTCAACAATGACTAAGGGGGAAGAATTTGGATCTGATCAGGGGGGAGGAAAGAAGAAATCTAGAGTTGGTGCTGCTCAAAAAGGAAGAGGAAACAAGGAAACTTCCCAGCCACCACTCAGAATAGATGATCCCTCATCAAATCAAGCTGCTTTGCAAATAGTAGCTACTTCCCAGCAGCCAACTGAAGAAACTACAATGGTAACAAGGGCCATGGCTTACCAAGGCTCAAGGAGAAGACAAGTAAGAAGGATTGATGAATCTTCTGAAGAAGAAGAAGAAGGCTGCAAAAGTCTCACAAGAATTAATCTTGATGATGATGAAGAAACTGATGAAGATGAAGCTTCTCTTCACAGAAAAAGGAAAATTGATAGCCTAACTGAGCCCATAGCTGCAAAGCCTTTAGCAGCTAAAACACCCTCTGGAAATACCAAGTCAATCCAGGGTGGTTCTTCAAGCAATCCCCCAAAGGAGAATTCTAGACAAAGAAGGAACAATCTAAGAGCTGAACAAAGACAAAGTCAACTTCCACTCAGGCCAGAAGAAGCCAAAATTGAGTATGTGAAGAATGACAACAATTCCTCTGTCTACAGGTGCATTAATTAGAAGAATGGCTACTGGATTCTGGAGCTCAAGCACTTACTGGTAAATTCAAGGTTTCCAGAACCAATCCATAAACAGCTCATGGCATGGAGAAAAGATAAGCCAATCTTGATTAACACCAATCACATCAAAGCATGGTTGGATTTTGAAGTAATCAAGAGAACAGAAGCCATGAAGAAGGACCTCTCTGATGAATGTCCTTATGGAAAGATAGATGATGTGCACAGAATTCCCAACATCACTGGAACAGGCACAAGAGCAAGACTTGTGGTGGAACCCTATGAGTCCTTCTACTTAACTGAAGATCAATACAAGGGTGACATCAGATATCTGAAGATAATTTATGAATATTTCAAGCTATCAGATATCAGAATCGAGCATGCCTGAAAGTGGGGAAAGTATCTGTGGGTCAAGCATTTTGTCAAGAGAAATCCCACCAAAACCTACAAGGAAGTCTGTGGATTTGCCAGAGACACAGAGATGATTGTCAGAACTCTTCTCTATGACTACTCTGATGATATCAAAAGGTTTGGTGATAGGAAATTTGCAGACTGATCCATGGAACTGTTTTGAAGAGTTGAATAATTTTTGAAGACTTGAAGACTTGTCATTTAGAATGTTCACTTGGAGTTTGGTAACTCCTGTTGTTCTATTTGACTAAGTAGTTTCTGTGATTTTGCTGATTGACCTTTTCTGTTAAATCTTCAAAAAATTATCTGTAAGCTTTCTCTGTATCATATCTGATGAACTTACTCTCAGATATCATTTTCTATAAAAGATAACTTATCAGCAAAGATCACACCTTGTGATTCGGTTGATGTTTACTTTCTGCACTTAATTATATGAATTAATAGATCATAAGAAATGATTAAGTGGTGGATTGTTTCCTCATCCAGATTTGTAATAGGTCAGATAGTCATCGTTGACTGATCAAAATGGGGGAAATTTGTTAGGAATATCTGTTTAGATTTTGATCAGCAACCTAATGACTTATCTTAGCTCAGAAAGGTGGTTAGTACTCTTAGTTCACTTGAACACTGTAAAAGAGGAAACTCACTAAGTATGATAGTCTAGCAAATCTTGTATAGGATGTTAGGTCTCAAAATGTAATTTTTATTTACTGAAGAAGACCAAGAAGAAGGCATCCAGCAGGAAAAGTTCACCAGATTTGAAGATTTGAAGATCATAAGATTGTCAAGACAGGGTTTTCCAGAAACCTATGTCCAGATATCTTGAAGAAACAAGTGTTTCGAAACATACATGTTGCAAAAGATATCTGAGAATAAAAGGTTTCTGAGACGAGGAAAGTGCCCACAGATATCTACACTCAGATACCTTGGACATAAAATATGCTTCTGAAAAAGAAACATATTATAACAAGTTGTTCAAACAAGTGGTATCTGGAGCTATGATGATCTCTGGAAAAGAACATGCAAAGTTTCAGAAAACTCTGATTGTATAAAGATCTCTGATACCATGCATAGTTCCGTTGGCACTACAGGACAAAATATAGTACAGTGCATTAAATGCGCAGACAGAAATGTCTGAACAAAAACGGTAACTTCTGAAGAAGAAGACAAACTCACATAAGATTATATTCAGATATCAATAGTTTGAATTTGATTTAAGCCTAACGGATTCTATTCAAACGGCACTCAAATTCATCTATAAATATCAACACTTAGACTGCTTGAGAACACACCTTAGAACCTTAGAACACACTGAATACTCACACAAGCGCTCTCAAGCAAACAACTTACCTTCAAGCTTTCTGTTGCGACCAAAGCTCTTGATTCTAAGTAGCACAAAAGTTCTAAGTGTCCTGATCCTTAACGAGTATTGTTATTTGTAAAAGAGTTGAACTAAGATTTCATATCTAAGTTTCATTCTCTTGAACACTTACCATAGACTTGGGTCAGTAGAGAACAAGATACCATACATTGCAAAGTGTATTAAGTATACTTGATTCACAGAGCTATCCGAATAACTGAACAAGTTATTAAAGAAGCTCACCTGACAAACAAACCTAAAACCAACACCATATTCGGCGTGGAGTACAGGAAGTACTTAGTTTGGGAAACTAAGGAATAACTCCAAGGTTGTTGAGCAAAGGAAGTACTTAGTTTGGGAAACTAAGGAACAGCTCAAAAGGTTTTCTGAGTACAGGAAGTACTTGGCTGTGAAAGTCGGGGAATAACTTAGGGGGAACACTTGGTTGGGAACCTAGTGCATTTAGGAATCAAGTAAAGATATCTGTAAGGTTACCTCATTTATCTTAGTGGATTCCAGGTCTGAGAAAGACCGAAGTGGATTAGTTGAAGGATTATGCCACCTTCAGATACCACTATAAAAAGACTTGTGTTATTTACTTTCTGCAGTTTATTACTTGTTTTACTTATATTGCAAAGTACTTACACTTATCTTGCTGAACACGTGCACTTATCTCAGAAGTCTTCCGCTCTCTGAAATTACGTATCAAATATCTTCACAGATATCTGAGAAACTGTGCTTATCGACAAAAGTTTTAAAAGACTATTCACCCCCCCCCCTAGTCTTTTACTTTGCCGTTATCTGGACCAGCATAACTGCTTTCCACCTACACTTGATTCGTTTGTTTAGTGTGTTTGCTGCAGGATGTCTTTAAGTGACGCCCCAATTCTCAAGCCAGAGAATTATGAGAAATGGAAGAACAACATGATGCTCCACCTAGAAGCAATCAGTGACGAAATGATCGAAGTAATAAAGAATGGTCCAATAGTCATTTAACAATTCAAGCAAGTCATAGAGGTTTCTAATGGTAGAGATAGAGAACAAAGTGATGGGTCTTCACGCATGATGCATCAACCAAAGGAGACACGCCAGTCAAGTTATTTACGAACCAAAGCCCAGAGAACTCTGGACATCGGAAGATGCCAAGAGAAATAGATTGGATGGACAGGCTCGTAATATCATCATACGTTCTACTCCAGAGCACATACAGTGTAAACTGTGGGGTGCAAAAACGGCGAAAGTGGCCTGGCAACTGATTTAAGAAATTTTTGCTGGCACTGAAAAAACAAAGGAAAATAAGTTCGAAGTTTTGAAGCTAAAATTCCAAAACTTTAAACAAGGTCCCACAGAGACTCTTGAAGAACTAGATTTCCGGTTTACAACACTTATGAGTGACATGGCTGCACTTGGTGAAAGTAATAGATATACCCAGTCAGAAAAGATTAAAACAATTGTGAGAAGTCTAAATCATAACTGGGAACACACAAAGTTTTTCTACTTTAACTAAGGGATGCCAGATATCACTCCTGTGGAACTTTTCTCTCACCTTGCCACTGTTGACTATGAGACAACTCCAAGGGAACAAACAACTGAGAAGTTGCAGAGTGTTGCTCTAGTTGCTCAAGGAACTTCTGAAAAGAAGAAAGGCAAGGATGTGATTGAGGATGCTCTTGCAGTAAAGCAAATGGGAAAATATGTCAGTCGAGAAATTGAGAGAAGAAAAGCCAAAGAGAAGCTGAAAAAGCATCTAGGCTCAAACTATCACCAGTACAAAAATATGCAAAGCTCGCTGAACAAGCCAGCTCAAAAAGCATCAAATACTGAGGAAGCAGAAATCGGAAATGATATCTGTTTCTATTGTCAGAAACCTGGTCATTTCAAGAAGGATTGTCCTTCCTTCAACAAATTTAAGACATCTGATAAGAAAGATAGAAGAATCTTCAAAAGAAGTCAAAGAGCTATGCTCACTGAAGAAAGGAAAAAGATTCAACTCCAACTGGATGCTCTAGATATTGAGTCTGATTTTGTGGATGAGGATTCAGATGATTCCCCAGAAATATGCGGTGTTTCTCATGAATTAATTGACTTTGGTCAAAAGAAGAAAGTGTGTGGAATGGCTGAAGAAATCTTCCCAGATATCTCCAACATTGAACCTTGTCTAATGGCTGATGAGGTAACACATACTTCCTGTTATACTTATGAAAGTGACGACGAAGGAATCAAAGAACTGGAAAATCTCAGAAAAGAAATTGATCTTTACAAAAGAGAATTTCTAATGTTCCGAGCTAGAGCCGAAAATTTCGAAGAAGAAAAGAATTCTCTTGCGAAGGAAAATTCTAAATTAATCAAGATATCTGAGAAAAAGGATGTTGAAAATGCATTTCTAAAGGCTCAGATATCTGAGACCGAAAAGTCACATTAAGAAGCAATGGCCAGTCTTCAAAAGAAATGTGAAGGTCTTCTTTCTGACAATAAGGAACTCAAAAAGAAAGAACTATCCTTTCAATCTTATACCAAAGCTAGTGACACTCTTACTGAAGTACAATCTTATTTAAGAGATCCTTCAGAAAAGAGAGGACTTGGGCTGGACACACACACAGATAGTTCCACCACTCTGAATAAGAGTAATGAAGGACTAACATTCGTCAGTGCTCAGCAAGGTGATTCCCAAACAATGTACAGTATTGGTCAGAAAGCTAAGATTGTTGACAAACGAAAGGCAGTTGCGACCAAGCCTTTCTGGGAAAAACAAGTCCAAAAGAAAACTGTGGGAAATGTCTCTGAAAAGAAACATAACATTGAGAAGTGCAATCACCCACAGTGCTATGACTCTCAAAAAGGAAAAATTGCAGGAGCTGGCAAATTTTCTTATGTCACGTTTTCTGGAAAGAAAATTGATTATCCAGAGACTAGCAAAGCTGCTGAGAAGAGATCTCAGACAGCATCAGGTGCTCGGAATGGTATTGGCTATAAACACATTGGGAAACAACTTACTCGCGAATACAAACAAGAGCAAGAACGATGGTTAAAGGCTAGAATTGCTCGCAGCAATTATCAGAAGTGGAAGATAAATCAAGCCACTGAAAATCTGAATGCCAGGGCTAGAAGAAATCTGGCTAGGAAAGCTAAGTTTGCTGAAAAGCAGACTCAGAAATCTGACAGGTATCTGAAAGCACCAAATGGAGCACCTAGGAACACACCAAGGAAGAAAATAGTTCTTAACAACAATGATATTAATCATTTAACTAAGATTCCTCCTTATGTTCCTGTTAGACAAAAGAATGTTCCTAAGAAATTCATTCAAAAATGGATTCCTACTGGAAGATTCTTTAATCCAGATGGTTCCATTGTTGGTATGAGAACCTAATCACCTGTTTCCTGTTTTGTGCAGAATACTCTGAAGACTAACTCAAAGTGGCATTTTGATAGTGGATGTGGGAAGCACATGACAGGAGACAAAGCAAATCTGATTAACTACGAAAAAGCAATGATGGACCAATTATCAGTTTTGCTGGAGGAGATGAAAATCCAACCATAGGTTTTGGCAATTTGAAGTTCGGCGCCCTCAAAATCTCTTACTTCATGTAAAGGGATTGAAATACAATCTCCTAAGAATGAGTCAACTAGTAGACAAAGGGTACACGGTCAAGATCAATTCAAAACTATGTAAAGTGATTGACAATGTGTCAAAGCAGACAGTCTTGGTTGCAAGGCGTAAAGGAAATCTTTATGTTGCCGATTGGGCATCCGCCACAACCGAAGAATGTCTCATGGTGAGTCAATCTGGCCACACTGAAGAAAATTGGCTATGGCATAAAAGAATGAGTCACTTGAATTTCAAAACTCTGAATAAACTAGCCAAGAAAGAGTTGGTGGTTGGTTTACCCAAAATGGCATATAGAAAAGAAGGTGTATGCTCAGCTTGCCAACTGGAAAAACAATCCAAAACATCTTTCAAGTCTAAAATTAGACATTCCAGTGAGAGGCCACTGCAAAAGGTTACATATGGATCTGATTGAACCCTCAGTAACTAGTTATGCAGGAAAGAAGTATGGTCTGGTTGTTGTTGATGATTACTCAAGATTCACTTGGGTTTTCTTTCTCAAACACAAATCTGATGCAAGGGTTGAGATACCTAACTTGCTGAATAAGCTCGAAGTCATGAAAAATGACAAGGTATCTGTAATCAGAACAGACCATGGTACTGAGTTTGTGAACCAGTACATCAAAGAGTTTTGTACTTGCAAAGGTATACAACATCAACTATCTTCTGTAAGGACACCACAACAAAATGGTGTTGCTAAATGAAAGAATAGGACCCTGAAAGAAGCAGCAAGAACAATGCTTGCTGACACTGAAATAAGTGAGATCTATTGGGTTGAAGCTGTAAACATAGCATGCTACACTCAAAATAGATGTCTGATTAACAAAACACCATGACAAAACTCCGTACGGGCTTTTCATTGGTAGACCCCCTAGTATCAAACATCTAAGGGTGTTTGGTTGCAGATGTTTCGGTCTTAACAATGGAAAAGAATACTTGAGAACATTTCAACCAAAGGCAGATGAAGGAGTATTTCTTGGTTATTCTCTGAATAGCAAAGCCTACAGAATCTACAACAAAAGAATGCAAAAGATCGAAGAATCCATTCACGTAGTATTCTATGAAGGAAACAAGAAAGTACTTTTGAATGATGATCTCTCAGATAGGTTCAAAGAACTAATGATTAAAGATTCCGAAAAAAGGATCCTCAGAAGGAAACAATTCTATCATTCAAATTGAGGATGAGTCTGACGATGAAGAGCAACCTATGCTTAGTAACAACCAGATGACTCTAAGACATGATGAAGAATTTCCTATGAGAATTCCAGAAATGGAACAGGCTACCGAGAACCTTCATCATGAAAAGGTATCTGAGAATGAGATTGCTGAAATGCAAGATCCAGATATCTTTAACACTGAAAAAGTGTCAGATATCCATGACATTACCTATATGTCAGATATCCCAGATACTGCACAAGTATCTCATCAAGATCATATTGATTCACATTCAAATCAAATTGATATTGATCCTACTAGTTCAAAACCCATTATGAAATGGATAAGAAATCATCCTTCAAAAGATGTGATTGGTCCCATAGACCAAGGAGTTAGAACTAGAAGAGCAATCGCTGAAAATGCAAGTTGTCTCTATGGATGTTTCATCTCAAAAATTGAACCAAAGACTATAGAAGAAGCATTAAAAGATCAAGATTGGATCTCTGCAATGCAAGAAGAGTTGGATCAATTTGAGAGAAACAAAGTCTGGAAACTGGTTCCATTTGTTGTGGAATATCCGTAATCGGAACCAAGTGGGTTTTCGAAACAAAATAAATGAGTCTGGTGAAATAACCGTAAACAAAGCTAAATTTGGTTGCCAAATTCACCCATGAAGGACTAGATTTTGATGAATCTTATGCACGGTTGCAAGATTGGATGCAATAAGAGTCTTTCTAGCCTTCAGCTCATAATGACTTCTGATTTATCAGATGGATGTCAAGAGTGCATTTCTAAATGGTGAACTGGCTGAGGAAGTCTATGTTGAGCAACCACCAGGTTTTGAAGTTTCCTTAGAAAGCTGGATGGTCTATAAGCTTCAGAAAGCTCTGTATGGATTGAAACAAGATCCAAGAGCATGGTATGATACATTGGCCAGATACCTACTAGAAAGTGGCTTCAAGAAAGGAGATGTTGACAAAACATTCTTCACACTGAACCATGACGGGAAACTGCTTTTAGTTCAAGTATATGTTGATGACATTATATTTGGATCTAAAGACAAGCAACTTTGTGAAGATTTTGCTGAACTCATGAAATGTAAATTTGAGATGAGCATGATGGGAGAATTGAATTACTTCCTAGGGCTGCAAGTCAAGCAACTCAATGATGGAATATTCATTAGTCAAACAAAGTATGCAAAGGATATGCTCAATAAGTTCAATCTAAAGCCTTCTGAAAAGAATGCTAAGATACCAATGAGCATTGGAACCAAAATGACCTATACTGAATCTGACAAGAGTGTTGAAGAACACAAGTATAGGAAATTGGTTGGGTCACTACTTTACCTCACTGCAAGTAGACTTGATATTCAATATGCAGTTGGAGTGTGTGCTAGATTTCAGACAAATCCAATGCAGAAACACTACAACATTGCTATGAAAATATTAAGGTATGTAAAAGGTACTGTAGAAGTTGGATTGTGGTATCCAAAAGAGAGTGGATTGAGTTTGGTTGGCTATTCAGATGCCGACTATGCTGGATCATTGCTTGATAGAAAAAGCACCTCAGGAACTTGTCAATTTCTTGGTGCTAGATTAATATCATGGTTCAGCAAGAAACAAAATTCAATTGCCACATCTACCACAGAAGCTGAATATATTGCTGCTGGGTGTTTTGCTTCAAAGATATTGTGGATACAACAACAACTCAAAGACTATGGACTCAATGAAGAGAAAACTTCCATTTTCCGTGACAACACAAGTGCCATTGCCATAACTCAGAATCCTAAGTTTCATGCAAGAACAAAGCACATTGATGTTAGACACCACTTAATCAGAGACCATGTTGAAAAAGGCAATATAGAGATACTCAAGATTGGCAATGAAGACCAACTTGTAGATATTTTCACTAAGCCACTACAAGAAAGTAGATTCTTAGCCTTGAGACATAGTCTTGGACTAATGGAGCTACCAAAGAACTGAAAAAGTTCAGAGAAGAGATATCTGAAAATGATATCAAAGGAGAGAGAAAAGAGGTATCTGGAACGGGTATCCAGAGAAGAGGAATCTGGAACGAGTATCCAGAAACTAAAGGCTAAAGGGTAAAACGGCTGTTCAAAGATTTCTGAGACGGGTACTTAGATATCTGGATCACTCAGTGGGGGGAACACAAAAGAGAATAGTACAACAGTCTGCAGTCAACTACTCTCTTGAAATTTGCATTATTTCTATCTTTATGTAAAACTTGGACAAATAATAAGTGTGAGATAAATTCAGATGCAAACAGTGTTCTTGGTCATACAGAAACGTGATTCAGAAAGCTAATAGCCAAAATTCATTAAATGGGCACAATTACATTTGTTGATTGTGATCATTGCTGAAGAAGCGATGGTGACCCTTGATGAATTGGGTGATTGATCTTTACGGCAGATATTAACTATCAGTAAATAGTGGGTATTAAAATTCGAAGGCCCACTATGCATTTAATGCGAACAAGCTTTTACTCACTTTTGCAATTCACAGATACTTACACACAAAATTAATTTATATGTATATGTTTGTGGAGATTACATTGCTATATATATGGGATTTTGGCAAAAGAAATTACTTTCGCCTAATCGAACATACAAACTTGCACAAGAATAGCAAAAAACTTTTCTTCAACCTCTGCAAATCTCTGTTAGTTTTTCTGCAAAGAATTACTAATCTCTCACCCAAATCTCTTTCTCGTTTTTTCAAAAACTTCACAATTTAAAGAGATGGCTCCCAAACGTGCTTCTACTCAGAAATCCCAAGCTACTACTTCTGGTACTGCTGAAAAGCAAGCACCAGTGCTAGTTATAACAAACAATCGGTTGATCGGAGAATTCGACCCTGATCATTGGACTTCAAATCACAGGATAATTTGGGGTGGTGCCATGATTGAGGAATACATGGTAGCCGTAATAGAAAACCAGACTGACAGGAAGTTGGTACTTGATATGCTTGAAAAGGCCAAAATCAAGGGTTTTCTATCTGCTCTTCCCAGTGGAGTTTCTTCACTGGATGTTCTAGAGTTTTACAACAACTCCACAATTATTTCCAAGATCTCTGCAGGCACTGAGATAGTGTCTATCATGACCAAAGTCCAAGGACAAGAAATCTTGTTGGACGAAACAGCTTTCTGTGAGCTGTTTGAACTTCAAAATCATGGAAAGGATTTTGAAATAGACACCAAGGATGATGATCTCCTTGAAGGTGTAAAATAGCTGTACAGTGACGTGTGTGATCTTGAAAAATCAGATACACCCACTGATTTCAAGCTTGCTGACATCAGGACCAGACATCTTTTGGTCCACTGGGATGTGTTGGCATGTATCCTTCATAGATGCTTTGATGGTCTACAAAGAGGTGCTGACCAGATAAGCCAAGAACGCTGGATGATGATGTTCTTGTTGAGCCAACAAGACAAAAGGCTGGAAAACCCTTTTAATTGGGGGATGTACGCCTTCATAAAATTTGTGAAGAAGATACAAGGCTTTGAGCCTAAAATCGTTAAGGGCCTTGCTGAGCCAAAAGCCACAGTAAGCTATGGACTGAAAATTTGCTACTTACTGGAGTGTCTTAGCATTAAGCTCAGAGAGACGGCAGATATTGCCAACAGTAACCTACTCTACAAATATGAGTATACAAACATGATGAAAAAGGTTACTGGATCTCAGAAAGGTTCCAAGAAGCGAAAGACTGAAGAGGTATCTGAGGGAAAAGTTGCGACCAAGAAGCCCAGAACTTCACGAAAGAAGTCTGCTGGAAAATCAGAAGGCACACCCATTGAGGTTGTCGATTCCCAGATACCTGCTGTAGCTGCCGATGAACTCATAAATGCAGATGAACTCATCAATGCTGCAAAAGGTGTATCGGCTACTGAACAAGTAGACTCAGCAAGAGAAAGTGCTTTCAGAAATGTGAAGACTATTACAGAAAGCCTTGTTGATGAACTCATAAATGCTGAGAAACTTCAAACTCTTTCTGCAGAAGCAGCAGGGATTATTGATAACTCTGTTCCAGATTTCGATGATGAATCGGACGAGGAGAAGATCCCATCCCCCAAGGTTGCTGAAAAAGTAACCAAGGCAAAGGGGAAGAACAAAAGGTCCAAGGTTGTTGAGAAAGCAACTAGCTCAAAGGTTGCTGAACAAGCACCTATAGCAAACGTTGTTGGTGCCATCACACCATCATGGACAGTTACATATGCACAACTTCAAGAAGCCCTGATGAGTGGTGACCTAGTATTGGCTGACGCTGCTGTCAACGCCACACTTAGATCTGGAAGAGCTCTCAAATGCTCAAACGTCTGCTTCCAGACAACCACAACAACCACAACCACAACCACAACAGCCACAAGTGGTTGATGAAATGGTAAATGAACTTCATTTCGACATGCCAACAATTCAGTATGCTGAAGAAAATCTTGCAAATGAGCAGGTTCCCCAACTCCAAGAGAGGGATCAAACTGAGACACCTACTCAGAATGATGAACCAGGGGAGGCAACTGAGTTAGCCACTCAGGAAAAGGTTGAAGTACCTCAAACTTCCAACAAAGAAGCAACACTGGAACAACGAGACCAACTCATGGAAGGGTCACAAGTTCTAGAGACCACTCAGCCTGACATTGCTCAGGTAGCTGAATGGTTTGTACTTGTGAATCTCTTTGTGTTTTCTGTCTTATTAACTAATAAAAATTCTTTGTTACAGGCTGAATTAGAAACAAAAGAACGAGAGGAAGCTGCAAAGCTTGCCTCAGAGACTGAGAAGGAGGCTACTACCTCACCTCTTAAGGAATCTGAGCCTGTGCTACAGGTGATAGAGAATTCCCTAAGAAATTACTTTTCAGATATTTGTTAATTCACTTAACTAATCAAGTGGATGTTTCTAATAGGCTCCAACTGAGAAGGAAAATGACAAGGCTGAGAAGCCTAACTCGTCAGAGAATCAACCAGAGACTCGCAAAGTCTCTGAGGAACAAGTATCTGAACCTTCTGCAGAGAAAGTATTTCATTCAGATAACTATAATCTTCAAAGATAAATCTCTGATCATTTTTTTTCAAACTAACACTTTCTTCTTAAACAGGTTAAAAAAGAAGTAGAAGTTGCTGGGGAATTGCCCGCTCAATCCCCACAACAAATGGAAATTGATGAGGCCTCAAAACCTTCATCACAAGAAAAATTTCCAGAGACTGCATAAGTCTCTGAGCAACAAGTATCTGAGCCTCCAATAGTGGAGGTAATTGACCTCTCAGATATCTGATTCTGAAAATAGAACTTTTTCTTGATAAAATTTCCTAAGTGTTATGTTTCTAATCTCAGGTTCAAGAAGAGAGAAAGATCACTGAGGATCAGACTTCCCAATCTCCTCCTCATATCCAGATATCTGAGGCACCTGGAACCTCAGTAGTCCAACCCTCTGAGCCTGTTGTTGTTGCATAGGTAACACAGATACTTGACTACTCTAAAAACTCAGATATCTACACAAGTTTTGAAAATAATTCAAAACTCTCTCTGTCAGGTTCAAAGTAGTGCCAAGAAGGAGTCAAATGATGACTATGAAAACCTTCTTCCCTTCTTCAAGACTCATACCTTACCAAAGCATATTCAATGCTTCAAGAAATGGCAAAGGTTAAAGTGCTCTGATCTCTCTGAAATACTGAGAATCACAGATCAACCAACAAGACGAGCACGAGCTCTTGACCTGGAAAACTACATCCACGCAATGTTCCCTACTGAACCATATAAAGTTGCGACGTTAATGCGTAAGGATTTTTCCAAGGAAGTGGCACACAAATTGGTGCAAGCCTTCAAACAGGCAGATGGTCAGACAAGATTGCAGATGGCATTCAAGCCAGTCCTGCCCCAGACACTACAATTTATTCCTTCTGAACAAGAAGAGGTTAATGGGCAGAAGATCACTATTCCTGAAGTGATTAATCTTGTATCTGAAGGCGATGAGGAGGAAGAAATAGATGAGTATAACTTTGATGAACCTCCCTCTGACCATCACAAAAAGGATGATAAAAAGGATGATGATGATGCCCCTGCACCAGGGATAAGAGGAATTGCACAAGGAAACAATGCCTCAGCTGCTGAAAAGCACACTGAGAGGACATCACAGCAATCCCCTCCTCCATCTCCTTAGAAATCCACTCATCCTGCATAACAATCCCAAAAATAAAAAGACACAACTGAACAAGTAGTTGAGCACTCTGAGGAAACAACTCAGAAGATATTAAATACTCAAACCAGAACTGCTCAACTCAAACAACTATTGGAAGAAGAGCAACAGCTCCATCTTCAACTTGAAGAAGAGCTAGTTAAATCCAGAGATAAGCTCAATCAACTAAAAGATCAATACTTACAAGAGACAATAGCTTACTCTGAGGTTAAAGAGCTCCATGATGCTGTAAATGCTATTGCTAAGGAGCTAGATACTGAAGAAGTATCTAAAGAAAAGCATGATGCTAAGGCTGCATCACCATCAAACGAAAAACCATCCTCCTCTCACAATGGAAAGAAGCCCATCTCTAAGATGGTTGCTGGACTGGAAAATCTTGAAAATGTCCAAGAGGATGAAGATCACTGGGCTGATGACTCAGATGATGAAGAAGACAAGACTTTGGCAGAACACCGCAATGAACACTTAGCGGTTTCTCATCTGAAATTTGAAGCTAATTGCTCCTGAAGTTTTCAACAAACTGCCAAATGTCCACTCCCATGAATATATGAATAGATATCAAGTTTTGGCACATATTAAAAGGGAGATGTCTTCACAAAACAAAGAAGTAATTGCCTCCGTCCCCTGAGATTTGCAGAAATTCACTGAGCTCATCACTCAGAGAACAACTAGTATGATCATTGCTTAGAAGGATCTGGGAATGGTAAGGGACGATGATGTATCACTAGCTGAAAAAGCTTTTCATGAGGTAAGTTACACTGCTGGAAAAGCAGATGCCATACTAGGCCCATTGGCAGAGCTCACTGATAAGGAAAATGGACTTATCAAACAAAATCAGGAGCTCAAGGCTGAACTTCAGAAGTTGGTCACTACCTACAACTACTTGCAAAAGAATTTTGAGTCCCTCTCAGATTCTTTTGTGGTACATAGTCAGTCAACAATGACTAAGGGGGAAGAATTTGGATCTGATCAGGGGGGAGGAAAGAAGAAATCTAGAGTTGGTGCCGCTCAGAAAGGAAGAGGAAACAAGAAAACTTCCCAGCCACCACTCAGAATAGATGATCCCTCATCAAATCAAGCTGCTTTGTAAATAGTAGCTACTTCCTAGCAGCCAACTGAAGAAACTACAATGGTAACAAGGGCCATGGCAAAAAGACCTCCAAGGAGTACCAAGGCTCCAAGGAGAAGACAAGTAAGAGGGATTGATGAATCTTCTGAAGAAAAAGAAGGCCAAATCAAATCCCTGGGCAATGAAGAAGGCTGCAAAAGTCTCACAAGAATTAATCTTGATGATGATGAAGGGATTGATGAAGATGAAGCTCCTCTTCACAGAAAAAGGAAAATTGATAGCCTAACTGAGCCCATAGCTACAAATCCTTTAGCAGCTAAAACACCCTCTGGAAATACCAAGTCAATCCAGGGTGGTTCTTCAAGCAATCCCTCAAAGGAGAATTCTAGACAAAGAAGGAACAGGCTGAGAGCTAAACAAAGAAAACTTCAACTACCACTCAGGCCTGAAGAAGCCAAGATTGAGTATGTGAAGACCAACAACAAATCCTCTGTCTACAGGTGCATTAATCAGAAGAATGGCTACTGGATTCTAGAACTAAAGCACTTACTGGTAAATTCAAGGTTTCCAGAACCAATCCATAAACAGCTCATGGCATGGAGAAAAGATAAGCCAATCTTGATTAACACCAACCACATCAAAGCATGGTTGGATTTTGAAGTAATCAAGAGAATAGAAGCCATGAAGAAGGACCTCTCTGATGAATGTCCTTATGGAAATCCAGATGATGTGCACAAAATTCAGGCTATACAAGGGTGACAAGGGTGGAACAGGCACAACTTGCGGTGGAACCCTATGAGTCCTTCTACTTAACTGAAGATCAATACAAGGGTGACATTAGATATCTGAAGATTATCTATGAATACTTCAAGCTATCAGATACCAGAATCGAGCATGCCTAGAAGTGGGGAAAGCATCTGTGGATCAAGAATTTTGTCAAGAGAAATCCCACCAAAACCTACAAGGAAGTCTGTGGATTTGCCAGAGACACAGAGATGATTGTCAGAACTCTTCTCTATGACTACTCTGATGATATCAAAAGGTTTGGTGATAGGAAATTTGCAGACTGATCCATGGAACTGTTTTGAAGACTTGATGAATTTTTGAAGACTTGAAGACTTGTCATTTAGAATGTTCACTTGGAGCTTGGTAACTCATGTTTTTCTATTTGACTAAGTAGTTTCTGTGATTTTGCTGATTGACCTTTTCTGTTAAAACTTGAAAAAGTTATCTGTAAGCTTTCTCTGTATCAAATCTGATGAACTTACTCTCAGATATCGTTTTATATAAAAGATAACTTGTCAGCAAAGATCACATCTGGTGATTTGGTTGATGTTTACTTTCTGCACTTAATTATATGAATTAATAGATCAGAAGAAATGATTAAGTGGTGGATTGTTTCCTCATCCAGATTTGTAATAGGTCAGATAGTCATCGTTGACTGATCAAAATGGGGGAAATTTGTAAGGAATATCTGTTTAGATTTTGATCAGCAACCTAATGACTTATCTTAGCTCAGAAAGGTGGTTAGTACTCTTAGTTCACTTGAACACTGTAAAAGAGGAAACTCACTAACACTACAAGAAAAGCTGGAAAATATCAACCACTTGACGTCCATCCGACGGATTCAAATCCGGAAAAAGAGTGGATAGCTTGTAGTTCTGGTCCTTCAGACGCATTCTCAAAATCCCTATATCCACAGCTGTAGCAATAGATTTTGGATCTGTTCTGTCACAAGAAAAATCTAGTGAAGAAAATTCTGTAAAAACTATTAGATCACAGAGAGTCAACGGGGTTCATTAACAATTCACGACATGCTATTTTTTCCATCCATTCCCTGTCAAAGAGTTGAACAATGGTTTTTCGTGTTTTGAAAGAGTTGAACAATGAAAATAGATGGCGGGTGCCTGATCGATTCATCCGTCGCCCCATAACGACGGATCGCTTATTGGGGCGACGGAATCTATCCGTCGCCCCAATTGGCGACGGATAATTGTTATCCGTCGCTTATTGGCGACGGATAACGTATCCGTCGCTAAATTGGGCGACGGATAATTATTATCCGTCGCCCAAGTTTGACTTTGATAAAAAAAAAAAGGAAATTTTTTTTTTTAAAAAAACGGGGCGACGGATAGATTATCCGTCGCTTTATAGCGACGGATACCTATCCGCCACACATGTGACGGATCGACTGGGCCGACGGATACGTGTCCGTCGCCCGTAGTTTCATAACTTGACGAGGGAGAATGCCTCACTTTCTTCCTCTTCTCCCTTCTTCTTCCTCATTCTCTTCTTCTCCTCTCTTGGTTTCGGTGAATTCTTCGTTATTCCGCCAATCTTGGTGCCTAATCGAAGCTAGTGGGACAAGGAGTTTGTTTCTTCGATCAATTTCAGATTTCTACCGATTAATCAAGCTATTTTGGCTAAAACCCTAGTTTTTTAAAATTTGGGGATTTTGTTTATTTTGATTAATTTGAGCAATTATATGTATATATGATAAGTATGTAGTAGTTAGTTTAGTTAATTTGATTAATTATATGTAATTTGTTCAATTTGATAGTTAGTTTAATTAATGATATGAATGTATGTAGTATGTTAATTAAGTTTGGTATGTATGAATGTATGTAGTTAGTTTGATTTGTGTGTTAAGTATATATAGTTAGTTTAGTTAATTTGATATGTTTGTTAAGTATAGAAGTATGTAGTTTTGATTTGATAAATTTGTATGTTAAGTATGTAATTTGATATGAATATATGTAGTAATTGATATGTATAGAGTAATTAGTTAATTTGATATGTATGTTAAGTATATAATATATGTACTAAGAGGTTGAAATGGTTAAATTATATTCCCAATTTTGTAAATATCGAACACTTAATTAATAATTAATTTATAAGCAACATATAATAATTAACAATTAACCTCTACAATCTTCTTATCCAATTGGAATCGATCTAATAAATTAAATACGATCTAATCAATTGGAACGTCTCAGGTTAAAAATAAAGTATATATACAATGAATTCCGACCGTTCATGGATGTACGATCGTACGGCGGTAAATGGCAGAGTTTGTAGGAGTTTTGTAGAAGGGGTTAAAGGTTTCATCTCGTTTGCCATGGGACGTCCGGTTTGTACAATTGGGGGGTTGATAAAGTGTCCTTGCACATTGGAAACCTGCAGAAACAAGCAATTTATGACGCCCTCTGATTCGAGCACTTGCGACGTTATGGATTCATGCCTGAGTATCATGTATGGATTCATCACGGTGAGGAAGCACCGTCCATGGCATACCTCCAATGGAGGGAGAGGCAAGGTTTGGGGCCGCCTATCGAATGCCTTCCTTGTCGGAACATGTGCATGGTGTATTGGGAGGAGGATGTAGATCTGTTGGAATGCAAGTTACGTGGTAGGGAGCGCCACAAGTGATGAGGAGGGGGGTGCATGAGAATGAGGAGTTTGATCCGTTTTGTCTCTAGGCTTGTATAACTAGTAATCATTAGTTTATATATATATGAAACCAAACATTATGGTAAAATTGAAGCTGATGTAACTTATATTATGTAATGCCGTAACAATTGACTGGAGCTAATATAACTTATATTACGTAGCAATTGATTGAATTATTGTGAAATTGATTTATTATCGTAAATGAAAGAACTCGATCTAATGAATTCAAACGTGTCAGGTTATTATCTAATTATTCAATGAATACCGATCGTGGATGGATGTATTGTCATTACTCTCAATGGCGAGTTCAATGGAGTTTTACGAAGGGGTTGAAGGTTTCATTGAATTTGCAATGTCAAATCGGCTTGTGTAAAGGATGGGTTGATAAAGTGTCCTTGTGCAATGAAACGGTCGAAACAAGCAATACGTGACTCCTAAAGTGGTAGTCCAGCACTTGAGGAAAAATGGATTCCTGCCTGCGTATCAGGTATGGAATCATCATGGTGAGGAAGCAGCACCGTCCAATACATATGACCAATACAGACAACGTGGAAGGAAGAGAAAAAATGAACAAGTCGGGGAACAATCCCAATCTGAAGGTGATGCTATTCGAGCTCGAGTCGAACAAATGGTGTACGATCTTTGTAGGGCGAAGTTCAGGACACAACCAACCGAAACCGAGGTGGAGGTGGAGGAACCGAATTCCGAGGATCAGTTGTTCTTTGACTTGTTAGAATCATCAAGGAAGCCGGTTTACCCGGGGTGTAAGCTCACTGAGTTGTCTTTGTTATCTCGGCTAATGAGTTGTAAGGCTAATGGCCAGCAATCTGAAACGAGCTTCAATGAATGGGTTGACGTAATGTCGGACCTTTGTCCTGAAGAAAACCTAGTTCCCACCAACTTTTACCAAGCGAAGAAAAAGATGCGGGGATTAGGGCTGCCTGTGGTAACCATAGACTGTTGTCCGAAAATGTGCATGATATATTGGGAGGAGGATGCAGATCTAATAGAATGCAAGTTCTGTGGTAAGGAACGGTACAAGCGTTACAAGGAGGGGGCTGCAAAGAAACGACAAAAGAAAAATCTCTCACATAAGAAAATGTGGTACTTCCCTCTAGCACCTCGTTTGAAAAGATTGTATGCTTCAAGTGCTTCTGCGGATAAAATGCGGTGGCACAAGGAGCGAGTAATCTCGGATAATGCTGAAGGTGGTAGAATGGACCATCCAGCAGACTCACCCGCATGGAAATCGTTTGACAGGACATATCCAGAGTTTGCAGCCGAATCTAGAAATGTACGTTTGGGACTTTGTACGGATGGTTTTAACCCGTTCGGTAGTGAACGTAAATACTCTTGTTGGCCAGTTATGCTCACACCGTACAATCTGCCCCCCGGTGAGTGCATGAAGGAGCCATTCATGTTTCTGACTGCATTGGTGCCTGGGCCGAAAGATCCTGGACTGACGTTGGATGTTTTCTTGCAACCCCTAATCAAGGAGCTGATCGAGTTGTGGACGGATGGTATCCCTGCATATGATGTGTCGACAAAAAAGAACTTCACCTTGAGCGACTCTTCTTTGGACCGTGGTGACTTCCCTGCATACTCCATGCTATCTGGAAGGAAAACATCAGGGAAATATGCATGTCCACATTGCTTGGAGGATACAGATGCATTTAGACTGAAGGGTAGTGGAAAATTTTGTTGGTTTGATTGTCATCGTAGGTTGCTAGAAAGTGACCATCCGTTTAGGAAGAACAAGGATCAATTCTTGAAAAATAAAGTCGTCAACAAAAAAGCCCAGATAAGACTTACTGGTGCACAAATTCTTGCGGAGATTGATAGATTGGGTCTTATGAAGGTGACTGAGCTTGGGTGGATGAAGCATAACGAGAAAATTGGTAAAAAATGTGGTTGGAGGAAGAGAAGCATCTTCTGGGACTTGCCTTACTAGAGCAGTCTTCTTATCCGTCACAACTTAGATTTCATGCACATTGAGAAGAACGTGTTCGAGAACTTATTCAATACACTTTGCAACATTGAGGGAAAAACAAAGGACCATGCGAAGTCTAGATCCGAGTTGTCGTGGTGTAAAAGGCCCGAGTTGACAAAGAAGGATGAGAATGGTAAGTGGCGAAGCGTGCTACACAATTGACAACGCTTCTAGGTCAATTTTGTTTGATTGGGTGAGGGCATTGAGTTTCCCAGATAATTACGCCTCAAATTTAGAGAGGTGTGTGGATTTGAAGAAGACAAAGGTTTATGGGATGAAGAGTCACGATCGTGTGTTCATGGAGAGGCTTATCCGGTAGCATTTCGAGAGCTTCCGCAAACACGTATGGACTGCTATCACCGAGTTGAGCTTATTTTTCAAAAATTTAGGCACAAGGGTGGTTCATGACAAAGTGTTGGAAAATCTTGAAAAGAACATACCATTGATTCTATGCAAGCTCGAGCGTATCTTTCCACCGAGCTGGTTTGATTATATGGAGCACTTGCCGGTGCACCTTCCACATGAAGCGAGACTTCTTTGGACGGTTCAATGTCGATGGATGTATCCATTCGAGAGGTACTTGGGGAAATTGAAGAAGTATGTCAACAACAAAGGTAAACTGAAGGATCGATTTCCAATGCCTACATTCGAGAGGAAACTGCAACCTTCTGCTCTTATTACTTTGATGAACACGTCCCTACGAAGACAGCAAGGCCGGCTCGAAATGCAGACACATTCGTAGTTCAAGCGGATGATGAGTTTTTCCTATCTGTCTTCAGGGTATCAGGGAGACCTCTTGGTGCAGCTAAGAAAGAATATCTTACGGATAAAGAGTTGAAAGCAGCTCAATATTATGTCCTCACGAATTGTCTTTGGGTTGACCAAGATATATGGTACTATTTGCAGGTCAAGAACCATTTATTTAATTTTTAATATAGCTACGCAAGTCTCTACTTCAATTATAGACTTATCAATGAATCAATGTTTGCAGTTTTTTCAAAAAGCGTTGTTTGGAAGAAAATCCTCAGATGACAGAGGATACACTAGAGGAACTACTTGACTCAAAAATTCCTCTGAAATTTCTAGATTGGTTCCAGAGTATGTCAGGAAACGAAATCCTATAAAACATGCATATACTTAAAGGCTCTCAGAGGGTCCATTCAAAAGGTCTACACATTCCCGGGTTATATAGTCAATGGCCTTAGGTTCCACATTTGAATGTAACACGGCCATGGCGACAAGCAACTCCGGTGTGTGTTAATGGTGCGTAAGAGTATGGAGACGCTACTTTGTTTGATTTCACGGCAAGCTAAAAGCAATTGTGAGGATTGAATATTCGGATTGCCATTTAAACGAACCTTCTTGTTTGACGTTGAGTGGTATGATCCTAATCCAGAGGTACGAGGAAGAACGAAGCGGTTTGAAATGGTTGATGTGAACCAAAAGAAGAGGTACCGAACCAAGTATGAACCATTTATTCGCGACTCAAGCACGACAAGTGGTGTTTCTTGAATATCCAAGCGTAAAACGCGATAAGGGGAATGGTTAGTCATGTACCTATTCGTGTCGCCGAAAGTGGAGTACATTGAGAAAGACGACTCAATTACGAACTCGTACCAACAAGAGGATGTCGATAAACAAGCGAAGATCCCATAGAAGCGGATGATGAGTCGCTTGATCTGCACGAGGACCAATATGTAGTCTTAGACGGCGATAACGGTATATTATGTGTATTATGAGTAATTATATGTGTTATTATAATCTGTTATGTATTATAACTCGTACTAACACATTTTTATTGTATTTATTACATTTTTTTGCAGATGCCGCGACAGAGGCCGTCCACCTATCGTCCCCCACGCAAATTGCCGCATGATAGTGGTGGTCGGGGACACCGTCGAACGTGGAGGGCTCAAGATCGTGACAAGAGGTCTCGGATTCTGAGACCCCGGCAGAGAGAGCGGCGTGGCTCTACCGGTCGGCCGGACACATCTTTGGAGGGCGACCACGACGATTGTCCCTACCTCGTGTTCGATCCAAACAATCCAACGTCACGTGGGACGGCTTGCCTGTGATTTTCCCTATTGGTCCTGCCAAGTAAGTATTATACATTCTTCTTAAATATCTAAAACATAACTGATAATGATAGTTGACAAGTATAAATTGTTGTACTAAAGTAATGCATATTCGTTTCTTGTATCTTATACATTGACAACTTATGGCCTCGGAGGTGCACAACAAACTAGGTGACATCTTCCTGAGCGAGAGAGAACCAAGGCGGTGGTGAGTGTTGGAGCCACATCTCGGAGCGCATGAGGGCCGAGTACTTGATGAGCTGAGGTAAGTTAAAATATGACATTCATTTGTTTGTAATTATAATTAATCGTTTTAATATGAGTGGTATGTTAGCCATTGTATGTGAGTGGTATGTTAGCCACTTTATTTGGGTGATATGTTAGTCACCATTGTGTTAGTAAATTTTAGGACAATGTGAGTGGTATGTTAGCCACCGTATGTGAGTGGTATGTTAGCCACTTTATTTGGGTGATATGTTAGTCACCATTGTGTTAGTAAATTTTAGGACAATGTGAGTGGTATGTTAGCCATTGTATGTGAGTGGTATGTTAGCCACTTTATTTGGGTGATATGTTAGTCACCATTGTGTTAGTAAATTTTAGGACAATGTGAGTGGTATGTTAGCCACTTTATTTGGGTGATATGTTATGCTTCATTGTGTTAGTAAATTTTAGGACAATGTGAGTGGTATGTTAGCCACTATATGTGAGTTGTATGTTAGCCACTATATGTGAGTGGTATGTTAGCCACTTTATTTGGTTGATATGTTAGTCACCATATCATTATGTTGTTAGGACATGTATTGACTTTGGATGTTGTATGAAATTGGGAATGTAGAAGGAGTACTTCATTCCCGGAGTTGATCCACAGATCTGGCGTGTTTACGACTGTGGGATCCAAACTCTGAGGATATGGTCTGCATTGGAAGGCCATTCGATCGGGTGGCCCAATCCCTCCACAAAGTTGATGCAACAGTGGGCCCTTTGGGATGCCTCTGGCGCCGAATCGATGTCCGTGACGTTGCTTGGACCAACAGTAACCGCATCCCGATCGTCTGGCAGAAGGGCCGTTCACCACCTTGGGAGGCGATCTCATCGATTATTATCAATCGGTGCGTATATATGTGTTTTGCAATCTAGCATTACGTGTATGCTCTATTACTTGTAGATGATAAATTGTTGACTAGATCTGGTTTGATTCGGTGGCACGGGGAGGTGACATCCAAGTATGCCATCTTCAAGAAGGCCAAGCGTATAGGCGGGTATGGACCGAATCGGGCATCGTCTATTCGGTATGTTTATGTTGCTTAAAGTTCATATTTGTACACTATTACAAGTTACTTTTTAAAAGCGATCGATCATTATATCTCTGCTATTTACGATTTCAGGCTGAGGTTGATGCTCAGGTGGCGAGGCAGGAGGACGAGACGGGTGATGTGTTGTCAACTGAACAAGTTGACAACATCTTCCTAGAGGTCAACAAACCGGACAAGAAAGGACGAATATATGGACTCGGGAGCCTCGGTTTGCAACTGGCTAGTCCGGCGTGCTCCTCATCATCGTCCCAGCAGTCCAGACGTCCGGTTTACACAGTGACAGTCTCGGAAATGGTGCGATCGCGGTCCGGAACATGTTGCTCGGCTAACTCAAGAGATGGAGCAACAAAGGGGCAGATGGAGCGCCATGACAGAGAAACGAAGGAGGAGAACGAGCGCCTTGATTCTGAATGGAGCGATTCATGTCCGATTCCGCCATCACCCACCCCCACCCCCGTCTGATAGCTAGTTATGTATCTGTATGTTCAGATTTTTTTTCATATTTACACTTGTTTGGATAATTTCTCCAGCTCCGAATATTACTTTTTTATTCATTGAAACATTTTTCGTATTATTGATTTATTATCGAACATTATATTGATTAAATAGGTGAACTACGAAAAATAGGGATTAATATGAAATAAATAGTGACGGAATTAGTGACGGAATTCACAGTGACGGAATTTCAAATTCCGTCACTAGTCCAATTAAAATATTTAGCGACGGATAGAATCTATCCGTCGCTAAATATAGCGACGGATAGATTCTATCCGTCGCTACATATAGCGACGGATAGAATCTATCCGTCGCTATATTTAGCGACGGATAGAATCTATCCGTCGCTATATTTAGCGACGGATAGAATCTATCCGTCGCTAAATTTCGAAATTAAAAAAAAATAATTGGACAGTCAATCAATCGTCATCAATCGCGAATTGGGACGGATTGTTATCCGTCACAGCCATTTCAGGGGGCGGATTTTCTATCCGTCGCCCGATCCGTCACGGAGGCGACGGATAGTAACTCAGAAGCGACGGATCTATCCGCTACGCCATGTTATTTTGTAGTGTAAGTATGATAGTCTAGAAAATCTTGTATAGGATGTTAGGTCTCGAAATGTAATTTTTATTTACTGAAGAAGGCCAAGAAGAAGGCATCCAGCAGGAAAAGTTCAACAGATTTGAAGATTTGAAGACTGCACAAGATTGCTGAAGACAAGGGTTTTCCAGAAACCTATGTCCAGATATCTTGAAGAAACAAGTGTTTCGAAACATACATGTTGCAAAAGATATCTGAGAATAAAAGGTTTCTGAGACGAGGAAAGTGCCCACAGATATCTACACTCAGATACCTTGGACATAAAATATGCTTCTGAAAAAGAAACATATTATAACAAGTTGTTCAAACAAGTGGTATCTGGAGCTATGATGATCTCTGGAAAAGAACATGCAAAGTTTCAGAAAACTCTGATTGTATAAAGATCTCTGATACCATGCATAGTTCCGTTGGCACTACAGGACAAAATATAGTACAGTGCATTAAATGCGTAGACAGAAATGTCTGAACAAAAAACGGTAGCTTCTGAAAAAAAAGACAAACCTGCTACAGTACTATATTCAGATATCAATAGTTTGAATTTGATTTAAGCCTAACGGATACTATTCAAACGGCACTCAAATTCATCTATAAATATCAACACTTAGACTGCTTGAGAAGATACCTTAGAACCTTAGAACACACTGAATACTCACACAAGCGCTCTCAAGCAAACAACTTACCTTCAAGCTTTCTGTTGCGACCAAAGCTCTTGATTCTAAGTAGCACAAAAGTTCTAAGTGTCCTGATCCTTAACGAGTATTGTTATTTGTAAAAGAGTTGAACTAAGATTTCATATCTAAGTTTCATTCTCTTGAACACTTACCATAGACTTGGGTCAGTAGAGAACAAGATACCATACATTGCAAAGTGTATTAAGTATACTTGATTCACAGAGCTATCAGAATAACTGAACAAGTTATTAAAGAAGCTCACCTGACAAACAAACCTAAAACCAACACCATATACGGCGTGGAGTACAGGAAGTACTTAGTTTGGGAAACTAAGGAATAACTCCAAGGTTGTTGAGCAAAGGAAGTACTTAGTTTGGGAAACTAAGGAACAGCTCAAAAGGTTTTCTGAGTACAGAAAGTACTTGGCTGTGAAAGTCGGGGAATAACTCAGGGGGAACACTTGGTTGGGAACCTAGTGCATTTAGGAATCAAGTAAAGATATCTGTAAGGTTACCTCATTTATCTTAGTGGATTCTGTGCGAGAAAGACCGAAGTGGATTAGTTGAAGGATTACGCCACCTTCAGATACCACTATAAAAAGACTTGTGTTATTTACTTTCTGCAGTTTATTACTTGTTTTACTTATATTGCAAAGTACTTACACTTATCTTGCTGAACACGTGCACTTATCTCAGAAGTCTTCCGCTCTCTGAAATTAAGTATCAAATATCTTCACAGATATCTGAGAAACTGTGCTTATCGACAAAAGTTTTAAAAGACTATTCAACCCCCCCCCCTCTAGTCTTTTACTTTGCCGTTATCTGGACCAACACGAATTGATTTTGATTTGGACTTCCTCCAGTTTCTCCTATATTTTCGCCCAACACGAAGATGAATCGAAGCGATGCAAAGCCGGAGAAACCTAGGGTTTTATTTCCAAAGCTGGAGAGAAAACGACTAAAAAAGAAGAAGAATAGAGGAAATGAAATAGAAAAGCTAAAAAAACGAAAGAAATGGCTATTTATACTGAATCCAGATAAAACCTCCACCATCTGGATCCAACACGAAACCCGCGAGAAGCCCAATTCGGGTAAAGTAAGGATCCGCGAAAATAGGCAAACAATAAACTAGGCAATTTTAGGCTTAATATGATGAACTCTTTGGACTCTCAATAATGAGTAGGAGTTTTATGAGGCTTAGTATTGGACAAGTGCTTTTCACCAAAACCTGAGTCTTAGCCCACAACCGTTCTCTAATCCACCTAAAGACACTGCGCTTAGACTTCCCCATCTCCATAGGTAGACCAAAATATTTCTCGTGCTTATATACCACCCGGACAGGCAAAACAACTCTCACATCCTCAATCCTTGCACTATTAGTATTCCGACTAAACACAGTCGTCGACTTATCTAGATTAATAATCTGACCTGAGGCTAGACTATACAGATGAAGTATATTCACAATAGACTCCGCTGCACCCCTATTAGCCTCTAAAAAAATGAGAGTACCATCAACAAACAATAAGTGAGCTATCTTGGGAGCACTAGGACTAACAGCCACCCCTCTGATTAAACCCCTTCGTTCTGCATCAACAAGTAAGGAACTAAATGCCTCCGTGACAAAGAGAAATAAGTAAGGAGATAGAGGATCCCCTTGTCGAATACCCCTCTCAGGCTGGATGGTACCAAATAACTGTCCATTAATATTGGTGGAGTAGAGGACAGTTTTCACACATAGCATAATAAGTTGTATAAAAGCACTCTCAAATCCCAACTTTTCTAACACACATTCAAGGAAATACCATTCAACTCTATCGTACGCCTTACTCATATGCAGTTTCAAAGCCATAAACATATCTTTGCCCTTCGTTTTTCTTTTAAGAAAATGATGAATCTCATATATACGAAACTAAAACATTGTCAGAAATTAAATGATTGAGGACAAAAGCAGATTGTGTTTCAGCTATTATGGAATGCATATGAGGTTTGAGCCTATTAGTAATAGCTTTAGAAGCAATTTTGAAGATAACATTGCTCAAACTTATAGGTCTGAATTGGGTAATAAGTTCCGGTGCTTGGCATTTAGGAATAAGGATAATATGTGTATAATTAAGTTTGGTATTTAGAGTGTGTTGATTCAGGAAAGCAAGTATACTGTCTACGACATTTTTACCTACTACATGCCAAATTTTTTGATAAAACAACGCAGGTAAACCAACGTCCAGGGGATTTGGTTGGATACATATCAAATAATGCAGTTCTTACCTCGGTTGGAGTGAATTCCCGAGACAGATCTTGATTGATAGTCTGATTCACTTTCACGCTCATAGTATTCACAACCGCAGCTATTTCATTCACAGAAGGTTGTTCACTGGTGAAGATGGATTGAAAATAATCCACTGCAATCCTGCCTACATCCTCTGTGGATTGTTGCAAAACCTCAGTATCATCTCTTAAACTTTCAATCCAATTTTTATTAGCCCTTTTTGAATCTTGAGCATGAAAGAACCTCGTGTTACGATCACCCTCTGCCATCCATTGGGTTTTTGCCCTTTGCTTCCATAAAACCTATTTGCTGTCTAATAAATTCTCCAAATCAGTTTTAAGTTTCAACTCTTCTTCTTTTACTGATTTAGTATACTGTACTTGCTGTAGATGCTCCAATTCCGTGTTTACCCGCCGAATTTCAGCCCGAATATTCGGAAATTTGGACTTGCTCCAGTTCGTAACCCCACAGAGCAATTCTGCAAATTCATATCGATAGAATCCCCTACTCTCCACGAATCCATAACAACCTAGGCACCCTCGGAAGATTTTAGCTAGACAACTTCGAATCTAAAGGATTTCTGCGATTTGTATGTATTCTGGGGAGTCTTCGAAAAGCGAGCCAGTAGTGGTAAGTGATCTGATCGTCTACAAGTTAGATGGGTAATATACGTATTTGGGAATAATTGTGTCCAGACTGGATTAGCAATAGCCCTGTTTAAATGCAATTTAACATTCACATCCTCTTCCCGTTTATTAGTCCATGTAAATGGATATCCTTTGAAACCAAGATCAATTAAATTGTTGTGAGTAAGTGTCTCCCGAAAATCACGCAGACGCCATTCTAGTGTAAGAGGACCACCAAATTTCTCTCCATGTTGTAGTGTTTAATTAAAATCACCAATACTAAATGAATCACGACTCAAAAGAGTCCCCAATCTTTTCAATAAATTCCAAGTAATCTTGCGCTTAGCATTGTCAGGTTCTCCATAAAAACCAGTGAATCTCCAAATCACACTGCCACCATCAAGTTGCACATTTGCGTTAATATGATTTTTGCTATAGCTTATAACTGACACCGAATGTTGTTTCTCCCAAAGTAACATGAGTCCTCCCGACCGACCAATACTAGATACACCAATTCCAAACATGTTGAATCGTTCCTTTAACTTGTCAATCCCATAGTCATTCAATTTAGTTTCCATGAGAAAAACAAGATTAGGGTGAAAATCCCGTAAAAGATTTCCCAAAGCCCGAACTGTCCAAAGGTTCCCCAAGCCTTGACAGTTCCAACTCAAATCATTGGGATAGGCGGGGATGACTAGCATCCTCCACCTCTGGTAAAGTGGAATTCTCACACTTGATTCGTATTTTCTTAGAACTCTGGCCCTCAATCAAACTCTCATTATTCTCAACCAACATAGACTGATTTATCGATTTCTTATTCCCACTACCCGGAAGTCGTCCTCTTTTTTTCTGAACAGTAGGAATAATACTTTCAGTAGAGCAAGTGTTCCTCTTTGTTACTGTTACGTTTTATGGGAGGGAGTTGGCTAGTGAGGTGGGCCAGGAAGGCTTGTTTTGTATCATGGAGTAGACTAGAAAGTGTATCGGATTGGGCTAGGGGTGGATTAAGGCTGGCCTGTTTTATCATAGGATTGGGCTTGGGTAAGTTCGGGTCAAGTGGGCTAGAGGCTTTATTAGGTGTTTGGTATGGTCCAGTGAGGGAAAGTGGTAGTGAGCTTGGGTTGGCAAAAATTGGTTGCTCCATGTGTGATGGTGGTGAAACGGCAGTGAATTGAACCGAGACATTTGTGGGGTTATATGGCACTATCGTATTGTGCTGCGAGAAAATAATACTAACCTCCTCAACCATATTTTATGAACAACCATGCAATCACGTCCTGGAATGTCCTCAACTTCCACCATAACTGACTTTCCTTTATCTTGATAACTGTTATTACCCACAACTGCTCCTTGTTGTTGAAATCCGAAGACCTGTGAACTACTTTCGGCACCACCTGAATTACCATGAATCCTCTTTCAATTTCTCCGAATCTGGTTGGTGATCTTGTAAATTGCTTGGAATAACCGGAGTAGATGATCCGTAACTAGTTGTTCTGCCAAATTATCGCTGGAGACTAACATTAACGTACTTTGAATGTTGTATGTCAACATGAGTACGTAGCCAATCTCCGTACATTAAATGATCATCTGAGACATCACCATTCGTACCTAAGAGATCAATACATTCATGGCAATCCTTTACCAAATGCCCAAGAACACCATAGAAGTAACAAAAATTTGGTACGCGTTCATATGCAATACGTATCATGACTTCTTGATTATTTTGACCAAGAATTTTGATCACTCGACGTAGCGGTTGTGTGATGTCGATACGAACTTTAAAACGCAGAGGATTACCAACAAAGCCTTTGACATGAGAATTATCCACACCTACAAAAATTCCCATAGCATCACCCAATACTTTAGCCATGGTCGCATGAAGTAAATTAATGGGCAAATCAAAGGCTTGGACATGGAATTGGCACCAATTCAAATCAACCTTCAGAGGATCATCACAATCCTATAGTACTCGAAAGACAACCAAATTTTTCTCAAATGACCACGGTCCCGAGGACATTACCCTGTTCTTCTCACCAACGTGGCCAAAATTCACTAGAAACCGATCCTCCCCAATTTTATGCATAGAAACTGCATGAGCGACGTTCCAACCTACCAACATAGTCCGCTGAAAAGCCTCTAGATTAATTGATTTGTGTGAAAGGACACGACCAACCAGACACAAATCCGGATTTATGGCTTGAGTATTCCAAACTGTAACCGGAACCTGGACTCCAAGTGCTTCCGTTTAGGTTAAACTCAACTTTCTGCTTAAATCTGCCAATTCCGAATCCATTGTAGTCGCGATGAATAACAGCGATGTGAATACTATGAGTAGATGAGAACCAAACTATCAATCGGACCACCTGAATAAAACCACAACCAAAAGCCAAATTACACCCAAGAACCGAAACAAGGATAGACAAAAGGAGGATAGAAAAGGCACTGACAATGATACTACAAGACTAAATGACCAAAAAATAAAGATTTTAATGCTGAAAAAGACTATTTTTTTTTTTTTGATTTTTTGACTTTGTCAAACTAAAAGGCCAAAGAGAAACCAAATAAGAGTAAACCAACAATTACAGTTTCAAATCTTTCCATGAAACACTCGGAGCAAATTGTATATGATCTTGCAAACACTCGGAACTATGGGCGGTGATCTCACTGGTTTTAGGGTAAACAAAACAAAAAGATTGAGACTTACACGATGCAAGAACTCAATCTCCAGCGTAGAGAAGGGGAACACTCATGTTGAGAGAAGTTAATAATAAATTTGTTTTCTCGCTTTCCGTTTTCTTTTTTTTTTCTCCTCTCTTTAATTTTCTTGTCTTTTCACTTTGCTCATCATTTACAAATCACCATCATCCCCTTTTCATTAACAACTCAAATTGCATTTTTAATAAGGGACTATTATTTTGAAACAAAAATCACTAAACATTTTTTAGATAAACTTTGCATGTCTTGCCCATAAATAATGTATTGTATAATAAACAATTTAATTAAATGTGAACCTCAATACTATAACATAAACCATTAATCATAATTTAACAAAATCACATTTTTTACGTTCATGTAAACTGATGTTTTCAGTTAATCCTAAAGTTTGCGCCTGTAAATCATAATGTTTGTCCGTAAATTTTAATCCCTTTATAAAAACCTTCCTGCATGAAACTTACTCCTTTTGTTTTAGTTCTTAAAAATTCTTTTGCTCGCACGGTTATTAGTTTTGTTAGTTTGAGTGCCCTACCTGACCCCAAGTCTTGACTCCGCCACTCAGTATAATAGATTTACAAAGGTATCCAAGAGGCTTATGGAGAACACAAAACCCAATAACAGTTCTTGATGTTGGAAAGGGCTACTATGTTATATTTATAAATATAATGGAAGATTACATGATAGCTTTTTCTGGGGCCACGACTTCTCATTGCTCACTATCTCGAGATTTAAAAATGGAGACCATGGTTCTTAACTTGTTAGGGACTATTAGATTCAAAGTCTATTTGGATTAAACTCCCTGAACTTCCATGGAAGCTCAACAAATCGAGCGTCGATGGAAGCTCTGACCGGAACGGAGCTCCAATCTCTCGTTTTTTTTTTTCTAAAAATTAATTTATAAATATTTTTTTATAAATTTTTAAAGTGTAAATTACATCTGGACCCCCTATTAGATTTTCTTATTACAGATGGATACCAGTTAGTCCAAGAATAGCATCTAAGCCTAGTGCGATAAACATCAATTACATCTAAGTTCACGAATTTGACTTTTGGCGAATTAAATCCAGGAAAATGGATTACACTTGTTCAATTATCAGCTTTTGCAAATCACCAAACAGACTTAACTTATACGTGTCACATGCCTGACACATGTGGACCTGAAAGTAATTGAAGATAAACTATTATGTGTTTGAATGTAATTGAATTCCAACCGTTATATTTAAAAAAAAGTAGTCGTTGGAAGGTAGTTGGGGAATATTTATACACCATCTTTTCTCCTTAATTCAGTTATTTGTTCACTACAAATTGTGTAATTAAAATATGCCTTCAAATTTGAATGATTCGGGTGTTTCAGGTGTTTCAAGTGATATGTATTGAACTCAATTTTCAAATGCAAGGTTTCAATACAAATTCAGTAGCAAAATAGTGAACATGTCAATTGATGTGCACTCAGGAGTTTTAATAACGTTGTAATGCATGCAACTCCTAAATACAGTCAAAGATTAAATTTATAGCATGTCGGAAGTTCTCAAATCTACAGAATAGCAAAAAGTTAACTCGGGATGTCGTTCTCCACGGACACTTAACATAGGAACAAGCAAGTAACGAAAGCGGTTTGCATGCAGTTGGCAGATAATTAGTTTATATAGTAGACGAATTCTAACGGTTTTGTTATCAATGGGTAGGAAAGTGTAAAGGATCGCCGACCTAGCTCTTACTATGCTATTCCCAACTTCTTGATTATCAGACTACTCTTTTGCCTCTAAGGACAACAGGGCATAATGCTAACTAACAAGGCGCAGTCGATACTAGCACCCCCACTCAGTTCAACAAACTGATGTGTCACTCAACAGTTCATCACGCCACATTCCCAGACAAGATAAACAATAAATTGACACCTCAACTAGTGCCTTAATAATGGACCCCTCTAGTATCTCAATAAGTACGTAATTAAATAGAGTCAGGACGTATAGAGTTGTACAATCAAGAATTACGTCTAATAATCATTCCATTAATACATCACGGTATATAAAAGAATAGCATAGCAGAGTTTCGGCGGTTGATGTGAACTCAGAGATTTCGTTTTTCATTCTAGAACCTGTAATACATAAATCCAATCAAGATTAAATTTATAATTCAGAAGTCCTCAAATCCACAGTTTATAGCGGAAAGTTGACTCGGGATGTCGTTCTCCATGGACATTTAGCATAGGAATAAGCAAATAACGTTTGTAAATTGCATGTAGAGAAGTAAACAGACTGATCGTAGACAGATTAATTAAATCACAATAAACCCTAATTGTTTTGATGTATTCGATGGTGTGGAGCGTAAAGGATCCCCGACCTCCCTCTGCTATGCTACTCCCAACTACTTAGAATCAAAAAACGTACTAGCCGTCTACAGGCAGCAAAGAAACATGCCAAAAAGATTAAGTCGTAGTTAATCCAGACACCTTCATTTACCAACAATGTGTTGTGTCACTCAACACACTATCTCGTCACGTTTTCAATTAAATCACACAGGATAATGTATAATCCATTACCAAGTCGTAGTCAGTAAGGATTTCCCACATAAAGAGTCGGACGAATAAAGAACAAGCACGAATTACGTTTTAAAACTAATTCATTAATATATCACGATATATAAAGAAGTAGCAAAAGCAGAGTTACGGCGGTTCGCCTTTACAAAACAAAATTAGTTGCTCATAGTATTCTACTAAATACTGACATCAAAATCATCAAGAGTAACAGAGGAAGAAATCGAATTCCAGTAAAGAAGATGAAGTCGAAACTAAGAAAGAAGAAAAGGAAAAGAAAAGCTTAGTCTTTGATGTCATTGTTCAGTTGCTAGGGTTTCCTCCCTGTTCTTCGATCCCTTATGCTTGAAGATATCGATCCTGTGCTATAGTAGGGTTGGGGTTTCACTTCCCCGAGGACTGGTTCTCTCTCAAGAGAGATGCTTTTTGGGTTTCACTTCTTCGAGGACTGGTTCTCTCTCAGGAGAGCTGCTTTGTGAGCAGTGTAGAATTATGAGACCCTGAGGTCTTATTTATAGTTGAATTTTCGTGCTCTAGACATCCTTGGCCAGCAAGAAAAGCTAAAAGGCAAGCTGAGGCCTAACGGACCAGAAAAAGGCTGTCTGGCCCAAGTGTTAGCTATTTCGCCTTCCGGGCTGATTTCGGACCTCTAAACTTCATTTCCTCGTAAAGTGTAAAGCAGCAAAGTTTTATCATTTTCAATAAGCTTTCCATCCATAGGTAATGAGTTTGAATCGGACTTCTAGAACTTCGCGTGCAGCCAAAATTGTGCCGCTTGGTCGATTTCTCCAAGATTATGTATACAGGTTTTCTTCGTTCTTCGATTTCGAGCCTCGTAACCTCATTATCTTGACAAGTGTCCTTCAGCATTTCTCGGGGATTCGAAATCTTTGCAACGGTAGGTGGCACGACCTCATCGGACTTCTCTAGCTCCAAGTAGAATTTTCATGCTTCCTTACTTTCCTCGGTTTTGCACTTTCAAACATGTCTTCTACAAAGTTGTAGCATCTTCAATTACCCTTGCGCTGGTTAGTCGTATGACATGTTTTGACTCCTCAAACTTCGTTCAACGGCGAATCCGGTGTATTTGCTTCACTTTCTCGATTTTGCACAATTATGTCATTTTGGTGCCTGAAATCGTGCAATTCCTCAAAAACGTGATCATGATCTACAGAAAACATGCGAAGTTGGTAATTGACCATAAAACGATAAAAATATTGCATCTAAGGCAAAAAACGAGGATCTAAAAGCATGCTATATCGCTCATTTCATTGTCACATCACACCCCCAAACCAGTTTCTTGCTCATTCTTGAGCAAGGCAATAATGATAATTAAGAAGTGACCATGAAATGAGCAGCAAGAATAAACCACCACATAGACAAGCAGCCAGTTTCTAGGGTTTCAAACTCTACCGACTCACTTAGTTTCAACTCCAACTTATGACTCCACAACAAACAAGTAACGAGTAGGCATCACTCACTACAGCCAGCGGTTACAAGTGTAACCCAATGTCCTTATATGTGTGCTTCAAAATCATTACCTCGCGGTAACGTTATGTAATCCTGCTCCCAAAAATCAATGCACGAATCAAAGTAGTACTCAGGTTGGCTGGTAAGTAAAATAGGTAGGATAATATAGAGGAGTGTTTGGCCAAGCTTCATTAAAAGATAACAGCGTAGAATAAAGGGTATTTCAGGGGGACTTATCCTTTCGGACACCGAGTTCCTTCCTTCGACTTCGTCCTCTCTCAACGACAAATTTTTCAACACCTCATTTATCATCGTAATTACTCCATCGGTTGCTTCACACATAGACTACTTGCTCCTTTATTTTTTATTTTTTCTTTTTCTTTTGACATAATATTTTTTGCAGTTTTTTTAATGACTCGTATGCTTTTTGGTTGGCCATCATTGGGCTCTTTTAGTCTCTAAATTTTTTGGTAGTGTCTGTTTTACCGAATTCTGCACTTTTTTATGTACTGGTTTGGTATACATGCCATCAACCCTCATGGACATGTAGCTTTTTAGGGCCACGCCGGTATGTAGGTAGTATCTGTAACATACCCAACACGAAAACGGTGATCACAAGGACCACAAATCCACTACGAGACTTTTGTACCTTTGTTTTTTTTCGGTACTTTCTTTTCTATTTTTTATGGAGCAAGAGCTAGTGATTTTTAGCACCGGTAATATAACAGTAGGGCCAACAAGGTTACATTCCATGATGTTCATCTTCCACTTCTCCCCCCAAACTAATTCTCGAACAAGGGTTAGGGGTTTCTTCTCTACTTTTCCCCAAACCAATTCTCGATCATGATCAAAACATGATTCTCCTCCATTCTTTGGAACTCGTTGCTTAGTTTCTTTGTTGAAGCTCAACTATAGGTTGCAGTCACCCCTTAAGTAAAGCAAGTATAGGATATATGGTGAAGTTTCATAATGACTCAAAAAGCTTTCAAAGGGTTTAGTGAACGGTATAGAAAAGCATTCAGAAAGGTGAGTACTACAAATCATATTCATGCTGCTGACAAAGAAAGACTCAAGGGTAGAAGTGTTCACACGGTTGCACACAGGACTTCAATTAGAGTAGCAAGTAAACTCACTCATCAAAGTAGCATGGGTCGGATTTGGTCAGAGCATATATTCAGCAAGCAGCGAAGCAAGAAAACAAATCCACAACCCCTCATCATAGTTATGGTTCACACTCGGTACTCTTCCACATATCAAAACATTTTTAGAAAGGCAAGTAACCCTAGATGCAACAGATAAGAGTAAATCTAGTTCTTAGACGTAATTAACTATAACTTGACTAAGTGCGAATGTTTTAAAAGCTTCTACAGACCAAGTAAGTTAGCAGGCAGTAGTCAAATCAAATTCTTCCCCCAAACCTAGTAGAGAGCATATAGGAAACTAGGAAAGTAAAGAAGAAAAAGGATAGATACTCCCCTCTCGATGTTGTGCTTCCATGCTTGCTCATTCAATTCCTCCTCCGCGTATCATCTTGGTCTCCCAGCTGTGCATCGCTCACGAGAACCCCAAAGAATTTATTCATCTTTCGATGGGTATCCTCCTTCGTTCTTCCATGGTACCTGGGCTCAAAAGTGTGTGAGATAGCATGTTTGGAGTGAACTCAGGACTATGGCTTACATGCAAATCTCATGAGGTCTTCCTCCCCCAAACCTGATGTCTGGTGCAGAAATCGAAAGTGAAAAGTAAAAAATGCAAATGCAATTGCGTAAAATAAACATGACCATGGATTGCCTCCCAAGAAGCTCTTGTTTTAGGTCTTATAGCTCGACCCCTATTCAGAGATGACTTAGTTGTCGAGGTTTGGACCCTCGAACTTGTTGGAGCACTTTTTCAACCATTCGTTCGTATCTCCATCCCAACGCCTCATCGCTTCTTCTTTGAAATCTTCCCCTACGGGATCCACGCCAAATTGGAACATATATGAAGTATGTTACTTGATTCGCTCGTCCTTGATCACATCCACGAATAAAAGTTGCTCCAATTCTTCATAATGCTCATAGTCAAAGTCCACTATGTCTTCTTCCAACATATCTGACATTATATACCCAAATTCCTCTTCATCTCCCAAATGAAAATCATCAGCGCTCTCCCAGCAACCTCTTTCAACTCTTTTTCCTTCTTCCAGTAGATCTCCTCTCGAGTTAAAACATTTCTTTTGTCCACTGATAATCAGGTTGTAAGTCTCTTCTCCAGCGTCTACCACTGCTACTAGTCTATGTAAAGTCGGTCATCCGATCTCAGTCTTTGTTCTTACTCCATTCCCTTCCATGTCCATTACCAAGAAGTCCAGTCTCGATCTCACACCTCCAATCTCTATAGATAAACCTCTGATTTCCCCAGCACATTTCTTTGTCCAATTGTCGGCCAACTGGACGCTAGTTCCACATGACTCTATTTTGTCTTCGATCCCTAACTCCTTCGCCTTAGCCAATGACATAAGATTTACGCTGGCTCCAAGGTCTATCATGCAATTCACCTTTCTTCCCTTTACTTCAATCGTCATGCTGAACTGTCCCGGATCTCCTATTCCTCTCATCATGATATCTGATCCTTTTCTCCATGCCACTCCGACGTAGGCCTTCATCCGATTTAAGAATTCCCTTACAGCTGCCATGTAGTCAGATGTGTATAGATTAAATAGGTCTTGCATTGGCACTGGAATTGATTGGCTATCCAGGTTTCCTTTAGCCTTCTTCTTAGCAGCTTTCTTGATGTCGTTTGCAATTCTTCCTGGGAAAGGTAGATCCTTGAAATCTACTAACTTACTGGTCACGGACCTAACAAATCCCTTCTCGAGCCAATATTTATAATCACATCCCCTTCTGCAATCTTCTTTTACTTTATTCTTCTCTTCCTCCACATTCGAACCTTTGACTTCTACTACTTCCTTATTCTTCTTCTTCCCCTTAGCATTTTCTTTACTTCTTGGCACAGTATCTGGTGTTGTTATCCCACTCCTAGTGGTTATCGATCCTATGTATTCCATGCGTTGCTCCTTTACCTCTTCTACCTTATTATCCATATCTCTTACTACGATCTTCATCGCCAACATTTCCACTTCCACCCCTTCAAACTTCTCACTTAGTTTCTTCAGCTCTTTGCTGACCGCCAAGAACTGTTCATGAAGGAAATTCATAAGAGCTCGAGTGTCACTGCTTCCTTTATCCAACTCTTCCAACACTACTTTTCCTCTCTGGTTGTGATGTTACTTGATGGTTTTGATATCCTCTTCTAACCCACTTTTGGCAGTTATTAAGCTGTCGACTACTTGTTCGCTGCTGATTTTGGAAACTTCATCCTTTTCCTCAATGCTCAGCTCAATAGGCTTTCCTTCTGGTACTTCTTGGCTTATTTCCTTCGATATGTTTCTTTTGTCCAAGTACTCAGGAGTTCCTACACCCTGTCTCATAGCCCTTTGTGCTTCTTCCTCAATTGCGGCTACTGTCCTTACTTCCTCCATGGCTTCCAGCTTGTTGAAAATCTCATTCTCCTTCAACTGCTCACTCCTATACTTTGAGTTCTCAGCAACACTTGCACATGCTCCTAGCACTTGCTCAGCAGAGCTCCCCATAAATGATCCCTTTAGAGCTATGTCTATAAGGTCTCTAAACTACTCTCTAACTCCCATGTAGAAATACTCACAGATCTGTCGCGAAATGAACTGATGTTGGGGGCAGTTATATTGCATCTCCTCAAAACTTTCCCATGCATCATGAAAAGATTCCTTCTGTTTCTGAGTAAAAGTAGATATCATTCTCCTTTCTCTCATAACCCTTGCAAGCCCCAGAAACCTTTTCAAGAATAGACTCCTCAGCACTTCCCATTCACTGACCTCTTTCTGGATTGAATCTATCCATCTTTTTGCTGCTCCCTCCAGTATTTTGACGAAGAACCAGAATTTCAACTCACCATCGGTTAATCCCTTCGTCGAAAACTGCTCGACAATAGGCTCGAATGCATACATGAACTTGCATTCATTCTCTTATTCTCTTCCTCCGAACTTTGGTAATGCGTTAATCAGAGTTGGATCAAACCCGTACTCCCTTACATGCGGCTGGATTCGAATTCCACTCCTTCTTGGTTTGGGCATAATGATCTCCCTTATAGTTCTTTCATCTTCTTCTTCCATATTTCTTAACTAACGAGCTTACGCAGAGATATATAATAATATAATAATAAAGCAGATAAACATATTTTTAGGTTTTTGATAAGAAAATAAACAAATACGGAAAAGAAAATATTTTTGGTATTTTTTGCTGTGTAAATTGATTTCCACAGGTTATATATATATATACTAGGGTTTATGCTGTACGAATTGAAAGACAGTGCGTAAAGTAAATTGAAGGGTTTATGCTGTACGAATTGAAAGACAGTGCGTAAAGTAAATTGAAAGAAAGAATATATATATATATATATATATATATATATATATATATATATATATATATATATATATATATATATATATATATATATATATATGTTAGGGTTTATGCTGTACGAATTGAAAGACAGTGCGTAAAGTAAATTGAAAGAAAGAATTCATCTTATCTGGTCGAAACTTGCTTGAGTGTTCAAGTGTCCCCAGTAGCGGCGCCAAATTTTGATGTGCACTCAGAGATTTTGTTTTTTGTTGTAGAACCTGTAATCCCTAAATACAATCAAGATTAAATTTATATGTCAAAAGTCCTCAAATCCATAGTTTATAGCGGAAAGTTGACTCGGGATGTCGTTCTCCACGTACACTTAGCACATGAACATGCAAATAACATTTGTAAATTGCATGCAAAAAAGTAAACAGATTGATCGCAGACCCTAATTAAATCACAGTAAACCCTAATTGTTTTGATGTATTCGATGGTGTGAAGCGTAAGGATCCCCGACCTCCCTCTGCTATGCTGCTCCCAACTACTTAGAATCAAACAACGTACTATTCGTCTACAGGCAGCAAAGAAACACACCAAAAAGTTTAAGTCATAGTTAATCCAGACACCTTCACTTACCAACAATGTGTTGTGTCACTCAACACACTATCTCGTCACGTTTTCAGACAAATCACACAGGATAATGTATAATCCTTTACCAAGTCGTAGTCAGTAAGGATTTCCCACATAAAGAGTCGGACGAATAAAGAACAAGTACAAATTACGTTTCAAAACTAATTCATTAATATATCACGTTATATAAAGAAGTAGAAAAAACAGAGTTACGGCGGTTCACCTTTAAAAAACCAAAAATAGCTACTCATAGTATCCTTCTAAATACTGACAGCGAAATCATCAAGAGTAATAGAGGAAGAAATCGAATTCCAGTAAAGAAGATGAAATCGAAACTAGGAACGAAGAAAAGGAAAAGAAAAGCTTAGTCTTTGATGTCTTTGTGCAGTTGCTAAGGTTTCCTCCCTGTTCTTCGATCCCTAATGCTTGAAGATGTCGATCCTGTGCTACAGTAGGGTTGGGATTTCACTTCCCCGAGGACTGTTTCTCTCTCAAGAGAGCTGCTTTTGGTGTTTCGCTTCCCCGAGGACTAGTTCTCTCTCAAGAGAGCTGCTTTGTGAGCGGTGTAGAATTATGTGACCCTGAGGTCTTATTTATAGTTGAATTTTATGATCTAGAAATCCTTGGCCAGCAAGAAAAGCTGAAAGGCAGGCTGAGGCCTGACGGACCGGAAAAAGGCTGTCTCGCCCAAGTGTTAGTTGTTTTGCCTTCCGGGCTGATTTTGGACCTCTAAACTTCGTTTCTCGGAAGGTGTAAAGTAGAAAAGTTTTAGCATTTTCAATAAGCTTTCCATCCATAGGTTATGAGCTTGAATCGGGCTTCTAGAACTCCGTGTATAGCCAAAACAGTGCCCCTTGCTCGATTTCTCCAAGATTATGTATACAGGATTTCTTCATTCTTCGATTTCGAGCCTCGTAACCCCATTATCTTGAAAAGTGTCCGTCTTCAGCATTTCTCGGGGATTCGGAATCTTTGCAATGGTTGGTGGCACGACCTCATCGGACATCTCTAGCTCAAAGTAGAATTTTCATGCTTCCTTACTTTCCTCGGTTTTTCACTTTCGAACATGTCTTCTACAAAGTTGTACCATCTTCAATTACCCTTGTGCTGGTTGGTCCTATGACATGTTTTGACTCCTCGAACTTCGTGCAACGGCAAATCCGGCGTATTTGCTTAACTTTCTCGATTTCCTACAATTATGTCGTTTTGGTGCCTGAAATCGTGCAATTTCTCAAAAAACGCGATGATGATCTACAAGAAACACGCGAAGTTGGTAATTGACCATAAAACGATACAAATATTGCATCTATGGCAAAAAACGAGGGTCTAACAGCATGCTATATCGCACATTTCTTTGTCACATCAACAACTGATAAATATTCCATTAATTTATCACGGTATATAAAGAAGTAGCAAAAGCAGAGTTACGGTGGTTCGCCTTTACAAGAGAAAGTTAGCTACTCATAGTAATACTATTGACAGAAATCAAAAACAAGAAGAAAAGGAAAAGAAGAAGCTTAGTCTTTGATGTGTTCGTGCTGCTTTTAAGGTTTCCTCCTTTTGGGTGCCTGACGGCCAGCGGTTTTGGGGTTTCACTTCCCCGAGGACTGGTTGGTTCTCTTTCAGGAGAGCTTCTTTATGAGCGGTGTAGAATTATGAGACCCTGAGGTCTTATTTATACTTGAAATTTCGTGCTCTAGCTGCAAATTCTTCATTAAGGAAGGTGTAGGAAGGCGGGCTCTAGCCTGACAGGCCAGGAAAAAGACCCAGAATTAAACCGCGACTCCACTACGGTCCACAGTGGGCCGCAGAGTGCGATTCCTGCAGGTTCTGTCTGTTCTTCTTTGTTCTTCGATTTCGGGCTGCGTAACTTCGTTTCCTCGGAAAGTGGTCTTCGACAATGTTGTTGCATCTTCAATTATCTTCGCATTGGTTCGTCGCATGACATGTTTTGACTCATTGAACTCCGTGCAATGGCAATTCAGCGTATTCGCTTAACTTTCTCGATTTCTCACAATTATGTCGTTTTAGCGCCTGAAATCGTGCAATTCCTTAAAAACGCGATCATGACCTACAAAATACATACGAAGTTGGTAATTAACCATAAAAAGATACAAATATTGAAACTAAGGCAAAAAACGAGGCTCTAAAAGCATGCTATATCGCACATTTCATTGTCACATCACACCCCAAACTAGTTTCTTGCTCATCCTTGAGCAAGGCAATAACGATAATCAAGAAGTGACCATGAAATGAGCAACAAGCATAAACCACCACATAGACACGCAGCCAGTTTCTACGGTTTCAAACTCTACTAATTCGCTTAGTTTCTACTCGAACTTTATGACTCCACAGCAAGCAAATAACAAGTATGAATCACTCACTACAACCAGCGGTTACAAGTTTAACCCAATGTCCTTATAGGTAACGTTATGCAATCCTACTCCAAAAGTCAAAGGCACAAATCAAAGTACTACTCAGGTTGGCTTGGTATAATATAGAGGAGTGTTTGGCTGAGCATCATTAAAAGATAAGCTAGGCAGAATAAAGGGTATTTCAGGGGGACTTATCCTTTCGGACACCAAGTTCCTTCCTTCGACTTCATCCTCTCTCAATGACAAATCTTCAACTTCTCCTTCATCATCATAACTACTTCATCGGTTGCTTCACGCATAGACTACTTGCTCCATTATTTTTTCCTTTTTCTTTTGACATACAATTTTTTGCAGTCGTTTTACTGACTCGTATGCTTTTGGTTGGCCAACATTGGGCTCTTTTAGTTTTTACATTTTTTGATAGTGTCTGTTTTATCGAATTCTGCACTTTTGTACGTGCTGGTTTGGTATACATGCCATCAACCCTCACCACTACAAAAATCGGCACATGGCGGATAGATCCGTCGCTTCTGAGCCATCCGTCATTTCTGGCGACGGATCGAGGCGGATAGAAAATCCGTCGCCCACGAGCTAATGACGGATAACAATCCGTCGTCAATTCATGACAGATTGGACGATTGATTATCAATTTTTTTTTAATTTCGAAATTTAGCGACGGATAGATTCTATCCGTCGCTAAATATTTTAATTGGACTAGTGACGGAATTTGAAATTCCGTCACTGTGAATTCCGTCACTAATTCCGTCACTATTTATTTCATATTAATCCCTATTTTTCGTAGTTCACCTATTTAATCAATATAATGTTCGATAATAAATCAATAATACGAAAAATGTTTCAATGAATAAAAAAGTAATATTCGAGTGGAGAAATTATCCAAACAAGTGTAAATATGAAAAAATCAACATACAGATACATAACTAGCTATCGACGGGTGGGGGTGGGTGATGGCGGGACATGAACTGCTCCATCAGAATCAAGGCGCCGTTTCTCCTCCTCCCGTTCTCTGTCATGGCGCTCCATCTCTTGAGTTAGCCGAGCAACATGTTCCGGACTGCTGTCGCACCATTTCGAGACACAGTCACGTGTAAAACCGGACGTCTGGGCTGGGGCGATGATGAGAACGCCGGACTAGCGATTGCAAACCGAGGCTCCAGTCCATATATTCGCCTTTCTTGTCCGGTTTGTTGACCTCTAAGAAGATGTTGTCAACTTGTTGACAACACATCACCGTCTCGTCCTCACCTCGCCACCGAGCATCAACCTCGGCTGAAATCGTAAATAGCAGATATAATGATCGATTCTTGTTTTAAAAAGTAACTTGTAATAGTGTACAAATATGAACTTTAAGCAACATAAACATACATGATAGACGATGCCCCGGATTCGGTCCATACCCATACGCCTTGGCCTTCTTGAAGATGGCATACTTGGATGTCACCTCCCCGTACACCACCGAATCAAACCAGATCTAGTCAACAATTTATCATCTACAAGTAATAGAGCATACACGTAATGCTAGATTGCAAAACACATATATACGCCGATTGATAATAATCGATGAGATCGCCTCCCAAGGTGGTGAACGGCCCTTCCCCGTGACGATCGGGATGCCGGTTACACTGTTGGTCAAGCAACGTCACTGGACATCGATTCGGCGATGGGCATCCCAAAGGCCCCTCCGTTGCATCAACCTGTGGAGGATTGGGCCACCCGATCCCGAATGGCCTTCCACGTCTGACCATATCCTGTGCAGTTTGGATCCACAGTCTAAATAAACACGCCCGGATCTGTGGGATCAACTCTTGAATGAAGTACTCCTTCTACATTCCCAATTTCATACAACATCCAAAGTCAATACATGTCCTAACAACATAATGTATATGGTGACTAACATATCAACCAAATAAAGTGGCTAACATACCACTCACATATAGTGGCTAACATACCACTCCCATTGTCCTAAAAATCACTAACACAATGGTGACTAACATATCACCCAAATAAAGTGGCTAACATACCACTCACATACAGTGGCTACCATACCACTCACATTGTCCTAAAATTTACTAACCCAATGGTGACTAACATATCACCCAAATACAGTGGCTACCATACCACTCACATACAAGGCTAACATACCACTCATATTAAAAGCGATTAATTATAATTACAAACAAATGAATGTCATATTTTAACTTACCTCACTCATCAAGTACTCGGCCCTCATGCGCTCCGAGATGTGGCTCCAACACTCACCACCACCTTGGGTGGCTCTCTCCTGCTCGGAAGATGTCACCTAGTTTGTTGTGCACCTCCAGGGCCATAAGTCATTGTCAATGTATAAGATACAAGAAAGCGAATATGCATTACTTTAGTACAACAATTTATACTTGTCAACTATCATTATCGGTTATGTTTTAGATATTTAAGAAGAATGTATAATACTTACTTGGCGGGACCAATAGGAAAATCACAGCAAGCGTCCCACGTGACGTTGGGATTGTTTGGATCGAACACGAGGTAGGGACAATCGTCGTGGTCGCCCTCCAAAGATGTGTCCGGGCTGGTAGAGCCACGGCTGCTCTCTCTGCCTGGGGTCTCAGAATCCGAGACTTCTGTCACGATCTTCGAGCCCTCCAATCGACGGTGTCCCGACCCACCACTATCATGTCTTGGCTGCGTGGGGGACGATAGGTGGACGGCCTCTGTCGCAGCATCTGCAAAAAAATGTAATAAATACAATAAAAATGTGTTAGTACGAGTTATAATACATAACAGATTATAATAACACATATAATTACTCATAATACACATAATATACCGTTACCGCCGTACGAGATGAAACCTTTAACCCCTTCTACAAAACTCCTACAAACTCTGCCATTTACCGCCGTACGATCGTACATCCATGAACGGTCGGAATTCATTGTATATATACTTTATTTTTAACCTGAGACGTTCCAATTGATTAGATCGTATTTAATTTATTAGATCGATTCCAATTCGGATAAGAAGATTGTAGAGGTTAATTGTTAATTATTATATGTTGCTTATAAATTAATTATTAATTAAGTGTTCGATATTTACAAAATTGGGAATATAATTTAACCATTTCAACCTCTTAGTACATATATTATATACTTAACATACATATCAAATTAACTAATTACTCTATACATATCGAATTACTACATATATTCATATCAAATTACATACTTAACATACAAATTTATCAAATCAAAACTACATACTTCTATACTTAACAAACATATCAAATTAACTAAACTAACTATATATACTTAACACACAAATCAAACTAACTACATACATTCATACATACCAAACTTAATTAACATACTACATACATTCATATCATTAATTAAACTAACTATCAAATTGAACAAATTACATATAATTAATCAAATTAACTAAACTAACTACTACATACTTATCATATATACATATAATTGCTCAAATTAATCAAAATAAACAAAATCCCCAAATTTTTAAAAACTAGGGTTTTAGCAAAAATACCTTGATTAATCGGTAGAAATATGAAATTGATCAAGAACCAAACTCCTTGTCACACGAGCTTCGATTAGGCACCAAGATTGGCGGAATAACGGATGATTGGCGGCAAAACGGATTGAGGAGAAGAAGAAAATGAGGAAGAAGAAGGAAGAAGATGAAGAAATGAGGATTACGCCTCATTTCTTGGAAAATAAGAACTCGGGCCGACGGACACGTATCCGTCGGCCCAGGCCGATCCGTCGCCCGATGCGGCGGATAGAATCGTCGCCTTATAGCGACGGATAATCTATCCGTCGCCCAGTTTTTTATATTTTTTTTTTTTTAAAAAAAAAGTCAAACCTGGGCGACGGATAATAATTATCCGTCGCCCAATTTAGCGACGGATAAGTTATCCGTCGCTAATAAGCGACAGATAACTGTTATCCGTCGTGAATTGGGACGACGGATAGATTCCGTCGCCCCAATAGGCGATCCGTCGTTATGGGGCGACGGATAAATTCCGTCGCCCCATAACGTCGTTTTTTAATGTTTTTCTTGTAGTGCACAGACATGTAGCTTTTTTAGGGCCACGCCGGTATGTGGGTAGTATCTGTAACATGCCCAACACGAAAACGGTGATCACGAGGACCACAGATCCACAATGAGACTTTCTTACCTTTGCTTTTTTGGGTACTTTCTTTTCTGTTTTTTTCTGGAGCAAGAGCTAGTGATTTTTAGCACCGGTAATATAACAGTACGGCCAACAAGGTTACCTTTCAATGATGTTCATCTTCCACTTCTCCCCCAAACCAATTTCTCGAACTAGGGTTAGGGTTTTCTTCTCTACTTTCCCCCAAATCAATTCTCGATCATGATCAAAATATGATTCTCCTCCAATCATTGAAACTCGTTGCTTTGTTTCTTTGTTCAAGAACAGCGGTAGGTTGCTGTCACCGCTTAAGTAAAGCATGTATAGGATATATGGTGGAGTTTCATAAGTTCGTAAAAAATCTTTCAGTGGGGTTAGCGAAAGGTATAGAAAAGGATTCAGAAAGGTGAGTACTACTAATCATATTCAAGCTGCTGACAAATAAGGACTTAAGGTTAGCAGTGTTCACACAGTTGCACACAGGACTTCAATTAGAGTAGCAAGTAAACTCACTCATCAAAGTAGCGTGGGTCGGGTTTGGTCAGAGCATATATTCAGCAAGCAGCGAAGCATGAAAACAAATCCACAGCCCTCATCTTAGTCATAATTTACACTTAGTACTCTTCCATAGATCAACCCTTTTTTCAAAAAGTAAAAGACATTAGACGTAACAGATAAGATTAAAATGTAAATTAGAATGCAAACTACTAAGTGCGAGTATTTGAAGTTATTACAGACCGAGCAAGTAATAGTCAAATTCCTCCCCCAAACCTAGCTAAGAGCAGATAGAGAAACTAGGAAGGTAAAGATAAAAAAGAAAAGATACCCCCCCTCTCGGTCCTGTGTCTTCTAACCAGATGGTGGTTTAGCATGAAAATCCTTTATAGCCTTCGTAATACTGCGATGGATCGACCTCGGGCGGTGGATAGAGTTGCGATGGTGGGTAATAAGGTGGATACTCAAAGTGACCATACCCGCTAATGTTCCCCTACTGGAAAGAGATTTGCTCGTAGTTTTGTAGGTAGGTAACATGATTGTTCCACTCCGACCTCCGGCCCATTTCGTTCATTTCATCTCACCTTCGTGCACTCCCTTGACTCTCAATCTGATAGTTGTTCAAAAATTCGTTGAATGAATTCATGTCAAAAGCTCCTCTTCTTCTAAGTTCGGCTTTGGTAGCCTTCTCGTGCATCTCAAGGAGGTTGATGGTTCTGTCTTCATCAAAAGGTGCTATGAGCGGAGCGTATCCTAACTCACTAGTAGGAACCCCATTCTTCTTGCATATTGCGGTGATAAGACCGGGAAATGGTAGGTTCCTTCTTTTATTCCCCTTCACCAATTGCATTTCCTTCATGATGGTTCTTCCAACATCAATGTAGTGACCCTCCATAATCGCGTAGACAAGTGTGGCTACGTCATCTTTAAGCCCTTTGTGGTGCAGGGTTGGCGTCAAGTTGGTCGCTACAAAGTGCATCCAAAACCTTGATCTTTCGTTGAGCGTAGCCCTCGGAATGGATAATCCCACTGCATCCCCTCTAAATCTTTCTCCGAGTAATACCCTTGGGATATTTAGTAGGATGTCTCCGTACATCAACTCGTGATATGCCGGTTCCTTGTATTCTTCATGAATGTGCTCCTCGGGGATGTTGAAGAAATCATTGATAGCTCCTGGCCCAAACATGAACTCCACCCCTCGTAAGGTGATGGGGTGATCTAGAAGTGCATCCTCAGGCTTGTCGATCTTGAGTTTAAAGTATTCTGCGTAGAATTCCCGGACCACCTCTATGTCATATCCTTGGAGGATGGAAGTGAAGGTTCCCCAGAAATAGAGATTCAAAACATCATGTATCCAATTTAGGGCAGGGTTCATTCCCCATCTAATCTCTATGTTCCTCTCGGGAATTACTCCTCGGTCGCTATTAACCAATAGTCAACTCCAAGCCTTGCTTGAAAGGGTCGCCGATGCCACTTTCTTTCCTTTCTTTGATCTCTTAGTGCTTGGTTCACCTACATTCTTTCCTCCTTTGGTTCGTCCCGTAGTAGCTAGGCCAAAAAGTGTGTGAGATAGCATGTTTGAAGTTAAATCAATTCTAAAGCTTACATGCAAATCCAATGGGGTTTCTCCTCCCCAAAACCTAATGTGCGACACAATGCATATGCAAGATTATAGCTTGTAATGAGATCAATAGCCTCTCCAAAATAATGCAAGAACTAGGCATGTAACTCAAGCTTTCAAATTGTGTCAAGCATAAAGTTGAAAGGCAAATTAAAATGTAGTCTCCATCCTATGAGCATATGACGATGCAAACGTGTTTTCTAAGCATACTTCAACAAGTTAAGACCATGTGAGCAAGTAATCGAGGGAGAAAGGGGTCGACAAAGGAGTTTGTTCTATTGAGACATTTTATCGAACACTTGGTAGGCAAGAAGAAAAACCTTCAAATTCTCAATTGATTTGTCAAATCTGCATCAAGCAAGTGTAAATGTAGTGAATACTAAAAGTAAGCATGTATCCACATATCTCAAGCATCAACAAATCAATCAAATGAAGCATAATTGCCAAGCACTCAAGAAGCAAGAAGATAGTGCAAGCAAAGAGTTGGATAATATAAACATTGAAATGAGGATTTAATGAAGATAATAATGAGTAGAGATGACTTACTTTATGTTGATGAAGAATGGGCAAGCTAACAATGCAGTGGGGATGATAAAATGATAGAGCAAGTGAAGAATTTGTGAAGAAAATGAAGTGGGTGAGGAGCAAAAACGTTTTTTGGAGGTTTTATAAGAAGGAGAAGTGAGCTGGGAGTAGCTCACTGCGGTCGGCAGTGGGCTGCAGTGAGGCTGCTGCCCGGCCTCTTCTTTCTTCGTGATGTTTTGCGTATTTTCGATTCTTTTTGGTTTTTTTATTTTTTTCAAAAAGCAAACATAATAAATAAGAAATTTTGAAAAGTTTTTCGAAAAATAATTTTGGCACGGAAAACGAGAAAAGGACGAAAATTGAAAATGCGAATGTAAATGCGCAAATGTAAACGTGACCTTGGGTTGCCTCCCAAGAAGCGCTTGTTTAAGATCTTATAGCTCGACCCCTGGTTGACAACTCAGTTGTTGGGGTAAGAACCCCGTTCTCCATCAGCGCAAGTAGTCAGCAGATCTTCCATGAAACTTGTGTCTGTATTCCAATCCTTCACTCCCATGTTGAATCGGTCACCTTCCCTTGTAAACTCGAACATGTAGAGGGTACTTCCTTCATTCTTGAGTCGGTTTCTAAAACCCTTGTCATCCATGATGTTCTCGTAGAATAGCCCCTCGTTTCCTAATTTTCATCTTCCAATCATCCACTTATCCAGATAGATCTTATAAGGTTTGTTCTCCTTGTCTCTCGGATCTGAAAATTGGAAGTGAATCTCATGCGAGTAGAAATAGTTCTTATCTATTACCTTCATCTTTGTCAGCGCATCTTGAAATTCCCCAGGTGGTTAATCCTTCTTTCTCCTTGGCGGTCTTTCAGCCACAAGCTTCCCTTTCTTGAGATGCATCCTTCCGATGGACAACTCTACGTTGCGCTGCAGTCCATTAACCAACATAGAAACTCTTTTACCGGTTATATCGATAATGGTGTTAGTCATTATCATAAAGGGCCTTCCCAGATACAAGTTTCCATTGTTGTCATTCTCATAGTCAACTATCAGCAGGTCCACAGGAATTATCAGAGTATCTATTTTGATGAGCACGTTTCTAACTGTTCCATAGTTCTTTGCTATGCTCATACGTCGTAGGATATGCCACAAACATCAGTCTTTCCTGTTAACTCGAGACTCTTGTACATCTCTAGAGGGATAACATTCACATCGGTTTCCATGTCTAGAGTTCCTACTAACCTTTCGCCCCCTATGTTGACTGCAATTTGAAATGCTAAGGGGTTGATTTCCCTCCTGGAGATATTAGTTCGGAAGTAGTGATTTTCTTTCCTCTTGTTTCTCCTGAAATTCTCCAATTGGTTCTTTTCCCCATAGAGGTACTAACACAATATCATGGAGTCACACTCCTTCCTCGTCCCTTTTGCATGGAGTTTTCGCTAAGGTTCTGACATACCTCCCAAATCCTTCTTAGGGGTACGTCTAATAGGTTCCCTTGACATGCCCCGTCAATAAGTGCTTGGCTAATAGAGTCAATTTACTTATAATAGTTCTTGACTTTGTCGAACAGTGCCTAAGAGTGCATCGGGCACCTGTCAAGTAGATCCTTGTATCTTTCCCACGCTTCGTAGAATGCTTTTCCGTCTAGTTGGTTGAAGTTTTGGATTTGACTCTTCAGGTCGGATGTCTTCTTCAATGGGAAGTATCTGCGCATAAATTTATTGAAAACCTCGTCCCATGTAGTCAAGATGCTTGGCGGTAGTGAGATAAGCCAGTTCCCCGCCTTGTCCTTAAGGCAGCTAGGGAAAATCGTTCTGCTGAGTTGACACTCCGTGAGCCCGTTCAATGGTATTCCTCCAACTATTGCGTAGAATTCTCTCATAAAGTGCATCGGGTCCTCGGTTGGGTTCCCGTAGAAGTGTGTTAGTTAGTTCAAATGAGTTCCCTTTGGATCATATTCTCTCGCAGTCCTCTCCAGATAGATGCTCGAGGCATGTGGTGTAAGCCTTGGCATAACATAGTCACGCATGGGTCTGTCATCTTCGTCCATCAGTTCTACCCTTGCGTAGTTATCCCTTCTTCGGTCCTCATCTAACCTCAATTTTTCCATGGCTATCCTTAGCCTTTCCTGTTCCATTTCTTCTATCTCAGCTTGAATCTCAAGTCGAAACTTAAGCAGCTGCTCAAGTTCAAAAGTGGCGACATTCCCAAATAGATTGTCGTTGTTGTTTTCTTCTCTACTCATGTTGCTGGATGATTCCTTGGCGGTGGTATACATTCTTCGCCTTTCAAGCTTATCTATGTCGTCTTTAAACGGTACTACTGGTGTTCCCGCGCTTCTCCTGCCTTGCATAAATACTAACAAACAAACCTTTGCAGATACGAATAGAAAATACTAGAAAGATAATAAACAGAAATATAAAGTTACGTGTTTCTGGATTTTAATAAGAAAATAAACTAATATGGAAAAGAAAATATTTTTGGATTTTTTGGTGTGGAGATCGATTCCCACAGGATATATATAATTTTTTTGGTTTTATGCTATACGAATTAAAAGACAATGCGTAAATTAAAAGCGAAAGAAAGATTTCAACTTATCTCGGACGATCAAAACTTGCTTGAGCGGTCATGTGTCCCCGGCAGCGGTGCCAAATTTTGATGTGCACTCAGAGATTTTGATTTTCGTTGTAGAACCTGTAATAACTAAATACAATCAAGATTAAATTTATAAGTCGCAAGTCCTCAATTCCAAAGTTTATAATGGAAAGCTGACTCGGGATGTCGTTCTCCACGGACACTTAGCCTAGGATCAAGCAAATAACGTATGTAAATTGTATGCAAAAAGTAAACAGATAATTGTAGACAGATTGATTGAATCGCAGTAAACCCTAATTAATTGAGATGAAATCGATGGTGGGAAGGTGTAAAGGATCCTCGACCTCCCTCTGCTATGCTACTCCTAACTTCCTAGCTAAAGTCCTACGCGATTACCTCAAACGATAGTAGGGCATAATACTATGGTGCAGGAGGCGCAGTCGGCACGAGTACCACTACTCAGTTCAATGAAACTACTGTGTCACTCAGCAGAACATCACACCACGAAGGATGTATATAGTTGTATAACCACGATTTACGTCTAATAACTATTCTATTAATATATCACCGTATATAAAGAAGTTGGAAAAAGCAGAGTTACGACGGTTCGCCTTTACGAGAGAAAGTTAGCTACTCATAGTAATACTACTGACATAAATCGAAAACAAGAAGAAAAGGAAAAGAAGAAGCTTAGTCTTTGATGTCTTCGTGTTGCTTCTATGGTTTTATCCTTCTGGGTGCTTGACGGCTAGCGATTTTGGGGTTTCACTTCCCCGAGGATTGGTTCTCTCTCAGGGGAGCTTCTTTATGAGCGGTGTAGAATTATGAGACCCCTTAGGTCTTATTTATACTTGAAATTTCGTGCTCTGGCTGCCATTCTTCATGAAGAAAGGTTTAGGAAGGCGGGCTCTAGCCTGACAGGCCAGGAAAAAGACCAATAATCAAACTACCACTCCACTGCGGTCCACAGTGGGCCGCATAGAGGCTTCTGCGGTCCACAGTGGGCCATAGAGTACGATTTATGCAGGTTCTGTCTGTTCTTTGTTCTTCAATTTCGAGCTTCGTAACTTCGGTTCCTCGAAAAGTGGTCTTCTACAATGTTGTTGCATCTTCAATTATCTTCGCATTGGTTGGCCGCGTGACATGTGTTGACTCCTCGAACTCCGTGCAACGGCCAATTCAGCGTATTTGCTTAACTTTCTCGATTTCGCACAATTATGTCGTTTTAGCGTCTGAAATCATGCAATTCCTCAAAAATGCGATCATGACCTACAAAATACACACGAAGTTGGTAATTGACCATAAAACGATACAAACATTGAATCTAAGGCAAAAAACGAGGGTCTAAAAGCATGCAATATCGCACATTTCATTGTCACATCAGCGGTTCGCCTTTACAATAAGTGCTTAGCTACTCATAATTTAACCTGACAGAAGACAGATAAAAATGAAAAGAGAAAGAGAGAAAAGGACATCTTAGTCTTTGATGTCTTCGTGATTCTCCTAGGGTGTCCTCCTTGTTACTGACGGCGAGGGTTTTGCGATTTTGGGTTTCACTTCCCCGAGGACTGGTTCTCTCTCAAGAGAGCTGCTTTGATTGTGGTGTTTGATTATGAGAACCCAAGTGTCAGTAGGCAAGATTCTATACTGTGGCACAGGTAGAATGAGCATATCATATGATTTCATATAGGAAGCCTTTGTATGGTTGTCACTCAGGTAGTTCTCTCCATTATCTCTATTATGATTGATATCAACCCATGCGTGCCTACATGGGATGTCACTGATGTCCCATTTCTTACAATCACATGACCTAGTCTCCATGTTCACAACAAAAGTGTATGAATAGTCCAACACCTCATACACATGTCCAGCTTCTGAAACCAGCCTGCACCTTCTAGATTGATCATGTGTTTCATTCAATTTCTTCAAAACCCTTTGCATGACAACTGCCTAACAAGCAACTCCCTTCTTTCTCCTAAATGTTACCCTCTGCATCACTTGAGTTCTTGATGTGCACTTAAGGATTTGAAAGCGTTGTAGTACATGTAATCCTCAATTGCAAACAATGATTTAATTTATATTACCAGAAGCTCACAAACACACAACAATAATGGTAAGTTAACTCGGGATGTCGTTCTCCACGGACACTTTGCAGAGGAACAAACAAGTAACGAGTTGATTACGCGTGCAGACAACAAACATATTAAAAGTAAACAGATTGCAAACAGATAATTGATTCGCAATTAAACCCTAATCTAATGATGAAATCGAAGGTGGTGAAGGTGTAAAGGATCCCCGACCTCCCTCTTGCTATGCTACTCTGAACTTCCTAGTTAATATCCTATGCGATTACCTCTAACGACAGGAGGGGATATTACTATGGTGCAGGAGACGCAGTCGGCACGAGTACCCTTACCCAGTTCAATGAAACTACTATGTCACTAAGCAGAACATCACACCACGAAGGATGTATAGAGTTATATAACCACGAATTACGTATAAGAACAATTCCATTAATATAACCCGACATATAAAGAAGTAGCACATCAGAGTTTTGGTGGTTCGCCTTTACAAAAGAAAGTTAGCTACTCATAGTATTCTACTATATATTGAAATAAAACACTCCTATAGCAAAAAAAGAAGAAATCTAAATCTTCCTTAGAAGAAGAAGAAATCGAAATCCAAAAAAAGAAGAAAGAGAAAAGAGAAGCTTAGTCTTTGATGTCTTTGTGCAGCTTCTAGGGTTTCCTCCAACTTATGCTCTTCGATTCATGTGTGATTTCGATCCTTGGTGTGCAGCGGGTTTAGGGTTTTACTTCCCCGAGGACTGGTTCTCTCTCAAGAGAGCTGCTTTTGGGGTTTCACTTCTCCAAGGACTAGTTGCCTGACGTCCAGTTGTTTTCGCAGGTGATGGAGGATTATGAGACCCCAAGGGTCTTATTTATACTGTAAGAAGAAGGTTCTTGATGTTCTTATAAAATGGCGGGCTGAGGCCTGACGGACCGGAAAAAGCCTGTCTAGTCCAAGTGTTAGTAGTAAAGCCTTCCGGGCTAATTTCCAACCTCTAAACTTCGTTTTCTTGGAAAGTGATAGGCTACAAAGTTTTAGGATTTTCAATAAGATTTCCATTGATAGCTCATGAGCTTCATTGGACTTCTAGAACTCCGTGTACAGCCAAAACAGTGCATCTGGTCGATTTCTGTCGGGTTATGTCTGTAGGTTTTCTTCGTTCTTCGATTTCGAGCTTCGTAACCTTGTTATTTTGAATAGTGTCCTTCTTTAGCATTTTAAGTTTTTTTTTGAGATCTTCGCAACGATAGGTAGCACAACCTCATCGGACTTCTCTAGCTCCAAGTAGAAATGTCATGTTTCCTTATTTCCTTCGATTTTGCCTAAATATGACGTTTTGGTACCGAAAATCGTGCAATTCCTCAAAAATGCAATCATGCCCTACAAAATACACAAGAAGTTGGTAATTGGCCATAATATGATGCAAATATTAAATCTTGGGCGAAAAACGAGGGTCTAAAAGCATGCAAAATCGCACAGTTCATTATCACATCACACCCCTAAACCAGTTTGTTGCTCATCCTTGAGCAAGGCAATAAGGATAAATAAGAAGTGACTATGAAATGAGTAAAGGGAATAAACTATAACATAGATAAGCAGCTAGACAGTGACGGATAAATCCGTCGCTAAACAGTGCCGATCCGTCGCCCCAGCTGGGGCGACGGATAGTAATTTCGTCGCCCCACTGGGCCTTTGACGACGGATAGATAATCCGTCGTCCAATTCGCGACGGATTGGACGACGGATTAATATATTTGACTTTTTTTTTTAAATCGATTATTGGCGACAGATAGAAATTATCCGTCGCCAAATATAACGACGGATAGATTCTATCCGTCGTCCCATATAGAGACGGATAGAAATTATCCGTCACTATATGGGACGACGGATAGAATCTATCCGTCGTTATATTTGGCGACGGATAATTTCTATCCGTCGCCCTGTATATTATTGGAATTAGTGACGGAATCTGGAATTCCGTCACTAATTCGGTCACTATTTATTCTGTCACTAATTCCGTCACTATTAATCCGTCACTATTTATTCCATCACTGTTAATCCATCACTATCTATCCGTCACTATTTATTTCATATTAATCCCTGTTTTTCGTAGTTCACCTATTTAATCAATATAATGTTAGATAATAAATCAATAATACGGAAAATGTTTCAATAAATGATAAATAATATAAAGTAATATCCGGAGCAGGAGAAATTATCCGAACAAGTGTAAATATAATAAATCCGAACGTACATATACATAACTAGCTACCAGACGGGGGTGGGGGCTGGCCGAACCGGGACATGAACTGCTCCATCTTTAACCGAAGGCCCTCGTTCTCCTCCCTTCGTTCCCTGTCGCGGCGCTCCATCTCATCCCTTTGTTGCTCCATCTCTTGAGTTAGCCGAGCAACCTGTTCCCGGACTCTTGATTGCACCATTTCGAGACACAGTCCTGTGTAAACCGGACGTCTAGGCTTTGGGATGATGATGAGGAGCACCGGACTAGCCAAGCTCAAACCGAGGCTCCGAGTCCATATATTCGCCTTCTTTGTCGGTTTGTTGACCTCTAGGAAGATGTTGTCAACTTGTTCAGTTGACAACACATCACCCGTCTCGTCCTCCTGCCTTGCCACCTGAGCATCAACCTCTGCCTGAAATCGTAAATAGCAGATATCATGATCAGTTACTGTTTTTTCAAAAATAACTTGTAATAGTGTAGAAAAATGAAATTTAAGCAACATAAACATGCCACAATAGACGAGGCCCGGCAGTCGGTCCATAACCCACCCTTCTGCTTGGCCTTGTTGAAGATGTCATACTTGGATGTCACCTCCCCCCGTGCGATCTGAACAACATATATAGTCAACAATTTATCATCTCACAATTAAGTAATCAGAGACACAATACATACACGTAATGCTAGATTGAAAAAAAACATATATATACATACCGATTGGTAATCGGTGATGAGATCGCCTCCCAAGGTGGTGAACGCCTCCTTGCCGCATCGAGAGGCGTCCGGTTACATGCATTGATGTAAGCAATGTCCTGGACATCAGTTCGGCGCCAGTAGGCATCCCAAAGGGCCCACTCCTCTGCATCAACTTGTGGAGGCATTGGGCCACCTCGATCCCGAATGGCCTTCCACGTACAGACCATATCACATGCAGTTTAGATCCCATACTCGTAAACACGCCCGGATCAGGATCAACTCTTCGGGAATGAAGTACTCCTTCTACATTCCCAATTTCATACAACATCCAAAGTCAATACATATATAACGTCACCATGTTACATCAATTTAATAAGATACAACAACATCACAGATATGGTGACTAACATATCACCCAAACAAAGTGGCTAACATACCACCCAAACAAAGTGGCTAACATACCACTCACATTGTCCTAAATTTTACTAACACAATGGTGTTAACATATCACCCAAACAAAGTGGCTAACATACCACTCACATATAGTGGCTAACATACCACTCACATTGTCCTAAATTTTACTAACACAATGGTGACTAACATATCACCCAAATAAAGTGGCTAACATACCACTCACATACAGTGGCTAACATACCACTCATATTAAAACGATTATAATTACAAACAAATGAATGTCATGTTTTAACTTACCCTCAGCTCATCAAAGTACTCGACCCTCATGCGGTCTGAGATGTGAGACCAACACTCACCACCCTGCCCTGGTGGCTCTCTCCTGCTCCGGAAGATGTCACCTAGTTTGTTGTGGACCTCCCGAGACCATAAACTGTTGTCAATGTATAAGATACAAGAAACAAATATATATTACTTTAGTACAACAATTTATACTTGTCAACTATCATAAGTTATGTTTTACATATTTAAAAAGAATGTATAATACTTACTTGGCAGGACCAGCAGGAAAAATCACAGGCAAGCCGTTCCACGTGACGTTGGGATGATGTGGATCGAACATGAGGTAGGGACAATCGTCACGGTCGCCCTCCTGTATGTGTCTGTGCTGACTGGTAGAGTCCATTTGCTCTCTCTCATTGGGGGTCTCGAATTCGAGACTGCCACGACTACGAGCCCTCCCCTCGACCTCATCCCCAACCCATCACTATCATGCGGCTGGCTGTGTGTGGGGGGCGATAGGTGCGTGGTCTCTGTCGCGGCATCTGCAAAAACATGTAACAAATAAAATAAAATGTGTTAGTACCAGTTATAATACAGAACAAATTATAATAACACATATAATTACTCAAGTGTTATCAACTACTAACTAGTTATAATACACATAATATACCGTTATCGCCGTCCTCTAAATCTACATATTGGTCCTCGTGCAGATCAAACAACTCATCATCTGCTTCTATGGGATTTTCTGCTTGTTTATCGACATCCTCTTGTTGGTACGAGTTGGTAATTGAGTCATCTTTCTCAATGTACTCCACTTTCGAGTGAGCACGAATAGGTACCGCAGCTAACCATTCCGCCTTGTCGCGTTTCCTGCTTGGATATTCAAGAAACACCACTTGTCGTGCTTGAGTCGCCAGAATAAGGTTCATACTTGGTTCGGTACCTCTTCTTTTGGTTCACATCAACCATTTCATACTGCTCTTTCTTCCTCGTACCTCGTGGATTAGGATCATACCACTCAACATCAAACAAGAAGGTTCGTTTCAATGGTAAGCCGGAATATTCAATCCTCACTATTCGTTTTAGCTTGCCGTGGAAATCAAACAAAGCAGCGTCTCCATAATCTTCTGCACCCTGAATACACACCCCGGAGTTGCTTGTCGCCATGACCGTGTTACATTCAGTCGTGTGGAACCTAAGTATATGCACGTGACGTTGTTAATAAACCGGCTTCCTTGATGATTCTAACAGGTCAATGAACACCTGATCCTCGGGATTCGGTGGTTCCTCCACCTCCACCTCGGTTTCAGTGTTAGTTGTGTCCATTAACTCTGCCCCTGCAGCATCATACACCATTTGTTCGACTCGAGCTCAAATAGCATCGCCTACAGATGTACTTTGTTCCCCGACTTGTTCATTTTTTCTCTTCCTTCCACTCTGTCTATATTGGTCATATGTATTGGACGGTGCTGCTTCCTCCCCATGATGATTCCATACCTGATACGCAGGCAGGAATCCATTTTTCCTCAAGTGCTGGACTACCGTTGTAGGAGTCACGTATTACTTGTTTTTGCACTGTTTCATTGCACAAGGGCACTTTATCAACCCATCCTTCACACAAGCCGGATTTGAGATTGCAAATGCAATGAAACCTTCAACCCCTTTCAGAAAACTCGATTGAACTCTGCCATTTAGAGACAATACATCCATGAACGATCGGTATTCATTGAATAATTAGATAATAACCTGACACATTTGAATTCATTAGATCGAGGTCTATCATTTACGATAATAAATCAATTTCAATCAATTGCTGCATAATATAAGTTATATTAGCTTCAACATCAATTGTTACGGCATTACATAATATAAGTTACATTAGCTTCAATTTTACCATAATGTTTGGTTTCATAAATCAACTAATGATCACTAGTTATACAAGCCTAGAGACAAAACGGATTATCAAATGATTCTTTCTCTTGCAGCCCCCTCGTCATCACTTGTGATGCTCCCTACCACAGAACTTACATTCCAACAGATCTACATCCTCCTCCCAATACACCATGCACATGTTCCGACAAGTAGAAAGGCACTCAATAGGCAGCCCCGAACCCCGCCTCTCCCTCCATTGGAGGTATGCCATGGACGGTGCTTCCTCACCGTGATGAATCCATACATGATACTCAGGCATGAATCCATAACGTCGCAAGTGCTCGAATACTGTTGTAGGAGTCATAAATTGCTTGTTTCTACAGGTTTCCAATGTGCAAGGACACTTTATCAACCCCCCAGTTGCACAAGCTGGACGTCCCATGGCAAACGAGATGAAACCTTTAACCCCTTCTACAAAACTCCTAGAAACTCTGCCATTTACCGCCGTAAGATCGTACATCCATGAACGGTCGGAATTCATTGTATACGTTTTTAACCTGTTCCAATTGATTAGATCGTATTTAATTTATTAGATCGATTCCAATTCGGATAAGAAGATTGTAGAGATTAATTATTAATTATTATACCTTCCTTATAAATTAATTATTAAGTGTTCGATATGTTACAAAATTTATTAAGTGTTTTACTACTACGAGTTATAAATTATAAATTACACGTTAATATAATCAACATATTATCCGTCGCTCAAAACACTTAACTACATCCTCGTAATTTAGTACATATACGAATTTATCAAATCAACTCCAACTACTACTTACATACATATCAAATTAACTAAACTAACTACATACATACTTAACATACATATCAAATTAACTAAACTAACTAAACCAACTACATACATACTTAATTGACATACATACTTCACTACATACATACTTATCGAATTAACATACATACATATTGAATTACTACATACATTCATATCAAATTAACTAAACTAACTATAAAATTACATATACAAATCAAATTAATCAAATTACATATACATATCAAATTACATATAATTGATCAAATTAACTAAACAAGCTACTACATACTTCATATAAACATACAATTGAGAATAAGTGGTCAAAAATCAAAAAAAATCCCAATTTTTCAAAAGTTAGGGTTTAGAAGTAATACCGTTGATTTCGAAGAAAATAGCGGATGAAATTTGAAATTGAAGGAAGAAACGAGCTCCTTGTCCAACGATCTTCGAATTGACACCAAGATTGGGAAGAATCAACAACAAATGGCCGGATTTGACGGAGGAGAAAGGAAGAAAAACAAGAAAAACAAGAAGAAGAAGAATGAAGCCGAAATGGCTTCTGCTTTAGCCCAAAATGGCTAAAACCTTACTGGGCCGACGGACACGTATCCGTCGGCCCAGTAACGATCCGTCGCTATACGGGGCGACGCTTATTCGTTGCCATATTTTATTATTTATTTTTATTTAACATATAAATATTAACGACGGATAATTTATCTGTCGTTAATATTTAATTTTCTTTTTTTTTAATGTCAAACAACGGGCGACGGATTAATAAAATCCGTCGCCCATATAGCGACGGATAAAATTATCCGTCGCTGATGAGCGACAGATAAAAATTATCCGTCGCTAGATTTGGCGACGGATCCGTCGCCAAATCTAGCGATCCGTCGCTATGGGGTGACGGATAAAATCCGTCGCCCCTTTCCATCGTTTTACCTCAGAATTCTTGTAGTGCACTGACTCACTTAGTTTCAACTCAGACCTCTATGACTCCACATCATGCAATAAAAGTAAGAATCACTCACTACAACCAGCGGTTACATGTTTAATCTAATGTCCTTCAAGGTGTACTTCAAGATCATTACCTCGCAGTAATGTTAAAAGTCAAGGCACAAATCAAAGTAGTACACAGGTTGGCTTGGTAAGTAAAATAGGTAGGATAATATAGAGAAGTGTTTGGCTAAGCATCATTAAAACATGAGCAAGGCAGAACAAAGGGTATTTCAGGGGGAATTATCCTTCCAGACACCGAGTTCCTTCTTTTAGCTTCGTCTTCACTTAATGACAAATCTTCAACTTCTCATTCATCATCATAATTACTTCATCGGTTTTTCACACATAGACTACTTGCTCCATTATTTTTCTCTTTTTTTTTTGACATACTATTTTTTGCAGTCGTTTTACCGACTCGTATGCTTTTGCTTGGCCATCATTGGGCTCTTTTAGTCTCTATATTTTTTGGTAGTGTCTGTTTTACCGAATTCCGCACTTTTATGCGTGCTGGTTTGTTATACATGCAATCAACCCTCACGGACATGTAGCTTTTTAGGGCCACGCCGGTATGTGGGTAGTATCTATAACATGCCCAACACAAAAACGGTGATCACAAGGACGACAAATAATCCACTCCGAGACTTTTGTACCTTTACTTTTATGGGTACGTTTCATTTTTATTTTTTCTGCAGCAAATGCTAGTGATTTTTAGCACCGGTAATACAAAAGTAGGGCCAACAAGGTTGCCTTTCGATGATGTTCATCTTCCACTTCTCCCCCAAACCAATCTCGAACTAGGGTTAGTCTTATCATGGTCAAAACATGATTCTCCTCCATTCTTTGAAACTCGTTGCTTCATTTCTTCGTTCAAGCTCGACGGTGGATTGCTGACACCGCTTAAGTAAAGCATGTATAGGATATATATGGTGGAGTTTCATAAAGGCTCAAAAAGGCTTTCAGAGGTGTTAGTGAAAGGTATAGAAAAGGGTTCAGAAAGGTGAGTACTATAAATCACGTTCATGCCGTTAACATATAAGGACTCAAGGGTAGCAGTGTTCACACAGTTGCACACAGGACTTAATTGGAGCAGCAAGTAAACTCACTCGTCAAAGTAGCATGGGTCGGGGTAGGACAGAGCATAAATTCAATAAGCAACGAAGCATGAAAACAAATCTTCAGCCCCTCATCTTAGTCATACCTTATAATAAGTACTCTTATCACATATCTTCCTTCTTTTCATAAAGGCAAGTAACCCTAGACGCAACAGATGAAAGTAAATCTAGTTCTTAGACGTAATTAACTATAACTTAACTAAGTGCAAATATTTAAAAGCTACTACAGACAAACAAGTTAGCGTGCAGTAGTCAAGTCCGATTCTTCCCCCAAACCTAGTAGAGAGCAGATAAGAAACTAGGAAAGTAAAGAAGAAAAAGGAAAGATACTCCCCTCTCGGTGCTGTGCTTCCATGCCTGTTCATTTAATTCCTCCTCCGCATATCATCTTGGTCTCCCAGCTGTTCATTGCTCACGAGCTGCACAAAGAGTTTATTCATCTTACGATGGGTATCCTCCTTCATTCTTCCATGGTACCTGGGCTCAAAAGTGTGTGAGATAGCATCTTTGGAGTGAACTCTGCACTATAGCTTACATGCAAATCTCATGGGGTTTTCCTCCCCCAAACCTGATGTTTGGTACAGCATGTATGCAAAATTCCAGCTTGTGATAAGTCAATAGATAGTTCAAATCAATGCATGAACCCTATGTAGTGCAAATTCTCATATTGTGGCAAGCATCAAAGTGAAGAGCATATTCCAATGAAAAGTCCATCCAATGAGCATATGACGATGCAAACATGTTTCCTAAGCATAATTCTTCAAGTAAAGAACATGTGAGCATGTAATCGAAGGAGAAAAGGGTCGACAGGCGGATTTGTTCTATTGAGACATTTTATTGATCATGGGGAGTAAGAACAAAAACCCTCAAATTCTCAATCAATTTGTCAAATCCCCACCAAGGCAAGTGTTAATAAGATGAATACTAGAAGCAAGCATGTATCCACATATCCCAAACATAATCTATTCAATCCATTGAAGCATATAATTGCATAGCACTCAAGAAGCAAGAAGAAAGTGTAAGCGAAAATGTAAAAGATAGAACCTTGAGATTGAAGATGTATGAAGATATTGTTGAGTAAAGATCACTTAGTTGTTAGATGGGCAAGCTAGGAATGCAATGGTAAGATGAAAATATTGAGCAAGTGAGGAAACTTGGGAAATCAATGACAACATTTTTTGATTTTTCGGTTTTTCTTCTTTTGAAATATGATTCTATATAATAGGGTTTTTAAAAATAGAATTTGGAAAAGGTTTTCTGGTGCAGAAATCGAAAGTAAAAATTAAAAAGTGCAGATACAAGTGCGTAAAATAGACGTGACCCTGGGTTGCCTCCTAAGAAGCGCTTATGTTAGGTCTTATAGATCGACCCCTATTCAGAGATTACCTTCAGGATGGAAGCATGTGGTTTAAGTTAGGTCCGTCCACTCATCTCCACCTTCCAGTAGCATTCTTCTTTTGCATCCTCGTTGGCGAGATTCGATTGATGTTAGGTCCATCAATCCATTCCCAGTTCCTGTCAATTTTCCTGTCGAACCCACGAGTCAGCTCTCTCCTTCTTGGTATCGCCCTCTTCTTCTTCCTTCGTAGTTGGAAAATGATTGGTTCAGTGAACAAGTTATCGTCATCCTTAGAGTACTCGTAGATATGATTTCTCTTATGAATGTATCCAGTCCCTCTTCTGAGCTCACTTATATCAGTCCATGGCTGATCACCGAACTCCTTAACTCCCATTCTTTCAAGTACTATCTTGGTATCAGATCCCACTCGACCGATTGAATCTCCATCGAACAACCTGTTGTCATCATTTGGTTGCAAACCCATGGCTTTCCTTCTACAACGGTTGAAACTGCAGTAAGATAAGTGCAGTAATAAACAAAGTTATCTGCAATGTTGACACAACACTGCACTTTTGAATCTCGCCCTTTTTGTCTTTCTTCACAAAAAAAAACCTGAACAAACTCGTTAGAAACAATTAAATCTAACAGGCATGAAACTACAAAACTCCCCCTCAACCTTAGATGAGAGCAATATAATGAAAGAGAGTATGTCAGATTTCTTGTTCAGATTCTCATCTCGTGTCCCCCTTTTTTGAGAAGAAATATATCTCTCAAAATAATCAAACAAGTTCACAGAAGGTGATAAGAAGATATGCAATGAGTGTGAGTGATGAGGAGATGGTATATGATCAACAAACTTCACTCAAAAAATGAATTTACAAAATCTTGGGACACAACAAAAAATCAACGACGAACAATCATAAAAAGATTTTTGGAAACGAAGATTTCTTAACTCAAAACACTCAACAACTCTCCGACTTTTTGTGATAAAAGGAGAGCAACGAAACAACTTCTCACATTCTGAAAAGATGCTACTGATTTTTTCAGGGCAATACTGAGCTGTGGACTTCATTAATAGGACCTGCAATAAGAGTTGCACAATGTTGGAGGTTGATGTTGATGCAACATTGAATTCAACATTGACAAATCCAGTGACTCCTCCTCACACAGTGCAAGATCATTCTCCAGAAACAGAGCATTAGACATAAAGATTCATAGATCAGTGAGAAATTACGAGAGAAAGGATATTAGGATGGCAAGGGAATAACACACTTCAATCCAAGGGCTACAAAGAAACCTTTGAGACACAACCAAAAATCAATGAAGCAAATTCATAAAAGATTTTTGAGAACAAAGATTTTCTTAACTTGATTGGATACAATCAGTTAAAAACTACCACTTGTGGAGAAGTTTTAGCAAATTTCAGAGATAATATATATATATCGAGCTTTAACATAATAAAAATTACCCCAGAAAAATAAACACTTCCCTAAGAAATCCCTCCCCATAAATCACAACTCCTTCTCTCAAAACTTAGAAAATAAAAAGAAAGACTCTCATATAAAACAAAGGAACCTAGAACTAGAATCAAGTTCTAGTGGAATGTTGTCTTAACAAAGTAGATAACACTCATATCAAGCCCTTTATTATAAACTCGCAGTAGCATGAAAAAGTTGCAAACAAAACATGCATGATCCACACCACAAGAAAAGTTGATAAATAGCACATAAGACCCAGCCAGAGCACTTAGCCATCACTCAAGGATCAAATGTCAAGCAAACACACAAGGTAGATATGGTGTTATCAAGTCAAGAAGGGGACTGAAGTTTACAACTCAGCAGAGACTTTTAATTAACTCTCTGATGTTCTCAAATTAGTACTTGATAAAATTCAAAGTAACTAAAGCAGTGTTGAGTAAACAAGACTTAACTACGAGATCGATCTCAAGGAGCTAACTAGACAACTATGACGTTTTCAAGTATCATACGCAAGAGTTTGCAAGTAGCAGTTTGTATGATTGAGTTGGTTTTGTAAATTAATCTAAGTAAACGAGAGTGGATTTGAATCAAGAGAAGGGAAATAGATACGGTAGCATTTCAGATTAATCGAATACAGAATCAAACCTATTGTTCATATGCTGTCACAGTTATTTGTCCAAATAAACAACCAATTTAGGTTTAACCAAAGCATTCTTTGAAAATATGAAGTAGATAAATCGATCGATTGTCAGACGATTGATTCTTAACCTGAAAGTGTTTGAGGATTTAGAGTAAGACTACCGAAATTGGGGTTTTTACGATGTTTGGGAAGAAGCTTAACACATATGAACAAACCTTAGGTAAACATCCAAATTCAATTAATCCTTAATAGCTACCGTATCTATCGAAGAAATTAGCTACTCATATCACAAGGATTGGCATGCACATTGACAATCACAATCGAATCAAACATACAAGACGATATCATAATCATTCACCAAGAAATCAAGCACAAGAGAGATTGTGAAGGAAAAATGAATTGAATTGATAATCTAACCTCAATGAGTGAATCCAATGTCAATAATACGATTATAAGTCAAGATAATTGATCAACTAAAGCAAAGAACCATAACTAGGGTTTTTTATTGAGAGTAAAAGTAAAAACGAAGAAAGAAGAAGTGTCTCAATCTACGTTAAATATTAGGTAATATACACGTAGAAACTGATTCTGCAGCGCTGGCTGGTCGCGACCTAGGTCCGGACCTGCGGCTTCTTGGAAAGGAGTTCACCGCTGGTCGCGACCAGGGTAGTTTGGGTCGCGACCATCGGCCTTTTCATGCAAATATTGCAATTCTGAGTATTTCTAAGTGGAGTATTGAGCTTCTTCTCGAACACGACCTTCAAAGGGATCGTTTCTTCCTCCAAAACATCCCAAAACACACGAAAACCTGTAGAACACAACTAAAATACAAGACACATAAAAATGCACAAAATACACTATGAAGACAAATAGAGACGAACGAAAGCTGGTAAATAGAACGAAATGAGAGCCTAAAATACAGGCTCATCAAACCCCCCAAACCGAACCTTTGCTCGGCCTCGAGCAAACAAACTAAACTAGACTCGACTAGACTCTAAACAAGAAGACATAGAAAAGTTTAAAAACCAAGTAACCGAATCCACCATTGCAAACAATAAACCAAAAGAATGCAAAGAGTTTGAACTTCTGCTAACTTTCCCTAAAAAAAAAAAACCAAGTAGAAATTACAAGTTCGTTTCCAAGGTAAATAAGACTCAAGTGTAGCTCGGTGATCCCTCACAGGTGGTAAACAAGTGACTCTCTCTCTCTCTCTCTCTCTCTCTCTCTCTCTCTCTCTCTCTCTCTCTCTCTCTCTCTCTCTCTCTCTCTTCTGGAAGTGTCCAGCAAGGGTAAGCACTCAAAATTAAATCTAGGTGGTGACTTTCATCACAGGATGCCACAAATCTGTTATGCTAATGTACTCAATGCGTCAAGTCAAAAGGGACTTCAACGCGCGACTATAAATAAATGAGAAGAAAGTTTTTTTTTTAAAAAAAAAAAAAAAGTGATCGGACGGTGCCGAGTGGAAGGGCCGTCGCTCAACGGATAAAAGTTACTCTAGGGATTAAAAAAAAAAAAAAAACTGACTGCTGCTCCTTTTTTGCTTCTTTATTTTTTTTATTTTTTTATTTTGCACACTATTTTTTAGATCATTATAAATGTCCTATATGCTTTATTGTTTTTCCTCATTGGGCTCTTTTTGTCTCAATTTTAGTAGGTGTGTTTTACCGATAGTCTACACTTTTGTGCGTGTCAGTTTGGTATACATGCCATCAACCTCACGGACATGTAACTTTTCAGCCACGCCGGTATGTGGTAGTATTTGAAACATGCCTACCATGACTAACGGTGATCAATTAAGACCATAGATCCACTCCGAGACTATAACATATATAAATTTTTTAGGAACAACAGACAGACTCAATAATCAAATACAAAATGGCTCCTGTAAAGGCAAAGAGCAGTCGCAAATAAAGAATGGAAAACATGCTGTTCGTTATCCTCAACTACTAAGAGTACACAAAAGTATGAAGTGGCGCAATAACTTTAATAAAAGAATTGTTCAGCCTAGTAATCACACAAACAACTGCCGGTACAAAAAAATTTCATCAGCTAACAAGCTTCTCACAGGCTTTTGGATCACAGAGTTACCCAGACTTCTTATTTATAAAAGAAACAAACTTACATAAATTCTGACATACTTCCTACTAATTGGTAACAGGAATTCAAAACATAAGCATAGATCATGTTTAATACAAGCAATGGAAGTTTGACTTCAAAATTTAAACTTAGACACAGACAAAACACAAAAACGAAACATAGAAGATGGCTAACATACCACCTCATAGAGTCACAAAGTGGCTAACATACCACTTTTTACACCAGTACATAATTAGAAACAGAAAAGGCTACCTAATCCTAAAACATAAACAGCGCCATCCCCTTAAACCAGACTTCTGTCAGTCCTCTAGCAGAAAAAGTATAGAAAAAAAGTTGTGTAAAAATGCAAACCATAGTGATGCCGTCAGTTGGAGGGACCTCCTCCGAAGTTCTGTTTCCAGAAATCATACTGGGACTGCCAAAGGCGGTTCTGATCCTCTAGTCGTTCGGTGGTTAACCTATCCCTCTCTTCTTGCTGCTCATAGTGTCGCTCAATCCGTGCATAGTGGTCCTCTATGCGGGCCATCTGAGGGGCTGCCCAATCTCGAAATTCCTGACGTTCCTGGGTAAGTGCAGTATACTGTCCCTCGATCCTTTCAAAATGAGGCATTGCCCATTCCTGGAAATGCTGGTTCATTTGTTCAAGCTGGCAAGCAAAGTTGCCAGCGTTTGAGGTGCTGGCTGTGGCTGTTGGTGGGACTCCCGCAAAGGTGCGGCCAGCTTCTTCTCCTGCTGCGAATATCGGTTTAATTTCCATCATACCAAAAGGTCCGTTGGTTGGTGTTGTAGTGCGCTTGATGCCTCTTACCCCATGATGCTGGCAAAAAGATGTTATCAAGCACGGGAATGCCAGAAGGGTTGGTTTGTCACGACGACCCATGACCTCACTCACAATGACTTTCCCAATTTCAACATACATGTTCTCCATTAAGGCCCGAATTATTCTAGCATCTCGGGGTGATAAGTCCTAGACATGGGTATTAGGCACCACATTATACCGTACCCATTGCTGCCACAATCTAACCTCTATCTTCAAGAAGTGTCGCGGAATTCGACATGTCCCGACAAAATCAGCTAGTGGGGCTCTATCATGTACCACATAAGACACCAAATCTTCATCGAATTTCTTGTTGGTAGCATTGGCGCCAGAGTGATCACAAATATCATCAACCTCTGTCGAGCTCCTTGCACCTAAGAATTCCCTGATTGTCGCAGCAGAAAAAGATAGAGTGGTGTTGCGAACATACATTTCCCCCGAGAAAAGCGTTCTGTCGTGCAACATGATGTAGAACTCGGTCACTAATGCTGGATCGTACTTCCCTGGGGCCTTTGCTAATTTCTCCCATTGGAGGCTTTGAATTACTCCCAGTATTCGAGCAAACATAGGATTTCCAGCCTCATGGAGTATCCTGTCTTGTTCACCAAGCAGTGTCAATTCCTGTTCACCAAGCATCTTTCTGGGCTCGTCAAAGTGCTTGGCTTTGTACTCTTCACCATAATCAGAAAGTTGACCAACAGTGGGTTCAGCTGGAACATTTCTCCCAGCGTCCCTGCTTGATCCGTCACCTCTTCTCTTCTTATTTCTCAAAGAGCTACTCATTTTACCTACAATCAACTCGATATAATCCAGATAAAGGTTAGGGTAATAAGCTCCCCCAAAACCAAATTAGCACAATAGAGGGAAAAATGCATTTAAGCCCAAGAGAAACAAAATTAGCCATGTTTAGACGACAAGAGTGTTGTGGAAAGCAACATTCAACTACAAGCAGTGGCAAAACGCAAGTATAGTAAGAGATGGACGAAAATCAGGAATAAAAAATTCACCATCACTACATCAAACTCGAAATTCACACCAATTAACACTACTAGACAAGTCACAAACATTAGGTAGGGAGAATTAACAATCAAATCACAAAACCCACAAATTTAGAGCAAAATTAGGGTTCATAGCCATAGTACCTTGAATGTGAAGAATGAATGGATGGAATGTCCTAGAGTAGTGAGAGCAAGTAGAGGGTTGAAAACCCGTAACAATGCAACAAGAATCAAAGAAAAAGAGGAAGAATTGAGAGAGTTAGAAGATTTTGATGGGGGAAAGAATGGTGAAGGAGGAAGAAGTAGAGAAGAAGGAAGAAGAAGAATGAATGAGGAAGGGCGGTGGTTCTCCAATTTAACCCGTTGGTCGCGACCGAAGTGGCTCTGTTAGAGCGCTAAAGTTCAGGTCCAAAATTGCAAAAAAACTCCATTAAAAAGGATTTGACACCCCGAAACTCTAATTTTCACACGACAAGAACACCAAACATGGAAACAAAGAGTATAGAATAATCACAAAGTACTATGCTCATGCGATATGATCTAAAATGAATAAAAATTACTATCTAAAAATTAGAGTTTGAAATAAATAACTGAATCAAAAAAGTACGAATGTCTTGAAAGTATCACAGGGAAAAATGAACTAATGTCTAAATGCAAAGCAAGATGTGTGTGGTTATAGTCGTTAGCTCGACTTCTTCAGAACTCTTGATCACTTCGTGCCAAAAAGTCTCTTAGCCTTCCTTGCTCCTTTCCTACCCTGCAAATTAGCATAAATGTATAGGGGGCCAGAATATGCCCCCAAGTACTCCTTGCGCATATCCTGTGCAGCAGTTAATATGGGATCGGAGTAGGCATGTAACTTTCGTTGCTTGCCTTGTACCTCATAAGTGCAGGTACGGGAGTAGATGTCAATAATCATGCGAATTGCCTTGATGAATGGCCTCCCGAGTAACATAGTATCTTTTCCTTTCGCTCCAAAGGCTTGAGGTGGCAACTCTATTATCAGGAAGTCGGTAGGAATAGCAACCCCATCCAAATCAACCTTGACACCTTCAATCACTCCCATAGGTCGGCTCCTGGACCTATCTGCTAGGAGCATCATACACTTCATGGGTTTCATTCCTTTTAGACCTAGCTCCTCATATGTCCCAAACGTCATCAGATTGCAGCTAGAGCTGGTATCCACAACACCGACAACATCAGGAACCTCTCCTATCCCTACCAAGAGATTGAAACTGTCGGAGTCGCTAACACTTTTGGTTTCCTTCGGAATCACCTGCTGCTCCCCCTCTATGGTTTTATCACTCGCCTTCTCTGCTGGATCTTTTGAAACCACAGGAACTGGGGATGTCTTAACTCCTGGTTCCATAATCTGAGCCAGGCCAAGCGTTTTAGCCTCAGTGTCGCGTGGGATGTTCCCATGTCCTTTGCAACAAGAACACACCGTGCTTCCTGGGGTTACCTGTACTGGTGATGTCAGATCTTCGCTCACGGTAAGTTTAACCATGAAACTCTTTTCCACAATCCTGGGGAGTTTCCCTGTCTCCCTTTGCTGAGCTCTAGCCGTGAGTTGCCCCATTGCATCTTCCAATCGCTTCACAAACTGATTCAACCCTTCTGAGGGCTTAGTGGAGTCATGATAGTACTGTTCAGAGGTGGCCATAAATCGCCTCAGTCTCTGTTCCAGCATTTCCTGTTCTTGCTGGGGATTGACTGTGCTTGTGCAGTCGGTGGAGCATTTTTAGGAATATCTGTTTAGATTTTGATCAGCAACCTAATGACTTATCTTAGCTCAGAAAGGTGATTAGTACTCTTGGTTCACTTGAACACTGTAAAAGAGGAAAATCACTAAGTATGTTAGTCTAGCAAATCTTGTATAGGGTGTTAGGTCACTGAATGTCATTTTTATATCTTCGAAGAAGACCAAGGAGAAGGCATCCAGCAGGAGAGTTCAACCATTTCTGAAGTTTTGAAGACAACACAAGATTGCTGAAGACAAAGGTCATCAGATACCTATGTCCAGATATCTTAAATAAACAAGTGTTTTTCAATAAACAAGTTTTGCAAAAAGATATCTGAGAACACAAGGTTTTTGAACGGGGAAAAGTGCCCACAGATATCTACACTCAGATACCTTGAATAAAAACTATGTCTCTGGGAAACAATGTTTCAACAAGTATCTGGAGATGAGAAGGTCTCTGGAAAGGGACATGCAATGCTTCAGAAAGCGTGCATAGTTTCGTTGGCACTGCAGGACAAAAATAGTACAATGCAATAAATGCGCAGACAGAGACATCTGAACAAAAGAGGAAATCTCTGAAAAGAGACAACGTCTTCTGCAGTACTATTTTCAGATATCAATAATTTGAATTTCATTAAGCCTAATGGATACTATTCAAACGGCATGATTTTCAACTATAAATATCATCACTTAGAATGCTTGAAAGACACACACACTGAATACCTTGAACTTACAGAACGAACTTATTTTTTTCAAGCATACAAGCCTTCAACCTACTTACTCTTTAGCTTACAGTTGCGACTAAGCTTTTGAATCCTAAGTAGCACGAAAGTTCTAAGTGTCCTGATCCATAACAAGCATTGCTATCTGTCAAGGAGTTGAATCAAAAGATCAAGTATCTGAGTTTTTCTCTAGAACATTTAACATAGACTTTGGTCAGTAAAGAACATATCACCACACATTGTGAAGTGTGTTAAGTGATTCTTGTTCTATAGAGTTTTCCTACATAACTGAGAAAGTTATTAAGACTACTCACTTGACAAACTACTTTAACCAACACCTTGAACGACGTGGAGTACAGGAAGTACTTAGTTTGGGAAACTAAGGAATAACTCCATGGTTACTGAGTATAGGAAGTACTTAGCTGGGAGCCGAGGAAAAACTCAGGGGAACACTTGGTTGGGAACCTAGTGTATTTAGGAATCGAGAGAAGATATTTGTAAGGTGACCTCAATTATCTGTCTTAGTGGATTCTAGGTCTGAGAAAGGCCGAAGTTGATTAGTTGAAGGATTACGCCACCTTCAGATACCACTATAAAGATCAGTGTTATTTACTTTCTGCAACTTATTACTTGCTTTATTTACCTTGCTGAATATTTGCACACATCTTGTTGGGCACGTGCACTTATCACAGAAAAGTCTTCCGCTCTCTGAAATTAAGTATCAGATATCTTCACAGATATCTGAGAATTTGTGTTTATCAACAAAAGTTGTAAAAGACTATTCACCCCCCCCCCCCCAGTCTTTTTGTTTGCCGTTATCTGGACCAACAAGTGGTATTAGAGCGGGAGGTTGCCAAGCCTTCTGCACTGAACCAAGATCCCAGATAAGTGCCCACTAACTGCTTTTCATCTACACTTGATTTGTCTGTTTAGTGTGTTTGCTGCAGGATGTCTTTAAGTGATGCTCCAATTCTCAAGCGAGAGAATTATGAGAAATGGAAGAACAAGATGATGCTCCACCTAGAAGCCATCAGTGATGAAATGATCGAAGTAATAAAGAATGGCCCCATAGTCATTCAACAACTCAAGCAGGTCATGGAGGTTTCTAATGGTAGAGACAGAGCTCCCACTGATGAAGAACCAAGTGGTGATTCCTCACAAACTTTCGTTTCAACCAGTGGAAGACCTACTGGTCAAGTTGTTTATGAGCCAAAGCACAGAGAGCTCTGGACATCGGAAGATGCCAAGAGAAATCGACTGGATGGTCAGGCTCGCAATAGCATCATACGTTCCACTCCAGAGCACATACAGTGTAAACTGTGGTGTGCAAAAACGGCGAACGTGGCCTGTTAACTGATTGAGGAAATCTATGCCGGCACCGAGAAAACAAAGAAAAATAAGTTCGAAGTTTTGAAGCTCAAATTCCAAAACTTTAAACAAGGTCCCACATAGACTCTTGAAGAACTAGATTTCTGGTTCACAACATTGATGAGTGAAATGGCTGCACTTGGTGAAAGCGAGAGATACTCTAACTCTGAAAAAGTTAAGACTATCGTGAGAAGCTTGAATCAAAACTGGGAACATACTCAGTATTTTTATTTCAACCAAGGAATGCTAAATATCAATCCAGTAGAACTCTTTTCCCACTTAGCTACTGTCAACTTTGAAACTACTCAGAGAGAACTAATAATTGCTGAGAAAGTTCACAATGTTGCTTTAGTAACACAAGGCACTTCTGAAAAGAAGGATACCAAAGAAATGACTGAGGAAGATGCTCTTGCTGTAAAGCAAATGAGAAAATACGTCAGTCGTGAGATTGAGAGAATAAAAGCCAAAGAAAAGCTGAAAAAGCATCTAGGCTCAAACTATCACTAGTACAAAAATATGCAGCTCTCAAGCTCGCTGAACAAGCCGGCTCAGCAAGCATCTAGTACTGAGGAAGCAGAAATCGGAAACGATATCTGTTTCTATTGTCAGAAACCTGCTCATTTTAAAAGAGATTGCCCTGTTTTCAATAAGCTAAAGACAGGTGACAAGAAAGATAGAAGAAACTTCAAGAGAGGTCTGAGAGCTATGCTCACTGAAGAAAGGAAAGAGATTCAAATCCAACTGGATGCTCTTGATATTGAGTCAGAATCTGAGGAAGCAGACTCAGATGATACCAAACTACCTTCTCCAGAATTATGTGGCATCACTCATGAATTAGTTGACTTTGGTCAAAAGAAAAGGAAAATATGTGGGGTTGCTGAGGAGATCTATCCAGATTGCTCCAACATTGAGACTTGCCTAATGGCTGACGAGGTAACCAACATTCCTCAATTCATAAATTATGAGAGTGATGAGGAAGAAATCAGAGATTCAGAATATTTCAGAAGAGAACTTGATCTCTACAAAAGAGAATTTCAAATTATCCGAGCTAGAACCGACATTCTTGAAGAAGAAAAGGATTCTCTTGAGAAGGAAAATTCACAATTACTCAAAATATCTGAGAAAAAGGATGTTGAAAAATGCATTTATCAAAGCACAGATATCTGAAACGGAGAAGTTACATAGAAAGGCAATGGATATACTCCAAAAGGAAAATAAAGATCTTCTTTTTGAAAATGAGGAACTCAAGAAGAAAAAGAACTATCTTTTCAATCCTATGCCAAAGCTTGTGACACTCTTACTGAAGTACACTCTTATTTAAGAGATCCTTCAGAAAAGGGAGGACTTGGGCTGGACACACAAACAAATAGCTCTACTACTCTGAATAAGAATGATGAAAGAATAACGTTTGTTAGTGCTCAACAAAATGGTTCTCAAATAACCTACAACATTGGTCAGAAAGCTAAGGTTGTTGACAAAGGAAAGGCAGTCGTAACCAAACCTTTGTGGGAAAAACAAGTCCAAAAGAAAACTGTTGGGAATGTTTCTGTAAAGAAACATAACACTGAAAAGTGTAATCACCCACAGTGCTATGTCTCTCAGAAAGGAAGAATTGCAGGAGCTGGAAAATTCTCCTATGTCACATTTTCTTGAAAGAAAATAGACTACCCAGAGACAAGCAAAGCTGTTGAGAAGAGAACTCAGACAGCACCAGGTGCTCGAAATGGCATTGGCTATAAACACATCGGGAAACAACTCGCTCTTGAGTATAAACAAGAGCAAGAATGATGGATGAAAGTCAGGATTGCGCATAGCAATCATCAGAAGTGGAAGAAAGAATAGGTTACGACCACTCTGAATGCCAGGGCTAGAAGAAATCTGGCAAGGAAAGCTAAGTTTGCTAAAAAGCAGACTCAGCAATCTGACAAGTATCTGAAAGCACCACGAGGAGCACCAAGGAACACACCAAGAAGGAAAATAGCTTTAAATGATAATGACACCAATCATTTACCTAAACTTCCTCCTTATGTTCCAACAAGACAAAAGAATATCCCAAGGAAGTTCATTCAGAAATGGATTCCTACAGGGAGATTCTTTAGTCCAGAAGGTTCCATTGTTGGAATGAGAGCCTAACTCCTTGTTTTCTGTTTTGTGCAGAACACTCTGAGGAAGAACCCGAAGTGGCATTTTGATAGTGGATATGGGAAGCTCATGATAGGAGACAAAGAAAATCTTATTAACTACATAGAATGCGATAAAGGACCAATTATTAGATTTGCTAGACGAGACGAAAATCCAACCATAGGTTTTGGCAATCTGATGTTTGGAGCTCTCACAATCTCTGAAGTACTACATGTAAAGGGATTGAAATATAATCTCCTAAGCATGAGTCAATTGGTAGAAAAAGGGTACACTGTCAAGATCAAGTCAAAACTATGCAAAGTAATTGACAATGAGTCAAAGCAGACAGTCTTGGTTGCAAGGCGAAAAGGAAATCTTTATGTTGCTGACTGGGCATCTGCCACAACTGAAGAATGTATCATGGTGAGTCAATCTGGCCACACTGAACAAAATTGGCTGTGGCATAAAAGAATGAGTCACTTGAACTTCAAAACTCTGAACAAGCTAGCTAAGAAAGAATTGGTGGTTGGTTTACCCAAAATGGTATATAGAAAAGATGGTATATGCTTAGCTTGCCAAATGGGAAAACAATCCAAAACATCTTTCAAGTCTAAAACTAGACACTCCAGTGAAAGGCCACTGCAAATGTTACATATGGATCTTTTTGAATCCTCTGTAACTAGCTATGCATGAAAGAAGTATGGTCTGGTTGTTGTTGATGATTACTCAAGATTCACTTGGGTTGTATTTCTCAAATAAAAATCTGATGCAAGGGTTGAGATACCCAACTCGCTGAATAAGCTTGAAGTCATGAAAAATGACAAGGTATCTGTAATCACAACAGACCATGGTACTGAGTTTGTGAACCAGTACATAGAAGAGTTTTGTACCTACAAAGGCATACAACATCAACTATCTTCAGTAAGGACACCACAACAAAATCGTGTTGCTGAAAGGAAGAATAGGACCCTAAAAGAAGCAGCAAGAACAATGCTTACTGACACTGAAATAAGTGAAATCAATTGGGTTGAAGCTTTTAACATAGCCTGCTACACTCAAAATAGATGTTTGATTAACAAACACCATTACAAAACTCTGTATGAACTTTTGATTGGTAGACCCCCTAGTATCAAACATCTAAGGGTGTTTGGTTGCCGATGTTTTGTTCTTAACAATGGAAAAGAATACTTGAGAACATTTCAACCAAAAGCAGATGACTGAGTATTTCTTGGTTATTCTATGAATAGCAAAGCCTACAGAATCTACAACAAAAGAACGCAAAAGATTGAAGAATCTGTTCATGTAGTCTTCTACGAAGGAAACAAGAAAGTAACCTTGAATGAAGACTCTCAGGTTGGTTCAAAGAACTAATGATTAAAGATTCTAAAGAAGAATCCTCAAAAGAAAACTCTATCATTCACTTAGAGGATGAATCTGACGATGAAAAGCAACCATTGCTTAGTAACAACCAGGTGACTCTAAGACATGATGAAGAATTTCCTATGAGAATTCCTGAAATGGAACATGTTAGTGAAAACCGTCATCATAAAGAGGTTTCTGAGAATGAGATTGCTGAAAATTAAATTCCAGATATCTCTAACACTGAAAAAGTGTCAGATATCCATGGCATTTTCCATGTGCCAGATATCTTAGATACTGCACAAGTATCCTATCAAGATCATATTGATTCACATTCAGATCAAATGCCTTTGATCCTACTAGTTCAAAACCCTTTATGAAATGGATAAGAAATCATCCTGCCAAGGATGTGATTGGTCCTTTAGACCAAGGAGTTAGAACTAGGAGAGCAATTACTGACTCTCTTTATGGATGTTTCATCACAAATATTGAACCTAAAACTATAGAAGAAGCATTAAAGGATCAAGATTGAATCTCTGCAATGCAAGAAGAGTTGGATCAATTTGAGAGAAACAAAGTCTGGAAACTAGTTCCATTTGTTGACGAAATATCTGTAATTGGAACCAAGTGGGTTTTCAGAAATAAAATAAATGAGTCTGGTGAAATATCCAGAAACAAAACAAGGTTGGTTGCCAAGGGATTCACCCAGATAGAAGGACTAGATTTTGATGAGTCATATGCTCCAGTTGCAAGATTGGATACAATTAGACTATTTCTAGCCTTTTCAGTTCATAATGACTTTAAAGTTTATCAGATGGGTGTTAAAAGTGCATTCCTAAACGGTGAACTTGCTGAAGAAGTCTATGTTGAACAACCACCAGGCTTTGAGGTTTCCACAGAAAGTAGAATGGTTTATAAGCTTCAGAAAGCTCTGTATGGATTGAAACAGGCTCCGAGAGCATGGTATGATACATTAGCCAAATACTTGCTGGAAAGTGGCTTCATGAAAGGAGATGTTGATAAAATACTCTTTACTTTGAACCATAAAGGGAAACTACTTCTAGTTCAAGTATATGTTGATGACATTATATTTGGATCTAAAAGCAACTTTGTGAAAACTTTGCTGAGCTCATGAAAAGTAAATTTGAGATGAGCATGATGGGAGAATTAAACTATTTCCTAGGATTGCAAAATCAAGAACCTTAATGATGGAATATTCATTAGCCAAACAAAGTATGCAAATGATATGCTCAACAAGTTTAATCTAAAGTCTTCTGAAAAGAATGCTAAGATACCTATGAGCATTGGAACCAAAATGACCTATACTGAATCTGACAAGAGTGTTGAAGAACACAAGTATAGGAAATTGATTGGGTCTCTACTGTACGTCACTGCAAGTAGACCTGATATTCAATATGCAGTTGGAGTGTGTGCTAGATTTCAGACAAATACAATGCAATCACACTACAACATTGCCGACTATGAAAATATTAAGGTATGTAAAGGGTACTTTAGAAGTTGGATTGTGGTATCCAAAAGACAGTGGATTGAGTTTAGTTGGCTATTCTGATGCCGACTATGCTGGATCATTGCTTGATAGAAAAAGCACCTCAGGAACTTGTCAATTTCTTGGTGCCAGATTAATATCATGGTTCAGCAAGAAACAAAACTCAATTGCCACATCTACCACAATTTGAATATATTGTCATTGGGTGTTGTGCTTCACAGATATTGTGGATACAACAACAACTCAGAGACTATGAGGTCAATGAAGAGAAAACTCCGATTTTCTGTGACAACACAAGTGCTATTGCCATAACTCAGAATCCTAAATTTCATGCAAGAACAAAGCACATTAATGTTAGACACCACTTCATTAGAGACCATGTTGAAAAAGGCAATATAGAGATACTCAAGATTGGAACTGAAGACCAACTTGCAGATATCTTTACAAAGCCTTTGCAGGAAAGCAGGTTCTTAACCTTGAGACATAGTCTTGGGTTAATGGAGCTACCAAAGGAAATGAAAAGTTCTAATCTCTGAGACAGAAATTCAGAAAGGAGAAAGTTATCTGGAACGGGCATCTAGATATTGAAGGCAAAAGGGTATCTGAGACGGGAACTCATATACTAAAAGAAGCTAAAAATGTGAGTGAGACAGGAACTCAGTATGATTAAGAAGGGAAAAAAGAATAGATAAGATATCTGGAACAGGAATCCAGAATATCAAAGGCAAAAGGTGAAACACTTAGCAAACAAGTATCCAGGCGAATTTTCGGATATCAAAGGTTAAAGGGTAAAATGGCTATTTGAAGATTTCTGAGACAGGTACTCAGATATCTAGATCACTCAGTGAGGGGGAACACAAAAGAGAATAGTATAACTTTCTGCAGCCAACTACTCTCTCTTGAAATTTGTATTATTTCTATCTTTGTGTAAAACATGAACAGAAACTGTGTGTGAGATAGACTCAGATACAAAATTGTCCCTTAGTCACACAGAAGAGATGTGATTCAGATAGCTAATCGTCAAAATTCATTAATTGGGCAAAATCACATGGGTTGATTGTGATCATTGATGGAAAAGCAATCCCAACCATTGATGAAATGGGCGTTCCATTTTAAAGGCCGAGATTAATTCTCTATAAAATAGTGGACTGTAAAAACTCAGACGTGGCCCACTAAGCATTTAATGCAATCCGAATTTTACCCACGCCTTACTGCACGTACACAGATACAAATGCACAAAATTAATTTGTGTATTTTTGCCTGTTGAAATTACACTGATATATATATATATATGATTTTGGCAAAGGGAATCACTTCCGCCTAATCCCACATTTGCTCTTGCACAAAAACTGCAAAATACTCTCAAATCTCCCTGCAATTTTCTCTGCAACTACTGATTCCCTCTTAGTTTTTCTGCAAAGAATCACTAATCTTCTACCTTAATCTCTTCTCGATTTTCAAAAACTTCACTATTTAAAGAGATGGCTCCAAAACGTGCTCTTACCCGTAAATCCTGTTACTACATGCATCGCTAAAAGCAAGCACCAAAGTCTTTGGTTATAACAAACAATCGATTGATTGGAGAGTTCAATCCTGATCATTGGACTTCAAATCACAGGATGATATGGGGTGGTGCCATGATTGAGGAATACCAGGTAGCTGCAATAGAAAACCAGACTGACAGAAAGTTGGTACTTGATATGCTTGAAAAGGCATAAATCAAGGGCTTTCTATCTGCTCTTCCCAATGGATTTTCTTCACTGGATGTCCTGGAGTTTTACAACAACTGCACGATTATTTCCAAAGTCTCTGAAGGCACTGAGACAGTGTCTATCAAGACCAAAGTCCAAGGACAAGAAATCCTGTTGGACGAAACAGCTTTCTGTGAGCTGTTTGAACTTCAAAATCTTGGAAAGGATTTTGAAATTGACACCAAGGATGAAGATCTCCTTGAAGGTTTGAAGCAACTATACAGTGATGTGTGTTATCTTGACAAGCCAGACACACCCATCGACTTCAAACTTGCTGACATCAGAACTAGACATCTGTTGGTTCGATGGGATGTATTGGCATGCATTCTTCACAGATGCTTTGATGGTCTACAGGGAGGAGCTGACCAGATAAGCCAAGAACGCTGGATGATGATATTCTTATTGAATCAACAAAACAAAAGGCTGGAAAACCCTTTTAATTGGGGGAAGTACGCCTTCAAGAAATTTTTGAAGAAGATACAAGGCTTTGAGCCTAAAATCGTTAAGGGCCTTGCTGAGCCAAAAGCCACACTAAGCTGTGGACTGAAGATATGCTACTTACTGGAGTGCCTTGGCATTGAGCTCAGAGAGACGGCAGACATTGCCAATAGTAACCTACTCTACAAATATGAATATACAAACATGATCAAAAAGGTTACTGCATCTCAGAAAGGTTCCAAGAAACGAAAGACTGATGAGGTATCTGAGGGTTCCGTTGCGACCAAAAAGCACAGAACTTCACAAAAGAAGTCTGCTGGCAAATTAGAAGGCATACCCATTATGGATATCGACTCTTAGATACCTGCCGCCACTGCTGATGAACTCATCAATGTAGATGAACTCATCAATGCTGCTAAGACCACTGCTGATGAATCCATCAATGCTGATAAAAGTAGTGAGAAACTTCAAACACTCTCTGCAGAAGCAGCATGGATTGTTGCTAACTCCGTTCCAGATTTCGATGACGAATCGGACAAGGAGGAGGAGATCCCAGCCCCCAAGGTTATTGAAATAGTAACCAAGGCCAAGGGAAAAAGGACCAAAAGGTCCAAGGCTGCTGAGAAAGCAACTAGCTCAAAGATTGTTAAGCAAGCACCTATAGCAAAGGTTGTTGATGCCAACACACCATCAGGGAAAGTCACGTATAAACAACTTCAAGAAGCCCTGATGAGTGGTGACCTAGTGTTGGTAGACGCTGATGTCAATACCACACTTAAAAATCTGGAAGAGCTCTCAAATACTCAAACTTCTGCTTCCAGACAACCACAACAACCACAACCACAATAGCCACAAGTGGTTGATGAAATGGTCAATGAACTCCATTTCGACATGCCAGAAATGCAATATGTTGAAGAAAATCCTGCAAATGAGCAGGTTCCCTAACTCCTAGAGAGCGATCAAACTGAGACACCTGCTCAGGATGATAAAACAGGAGAGGCAACTGAGTTAGTCACTCAGGAAAGGTCTGAAGTACCTGAAACTTCAAACAAAGAAGCTGAAATGGAACAACAAGACCAAAGTATAGAAGGGTCACATGTTCCAGAGACCAATCAGCCTGACACTACTCAGGTAGCTGAATGGTTTAACTCTCTACTTGTGAAATTTTATGTTTATAAATCTTGTTACTTATAACAATTTCTTTGTTACAGGCTGAGTTAGAAACAAAAGAATAAGAGGAAGCTGCAAAGCTTGCCTCAAAAACTGAGAAGGAGGCTCCCATAGCCTCACCACTTAAGGAACCTGAGCCTGTATTACAGGTGGAAAATAGTTTCTTAAGACATAACTTTTCAGATATATTTTATATACACTTGACTAACTCTTTGTTTCTAATAGGCTCCAACTGAGAAGAGAAATGATGAGGTTGAGAAGCCTAACTCATCAGAGAATCAACTAGAGACTCACAAAGTCTCTAAGGAACAAGTATTTGAGCCTTCTATTGAGAAGGTATATATCTCAGATATCTATATTCTTCACAATATTACTCTGATCATTTTTCTAAATACTTAACACTTTCTACTCATAGGCTCAAAAAGATGTAGAAGTTGCTGGGGAATTGCCCACTCAATCCCCTTAACCAATGGAAATTGATGAGGCCACCAAACCTTCATCACCAGAAAGAATACCAGAAACTGTACAAGTTTCTGAAAGACAAGTATATGAGCCTCCTACTGTGGAGGTAATTGACATCTCAGATATCAAATTGTCTAAGTATTTCTCTCCTGATAAATTTCTAAGTCTCCTCCTCACACCAAGATATCTGAGGCACCTGGAACCTCAATAATCCAACCTTCTGAGAATGTTGTTGTTGCACAGGTAACACAGATACTTGACTACTCTAAAACCCAGATATCTACTAAAAGTTTTGAAACTAACTCAAAACTATCTCTTTCAGGCTCAAGCTAGTTCCTTAGTGGTCCCTGAAGATTTGAACAAGGACCTACTTCCATTCTTCAAGGCTCATACTCTACTAAAACATCTAAAGTGTTTCAAGAAATGGTAGAAACTCAGATGCTCAGATGTGATTGAAATCACAAGGGTCACAGATCACCCTACCAGAAGAGCAAGAGCATTTGACTTGGAGAATTATGTGCATGCAATGTTTCCAACTGAGCAATATGCATTTGCCACGTTGATGAATAAGAACTTCATAAAGGAAGTAGCACACAAGCTCTTTGAAACCTTTGAAAAGGCAGATGGTCAGACCAGAATGCAGATGGCATTCAAGCCTACTTTGCCCCAGACTCTACAGTTCATACCCCCTAAGCAAAAGGAAGTTAATGAGCAAATGGTCACTATTCCAGAAGTGATCAATCTGGTCTCTAAAGATGAAGAAGAAAAGGAGACTGATGAGAGTGACTATGAAGAACCTCCTTCTAATCATCAAAAGGATGAGGATGATAAAAAGGATGATGATGATGATGCCCCTGCACCAGGGACAGGAGGGTTTGCACAAGGTAATAATACCTTAGTTGCTGAAAAGCACACTGAGAGGACATCACAAAAATCCCCTCCTCCATCTCCTCAGAAATCTACCCATCCATCTCCCCAGTAAAAAGACTCTACTGAACAAGTAGTTGATTGAGTACTCTGAGGACAACACTCAGAAAATATTGGATGCACAAGCCAGAGTTGCTCAACTCAAACAACTGCTCGAGGAAGAAAGACATCTAAATCTTCAACTGGAAGAAAAGATAGCTGAATCTAAAGCAAAGCTCCAAAAGATTGAAGATCAAACAATCAAGGAAATGGAAGCTTTTGCTGAAATGAAAGAACTCCAGCTTGCTGCTCAGGTAATTGCTGAGGAATTAGATACTGAGCAAGTATCTGAAGACAAGCATGATGCTAAGGCTGCATTACCAAATGATGTACCATCCTCCTCACTGAAAGAAAAGAAGCCCATCTCTGAGATGGTTGCTGGACTAGAGAACATTGATGAAAATGTCCACGGGGATGAAGATCACTGGGCTGATGACTCAGATGATGAAGAAGACAAGGCATTGGCAGAACACCGCAATGAACACTTAGCGGTTTCTCATTTGAAAAGGAAGTTGATTGCTCCTGAAATCTTCAGCAAGCTGCCAAATGTCAACTCCAATGAATACTTGAACAGATATCAAGTACTGGCTAAATTGAAAAATGAGTTGTCTTCTCAAGATAAAGCCGCCATTGCATCAATCCCTGTAGAAATGAAGACACTCACTGAGCTCATCACTCAGAGAACAACCAGTCTGGTCGTTGCTCAGAAAGACCTAGGCATGGTTAGGGATGACGATCAAAACTTGGCTGCAAAAGCCTTTGAAGAGGCTAGCTATGCTGCTGGAAAATCAGATGCTATTCAAGGCCCACTAGCAGAGCTCACTGATAAGGAAACAGGTCTTATCAAACAAAATCAGGAGCTCAAGGCCAATCTGGAAAAGTTGGTTGCTACTTACAACTATCTGCAAGCCAACTTTGACTCCCTTTCAGAATCTTTTGTGATTCTTAGTCAGTCAACAATGACTAAGGGGGAAGGGTTTCAAGGTGCTCAGACAGGAAGAGGAAGAGGAAACAAAAGAAAAACTAAACAACCACAACAACCACCTCTCAAAATAAATGAGCCCTCCTCCAGTCAGACTGCTCTACAGATAGTGGCCACCACTCAGCAACTTCCTGAAAAAGGAATGACAACAAGGGCCAGGACACAGAAACCTCCAAGGGTTACCAAGGCTCCAAGGAGAAGACAAGTGATAGGGATTGATGAGTCTTCTTCAGAAGAAGAAGAAGAAGGCCAAATCAAATCCCACGGCAATGAATAAGGCTGCAAATCACCTAACAAGAGAAATCTGGAAGATGATGATGAAGATGAGGATGAAGATGAAGCTCCTCTTCACAGAAAAAGAAGAAAGGTTGATAGCCTATCTGAGCCCATAGGTGCAAAGCCTTTGGCAGCTAAAACACCCTCTGGAAATACCAAGTCAATCCAGGGTGATTTTTCAAGCAATCCCCCAAGGGAGAATTCGAGACAAAGGAGGAATATATTGAGAGCTGAAAGAAGAAAAGGTCAACTTCCACTCAGGCCAGAAGAAGCCAGAATTGAGTATGTGAAGACCAACAATGACTCCTCTGTCTACTGATGCATTAATCAGAAGAATGGCTACTGGATTCTGGAACTCAAGCACTTACTGGTAAATGAAAAATTTCTAGAACCAATCCATAAACAGCTCATGGCATGGAGAAAAGACAAGCCAGTCTTGATTAATACCAACCACATCAAAGCCTGGTTGGATTTAGAAGTAATCAAGAGAATAGAAGCCATGAAAAAGGACCTCTCTGATGATTGTCCTTATGGAAAGCCAAATGATGTGCACAGAATTCCTAACATCACTGGAACAGGCACAAGAGCAAGACTTGTTGTGGAACCCTATGTGTCTTTCTACATGACTGAAGATCAATACAAGGGTGACATCAGATATCTGAAGATCATATATGAATACTTCAAGCTATCAGATATCAGAATTGAGCATGCCTGGAAATGGAGAAAGTATCTGTGGGTCAAACACTTTGCCAAGAAGAATCTCACCAAAACCTACAAAGAAGTTTGTGGATTTGCCAGAAACACTGAGATGATAGTCAGAACTTTGCTCTATGACTACTCAGATGATATCAAAAGGTTTGGGGATAGGGAATTTGTTAACTGATCCATAGATCTGCTAAGTGAAGACTTGAAGACAAGTAAATCAGAATGTTTACTTGAAGCTTGGTTACACCTGTTATTTTGATTTAACTAAGTATTTTATTTTGTATCTTGCTGATTGTGCTTTACTGTTTTATCATTGTAAAAGTTATCTGTAAACTTTACTTGTAACATATCTGATGAACCTACTCTCAGATATCAATCTATAAAAAGATAACTTGTCCGCAAAAATCACACCTTGTGATTTGGTTGATGTTTACTTTCTGCACTTAATTAAAATAAATTGAAAAGATCATAAGAAATAATTAAGTGTTAGATTGTTCCCTCTTCCAAGTTGTAATAGGTTTTAAAGATAGTCATCGTTGACTGATCAAAAAGGGGGAAATTTGTTAGGAATATCTGTTTAGATTTTGATCAGCAACCTAATGACTTATCTTAGCTCAGAAAAGTGATTAGTACTCTTGGTTCACTTGAACACTGTAAAAGAGGAAAATCACTAAGTATGTTAGTCTAGCAAATCTTGTATAGGATATAGGTCTTTGAATGTAATTTTTATATCTTCGAAGAAGACCAAGGAGAAGGCATCCAGCAGGAGAGTTCAACCATTTCTGAAGTTTTGAAGACTGCACAAGATTGCTGAAGACAAAGGTCATCAGATACCTATGTCCAGATATCTTGAATAAACAAGTGTTTTTCAATAAACGAGTTTTGCAAAAAGATATCTGAGAACACAAGGTTTTTGAACGGGGAAAAGTGCCCACAGATATCTACACTCAGATACCCTGAATAAAAACTATGTCTCTGGGAAACAATGTTTCAACAAGTATCTGGAGATGAGAAGGTCTCTGGAAAGGGACATGCAATGCTTCAGAAAGCGTGCATAGTTCCGTTGGCACAGCAGGACAAAAATAGTACAATGCAATAAATGCGCAGACAGAGACATCTGAACAAAAGAGGAAATCTCTGAAAAGAGACAACGTCTTCTGCAGTACTATTTTCAGATATCAATAGTTTGAATTTCATTAAGCCTAACGGATACTATTCAAACGGCCTGATTTTCAACTATAAATATCATCACTTAGAATGCTTGAAAGACACACACTGAACACCTTGAACTTACAGAACGAACTTATTTCTTTCAAGCATACAAGCCTTCAACCTACTTACTCTTTAGCTTACAGTTGCGACTAAGCTTTTGAATCCTAAGTAGCACGAAAGTTCTAAGTGTCCTGATCCTTAACAAGCATTGCTATCTGTGAAGGAGTTGAATCAAAAGATCAAGTATCTGAGTTTCATTCTCCAGAGCATTTAAGATAGACTTGGGTCAGTAAAGAACATATCACCACACATTGTGAAGTGTGTTAAGTGATTCTTGTTCTATAGAGTTTTCCTACATAACTGAGAAAGTTATTAAGACTACTCACTTGACAAACTACTTTAACCAACACCTTAAACGGCGTGGAGTACAGGAAGTACTTAGTTTGGGAAACTAAGGAATAACTCCAAGGTTACTGAGTATAGGAAGTACTTGGCTGGGAGCCGGGAATAACTCAGGGGGAACACTTGTTTGGGAACCTAGTGTATTTAGGTATCGAGAGAAGATATTTGTAAGGTGAACTCAATTATCTTTCTTAGTGGATTCTAGGCCTGAGAAAGGCCGAAGTGGATTAGTTGAAGGATTACGCCACCTTCAGATACCACTATAAAGATCACTGTTATTTACTTTCTGCAACTTATTACTTGCTTTATTTACCTTGCTGAGTATTTACACACATCTTGCTGAGCACGTGCACTTATCACAGAAAAGTCTTCCGCTCTCTGAAATTAAGTATCAGATATCTTCACAGATATCTGAGAATTTTTGTTTATCGACAAAAGTTGTAAAAGACTATTCACCCCCCCCCCCTCCTCAATCTGTTTCTTTGCCGTTATCTGGACCAACAAGCATTATCATAAAAGTTGTTCCCATAGCTTAAATTGCTCTGATCCGGTGCAAAGTTCCTGTTACCCGCAAAATCCCACTTGGGAACCCAGTTTCCTCTTTGCCTGTTCTGCACCCAATTCACCATTTCCTCATTTGGGTTTGACTCCATGGTCACTGGAAGTTGTCATTTTCATGCTCCATGCCCATAGTTACCGCAAAGGCCACACTTCTCATGTGCTTGAGAGTTTGGCAAGGTACCTGGAGTAAGGATCCTCACCTGCTGCACTGATTCCTCGCATTCCTCAACGAGCTTACTTTCACCCCTACTAGCTCTTTTACCTCGAACTCCCTTGTGCAAAGAATTCGCAGCTAGCTTCTCGAAAACAGCCTCGAGCTCTGTAGTAGTTGCTTCCAGAATAGACCCCCCAGCGCATACATCCACTAGTTTTTGATCTTCCCTAGTCAACCCATCATAGAATATGTGGCAAAGCGAAATGTTGTCGAACTTATGATGCGGGCACCGCCCCAGAAGCTGCTTGAATCTCTCCTTGCACTCATAAAATGACTCATCGTACATCTGCTCAAACTGTCGGATCTTGTTACGAATCTCAGTGGTCTTAGCGTGAGGAAAGTACTTCCCTATGAAGGCTTTGTAGATGTCATCCCAAGAGTTCAAACACCCTTCTGGTATGTTGAGGAGCCACGTTTTCACATTATCCTGCATACAAATCGGGAACACCTTCTTCCTGATGTCCTCATCGGAAAACTTGTCGCTGGTTGGTATTTTCCCAACCAAACCCTCGAACTCCTTTTGGAACTTAATCACATCCTCGTTTTGCAACCCATGGTACCTAGGCATATCATGGAAGTGGTAAGCCTTGATTTCCATGTTCCTAGCATCATTAGACAAGACCACAGCAGGTCCGCCAACCTTAATCTCCCCAAGTTGGTAATACTCCCCAAACGTTGACTGTGGAACCTCTGGAACCCGATTTGTGTTTTTAGCCTTTTGCTATGGGTCGAAGTTGAGCTGCTCTGAGCTGACGAAGATGCCTGTCGATTTCGTTAACTGGCGAAGCAAGTGGAGTCAACTGAGATCTTGTACCACGCATGCACCTGTAGTGACGACTACACAGATCAAAACTCGAAGAGATTCTTAGTTTCAGTTAGTGCAATAACACACAAGTTAAGTAGATAAAAGCAAACACTAACAATTAGACACTTAAAAACACCACAGTAGGAGTTAACTCCCTGGCAGCGGCGCCAAATTTGATGTGCTCAAATTAGTACTTGATAAAATTCAAAGTAACTAAAGCAGTGTTGAGTAAACAAGCCTTAACTATGAGATCGTTCTCAAGGAGCTAACTAGGCAACTGTGACGTTTTCAAGTATCAAACACAAGAGTTTGCAAGTAGCAGTTTGTATGATTGAATTGGTTTTGTAAATTAAACTAAGTAAACGAGAGTGAATTTAAATCATGAGAAGGGAAATAGACATGGTAGCATTTCAAATTAATCGAATACATAATCAAACCTATTGTTCATATGCTGTCACAGTTATTTGTCCAAATAAATAACCAATTTCAGTTTAACCAAAGCATTCTTTGAAAACATGAAGTAGAGAAATCGATCGATTGTCAGACGATTGATTCTTAACCTAAAAGTGTTTGAGGATTTAGAGTAAGACTACCGAAATTGGGGTTTTTACGAAGTTTGGGAAGAAACCTAACACATATGAACAAACCCTAGGTAAAAATCCCAATTCGATTAATCCTTAATAGCTACCGCATATATCGAAGAAATTAGCTACTCATATCACAAGGATTGGCATGCATATTGACAATCACAATCGAATCAAACATACAAGACGATATCATAATCATTCCAAGAAATCAAGTACAAGAGAGATTGTGAAAGAAAAAGGAATTGAATTGATAATCTAACCTCAACGAGTGAATCCGATGTCAATAATACGATTACAAGTCAAGATCAATGATCAACTAAAGCAAACAACCAAAACTAGGATTTTTGATTGAGAGTAAAAGTAAAAACGAAGAAAGAAGAAGTGTCTCAATCTACGTTAAATATTAGGTAATATACACGCAGAAACTGATTCGGTAGCGCTGGTCGCGACCAGCGGCTTCCTAGTCATGACCTGCGGCTTCTTGGAAAGGAGTTCACCGCTGGTCGCGACCAGGGTAGTTTGGGTCGCGACCAGCGGCCTTTTCATGCAAATCTTGGAATTCTGAGTATTTTTTATTGGAGTATTGAGCTTCTTCTCGAACACGACCTTCAAAGGGATCGTTTCTTCCTCCAAAACACACGAAAACCTGTAGAACACAACTAAAACACAAGACACATAAAAACGCACAAAATACGCTACGAAAGACAAATAGAGACGAACGAAAGCAGGTATATAGAATGAAATGAGAGCCTAAAATATAGGCTCATCACTCTCCAAAATAATTTTATTGCACATAGAAAAATTTATTTACTTGTGTGAAAAGGTCGTCTAGTGAATGAAGGCAGCCGGAACCCCAATCACCCCAGTAGCAACACAATTTCTTTTAGGCAACATAGGTGAGCACATATGACTGAAAAGGTCGTCTAGTGAATGAAGGCAGCCTGAACCCCATACACCCCAGTACCCAATGCATACTCATTTGCTGTGTCACTTTTATATAAACAACCTCAAGCAAGTAATCACAACGGATGAAGGTAGCCGGAACCCCAAGCACCCCAGTGAAAAGACATGTTATATCTAGCTATTCCATTTGTAAGAAAGCACTTTTATTAATCAAGGAGAGGTTTTATTATCTCTTTAAAGCTTTCAACACAGACTTCCCAAGGTGATTCGAATCCACAAAAACACATATGGTACAGATAAACCAATCAAACCTTTCATAAGGTGAGTGAATAGCTGAGAAAAGACCACAATCAAGCTCAAACGATGGGATTTAAGATCACCAACAGAAACCAAGAAACTTTGAGCTTTGATTTCAAGGGCTTTTCAATAAGACATCACTACTAAAGAAAAGACACCCACAATTAGTTCCAGAAAGAGAGACCTTTGTAAACAGTTATACACACGGGAAACACGGAAGAGGCAGCAAGCAACAAACTAAGCCAATTTTTTTTTTTTTTAATTTTTTAAAAAAAAATTGTTCAATGTTATCAGTGATGTTGAGATAACATTGACGCCAACAATGATAATCAAATAAAGCACAGGGTAGTAAACCACCTTAAACACAATAATCTATCATGATTTTGAGGTTTACTAAAAATGTCAGTCAGTTTAAGCCAAGATACCATATTATCGCTCAAATAGAAAAACCCTCGACTTGTGGAATTTCTAACATTCATATCTCCAACCCAATCACAAAAAAAAACAAGTACAATTATATTTGGATATATATGTCAAAACATGCTTTTTAGCCTTCAGATGAAGTGTGTTAGAGTTGAAAGGGTATCTAGCATACACAGAAACTACATGCATCGAATCAGGATAACTAGATAAGAGAGATAAGAGGCAACCAACCATGTGAGATCTAAAAAAGATTATTCTGTATCTTAGCAGATAGATCATGTCTCACCTTTTTGCACAGTATAGCAACCTGCCTATATGTTTCATATTATGTGTCTGGCTTCAATGTTATGTCCAATGTTGACTCAACGTTAAAGACAACATCAGGTTTCAGTACACCAGTTTGTACTTGCATTAGCTCATCCCTGTTCCAATCTTCTTTATCAAGATGTTCCACATCATTACCTGCATCATGAAGAGTAGGAACAAAACTATAGTTATGTGTAATAGATATACATGCACACATATCAATTGATTTGATGTATGCAAAATGTATGATCTTCCAAACATCCTTATTGGAAAAATAATTAAAATCTATCACATAAAAACTACAAAAAATAGGGATTTGCCTCATCTATCATTGAGTACCAAATTCAAAACACCAATGAATTAGGTGCTTGGCTCTGATGCCACTTGTTAGAACTATTGGACCGGGATTGGTACTCTGGACAAGTTTCAGACGATGTTGACTATGGTATTGAGTCAACGGCGTCTTCAACGATAACGGCAAGAATGAACGATGAAAGAAGCGGTTTTGCATGGATAAAAATACTGAACACCATAGATAAATTCTAGGCAGTATATATAAAATATACTGACCGTGCCTTAGGCTAAATTTCCACTATCAGTAAATATAAAATTACAAAAACTACGTTTAATCAATCACAAAAGAATGATCAAACTGCAAACACTAGACCTAGAACAGACAAACAAAATCTATTCTAGTTCGATTTCACTAAAGTAAATCTCAATCCTTAGAGGCTACTCACAAGAGAAATTGATATCAATGTCTAGTAAAGCAAGAACCCTAAATTTCTTCTATGTAAAATATGCTCAAAAGGTGTGTTCTTGCAAAGAGAGCTTCTTAAATATTTATACTAGAAGAAGTCGACATCCATCCAGGAACACTCTCACGTGTCTAACGTTAGTTGGATGTCTGTGCTGGCTAGAAAATCTTTCCAAAAGATTATCTCTAGAGATTTTATCTCCTTTTTCTTTAATTGATTATCTATAGAGATTTTATTTCCTTTTGCTCAAGTTTGTCTACAAGATTTTTAGAACTCTTTCCTTATTACATAAGATACTTTCTTTATCACCAAAGATCCTTTCTTTCTCTTCAAGTCCAACCGTTCCTTAAGGTCCAAGTCGTCTAAGTTCAGCCCATGAATAATGTTCTAGCCCTTCTTGTTGTTTCCTACAAAATATCCAATAAAAAACAACTACAACCGTTGAACCGGTTAATTAACGAAAAAAAAACGAAAAAAGGCAGGATTAATAATAACAAGTACAAATAAATTGCACTTTAATGCTAAATCCAGAATTGTTCTTTGATACAAAGAAGGTAATAACTGTGAGTCATCTAGCCTTTGCAGATGACATTATAATTTTCTGTAAAGGGTTCAAATTAGCACTGAAGAAGATTATGCTGTTCTTAAAGCATTATGAGAAGATATCTTGACAGAAGATAAATTTTGAAAAAACCAATTTTTTTGTAGGCAAGAATGGAAATGAAGAGATGGTGCAACAACAAACAGGTTTCAGAGCAAAAGATCTGCCTTTTATCTATCTGGGAGCTCCTATATCTGTGGGGGGAAGAAAAATCGCTCTTTTCCCAGCCCTTCTTAGCAAAGATTAGAGCCAAGTTTAATGTCTGGAATGTGTCTTTGTTGTATCAAGGAGGGAGATTGACAATCATCAAAAGTGTGTTATCTGCAATGCCAATCTATCTCATTCAGGTTCTCAATCCCCCAAAAACAGTCTTGAAACAGATAGATAAGATTATAGCAAAGTTCTTCTGGGGCTCTACTGAAGAAGGAAGTAGAAAGGTTCATTTGTCTAAATGGAGACCCCTATGTTTACCTATATCAGAAGGAGGCCTGGGAGTTAGGAATATGGCAGACATGTGTAAAGCTTTTACAGTCAAACTGTGGTTCAGATTCCGGTGCCAGAACTCTTTATGGGCCAAATGCTTAATACAGAAGTATTGTAGAAAGACTTATCCTGGGGAGACTTTGTTACATTCTACTGATTCTCAAATTTTGGAAAAGAATGCTAGGATTAAAACACATAGCTCAAGTGAACTGCTTTTGGAAAGTAGGGAATTTGCTATTTCTGGAAAGATGAATGGAATGAGAAGGGAATATTGGAGTCTTTAGCAAATACAGATGAACAACATCTTGAGTTGTTACAAGATTTTAAAGAAGACAGCTCACATTGGAATTGGAACAGTCTTTCTGCCATTCTCCCTAATCATATTGCTGCAGGAATTTTTCTGAACATTCCTATTGATTTCAATCTGGAGACAAGTCCCATTTGGAAACCTTCTTCTAATGGCATGTTCACAACTAAATCTACTTGGGATTTAGTTAGGACCAGGGCAAGAAAAGATAAATTGTTGAATTTTTGCTGGAATGAAAGAATACCTCCTACTATGTCAATTGTCTGGTGGAAAACTTTGCAAGGGTGGATTCCTGTGGATGAAGTGATGCAAGAAAAACGAATGATTATGGTATCCAAATGTCAGTGTTGTGGAAGCTTGGAGACAATAAAACATGTACTCTTGGAGAATGAGGAGGTATCAAGAGTCTGGCAATGGTTCTCAATGCTGTTCCAAGTGGATATAAGGGAAGGAGCTTCAGTGAAAGAGAGATTTCAAGACTGGATTAATTCTTCAGATGATGTAGTACCAGGTCACATCAGAGGGTTTATACCTATACTGATAGGTTGGTATTCTTGGCTCTCAAGGAATGATGCTAAATACAAATCCTTTCCTATCAAAGCTGAGATCATTATCAAGAGAGTGATTCACCTTATCACCTCAACTCATGTGGTCAAGCCTTTTGGCTCTTATCAATGGCAAGGGGACCTGCAAATAGCCCATATTTGGCATCTTTCTTTTCCAGCTAAAAGTCCTCCAAGGATTTTGGCTGTATCTTGGAAAAAGCCACCTGTCAACTTTGTCAAATTAAACTCAGATGGATCTTTCTTGCAAAGCACAAAAAGAGCAGCTATAGGAGGTTTATTAAGGATAGATGAGGGTAGAATCCTAAAAGCTTATCAGAGACATATTGGTTTATCTTCTGTCTTATCTGCTGAATTGGAAGGGATATCGAAAGGGCTGGAACTTTGTGCATCTATGCACTTGAGAAATGTTATTGTGGAATCAGATTCAAAGTTAACAATAGGGCTGATTGTTAATCCAAAGCAACAATGGAACTGAAAAATCTTTATAATTCTATTAAGAATCATTAACATTTCTAAAGAGATGGATGTTCATTTTAGGCACATTTATAGAGAGGGGAATTCAGCTGCAGATTGGTTAGCAGGGGATGCTTTATTGAATAGAAAAACAGTTGTCTATTATCCTGCTGATCTACCAACAAGCTCAGACAAATAGCATACAATGACAAATAGGATGGAAAAAAAGAATATACATCCAATGCATAAAAAAGAGTATTTACAAAAATATGTTCTTAGTGCTAGATGTCTTTTAGGTTCTGATTTCTCTCTGCTGTATGAGTTGTTGCTTTGTATGGATCTTGATAACTTCATTGAGATGTTGTCATTTGGCTTTTTAGACTGGAACCTTTTAGTTTATGGTTTAAAAAAATGAAAAATACCTTCTCAGACTGCAAAAAAAGAATACTACAGTCTTTAGTGGTAGGTTTTTTAATACTCCTTGGGCTCTGAGGCATCATATGAGGTTTGTGATATGTTGGCTAGACTTGTTCTCTTGTTTTAGTGCATTTCACTGTGGTTGTTGGTTTGTTCTGGGGAGGGAGATTTGTTGCATATTTCCTGCATGCTTGGCTCTAGCTTTGATATAAGCATGTATTTGAATTCTTATAAACCCCCGTAATCTTTTGTGTAAGAGAGTATAAGTAAAAGAAGGTTTGGATTTTGTTAGTACCTTCCTCCGAAGCATCATCCAGTTTAGGCACTTTTTAGATCCTTAGACTGTCTCCAGCTAAGTTGCAACGTGAGTTGCAACTCAGCTTGAGACGCTGGGTCTGAACCCCAGCGCTGGGCCTCGCCCCAAATTTTGGGGCGAGGCACATCGCTATTTTGCCCCCTTTTTTCTCTTTATTTTTAATTTTTTTTCTTTTCTCCTTTTGTTTTAATTGTTTGTTGCTTTTTTGCTGAACTGATTTTGTTCTTCTCTTCTGTTTTCACCCGTTTTTAACTAAATTCTTCCTTTTATTTTAGTTTTCGCTTGTATTTCAATTCTTTTTTTAAATTCATACTTAAATTACAAGTAATATATATTTTCAAATATATTTTCAAGTAATATATTTAAAAAACATTAGTGTGATTTTTTTATAATTAACTAACAACATTTAAAATCAATTCAAGAATAAAGTTTAAAAGAAAATGAAAAATTAAGTTTGAAAGAAAATGTTGAAAGAAAATAGGTTTGGACCTCACTGTTGGAGTAGAGAATTGCAGTGAGTTGCAAGGTGAGTTGCAGTTAGTGGAATGCTGATGTGGCGGAGAGAGTGGGTTGCAGAGAGTTGCAACTGATGAAGATGACCTTAGGCAAACTAGATAAATGCTCTCTTGATAAGACGCTAGGTCTTCTTTTGTACTAAGACAGTACCATGTCTTAGATGGGTTCTACTTCAATAAATGGAGTATATCTCCTTTTTTCTTTTTTTAAAAAAAAGAAGAGTAGCTTATTTGTTAAACATTAATGATCAGGTATTGAATTCCAGCATTTAGAGATTGTTGAAAAGTTTATATGTACGTAGAGTTTGGAATTTATTGCTACTATGCATTTACTACAAGTAAAAAAGAAAAGTTTTGAACAAGTAAATAAAGGAATGAATTGTAAGTGTGATGTTAAAGTAGCTGAGCCGAGTAATGTGATATTCGGCTCGAGCTTGAGCTCAAACGGCTAGTTAGCAAAAACGAGTAAAAGAATGGGCTCGAGCTCGGCTCGAACTGGAAAAAATAATGAGTTTTAACGAGCCTTATCTATTTACAATATTGAAAATAAGTATAACAAATATAAATTTATTAAAATAATGAGACTTAACAAGCTTTATCGAATCGAGCCTGGCTCGACTCATTAGATAAATGGGCTCAAGCTCGAAAAAAATAATGAGTCTTAAGGAACCTTATCTATTTAAAATATTGAAAATAAGTATAAAAAATATAAATTTATTAAAATAATGAACCTTAACAAGCTTTATCAAATCGAACCGGGCTCGACTCGTTAGATAAACGGGCATAAAATGAGTTTAGAACTCTACTTTAACATGGAGTAGGCTAGATGATAGATAGCACGATGGAGTAGATTTTTATTCTAATTGAGTTAATTGCATTTCATTGAACGATTACAAGATCAAGAGACATGAACCAAATATCAAAGAAGAATTAAGTTCATTGGCATGCATGATCAATCTCCTTATTTACTACTCATCTTTCAATTTTCTTATCAAGCACTACACTTTAGACTTATGTTTTAATGTGTTTTGCAAGAATTTCAGCTTGCATCGAGAATTCAATTAGCATTTTATCACGACATTAATCGCATTAGCTATTTCTTTGTGATTTGAGTTCCATTGTATGATTTTTTTTAATTTTCCATTTATTATTAAGAATTTTCATGTTTGGTATTTCACTGCGCCAGATGATGAACTATCTTTCAAATATTTTATATGTCAAGTTGATCCAATTTACAAGCTAAAGTTTAGAGTGCTACGGTGGAATTGAGGTGAGTAGGCTAGATGATAGATAGCGTTATTGGCGATGTGACGGAAAATACATGAATCTTGTGAATTGTGGATTAAACCGACAGTAATAATTAATGGGAAAGGAAAATTATTGATTAGCATTTAACACATGCCAGTACGTCTAGCAGCACGAAAACGATGTTAACCCTTGTGCTTGAAAACGATTTCTTCTTGCCAGGAAGCTTACGTGGATCAATAATGATACTATCACTATGAATCCAACAGACATCCTCATTAAATGCATTGAATAATCATTATGTTATCACTAGTTAACTAGTTTAAGGTACTTATTAATGGTGTTAAAATACAAACCGACAATTTCACTTTTTGACAATTGTACAATGCCCCAATCTTTTCTAACGATAATATATACAAACTCAAAATGGAAAAATTATTTTGGGAAGAATCAAAGAAATGGGAAGAACCAGAAAGAAATGTGAAGTCTTATATTTTCCAAATAGTTTGAAACCTAAATTGTATATTAAAAAAGAGTGACAAACATAAACATTAAAAGTGTTATTAACAATACTGGTGTTATACATGCACATAATGTTCACACCTAAAGCATGATATTATTTAAAACACTACACTTATAATTAAGAATATCAATCAAGTCTTAGTCTACTATCCGACTACATATGTATTGGGTTAACATACATCTATTTCAGTCGTACTCATTTAAAACCCTTAAATCATTTGTATAAATAATATTTAAAGTTTTATTTAATCCTGACTGTTCATTACAATGACAAATTTTGTAAATTTTACTATATATATATATATATATATATATATATATATATATATATATATATATGTATGTAGCGCCCATAATTTTATAAAGACGAACTAAGAAAAATAAAAACCGCACTAGTTCGTGAGCTTGAAAATTCGTCGAACTTGACTTGTAAAAAAGATAAAACGTTACTAGACGCCTTGAACGTCCTTAGACTTGACTTGAAATTGTTGATTCTAAACCGTGAACTAGTAAAATAATACAGCGGAACTTTAAAATCATAAAAGCTTGAATGCAAAGTCTATAAATACATGAACTTTAAAATGGTGAAAACGCTTTTGGTAGTGATCACTGCTCCGGCAACGCTCCACTCCAAAATACCTAAAATTGATAATTTTAGCAAGGGTCAGTCGTGACCACTTGACTGAGCAAATTTCATGCAGGTGCCATGACTTAAAGTTCTATCTTCATGTTTTTTAAATCTTTTAATCTTGCTTAATGCAATGCAACCCTATGACCTGACACTGAACAGTTGAACTTGTTCTTCTTGAAAACTCTTAATATGAACTTGAAACTTGAAACTTATCTTGAAACGTCTTAAAACATAACATGATTGCGAGCTCACTAAGCATCGTAGGTTCCTATCCTGGGCATCGTGACTATCTGCCGGCCTCAGGTCACTTTCGTGGCCCTATCCGTTGAATAAATAAAAATTGACTGCCTCAGAACCTTGGTCCCCATCCGTTGAATATGAACTAGTAACTGCGCCACAAATACCAAGATATTTCCCTACGAGCCCTTTACTTATCTTTAACTTGAAAGACTTTCTTTACTTTAAACCTTTACATCTTATTAACACTACTAAAAAACAGTCATATATTCAACAGCCAATAACTGTTACTTATATTGAAATTATGTTGGTTATATATGATATTTTACAGAGTATTGTTAAATATGTCTGTTGGTATTGTGGGTGTAACATATTCACCATGACTAACAGGTCCGTTGGCTTATACAATAATAACTAACAGATAGGAAATGACAGTTGTATGTTGATTATTTCTACCTCACGTGCAATACATATTAGTCAACAACCACCAATTGTTGGTTATAATCAGTATACGTATTTGCATTCGATATATAGCCAACAGGAAAAGTTGTTGGTTATCACTATGTACGTATTTGTATTCGAATTTTAACCAACATTCATTTGCTAGTCATTAATTGCGTACACAATACGTCTGCCAGTGTATTTTTACATAAAGCATAACACACATCATTTTATGTTGGTTATCTCTAATTTATCCACATTAATATATAAATGTACAATAAATTTAACATACGAAAACCTGTTGATTATATGAAAATTATAATTAACACACTGCTATTGCCAATTCCGTAATTTAAGAAATTAAAAAAAAGGCATTTCCGCAATGCTTCTCTGCAAATCTCATTTCTCTACAAATCCCATTTTTCTGCAAATGCTGGGATGATTAATGAAATAATTCAAATTTGTTGCTAAATCTATTGTGTATATGTTGGTAACAAATAATTTCATCATTCAAAGAGAGCCACAAAATACAAGAAAAGAAGTATTTTCATACTTCCAAGTTACATCCACGGAGAAAATTCTTTTTTGTCCTTCTTTCTTTGCTAGTAAGTAGATTCATCCCTTCATAGTTTCCCTCTTGTAAGATCTTGGATAGAGCTGTTGATCAGGAGCGAGATTGCTTGTTACTGTTTTGTCCAGCTTTCTTTTGATAATGCCCCTGCAATTGAGTGTTGAATGGGATAAGAGAATGAGCTAAATTCGCAACTACAAGATCTTGATGAAATGATAGAACAGAACAGTTTTACAATTGTATATTGAATAAAAAAGGAGAAACAATCAAACCATGAAAACAGATCATGAATGACTAACCACGTGAAAGGGAAGAGACGGAGGAGGCATCCACCTTCAGCTGGAATACAGACGGACGTGATGTGCCAAATTGTAGGTTGAAGACTATACTTGAAGTGGAGATAATTTGTGGTGATTGAGAAGAGAGAATGGGATGAATGTATGGTGAGAGTGAAGAGTACTAAAGATGTCTCTGTAAGAACAAGGGATGATATTATAAATAATCTCAGAATTACAATAAGCAATAGTAAACTGTTGGATATCTTAACTAAATAAGCGGGAGTGGCTATTCAAACCAATTTCGGCGAAAAAAATGTACGGGATAGAACCAATTTCAGCGAACAAATGTGCGGGAAATGACATCCAAAAATTTTCAACAGTATAATCTACATACAACTGTTGTTGATTATTTCTATAAATGCTTTGTTTGTAATTATTTGCTGCAGACATTTATTTAATTTTCTATGTTTCATATAAAAAATCAGAAGTAGTATATGTATACATGTATATACGAATCATAATTTGGGATGTGATATATATTAGTCCAAATAAAATAGAGATAATGCGTGTTAGATAAAGATGAGACAAAGTCCCGAATCTAAACAGATTCATGCATGATAAGGATGAGACCAAGGTCTCGTATCTCAACAGAATCCAGATAGTAAGTATGTTGGTCCAGATAACGGCAAATGAAAAAGACTAGAGGGGGGGGGGGGGTGAATAGTCTTTTACAACTTTTGTCGATAAACACAATTTCTCAGATATCTGTGCAGATATCTGATACTTAATTTCAGAGAGCGGAAGACTTTTCACTGATAAGTGCACGTGCTCAGCAAGATATGTGTAAATACTCAGCAAGGTAAATAAAGCAAGTAATAAATTGCAGAAAGTAAATAACACTGATCTTTATAGTGGTATCTGAAGGTGGCGTAATCCTTCAACTAATCCACTTCGGCCTTTCTCAGACCTAGAATCCACTAAGATAGATAATTGAGTTCACCTTACAAATATCTTCTCTCGATTTCTAAATACACTAGGTTCCCAACCAAGTGTTCCCCCTGAGTTATTCCCCGACTTTCTCAGCCAAGTACTTCCTATAATCAGAAACCTTTGAGCTATTCTTTAGTTTCCCAAACTAAGTACTTCCTATGCTCAGTAACCTTGGAGTTATTCCTTAGTTTCCCAAACTAAATACTTCCTGTACTCCACGCCGTTTAAGGTGTTGGTTAAGGTAGTTTGTCAGGTTTTGGTAGATTAATAACTTCTACAGTTATGTAATACTACCTTCTTGAACAAGAGTCACTTAACACACTTCACAATGTGTGGTGATATGTTCTTTACTGACCCAAGTATATGATAAATGTTCTAGAGAATGAACCTTAGATACTTGATCTTTTGATTCAACTCCTTCACAGATAGCAATGCTTGTTAAGGATCAGGACACTTAGAACTTTCGTACTACTTAGAATTCAAGAGCTTAGTCGCAACTATAAGTTGAAGAATAAGTAGGTTGAAGACTTGTATGCTTGAGAGAAAGATACACCTAATTGTATTATCAGAGAGGCTTGGTATTTTCAGTGAGTTCAGTGTCAGTTCAAGGTGTGTTTCAAGCATTCTAGGTGTTGATATTTATAGTTGAAAATCATGTCGTTTGAATAGTATCCGTTAGGCTTAATGAAATTCAAACTATTGATATCTGTAAATAGTACTGCAGACAATGTTCTCTTTTCAGAGATTTCCTCTTTTGTTCAGATGTCTCTGTCTGTGCATTTATTGCATTGTACTATTTTTGTCCTGTAGTGCCAACGGAACTATGCACGCTTTCTGAAGCATTGTATGTCCCTTTCCAGATACCTTCTCATCTCCAGATACTTGTTGAAACATTGTTTCCCAGAAACATAGTTTTATCCAGGGTATCTGATTGTAGATATTTGTGGGCACTTTTCCTCGTTCAGAAACCTTGCGTTCTCAGATATCTTTTGCAAAACTTGTTTATTGAGAAACACTTGTTTATCAAAGATATCTGGACAAATGTATCTGATAACCTTTATCTTCAGCAGTCTTGTTTAGTCTTCAAAACTTCAAAATGTTGAACTGCCTTCTTCTTGGTCTTTTTTAAAGATATAAAAATTACATTCAGAGACCTAACATCCTATACAAGATTTGCTAGACTATCATACTTAGTGATTTTCCTCTTTTACAGTGTTCAAGTGAACCAAGAGTACTAACCACCTTTCTGAGCTAAGATAAGTCATTAGGTTGCTAATCAAAATCTAAACAGATATTCCTAACAAATTTCCCCCTTTTTGATCAGTCAACGATGACTATCTTTAAAACTTATTACAACTTGGAAAAGGGAACAATCTAACACTTAATCAATTCTTATGATCTTTCCAATTAATTTTAATTAAGTGCAGAAAGTAAGCATCAACCTAATCACAAGGTGTGATCTTTGCTGACAAGTTATCTTTTTATAGATTCATATCTGAGAGTAGGTTCATCAGATATGTTACAAAGAAAGTTTACAGATAACTTTTACAATGATAGAACAATAAAGTACATTCAGCAAGATACAAAAAACACTTAGTTAAATTAGGACAACAGGAGTGACCAAGTTCCAAGTAAACATCCTAATAAACTAGTCTTCAAGTCTTCAAGATCTTCAAGTCTTCAATCAGCAGATCTATGGATCAATTTGCAAATTCCCTATCCCAAAACCTTTTGATATCATCTGAGTAGTCAAAGAGCAAAGTCCTGACTATCATCTCAGTGTTTCTGGCAAATCCACAAACTTCCTTGTAGGTTTTGGTGGGATTCTTCTTGGCAAATTGTTTGACCCACAGATACTTTCCCCATTTCCAAGCATGCCCGATTCTGATATCTGATAGCTTGAAGTATTCATATATGATCGTCAGATATCTGATGTCACCCTTGTATTGATCTTCAGTCATGTAGAAAGACTCATTGGATTCCATAACAAGTCTTGCTCTTGTGCCTGTTTCAGTGATGTTGGGAATTCTGTGCACATCATTTGGCTTTCCATAAGGACATTCATCAGAGAGGTCCTTTTTCATGGCTTCTATTTTCTTGATTACTTCAAAATCCAACCAGGCTTTGATGTGGTTGGTATTAATCAAGACTGGCTTGTCTTTTCTCCATGCCATGAGCTGTTTATGGATTGGTTCTGGAAATTTTTCATTTACCAGTAAGTGCTTGAGTTCCAGAATCCAGTAGCCATTCTTCTGATTAATGCATATGTAGACAGAGGAGTCATTTTTGGTCTTCACATACTCAATCTTGGCTTCTACAGGCCTGAGTGGTAGTTGAAGTTTTCTTTGTTTAGCTCTCAGCCTGTTCCTCCTTTGTCTTGAATTCTCCCTTGGGGGATTGCTTGAAGAACCACCCTGGATTGACTTGGTATTTCCAGAGGGTGTTTTAGCTGCCAATGCCTTTGCAGCTATGGGCTCAGATAGGCTATCAACGCTTTTTCTTTTTCTGTGAAGAGAGCTTCATCTTCATTAGTCTCTTCATCATCATCATCAAGATTAATTCTTGTGAAAATTTTGCAGCCTTCTTCATTGCCCTTGGATTTGATTTGGCCTTCTTCTTCTTCTTCTTCTTCTTCTTCTTCTTCTTCTTCTTCTTCTTCTTCTTCAGAAGACTCATCAATCCCTCTTACTTGTCTTCTCCTTTGAGCCTTGGTACTCCTTGGAGGTTTCTGTGCCCTGGCCCTTGTGGTCATTCCTTTTTCAGGAAGTTGCTGAGTGGTGTCCACTATCTGTAGAGCAGTCTGACTGGAGGAGGGCTCATTTATTCTGAGAGGTGGTTGTTCAGTTTTTCTTTTGTTTCCTCTTCCTCTTCCTCTCTGAGCACCTTGAAATCCTTCCCCCTTAGTCATTGTTGACTGACTAAGAATCACAAAAGATTCTGAAAGGGAGTCAAAGTTGCTTTGCAGATAGTTGTAAGCAGCAACCAACTTTTTCAGATTGGCCTTGAGCTCCTGATTTTTTTTATAAGACCTGTTTCCTTATCAGTGAGCTCTGCTAGTGGGCCTTGAATAGCATCTGATTTTCCAGCAGCATAGCTAGCCTCTTCAAAGGCTTTTGCAGCCAAGTTTAGATCATCATCCCTAACCATGCCTAGGTCTTTCTGAGCAACGACCAGACTGGTTGTTCTCCGAGTGATGAGCTCAGTGAGTGTCTTCATTTCTGCAGGGATTGATGGAATGGAGGCTTTATCTTGAGAAGATAACTCATTTTTCAATTTAGCGAGTACTTGATATCTGTTCAAGTATTCATTGGAGTTGACATTTGGCAGCTTGCTGAAGATTTCAGGAGGAATCAGCTTCCTTTTCAAATGAGAAACCGCTAAGTGTTCATTGCGGTGTTCTGCCAATGCCTTGTCTTCTTCATCATCTGAGTCATCAGCCCAGTGATCTTCATCGTCTTGCACTTCTTCATCAAGGTTTCTGAAGGCGGCAACCATCTCAGATATGGGTTTCTTGCCTTTGGAGGATGGTTTCTTTGGTGAAGATGTAGCCTTAGCATCATGCTTTTCTTCAGATACTTGTTCAGCATCTAACTCCTTGGCAATATAATCAACAGCGTCCCGGAGCCCTCTAATCTCAGAGTAAGCTTGCGTTTCTTTGCGCGTTTGTTCTTCAAGTTTATCTAGCTTGACCCTGGATTCAGCTATCTTTTCTTCCAGTTGAAGATGTAGTTGTTGTTCTTCCTCCAACAGTTGTTTGAGTTGAGCAACTCTGACTTGTGCATCCAATATTCTGAGTGTTGCCCTTAGAGTTCTCAACTACTTGTTCAGTAGAGTCTTTTTGTTGGGGAGATGGATGGGTAGATTTCTGAGAAGATGGAGGAGGGAATTTTTGTGATGTCCTCTCAGTGTGCTTTTCAGCAACTGAGGCATTGTTTCCTTGTGCAATCCCACCTGTCCCTGGTGCAGGGGCATCATCATCATCCTTTTTATCATCCTCATCCTTGTGATGGTCAGAAGGAGGTTCTTCATAGTCATTCTCATCAATCTCCTTCTCTTCATCATCTTCAGAGACCAGATTGATCACTTCTGGAATAGTGACCATTTGCCCATTAACTTCCTCTTGCTTAGAGGTATGCACTGTAGGGTCTAGGGCAAGATAGGCTTGAATGCCATCTGCATTCTGGTCTGACCATCTGCCTTCTTAAAAGCTTCTATGAGCTTGTGTGCAGATTCTTTGACAAAGTCCTTATGCATCAGAGTAGCAAAAGAGTACTTCTCTGTTGGGAACATAGCATGGACATAATTCTCCAAGTCAAAAGCTCTGACTCTTCTCAATTGGTGATCAGTTACCTTTGTTAGTTCAGTCAGATCTGAGCTTCTGAGCTTTTGCCACTTTCTGAAACACTTGAGATGTTTCTTGAGAGTGTGGTTTTTGAAGAATGGAAGCAGGTCTTCTGTTGAGAATGCAGAGACCTTTGGCACACTTGTTTGAGCCTGAAAGAATGAGTTTTGAGTTAGATTCAAAACTTGTGTAGATATCTGAGTACTAGTGTAGTTAGGTTTCTGAGTTACCTGAATGAGTACATCAGGCTCAGAGACTTGTACTACTGAGGCAGGGGGTGCCTCAGATATCTTGTTGTGAGGTAGAGACTTGGGAATTTGGTCCTCATCAACCTTTCTTTCTGCTTGAACCTGAGAATTAAAATTATCACAATACTTAGGAAATTGTCATGAAAGAATTTATGCAATTAAGCTTCAATGATCTCTGAGTTTTCCACTTACTTCCTCAACAGGAGGCTCAGAATCATTTTTCTCAGAAACTTTCTCAGTTTTTTGTGTTCTTTCTGGTGATGTTGCCTTGGGGGCTTCATCAATTTCCATGGGTGCAGGGGATGTCGTAACTCTTTCCCCTTGCACTTCTACTTCTGAATGAGCCTGTAAGTAGAAAGTATTGAGTAATTAGAGAAGAATTTATATTAACCCATAATGAAGAATGTTTATCACTGATTTTTATATACCTTCACACTAGAAGGCTCAATGACATTTTCTGCAGAAACCTTGATGGTTTCTGGGTCCTTTTCTGGCATTTCTGCCTTATCTTCTTCTTTCTCAGTTGGAGCTTATTAGAAACAAACACTTTTAGTATTATTCATGTGTATAAACCATATATTTGAGATGTTACATCTTAAAAAACTTTCTTCTACTTGTGAGACAGGCTCCTGTTCCTTAAGTGGTGAGGCTATGCAAGCCTCCTTCTCAGATTCTGAGGCAAGCTTTCCAGCTTCCTCTTGTTCTTGTGTTTCTAATTCAGCCTGTAACAAAGAAATTTTATTAAATAACAAGATTAATAAACACAAAATATCACAAGTAAAGAGTTAAACCATTCAGCTACCTGAGCAGTGTCAGGCTGATTGGTCTCTGGAACTTGTGACACTTCTATGCCTTGGTCTTGTTGTTCCATTTCAGCTTCTTTGTTTGAAGTTTCAGGTACTCCAGATCTTTCCTGAGTGACTAAATCAGTTGCCTCACCTGTTTAATCATTCTAAGCAGGTGTCTCAGTTTGATCCCTCTCTAGGAGTTGGGGAACCTGTTTATTTGCAGGATTTTCTTCAGCATATTGCATTGCTGGTATGTCGAAATGGAGTTCATTGACCATTTCATCAACCACTTGTGGTTGTTGTGGTTGTGGTTGTTTTGGTTGTCTGGAAGCAGAAGTTTGAGCGTTTGAGAGCTCTTCCAGATTTTTAAGTGTGGATCAGCGTCTACCAACACTAGGTCACCACTCATCAGGGCTTCTTGAAGTTGTTTATACGTGACTTTCCCTGATGGTGTGTTGGTACCAACAACCTTTGCTATAGGTGCTTGCTCAGCAACCTTTGAGCTAGTTGCTTTCTCAGCAACCTTAGACCTTTTGGTCCTCTTTCCCTTGGCCTTGGTTACTTTTTCAGTAACCTTGGGGGCTGGGATCTCCTCCTCCTTGTCCGATTCGTCATCGAAATCTGGAACGGAGTTATCAACAATCCCTGCTGCTTCTGCAGAGAGAGTTTGAAGTTTCTCACTGCTTTTATCAGCATTGATAAGTTCATCTGCAACATTGATGAGTTCATCTATATTGATGAGTTCATCAGCAGTGGTCTTAGCAGCATTGATGAGTTCATCTGCAGTGGTGGCAGGTATCTGAGAGTCGACATCCATAATGGGTATGCCTTCTGATTTGCCAGCAGACTTCTTTTGTGAAGTTCTGGGCCTTTTGGTCGCAAAGGAACCTTCAGATACCTCATCGGTCTTTCATTTCTTGGAACCATTCTGAGATGCAGTAACCTTTTTCATCATGTTTGTATACTCATATTTGTAGAGCAGGTTACTGTTGGCAATGTATGCCGTTTCTCTGAGCTCAATGCCAAGGCACTCCAGTAAGTAGCAAATCTTCAGTCCATAGCTTACTATGGCTTTTGGCTCAGCAAGGCTCTTAATGATTTTAGGCTCAAAGCCTTGTATCTTCTTCACAAATTTCATGAAGGCGTACTTCCCCCAATTAAAAGGGTTTTCCAGCCTTTTGTCTTGTTGATTGAACAAGAACATCATCATCCAGCATTCTTGGCTTATCTAGTCAACACATCCTTGTCCATCAAAGCATTTGTGAAGGATACATGCCAACACATCCCAGTGGACCAACAGATGTCTGGTCCTTATGTCAGCAAGCTTAAAGTCGATGGGTGTGTCTGGCTTGTCAAGATCACACACATCACTGTATAGCTTTACACCTTCAAGGAGATCTTCATCCTTGGTGTCAATTTCAAAATCCTTTCCAAGATTTTGAAGTTCAAACTGCTCACAGAAAGTTGTTTCGCCCAACAGAATTTCTTGTCCTTGGACTTTGGTCTTGATAGACACTGTCTCAGTGCCTTCAGAGACTTTGGAGATAATCGTGGAGTTGTTGTAAAACTCCAGGACATCCAGTGAAGAAACTCCACTGGGAAGAGCAGATAGAAAGCCCTTGATTTGTGCCTTTTTCAAGCATATCAAGTACCAGCTTTCTGTCGACCGTTTTCTATCATTTACCAGGTATTCCTCAATCATGGCACCACCCCAAATCATCCTGGGATTTGAAGTCCAATGATCAGGATTGAACTCTCCAATCAATCGATTGTTTGTTATAACCAGCACTGGTGCTTGCTTTTCAGCAGTACCAGATGTAGTAGCTTGGGATTTCTGAGTAGAAGCACGTTTGGGAGCCATCTCTTTAAATAGTGAAGTTTTTGAAAAAACGAGAAGAGATTAAGATAGAAGATTAGTGATTCTTCGCAGAAAAACTAAGAGGGAATAAGTAGTTGCAGAGAAGGTTGCAGAGAGATTTGAGAGTATTTTGCAGTTTTTGTGCAAAAGCAAATGTAGGATTAGGCGAAAGTGATTTCTTTTGCCAAAATCATATATATATATATATAGCAGTGTAATTCCAACAGGAAAAAATACACAAATTAATTTTGTGCATTTGTATCTGTGTACGTGCAGTAAGGCGTGGGTAAAATTCGATTTGCATTAAATGCTTAGTAGGCCACGTTTGAGTTTTTACAGTCCACTATTTTTACTGAGAATTAATCCCGGCCTTTAAAATAGAACGCCCATTTCATCAATGGTTGGGATTGCTTTTCCAGCAATGATCACAATCAACCCATGTAATTGTGCTCAATTAATGAATTTTGGCGATTAGCTATCTGAATCACATCTCTTCGGTGTGACTAAGGGACATTTTTGTATCTATCTTACACTCAGTATCTGTTCATGTTTTACACAAAGATAGAAATAATACAAATTTCAAGAGAGTAGTTGACTACAGACAGTTGTACTATTCTCTTTTATGTTCCCCCTCACTGAGTGATCTAGATATCTGAGTACCTGTCTCAGAAATCTTTAAATAGCCATTTTACCCTTTAAGCTTTGATATTTGAGTACCCGTCTCAGATACATGTTTGCTAAGTGTTTCACCCTTTTGCCTTCGATATTCTGGATTCCTGTTCCAGATATCTTCTCTCTCCTTTTTTCCTTTCTCAATCATACTGAGTTCTTATCTATCTTCACATTTTTAGCCTTGAATATCTAGATGCCCGTTCCAGATATCTTTCTTCTTTCTGAATTTTTGTCTTAGAGATTAGAACTTTTCAGTTCCTTTGGTAGCTCCATTAACCCAAGACTATGTCTCAAGGTTAAGAACATGCTTTCTTGCAAAGGCTTTGTAAAGATATCTGCAAGTTGGTCTCAGTACCAATCTTGAGTATCTCTATATTGCCTTTTTCAACATGGTCTCTAATGAAGTGGTGTCTAACATCAATGTGCTTTGTTCTTGCATGAAACTTAGGATTCTGAGTTATGGAAATAGCACTTGTGTTGTGACAGAAAATCGGAGTTTTCTCTTCATTCACCTCATAGTCTCTGAGTTGTTGTTGTATCCACAGTATCTGTGAAGCACAACACCCAGCAGCAATATATTCAGCCTCTATGGTAGATGTGGCAATTGAGTTTTGTTTCTTGCTGAACCATGATATTAATCTGGTACCAAGAAATTGACAAGTTCCTGAGGTGCTTTTTCTATCAAGCAATGATCCAGCATAGTCAGCATCAGAATAGCCAACTAAACTCAATCCACTTTCTTTTGGATACCACAATCCAACTTCTACAGTACCCTTTACATACCTTAATATTTTCATAGCAATGTTGTAGTGTGATTGCATTGGATTTGTCTGAAATCTAGCACACACTCCAACTACATATTGAATATCAGGTCTACTTGCAGTGAGGTACAGTAGGGACCCAATCAATTTCCTATACTTGTGTTCTTCAACACTTTTGCCAGTTTCAGTATAGGTCATTTTGGTTCCAATGCTTATAGGTATCTTAGCATTCTTTTCAGAAGGCTTTAGATTAAACTTGTTGAGCATATCCTTTGCATATTTTGTTTGACTAATGAATATTCCATCGTTAAGTTGCTTGACTTGCAATCCTAGGAAGTAGTTTAATTCTCCCATCATTCTCATCTCAAATTTACTTTTCATGAGCTCAGCAAAGTCTTCACAAAGTTGCTTGTCTTTAGATCCAAATCTAATGTCATCAACATATACTTGGACTAGAAGTAGTTTCCCTTCATGGTTCAAAGTAAAGAGTGTTTTATCAACATCTCCTTTCTTGAAGCCACTTTCCAGCAAGTATTTGGCTAAAGTATCATACCATGCTCTCGGAGCCTGTTTCAGTCCATACAGAGCTTTCTGAAGCTTATAAACCATTCTACTTTCTGTGGAAACCTCAAAGCCTGGTGGTTGTTCAACATAGACTTCTTCAGCAAGTTCATTGTTTAGGAATGCACTTTTAACATCCATCTGATAAACTTTAAAGTCATTATGAGCTGCAGAGGCTAGAAATAGTCTAATTGCGTCCAATCTTGTGACTGGAGCATATGACTCGTCAAAATCTAGTCCTTCTGTCTAGGTGAATCCCTTGGCAACCAACCTTGCTTTGTTTCAGATTATTTCACCAGACTCATTCAATTTATTTCTGAAAACCCACTTGGTTCCAATTACAGATATTCCGTCAACAAATAAAACCAGTTTCCAGACTTTGTTTCTCTCAAATTGATCCAATTCTTCTTGCATTACAGAGATCCAATCTGGATCCTTCAATGCTTCTTCTATAGTTTTAGGTTCAATATTTGAGATAAAACATCCATAAAGAGAGTCAGCAATTGCTCACCTAGTTCTAACTCCTTGGTCTAAAGGACCGATCACATCCTTGGCAAGATGATTTCCTATCCATTTCATAATGGGTTTTGAACTAGTAGGAACAATATCATTTTGATCTGAATGTGAATCAATATGATCTTGATAGGATACTTGTGCAGTATCTGAGATATCTGACACATGGGAAATGCCATTGATATCTGACACTTTTTCAGTGTTGGAGATATCTGAAATTTGATTTTCAGCAATCTCATTCTCAGAAACCTCTTCATGATGAAGATTCTCAGTAACCTGTTCCATTTCTGGAATTCTCATAGGAAATTCTTCATCATGTCTTAGAGTCATCTGGTTGTTACTAAGTAATGGTTGCATTTCATCGTCAGATTCATCCTCTAAGTGAATGATAGAGTTTTCTTTTGAGGATTCTTCTTCAGAATCTTTAATCATTAGTTCTTTGAACCTATCTGAGAGTTCTTCATTCAAGGGTACTTTCCTGTTTCCTTCGTAGAAGACTACATGAACAGATTCTTCAATCTTTTGCGTTCTAGATTCTGTAGGCTTTGCTATTCAGAGAATAACCAAGAAATTCTCCTTCATCTGCTTTTGGTTGAAATGTTCTCAAGTATTCTTTTTCCATTGTTAAGAACATAACATCTGCAACCAAACACCCATAGATGTTTGATACTAGGGGGTCTACCAATCAAAAGTTCATAAGGAGTTTTGTCATGGTGTTTGTTAATCAAACATCTATTTTGAGTGTACCAGGCTGTGTTAATAGCTTCAACCCAATAGATTTCACTTATTTCAGTGTTAGCAAGCATTGTTCTTGCTGCTTCTTTTAGGGTCCTATTCTTTCTTTCAGCAACACCATTTTGTTGTGGTGTCCTTACTGAAGATAGTTGATGTTGTATACCTTTGCAGGTACAAAACTCTTTTATGTACTGATTCACAAACTCAGTACCATGGTCTGTTCTGATTACAGATACCTTGTCATTTTTCATGACTTCAAGCTTATTCAGCAAGTTGGGTATCTCAATCCTTGCATCAGATTTTTGTTTGAGAAATACAACCCAAGTGAATCTTGAGTAATCTTCAACAACAACCAGACCATACTTCTTTCCTGCATAGCTAGTTACGGAGGATTCAAAAAGTTCCATATGTAACATTTGCAGTGGCCTTTCTCTGGAGTGTCTAGTTTTAGACTTGAAAGATGTTTTGGATTGTTTTCCCATTAATTTAGCAAGCTGAGCATATACCATCTTTTCTATATACCATTTTGGGTAAACCAACCACCAATTCTTTCTTGGCTAGCTTGTTCAGAGTTTTGAAGTTCAAGTGAATCATTCTTTTATGTCATAGCCAGTTTTCTTCAATGTGGCCAAATTGACTCACCATGAGACATTCTTCAGTTGTGGCAGATGCCAGTCAGCAACATAAAGATTTCCTTTTCGCCTAGCAACCAAGACTGTCTGCTTTGACTCATTGTCAATTACTTTGCATAGTTTTGACTTTATCTTGACAGTGTACCCTTTGTCTACCAATTGACTTATGCTTAGGAGATTATATTTCAATCCCTTTACATGTAGTACTTCAGAGATTGTAAGATATCCAAACTTCAGATTGCCAAATCCTATGGTTGGATTTTCATCTCCTCCAGCAAACCTAATAATTGGTCCTTTATTGCATTTTCTGTAGTTAATAAGATTTGCTTTGTCTCCTGTCATGTGCTTCCCACATCCACTATGAAATTGCCACTTCGGGTTCTTCCTCAGAGTGTTCTGCACAAGACAGGAAATATGGAGTTAGGCTCTCATTCCAATAATGGAACCTTCTGGACTAAAGAATCTCCCTGTAGGAATTCATTTCTGAATGAACTTCCTTGGGATATTCTTTTGTCTTGTAGGAACATAAGGAGGAATTAAATGATTAGTGTCATTATCATTTAAAGCTATTTTCCTTCTTGGTGTATTCCTTGGTCCTCCTCGTGGTGCTTTCAGATACCTGTCGTTCTTTGATCGCTTTTGACAAACTTAGCTTTCCTTGTCAGACTTCTTCTAGCCCTGGCATTTAGAGTGGTCGTAGCCTGTTCTTTTTTCCACTTCTGATGATTGCTATGCGGAATCCTGGCTTTCATCCATCGTTCTTGCTCTTGTTTATACTCATGAGCGAGATGTTTTCCGATGGCTTTATAGCCAATGCCATTTCGAGCACCTGGCGCTGTCTGAGTTCTTTTCTCAGCAGCTTTGCTAGTCTCTGGAACGTCTTTCTTTCCAGAAAATGTGATATTGGAAAATTTGCCTGCTCCTGCAATTTTTCCTCTCTGAGAAACATAACACTGTGGGTGATTACACTTTTCAGTGTTATGTTTCTTTACAGAAACGTTCCCAACAGTTTTCTTTTGGACTTGTTTTTCCCACAAACGTTCCCAACAGTTCTCCCTTTTCTGAAGGATCTCTTAAATAAGAGTGTACTTCAGTAAGAGTGTCACAAGCTTTGGCATAGGATTGAAAGATAGTTCTTTCTTCTTGAGTTCCTCATTTTCAGAAAGAAGATCTTTATTTTCCTTTTGGAGTATATCCATTGCCTTTCTGTGTAACTTCCGTGTTTTAGATATCTGTGCTTTGAGAAATGCATTTTCAACATCCTTTTTCTCAGATATCTTGAGTAATTGTGAATTTTCCTTCTCAAGAGAATTCTTTTATTCTTCAAGAATGTCGGCTCTATCTCGGATCATTTGAAATTCTCTTTTGTAGAGATCAAGTTCTCTTCTGAAATATTCTGAATCTCTGATTTCTTCCTCATCACTCTCATAAGTTATGAATTGAGAAATGTTGGTTACCTCGTCAGCCATTAGGCAAGGCTCAATGTTGGAGCAATCTAGATAGATCTCTTCAGAAACCCCACATATTTCCCTTTTCTTTTGACCAAAGTCAACTAATTCATGAGTGATGCCACATAATTCTGGAGAAGGTAGTTTGGTATCATCTGAGTCTTCTTCCTCAGATTCTGACTCAATATCAAGAGCATCCAGTTGCATTTGAATCTTTTTCCTTGCTTCAGTGAGCATAGCTCTATGACCTCTCTTGAATTTTCTTCTATCTTTCTTGTCACCTGTCTTTAGCTTATTGAAAACAGGGCAATCTCTTTTAAAAAGACCAGGTTTCTGACAATAGAAACATATATCGTTTTCGATTTCTGCTTCCTCAGTACTAGATGCTTGCTGAGCCGGCTTGTTCAGCGAGCTTGACAACTGCATATTTTTGGACTGGTGATAGTTTGAGCCTAGATGCTTTTCAGCTTTTCTTTGGTTTTTTTTCCTCTCAATCTCCCGACTAACATATTTTCTCATTTGCTTTACAGCAAGAGCATCTTCCTCAGTCATTTCCTTTGTATCCTTCTTTTCAGAAGTACTTTATGTTACTAAAGCATCATTGTGAAATTTATCAGAAATTGTTTGTTCTCTCTGAGTAGTTTCATAGTTGACAGTGGCTAAGTGGAAAAAGGAAAAAGACTAGATGGGGGGGGGGGGGGAGTGGGTGAATAGTCTTTTACAACTTTTGTCTAATTTCTCAGATATTTGTGCAGATATCGATATCGGATACTTAATTTCAGAGAGCGGAAGACTTTTCAATGATAAGTGCACGTGCTCAGCAAGATATGTGTAAATACTCAGCAATGTAAATAAAGCAAGTAATAAATTGCAGAAAGTAAATAACACTTATCTTTATAGTGGTATCTGAAGGTGGCGTAATCCTTCAACTAATCCACTTCGGCCTTTCTCAGACCTAGAATCCACTAAGATAGATAATTGAGTTCACCTTACAAATATCTTCTCTCGATTCCTAAATACACTAGGTTCCCAACCAAGTGTTCCCCCTGAGTTATTCCCCGGCTTTCTCAGCCAAGTACTTCCTATAATCAGAAACCTTTGAGCTATTCCTTAGTTTCCCAAACTAAGTACTTCCTATGCTCAGTAACCTTGGTGTTATTCCTTAGTTTTCCAAACTAAGTACTTCCTGTACTCCACGCCGTTTAAGGTGTTGGTTAAGGTAGTTTGTCAGGTTTTGGTAGATTAATAACTTCTACAGTTATGTAATACTACCTTCTTGAACAAGAGTCACTTAACACACTTCACAATGTGTGGTGATATGTTCTTTAGTGACCCAAGTATATGATAAATGTTCTAGAGAATGAACCTCAGATACTTGATCTTTTGATTCAACTCCTTCACAGATAGCAATGCTTGTTAAGGATCAGGACACTTAGAACTTTCGTGCTACTTAGAATTCAAGAGCTTAGTCGCAACTGTAAGCTGAAGAATAAGTAGGTTGAAGACTTGTATGCTTGAGAGAAAGATACCACTAATTGTATTATCAGAGAGGCTTGGTATTTTCAGTGTCAGTTCAAGATGTGTTTCAAGCATTCTAGGTGTTGCTATTTATAGTTGAAAATCATGCCGTTTGAATAGTATCCGTTAGGCTTAATGAAATTCAAACTATTGATATATGTAAATAGTACTTTAGAAGATGTTCTCTTTTCAGAGATTTCCTCTTTTATTCAGATGTCTCTGTCTGCGCATTTATTGCATTGTACTATTTTTGTCCTGTAGTGCCAACGGAACTATGCATGCTTTCGGAAGCATTGCATGACCCTTTCCAGAGACCTTCTCATCTCCAGATACTTGTTGAAACATTGTTTCCCAGAAACATAGTTTTATCCAGGGTATCTGAGTGTAGATATCTGTGGGCACTTTTCCTCGTTCAGAAACCTTGCGTTCTCAGATATCTTTTGCAAAACTTGTTTATTGAGAAACACTTATTTATCAAAGATATCTGGACATAGGTATCTGATAACCTTTGTCTTCAGCAGTCTTGTGCAGTCTTCCAAACTTCAAAAATCTTGAATTCTCCTGCTGGATGCTTTCTTCTTGGTCTTTTTTAAAGATATAAAAATTACATTCAGAGACCTAACATCCTATACAAAATTTGCTAGACTATCATACTTAGTGATTTTTCTCTTTTACAGTGTTCAAGTGAACCAAGAGTACTAACCACCTTTCTGAGCTAAGATAAGTCATTAGGTTGCTGATCAAAATCTAAACAGATATTCCTAACAGAGTACTCAATAACCCATCCATATATTTACTCTTCTGTATAGATAAAGTTTTTACACAAGTCGAATTAAATTTCCTGCAAATGGTATATATCAGATAAGCCTGTAGGCCAACACCATTAAAAAAACAAAATCAACATGTCCTTTATTTATAGTATTCTTGACCTTATATATATTTAATAATTTTCTTTTATTTATTATAAACATAATTAAATGATAAGTAATAAACTAATGGACACAAAATCACGGTCAAACTCTTCTTCTTTCACGATACTTGCTACTGAGTAGCCACGATATATGAAGTTCTATATATTAGGTACACATGTTGATATTGCTTATTGTTTATGTAAGAATTAAAGGATCGGTACTTTGTACTTCTAACTTGTCACAACACTACTGGGATCAATGTTGAACCAAAAGTCCAACAGTATCTTTATAGAAGTTTCTACTAAGTATTGTAACACTATTAGGATCAATGTTGAACTAACAGTATTGTAACTAGAACTTGACAAATTATCAGAACACATCGGAACGTAAAGCTAAAGACCATAATAACTCTAGCATATATACCTGCCGTGCCTGCTGCTCCTATCCATAAACCACGTTTTCAAATCAACACTTGAATTGAATATTATAATGGTCCAATGCATAATAATATTAGACTAGACAAACATAATTAACTAGTAAATAGTCATGTAACACATGACAAGTTGACCATAGCCAACCTAAAACTCATTTTAATAGATAATTCACTATCTATAAATAGTATAGACATACTTGTATGCATACAAGTATACCACACAATCAATTCCATTATTCACTACACCATCTCCTACCTCATTCACTTCTTCATCTCCAAGACTCCAACCACCATTAACAAGCCTCCATAGCCAAACCACCTCAAGCTTCAAAATTCCACTTATACCTCATCATTTCTTACATGCAAATACATATTCCTTATCCTCTCAACATGAGAAAGCTAATGATACATCTCAATTCATGATCAAGCTACAACAAAGAAGTTAGAAGGTAATGAAATCATACCCATTCATTTTCCTTATTCTTCTATTTCATCCTTTTAACTCTTTTCACTCTCTAACACATCTTAGTCCATTCAACACTTGCTAGGAACTCAATTTGTCAATCCAATTTCGAAGTGAGAAGGAATTGATCAAAAACTCTAAGAAGAAAAGTGTTAAGGTGGGTTAAAATGTTCTTCTAAAACTAATTTTTAATCTTGATGCATGCACATGTTCTTGATGAAATTTTGATGATTCTTCCCTTACAAACTAAATTAAGTGAGTAATATGGCCTCACAATAAATTGGGTAAGTCATCTAATGGATTGCATGTTGATTTTGGAGTAGAATAAGCTCAAATCTTGAAAATCCCCAAATCCCGTAAGCAATCTGCCCCTGCTTTTGTAAAATACAAAATAAATAGTTTCATTCATTTGTTAGTGTTTCTAATTTAACAAGACATGTACAACATTATCATGCATCTCTGAGATTTGGAATGAGGTTAAAATGAGGTTTAATAAATTAATTAAAATTCGCGAAAGATCCAATATTTTAATGTTTGCAGAACAGTGTACTGTTAGTAAAACCCCAATTATTCTTCTATAACATGATCAAATAGGCCTTATACTCTGTGATATGAGAGATAGATGAGATATAGACATTTTTCAACAAGAATCATGATATTTTGAGTGGTATAGAATATTTTATGAATATTTTCCCATCATTGCTCGCTGCATGAGCAGTTTAGGTAGAAAATTCCTAAGACAGTCTATAAATGTGTTTTAGACTCAAAAGTACGTTTTGAATAGATAACACAACAACCTAGAAAACAAAATTTAGAAACACCAGAATTAATAACGTTTGTCTACTGAAATGTATTATACAATGAAGGACTATCAAATTGCCAGAATCGAGATTTTATAAACCGGACTTAAATTCGGAGTTCATCGTACGAATAACTTCAAGGACTTAACTAATCATTTATAGCTGACTTAGGATCGTAAAGAAATCATTTGGGAAGCGTTTTGACAGGGGTTAACCTTCCCCAAATGGAAAATGAAATTATACGAGGAGGCGATTTGGGATTGTCATACCACTATGAACACATTTCCACTAAATTTAAGTGTCGTCAATAAAAGTAAAAGGTTACGAATGAAACAACGATTATAATAATAAGCGAGGGTGGCAACCTCGTTAAAAAGAGTACAAATGATGGTGGCAACCTCGCGTAAAAAGAGAACCAAACGAGGGTGGCGACCTCGAGTAAAAAGAGATCCAAACGAGGGTGGCAACCTCGAGTAAAAAGAGATCCAAATGAGGGTGGCAACGTCGAGTAAAAAGGGTCCATGTTGAATTTTAGGACGATTGTAAGTGCTATGTGAAACGAAGTGCTACATCACAATATCGTGGTGGGAGCCACCTCTCGAGTTCGTAGGGGCCACCTCTAGAGGAACGTTCCTATATAATTAAATCACCATTGGACAGTTGTAAGCTCCAATCGGAACGAAGTGCTACATCGCTATGTCGCGGTGGGAGCCACCTCTCGAGTCCGTAGGGCAACCTCTAGAGGACTGATCCATTCCAAATCGGACAGTTGTAAGTGCCATGCAGAATGAAGTGCTACATCGCATATCGCGGTGGGAGCCACCTCTCGAGTCCGTAGGGGCCACCTCTAGAGGACTGACCCGCAACGCATGTAATAATTTAATGAATGATTGAGTTAATATGATCACACCAAAAGGGAAACTAAATCGAAATGAAAGAGATTCATTCATACGATAAAAACCTAAAGTCACTAAGTGCCATGCAAAACAAAATACTACGCCGATAATGCGGTGGGAACCACCTCTTGAGTCTGTAGGGGCCACCTCTAGAGGACTGATGGTTATTGGAATAGTCGCTAAGTGCCATGCGGAACAAAGTGCTATGCCACACAATTTGGTGGGAGCCACCTCTTGAGTTCGTAGGGGCCACCTCTAGATGACCGATTCCGTCGTTAATATGTTTTAAAGTTTTGGAATTTAAATTCAGTTCTTGCATTGATAAGCTGATAAAAAATAATATAATAAATATAAGTTTGACCAACTTCGTGGTTTGCTCAAGTAATACAATATCAATTAACATTCCCCTTAAACCGTTAACTTCTTTAAATTTCATAGTTTTCAAAAATAAAGGAAAACATATTTTCTTAAAATGAAACCCCACCCCGTACCCACTGGGCTCGTTTAACTCACCCCATTTTTCTAAAATATTTTAGACGAACCGGGTTGTAGTGGAATTAGTGATATAACATCGAGTGAGGATTTGTGAACGCTAGAAGAAGCTTCCGCTGATGAATCAGAAGTCTACCTTATCGTAATTATTTGTGTATTGGGTTTATCGTATCATACGAAGAGATGTATTGTATGTTAACTTTTTCGAATTTTGTATTTGATACTGAATCTTATGTATATTATCAGTTGAAATGTTACTTATATGCATAGTATCATCTCTGGAAAATCTGGGGTGTTACATCATACGCATTGACAACTGAGCAAAGGAGAGCCGTATGTGAATGGTTGAAAGAGCTACTATTAGGAATATCTGTTTAGATTTTGATCAGCAACCTAATGACTTATCTTAGCTCAGAAAGGTGATTAGTACTCTTAGTTCACTTGAACACTGTAAAAGAGGAAACTCACTTAGTATGATAGTCTAGCAAATCTGGTATAGGATGTTAGGTCTCGAAATGTAATTTTTATTTTCTGAAGAAGACCAAGAAGAAGGCATCCAGCAGAAAAAGTTCAACGGATTTGATTTGAAGACTGCACAAGATTGCTGAAGACAAGGGTTTTCCAGAAACCTATGTCCAGATATCTTGAAGAAACAAGTGTTTCGAAACATACATGTTGCAAAAGATATCTGAGAATAAAAGGTTTCTGAGACGAGGAAAGTGCCCACAGATATCTACACTCAGATACCTTGGACATAAAATATGCTTCTGAAAAAGAAACATATTATAACAAGTTGTTCAAACAAGTGGTATCTGGAGCTATGATGATCTCTGGAAAAGAACATGCAAAGTTTCAGAAAACTCTGATTGTATAAAGATCTCTGATACCATGCATAGTTCCGTTGGCACTACAGGACAAAATATAGTACAGTGCATTAAATGCGCAGACAGAAATGTCTGAACAAAAGCGATAGCTTCTGAAAAAGAAGACAAACCTGCTATAGTACTATATTCAGATATCAATAGTTTGAATTTGATTAAGCCTAACGGATACTATTCAAACGGCACTCAAATTCATCTATAAATATCAACACTTAGACTGCTTGAAAACACCTTAGAACCTTAGAACACTGAACTTACATTGAATACTCACACAAGCGCTCTCAAGCAAACTACTTACCTTCAAGCTTTCTGTTGCGAGCAAAGCTCTTGATTCTATGTAGCACAAAAGTTCTAAGTGTCCTGATCCTTAACGAGCATTGTTATTTGTGAAAGAGTTGAACTAAGATTTCATATCTATGTTTCATTCTCTTGAACACTTACCATAGACTTGGGTCAGTAGAGAACAAGATACCATACATTGCAAAGTGTATCAAGTATACTTGATTCACAGAGCTATCTGAATAACTGAACAAGTTATTAAAGAAGCTCACCTGACAAACAAACCTAAAACCAACACCATATACGGCGTGGAGTACAGGAAGTACTTAGTTTGGGAAACTAAGGAATAACTCCAAGGTTGTTGAGCAAAGGAAGTACTTAGTTTGGGAAACTAAGGAACAACTCAAAAGGTTTTCTGAGTACATGAAGTACTTGGTTGTGAAAGTCGGGGAATAACTCAGGGGGAACACTTGGTTGGGAACCTAGTGCATTTAGGAATCAAGAAAAGATATCTGTAAGGTTACCTCATTTATCTTAGTGGATTCTAGGTCTGAAAAGACCGAAGTGGATTAGTTGAAGGATTACGCCACCTTCAGATACCACTATAAAAAGACTTGTGTTATTTAGTTTCTGCAATTAATTACTTGTTTTACTTATATTGCAAAGTACTTACACTTATCTTGCTGAACACGTGCACTTATCTCAGAATTCTTCTGCTCTCTTAAATTAAGTATCAGATATTTTCACAGATATCTGAGAAACTGTGCTTATCGACAAAAGTTTCAAAAGACTATTCACCCCCCCCCCCCCTCTAGTCTTTTACCTTGCCGTTATCTGGACCAACAAGTGGTATCAGAGCAGGAGGTTCCCAAGCCTTCTGCACTAAATGAAGTTTTGAAGCTTAAATTCCAAAACATTAAACAAGGTCCCACAGAGACTCTTGAAGAACTAAATTTCCGGTTTACAACACTTATGGGTGACATGGCTGCACTTGGTGAAAGTAATAGATATACCCAGTCAAAAAAGATTAAAACAATTGTGAGAAGTCTAAATCATAACTGGGAACACACAAAGTTTTTCTACTTTAACCAAGGAATGCCAGATATCACTCCTGTGGAACTTTTCTCTCACCTTGCCACTGTTGACTATGAGACGACTCAAAGGGAACAAACAACTGAGAAGTTGCAGAGTGTTGCTCTAGTTGCTCAAGGAACTTCTGAAAAGAAGAAAGTCAAGGATGTGACTGAGGATGCTCTTGCTGTAAAGCAAATGGAAAAATATGTCAGTCGAGAGATTGAGAGAAGAAAAGCCAAAGAGAAATTGACTATGAGACAACTCAAAGGGAACAAACAACTGAGAAGTTGCAGAGTGTTGCTCTAGTTGCTCAAGGAACTTCTGAAAAGAAGAAAGTCAAGGATGTGACTGAGGATGCTCTTGCTGTAAAGCAAATGGGAAAATATGTCAGTCGAGAGATTGAGAGAAGAAAAGCCAAAGAGAATCTGAAAAAGCATCTAGGCTCAAACTATCACCAGTACAAAAATATGCAAAGCTCGCTGAACAAGCCAGCTCAAAAAGCATCAAGTACTGAGGAAGCAGAAATCGGAAATGATATATGTTTCTATTGTTAGAAACCTGGTCATTTCAAGAAGGATTGTCCTGCCTTCAACAAATTTAAGACATCTGACAAGAAAGATAGAAGAATCTTCAAAAGAAGTCAAAGAGCTATGCTCACTGAAGAAAGGAAAAAGATTCAACTCCAACTGGATGCTCTAGATATTGAGTCTGATTCTGAAGATGAGGATTCAGATGATTCCACACTGCCTTCCCCAGAAATATGCGGTGTTTCTCATGAAGTAATTGACTTTGTTCAAAAGAAGAAAGAAGTGTGTGGAATGGCTGAAGAAATCTTCCCAGATATCTCCAACATTGAACCTTGTCTAATGGCTGATGAGGTAACACATACTTCCTGTTATACTTATGAAAGTGATGACGAAGGAATCAAAGAACAGGAAAATCTCAGAAAAGAAATTGATCTTTACAAAAGAGAATTTCTAATGTTCCGAGCTAGAGCCGAAAATTTCGAAGAAGAAAAGAATTCTCTTGCAAAGGAAAATTCTAAATTAATCAAGATATCTGAGAAAAAGGATGCTGAAAATGCATTTCTCAAGGCTCAGATATCTGAGACCGAAAAGTCACAAAAAGAAGCAATGGCCAATCTTCAAAAGAAATGTGAAGGTCTTCTTTCTGAAAATAAGGAACTCAAAAAGAAAGAACTATCCTTTCAATCTTATGCCAAAGCTAGTGACATTCTTACTGAAATACAATCTTATTTAAGAGATCCTTCAGAAAAGAGAGGACTTGGGCTGGACACACACACAGATAGTTCCACCACTCTGAATAAGAGTAATGAAGGACTAACATTCGTCAGTGCTCAGCAAGGTGATCCCAAACAATCTACAGTATCGGTCAGAAAGCTAAGATTGTTGACAAAGGAAAGGCAGTTGCGACCAAGCCTTTGTGGGAAAAACAAGTCCAAAAGAAAACTGTGGGAAATGTCTCTGAAAATAAACATAACATTGAGAAGTGCAATCACCCACAGTGCTATGTCTCTCAAAAAGGAAAAATTGCAGGAGCTGGCAAATTTCCTTATGTCACATTTTCTGGAATGAAAATTGATCATCCAGAGACTAGCAAAGCTGCTGAGAAGAGATCTCAGACAACATTAGGTGCTCGGAATGGTATTGGCTATAAACCCATTGGGAAACAACTTGCTCGCGAATACAAACAAGAGCAAGAACGATGGTTGAAGGCTAGAATTGCTCACAGCAATTATCAGAAGTGGAAGATAAATCAAGCCACTGAAAATCTGAATGCCAGGGCTAGAAGAAATCTGGCTAGGAAAGCTAAGTTTGCTGAAAAGCAGACTCAGAAATCTGACAGGTATCTGAAAGCACCAAATGGAGCACCTAGGAACACACCAAGGAAGAAAATAGTTCTTAACAACAATGATACTAATCATTTAAGTAAGATTCCTCCTTATGTTCCTGTTAGACAAAAGAATGTTCCTAAGAAATTCATTCAAAAATGGATTCCTACTGGAAGATTCTTTAATCCAGATGGTTCCATTGTTGGTATGAGAACCTAATCTCCTGTTTCCTGTTTTGTGCAGAACACTCTAAAGACTAACTCAAAGTGGCATTTTGATAGTGGATGTGGGAAGCACATGACAGGAGACAAAGCGAATCAGATTAACTACCAAAAATGCAATGATGGACCAATTATCAGGTTTGCTGGAGGAGATGAAATTCCAACCATGGGTCTTGGCAATTTGAAGTTCGGCGCCCTCACAATCTCTGAAGTACTTCATGTAAAGCGATTGAAATATAATCTCCTAAGCATGAGTCAGCTAGTAGACAAAGGGTACACTGTCAAGATCAAGTCAAAACTATGTAAAGTGATAGACAATGAGTCAAAGCAGACAGTCTTGGTTGCAAGGCGTAAAGGAAATCTTTATGTTGCTGATTGGGCATCCGCCACAACCGAAGAATGTCTCATGGTGAGTCAATCTGGTCACGCTGAAGAAAATTGGCTATGGCATAAAAGAATGAGTCACTTGAATTTCAAAACTCTGAATAAACTAGCTAAGAAAGAGTTGGTGGTTGGTTTACCCAAAATGGCATATAGAAAAGAAGGTGTATGCTCGGCTTGCCAAATGGGAAAACAATTCAAAACATCTTTCAAGTCTAAAACTAGACATTCCAGTGAGAGGCCATTGCAAATGTTACATATGGATCTGTTTGAATCCTTAGTAACTAGTTATGCAGGAAAGAAGTATGGTCTGGTTGTTGTTGATGATTACTCAAGATTCACTTGGGTTGTCTTTCTCAAACACAAATCTGTTGCAAGGGTTGAGATACCTAACTTGCTGAATAAGCTCGAAGTTATGAAAAATGACAAGGTATCTGTAAAGAGAACAGACCATGGTACTGAGTTTGTGAACCAGTACATCAAAGAGTTTTGTACTTGCAAAGGTATTCAACATCAACTATCTTCTGTAAGGACACCACAACAAAATGGTGTTGCTGAAAGAAAGCATAGGACCCTGAAAGAAGCAGCAAGAACAATGCTTGCTGACACTGAAATAAGTGAAATCTATTGGGTTGAAGCTTTAAACACAGCATGCTACACTCAAAATAGATGTCTGATTAACAAACACCATGACAAAACTCCGTACGAGCTTTTCATTGGTAGACCCCCTAGTATCAAACATCTAAGGGTGTTTGGTTGCAGATGTTTCGTTCTTAACAATGGAAAAGAATACTTGAGAACATTTCAACCAGAGGCAGATGAAGGAGTATTTCTTGGTTATTCTCTGAATAGCAAAGCCTACAGAATCTACAACAAAAGAACGCAAAAGATCGAAGAATCTATTCACGTAGTATTCTATGAAGGAAACAAGAAAGTACTCTTGAATGAAGATCTCTCATATAGGTTCAAAGAACTAATGGTTAAAGATTCTGAAAAAGGATCCTCAGAAGGAAACAATTCTATCATTCAAATAGAGGATGAGTCTGACGATGAAAAGCAACCTATGCTTAGTAACAACCAGATGACTCTAAGACATGATGAAGAATTTCCTATGAGAATTCCAGAAATGGAACAGGCTACTGAGAACCTTCATCATGAAAAGGTATCTAAAAATGAGATTGCTGAAATGCAACATCCAGATATCTCTAACACTGAAAAAGTGTCAGATATCCATGACATTTCCCATGTGTCAGATATCCCAGATACCGCACAAGTATCTCATCAAGATCATATTGATTCACATTCAAATCAAATTGATATTGATCCTACTAGTTCAAAACCCATTATGAAATGGATAAGAAATCATCCTTCAAAAGACGTGATTGGTCCCATAGACCAAGGAGTTAGAACTAGAAGAGCAATCGCTGAAAATGCAAGTTGTCTCTATGGATGTTTCATCCCAAAAATTAAACCAAAGACTATAGAAGAAGCATTAAAAGATCAATATTGGATCTCTGGAATGCAAGAAGAGATGGATAAATTTGAGAGAAACAAAGTCTGGAAACTGATTCCATTTGTTGACGGAATATCTGTAATCGGAACCAAGTCGGTTTTCGGAAACAAAATGAATGAGTCTGGTGAAATAACTAGAAACAAAGCTAGGCTGGTTGCCAAGGGATTCACCCAGACTGAAGGACTAGATTTTGATGAATCTTATGCACCAGTTGCAAGATTGGATGCAATAAGACTCTTTCTAGCCTTTGCAGCTCATAATGACTTTACAGTTTATCAGATGGATGTCAAGAGTGCATTTCTAAATGGTGAATCTGAGGAAGTCTATGTTGAGCAACCACCAGGTTTTGAAGTTTCCTCAGAAAGTAGGATGGTCTATAAGCTTCAGAAAGCTCTGTATGGACTGAAACAAGCTCCAAGAGCATGGTATGATACATTGGCCAGATACCTACTAGAAAGTGGCTTCAAGAAAGGAGATGTTGACAAAACACTCTTCACACTGAACCATGACGGGAAACTGCTTTTAGTTCAAGTATATGTTGATGACATTATATTTGGATCTAAAGACAAGCAACTTTGTGAAGATTTTGCTAAACTCATGAAATGTAAATTTGAGATGAGCATGATGGGAGAATTGAATTACTTCCTAGGGCTGCAAGTCAAGCAACTCAATGATGGAATATTCATTAGTCAAACAAAGTATGCAAAGGATATGCTCAATAAGTTCAATCTAAAGCCTTCTGAAAAGAATGCTAAGATACCAATGAGCATTGGAACCAAAATGACCTATACTGAATCTGACAAAAGTGTTGAAGAACACAAGTATAGGAAATTGATTGGGTCTCTACTATACCTCACTGCAAGTAGACCTGATATTCAATATGCAGTTGGAGTGTGTGCTAGATTTTAGACAAATCCAATGCAGACACACTACAACATTGCTATGAAAATATTAAGGTATGTAAAAGGTACTATAGAAATTGGATTGTGGTATCCAAACGAGAGTGGATTGAGTTTGGTTGGCTATTCAGATGCCGACTATGCTGGATCATTGCTTGATAGAAAAAGCACCTCAGGAACTTGTCAATTTCTGAAATCCCCTCCTCCATCACTGAGAGGACGTCACAGCAATCCCCTCCTCCATCTCCTCATAAATCCACTCATCCTTCATAGCAATCCCAACAACAAAAAGACACTACTAAACAAGTAGTTGAGCACTCTGAGGAAACAACTCAGAAGATATTAAATACTCAAACCAGAATTGCTCAACTCAAACAACTGTTGGAAGAAGAGCAACAGCTCCATCTTCAACTTGAAGAAGAGCTAGTTAAATCCAGAGATAAGCTCAATCAACTACAAGAACAATACTTACAAGAGATAGTAGCTTACTCTGAGATTAAAGAGCTCCAAGATGCTGTAAATGCTATTGCTAAGGAGCTAGATACTGAAGAAGTATCTAAAGAAAAGCATGATGCTAAGGCTGCATCACCATCAAAAGAAAAACCATCCTCCTCTCAGAAAGGAAAGAAGCCCATCTCTGAGATGGTTGCTGGACTGGAAAATCTTGAAAATGTCCAAGAGGATGAAGATCACTCGGCTGATGACTCAGATGATGAAGAAGACAAGACTCTGGCAGAACACCACAATGAACACTTAGCGGTTTCTCATCTAAAAAGGAAGCTAATTGCTCCTGAAGTTTTCAACAAACTGCCAAATGTCCACTCCCATGAATATATGAATAGATATCAAGTTTTTGCACATCTTAAAAGGGAGATGTCTTCACAAAACAAAGATGTAATTGCCTCGGACATCCCCTCAGAAATTCACTGAGCTCATCACTCAGAGAACAACCAGTATGATCATTGCTCAGAAGGATCTGGGAATGGTAAGGGACGATGATGTTTCACTAGCTGAAAAAGCTTTTCATGAGGCAAGTTACACTACTGGAAAAGCAGATGCCATACTAGGCCCATTAGCAGAGTTCACTGATAAGGAAAATGGACTTATCAAACAAAATCAGGAGCTCAAGGCTGAATTTCAGAAGTTGGTCACTACCTACAACTACTTGCAAAAGAACTTTGAGTCCCTCTCAGATTCTTTTGTGGTACTTAGTCAGTCAACAATGACTAAGGGGGAAGAATTTGGAGCTCAAGATCAGGGGGAGGAAAGAAGAAATCTAGAGTTGGTGCCGCTCAGAAAGGAAGAGGAAATAAGAAAACTTCCCAGCCACCACTCAGAATAGATGATCCCTCATCAAATCAAGCTGCTTTACAAATAGTAGCTACTTCCCAGCAGCCAACTGAAGAAACTACAATAGTAACAAGGGCCATGGCAAAAAGACCTCCAAGGAGTACCAAGGCTCCAAAGAGAAGAAAAGTAAGAGGGATTGATGAATCTTCTGAAGAAGAAGAAGAAGGCCAAATCAAATCCCTGGGCAATGAAGAAGGCTGCAAAAGTCTCACAAGAATTAATCTTGCTGATGATGAAGAAACTGATGAAGATGAAGCTCCTCTTCACAGAAAAAAGAAAATTGATAGCCTAACTGAGCCCATAGCTGCAAAGCCTTTAGCAGCTAAAACACCCTCTGGAAATACCAAGTCAATCCAGGGTGGTTCTTCAAGCAATCCCCCAAAGGAGAATTCTAGACAAAGAAGGAACAGTGAGAGTTGAACAAAGAAAAGTCAACTTCCACTCGGGCGGAAGAAGCCAAAATTGATTATGTGAAGAATGACAACAATTCCTCGTCTCTGTGCATTAATCAGAAGAATGGCTACTGGATTCTGGAACTCAAGCACTTACTGGTAAATTCAAGGTTTCCAGAACCAATCCATAAACAGCTCATGGCATGGAGAAAAGATAAGTCAATCTTGATTAACACCAACCACATCAAAGCATGGTTGGATTTTGAAGTAATCAAGAGAACATAAGCCATGAAAAAGGTCCTCTCTGATGAATGTCCTTATGGAAAGCCAGATGATGTGTACAGAATTCCCAACATCACTGGAACAGGCACAAGAGCAAGACTTGCAGTGGAACCCTATGAGTCCTTCTACTTAACTGAAGATCAATACAAGGGTGACATCAGATATCTGGAGATTATTTATGCATACTTCAAGCTATCAGATATCAGAATCGAGCATGCCTGGAAGTGGGGAAAGTATCTGTGGATCAAGCATTTTGTCAAGAGATATCCCACCAAAACCTACAAGGAAGTCTGTGGATTTGCCAGAGACACAGAGATGATTGTCAGAACTCTTCTCTATGACTACTCTGATGATATCAAAAGGTTTGGTGATTGGAAATTTGCAGACTGATCCATGGAACTGTTTTGAAGACTTGAAGAATTTTTGAAGACTTGAAGACTTGTCATTTAGAATGTTCACTTGGAGCTTGGTAACTCCTGTAGTTCTATTTGACTAAGTAGTTTCTGTGATTTTGCTGATTGACCTTTTCTGTTAAATCTTGAAAAAGTTATCTTTAAGCTTTCTATGTATCATATCTGATGAACTTACTCTTAGATATCATTTTCTATAAAAGATAACTTGTCAGCAAAGATCACACCTTGTGATTTGGTTGATGTTTACTTTCTGCACTTAATTATATGAATTAAAAGATCATAAGAAATGATTAAGCGGTGGATTGTTTCCTCATCCAGATTTGTAATAGGTCAGATAGTCATCGTTGACTGATCAAAATGGGGGAAATTTGTTAGGAATATCTGTTTAGATTTTGATCAGCAACCTAATGACTTATCTTAGCTCAGAAAGGTGATTAGTACTCTTAGTTCACTTGAACACTGTAAAAGAGGAAACTCACTTAGTATGATAGTCTAGCAAATCTTGTATAGGATGTTAGGTCTCGAAATGTAATTTTTATTTTCTGAAGAAGACCAAGAAGAAGGCATCCAGCAGGAAAAGTTCAACGGATTTGAAGATTTGAAAATTGCACAAGATTGCTGAAGACAAGGGTTTTCCAGAAACCTAAATCCAGATATCTTGAAGAAACAAGTGTTTCGAAACATACATGTTGCAAAAGCTATCTGAGAATAAAAGGTTTCTGAGACGAGGAAAGTGCCCACAGATATCTACACTCAGATACCTTGGACATAAAATATGCTTCTGAAAAAGAAACATATTATAACAAGTTGTTCAAACAAGTGGTATCTGGAGCTATGATGATCTCTGGAAAAGAACATGCAAAGTTTCAGAAAACTCTGATTGTATAAAGATCTCTGATACCATGCATAGTTCCGTTGGCACTACAAGACAAAATATAGTACAGTGCATTAAATGCGCAGACAGAAATGTCTGAACAAAAGCGGTAGCTTCTGAAGAAGAAGACAAACTTGCTATAGTACTATATTCAGATATCAATAGTTTGAATTTGATTAAGCCTAACGGATACTATTCAAACGGCACTCAAATTCATCTATAAATATCAACACTTAGACTGCTTGAAAACACCTTAGAACCTTAGAACACTGAACTTACATTGAATACTCACACAAGCGCTCTCAAGTAAACTACTTACCTTCAAGCTTTATGTAAGGTTACCTCATTTATCTTAGTGGATTCTAGGTCTGAAAAGACCGTAGTGGATTAGTTGAAGGATTACGCCACCTTCAGATACCACTATAAAAAGACTTGTGTTATTTACTTTCTGCAGTTAATTACTTGTTTTACTTATATTGCAAAGTACTTACACTTATCTTGTTGAGCACGTGCACTTATCTCAGAAGTCTTCCGCTCTCTGAAATTAAGTATCAGATATCTTCACAGATATCTGAGAAACTGTGCTTATCGACAAAAGTTTTAAAAGACTATTCACCCCCCCCCCCCTCTAGTCTTTTACTTTGCCGTTATCTGGACCAACAGCTACGTTTTCCAAATGGCCATGTCTCGAACTTAGCAAAGAGGGTGAGAGCTAACAATCATGTAAGTGGTTTTAAAACCCATGACTGTCATGTCTTCATGCAGCGCTTGTTACCGATTGCCTTCAAAAAATTTCTGCCGCTCACCATATGGGAAGCATTAACCGAGGTCAGTAATGCATTTCGATCGATATGTGCAAGTGAAGTTAGTGACTCTGAAATGGAGTGGTTGGGAAAAAAGTGTTGTTCAGACCATTTGCAAACTTGAAAATATCTTTCCCCCGGGTTTCTTCGATTGCATGGAACACCTGCTCATTCATCTACCGTACGAGGCACATCTTTGCGGCCCCATTTATTAAATATTTAGATAACAACATCCATATGTAAATTAAATGGGTATTCTAATACAGATGTAGATACTTAGGCGTGGTGTATTTAAAACTTTAAATAACCAACAGTAGGTCGTAAATTAAATTGTGTATTGTATTTATACATATCCTATGGGGTATGGTGTATCGTATTTAAACCGTTATGTATATTTTAAATATCGATTCCGATGGCGTAAGATATTTATTTCGTAGAAAATAACGTATCTTAAGTCATATTGAATTTGTATTACCACGTATATTTTCAAGAATGTTTCATCACGTATCGTATTTATACGATATAGAGTAACGTATATTAATGGAGTATCGTATTCATACGGTAAGATTAGATATATAATGTATCTTATTTTCAAAATTTCACACAAATCTGTTAGTGATATATATGGACCCACAAATTATATGTCGTACGAGAAGGGGTTGGTTAGTATCTATTAATAACCAACAGTTATATGTGAATGATTAATATTCAAAATTCAATATATATTATGTTATTGTGCGTGGGTCTGAGCCTTCTCATAATTAACAGTCCAAATATTGATGTTGGTTATGAATAAATATATATAACATCATAGAAGACTGTTGGTCATATGTTGTTGGTTGTTTATCAGTTTTTTAGTAGTGTTAATGTGAATACATTATTCTAAACTCTAACTCATGAACGAATGAACTATGGTGTGTGCATAAACATCATATAATTAACATCATATCAAGATCTATATAAACATGGTTAACAGCTCAGAACATCAACTCAAGCAATTACTACATGCTACACATATAATTTAGACCTCAAGTCCTTCAATATCTGAGGCAATGTACTATCGATTGCAGCCTATATAAGGACACAAACATGTGGTATGATCAAGATCTATATAAACATGGTTAACAACTCAGAACATCAACTCAAGCAATTACTACATGCTACACATATAATTTAGACCTCAAGTCCTTCAATATCTGAGGCAATGTACTATCGATTGTATCAATACATACTCTCGCAGCCTATACAAGGGCACAAACATGTGGTACTCCTAAAAACATATAGGTCAGATGATGCAAGTCCATCAAGAATACTGTAACAAATTCATGCAACACAACAATTAGAGATCTAATTATAATTAATCAATTACAATCACTTAATAAGATTCTTGACATGACTTAAGAAACCAAAACTCCCAGTAAAGAACAAGAGGCGAGTGACATGTACTAACTATAGCATGACAAATACTGGACCAGCTGACACATGGAAAATTCGACCATGGTCTTACCCGCAGTGGTTTCACCCTCTCACTGTAGCAGTGGGCTTCACACTGTAGGTCCCACTACTACATTGAGAGAGTGAGACCATTGAAGGTAAGACCATGGTCTAACAAACTCTTGCACGTATGACTACTAGTATTACCAGACAATAATATCACATCGACGTATCTAATAAATTTAACAACATGGATATAATAAACTCAGCGAACCATTAATCCCTAATCATGTTAAGCATACAATACTAAAGTAACTTGCAAAAATCACATATCATATCATAGAAACTTGCAACAAACCCATAACACATAACAATTAATCACGCAAGATTACATCATACAAATACATGTTCATGCATACTAGGGGAACTTGCAACAAACCCATAACACAAATAATAATTAATTACGCAAGATTTACATCATACATATATGCATTTGTGTATGCAAGTCCTAGGGGAACTTGCTTGAAAGAGATTTCTGAAAGTTTTATGATCAAGAAAAACGTCTCACACCAAGAGCTAGAAAGAAGAAGAGGCATGTCTGAAGAGGAAGAAAAAAAAATGTCTGAAACTGCTGGAAGAATTAAAGATAGGGTTAATTGAGATTAATGACACAAATAAGGATGGACTTACAGAAGGATTAGAAGATGGGCTGACAAGAGAAATTGGACTGCCACAGGATTTAAACTAACTTAGCTTGGTAAGAAACTGGGCCGAGAATAAGCTTTACGAATCCGAATCCGCTCCGAAGTTCGGTTTGCTCTAAAACGCTTAAATTTGAAATACAAAATTTTGGGTTGTTACAATATAAGTAGGATTGTAATGTAATTTATTCACCTTTTAAATTAATATATATTCAATCTTAAAATTGAAAACTAAAATAATATTGGAAAGGACTAATATCGTTTATGTTTTACACCGGCTTCATTCCTTTTTATTTTAAACGTAATGAATTAAAATCATTATTGCCTATGAACCCTAATACAAGTCCCTTCAAGTATTTTTGAAATAAAATTTGTAGAAAAATAAATAAATAGATTACAGTTGGGGTTGCACATGAGAGATGGTGAAATTTTGTTTTTAAACTGACAGAGAAAAAGAGACCTTCAAGTTAATCCGCTGGACTCTGACTAACCATAGTTATATTGTTTAACATTAATTAATGATATTATGTTTATTTAATGATGTAAAATAACTACAAACAATTAAATGAGGTTTGATATAGTGCCACATGTCACTAAAATAAAACTTCCTGCTAGTGACCATAAGGCTAGCCAAGAAAAATCCCAAAAAGCTGCTGGCATTTCGACAATTAGTAAATCCTAACTGTCCGACACTAACTAAATCCCATTAACCAATGCAGTAATTCATAACTAGCTCATAAATATCCCTCGTGCATCCTATTCATACGTTCTAATATCTCTGTTATTTTCATCCGAAAACTCATTAAGTTCAGATTAGATCAGATCAGATCAGTTTTGTTCTGTTCAGTTCTGCTTAGTTGTTTTTTTATATTACAATTCAGTTCTTCAGTTCAGACGAAGAGAACAGAGCCGACATCCTTAGTATGAAACTCCACCAAATATATCTCACACATGCTTCATATAAACGATAGTCCTCACCTACCGCCAAGCTTACAACGAAGAAAGAAGCAATGAGTTCCAAGGAATGTTGGAAAATCATGATTTGACCCTGATTGAGAAATTGGTTTTCGGGAAAGAAGTGAAGAAAACTCCAAACCGAGATCAAGAAATTGGTTTGTGGGAGATGTGAAAGAGAAGCACCATGGAAGGTAACATTATTTGGTCCTACATCTACGTAACTGTAACTAAAAATCACTAGCTGCTTGCTCCAAAAAATAAAGAAAAAAGGCGTACCAAGTAAAAAAGCCAAGGTACATAAATGTCTCGGAGTGGATCTATGGTCCTTATGATCACTGTTATACATGTTGGGCATGTTACAGATACTACACACATACTGGCATGGCCCTAAAAAGCTATATTTTCGTGAGGGTTGATGCATGTATACCAAACCAGCACATAAAAAAGTGCAAAATTTCATAAAACAGACAATTGAGTCTAAAAGAGCCCAATGATGGCCAACAAAAAACATACGAGTCGTTAAAACGATTACAAAAATAGTATGTAAAAAGAAAAAAGAAAAAGAATAAATGAGCAAGTAGTCTACGTGTGAAGTAACTAGTGAAGTAATTATGATGACGGAGAAGGAAATGGCGAAAACGTCATTGACAAAGAAAGACGAAGTTGAAAGAATGAACTCCTTATCCAAAAAGGATAAGTCCCCTTGAAGTTGATCTTGGACACTATACTCATCTTTGATGATATTTAGCAACTTTTCCCTGTATTATCCTACCTACTTTCCTTACGGAGCCTACTCAAGTACTACTTTGTGTTTTGACTTGTGGGAGTATGATTGCACAATATTGCCGCGAGGTGATGAATATATTATATGCCTCAAGGGACATTGGGTTACACTTGTAACCAATGGTCGTGGTAAGTTTGTTTGCTTGTTATTTGTTTCATGTGGAGTTGTAATGGTCTAAGTTGAAATTAAGTGAGTTAGTGGAATGTAAAACCTAGATTAGTTGCTTATCTATCTCACGGTTTATGCTCTTTTCCCATTTCATAGTTACTCTTTTATTTATCGTTATATGCCTTGCTCATGGATGAGCAAGAAACTCGTTTAGGGCTGTGATGTGACCATGAAATGTGCGATTTAACTCACTTTTAGACCCTTTTCCAAAGAATCAATATTTATATCATATTATGGCCAATTACCACTTTCTTGCATATTTGTAAGTGATGATCGTGTTTTCGAGGCCATAACTCTATCATATGATGTCCGATTGACCTGATTTTGGTGGCCACGCAAAGATAATTCAAAGGGCTATAACTTTCGTTTTGGAAGCATAGGAAAATTATGCATGTAGATAATGTTACGAAGGTTTTCAGCTTGACACGGCGAGAAATCTTTCTCGCCATGTAGATTTCGAAGCAAAGGAGGCTTGAACCACGCCTTCGTCAAGGCGAGTACATATAAAAAATCTTCATTTTCTGTTCGATTTTATGACCTTTTGACATAACTTCCTTCTACGTTTGACACAAAAAAAGCTCCTAAAATCTAGTTTCTGAACATTGATTGATCTTGGAACTTGGTTCTTCTCTTGTAACGAATCATTGACATCGAATTCTTAGTAAGTTTGATAATTCTCTATTGCTTCCATAAAATTCTTGTGCTTGATTGATTTATCGAATTGTATGCCCTTGCTTGCGATTATCATTATGTTTATGCTTTGCGTATACAAGATTATGAATTCATTCGTCTTTGCTTCAATCATGAGTAGCTAAACCACTCCAGAACTCGGTAGTTGTGTGATGGTTATGCAAATTCGAATCTAGGGTTTATCTTCGTTCATAAAGGTTCATTTAGTTTGATATTCTCGTAAAACCTTCAATCCAATACGCTAGCTTAAAACCTTCTAAATCGTTTTGGTTAAGAATCGTCGGTCTGACTAACCTGACGATTTCTCTAGTTTGAAATCTTCGAAAAACAACTAGGTTGAATTGGATTGATTGCTTTATGTACACCGACCGTGTGACAATATGAACGATTACCTTAGATTGAATTAGCACAACCGGATCATTACTACCGTGTTCACTTTCTCTCATTGATCAAAATAGTTTATATATTTTTAGTATTAATCTGTGTTTTAGAAGTACAAACATCCAAAACTAATCTGTTGCTCACAAACAAACTGTTTACTCTCATTCGTTGTGGTAGCCTAATTGATTCCCTAGAGAACGATACCGAGTTAAGCATAGTCTACAACTACAGCTTATTCTCTTTAGTTGTTTAAGCTACCACAACGAGATAGAGCAAAACGTTTGTTTGTGAGGAACAAGTTGGTTTTGAATAATTTTTACTTCTAAAACACAATTTAAATGAAAGCAAATAAACTATTTTGATCAAATGATAAAAGCAAACCCGACTAATTCAATCATAAGGTAATCGTTCATATTTGTCACACGGTCGGTGTACCGAAAACAATCAACCCAATTCAACCAAGTCGTTTTTCGAAGATTTTAAACTAGAGAAATCGTCAGGTTTGTCTGACCGACAATTCTTAACCAAAACAATTTAGAAAGCGTATTGGATTGAAGGTTTATATGAAAATATCAAACTAGACGAACCTATATGAACGAATATAAACCCTAGATTCAAATACTCATAACTATCACATAACTACTGAGTTCTGGAGAGGTTTAGCTACTCATACTTGAAGCAAAGACGAAAGAATTCATAATCTTGGATACGCAAAGCATAAACATGATGATAATTGCAAGCAAGGGCATGCAATTCGATAAACTATCAAAACAAAGGAATTGTATGGAAGCAATAGAGATTAATCAAAACATACTAAGAATTTGATGTCAATGATTCGTTACAAGAGAAAACCAAGCTCCAAGATCAATCAATGCCAAAAACTAGGTTTTGGAGCTTTTTCTATGCAAAATTCGAGTAGAAGAAGTTCTGGCTAAAATTTACCTATGTCTAACCTAATAAGGAGAAACAAAGACGCTGCAAAACTCCTCTCGTCGCAGCGAGAATATATACTCGCCGCGGTGAGAATTCCAGAAAGTCATACTTGGCCGTCTTGTGTCTTGTCGCCGCGGCGGGAATATCTCTTCGCCGCGGCGAGCTCTTGTTATAGCATTGCCCAGCAGGTAGTGAATTTCTCGCCATGGCGAGAATATCTGTTCGGCGAGGCGAGCTTACTGTTCTTCGATTCTCTCACTCGACAAGGCTAATCTTCAAGTACACTTCGGTTTTTGATTCCTTTACTCGAATAACATCTCATAAAGTCGTCTTTCTTCCAAATCGTACCTAAAGAACAAAAATCCTACAAAACACAAACAAAACACCAAACATAAAAATGCACCAAAAACTCTAAAAAACTATAAACAAAGACTAACAAAGACCGCTAAAAAGGACTAAATGAGACTCTAAATTATCGTCTCATCAGTATCTGAAGACAAGCATGATGCTGAGGCAGCATTACCAAAAGATGTACCATCCTCCTCCTCACAGAAAAGATAGAAGCCCATCTCAGAGATGGTTGCTGGGCTTGCAGATGTTGAAGAAGAAGCCCTGGAGGATGAAGATCACTGGAGTGATGATTCTGATGACTCAGAAACGAAGAAGTTGGCAAACCACCCAAATGACCACATGGTTGTTTCACACTTAAAGAGAAAGCTGATTGCTCCTCAAAGCTTCAGCAAAGTGCCAAATGTTCACTCTACTGACTATATGGATAGATTCCAAGTCCTGGCAGAACTCCGCAAGGAATTGAAACAATAAATTCAAGAAGTCATTGCATCTGTCCTTGAGGAACTGAAAAAGTTCACAGAGCTACTCACTCAGAGAACAACCAGCCTAGTCATTGCTCACAGAGACTTAGGCATGGTAAGGGAAGATGACACTAATTTAGCTGTGAAAGCCCTGAATGAAGCAAGCTATGCCTCTGGAAAGGCAGATGCCACTCAAGGACCCCTTGCTGAGCTCACTCACAAAGACAAGGGCATTATCAAGAAAAATCAGGAGCTAAGAGCTGAAGTGCAACATCTGGTAGTTGCATACAATGCATTACAAAAGAATTTTGAATCTCTTTCAGAATTTTTTGTATTAATTCTTGACCAGTCAAACATGACTAAGGGGGAAGGTTCTCAAGGTTTTCAGAGAGGAAGAGAAAACAACAACAAGAAAAAGAGAACTGAGCCACCACTCAGAATAAATGCGCCCTCCTCTAGTCAGAATCTGTAGATTGTGCCCACTACTCAGCAAACTCCTGCATAAGGAGTAATCACAAGGGCCAGATCTCAGAAACCTCGAAGGGGAACCAAGGCCCCAAGGAGAAGACAATATGTAGGGAATGATGATGATGATGATGATGAAGAAGAGGAAGAAGAAGAAGGACAGATCATCAAACCCTTGGGCAATGAAGAGGGATGCAAATCTCCCACCAACTTTGATGATGATGTTGGGAGACAGATCATGATGAAGCTACTCTTCACAAAAGGAGAAGAAGGGATGATAGATGCAGTACCATTGACAGCCAAAACACCCTCTGGAAATACCAAGTCCATCCAGAGAAGATCTTCAAGCAACAATCCCCCAAGAGAAAATTCAAGAGAAAGGAGGAACAGACTGAGAGCTGAAAGGAGAAAAAGTCAACTACCACTCAGGCCAGAAGAAACCAAAATTGAGTATGTGAAGTTTGACAATCATTCCTCTACCTACAGATGCATTCATCAAAGAAATGGATATTGGATACTGTAACTCAAGCACTTACTGGTAAATGATGGAGGATTTCCAGTACCCATCCATCAGCAACTCATGGCATGGAGAAAAGATAAGCGTATTCTAGTCAACACAAACCATGTTAAGAACTGGCTAGATTTTGAAGTTTTTGTTAGAACTGTAGGACCGGGATTGATACTTCTGGACAGTTTCAAACAATCTTGACTATTGATGTTGAGTCAACACCGTTTCTCAACAGTGAACTGTGTTCAACTAAACTACGACAATAGTAAACTGTGATTGACAGAACTCTGTAAAGTGCAGCGGAATAAAACTGAACACGCGATTTCTAAAGTCGGTATAAAAAGATACTGACGGTGCCGATGCAAAACTTCTACTAAAATTGAAAAGTAGAATTACAAAAAGAAGTTTAATTCAATCACAAACGATTGATTAAACTTACAGAAAACTAGACCTAGAACAGATAAGAAAAACCTATTCTAGTTCAATGATACTAGAGTAATTCTCAATCTTTAGAGAACACTCACAAGTAAACACCGAGGTAAAGGTCTAGTAAAGCAAGAAGCCTAAAACAATATAATGTTCTCTATTTTTGTTCTTAGGTTCGACAATCTTGCAACGCCTGCTTCTTCCGATATATAATTGCGACAACTCACGTCCAGGAAGGAACAAGTCGGCAGCAGGCCCAAGTCTTAACAAACTTGGATTCTATGGTAAGGAAACTTCCTTTTATGTATTAATGGTATAAGGAGTCTTCTAGATATCAATCTCTTTTAAATCTCACTTTCCTTATAGCATCAAATTCTATAAGGAGTCTTCTAGATATCAATCTCTTTTAAATCTCACTTTCCTTATAGCACCAAATTCTTCCTTGAACAATATGGCAACTTCCTTCTTGCATTATGCTTCTTATTTTCCTTTTTGCTACAGTGCCTGCTACAGGAACTGCTACAGTGACGTTTTGGTACAGTGACTGCTACAGTAACCAATCATGATCCATTAAGCATGTTGAGGCCCAACTTGATATATCCTACAAAATAACCATATAAAAACAACTACAATTGTCGAACCGGTTAATAAACAAAGAAAGGCCGAATTAACAAAACAAGTGCAATATAAATTGCACTTTCAATCTCCCCCTTAATTCTTGCCTTTCTTCACAAAAACCTGAAATGTAGTTAGTAGGAAAACACAAGGTAATATCAAGCAACTCCCCCTAGCTCCAAGAACTCCCCCTTAATAAAAAAAAACCAAGAGTACAAACATTCTCCCCCTTTTTTGTGAGGAAAGAAAGAAAACAAAGTTCTTTTACAGAAACGTCACCATCTTGGTAATCTGTTGAGGACCTACAGACAAAGTACTAATGTTGTCGAAACGATGTTGACTCAACATTGTAGTCAACACTGGCAAAGAAAGTAGCAAAAGCAGGACTATAGGACAGATCAGCTAAAGGGCAGTAATGTGAAGAGAGCGGATGGTCAAGTACACAGCTTACAAAATAAGTCATGATGGGTGTTGTTGGATTTGCTTCAAGGTAGATTCCTGCAGATATATATCAAAGCAACGAAAAACTGTGCACAACTGTTAATTAAAGATTAAAGTTGCAAGTAAAACAGTTATCCGTCAAGTCAACGTAATCAGATAAACAGATAAACCCTAGGGAGGTTGACCAAAAGTCTTGATCTTAAAGAAAGTGACTTGAAATGCAAGTACAGGAATGCAGAAACCCAAAACCCAAAGAAAAAAACACCTTAGACCTACTCCCCCTCAAACCCAAAAACACATAGAATTAGAGCACAAAATAAATGGAGCACAACAAAAGAGCAAATAGTACTTCATGCACAGTCAATATTGACCTGAATGTTGACTCAACATTGATGACAACATCGGGAAATCAGACCACTCTTAATGTAAGTCAGCCAGAAAACCAAGTCTCAAAATGTGCAGATTTGATTAACACCGATCTTTGCGAGCAAAACAGAAAGAGAAAGGAATACCAAAGAAACACACCCAACATTGACTCAAAAAGTAAATTGAACAATTAGCATAAGTTTGAGTAGGGGTGACCATGAGACCGTGAACCATGTCAAATAATTGGAACACGTATGAATCCGCTCCAAAGCCGAAGCCTATGCGGAGTTAGGCAAACACACGTCTCATGGCATAAAGATCACTCATTTGACTATATTGGGTAATTTGGTACTCAGAAAGTGAACCAACAGCATTACGAGAATCGGCACTTTTGTGCGTGTCGGTTTCCAGTACAGGCCATCAACCCTCACGACATATGACACATTGGCCACGTCGATATCTGGATAGTATTTGAAACCTGCCCAACACGATCCTCGACGGAAACACTTCGAGCCCTTTTTATCATAATTCATTAGATTTATTAACCATAAAGAGCAGGAGGCAACGTCAAGTGCGAGTCAAGGTACGAGTAAAAATAGCCAAAAAGCAGCAAAAGAGGGTTTTACATAAAGCAAACACACAAGAGACTCGATCCCTTTCAACCTTGGTTTCAAACAGCCTTTCAGACCCTAAGCATCACCACTGTAAGCTACAAAACAAGAACAACCAAAGACATGTACAGGAGCACCGGAGCACAGAAACACACAGAGGAATGAAAAAATAAAAAGACAAAATCATCACTCGTACGAAACATCCAATGTTGACTGTGATGTTGAGTCAATATTGGTACTCACCACTGACGGTCACAGAGAGCACATACCGAGAGATCTCCGGAGACTGAAGAATCTCTCACTGTCTAAGGGTTTGGTAAAAATATCTGCTAGTTGGTTTGTTGTGTCAATGTGTTCTATGTCAATAACTTGCTTATTGACCAAGTCCCTAAGGAAATGATGCCTAATATCTATGTGCTTAGTGCAAGAATGCTGAATAGGGTTTCTATAAATGTGGCACTAAGGTTGTCACAGAACATCAAGAGGGTAGTACTTTGTAGACCATAGTCATGTAGCATATTTTTCAACCAAACTAGTTGGGACACACAACTTCCGGCTGCTACATATTCAGATTCAGCAGTCGAAAGTGACACACAGTTTTGTTTCTTGCTATACCAAGACACCAAATTTGGACCAAGATAATAGCAACCTCCACCACTACAAAAAATCTGGCCTGTAGCGACGGATAGATCCGTCGCTACAGGCCAGCTATCCGTCGCCCCAGCTCTGGCGACGGATCGGGCGACGGATAGAAAATCCGTCGCCCCCCTGGAGCTGTGGCGACGGATAACAATCCGTCGTCCAATTCGCGACGGATTGGACGACGGATTGACTGTCCAATTATTTTTTTTTAATTCCGAAATTTAGCGACGGATAGATTCTATCCGTCGCTAAATATAGCGACGATAGTCTCTATATTTAGCGACGGATAGAATCTATCCGTCGCTATATTTAGCGACGGATAGATTCTATCCGTCGCTAAATATTTTAATTGGACTAGTGACGGAATTTGAAATTCCGTCACTAATTCCGTCACTGTGAATTCCGTCACTAATTCCGTCACTATTTATTTCATATTAATCCCTATTTTTCGTAGTTCACCTATTTAATCAATATAATGTTCGATAATAAATCAATAATACGAAAAATGTTTCAATGAATAAAAAAGTAATATTCGGAGCTGGAGAAATTATCCAAACAAGTGTAAATATGAAAAAAAATCTGAACATACAGATACATAACTAGCTATCAGACGGGGGTGAGGGTGGGTGATGGCGGTCTTGGACATGAATCGCTTCCATCTCAGAATCAAGGCGCCGTTTCTCCTCCTTCGTTCGTCATGCGCTCCATCTCGTCCCTTTGTTGCTCCATCTCTTGAGTTAGCCGAGCAACATGTTCCGGACTCTGATCGCACCATTTCCGAGACTGGTCACGTGTGTAAACCGGACGTCTGGATCATTGGACGATGATGAGGAGCACGGACTAGCCGATGCAAACCGAGGCTCCCGAGTCCATATATTCGCCTTTCTTGTCCGGTTTGTTGACCTCTAGGAAGATGTTGTCAACTTGTTCGATTGACAACACATCACCCGTCTCCTCCCCGCCTCGCCACCGAGCATCAACCTCGGCTGAAATCGTAAATAGCAGATATAATGATCGATTCATCGTTTTAAAAAGTAACTTGTAATAGTGTACAAATATGAACTTTAAGCAACATAAACATACCGCAATAGACGATGCCCGACGGTCCATACCCGCCTATACCTTGGCCTTCTTGAAGATGGCATACTTGGATGTCACCTCCCCGTGCCACCGAATCAAACCAGATCTAGTCAACAATTTATCATCTACAAGTAATAGAGCATACGTAATGCTAGATTGCAAAACACATATACGCACCGATTGATAATAATCGATATGAGATCGCCTCCCAAGGTGGTGAACGGCCCTTCCCGCCAGACGATCGGGATGCCCGGGTTACTGTTGGTCCAAGCAACGTCTGGACATCGATTCGCCAAGATGGCATCCCAAAGGGCCCACTCCGTTGCATCAACTGTGGAGGATTGGGCCACCCGATCCCGAATGGCCTTCCACATGCAGACCATATCCTCAGATTTGGATCCCATACCTCGTAAACACGCCAGATCTGTGGATCAACCTCTTCGAATGAAGTACTCCTTCTACATTCCCAATTTCATACAACATCCAAAGTCAATACATGTCCTAACAACATAACAGATATGGTGACTAACATATCAACCAAATAAAGTGGCTAACATACCACTCACATATAGTGGCTAACATACCACTCACATATAGTGGCTAACATACCACTCACATTGTCCTAAAATTTACTAACACAATGAAGCATAACATATCACCCAAATAAAGTGGCTAACATACCACTCACATTGTCCTAAAATTTACTAACACAATGGTGACTAACATATCACCCAAATAAAGTGGCTAACATACCACTCACATACAGTGGCTAACATACCACTCACATTGTCCTAAAATTTACTAACACAATGGTGACTAACATATCACCCAAATAAAGTGGCTAACATACCACTCACATACAGTGGCTAACATACCACTCACATTGGTCATATGTATTGGACGGTGCTGCTTCCTCACCATGATGATTCCATACCTGATACGCAGGCAGGAATCCATTTTTCCTCAAGTGCTGGACTACCACTTTAGGAGTCACGTATTGCTTGTTTACGCCGTTTCATTGCACAAGGACACTTTATCAACCCATCCTTTACACAAGCCAGATTTGACATTGCAAATTCAATGAAACCTTCAACCCCTTTCAGAAAACTCCATTGAACTCTGCCATTGAGAGTACGACAATACATCCATCCACGATCGGTATTCATTGAATAATTAGATAATAACCTGACACGTTTGAATTCATTAGATCGAGTTCTTTCATTTACGATAATAAATCAATTTCACAATAATTCAATCAATTGCTACGTAATATAAGTTATATTAGCTCCAGTCAATTGTTACGGCATTACATAATATAAGTTACATCAGCTTCAATTTTACCATAATGTTTGGTTTCATATATATATAAACTAATGATTACTAGTTATACAAGCCTAGAGACAAACGGATCAAAATCCTCATTCTCATGCACCCCCCTCCTCATCACTTGTGGCGCTCCCTACCACAGAACTTGCATTCCAACAGATCTACATCCTCCTCCCAATACACCATGCACATGTTCCGACAAGCAGAAAGGCACTCGATAGGCGGCCCCAAACCCCGCCTCTCCCTCCATTGGAGGTATGACATGGACGGTGCTTCCTCACCGTGATGAATCCATACATGATACTCAGGCATGAATCCATAACGTCGCAAGTGCTCGAATACTGCTGTAGGCGTCATAAATTGCTTGTTTCTGCAGGTTTCCAATGTGCAAGGACACTTTATCAACCCCCCAATTGTACAAACCGGACGTCCCATGGCAAACGAGATGAAACCTTTAACCCCTTCTACAAAACTCCTACAAACTCTGCCATTTACCGCCGTACGATCGTACATCCATGAACGGTCGAAATTCATTGTATATATACTTTATTTTTAACCTGAGACGTTCCAATTGATTAGATCGTATTTAATTTATTAGATCGATTCCAATTCGGATAAGAAGATTGTAGAGGTTAATTGTTAATTATTATATGTTGCTTATAAATTAATTATTAATTAAGTGTTCGATATTTACAAAATTGGAAATATAATTTAACCATTTCAACCTCTTAGTACATATATTATATACTTAACATACATATCAAATTAACTAATTACTCTATACATATCGAATTACTACATATATTCATATCAAATTACATACTTAACATACAAATTTATCAAATCAAAACTACATACTTCTATACTTAACAAACATATCAAATTAACTAAACTAACTATATATACTTAACACACAAATCAAACTAACTACATACATTCATACATACCAAACTTAATTAACATACTACATACATTCATATCATTAATTAAACTAACTATCAAATTGAACAAATTACATATAATTAATCAAATTAACTAAACTAACTACTACATACTTATCATATATACATATAATTGCTCAAATTAATCAAAATAAACAAAATCCCCAAATTTTAAAAAACTAGGGTTTTAGCCAAAATACCTTGATTAATCGGTAGAAATCTGAAATTGATCGAAGAAACAAACTCCTTGTCCCACTAGCTTCGATTAGGCACCAAGATTGGCCGGAATAACGAAGAATTCACCGGAACCCGAAGAGAGGAGAAGAAGAGAATGAGGAAGAAGAAGGGAGAAGAGGAAGAAAGTGAGGCATTCTGCCTCTCTGTCCGGTTATGAAACTCTGGGCCGACGGACACGTATCCGTCGGCCCAGAGTCGATCCGTCGCCACATGTGGCGACGGATAGGTATCCGTCGCTATAAAGCGACGGATAATCTATCCGTCGCCCCGTTTTTTAAAAAAAAAAAAATTTCCTTTTTTTTTTTATCAAAGTCAAACTTGGGCGACGGATAATAATTATCCGTCGCCCAATTTAGCGACGGATACGTTATCCGTCGCCAATAAGCGACGGATAACAATTATCCGTCGCCAATTGGGGCGACGGATAGATTCCGTCGCCCCAATAAGCGATCCGTCGTTATGGGGCGACGGATTTCATCCGTCGCCCCATAACGTCGTTTTTTCCAGCTTTTCTTGTAGTGCACTAGTGGATTTTCTATCATCTAGATCACCAGCCCAATCAGAATCACTAAATCCCACCAGATTAGTGTTTGTATCACATGCAAACCATAATCCTATATTAACAGTTCCTGATATATATCTAAGGATTCTCTTAACAGCAGTTAAATGGGGAATTTTCGGGTTAGATTGATACCGGGCACACACGCAAACTGATAACATGATATCTGGTCTACTGGCAGATAGATACAAGAGACTTCCGATCATTGATCTGTACAATGTTGGGTCAACATCCTTCCCAACATCGATTCTGCTTAGCTTCAACGATGTAGCCATCAGAGTACTGCACGGTTTGGCACTTTCGAGCCCAAATTTTTTGATCAGATTTCGTGCATACTTTTCTTGGGACAAGAATAGACCATCTTCCTTCTGTTGGATTTGAAGTCCAAGAAAATAGCTGAGTTCTCCTATCATACTCATCTCAAAGGTACTTGTCATAGCTTTCACAAACTGATCTACCATAGAGGGATTAGTTGAGCAAACACAATATCATCAACATATATTTGAGCAATGCACAGATCATGTCCTTTTCTAAGGATAAACAGTGTTTGATCTCCCTCCCCCTTTTTGAAACCAAAATCAACAAGAAAATCAGTTAATCGAGCATACCAAGCACGGGGAGCTTGCTTCAAACCATACAGGGACTTTTTTAGTTTATACACATAGTTGGGGTGACTTGGATCTTCAAAGCCCTTAGGTTGTTTCACATAAACTTCTTTATCGATATAACCATTCAAAAAGGCTCCCTTAACATCCATTTGCTTCAGTTTAATGTTTAAAGCACACGCAATAGCAAGCAGAAGTCTAATGGATTCTAATCTAGCCACAGGAGCAAAGGTTTTATCAAAATCTATTCCTTCAACTTGAGTGTAACCTTGAGCAACAAGACGAGCTTTATTCTTAATAACTACCCCATTTTCATCACTTTTGTTTTTGAATATCCATTTTGTTCCTATGACATTCACTTCTAGTGGACGAGGCACTAAAGACCAAACTTCATTGGTTTTAAATTGGTGCAGTTCGTTTTGCATGGCCTCTATCCAATACTCATCTTTTAAGGCTTCTTTCACATTCTTGGGTTCAATAAGTGAAACAAAGCAAGAGGAACTTACCGTTTGGCACAAGGTTGCATTGCGTAGTGTTTCCTTGTAGTTCTTTCTGGTGTTTCCCCTAAGGGTCATTCTTACCCTTGGATCACCAATGACTTGAGTGCTTGGGTGATCTTTGCGAATCCTTGGAGGTGGATCGCGTCTTGTGGAATCCAATGGGACATTTGATTCCAGAACAGGTTCATCTTCATGTTCTGAGACAGATTCATCTGATGAGCTCTCCCCCTGCAATGTTGGGTGCAATGTTGAGTCAACATTGTGATCAACATTGCCTCCATCTTCTCTGACAGTTCCAATGTCTGGGGAATCGTCGAACACGCATCGATTTAGTACACTTTACGATTCAAGAACTGCTTTTTCCGTACAAGACTGTCTCATTTTGCTATTTTTCACAAGACATAGAGTCATCAAAGGTAACATTAACAAATTCTTGAACTGTTTGTGTCCTTGAATTGTATATTCTATATGCATGGCTATTAAGAGAATAACCTACAAAAAATCCCTTTATCACTCTTAGCATCAAACTTGCCTAAAGGTTCTCTATCATTGAGAATATAGAAAACACACCCAAACACATGAAAGTACCTAAGATTAGGTTTCTTGCCATTAAGAATCTCATAGGGAGTGGTTGAAGTTCCTGGTCTAAGGTAGACTCTATTTATTATGTGGCGTATTTGTATTTCAAATTTCACAATCTTTTTGAGAGGTTCATGGAACTTAACATAACCCTTGCCATTTCTTGTAGGGTCCGATTCTTTCTCTCAGCCACTCCATTCTGCTGTGGAGTTTTGGGTGCAGAAAACTCATGAAAAATTCCCTTCTTGTCACAAAACTCAGCGAAGGTCTGATTCTCAAATTCCCTACCATGATCCGACCTAATGCGTTGAACAACAGTAGCATATTGATTGTTAAACCTAGCATACAGTTTCTTGAAGGAATCAAAAGTTTCAGATTTTTCGTTTAAAAAGTTTACCCAAGTAAATCGAGAAAAATCATCAACTATGACATAGATGTACCTCTTACCACCTAGACTTTCTACCTCAATTGGTCCCATCAAGTCCATATGTAAGAGTTCAAAGCAACTGGATGTACCTATTTTCTGCCCTTCAGATTGCAGGGATGTATGCACAACTCTGGTTTGTTTACCTTTTAGGCAGTCACCGCAAACTTGCTTCCCGGCATTGTTCAGCTTCGGTAATCCTCAAACCACATCCAGTTTGATGAGCCTTTCCATGTTCCTATAGTTTACATGGCCAAGTTTCTTATGCCAAGTCACAGCTTCATCATCCTTTGCCAACATGCATTTGTGGGGATCAGCCACCACATAGCAGTTATCAGTGGATCTGGTGCCTGTCATCACAATAAATTTCTCCCTACAAGTGTAAACCTTGTAAGAATGCTTGTTAAATTTAACCTTTAAATCGTCATCACACAATCGACTGACACTAAGAAGGTTAGCAGTTAGTCCTTCAACCAAAAGGACATTTTTCAGGTTCGGAACACCTTCAAGGGTTAACATACCCTTCCCAAGTATTTGACTCTTGTAACCTCCCCCATAAGTTACCTTTCCAGTTTTTTGAGAAACAAAGTTAGACAGATAACTTAAAGTGCCAGTCATATGTCGTGAGCATCCACTGTCAAAGTACCATTTTCCTGCATTGTTAGGAGAGGTAGCAACAGAGAAAGCAACATTGCAGACAATCTTTTCCCTAGGAGCCCAAACTCTCTTATACTTTTCTCTAGAGTTTTTCCCAGTTCCAGACACTTTTAGTTGCTGACTAGAGACAATATGGTAAGAATTTGACACAGGGATCTTGGAACCAGACGCTGTTGAAGTCGATGTTGACTCAACATCTGACTCAACATTGGACTTTTCATTCAGCTTAACAGAGGTAACTACGTGACCAGATTTTGGAATCGACACTTTTGATTTTTCTGTTTTTAGAGCGGACACACTCAAGTTTGATTCCTCTACATATTTCTCTATCTTTCCTCTTTTTAGATCTCTCAGAAAGGTAAAGCATTAAGGTTTTAAGTGACCAATCTTAAGACAATATTGACAAACAAAGGTCTTTTTGGTCTCTTCTATGACATTACCTTTTTCTTTGACAAAAACGGGAGCATTGACAAGTTTAGACAGAGACTTAATGTTTTGCATTTTAGTTGAATCATTCAAGTCAGAATTGCAATGCATGTTGCACCCTATCTTATTATCAAAAGAGGAGTCAAAGGTACCTGTATAACCTAGACCGCAAGATTTCGTTGTCCTGATCAAGCATGTAGTCAAGCTTTGATGTAGAAGAGTTCCACTTGGCAATGACTTCCTTTTCTCTATTAAGTTCAGAGGTTACTTTTTCCAGTTCTGCTTCTTTGCGTGTCAGTGCCACTTCAAGTTTCACAGTGGTTTCCTTTAGACTATCATTCTCCTTTGCAAGTCTTTTGTTGAGCTTCTTAAGCTTCTTCCATTCCTTCAGGAGATCTTCATACATCTGTTTCAGCTCTTCCACTATTTTTTCGTCAGTGAATTCTTCTTCAAGAGAAAGATCTGCAGACACATCTACTGAACCATGTAAATAGAGGACATTAGTGGATATTGAGTTTCTAGAGTTATAAAAGTTTCCACTGAATATCTCTTCACATGTCTGTGAATCATCATAATCAAAGAAGAGAATCTGTGGCGATGTTGAGTTTTCATTGTTGACCAAACATCGATTTCCAACATCGTCCAGAACAGAGGACAGAGCTGCAACGTTCTCTTCTGGTTTATTCGTTTCCTGTTCATCACCTGACACATCATTGAGACAAGCAAGCAAGGTCTTTTTCTCCTTTCGAAGAGTGCTAGAACATTCATTCTGATAGTGTCCCCACCCTTGACATTTAAAACATCTAACTTTGCTAAGCTGGGCAGGACTCAAAACCTGACTAGAACCAGGAGAGTCAACATTTTTCTTGATCTTGTTAGTGCCTTTAGAGTTACTTGAAGAGCCTTTGTTAGAATTTCTTCTAAACCTAAGCTTGTTAAACTTCCTAACCAGAGTATTATAGGCCTCTTCAGTTATCTCATCAGAATCGTCACTACTGCTTTCAGACTCAGGGATTTTCGATTTTAAATGCAGTGACATACTATGTTTTTTTGTACCTTTTCGTTCATTCTGTTGAATTTCAAAGTTCTTTAAATTGTTCATCAAGGTATGAAAATCCATAGCTGCCAGATTTTGAGTATCTTCCAAAATCGTTCTTTTTATATCAAACTTTGAAGAAAGGGATCGAACTGCTTTTGAAATTAACTGTTTATTTGACATGGAATCTCCAAGAAATTGAATATCATTAGAAATAGTGAGGAGTTTGTCAAGATAAGAGTCAATTGTTTCTTCTTCCGACATTCTCAAATTTTCAAATTTAGACCAAAGCAATTGCAGTTTAGTTTGTTTAATACTGTTATCATCTTCACAGTGATTTTGGAGTAAATCCCAAGCATGTTTAGCAGTAGTGCAATTTTGTATGAGTTTAAACATATGTTGATCAACATGAGAGAAAATTGCATTCAAGGCTTCCTCATTGTAAGAGCTAGTAAGAAAATCATCACCTGACCATTGAGCTTCAGGTTTTGGAACGACATCTCCATCCGCATCTGGTCCTATGGTAGGCCACGTATAGCCTTCAAGAACAGATTTCCATGCATGTCCTTCAATGGATTTGATGTACGTTCTGACCCTTATCTTCCAGTAGTGGTAGTTCGACCCATCTAGCACAGGTAGCCTGTTGACACTTGAATTAATAGCGTCCATTGTAGTAGTACCAAATCCAGACACCAATTAGTTAGGTGGCTGGCTCTGATACCACTTGTTAGAACTGTAGAACCGGGATTGGTACTTCTGGACAGTTTCAAACGATGTTGACTATTGATGTTGAGTCAACACCGTCTCTCAACAGTGAACTGTGTTCAACTAAACTACGACAATAGTAAACTGTGATTGACAGAACTCTGTAAAGTGCAGCGGAATAAAACTAAACACGCGATTTCTAAAGCCGGTATAAAAAGATACCGACGGTGCCGAAGCAAAACTTCTACTAAAATTGAAAAGTATAATTACAAAAAGAAGTTTAATTCAATCACAAACGATTGATTAAACTTACAGAAAACTAGACCTAGAACAGATAAGAAAAACCTATTCTAGTTCAATGATACTAGAGTAATTCTCAATCTTTAGAGAACACTCACAAGTAAACACCGAGGTAAAGGTCTAGTAAAGCAAGAAGCCTAAAACAATATAATGTTCTCTGTTTTTGTTCTTAGGTTCGGCAATCTTGCAACACCTCCTTCTTCCGATATATATAATTGCGACAACTCACGTCCAGGAAGGAACAAGTCGGCAGCAGGCCCAAGTCTTAACAAACTTGGATTCTATGGTAAGGAAACTTCCTTTTATGTATTAATGGTATAAGGAGTCTTCTAGATATCAATCTCTTTTAAATCTCACTTTCCTTATAGCATCAAATTCTTCCTTGAACAATATGGCAGCTTCCTTCTTGCATTATGCTTCTTATTTTCCTTTTTTCTACAGGAACTGCTACAGTGACGTTTTGGTACAGTGACTGCTACAGTAACCAATCGTGATCCATTAAGCATGTTGAGGCCCAACTTGATATATTCTACAAAATAACCATATAAAAACAACTACAATTGTCGAACCGATTAATAAACAAAGAAAGGCCGAATTAACAAAACAAGTGCAATATAAATTGCACTTTCAGTTGTGATAAGACGGAAAGCCATGAAAAAAGAGCTTGCTGATGATTGTCCATATGGCAAACTAGATGATGTGCACAGAATCTCAAACCTTACTGGGACTGGGACAAAACCAAGGCATGCAGTGGAACCCTATGAGTCATTCTACATGACTGAAGAACAATTTAACGGTGATATGAAATATCTAAAGATTATATATAAATACTTTAATCTCTCAGATATCTGAATTGAGCATGCCTGGAAATGGGGAAAGATCTGTGGATCAAACACTTTGAGAAGAAGAATCCTACCAAATCATACAGAGAAGTCTGTAACATTGCAAGAGACACTGAGATGATTAGTCAGGACTTTGCTCTATGACTACTCAGATGACATAAGAAGATTTGGAGATAGGGAATTTGCAGATTGATCTACTTGCCTGCTGAAATTTTGAAGACTTGTTAATTAGAATGTTCATTTGGAGCTTGGTTACTCATGTTGTTCTTTTTAACGAAGTATTTTGTATCTTGCTGACTATAATTTACTGTCTAAATTTTGTAAAAGTTATATGTGTTCTTATTTGTAAGTTATCTGATGAACCTACTGTCAGATATCTATCTATAAAAGATAACTTGTCAGCAAAGATAACACCTTGAGATTTGGTTGATGTTGACATTATGCACTTAAATAAATAAATTGAAATGATCATAAGAATTGTTTAAGTGTTGATTTGTTTCCTCATCCATGTCATGATAGGTTTTCAGATAGTCATGGTTGACTGATCAAAAAGGGGGAAATTTGTTAGGAATATATGTTTAGATTTTGATCAGCAACCTCAATGACTTATCTTAGTTCAGAAAGGTAACTAGTACTCTTAGTTCACTTGAACATTGTAAAAGATGAAGCTTACTGAGTATGATAGTCTACCAATCTTGTATAGGATGTTAGTTCTCAGAATGTAATTTTTTATATCTTTGAAGAAGACCAAGAATGAAGCATCCAGCAGAAGAACTCAATTTTTGAAGATCTAGAAACTGCACAACATTTCTAATGACTAAGGAGAATTGTCTCCTCAGAAACCTCTTCCCAGATACCTAAGAAATAAGTGTTTTCAAAGAAAAAGTTTCCTAATAGATATATGAGGAGTTAAGGTTACTGAGAAAGGAGTGTGTCAAGGCTCAGATACCTTGCACCTATCCGTTGAGATTACAGGACAAAAATAGTACAATGCATTAATTACACAGACAAAGATGTCTGAACAAAAGGGGAAATCTCTTAAAAGAGACAAAGCTCACTGCATTACTATTTTCAGATATCAATAGTTTGAATTTCAAAGAAGCTTAACAGACTATTCAAACGGCTTGAAATTCAACTATAAATATCAACACTTAGAATGCTTGAAGACACACCTTGAACTTCACTTAACACAACTCATACTCAAGCATACAAACCTTCAAACTCCTTAGGCTCTGTTCTCTTCAACTGAAAACTCATTCGATTCGATTCGATTCGATTGATTCGATTCAAATTTCGCCTCGATTCGATTCCATTAAATTCATATTATTATTATTATTATTATTATTATTATTATTATTATTATTATTATTATTATTATTATTATTATTATTATTATTATGGGCAATTACATTTACTCCCCTTCGAAAATGCCCTAATTACATTTTGGTCCCCGCAATTTCAACAATAACACATTAGACCCAGAATTGTTCAGTTTTCATTTCACCCAAACACATCCTTAAGCTCAACTTTAAATAATTTACATTTTTATTTTCAACATTCATTTTTTGTTACTAAATTGCCCCAAGATATTTTTATTACAAAATGAAAAATATATTTGAAGGACACATGTCGCATGGAGGTTAAATCTGGTAAAGTAACTAATAATTTTTTAAATTCATAAAGTTTATAAAAAATACACAAAATTATTTATGTTAAATAAAATATTAAATTTGAATTTAAAATTTATTTTTTAAAAAAGAGACACATAAAGATTTAAATTAAATAGAAAATTAAATTTAAATTGATATAACAATTGAACATAAAAAAATTATATTGTCTGAGACATACTTAATCTCAATCTAATGAGTCAACGAAAGCAGATTGATTGATTTTATACATAATCATTTTTTTTGCACACATTTCCTCGTCATACAAATCCTTATTCCCAAATTCCTCAATTCAGAATGCAAGCAAATGAAATCATTTCATATACATATTTGCAAGTAATCTCCACTATTGTGAGTTGCAGAGTCAAAAACAGAGAAGAAGTAAGAACACATCAATATTCCTGCTTCCTTATGATCGACATAGAAAAGAACACATCGATCTTCCTTTTTAATTTATTAGACTGAGATGAAGACTTTTAAAAATAAATTAAATATAATTTTTATTTATTGAATTCAAAATATATTTAATTAATCTTATAATTTTTTACGATTTTAGAAAATGTGATGCTTTAAGTTGATTTAAGAAAATGTGAGGTATACTTTTGTCAAATGATAATATAAGGGCATGTTTGGAAGCTTAACTTTACTAATAAGCAAATGGACTAATATGTTATTGTTGAAATGTTGGGGACCAATTTACACTAGGGCCATATTGCAGGGGGAGCTGGTGTAATTTCCTGTTATTATTATTATTGTTATTATTATTATTATTATTATTAATATTATTATTATTATTGTTTTTGTGTTGTTGTTGTTGTTGTTATTGTTGTTGTTGTTGTTAATAATAATAATATTATTATTATTATTATTATTATTATTATTATTATTTTATCATTTATTTACACACCCGATCTTTTGTACGAGGAAAATTATTGTTGGGGTTTCCTTAGGGTTTGGGGTTTTGGAGGTAAAATTCTGATATTTTGGACGTAAAATTAAACCACTAAACATCGATTTTTAATCAAATATACTTCCGGTCCATTATTAACTTGTTACGGGACCAAGTTCCCAGTCCTACGAGAATTGGGATAAACCTCCAGTGGTGTATGTTTACACCAGAAAACAAAAGAAATAAAGTTCTTGTTCAACTAGGAGTAGAAGTTCTAGTTTAATTAGGAACATAGAATAGTTTTTGGTTAATTAGAAGTAGAGTGCTAGTTGGTTTAGAATGTGGTTTAGTTCTATATAAGAAGCTTCCTAGGTCAGTAGTTCATTCATTAAGAATTATACTTTGGTTTAGTTTCAATTCACAGAGGATTGGTCGCTCTTGTGAAGAGTGGAGTTTTATGTTATATTCTTTTCTTTGAGTTTATTAAATAAAAAGCAACTTGTTGCACCAAAAAGCATCTTCATTCTTATTTCAGTTCCATATCAATCCATTCGGTTCTATCATAACTTTCTAAGGAGATTTTTTTCCCGAACTTAAATCGTAAATTACAAAAAAAAGTATAAAACAAAGTTATGTTAATCAAATATACTTAATTTCTTTTCATAAAAGTTGAAATATGAGTATTGGGACATGAAAGTTGAAGCAGCAATTTGGAAAATGGAACAAGGCTAGAGGTTCTGGACAAGAAAGAGTGTTGATGTAAAGTTGTTGGCACGAGCTTGTGCATGGTTTATGGACTAGTGATTTTGGTTAAGTTTTTAATTATTTTATTTGCCGAACATTGTCCATGCTCTTGTAAACATTTTCAAGTTGTAATAAATTTCACCGATTCAAAAAAAAAACTAGATAAAGACAGTTTGTACGACGATTAAAATTCGGTTGTAATCGAGTTATCATTCTCATATTGTTTTCCACGCGGTTGGTTTTAAAGTTTGTTATACAATAATAAATAAAAAGGTAAAGTGACAAAAAAAGAGTAGGAAGAGTGTGAGAAAGATGACAAAAATAATATATATTTTTTTTAATTGTCATTATATATACCATCATATAATTGTTATTATTATTACAAAATAATTTCTTTAGTTCAGTTCAGTTCGTTTCAGTTCAGTTCAGTTCAGTTCAGAAAATTGCAGTTGAAGAGAACAGAGCCTTACTCTCTCTAGCTAACTGTTGCGACTAAAAGCTCTTGAATTCTAAGTAGCACGAAAGTTCAAAGTGTCCTGATCCTTAACAAGCATTGTTCATTGTGAAAGAGTTGAATCAAAAGATTAAGTTGTGACTGATATCTGAGATTCATTCTCTTGAACATACAACAAAGACTTGGGTCAGTAAAGAACAACTTACCATACATTGTGAAGTGTATTAAGTAAGATTGATTCTATAGAGCTATCAGGAACATAACTGTATAAGTTATAACGAAAGCTGGCCTGACAAACTACCATAACCAACACCAACAAGGCGTTGAGCATAGGAAGTACTTAGTTTGGGAAACTAAGGAACAACTCAAAGGTTATTGAGTAGAGAGGAAGTACTTAGCTCAGATAGTTGGGGAAACAACTCAGGGGGAACACTTGGTTGGGAACCTAGTGTAAAAGAGATCAAGAGATAGGATTTTGTAAAGGGAACTCATTATCTTATCTTAGTGGATTTAAGTCCTGAGAAAGGGCGAGTGGATTAGTTGGGGGATTACGCCACCCTCAGATACCACTATAAAGCTTTGTGTCATTTACTTACTGCACTTTACATATTGCTTTATTTACTTGCTGAGTACTTACACACTTATAGCTTGTTGAGCACGAGCACTTATCACTAAAGTCTTCCTCTTTCTGATTATAAGTATTAGATACCTCCACAGATATCTGAGAAACTGTTTTATCGACAAAAGTTTGAAAAGACTATCCACCCCCTAGTCTTTTACTTTGCCATTATTTGGACCAACAGAGACAGAAGGTCAAAGGTCTCTCAAGGAATTGGGCCAGTTCGTAATGGACCAGATGTTAGGCCTGATCCAATATCCTTGTCAAATAGGGCTGTTGTCTATATACCTGAAGTTAAATATCAAACAATCTTGGCACAGGATGAGTATAACAATACACACATTAAGAGAGGAAAGTTAGAAAATATTTAATCAAATTGGATGAAATAACTCAAATTTAGGAAATAATTCCATGTCATGGTACAACAAGATACAAAACACGTGTTTCCCAAAAAAATAACATCGAACAATCTGACTAAATAACTCCTCGTCAATTAAAGTGCCAAAACATTAAAAAAAATTGTGTACAATATAATGCATGATGACACAACCCTATATGAAATGCACAATTATCACCTGTAGTATGGTATTGTCAGAACATGTAGGTAAAAAACTCAACAACTACTCAACTCCTCCGGAAGATTTTATTAAACTCTAAAAGAGACACTTAGTGCAGGCAACAACACACAGGCTTAAAGTAGAACTGAATGCAAATTGAATGCAGACAACCAAAGTTCCAAACACCCCAACCGCATAACAGAACATATTGTGGCAACATAGGTAAGTACAAAGAATTTGGATGTAGGCAGCCTGAACTCCAGTCATCCCAGTTACTAAGGTACCCATTGCTATGAGAAGCAAAAACAACCTCAAACTAGTGCTATCAATGGATGAAGGCAGCCGGAACTCCAACCATTCCAAATTTAACAAGAGCTATTTTTTATCATAAAATGTCTACCACATAGAAAACATAGTGAACAATACTGAATGAAGACAACCTAGACTACACACAGCCCAGATTAACACTAGTCAAAGAAGCCAACAAAGAAAAAGCACTTGGTCTAACAAGAAGAGTTTTTATTACTTCCATATAGCATTTTGTAGAGAGAGGCCCTAACATAATCAATAAACCCACAACATACAGTTTATAATTAAAGAAAGAGAGAAGAAACAGAAGATAAGAACCAGTTAACAACCTAATACAGACCTATATACCACATGCAATCTTCAGTGTTTACCAGTGGTATTATGGCAACACCTGTTTCTGATTTATTTAGACAACGCACATAAGGAGAAACTTTCCAAAGTTAGAAAGTCTCTCACAATTAACTGAGTCAGTATTCATGTTAGCAGGTTGATGCACAAAATCAATTTAATCTATATCTAGATCACCTGAGTCAGCTAACTATTTTAAGAAGTGATGTCAAATGTCTATATGCATAACACTAGAATGCTGGACTGAATACATTAAAGAGTTTATGGCACATATATTGGCACAATTCATGAGATGAGAATTGTTAGTCAGATCAAAATACCACTCACTTGTGGTGCACATAAAATCAGTTGTGACAAGAGAAACACACATCTGTATCTGACTGTAACATGACACTAGATTATTACTGAAATATAAGCATACATCACTAGTCAATTGTCTATAGCCTGAAGTACCTGTCCAATGAGTGATATTGAAAAATACCCAATTAGTATAGGTATTGAAAGTATACCCTATACCAAGATACGATGTACTAACTGCAGATATTAGAGCAACATCCTGAGAGTTAGATAGAGTGTATATCATGTGATCGACATCTTCGTACCTGATGGCTGACTCGTTTACATTCATGTGGAAAGCAACCTGGTCATGTATCTGGTAACAATCTTCTCTAGATGCACCTGTCATAATACAAGTGTTTGTACTATCAAGCACTTCACATGATACCTTGTCAAAACATACGCTCATTTTATCATCACAAAGCTGACTTATGCTGATGAGGTTATCCTTGAGTCCCTCTATTAGGAGAACACCTTCCAGTGAAGGAAGTCCTTTGACAGCTAAAGTTCCCTTTCCAATGATTCTACTTCTCTCTCCACTGCAATAAGTAACTGTACCTTTGGTTAGTGCAATAACATCTTTGAGATAGGTTGGAGATCCAGTCATATGACGAGAATACCCACTATCAAAGACCCAAGTTCTTGCAGAGTCAGTTTTAACAGTAGAGAAAACCATATGACAAACCACACTAGACTTAGGTGTCCAAACTCTTTTAGTTTTCTGTTTAGTACCAGCTTTTCTCAAGTTCGTTCCAGGTGTTGTGACAATATCAGTTTTGAGAGATTTTTCAGAGTTTTTACCTGATATTAGCACAATACTGCAAGGAACACTTGGTTTATTTTATTCAAGGAGTTTTTCTTCTTTCTTCTTGGAGGCTTACTTTGCGCACTTAAAACCTTCTTTTCATTACTCTAGACAAGAGTACTAGTAGATTCAATGTTTTCATCTAGTGTTGTAGCAACATTAGAGGTGTCCACACTATCATTATCAACATTAGTTGAAATGTCCTGAATTTATAGAAACTTGAAACAAAAAGGTTATTTATGACCAGCTTTTAAACAGAATTGACAAACAAAAGTCTTTTTCTTATTTAGTTCAGGGTCATTTACTTCTTTCACAAAAACAGGCACCAAAGAATTTTTGGATTGAGGTACTAAGCCATCTATAAATGTTTGAAAACCCAAGCCAGTTGTACCTTCATTACCTAAACCTAGCATCTTATCAAGTTTAGATGTACCAGTATTAAGTTTGACAAGAGTAAGCTCATGAAGTTTCAGTATGGATGATACCTTTTCAATCTCTAAATCCTTCTTGGTGAGACTTACTTCAAGTTTTGCAATGATCTGCTTTAGTTCTCCATTCTCCTTGATCAGTGCCTTCTCAGATTTCATCGTTTTCCTCAGTTCTTGCAAGACATCATTGTATATGATCTTTAGTTCTTCAGCAAATTCTTCGTGACTCAATTCGCCTTCAAATGGATAATCTGTTTCAAGATCAACAGATCCATGCATACAACAAGTGATATCTATGTCTACTTGATCAGTAATATCATTACTGATATTGTCAAGACACTCCATCTCATCCATAAAGAACAGATCCTTCATAGAATGATTAGTGATAGTGTTCTGATAATACTCATTATATTTAACAATATCCCTTTTTCAGGTAATATACACCCTGTATTGTCACAATATTCATCATCAGATGGATATTCAGACCAATTAACTCGTGAATGTAGTGCGGCTGTGTGTATATCCTCACCAAGGAGTACCTCTTCATCGTCTGTACCTGTCTCACTATCACTAAGACAAACCCAATAAGAATTACCCTTCTTATGAAGAGTATTAGCTCACTCATAGGCATAATGTCCAAAACCTTCACATGCATGACATTGTATCTTCATAAGATTATCAGTATCGTCATCAGATGGTTTTTGGTACGAATACTTAGCAAGTTTCTTAGAAGGAAATTTCTTACTAGGAGAGATCATATTGCTAGTTCCAGGTTTAAACTTATTGAGATTGTTCTTTTGAAAACGTTTAGCCATAGAATTAAAGAAAGCATGAAAATCAATGTCATATTCTTCGTCAAATGACTCAGAAGATTTAGATTGAAGCATAAGACCTTTTTTTATCTAGATTTATCAGGAGGATTTTCCATGTTTAACTCATAGTTTTTCAGAATATTCATTAAGGTCTGTAAATCCATAGTTGCCAAGTTAAGAGAAGTTTCAATAGCAATCTTCTTGGTTTCAAAGAGTTTGGACAAACTCCTAATTGCTTTATAAACCAAGGTTTTGTTAGACAAAGGATCACCTAAAAGAGAGCTTTCATTAGAAATATCCAGCAATTTCTCATAGTAAGAAGATATTGTTTCATCATCTTCCATTCTAAGGTTTTCAAATTTGCTAAGTACCATCTGAAGCTTAGTTTCTCTCACACTTGGATCTCCTTCACAATGACTTTGGAGAATCTCCCAGGCTTGCTTAGCAATCGAGCATGTTTGAATAAGCTTAAACATATAATTGACATAACTAAAAATAACATTCAAAGCCTTTTCGTTATTGTTAGTATCAATTACCTTTTTTGGAGTGTAGTCTTCTTCAAGTTTGGGCACACAGTCTTTGTCTTGATCAGGAGGTGGCATATATAGGCACCTTGTATCCTTCAAGTACAGTCTTGCACACCTTGACATCAATCGCCTTAAGATGAGACCGGATGCGGATTGACTATATTTGATAGTTGGATCCATCCAGAATAGGCAACTTGTTGATATATTGATTAACTGAATCCATCCTAATGGTACCAAATCCAAACACCTATTGATTAGATGTCTGGCTCTGATGCCAATTGAAATTGAATGGATCGGGACTTAGTGCTAAATACAGATATTGTAAACACGTATTGTATCAATACTCAAAACCAATATCTGAAAACAATCTTAGAGTCTAAATAGCGGAATGTAAAGAACACAAGACACAAATAATTTCTAGCAGATTATAAATAATCTGCCGAGCCACAGGCGAAATATCCACTATAAAGAATAATGAATTTACAAAAAGATATCTAGACAATATTCCTATGATCTAGAATATCAAACACTAAGCACTTTGAATCGGGCCACCAATTCGACGCTAGATCTCTCACAAACAAAGAGAGAGATGACTAACTAAAAGCTTAGTAAAAGAGATGCATAACAAGCTGCTAGAGAATATCTATCTTAGACGTAAAAGCTTGTTATGAATCGAAGAACCTCTCGACTAGTATATATAGTTGTGAATATTAATCCAACTAGTACAATAGTTCTATCTTGATCGAAAGTCTTGATTAGGTCGAATCACCATGTTCTTCTCCTTGTTCTTCTCAGTCTTCCTTGCATCGAGAATCCTTGTAGGAATACATGTAGAACTACAAGACACTACGCATAATATTTATATTCGATTAGGATTCTTATTCCTTTCCTTCTTCAATGTCTTCTTGTATTCAAACTCCAAGAGTTCTTCTCCATAAGGCATCTGAACCTGTTGTGTTGAGGGTTTAACTCCCCAACTACTTAGATTTATTTAACTCTTCTAATGGGTGCCAAGGTAAGAGGCTCCTTGCTAGGTGAGGACCGAGGCATAAGAACCAGCGACCAACTACTCCGGTAAGGACCTGCACACTTGAGGGGGGGGGGGTTAGTGCCCGGTTTGCTAAGTGTCAAACCGGGATGAGACTTTACTCCAGAGTGACTGAGGATCAACTCTGTATAATACTTGGGATTGGGGTCGTGATGTGACTAGCGAGATGACTTGTTCCCCGTGAAGTTACTTACTTGTTGGGATGTGTGCCTTATTTATAGGCTATCATCAAAATGGAAGGGCTTGCTAGGATTGCGCCATGTGTACGGCTAGGATTGAGCCACCAATGCTAAGATGAGGCCTATAGCCCAATAATGAAGCTTTAGCCCATGCCATCTTGGGCTTTAGGGATAGTTTGGTCATTATTGGGAGAGTTCTTGAGGATGTGACAGAGTATGCCGAGGTCCCAGGTTCGGAGAGGTCGGTCCGGATGCCTGATCCAGACAGTACCTGGTTGTCAGCTGAGGAAGTTCTCCTACCTGTCCAACTCTTCCGATTCGGAGCTCCTGGGTTCGGACATCTCACTCTTTGGTGCCCACTTGCTTGGTAGCTTTATGAGATGGTCATGCTGAATCCGAGTTGACATCCGTATCGGAGTCTTTGGGTCGGAGAGGGTACTGACTTAGCACTATGCTCCTTTCCCAGGGAGGCCCGGACCAAGGTGGGTCGGACCTAGGGTTCCGAGTCGGGCCTTGTAGGTCCAAATCCTTTGTCCCTTTCTTTTAGGGTGGGTCGGACCATGGATGGTCTGCCCGGATCGGACCATTGGCTCGGACTAAAGTGCCTCGGATCCTTTGGATGACTTAGGACGCCTTAGGATTCGTTCCTAGGTCCTTTATGACGGATTTGACATATTTCCGTATCAACATATGTCCCCCTAGTTTCCAAGTATCTTAGTAGAAGATAGTTGTGGAACTATTGGTTTGGGAAGCTGTTTTGAGGGAGAGAATCCGTTCTTCAGTCCAATCCGTTTCGATCTCGTTGAAAAAAGGTGTACTCCGTACTTCGTGTGGCCATTGACTTAGTCTCTCTCCCCCCCCCCCCCCTTTTTTCTTTTTCTAAAACATCGTCGCCGTCCGAGGGACTAGGTCCGAAGGGCAACGAAGTGAAGAAAAAAGAAAAAAGGGTATTTGTAACGGAGACTAAGTCTTAGGCTCCGAACATTGGTAGTGTACCTTTGATGAGCTACGGTGGCGGACCATAGGTGCGTGTTCCGTCCGAACCAACCTCTGTGGTCGTGGGAAGGTCCGAAGGATAATCGCTCGAGTATACGAGGTTCCTTGTGTGGACAAGTTATATTGGACTGGTAAGCCGTTGGGCGTCCGAGAAGATGATACTCCGGAGCTCTCGTGTTGTCTGTCGCCCGAGAGAGGGAGAGTTGTTGTATTCATCTATCCAAGAGGTAAATTTGTTGTATCCATTCGTCATTTCACTTGGTATAATTGTACTATACCGTTGGATGGTTTTTGATCGACAGTGGAGATTAAATCCGAAAAATCGCGACGGTTGGAGTTCCCAATATGGCCCTCTATAAATAGAGGGGTTGGCCGGTTCATTTCTCATCGTTTAGAGAGAGAATTTTTGCATTCCGAGTACATCCAAAGCAACTACCAGCAATCCTAAGCGAGCAACGAGCGGTTCGAAGCGCGTGATCCTGTGCAGAGTCAAGTCACTTCTATCTAATCATCCGAGTCCAAGTAAGTTTACTTGTCTCGTCTTATGATTAAATTATCTCTGTTGTCTTTCATCTTCAAGTTACTCGGATGTATGCTTATGATGTGTAGTATAGTTGATAACCAATACGTACTTGATGTTGACTAACACCGAATAAGCGTAGTACTGACTCCGAACTAACTGCGCCGAGTAAAGCCGCTAGTTTTGGCTTTGAACTGGCCACTTTAATATACATAAACGACCTCTTGGACTGCCATCTTAAAGCTGACGATATTGCTTTCTCCTTTCTCAAGGATGTCCGAGAGTGATAGCCAAAATCGATCTGAGGCTGAGGGATATGACTCCGAGGCGATATCCTTAACCGATAGCTCCGAGGAGATTGAGATTGTGGATGATGACGAAGTGCTGGAGGTGGAACAAGCGTCCCATCTGAGCCTGGAAGAGCCCGAGGTAAGTTCCTTACTTCGGTTAGTTGTTCCAGATCCAGGTCCTCCGAGGCGTCAGGATTACCTGCGAGTGTCCCATGTGCAGGTTATTGTAGCGGCTCAAGAAACAAGTTCGCGAGTTGTAGGAACTCGTCGCCCGGGTCGGGCTGGCCAAGAATCCGAACATCCGGTAGAGATCCGATCTTTAATTCGCAACCTTGGTTATAATTTTAGGAGTAATCCTAATCAAGTCCCGTTCGTTCCGAATCCACAGGCGCCAACTATCGAGGAAGTGCATGATACTTCGGAGGCACTTCCTAGCTTAGGTGCATTTGAAGAAGGTGAAGAAGACCGTGTGCAAGTCGCTGTGCCTCTTCGGACTGTTGTAGAGTTAGCGTCCTCATCCGAGGAAGATGAGGTAGAAGAAGGTGTGCGGGGCGAAGATTCTAGTTCCGAGGAGGAAGAAGGTGCAGAGCCATCCGCTAATGTGCTCCGTGTGGAAACTTCTAGGCAAGCAGGGCCTAGTCGGCAGGTGGCTGAGGAAGAGCGTCCGGAGAGGCTAAGGAAGGGTGAGGACGTTTTCCAAGTGAAGTTCCCTCGGTCTAGAGACCAGGTCACTCACCCCGATCCGGAGGGCGAGTTGAATGAAGATGGTACTCTGCCTATTTGTGCCTCAACCATCCGAGCCGATGAAGTGGATGAGCTCCGGAGAAGATATGAGATCCCGGATTGTGTGGAGATTCTCATCCCGGACGAATCTCATGCTTTTTATAATCCGCCTCCGGGCTACATGTCGGTCTATGAGATAAGTCTCCATTGCGGGTGGCGGCTACCAAGACGTCGTCAGTTTACGGAGATTTTGAGCGGCATGGGTTTGGGTCCGCACTGATTATCCCAACTCGGAAATTTGATGTGCTTCGGAGTGCTATGTAAATATAAAGGCATCCCGCTCACCTTCGATAATTTCCGTAAATTATTCAACATTAGTGTAAGTAATAGGAACACATGGTTCTATACGTTCGTATGTCGCCAGGCGTACACATTTTTTGTTGATCCCTTGTCCTTGTTGGGAATCCAATGGTTCAAGAGGTACATTTTTGTCCGTCCGGCTCTGAAGCACGGGAAATCCGAAGCGGAGAGGCCCACGTGGCATTTCGAGAAGAAGATCTTCCGAGGCAAACTGCCAGATTGGAAGCCACCGGCACGGAACATCCCCTTGTGGATGCAAGCGTTCCATCGGAGTCAAGAGCCGGAGAAGTACTTCTTTCGAGGTCTGATATGTCAGCCTCTACCTTTCTTGGCCGGCTTGTCCGAGCCAAGTTTTTGTGATAACATGGAGGATTTGAGTAAGTGGTTTCTCTCTACCTCTGGTTGGTTGTCCGAGTCGGTTGTCTGTTTGTCGACTATATGATTACTATTTGTAGATTCTTCTGTATCTTGCAACTTATTGTGATTCAGATATGCAGCTTTCTGGTTCGAGTATACGATGTCGACTATCATGCGGAGTTGAGCGTCGCAAAATGCCGCGAAGGAGAAGGAGTTAGGGTTCTCGGACCCAGATTATCAAGACTTCAACCGTACTCCCGATCAGCGAGCCAAGGAATGTCATTGTTCGAGTGGAGGAGTCTCGAGGGCTGCTGGCGAAGAGGCCCAAACTATCCCTACCTGCATAAGGTAAAGGTGGTTGGAACTAAGGGCTCAAGAAGCCTCAGATCCGTGTCCCGAGATCCTCCTGCAGCGGATTGAGCGCAGCCCAAAAAGCGCTCCTCCGAAGGTCCGAATCCTCCCGCCAAGAAAGGCAAGGGAAAGGTGAGCGAGGCGCCCGAGCTAGATTCGGATGCTGAAGTTGCTCGGTTGGTTCGCTTGAGCCGGAGCAGATTTCGAGTTAATCTTGCCAACAAGGTGAGTTTAAGTTTTCGGTTTTACATCTTCTTTTGTTCGGAGGTATCTAACACTTCCGATGTCTCGTTTTGTTTTTAGCTTGCATACTTGAAGCATGCTCCTTGTAGTCGCCGGAGGGCTCCCTCGAAGAAGATTTGGGCCGAGGCTGCCGGCGATTGAAGGCCCCGGTTGAACAAAGACCGAGCGCTGAAGAAGGTCATAGCTGCTAAACAAGAGGCCGAGTCGGAGACGGCCAAGATGAAAAGTGCCATTCGATCTTTGGAGACTGACTTGAAAGTGCACCAAGATAGTTTGGACGATTTCGTGGCCGTCTCTAGGACTTTCAAGGATAAGATGCTGAAGGAGCTTCGGGGAGTCCGGACAAGGGCTGTCCAAGATTTCCTTGATTCGGACTCCTACAAGTTTTTGCTCGAGTCGAAATATGATGAGGCCCGTCAAGATGGGTTTGATGCAGTTGTGGAGCAGTGCCGGAGGAAGGGTTGGATTCCAAATGACTGCGACTTGGAGGCTGAGGGGGTGTCCGCCTTTAAAAATGGAGATGGCTCGGATTTTGCTCCGGAGGGTGTCTTGGACGAAGACCTGCTTAAATGTGAATTTGTGGAGTCACATTTAGCCTGAGGGCAAGAAGTACAACCATGGCGGTCCGTACCTCCCATCCTTCGTCCCTCGGGTGCTTATGTCCAGTGTTTTCGTTCCTTTGGAGGATCACTTGGAGCACAACCGAGACTGGTTGACTCTGCCCGAGCCTGTCCAAGGCTTTTATCGCAACCTTGACTTGATGGAGGAGTGTCCGGCCTTCCTGAAAGAGGTTGAGGCTCGGAGAGAACGGAGGTTAGCCCAAGCAGCTCAACAGCAAGGTCAAGTGCCTCCGGAGAAGGATACGGGGGGCCCCTCTCGGTCTCAACCTAGTTCGTCCGAGTGACGTAGGCAGTGAAGACGGGGTATGCCCCGCGTTTTTTTTTTTGTAGTAGGGTGCCTTCGGGCCTAAAAACAATGTCGTTTTTTCTTTTGCTCGTCATCTTTTTGTTGGATAAATATATACTTGTCTTTGATGAATGTTTGTTGGTTCGGGCCCCTTGGTGGCTCGGAACTATTTTTGTCACGAGAATACTAATGTTGCTTGTGTTCATTCTTGCGCGTTTTAATTCCGTATTTGCGTAGTAACTCATCAACTCTCGTAGACTCGGATAGTGGGTTTGGACCCTTGAGATCCGTACCGCTAGGTCATTAATTTGCCTGAATGCAAATTCTCCTTTGCGGGTCTTGGGGGACGATCAATCATTGTGCCCATCCGAATCGGAATCTATAATAGGAATAAATCGGATTACGAACGGTTCGGAGCCACGTCATAGAGTGGCTGGGCTTGCGAGAAAAAGAATCTCCTTGTAACATGACAAGTAGTGACGATTCGGACGTTGACTTGGTGTGTCTTCCCCAGTCATGCAGTAGTGATGATCAGCATCAAGTACAGGGTGACTCTATACGAATCACCGTTGCTTCGGCTGTTGTTATGTCAGCCCCGAGCTTGATACGTCTGAGTGAGTAGCTTAGTCGATATGGTCGACCGTATGGATGGATTGTTGGGTTGGGCCAATGGAAGCCGAAGAGCCTGGCCCATGTGCGGCCCAAGCCCATTTCCGGTGACTATGGGACACTTGTCCGCTTCTAATTGGTCGTCACTTTCTATATATACTCCCGCCTTGTACGGCTCTTCATTAGGACATCTCGCCCTTTTATAGTAATCAAAGGTCCGGAGCTCAAGTCCGAACGGTTGGGGAGCATGTTTATACCATCACTCTTGCCCGTGATCTCATCCCAAGGGTTTCTCCGATGCTTCGGAAGTCTACCCGGGTTGGTTCTCGGCGAGAGTCTTGGAAATTAGATTGCTCGGAAAGCCAGCCTCGGATCTTCGAGGATACGGTCCGTACGGAGTGAGGCCTGAAATTTTTGCCAATCTATTCCTCTGATCGTCAGGCTAATCTTCTTTCTCCGGGGCTGTGGTCTATATTCGTGACTTTTAGCCCCGGAGAGGTAGATTAGCTGGATGGTTCGGGGATCTTCAAGTAGTTGTTTTTTGAACCTGCATGCATCCGGGGCAATCCGCTTACGGTATGCGCCGGTGCGTAAGTCAAGTTAATTGGTTTGATAGAATCCCTTCCAATATTTCGTGGTTCGGTCGTAAAAAACCGCCCGAGATGTTGGAAGGCTTTCTACCAATCCTGTTGTGTCTAGTTGTTCGTGTCTCGGATTGAGGGATCTCCGGATGTATCCTTTTTAGTGGGTCTTCCAGCCCGTCCTTGAAGATACGTATCCGAGCAGTTTGGTTCTGTTGGTGACTTTGTCTCCAGGATTGAGGGCTCGAGGGAACTACTTACAATTTTGGAAAGGAGTCCCCAACAGTGCTGAGCTTGTTTGGAGTCGGATCATTGGGGACTTCCGGAAGTAACCTTTCTGGTGACTCGTTTGTCTTGCACCTAAGGTCTTTCGTCCGAGCAGCTCAGTTTTGTTTGTCGCTACGTTCCAGAATTGAAGGCTCGAGGGAACGACTTACAATTCTGGAACGGAGTCCCTGACAATGCCGGTCTTGTTGGGACTCGGACCAACGGGAGCCTCCGGAGTGACTTGGGTTGATCCGACTATCCGGGTTGGTCGCTTTCCAAATACTCTGAATCTGGGGTGTATTTATAGTATTTGGTAAGAGGCGATCCGGATTGTCAGTGTGCTTCTTGCTTGCTTCGGAGCTTTCCTTCGTTCAAAAGTGATGAAGTGTCCTTTCTGGAAGCATTGAATGGCCTCAGATATCTTGTTCGGCTGCTGTTAGTCTTTGGATCGTCCGAAGGATACTTCGAAATCTTTGTCAGTAAGCAATCAAAGTTGGGATGATGGAATTCCTTCTTCCTTCGGAGCACTCACAGATGCAGCTAATAGTGCCCGGACGGGGTTTGGTTCGGTAGACCAGAGTTAGTTAGGAAGCTTCGCTGTAGAAGTAGAAAAGAAATAGAGTGGGAGCTTGTTTTTGTAAGCCTGATTAGGGCTCTTCGGACCCTGACTTTGTAAATCTGTACCCCTGTTTTAATAAAAGCGTATTTGCCTTTGTGAAGGTCGGACACTGTTTGATAGTGTTGGTCCGATCCGGATCAATGTATGATCTAGGTTCGGATCGAGTAGTTAAATATCTTCATGGCCCGTTCGGATCATGAGATTCGGAGGACATGATTATCCACAATGTTTATGAAATCACAGTTGTATTGATTTGACGGAAATCGGGTTACAACTTGAGGGCTTCGAGGCCTTTTTCAAAAGAACAAACACAAAAAACAGGTCTACAAAATAGAGGAAGGTGACAGTCGTTGCCATACTTCTCTAAGTGTAAAACTTTTGGAGATTCTTGGCATTCCAAGTTCTCTTCAAGGCCCGCCCTTGTTCATCTTCTAGTTCAAAGCTTCCATTAACTCTTCAAAGCCCAGTAACCTTGTACGGTCCTTCCCACTTGGGCTTAAGTTTCCCCACATGACTTAGTATATCGGCTCTTCTGAGGACTAAGTCTCCAACTTGTATGTCCTTGGGAAGGACACGTTTATTGTAGGCTCGAGCGGTCATGGCTTGGTACCGAAGAATGTTGGCTAATGCCTTATCGCGCTTGTTTTCAAGGAGCTCAAGGTCATAGATCCTTGCGAGCTCATTATCAACTGGGTTGTATTGCTGGATTCTTTGGGTTGCCACCACCGTCTCCGAAGGGATGACCGCCTCGGATCCATAGGCCAAGGAGAAAGGTGTTTCTTGTGTGGCAGTTCGGGATGTCGTTCGATGCGCCCAAAGGACCGCGTCAAGATCATCCGCCCAACTGTCTTGGGAAGTTCTCAACCTTTTCTCCAAAATTTTGACTATGGTCTTGTTGGTGGCTTCCACCTGGCCATTGGCTTGGGGGTGGCCAACGGAAGTAAAGCGTTGTTCTATTTTGAAGGACTGAAGCCACTCCTTCAGTCTTGACCCAGAAAATTGTGCTCCATTGTGCAAACTAGCACTCGGGAGTCCAAACCGCGGATGATGTTTTTCGGATGAATGTCCTCACCGCTTCGTGATGGTTGACATCTTTGCCTTGACCCACTTAGTGAAGTACTCTACTGCCACTATCAAGAACCTCTTCTGATGTGTTCCTCGCGGAAAGGGACCAACTATGTCTATGCCCCATCGATCAAATGTGCATGCTATGATTGACGGAATCATAGGGTTGGTCGGGCGGTGTGGTATGTTGGCATAGTATTGGCAGTCTTCACAGGAGCGGGCGATGTTGGCAGCATCCTTGTCGATAGTTGGCCAATAGTATCCCTGCCTTATGATCTTTTGTGCCAAAGTTCTTCCCCCACAATGACTTCCACAGCTTCCGGCGTGGATCTCTTCCATCGCAGTCTTCGCCTCTTGAGGATCTAGGCACCTCAAGTGAGTTCCGCTGTAAGATCTCTTGTAGAGATCTTCTCCCAGAATAAAGTATCTGTTAGCTCGACATTGAATCTTCCTGGCCTCTCTAGGATCCATAGGTAAAGTGCCATCCTTGAGGTAACGAAATATATCAGTCATCCAATTCCTTTCTGTGCTCAAAAGGAACATCTTTCCGTTGGGGTTTGCCAGGGAGGATTCCGCGCGGGTCATTAGGATGACACTTCTTGTGTCCAAAGCTCCTAAGGCCGAGGCGTACTTGGAGAGGGCATCGGCCTTTTCATTCCATTCTCTGTGAAATTGGTCAAGAGTAAATTCTTCAAATTGCTCAACCTCTTTCTTGAGGAGTTCCAAGTATTTGATCATGTTAGGTCCTTTGGTGGTGAAAGACCCGGAAAACTGGGATTGTACGAGCTGGGAGTCTATGTAGGCTTTGAACCTTTTTACTTGAAGGGCTTTCGCCAATCTTAGGCCGGTGATAAGTGCTTCATATTCGGCCTCGTTGTTTGTCACTTTGAAATTGAGAGTGATGGCGTACTCTAGCTTGGCTCCTTCAGGACTTTCAAGGAAAATTCCTATTCCTCCCAACCGTCCGGTTGATGATCCGTCCACTTGTAATGTCCAACATTCTTTGTTTCTTTCCTTGCCTCCTGAAGTGAGAGTGAGTGCTTTCTCAACCTCCTGCTTCTTGTCGGAAGACGCAGTTGTCGAGGTATCGAGTTCTTCATCCAAGAGAAACATGTGCCTCACTCTTAGTGAATCATCCATAGGTTGGTAGTATTCAGTCATAGGCTGGACGCTACCTCTTTGTGTCTCTTCTGCTTCTTCCTCTCCACTTGATTCCTTGATCTGGGCAATCACCACATGACTAGCCTTTTCCTGGGAATTTTTGTTCTCTTCTTCTGCTTTCTCTGGATAGTCTACCAGGAAGTCGGCCAGAACTTGCGCTCTCTTGGCAGATGGGGCTTGATACCCAATATCATATTCACTTAGCTCAATAGCCCATTTGGACAGGCGTCCTGACTGATCCGGTTTTTCCAAGACATGTTTGAGTGGCTCATTTGTAAGGACCACAATCCGATGCGACTTGAAGTAAGGCTTTAGTCGTCGTGCAGTGTAAACCAGTGCGAAGGCGAGCTTCTCAACCTTGACATATCTGGCCTCAGAGCCTACAAGAGCTTTGCTCAAGTAGTAGATTGGTAAATGCTCGTTGTCTTGTAGCCGTACCAGTACAGAACTCATTGCTTCATCAGTGGTGGCCAAATAGAGGTAAAGAGTTTCATCCTCCATGGGTTTAGACAGAAGGGGCGGCGAGAGGAGATACTTTTTCAAGTTTTCCAGGGCTTCTTCGCACTCCTTTGTCCACTCGAACTTATTTCCTTTTCGTAAGATCTTAAAGAAGGGAAGGTTCTTCTCGGCGGACCTTGAGATAAAACGGCTCAACGCCATCACCTTTCCTAGAAGCTTCTGAACTTCATTGACGGTCTTGGGCTGTGGCAGATCTACGATTGCCTTTATTTTCTCTGGGTTAGCACTGATGCCTCTTTCTGTGACCATGTAGCCAAGGAATTTTCCTCCTTTCACCCCGAAAGTGCACTTTTCAGGGTTCAGCTTCATTCCATATTTCCGGAGAATAGAAAAGCAATTGTTGAGGTGTTCGATGTGCTCCTCTTCAGTCTTGCTTTTCACAAGCATGTCATCCACATAGACTTCCATGGTTTTTCCCAATTCTTCCTTGAACATCTTGTTTACCAGCCGTTGGTAAGTAGCTCCTGCATTCTTGAGGCCAAAGGGCATGACCTTGAAGCAATAGACTCCTCCGCCGCAAAGAATGCGCTTTCTTGATGTCTTCTTGAGCCATCCTAATTTGGTAGAAGCCTTGGTATGCATCCATGAAGCTTAGAAGTGCACATCCTGCAGTGGAATCAACCAATTTGGTCTATGCGTGGCAATGGATAGGATCCTTTGGAAAACTTGTGAGTCTAGTGAAGTCATTGCACATTCTCCACTTTCCGGAGCTTTTTCGACAAGGACCACGTTGCACCCAATCGAGTATCCGACTTCTTCGATATGACTGCTTTCATCAACTTGTCAACCTCGCTATGATAGCATCCTCAATGGTCCAAGTCTTTCCTCTTTTTGGGATGTGCTGACCGTAGGATCCATGTTCGGACGGTGAATGCGATCCTTGGGTCTATCCCTTGAGATCATCTCGTGCTCCAAGCAAAGATGTCGCGATTGTCAAAAGGCAAGTGATGAGCTTCACTCTATTTCAGACTCATCTCCGCTCCAATCCGAGTTGTTCTTTCCGGATTTCCTTGACCAGATTGGACCTCTTTCAAGGCTTCATGGGATTCTATTCTAGGCGCCTTGGGGAACTTTTCTCTGAACGATCCAATACCGATCTCTTCCTTTGGTGGCATTAGAGTAATGGGAGAATGGCTAAGAGGGCCCTTAGTGACCGAAAGGACAGGTTCTATGGCCCCTCTGGTTGACATGATGTAACACTCCCAGGCTTCTCTAATGTTGCCCATTTCTTCCCCTACGCCGCTCGGGTTGGAAACTTCACCTGTTGTGTAGGGAGAAGCAATTGCTCAATTGGTTAAGTCCCAAGGCCCAAGATCGTTATAGTTGAAGGTGCTATCTACTACCACAAAGAGGATAGTCCGGGTCACTCTTGTCGGAAAAGTGCCCATGGAGACTTGCGTGGTATACTTCCAATGGGCGACTACTCTGACCCTCCAAAACCTACTAATGAGGTATATACTAGTCCATATTGTATTTGCCCAGATGCATTTGCTCAAATCCTTTTGGATAGGACATTGGAGGAGCTTCCTGTGTCGATTAGTACCTTGTTGACTTCGTAAGTGGCAATCACTAGAGAAACAACCAAAGGGACATCGGGGTCCTTGAGATCTCCTCTGCCAGATGTTGGTGGGGGGATCTCGCTATCGTCAAAGGTGATTGCATTTGTGCCTTTTAAGGCTGGTGGGCCGTAAGCTCTGTCGTTGTTTCTCAAGTGTCAGTGTTGCGGTCCTTTCCTTGCATTTCTGCTATCTCCCCCTGTTGGTCCTCCTGCAATGGCGTTGATGACTCCACTGTAAGGGAGGTTCTCCATTCCTGTCTCTTCGTGGTACCCTTGATATCTTTGGGCCTGCCGAGGTGGCATTTCCGCTGGAGGTGGTGGTAAAGATCCTGTCGGAGGTTCAGAACCACGCTCCTCTCTTCTTTGCTCATTCCTTCTATGCCTGGAGGGCTCTTCCTCGCCTGTTGGTTCTTTCAACTTCCCACTTCTCACTAGTCTTTCAATTTCTGTCTTTAATTGGATGCAATCCTCAGTCGGATGACCTTTCTGCTTGTGGAACCTACAGTACTCTTTAGAGAATTTACTCTTCTTCTTTGCTCTTGGAGTTTAGGCCATTGTATATCTAAGTCCTTCTCAATAGAAGCCAAGATGTCGGATCTTGATGCATTGAGGCGCGTATACTCGGCGTATCTCCTGGGTGGAGTTCTTTCTCTGTGGAATTCTTTTCTGTCTCTGAGATCTCTTTTTTGCTCGAACTTCCCTTGACGAGGAGGGAGTTCCTGTCGTACTTGTTCTTTTCCCTTCTTGATCCCTGCTCTTATCGGGACATTCCTTCGGTAATCTTCTCCATACAAGACTCCTTCGCAGATTTCTTCCAAGTACTTTTCAGTGGTGATTTCTTCGTTGGAAAGCTTCCTTCTAAGCTCATCATTATAAGTGTTGGCATATAGGTGTCGGACCCGCTCTTTGATGCTATGAGGCTCTACTGTCAGATTTCAAATGAAGGCCAAGGAAGGTTCCGAGGTCCTCATGCTCTTCCGGATTATACTGCCAGTGCTCAATGACCTCTTCCTTCTTTTTGCTTTCTCAAACCTTTTCAAGAAAAGGGAGGCAACGTCCGCATAGGATTTGATGGAACCATTAGGTAGTGAGGTCCACCAATCCATTGCTTCTCCAAAGAGTGTGGTGGAAAAGTTGAGAGCTTTCATGTTATCGTTGAGTCCATTGCTTTCCATCTTACTTTCGTATCTAGTAAGATGCCCTACAGGGCAAGTATCTCCATGGTAATGTTCAAGGTTTGGGATAACACAGTCGGGGCGCTTTCTTTCTTTTCTGATCTCATCGCACAGAGGGTTGGGAGTTTTAACTACCACCTTCTCATGTGATTTGACCATCCTGCTCAAGGTGGCAATTTGTGTTTCCAAGGCCTTCTGTTGGAGGTAGATCCGCTTTCACCGTCCTTTCACCACCGGGTTGATAGCTACATCTGGAGGGAGATCACCGATTGGAACTATCGGAGTGCTTTCCGCCATTTGATCTCTGCACTTGTTGTTGAGCTTCGCCGATCGGTTCCCACTTCGCTCACTGGCACTTCTGGACTTCTCCCTCGTTGTTCATGAGAAGCAGCGGCTCTTCTATTGAGAAGATGTCTCAGATCTTCTGGTTAGGCTTGTTCCCCCAGCCTTTGTTGGATCGGACGGTGCTCATTTCTTGATTGAGCGGGTTCAGCTTGCCTTGGGATCGGCGTAGGCGGGGTGGGCTGAGGAGGCTGGAGGTTGTTTGATCCAAAACACCCTTGAATAGTGGTGAGTAAGAGGCCAAACTGATTCTCATTCATCCCGAACTCACTAGGACGGATGATCTGTCCATTTGGGAGAGTAAAGTTTCTTCTGGGAGGACCATGTGTTCTGACGGAGGAACTCGTCCTTCCCCAAGTGTCTGGATCTCATCGGTGGATTAGTGGCTCTTCCCTAGCCAGAAGAAAGACTAGCGGTATGGCCATCACTTGGATCATCTACTACTTCTCTTGTTGAGACTCTTGCTACTCCCCCTCTTCTAGTGGGAGGTCTCCCCCTTTGTCTCGGAGCAGGCGTACCAATGGCAGTGGCGTTGGTTCTTGCGGACCTTCTTGTTCTTGCCATTACTGAAGAGAACGGGACTTTTTGTAAAGATTCCCACAGACGGCGCCAAAATGTTGAGGGTTTAACTCCCCAACTACTTAGATTTATTTAACTCTTCTAATGGGTGCCAAGGTAAGAGGCTCCTTGCTAGGTGAGGACCGAGGCGTAAGAACCAGCGACCAACTACTCCGGTAAGGACCTGCACACTTGAGCGGGGGGGGGGGGGGGGTTAGTGCCCGATTTGCTAAGTGTCAAACCGGGATGAGACTTTACTCGAGAGTGACTGAGGATCAACTCTGTATAATACTTGGGATTGGGGTCGTGATGTGACTAGCGAGATAACTTGTTCCCCGTGAAGTTACTTACTTGTTGGGATGTGTGCCTTATTTATAGGCTATCATCAAAATGGAAGGGCTTGCTAGGATTGCGCCATGTGTACGGCTAGGATTGAGCCACCAATGCTAAGATGAGGCCTATAGCCCAATAATGAAGCTTTAGCCCATGCCATCTTGGGCTTTAGGGATAGTTTAGTCATTATTGGGAGAGTTCTTGAGGATGTGACAGAGTCTACCGAGGTCCCAGGTTCGGAGAGGTCGGTCCGGATGCCTGATCCGGACAGTACCTGGTTGTCAGCTGAGTAAGTTCTCCTACCTATCCAACTCTTCCGATTCGGAGCTCCTGGGTTCGGACATCTCACTCTTTGGTGCCCACTTGCTTGGTAGCTTTATGAGATGGTCATGCTGAATCCGAGTTGACATCCGTATCGGAGTCTTTGGGTCGGAGAGGGTACTGACTTAGCACTATGCTCCTTTCCCAGGGAGGCCCGGACCAAGGTGGGTCGGACCTAGGGTTCCGAGTCGGGCCTTGCAGGTCCAAATCCTTTGTCCCTTTCTTTTAGGGTGGGTCGGACCATGGATGGTCTGCCCGGATCGGACCATTGGCTCGGACTAAAGTGCCTCGGATCCTTTGGATGACTTAGGACGCCTTAGGATTCGTTCCTAGGTCCTTTATGACGGATTGGACATATTTCCGTATCAACATGTTGAACCTGCTAAGACTAAACTAAAAACGTGGAACTATATAAAAGTGAAGTAATGCAAAATCATAAATAAAAAGTCCAGTGTACAAACATCTCGTATTGTGACAATACTAATCCAAGTTAGTATTACACCAATACTTAGCCAAAGTATGCACTTTAAATGTACCCAGCGCACGCCGTATCTACCCCCTCAGGAGTGCAAACGTTGGTCGTGACCAACGTACATCACTTCACACATGAAGTCGTACGGACCTCAAGTCAAAGGACTATTACATCACCCTACATGTCGATACTTCCATAGACACATAAATAGAATACACCGAATGGTTTCTCGGTAGGGTATACCATTACTCTCTAAAGTGTCCATGTGTCCACATGAATAACCGAGTTATTCATAGTTGTGAGAACCACTACATCCATCTAAGGATATGATGCAGACCACATGCTAATATTTAATATCCCAATGATATTATGCATCATCGATATCCCATTCTCAATGATCATTGATTGGGGCGATTTAAGAGATTATGCTATATCACTCAAGATCTCACATTCTTAGTGACAACATTAAACTCATGGGAATACGTGTGTAAATGAATGCAGACAAAAAGACAATAAACATTTAAACACTGTAATGCCAATATATGTATATGTCCATATATACATTATAATTACATATAACAATTATATGCAAATACTGAATGTGAATAATTATATTTGTCCCCAATATGATTGTCTCTTGGACATATATACCTTCATAGAGTTGTATAATCACGAATTACGTCTAACAACTATTCCATTAATGTAATCTGGCATATAAAGAAGTAGCAACAGTAGAGTTTCGGCGGTTCGCCTTTACAAGAGAAAGTTAGCTACTCATAGTATTCTACTATAGACAGATTTTTCGATGAAAGAAAAAATAAGAAGAAGCTTAGTCTCTGATGTCTTTGTGCTGCTTCTAGGGTTTCCTCCTTCTGGGTGCCTGACGGCTAGCAGTTTTGGGGTTTCACTTGCCCGATGACTAGTTCTCTCTCAGGAGAGATGCTTTGTGAGCGGTGAATGATTATGAGACCCCAAGGGTCTTATTTATACTTGAAAATCCGTGCTTTGGCCGCCATTGATCATTAAGGAAGGTTAGAAAGGCGGACACTAGCCTGACAGGCCAAGAAAAAACCTGTTTCCAGAATCTTCTTCATTACTGCGGTCAACAGTGGACCGCAGAGAGGCTTCTGCGGCCTCCTGTCGACCGCCATCCTTCGATTTCCCAGGTTCGAAACTGTTTTCTTCATTCTTCGATTTCGGGCTTTGTAACTTCGTTTCCTCGAAAAGTGGTCTTCTACAATGTTGTAGCATCTTCAATTATCTTCGCATTGGTTGGTCACACGACATGTTTTGACACCTCGAACTCCGTGCAACGGCCAATTCAGCGTATTTTCTTGACTTCCCGATTTCGCCCAAATATGCGTTTTGGTATCCGAAATCGTGCAATTCCTCAAAACATGATCATGACCTACAAAATACACAAGAAGTTGGTAATTGGCTAAAATATGATACGAATATTGAATCTTAGGCAAAAAAACGAGGGTCTAAAAGCGTGCAAAATCGCACATTTCATTGTCACATCACACCCCCAAACCAGTTTCTTGCTCATCCTTGAGCAAGGCAATAACGAAAAATAAGAAGTGACTATGAAATGAGTAAAGAGCATAAACCACGACATAGATAAGCAGCTAGTTTCTAGGGTTTCAAACTCCACTGACTTACTTAGTTTTAACTCAGACCTCTATGACTCCACAGCATGCAAATAACAAGTAAGCATTACTCACTACAACCAGCGGTTACAAGTGTAACCCAATGTCCTTTAAGGTTTACTTCAAGATCATTACCTCGCGGTAATGTAATGCAATCCTGCTCCTAAAAGTCAAGGCACAAATCAAAGTAGTACTCAGGTTGGCTCGGTAAGTAAAGTAGGTAGGATAATATAGACGAGTGTTTAGCTAAGCATCATTGAAAGATGAGCAAGGTAAAGCAAAGGGCACTTCAGGGGGACTTATCCTTCCGGACACCGAGTTCCTTCTTTCAACTTCGTCTTCTCTCAACGATAAATCTTTAAGTTCTCCTTCATCATCATAACTACTTCATCGGTTGCTTCACACATAGACTACTTGCTCCTTCATTTTTTTTTTCTTTTAACATACTATTTTTGCAGTCGTTTTACCGACTCGTATGTTTTTGGTTAGCCATCATTGGGCTCTTTTAGTCTCTACATTTTTTGGTAGTGTTCTGCGAATTTCGCACTTACATGCGTCTTTGGTTTATATACATGCCATCAACCATCATGGACATGAGCATTTTAGGGCCACACCGGTATGTGGATAGTATCTGTAACATGCCCAACACGAAAACGTTGATCACGAGGACCAAAGATCCACTCCGAGACTTTTGTACCTTTGCTTTTCTTCGGTACTTTTCTTTTCTAATTTTTCTGGAGCAAGAGCTAGTGATTTTTAGCACCAGTAACACAAAAGTAGGGCCAGCAATGTTACCTTTCGATGATGTTCATCTTCCACTTCTCACCCAAATCAATTTCTCGAGCTAGGTTTGGGGTTTTCTTCTGTCCTTTCCCTAAACCAATTCCCAATCATGGTCAATGCATGATTCTCCTCCATTCTTTAGAACTCATTGCTTCATTTCTTCGTTCAAGCTCGACAGTGGATTGCTGACACCGCTTAAGTAAAGCATGTATGGGATATATATGGTGCAGTTTCATAAAGGCTAAAAAAAAGCTTTCAGGAGGGTTAGTGAAAGGTATAGTAAATAGTTCAGAAAGGTGAGTACTACAAATTATGTTCATGCTATTAAAATATAAGGACTCAAGGGTAGAAGTGTTCACACAGTTTCACACAGGACTTCAATTGGAGCAGTAAGTAAACTCAGTCATCAATGTAGCATGGGTCCGGTTAGGCCAGAGCATATATTCCTTAAGCAGCGAAGCAAGAAAGCAAATCTACATCCCCTTATCTAGTCATACTTTATACTGAGTACTCTTCCCACAGATCAACCTTCTTTTCAAAAAGCAAATAACCTTAGACATAACAGATAAAAAACAAAACTAGTACTTAGACATAAATTAAACTACAAATTACTAAGTGCAAATATTTAAAAGTTATTTACAGACTGGGTAATTTAGCAAGTAGCAGTCAAATTCCTCCCCCAAACCAAGCTGAGAGTAGATAGAGAAACTAGGAAAGTAAAGAGAAAAAGAAAAGATACTTCCCTCTCAATGCTGTGCTTCCATGGAAAAATGCATCTAGGATGGAGGATCATCTGCTGGTCGAGTAAAGAAGTCATCCTGGCTTCCATAGTATTGGCTCGGTCCTGTGCCAGGTGGCGGGTGAAACGGTGGCTGAGGGTAGCAAGGTGGGTAATCATGTTGAGGGTAGCATTGGTCTATGAAAGCTTACATTTGGCTCAGATCAAAGGCTCCTATTCCTTGCTTCCTGAACCGCTTCACGATGTTTAATAAACATCCGCTCGACTCTCTTTATAGTGAATGGTTCGGTCAAAGCCATTTCCCTGCTTCCCTGATCTCCACTCCCTTTTGTTTGCATAAACCTGTTATCAATCCCGGGAATGGAAGATTCCTCCTATGATCTCCTTTTAGTGCGTGCATTTCTTCCATAATGATCTTCCAGACATCAACGTAATGTCCAGTCATAATCGAGTAGACCAATACTGCCTCCTCTTCATCAACTCCACTTACACAATTTCTAGGCCTGAGGTTTGAACGCACAAATTGTACCCAAAACCTGGCATGGTCGGTGAGAGCTGTCTTTGGTATCTCCCTTTGTATATCATTCTCCTCGTAATCATTCCTCAAAAGCAATTGGTTGATCTCATCTTTCACTTCCTCGTAGCTCAAGTCAGAGTGTGGTGGTGCCACAAGCTTCGGGTTCTTCTTCCTCTTCGGTATCTCATAGAAGTCATTGGTAGTCTGAGGTCCAAATGTGAACTAGACTCCCCTTGTGGTGATGGGAGGTAACTCACTCATCTCATCCGGTTCGTCTATTTCAAGTTGGAAGAAGTCCACATAGAACTCTCTTACTATGTCGAGGTTGAATCCCTCAAGGCATGTGGTGAAAGGTCCCCATCCTTGGACGTATAATGGTGTGAGCATCCAAGTGAAAGACTCTCTTGCGGGGAAGTTTATTTGGATGTTCCTTTCGGGAGCTGCCCCTCGGTTCTTGTTTACTTCCAACCACGCTTGGGCTTCCTTCGAGAGTGAAGAGCGAGTGGCACTCTTCCCGGGTCTTCCCCTCTTCTTGCTTGATTCTCCCACGTGTGCTTTCTTCATGGTACCTAGGTTCAAAAAGTGTGTGAAATAGCATGTTTGGAGCTAAATCGATGCAAAGGTTATCATGCAAATCCCATGGGGTTTCCTCTCCCCCAAACCTAGTGTTTGGCACATCATGCATATCAAGTCTTAGCTTGTAACAAGATCAATAGCTTCTCTAAATTGGTACAAGAAGTAGTCGTGTAAGCCCAGTTTCACAAGGTGTCAAGTACAAAATTGGAGAGCATATTGCAAATGGAAGTTCATCCCTATGAGCATATGACTTAGCAAGTATATGTTTCCTAATCATAAATCATCAAGTTATAACCATACTAGCATGTGATTGAAGGAGAAAGAAATCATCAAGAGAATTTGTTTCCTTGAAGCATTTCATCAAACACTTAGTGAGCATGAACAAAAACTCTCAATTTCTCTATGAAATTGCCATATCTCCACCAAGACAAGTGATAACCAGTTAAGCACTGCTAGCACGCATGTATTCTCAACAACAATCAACACCCATATCAATCAATTGAAGCATATAATTGCAGAGCACAAAAGAAGCAAGAAGAAAGTTCTAGCAAAGAGTTTAAAGATTTAAACTTGATAATGAAGATGTAATAGAGTAGAGATCACTTACTTGATGTTGTTGATGGATGTGTAAGCTAAGAACGAAATTGACATGTTCAAAATGTGAAGTATGTGAAGAGTTTTGGGAGAAGAATAAAGTGTTGGGGGAAGAAAATGAGTGGGGGTTTAAAAGCGGAGAGTGAGTGCACAACTCACTACAATCGACTTGCGACCGTAGTGAGGTTGCTGCCTCACTACTCTCTTGAGCGCGATAAGCCGTGCAATTTCGATTCATTTTGATTTTTTATTTTTTGAAATGCAATTATTATCCTAAACTATTGAATAAGAAATTTGAAAAAATTTTGAAATGTTTTTTTGAAAAGATTTTTGGTGCGGAAAACGAGAAAAAACAAAAACAAGAAAAAATGCGAATGCAAGTGCGTAAAGTAAACGTGACCTTGGATTGCCTCCCAAGAAGCGCTTGTTTTAGGTCTTATAGCTCAACCCCTGTTTTCATGATGGCTTATTTATCAAGGTTTAGACCCTCGAACCCGTTGGAGCACTTGTCCATTGCAATTTCGATTCATTTTGATTTTTTATTTTTTGAAAGGCAATTATTATCCTAAACTATTGAATAAGAAATTTGAAAAAATTTTGAAATGTTTTTTTGAAAAGATTTTTGGTGCGGAAAACGAGAAAAAACAAAAACAAGAAAAAATGCGAATGCAAGTGCGTAAAGTAAACGTGACCTTGGATTGCCTCCCAAGAAGCGCTTGTTTTAGGTCTTATAGCTCAACCCCTGTTTTCATGATGGCTTATTTATCAAGGTTTAGACCCTCGAACCCGTTGGAGCACTTGTCCATCCATTCCCTCGTTGCGTAGCTCGCCTCTTCTATCCAACGTTTCATTTCTTCTTCCTCAATATCATCTAGATCCGGGTCCATGTCGATATGAAAAGTGAACTTTAAATAGTCGTTGATCTCCTTTAGACTATTCCATTCACCGTCACCTTCGGCTGATCTGCGTTTCCAATTGTCGTCCTCCGACCCAAAGTACACATCGGGGATCGATGAAAGAGTGTTTTCATTCGATTCTTCTTCTGTCTCCCAGTATGTTTTGAATAGATTCGTTGGCGCTAGCAAACCATCTAGAGGATCCACTTACTCCTCCTCAGTGTCCATCCACCAGTCCCCTGTGGCTTAATTGATCCTTGTTTCCTTTGCTTCTTCCAAAGTTTCACTCGGAATCCCCATTACTATCCGGTGATTTGATATGTTCATCGAAATCTCTCTTCTTGCCACGTTGATGTTGAAAGCTCCGGGGTCGGGTTTCTTTAGTAAGATTGGTTTAACCCTTTCTTCTTCTGTAGGAGAGTCTATGTTATACCCGAATGTTGTAGGAGAAGGTTTGAAGTTTTTACCTTACGTCCCTTCGGGATTTTGTCGTTCAAATGATGTCCAGCTCTCTCCTCCGGGGTTCGTTTCCTTGACAACCTCGATAATCATTATGGCTTTCTCGGTGTGACCCGACAGCTTGTCCTTGTTCTGCTGCAGTTCCCATACCTCCTTCGGTTGTCCTAAAATTATCCTCAGCCTTGGAGATGAATGAATTGGTCCTCACGGTAAACTCACCTTGCTGCTTCACAAATTTTCCGATATCTCCCATCTCCTTCATTATAGTATCTATCTTTTCTTCCGTGGAGGATGGTTTGAGTAGGTTTTGTGACGGCTTCGGTGCTGGTGCTGGTATAGGCACCCTAGTGGGTGGCCTAGGCGGTACTTCAGGTGGGTTCAAGCTAGGTCCAGTACGGTATGATAAGAGAGGGTGTTGGGGAATATAGTTGTTTACTAGTTGGTTTCTGGGTCTCCATTTCCTTGACTCTTGCACGTAGTGTGCCTCTTCAAGTTGTGTTGGTTCTTCCGGCTCCTCATTCACAGCCTCCTTCCTTCCCATCCAAATCTCTATGGCTTCAATCCTCCTGTTAATCTATTTCCAAGGAGCTTCTTCGATGGCTCTGACTTCCTTAGTAGCCACTCTTCTTCCTCTTCGCTTTTGCATGGAGTTTTCACTGAGGTTCTCGCACACCTCCTAACTCCTTCTTGGGGCTGCGTCTAGCAGGTTTCCTTGACATGCTCCATCGATGAGTGCTTGGCTGATAGAGTCAATTCCCTTGTAAAACTGTTGACATTGTCAAACAGCGTGTAAGAATGCATTGGGCATCTGTGAAGTAGATCCTTATATCTCTCTGATGCTTCGTGAAAGGTTTCTTCGTCAAATTGGTTGAAGTTTTGGATCTGGCTCTTCAGGTCGGATGTCTTCTTTAATGGGAAATATCTGAGCATAAACTTATTGAACACCTCGTCCCATGTAGTCAAGCTGCCTGGCGGTAGTGAGATAAGCCAGTTCCTCACCTCGTCTTTAAGCATCTAGGGAAAATCCTTCTTTTAAGCCGATATTCCGTGAGCCCGTTCAATGGTATACCTCCAACTATTGCGTAGAACTCCCTCATAAAGTGCATCGAGTCCTCGGTTGAGTTCCCGTAGAAGTGTGGCAGTTGGTTCAGATGGGTACCCTACAGGTCATATTATCTTGCAATCCTTTCCAGGTAGATGCTCGAGGCATGCGGCGTAAGCCTGGGCATAACATAATCACGCATGGGTCTGTCGTCTTCGTCCAGTAATTCCACCCTTGTGTCGTTACCCCTTTTTATGTTCCCATCTAACCTCAGCCTTTCCTCGGCTATCCTTAGCCTTTCCTGTTCCAGCACTTCTCTCTCAGCTTGAATCTCAAGTCAAATCTTAAGCAGCTGCTCAAGCTCAGAAGTTGTGACATTCCCAGATGGATTGTCATTGTTGTTTCCTTCCCCACTCATATTGCTAGATGATTCCATGGTGGTGGTAGGTAGTTTTTGCCTTTCAAGCTTATCAATGTCGTCTTTAAACGGTGCTACTGGTGTTCCCGCGCTTCTCCTGCCTCGCATAAAGACTAACAGACAAACCTTTGCAGATACGGATAGATAATACTAGAAAGATAATAAACAGAAATCTAAATTACGTGTTTTTGGGTTTTTGATAAGGAAACAAACTAATTCGGAAAAGAAAATATTTTTGGATTTTTTCCTGTGAAAATCAATTTCAACAGATTATAAATAATTGTTTTGGAATTATGCTATACGAATTGAAAGACAGTACGTTAATTAAAGCGAAAGAAAAGATTCAACTTATCTCGGATGATCGAAACTTGCTTGAGCGGTCAAGTGTCCCCGGCAGCGGCACCAAATTTTGATGTGCACTCAGAGATTTGATTTCCTTATAGAACCTGCAATCCCTAAATACAATCAAAGATTAAATTTATTTGTGTCAGAAATCTTTAAATCCATCAATTTTAATTGAGACAGCCAATTAAACTCACACCACTTATTTTAACTCTACAAAAACTTTTTTTAAAAGAGGTGATAAAAAAGTTGGAGAAATAGTGAGTAATGTTGGATAAATAATCAATAAAATATAAGTGAAATATAAGTGATAGTGAACAAAGTAGGAGAGATAGTTGATAAACTATAATCCACATTTTCCATTTAAGAGATCGGAAGTCAACTTCCATTCAATCTGAGTGGTTACGATTACAAGCCTGATTTCTGATCCATCTCTTGTTTATTTATTTATTTTCAATTCATTATTTGTAATTCTGAATATTTGCTGCTTCGATTGAACATTGCTGCTCAGAATTGTTCTGAATCCATGTGCGTTGCTTATTTGTGCTATTGTGTTTTATAAGTTGAAAACTATAGTGATGGATGTGATGAATATTTCCCTAGATGAATCGAAGTTCAAATTACTGAGTGCAAATTTAGTCCTCTCCATTCACTCTGAGTGGTTGGGAATTCAAGCCAGATTTCCGATCCATCTCCGTTTGTTTATTATTTACAATTAGTGATCGTGAATCTTTGATGCTTTAATTCAACATAGCTCCTAACTTCTTTAAGACCTGCTTTTCAGGTGATGAAAACGTTCCTATTTCCTTCCTTTTAAATTTATTTGCCATTGAGGTTGAAAAATATAGGTTGTAGTGATGGATTTGATGAATATTTCCCAGATGAATGGAAGTTCAAATTACTGAGCGCATATTTAGTTATCTTCTTATTCTTTTCAGGGTAATAAGATAACCATGGGTGTTTCTTGGCGATCTGATTCCTCAATTGTATCTGACATCGGTGTTTGTGGAAGCTTCACTATGAAACCATTCCGACAGTAGATAGTGTTTGTTAGAATATCCCACATCAACACACTTGTGAGAGGATCTTGCATAACAACCATCTCCTCCTTGTTACCATCTCCCTTAATAAGGCCTTAAAAAGGGTGATGGTCCATCAGTCCCAAGTTGATGATGACCCATCTTAATATGGTATCAGAGCAGGCTCAAGTTGATAATGGGTGCCGTTTGTCCAAGTCGGTAATGTCGATGATAATTCCGGCTTGTCCAAAAAGGATATTATGATTCCACATGTAGAGCCCATTAACCGCGGCCTACCCGTAAGGAAGCGTGTTGACTTTTAAGGGGATGATGGTCCATCTTAATAGTCTTGCCATTGTAGAATAATTATAATATGTCGGCTAATTCTGGGTATTTATTTGTTCCTTTGTGCTTCTTGTGATAAACTTAGAGTATAATCATGCAAAAATAACCTTATTCCTTCTGCTGAATTGTAGTTCATACGCCTTTACTGGTTAGCGATAACAAGATGATACAATACTGACTAGCCTTGCTACTCATGTATATCTATATTTTTTTCAGCAATTTCTGCTATGGATCCTATTTATCTTCAATTCTCCATCCATCCTACGCTCTGTCCATCCATATGGTTTCTTTCCGAATGTAAATGCATTGATTGCTGAAAGGGAAAATGGAATCATGACAATGAACCATTCTGTATAATTATTACCCCCTCCATTTCAGAAAAAGTGTTACATTTTGACTTCGACCATTAATCGTTTGAGCTTAACAATTACTCATAACGATAATAGTAAATAATTTAATAAAATCATATAATAAAAATTTAATTACTAAATTTTCATTATATAATTTTAATAATTTATTTATTAATATCGTTAAGAAAGAATTAATAAACGCGATACAATCGACCGCGAATAAGAAACGTAACATTTTTTCCGAAATGAACAATCTTTAATTTCTGGCAAGTAGTATTGATTTTTTAGTAGGTATAGATTCTTTGCAATATGTTATCAGTGAATTAGTACATACTGCTGAGAATTTTGGTTTGTGTCATCGATAGCTAGATTGTTTCACCGCTTCTGATGTTCTCTCGCCAGCAAGGCAACAACTATTGTTACAAGTCTGAAGATATATCAAATACCCACCTACACGTCCCCTAGTCCACCGCGGTTGGTTTGATGCTTTCTCGATCTTACCAGAATATGAGAAATCAGGCAGCTTAGGACTTGGAACTATTATATATTTCTTAGTTTTTACTAATTCCGTGCATCGCTGCAGATGATATGCTCATTTGTTCTAGAGCAATTTTATTGGGATGAGAGGATGTTTTGGCTCGATGTTCCACCGAAGCCTGTAAATAGAACATGTTATTTCGTTGATATAGTTGAACCCGCTCCCGAAAACATTGCTCTTGCTGTTGCAATTGCAATTGCTTGTCCATTGGCTCCAAGTTGGATAGCAAGCATTGAAGATTGCTACGGGTATCCACTGGGGTAATGTTCGTTAATTACTCAGCTACTCTACTGACTTATCTTTGCTTGGAATGATTCAGTTGCATGTAAGTTATGCTTATAGTTCTATAGGAGATACTAAATTTTTTGTTTCAAGAGTAGCCTGGTTTTGCCTCTTCGATCTCTTTCTTTAAGGAAAGCATATGATGCTTAAAATAAAAAATAAAAAAATTCTCTAACATTATGATGGTTTTGGCTTAAACATTGTGAGCATATTTTTTTAGCTATATTTTCTGAAGTATGCATTTTCTCTTGATTATATGCACATTAAGGACTACATACTAACCAATAACCATGACTGATTTCACATGTCGGAGCTGCTATTCAAATGGCACTTGAGTTGTATTTACCGTGGAACTCTTGCGTGCAAGTCCCCCACCCCCCCAGGAGCAAAATATGGTAAGCTTAAGTTGGAATTTGCACAGTTCGTTGCCAGTAACGGGAGGAAGTGGGAGCTCCTTATAAGTTGGTTTTGCTATATATGAGAATCGCTCGTAGTGTCGAAACAAGTTGGTTTTTAAGACCGTGTATTCTTGGCATCTTTTAAATTTGAAATTTATGGTGCAGCATTTTTGAAGCCTCCGATGCTTAATAGGTTGTTGGGCGTAGCTGTTGTGTGAAGTTTTTATTTCATGAGAGGACACCGATGGCTGTGCTTGGTCTTGAATTGGTTGTATCATCATATCATGGTTGGTGTGGTGTGTGTGTCTTGAGGTAGATTGTTCTGCAGGTTGTTAATGCAGTTAATTCGCAGTAAACGATTTTGACAGCAGCTCGGTTTGAAAGAGTCAGCAAGACTTGTCAAGAATCCTTTTAGCCTCTTTGTAGTGATACCTTTACCAAGTTCAATTTTTATGTAGTTGTTCTTATTACAAGGAAGTAAAATTTTAATTAACTGATCCATTTAGTAATGTCCAGATTCCAGGTTTTCAAGGATGAGTATGGACTTAGATTTGCAAATGAATCATCTGACTCCACCTCTTCTTTTTTTGTATCACTTCTGCAATCTCTTATAATAGGCCTACTTTACGGCATTTTTTATGTGAATTTTGATGTGAGTTCGGAGTTCCGCTATAACAATATTTATAAATATTTTGGATATTGTCGTTGCTGGAGTAATGTTTCAGATAATTAAAGTGACCTGTACTAGAAACGAAATGGAGTAGCATGACCATTCTCGCTTTCTATTTATTCCAATAGCTTCGGTACATTGGGATGACAAACTTTTATTCGTACAATTTTTTATGAGAGACTGTCTCTTGAGATCAACATTTCATAATTAGTTTTGAACATTCCTTGTGGAGCTATGAACATCACATAGTATAAGTATGATTTTATAAAAAACATTATGTTTGAAGTTAAATAAATAATGCACGTCTCTTCGAGAGACTTGCAAAAGTATATGTACTATAAATTGGTACAAGTTTTAAAGCACCATGAGACACTACAGCATGCGGCACGACAGACAAAAACATGAAGAATCCTATAAGTCGAACATAGACATTTGTGACTATAAATAGCGTGGTGCTTTAACTCTAGTGTGTGTGTGTATAAAAATAATGTTTGTCCGTCTTTTTTAGTCTCTATTCAGGAGGTTTGCTCCAATAACAACTCTAAAATCCTATAATTCTTTATTTATTACAAACACCTTTGTAAATATGAAATAATCACCTCAATTGAGGTTTGAGACTTGTATTACTCTCTAATATATAGATACAAGATACAATACAAATACTATTAGGTAAATGATAGCTATACAAATACTATTAGGTAAAGGACAACTATAAGGAATATAACCAACTATGATTCTAAGTATCTTCAATTTTATTTATTTCCTTAACACCCCCCCCCCCCCAAAGCGAGACCTCGGGTAAGGACTGACACGAAGCTTGGACCGAAAAAATTCGAACAAGGGCCGAGAGAGACTCTTAGTGAAAATGTCGGCCAATTGGAGAGAAGAAGGAACAAACTGAGTGGACAAACGACCACTAGTGACGAGCTCGCGAACAAAATGGTAGTCAATGTCAATGTGTTTTGCACGCTTGTGGGCGATGGGATTCTGGCTAAGAAAGACCACACTCTTATTATCACAAAAGAGAGTCGGAACTGAATGAGGCATCGTGCGAAGGTCACGAAGAAGAGAGGTGACCCAAATAACTTCGGCAGAAGCATTAGTCATAGCACGATATTCGGATTCACAGCTGGAACGAGCCACCGTCGGTTGTTTCTTTGCACTCCAAGATACAAGATTATTGCCCAAGAAGATCGAGTAGCCATAGGTGGAGCGACGAGTGTCTAAGCAACGAGCCCAATCAGCATCAGAATAATCAACAATCGTTGGTATACCTTTGGAAAAGGTGAGACGAAAAGAGAGAGTTCCTTTAACGTATCGCAAGATTCGTTTGACTGCCTGAAAGTGATCAACAGTCGGAGATGATTGAAATTGACTGACAGTGTTGACAGCATAAGAGAGGTCTAGACGGGTGATAGTTAAGTACTGCAAAGCACCAACTAGTGAGCGATATAAAGTGGCATCATTGAAAGACTGACCAGCAAGACGAAAAGTAGCTCCAGGTGCTAAGGGCGTAGAAACAGGCTTGGAATCCAAGAGATTAGCCTTGAGTAGAATATCTCGAGCATACTTGGATTGTCCCAAAAATAACCCCTCGTTAGTGTATGACACTTCAAGACCGAGAAAATAATTCAGGCGACCAAGATCCTTAATTGCAAACTCCGAGTGAAGGCGAGAAATAAATTGGGAAATGAGCCTAGAGTCATTACCAGTGAGAATAATGTCATCAACATATACCAGTAGATAAAGGAGCGTAGAGCCTCGATGAAAAACAAACAAAGAAGTATTTGCGTTACTACAAAAGAAGCCGAGGCCAAGTAAGAAATTATTGAGCCTTTGGAACCATGCACGCGGAGCTTGTTTAAGTCCATAAAGAGCCTTGTTTAGACGACAAACATGATTCGGATATTGAGGATCAATGTATCCGGGTGGTTGTTCCATAAAGACGGTTTCTTTCAAGTTGCCATTAAGAAATGCATTTTTTACATCGAGTTGGTGAAGAGGCCAACTACGCATCATTGCAAGAGCAAGAACAATGCGAATTGTAGAAGCTTTAACCATAGGGCTGAAGGTGTGGGTGAAGCAAAACCAGGAAGCTGAGTGAAACCCTGAGCCACTAAACGGGCCTTATGGCGATCAATAGAGCCATCAGCAAGAAATTTCGTACGAAATACCCACTTAGAACCGACAATGTTAGCACTACGTGGACGAGGGACAAGGGTCCAAGTGTCATTAGAACGAAGGGCAGAAATTTCATCATCCATGGCGGCAACCCATTCAGGGGATTTCATTGCAGATTTAAAACCTTTAGGCTCAGAAGTGGTAGAGAGTAGAGCATGTCGACCGACATAACCGTAATCCACTATATGTTTTGGTTTGAAAGTACCGGCTGGCAAGCGCATGGTGTGAGTCCGAGGTCCACCGAGACCGAACGACGCCTATGGTGGCCTACCAATGACGAGGTGGAACAGAGGGTCGGATCGACCGCCTGGATTAGGGAGAGCATTATCAATAGTGTCAGTATCAGGAGCAGGTGGAGCAACTGGCAAAGGTGATGGGCCATCAGAATCACATAGTTGACAATGATTGGATGGACCAATAGATGGATTAATAGAAGATGATGAACCAGAGAGCTGGTCAGATTCGACTATTGGGAGGTCCAAGAATGCGGAAAAGTCCAATTCATGTTGCGCTCGGGAACCTGGTTTTCCAGAATACGGAAAATTGGTTTCATCAAATTGAGCATGTCTAGTAATGTAGATACGTGAAGTGGCTGGATCAAGACATCGAAAACCTTTGTGATTGGTGCTATAACCAAGAAAGATGCACGGCAGGCTTCTCGGAGAGAATTTATGAGCTGAATAATCACGTAAACATGGAAAGACACGACAACGGAAAACATGAAAGTTCTCATAAGCCGGGGTCAAAGAGAAAAGTACGTCAAATGGGGATTTATGATCAAGCACCGACGAAGGAAGACGGTTAATAATGTAAACCGCGGTACTAAATGCCTCAACCCACATAGACAATGGAACAGACAAATTAAAAATCAATGCAAGGCCAGTTTCAGTTATATGACGATGTTTATGCGCGACCATTTTGAGTGGGTATACGGCATGATATGTCGGTTGGATACCACAATTAAAATATATTTTTCAAACGATTATTGGTGAATTCGTCATTACTCAAATATTTTAATTGTAGTAGAGAATTGATTTTCAACGAATTTCTGGAAGAGTACAAAAACATCACAAAACTCGGACTTGGAGCGCATAGGGTAAAACCAGGTGAACCGAGAATAATCGTCAACAAATATAGCATAATAAACATACCCTGATGATGAACGTACGGGGACAGGACCCCATAAGTCACAGTGAACTAAATCCAGAAACGTGAAGCACGTTTATTATTGAGAATGAATGGTAAATGTTTGCTTTTTGCCATTTGACATGAAGAACAAACAACTGGCTTAGGTAATAAGGAATTAACTGAAACATGTTCTTGTTTATTCAAAAGAGAGACAGTATCAAAAGCCACATGGCCCAATCTCGAGTGCCATAATTCGAAATAGCCATGAAATAATCACCTCAATTGAGGTTTGAGACTTGTATTACTCTCTAATATATAGATACAAGATACAATACAAATATTATTAAGTAAAGGATAGCTATATAAATACTATTAGGTAAAGGACAACTATAAGGAATATAACCAACTATAATTCTAAATATCTTCAATTTTATTTATTTCCTTAACAACCTTTATATTTAAATCAACTTTAATTCACTTAAATTATCCAGTTAAATATTTTCCTCACCTCAAACTTTTTAACACAATATCAAATGGTTAGTATAATTTTCATATGGCTTTAAGTAAATAGTTACTTCAGAAGGATTTGGAAATCACGTGCATGGTCCCATTACCCAAGATGTAATTTTTGCATAATGCACATGACGAGTTGTGCTAGTTGCTACGCTACAAGACACTTCATATGTCTCATGGTTGCCACATTATTTCTTCCGTCTTGAATTGAACGTTCATGTATGCATTCCAAATTTGACACTATATGCCCATGGCTTATCTTATGCGATTCTCCCGATAAGACTATCTCATGTGGCATTATTATATATCATGTGGCATTATTAGCATAATAATGCCAAAGGAGTTGAGACCATAGTGAAACGCCACAATGGTGTATGCGACAGATTACAAATGGTTATTTATTAAAATTTTAACGGACCTGCCTATAAATATTAGGCCAAATCACTAACCATGACGTGTAAGAATTTTCTCAAACCTTCGTGGGTCAGTTAACTATTTTATATGGACGAATGTCGGACGAGTTAACGGTTTTCACACTTTAAAATGAAAAAATATATTACAACTTATTAAAATAGATTAAATAAGTTTATGTATATTTGACAATGTCTTCTGGAATATTTTATTTTATATGGGATATATTTCAAGTTTGATAATAACCAAAATAAAAGTACATAAATTTCAAATACAAAGACCATAAATATTTAAACTGTTGGTACATGTACATAAAGAAAAATCATAAATGAAGTACTCCCTCTGTCCCGGAGAAATTCATATATTAGGGTTAGCGCACAATTTTACGTGAAAAGTTGAATTAATGATAGAATATAGAAAAGGTCGGAAAAACTGTCCGTTTGGTGGTAAAATGTGTAATTTGAGTGTAAAGTTGAGATTGTTTATTAATTTTTTGGTATGGGGCAAATTCCTTTTTTAATAATGTATTAAGGTCTATGGGACGGTTAAAAATGACAAATGTATGAAGTTCTGCTGGACGAAGGGAGTAGTAAAGTAAATGTAAATCGATATGTTAACTATTAGTTATGCCCTAAAAACTAAAAAAAAAAACTATAACTAGTACTGATATGTAAGCAGGTTGGACAATTGGACGGTTGAGACCTGCCACCCACCACCTGTCTAGTGGCAGGCGGGTGACTAAAATTTAACCAAGACGTTTTTGTGCCAAAATTGGCTGGTTCGGTAGCCGAGGGACGAAATGGGGCACAGGGCGGTCGTTTTTTTTTTTATACCCTGTATATAAAATCTTGTCGTTTATAATTGTAAGTGACATGACTTAAACGAATTGTTTTAAATTCTGCATTTCATTGTATGTTGAAATTGAATAACCATTTACGTTTGATTACATTTCGCATTCGTGGTACGCAGTCCGACGCTACCAAAGACGTAGTTTTACTACAACTGCCAGATTTCTACCTAGCGCATGCGTGGAGAGTTCTCCATAACCCTACAACAACACTTGAACACCAAGTATGAGGTAATTGGTTATTGAAACGCCCCATCGCCTTGCGAGCTGAGGCCGACATTGTGGCCCGGGGTGGTTACTCTTGAACTGGTCTTCGAATGATATGATGGTCCCATTCTACCAACACATATCCTTTCTGCGCACTTTGTCCTCACTCTTGCACGAACCGGGAGATTTCCTGGTTGGTCACCCATTCTATGATTTCTCTAGAGAAAGCAAGCTTCACTTTCGAGTTCTTATAGATGGATTAGTCACCCATACTATGATTGCTCTAAAGCAAGCAAGCTTAACTTTCGAGTTATTATAGATGGATTCCAAAAACTTCACCGCGCACTTTATCCCCACTCGTGCGTGAACCAGGAGACTTCCTAGTTGGTCACCCATCCTAAAATTGTTACATAGCAATCAAGCTTAACTTTCAAGTTCTTATGGATGGAATTCTGAAACATTCCCGCACACTTTGTCCTGACTTGTGTGCGAAGCGGAAGACATCCTAGTTGGTCACCTATCATCCTAAGATTGCTTCAGAGCAAGTAAGCTTAACTTTCGAGTTTTTTTTGACAGACTCCCGAAAAGTCCCGAAAAGAAAGGTCCACCATATTGGTATGAGTAGTGTTCTCAATCCCTTTAAACTCTCTGAAACTTATCTTGAAACATTCGGGCGTTACATTCACCCACTTGAATGGTTCCCCGTCGCACTCGCACTTTATCCGGACCAACCGTCTACTCATTGTGGGTTTTGGATTGGTTCGACTCTAATATCCTTTGTAATGAACCATCCCCTTTTGGGCCGGTGCAATTACTCTTTTACTGCTCCGGGTTATATGCTTGATGGATTCCCGAAAATAGTTGCACCTTGTTGGTATGGGTAACATTCTCAATCTCATTAATCTTTCTGAAACTTATCATGAAACTTTGGGGCAGACAATTATAATCTCGAAAAGACTTTTATTAGCAAGGATCACCCACTTCCCCTTTCAACTTGAAGCACTTATTACTTATCCACCCATAGTCCGTTTTGACAAGCAATATATCAATTTGAAATTCTTACATAGTAACTTATGAATATATATATTTCTTTCACTTAATTTAATCGATAATTAAGAAATGATCCTAAATAAACATACCCCAGTTTACCAATATTTTTCATTCACATTTCCCACAAAAGTTGGCATTTCTCAAAATATCCGTCCGTGATCGAGACTCAGATTTTTATCAGCTTAAAAACGTGATTGTTAGCTTGGAATAATTGTTATTGTATCCATAGGCGGATAGGCCCCTACTACAAATAAAAAAATCCAACCTTTCCAATCACTCATGTATTATATATATATTACTCCCTCCATTTCAGATAAAGTGTTACAATTTGGATTTGTAGAAAAAAGTAGAAAGAAGTATTCTACCGATTATTGTAGATTAACTGAAAGCGATAATGTAATAAAAATGAAAGGTAGGGAGTTTTATTATTTAACTAATTTTCATAAATAGAAATTGTAACACTTTTAGTGAAACGCCGGAAACGGAAAGTTGTAACACTTTCTCTGAAATGGAGGGAGTAATATAATAATCATCGATCTTACTATAAATATGTGCTTCCAGGCAGTGATCAATATATCATCACTCAATTCATTATCTAAACCAAGCTAAAGCAAAATGTCTTCTTCATCAGAAACTCTTCCAGTGAAAGAAATTCCTGGTGGCTTTGGCTTACCATTTTTCGGGGCGATAAAGGATCGCCTCGATTACTACTACAACCAGGGTCCTGACGAGTTCTTCCGCTCCAGGATGAAGAAATACAACTCCACTGTCTTTCGAATGAACGCCCCTCCTGGGCCGTTCATGGCCAAAGATCCTAAAGTCATCGTTGTTCTCGACGCCCTTAGCTTCCCAATCCTTTTCGACACTTCCAAAGTCGAAAAGAGGGACATTTTCACCGGAACCTACATGCCTTCCATTCATTTCACCGGTGGATACCGCATTTGTTCTTATCTAGACCCCTCCGAGCAGAAGCACGAGATCCTTAAAGACTTTTACTTATCGTTCTTGAAAAAATGGCATGAGCAACTAATCCCCACTTTTCGCAGCTCCACAACTCAAATGTTTCTTGATCTGGAAGCCGAGCTGTCTACTAAAGGGGAAGCAGATTTCAATACCCACAGTGACAAACTGGCATTCGATTTCTTGTTCCGTTTGTTTGGGAACAAGAGTTCGTACGATACTAGCGTTGGTGGAAGTGGCAATACAAATATAGATAAATGGCTGACCTTCCAACTTGCTCCACTAGGCACGCTAGGGTTGAAGTTCTTGCCGAATTGTGTGGAGGATTTGTTGCTGCATACGTTCCCCTTACCGTCGTTTTTGGTGAAATCAGGGTATGAGAAAGTTCGCGACGCGTTTGATGAAGCAGCTACATCGTTGCTTAACGATGCGGAGACTAGAGGACTCGAAAGGGACGAGGCTTCTCATAACTTGATGTTTCTCATGGGATTCAATGCCTATGGTGGTTACAAAGTAGTTTTTCCTCTTTTGTTGAACTACCTTGGTGGTGGAGGGGCAGATTTGCACCGTCGCTTGGCCGATGAGATCCGAGCTGTCGTAGATGAGGTACGTATTTTTGCAATCGCACGGCAAAATTATTTGTCCATCTATTTCAGCATCTTCTTAATTAAGACGTCTTTAAGAAGAATTACTTTTTTATTTTTAAAATTTCCATTAAAAACTTTCCATTTACTTGTATGGAAACCCACTATCTTCATTATTAATATTTTAATTTCTCTCTTTCATATTTTATCAATTATCTTTCTTACTTTTTATCATACACTTATTACTTTATGGCTCTGTTTACCACTAGCTTTTCAGCTCCATGAGCTTTTTTTGACCATTGACTAATAAAAAGAACGTTACGTGAACGCGCAGCTTCTTAAATCAGTTAACTGCCAGCTAGCTGAAAAGCTAACTGGTTAAGAAGCAAGTTAGTTTTTTTTAAAAGAAGCTTCTTCTTATCTTTTTCATTCCGAAAATATCTCTGACCTAAATTAGAAAAAAAAAAAAAGAAGGAAAAACTAACCGTTTTTATTATTTACTCGTGTTCCATCTTTACTGCCGTATTATTTGTAGACCACCTGGAAGGTCATTAGAATTCTCGACTTATATTTTATATTGTTGGATCCTTTGTTATATATTTTGTGTACTTGTTTGCAACTAGCATAAGGATTAATACATACGCATCTCTTTAAAATGCATACATGTAGTACACATCAATTACTGATTTTTTTCATTACTAAGTAAAATGCTCAACGAATATTTATTTCAACTTCTAATAATTTTGAGATGTTATTAAAGTGGCGATGTAAAGTACATTGAATACATATTAGAATAATTGGACAAAATTTGATGTACTATTATTTAAAAAACTATAAACTAATAATACGATGAGAAAGGTTAAAGAAAATAAAAATAAGAGTAATGCCCTTTTATGTCATTTTACAAAATACCAAATTTTATCAAATTTAATTCTAAACACCACATTTAAAATCATTTCCTTTACCAGTTAATCAGCCCCTAGACAGCTAAATTTATTACCTAATCAATTTACTAACTAAATTTTTCAGCTTTTGCTAAACAGACCCTATCTGTATAAACCCATTTTTTACTCAACTTCTTAAAAATTGTGCAAAAAAAAAAAAAAATGGAAAGAGATTTATGCAACAGATGGAGTAATATACTTCAAATTATGAAACTTTTTATCCCACCAATTAATTCTTTATTATTTATCTTTCTTACTTTATAATCACTTTCTTCATTATCTCTCGTACTTTGTCAACCATTTACTACTTTATTAACATAATACCCCATATAAATTAATATATTATTATTTTCTCTTAATTGAAGATAAAGTAACTCCTAGGAAGTTTTTATTGGACTGGAGGGAGTACTACTCAACATGAAGCAAATGTTTCTGAAAGTTGAAATATAAAGTAGTATGATAATTAACAACACGATTAAGTTTGTAATTTAATTTAAAACGTATGCGTCCTTCTTACTTATATAATTTGAATTTGATGCGTACATGTGCCACTGTAAATATATATAAGGTGTATGGTTTGAATTCCATTAACATAATTTTCTCTCTTTATATATTATTTTTAAACTCAAAGTCTTATGAGAGATGGTCTCTAGATAAGTTATTTAGAGACGACATATGTTATCAATAAAATTATTCATGTTATTAATCAAAACGTCTATGTTGTTAACGAAATAAGTCTTGTTCTAATATGAAGAAATACAAATGTTCAGAACACATGTTGATTTAATAACATCGATGATTTTCTTGACAATATAGGTTCGTCTCTCATGAGACTTACTCATTAAAATTTTAAATGTTATCTCTTTTTAATAACAAAACTTCATTTATTACAAGAAAAAAAAAGCTTTAGCACACTACTATGTGTGTCTAACAAAAAACCATCAAATTTTGGTGATATTGCACAGGATGGTGGTAAAGTTACACTAGGAGGACTAGAGAAAATGAGTTTAACGAAATCTGTTGTATGGGAGGCATTCCGGATTTCGCCCCCGGTTCGATTCCAATATGCCAAGGCAAAGGAGGACATAACAATCTCAAGCCACGATGCGTCCTATGTGATCAAGAAAGGAGAGACCATCTTCGGGTATCAGCCTATCGCAACCCAGGACCCAAAGATTTTTGTGAACCCTGAAGAGTTCGTGGCAGATAGATTCGTGGGAGACGGAGAAAAGCTCATCAAATACGTGTATTGGTCAAACGGGAGAGAGACCGATGATCCAACGGCTAATAACAAGCAATGCCCCGCGAAAAACATGGTGGTGCTAATAGGAAGGATGATGGTTGTGGACCTTTTCCTTAGGTATGATACGTTCGTTGTTGAGACTGCGACAATATCTGTAGGGACATCTATCACGTTCAAGTCCGTAACTAGGGCTGCCTGATTTACTTTTTATTTTTTACAAATACTATACTGTTTTTATTTTTATTAAAAATAATTTTTTTTTGTGCTTCTTTTATGCACATTTGTTGTCCTGGGGTTCTTTGTATCAAAATGTTGCATTACTTTCATGCACATGCAGTGAGAAATAAAATTACCTATTTTATATAACTAGTACTAATAAATAAAAACGTGAGGATAAAATAAATTAATCGAAAAAATAAGATAGTTAAAATTACTTGTAAACAACGTTGGTCGTGGTGTCAGTGTGTAGTTCTTCGTCAAATACTATATCACTGTGTCATATAACTATAGAAAATGTAAAATACGACTCATCGCTTATATATGCTTGAAAGTAGAGACCCAACCCGAACCCGTTCAGGACTCGACGGGTTGATAACATATAGTATTTTATATCGGGTCCTCCCTGTAGCTAGTACGTTAATTAATAACTTATACTCCAATCCGAACCAAAATAAAATACAAAAGTATATAATATAGTTAACATGGTTGGTTTCCAACAACCCCTGGGGTGCCCCTCCACCGCTTTCAACTCAAGAACGCCACTAAGATATTCTTTTAATGATAAATAAATTAATCGATAAAATAAGATAGTAAAAATTAAACGACGTTGGCTGTGGTGTTTGGTTGGAGTCCTTATTTGTCCAATAATATGTCATTGGATTTATATTAACTATAGAAAATGTAAAATACGACTCATCATGACGTATATGATTTGAAAGAGGTATAACACAACCCAAACCTGTTCAGACTCGACGGGTTGATAATATATAATATTTATATCGGATCCTCTACCCGTAGCTAAGACGTTAATTTATAACTTATACTCCAATCCGAACCAAAATAAAATACAAAAGTGTAGAACGCAGTTAACATGGTTGGTTCCCAACAAACTCTGGGGTGCCCTCCCCCGCTTCAACTGGCGATACCAGATATTGCTTTTAATGATAAACAAATTAATCGATAAAATAAGACAGTAAAAATTCCTTACAAACAACGTTGGCCGTGGTGTTTGTGTGGAGTCCTTCTTCGTCCAATACTATATCATTGGATCTTTGTTTATGGTAACTATAGAAAATGTAAAATACGACTCATCATGGTGTACGTATATGCTTTGAAAGGGATATGATAGTTTTATATCAGGTCATCTATTTGTACCTAACACGTTAATTACTATCTTATACTTCAATCCGTACCAAAATAAAATACAAAAGTTTCGAACTCAGTTAATGGGTTTGAACAATCCCTGAGGTGGTATGTGGTCCCCAACCACACACAAAATTTATTATTCTACAAACATAATTTAAATGTTACGATGGTTTTTTTTGCACCCACCCCTAACATACCCCACCCCTCGCGGAGACCTTTCACTAACTTAACCATAAAATGTTGCGGTTTGTGTATTGTCACAAAGCTATGTACGGGTTCGAGTCTGGACATCATTATTCCAAACGGGTTTAAATTCAGGTTGGATAGAACCCGGGAATACCAGTGCAGAGTGTTCCTCGCTCTTGTTAATTGTCATAATTTAGTAAATATGTATAGAAAAATGTATGCTCTGGATTCAAGATAATTTTCGAAGTTTTGTATATAAATTTATACTATACATGCAAGAAATATACAAAAAAATAAATAGTGAAAGATATACTGGCTGAAAATGTAACTAATTCCACAAAATTCTCGTGGCGATGCTGCGATATAGTTTACTTTTAATAATAAATTAGTACTAATCCGTGGCGTTGCCACGTCATGGTAAACTTTTAATAAGTAATAAGTTAAAGAAAATATAATTCAAATGATAAGTCAGTTTCAAATAATTAAAGATTCAATACATCGAACGATTTCAAAGAGAATGCAAGGTCATTGTTTGACAATCTTTGTAGCCATATAAATCGTTAACTACGACACAACTTATTTTAAAAAAGTAGTCAATAACCAAATAGAAAAACTTATTAATTTAATAATTCAAACATAAGGAATTTAATAAATCATGCCTCTAAGATTGCTAAACACATATTTGTAAACAATATTGGTCGTCGTGTCAGTGGAATTGGCTTCCTCATCCAATGCTAAAGTCTTGAGCCCTTCGTTACTTGTGACTCTTGGAGAATGCAAAATAGAGCTGGCCATAATGAAACGACTTTGGGAGGTAGATTCCAACATGAGCTAACGATTTTTCTTGACTCTTGTTTATAGTCATCACATAGCAAATTGATATAGAAAATTATCTTTGCTGGAATGTAATAGGAACCTTAGTCAATCAGAAGGTATGAGTACCATCCGAGGTACGAAAACCTTCACTGCAACATTCTTTGCACGTATCGTTTTCACCTCTATAACATATTTGCCTATTGTAGTAACAATCAACCTAGTTCCATACAAAGCCCGCCGTACTGATCAATCCTCCTAAGAAGCATAATAGGACATCCAATCTTAACTCAAATGGTATGACTTGGCATTTCAGGTGCCCTAACAGTGTTTAAGAACTCTACATAATAAACATCTTCTCTATTAACGATAGTATCCTTGTTAGACAGATGCTCTATCTGAACTAATGAACTCGGTGACATGACATGTGATGTGCTGAAATTAATACTTAGAAAACCAAGTAGTAAGCAGTTGTTGCAGATAGACAAAGCTAAACCATAGAGTCGTTCGCTAAGGAATTAATTAAGCTACGTAGCAGTGAGAGTAACAATTTGATTGATGGTTTGGTTATACTTCTAATTAGTTTAACTAAAGCTAAGATTACGATTAAGAATGAGAGAAAGATGAATACAGTAGCAAGATCCAATTATGCTAATTCGAACTAGGGATAACACTCATATTTGTCATACGGTTGTTGTACAGAAAATCAATCAATTCGATTCAACCAATTGTTCTTAGAAAATATTATACTGGAGAAATAGTGAGTCGTCAATCCACGATCCTTAAACATGAACAATTTAGAGAATTTAATACGGACTTATCGAATTGAAGGTTTTCACGAAGATTTTATACCAGACTAACCTATACGAGTGATTTGATAAACCCTAGAACGAATATGCATAATCTTCACATACTACTGTATTCAAAGGTGTTTAGTTACTCATAATTGATGATTGCATGCAAATATTCATGGTCATAATCATGTGAAACATAGATGATAAACTCGCATGCAATAACATACAATTCAATTGATAAGATAAAGAACGAATTGTAAAGAACAAAGCAATGGAGAAATCAATACCAATAATCCTGATGATAAAATTCAATGAATAACCAAGCTCCAAAGATGTCACAATGTCAATGTGTGTATCTTTTTTACTTTTCTCAAAACTAGGTTACAAGAAGTATATAAGAAAAGAATCAAAATTCTAATCTAATAAGGAAAATAAAACGTTGATTTTGCATCTCTCGCCGCGGCGAGCCTTCTTAATCGATTATATATCCAGTTCGCAAAATCTCGCCGCGGCGGATTGAATCCTTCGCCGCGGCGAGCCTTCTTTATCGCAATATATATAACCTTCGCATAATCTCGCCGCGGCGAGCTTCAATCTTCAAAACAGAGGCTCCATTCACAAAATCTCGCCGCGGCGAGTCTTCTTAAATCTCGGAAGATGATCACTAGCTAAATCTCGCCATGATCGATTTCTCGCAAGTAGCCTTCTCTCAATTCCCAGTTGCAAGCTCGTAAAATCTCGCCGCGGTGAGCCATACTAAACAGCTTGTTCTCATTCGGCTCAAAAGACATAGATTTCTACAAAATATAAATAAAACACCAATGCGTAAAAACGAACTAAAAAGACTAAAAAAGTAAAGACAAAGACTCACAAAGACCGCTAAAAAGGACCAAATGAGACATTAGAATATTGTCTCATCAAAATCCCCAAACCGAACCTTTGCTCGTCCCCGAGCAAACAAACAAATTAAAGACAACTAGACTTAGACTACGACATATAATAATACATAGACGAGTCAATCTTCCAAGTGACCGAACTCTACCATTGTAAGCGTTAAATTCACAAGATGCAAAAGGTTTGCACTCAACTGGCGTTGACAGAAATAGTGCACAAACAATCCTGCAAGAGAGGTTTTTTCAAATAAATAACACTTAAGTCTAACTCTCCAATCCCTCACAAGGAAATCCTACACTATTCTCTCTCACACTATGGAAGTGTCCAGTGGGTTAAACACTCAAGAATAATAAGAGAAAATGAAGGTGACTCTCGTCACAAAGGTGCCTTAAATACCTCATTCAATGTACTCAATTGTTAAGTCAGAAGGGACTTTTTCCTTGCGTATAGCAGCTTGCCAAGACATACAACCAACTTCCATAAACCAAATATTTGCATCAAATGAATTAAATTCTAATCAATTTGGCCACTATGGACTCTTTTAGTCTCACTTTTTTGGTAGTGTATGTTTTACCGAAGTCCGCACCTTTGTGCGTGTTAGTTTGGTGTACGTGCCATCAACCCTCACGGACATATGGCTTTTTAGGACCACGCCGGTATATAGGTAGTATTTGAAACACGCCCAACACAACTACGGTGATGACAAGCACCATAGATACACTCCGAGACAATTCAACTAATCAGGGGGAATACATATTACAAAATTTGAACAATAACATCATAACGCAGCAGATTTCTTCTCCCCAAACCGATTCTTCGCAATGCACTGGCTTTCGACAAAATGAAACATGAAGAGCATGCCGTTCATCATACTTAACTTATCTGAGTACACATGAGAATGAAAAGGCGCAAACAAGAAGGTTTGCACTTCCCGAAAGGATCACACAAGCGCCGGTAAAATATTTTTTCATCGGCTTAAAGTTTCTCACCGGCTTTTTAGACTAAAGAGTTAAACAAACTTGCTATTTACAGGAAAAATAAACTTACGAGATCTTAAGTTCACTACTCTATCTGGGCTGAGAATCGTGCAAAACGTAAGCAACAAGCAGATTTAACAATCACAATAGAAGTTTTCGTAACTTGGAAGAATGACTCACGAAAGACTCTAGAGAAGGAAAGAAAAATGACCAAAACAAACAGAAAGTAAAGGACGAAAGACTCTAGAGACTCAGAAAATAGAAAAAACGCAGACAAGACACTAGAGAGCATATTCCCCCTCCCCAAACCTAAACTCAAGCATGTCCTCAAGCGCAGAGTAAAGAAGAAAAAGAATGGGGTCAACAGTGACTTGCCTGTGATGTACAGTTTAGAGTCATGTACTGGACTTGGAGAGTTCGACCACTTCTTCCGGTCGCTCAATGTACCCGTGAAAGTATGGTTTAACTCGCTGCCCATTGACCTTGAAGGTGGAACCATCAGCGGAATTCAAGAGTTCGACAGCACCATGCGGTCCCACATTAATTATCATGTACGGTCCATCCCGACGCGAACGCAACTTTCCTGGAAACAGTTTAAGACGAGAGTTAAAAACTAAAACTTTAATACCTAGGTGCAAGTCCTTGCGGATTATCCCCTTGTCATGATACTCTTTTGTCTTCTGCTTGTAAATCTTTGCATTCTCAAAGGCAAGGTGGCGGAGTTCTTCCAGCTCGGAGATTTGCAGCAATTGTTCCTCCCCAGCTGCCTGCATATCGAGATTTAGCTCCTTGGTGGCCCATGCCGCTTTGTGCTCCAACTCCACGGGAAGATGACAAGCTTTGCCATAAACCAACCGGTAGGGGGTTGTACCAATAACAGTCTTGTAACAGGTCCTGTAAGCCCACAGTGCATCATCTAGCTTGGTTGACCAATCCTTACGATTTGTTTTTACTACCCTTGTGAGAATGCTCTTGATTTGCCTATTGCTGACTTCCACTTGACCAAAAGTTTGTGGGTGGTATGCAGTTGCGACACGGTGTTGCACTCCATACTTCACAAGCAGGTTCGCAAATGAACGGTTAATAAAATGAGATCCGCCATCGCTAATGATTGCTCTGGGTGTACCAAACCTGCTGAAAATATTCTTGGACAAGAAAGAGAGCACAACTTTGGAATCGTTAGTTCTGGTGGCAATAGCCTCCACCCACTTAGTCACATAGTCCACCGCAACAAGAATATATTCATTACCATTACTTTTGGAAAAGGGTCCCATAAAGTCAATACCCCACACATCAAAGGGTTCTACCATAAGATTGCTGGTCAAAGGCATCTCATTACGCTTGCTAATGTTACCACTACGCTGACATGCATCACAACTAGCACAAAACTTATGAGCATCTTTAAACAGAGAGGGCCAAAAGAAACCTGATTGAAGAACCTTCAGAGCGGTTTTCTTCCCGCTGTAGTGCCCTCCACACTGCATGGTATGACAAAAGGTGAGAACACTGCCTACTTCACTCTCTGGAATGCAGCGCCGTAGGATGCCATCAGCTCCCTCCTTGAAAAGGTGGGGGTCATCCCAAAAGTAGCCATTGGTTCAGCGCGCAAAGTTCCTTCTTTTATGTGAAGACATGTTAGTGGGGAAAACACCTGCAACGAGAAAATTCACAATATCTGCAAACCAAGGCTCTAAGCTGACAGAGAATAGATGCTCATCAGGTAGGTCATCGGGAATAGGTGGAGAAGGGGAGATTGTCTTAGGATCAAGCCTAGATAAATGGTCAGCAACAAGATTATCTTTACCACACTTATCAACTATTTCGCAATCGAACTCCTGTAACATCAAAACCCACCGAATGAGGTGCGGCTTAGAATCACTCTTCGCCATGAGGTGGCGGATCGCAGCGTGATTCGTGTGGATGATCACTTTGAACCCTTTCAGATACGAACGGAATTTATCAAATGCGAAAAGAACAGCTAGGAATTCTTTCTCAGTTGTGGTGTAGTTAACCTGCGCAGGGTTAAGTGTCTTGCTGGCATAGTAAATCAAATGAAAATGTCCATTTATCCTTTGTCCTAAAATAACACCTAAAGCGAAATCAGAAGCATCGCACATAATCTCAAAGGGTAAGGACCAGTTAGGGGCAACAACAATGGGAGCGGAAACAAGTTGCTCTTTCAAGATGTTAAAGGCCTGCATACATTCATCATTGAAAACAAAAGGCACATATTTCATAAGCAAGTTGCTCAAACACTTAGCAATTTTCGAAAAATCCTTAATGAATCTTCTATGAAAACCAACTTGCCCAAGAAAAGATTGCAGCTCTTTCACACAAGTGGGAGGGGGAAGTTTAACAATCACATCAAGCTTTGCTCTATCAACTTCTATCCCACGTTTTGAGACTACATGCCCTAAGACAATTCCTTCTCTAACCATGAAGTGACTTTTTTCCTAGCTAAGAGTTAAGTTACACTCAATGTAGTGTTTAAGCACTTTATCAAGTTTATGTAAGCAATCAGCAAAAGAATCTCCAAAAAGAGAAAAGTCATCCATGAAGACCTCTATAAAATCCTGCACCATGTCAGAAAATATAGAAAGCATGCATCTTTGAAAAGTAGCAGGAGCGTTGCACAGTCCGAAAGGCATTCGACGATAGGCAAAAGTCCCATAGGGACAAGTAAATGTCGTCTTCTCCTGATCCTCCTGAGCAATGGGTAGTTGATAGAAACCTGAAAGACCATCCAAAAAACAATAGAACTCTCACCCAGCAAGGCGGTTAAGTATCTCATCAATGAATGGCATGGAAGTGGTCTTTCTTAGTGGCTGCGTTTAGTTTCGTGTAATCAATGCACACACGCCACCCAGTGGTTTTTCTTACCGGGACCTCTATGCCCTTCTCATTTGTTTCGATAGTAACCCCCGACTTCTTAGGAACTACATGCGCATGACTCACCCATCTACTATCAGCTATGGGGTAAATTATGTCGTGCTCAAGCATCTTAAGGATCTCAGATTTCACTACATCTTGCATAAAGGATTAAGCCTGCGCTGGGGTTGCCTAACAGGTTTAGCGTCGTCTTCTAAACTTATCCTGTGTGTGCAATGGGTTGCGCAAATGCCCTTAATGTCTCCAATTCCCCATCCTATGTCCGTAGAATTCTCCTTAAGAAGCTCAACAAGTTGGTTCTCTTCTTCCCTTTGCAATTTCGAAGAGATTATCACAGGTTTGGACCGATTTTCACCAAGGAAAGCATACTTAAGGTGGGATGGGATCTCCTTAAGGTCAAGCCTAGGGGGTTCGATTTCCCCAGTATTGCTATTGAGGGAGTCGAATTCACCTAATGGTTCACTAGGGGGATCAAGTTCACCTGCCGGTTCAGTTTCAGCTGAATCTAAAGTACAGATTAGCTCATGACTTTCCTCACTCACAATTCCCTTATCAGGATCTAGTGTCAAAGCGGGCTCTAACTTATCGCTAGCAATATCATCAAGAAAAGCAATATATACACAGTCATCAATGATGAAATGAAATTCTTTGGCAATCTCATGTTCTGTTTCACAATCTGTAACAGAATAGGCATTGGAGTTACGTGTAGGATGGACTGCGTCCTTGCTGATTCGATTGCCTCCGATATCCATCGCTATCTTCCCTTCTGCAACATCGACTAGAAGTTTGATAGTTTTCATGAACGGCCTTCCCAGCAAAATCACATGGTTTCTGCTGCTGGTTGCTGCATTGCTGGGAGGTAGAACTACAAAATCTGCTGGTACCAAGTATGTGTCGACGTTGACCAAAGTATCCCGTATAATACCAAGTGGTTGCTGGAGACTACAATCAGCCATCTGGAAAGTCATATTCACAACTTCCAACTTTCCCAAACCGAGCTCCTGATAAAGGTCATGGGTAATAAGATTAATGCTTGCTCCCAAGTCGAGCATACCTTTTGCTACCTTCCCATTCTCCATTTGTATATCAATCACGAAACTCTCCATTCTCCATTTGCTGTTTCTGGAAGAATCAGCTTTTCAGTAGACGAAAGCTTCTTTTTATTAGCATTTAGATCCTTGAAGAACTTAGCATAGGAGGGGACATTATCGATAAGCTCCAGCAGTGGCATGTTCATGTTAACTTTCGAAAGCATTGTCGAAATAGATTTGAACTTACTGTCGTCTTTTGGCTTCTTAACTCTCCCAGGGTATGGTAATGGCTTGGGAACTGGCAGTCCTGGGGGGCGGAAGGGGTTATTAGATTTATGTAGAACCTCAGTGCTGCTTCTTGGGTCTTCAATAATCTCCTCAGCTTCCTCCTCAGTAACGTCGATAGCTGGTGTAGGTGGAGTTTCCGGTTCAGTCATCATATCTAGCTTCTCAACAACCTTACCACTACGCAGTACTGTAGTTGCTTGAATCTCCTCTTCCAATTCATCTTCATCCCCAAATTCCAGACCTGCTACAAAGTTAGCCAACCTATCTGCTAAGTCCTCTATTCTGCTCATCATCCCTTCAATCTGCTGTCCTGTTCTCTCTTGCCCTTCCATAACAACTTGCATAAATTTTTCATCATGGGCAATTAAGGCCATCAATGGGCTTTCGCTAAACAAGCTGCTCTCCAGTAAAATATTTGCACTATTCTACATTTCCCTTGCAGAGGGTGTGTAGTAGCTGGAAAAGGACTCCATTCCTGGATCTCAACAACAGTAACTCAACAAATGCTTAGTTTCTGTTAGTCCAAGTAAAATGAAATCACAACAAGTAGCCACCGGCTCTCAGCAATACAATAGGAATTAATTCCCCGGCAGCGGCGCCAAATTTGATGTGCTCAAATTAATACTTAGAAAACCAAGTAGTAAGCAGTTGTTGCAGACAGACAAAGCTAAACCACATAGTCGTTCGCTAAGGAATTAATTGAGCTACGTAGCAGTGAGAGTAAACAGATACTTGCGAGTAACAATTTGATTGATAGTTTGGTTATACTTCTAACTAGTTTAACTAAAGCTAAGATTACGATTAACAATGAGAGAAAGATGAATACAGTAGCAAGATCCAATTATGCTAATTCGAACTAGGGATAACACTCATATTTGTCACACGATTGTTGTACAGAAAATCAATCAATTCGATTCAACCAATTGTTCTTAGAAAACATTATACTGGATAAATCGTGAGTCGTCAATCCACGATCCTTAAACATGAAGAATTTAGAGAATTTAATACGGACTTATCGAATTGAGGGTTTTATGAAGATTTTATACGAGACTAACCTATATGAGTGATTTGATAAACCCTAGAACGAATATGCATAATCTTCACATAGTACTGTATTCAAAGGTGTTTAGCTACGCATAATTGATGATTGCATGCAAAGATTCATGGTAATAATCATGTGAAACATAGATGATAAACTCGCATGCAATAACATACAATTCAATCGATAAGATAAAGAACGAATTGTAAAGAACAAAGCAATGGAGAAATCAATACCAATAATCCTGATGATAAAATTCAATGAATAACCAAGCTCCAAAGATTTCTCAATGTCAATGTGTGTGTCTTTTTTGCTTTTCTCAAAACTAGGTTAAAAGAAGTATATAAGAAAAGAATCAAAATTCTAATCTAATAAGGAAAATAAAACGTTGATTTTGCGTCTCTCGCCGCGGCGGAAGGAATAGCTCGCCGCGGAGAGCCTTCTTAATCGATCATATATCCAGTTCGCAAAATCTCGCCGCGGCGAGCATCTTCCTTCAAAACAGGGGAGCCAATTGCAAAATCTCGCCGCGGCGGCCCAATTACCTCACTGCGGCGAGCCTTCTTTATCGCAATATATATAACCTTCGCATAATCTCGCCGCGACGAGCTTCAATCTTCAAAACAGAGGCTCCATTCGCAAAATCTCGCCGCGGCAGACCAATTCCTTCGCCGCGGCGAGTCTTCTTAAATCTCAGAAGATGATCACACGCTAAATCTCGCTGCGGCGGATCGATTTCTCACAAGTAGCCTTCTCTCAATTCCCCGGTGCAAGCTCGTAAAATCTCGCCATGATTGAATTCGCCACAAAGCCATACTAAACAGCTTGTTCTCATTCGGCTAAAAAGACATAGATTTCTACAAAATATAAACAAAACAACAAAGCGTAAAAACGAACTAAAAAGACTACAAAACTAAAGACAAAGACTCACAAAGACCGCTAAAAAGGACTAAATGAGACGTTAGAATATTGTGTCATCAACATGACATGATCATTCACCTCCTGGACTATCTCATTAGTCAGAGCAAGAATAGCCCTATCTTGGAAGTACCAATCGTCATCAACATGGTGTAATATGCTCGGATATGTACTCAACTATTGCAGCAATTGGTTCAGAAGCAGAACGAATCAAAATATCCTCAACCGATTTGAATTCGACCACACCATCATTATTACCACCAACTTCATATAGTCTCCAATTTTCAACAACAACTAAGCAAACTCCCTAATACTCTCAATCTCAGTAGGTGAGCCGCCAGACTGCAATTAAACAACATATGAACATACTATATATTACATTCCATATTATATTTTTTTGTTATAATCGGAATGAGAATAATAATGACAATTAATATAAAAGGCTAGGAAAATACATGCAGACGCATGTTCATTGTAAGCTTCAATACACTACTTGAACTCTAAAGTTTCTTAGGTGAGAATGAGAGGCATTAACTATGTTCTGCCTGCTACCATTCGGTATAACATGCAAGATCTGTCTGAAATTTCCACAAAAGCTGGCAACGAATCACCAAATATCTTGTCTGATTATCTACCATCAGGACCTCAATATGTCTTTGAGGCTACAATTAAAAGCCTCAAAGAAAAACCTATTAGTTATATGTGCCTCATTACAAATGATTAACTTTGTATTCTTTAACAATCCTGTTAGATTGTTGTCGGGAGTTATTCTACTACATGTAGTAGTCTCATTAACTCGCAATGTTATACTGAATCAAGAATGGCCAATGCGGCCCCCATGTAGAAGTAGAGATGTTATACCAATCGGTGCTAACTATGAGCTAGACAATAACACGTCTACCAGCAGAACAAAGTGTCTTACATAATAACATATTTAAAGTGCCAATGTAGCTGTAGAGAAACAAAACTCCACCAGTACCAGAATTAGCGACATTTATAATGGGTATAGTGCACACCCATTTGCTCATCAGTTAGACATGGATATAAATGATTGTGATGCTCAAGCATTTCTTCAACATCATACGATATTCTTCAGCAATCAGATTATTCAGATGACTACGTTGTTGGGCTTGGGCATACCTTGAATCTGACTCGAACTACATCCATTCCAAGAAAGCAACTCGTCTATCTCACCAAGAGTAAAATTCCTCAATTGTTCTCCATTAAGCTTCAACCTTACATTGAAATATTGAGAAACAAAGTCAAAATAATAAATAATAATAAATTTTCCTGTAGAAAGATTTAAATGAATACATTAATAAAAATTACACATCAGGATTGTTCAACTTTCTTCGCAGCATGTACCGGATGTCATACGGTAGATACTCCCATGTATTAAATATTCGAGTAGATCATAAGATAAGATGAACAACTTTATTTCTATTAATTACTTCAACGACTCTAAGTTCACCTGTACCAACGACATAAAACCCATCAGGTAAACAAGAAAGGGCCTAATAAATTCTAGCAAACTCACAATATCTGAATATTACAAAACAATAAAGGAAAAGCTATCTCTAAAACGGAGGCTACTTGATAAAAGATTAAAGATCGAAATTTTACACTATATTTTTTTAAAAATATTTTACAGCCCTGTTCAAAGGTTGGATCTGCCACTGGTTCCATTATTGCAAATTGGGTGCAAAGTGTTCACGTCTACATCCCTAATACGGACGTAAATATTCTAGAACATATGCAAAGCTTTAATAAGAATTCACCAAATTAATCCATCTTAAACATTTATCCAAAATATTCTCGATAATTCCTTAATGAGCCGCTCCTCTTGTCACCCACTTACGGAATTTTATATTTAAGATTTGACCATCAATCACCTTTACTACTTGGAGGTATTTTGATCAATAATTCTATATCTACGTTTTTAACTTTTATTGTTTTGTATTTATCCTGAGTCGTAGTGTAAGTGGGTTTACCCTTCGAATTGAGTTCTCAATTAGGAACTAAATTTGAATTCTTAAAGTTGAGTATACTCGTTGAATTGAAAGTTCAAAGTTTTCAATTATCAAAATTATTAAAATTATTTTAGCATTCAAATTTGGTTACAAAGTTGGACTTTTTCCCTTCTCAAGTATTTTACACATAAAGCATTGTTTACTCTTCAATAAAGTTCCCAAGTTCTCGTAAAATCTCATATATTTTTCATTTATATATATCCTATAGAATTTCATTCATTATGAAAAATGAAAACTAACTACACCCAGCGAATAATTAATAGTGATGCATTTACACTTTTTGGCACATTTTTCTATTTTATAATTTATTTATTTTTATCTAAAATCACATCTCAACCTAGCCTATGAAGTTATGGTGAGAAAGGGAGTTTTATTCAAACTCAGAATGAATTAATTTGTCCAACATTTCTCACATACATTAATTTGCCTCTGTTATAGTATGGCAATCATTATCACCTCATTTCATAGTCCAGATTCCAGAAGTAATGCTCAACTAAATGTAATTGTGAATGACACAAAAGGCAAAGATTAATCAACATAGTATGTGGTAGGTATCTAATTCATTACAATCCAAAACATTACACCTCCGTCCAAGATTAGATATCATACTTTCTATTACCTTTTTTTTTTTTTTTTTTAACAACTTTCTATTACGTTTTCAGTTTTACCTTAACTATAAATTACTTTTATATTATATTAAATTTTTTTTAATAAAACTATATTGTAAATGTGGATTTCATGAACTTCCTAAATATTAGTATTTTATTAAGTATTTAATAAAACTATATACAATTAAGAAAAACTTATAGTTATAGTCGACTTAATATTTAATAAAAAGGTTAAACGTGACATTTTTTTGGGATGGAGTGAGTAACATGTATTCATTCGCCCTGTAAAAAATCTCTCAAACTATCTACTCCTATCATTTCTTGACCCGAAGTAACTCCCAAATGCAAAGATTGTTTTATTTTCTTTTGGAAATCTAAAATGCTTCAGTAAATTAAACAAAAATCGATGCCATCAAAAATCAGTCTGATATAAATCCTTAAAAATGATTGAGAACAAACAAAATAAAGCAGTTAACTTAATCTTCTTCTCAACTGTATTCAACAAATGCTTAGCCTTGATAACTACAATCTTACTCTCAAAAAAATAGCCTTTCGAAATGCCTTAAAGTAGCCAAACTGGTTGATATCAAGCAATGGAACATGATCTTTGAGGCTTTATCCTTCACATCCCATGAAATTAAGAATCGGAGCTAGTTGATGTTAACGCCTTAACGATTTGGCAGTGAACTTGTTACGGAGCCTGTGAAAATAACTCATACCAACTTTGCTGAAGTAACCAAGATGTCACTTGTCGAACATGATCCTGCGGTGGTGTACTCCTCCGCTGCACGACCCTCAAGATGTTGTGCTCGCTTATACAACTGTAATTCGCTCTAAGATGGCCTCAATTCATATTCTTCCTCCAAGCAGTTGTTATGGGACTGCTGTGTGGCTTTTAAATACAAAGAATCATGCACTATGAAGGAACAAAAACTTTATGCTGAACAAATAAATAGAAAACAAAGAAACCTTGATGGATGTACCATCCTGTTCTCTCCGCATCAAATTATCAACTCTCAACTTTTATTTTTATTTTTTAGTTATTCTTATCATGAAAAGTCATGCTATATTTATATCCTAACTGGGTGCTTACATCTTCAAATATGTAGATAAATTTTGATTCAATTTATAGGATAATTAGGAACCGTATAAACATTTTTTTACACTTGATCCGATTTTATAGGATGATTAGAAACATTAGAAACCTTGTAGTACGTATTAGTTTTGTTGAATTCCATATAAATAGGATAATTGCCATGAATATTGGAGATATTTTGTTACAAATTGAGTACTAAAAAATGAGGAGAAAGAAAAATTTAAATTTAAGTTGACAAGATACATCGAATATAATTGAATCATAAATGAATCGTTTTTTGTTTGGATTTGCCATGTCAGCTTTTTGCTTATGTGACACATCTCTTATTCCATTTACATTGACTGCTCTAGATAATTATTCATACTGAAATTAAGCATCATACATTTAATCATCGAAATAAAAAAAGGGCATGGAATTTCATCTTGATAGAAAATAATATAATCATATGAAGATAAACAATGAGTAGTTATCCTGAAGCAACATGCCGTGCAAGAAGTACCCGATATCTACCCAAAAGATCATCGATAAGCTAGATTACCGCCACTCAACGTGTACTTATTTCACAACGAATTTACTTGATTTCCAAGAAACCACCACAATTTGATGATAAACTATCTAACATTCCATTTTTTGGGTCTAAAATAAAAGGTATTAACATAAACTACAAAGTTGATGGTATGTTCATACTAATCAGAGCAGGATCACCAAATTTGCACAAATGACGTCAGAAACACAACAAAACTTTAAAATGTTATAACTCAAGCAAATGAAACAAAAGTCTGTATTTGCTGCTAAAATGAGACATTCCAATTTAGGACCTAATCTCTCAAGCCCCAGGTACGTCATGTGGCTCCTTACCAACGAAAGACTTCACCGAGTACAAATGTATACAGGAGCCTAAGAATGACCAGTTGAAGACCACAAACCTTCTTGCCCGTACCTTATTATTTCTTCTAAACCACAAACCTTGATGCTCTTAGATTCAGAAGTATTGCCTGAAAAAAACAGAGAGATACAATGAAAGTAAATAACCATTGATTCAAATAAGATGCAAACTTGCAAAGGTCTTGACTCAATTCAAGAAGGAAAATAAAGAAGTCCATACCAGAAACAGGCAACAACACTTTGAAGATTAACCCGAAACTGTAGTGGCACAGAATGATGATTTTATCCATCCAACAACTGGCTAGAACAACAATAAAACAATAATTAGTTTAGTTTCTTGTGAAAGGGTGAATGGATAAGCGAAACACAAAATTTAATCTTGCTTACTGTCCATGTTGTGTACTGCACGGTAGGATATTACTTCTTGATTTTGGATTTCACATTAAGATACCCCAAACCCACATAACTTAATATATTACTAAAACATGAAGATAATCTGTTATGCTCTCATATCATACTCGTAAATTAGGTGTTAGGTGACATATACTTAGGAAACATATCAGCAATCATAAATTACTCACTCTATATCTCATCTTGAATTTACGCCACTGGGTGTGTTAAACAATATGACTTCACTGTTAACAGGACAAATTGGTTTGTGCGAAAAATTGTGTATACCGTACCTATATGTGTTCCAAACCTACACCACATATCATACGTTTAAGACATTTCTAGATTAACAAACGTAATTGGACCTTTTATTAATTCTAGCAAGAACTTATCCGTGAAAATTGTTCTTTAATCGTGATGAATTCATTCAATTAGACACTAAGGAGTGGAAAAGGAACTGCTATATAGAGGTGAACATCATTGCATAACGCAACTTACTCAGAAGCATACCAACACGTATGAAATAATGAAGAAAGCTTATCTAGGTGAATTGTACCATGAACTGGGGAACTGAAATGCATTGGATGAACACAAACACTGTAGTGCTGAACTAAGAAAGAAAGGCCAATGGTTGGTAAGCTATCCAATATATGCGTACAATCCTTGAGCTTGGGCATACGGAGGGTGAGACACAATTGTGAAAGCTTTAGAAATCCATCAATGGGAACATATATTGTAAAACATAAACAAACTTCAGATTCATTCTTCAAAGTTGTTGCAAATTTGAAATTCTTAATGGATTCAAGTAAAATCACGTTACTAATCACCAATTAGACAATTAGGCGTCCCAATGCGAGTTCATACCTTAATCAAGTTATCCGTCCATGTAGCCGATCTGCAAACAAATTCCTGGACAAAGATTCCAAAAAATCTCACATGCAAAAAACTGAAATTTAAGGAGACCTCATCAATATGCTTACTAATTTGTAAGAAAATTAAATTCTCCAACTCAAATATGGAAGAACAAATGAAACGGAGTATCCAGTATAAACCTAAAATTGAGAAAACTAACTAATATATGAATGGAATACCTTCAATTGGTCAGAGGATTATGGTGGGTGAAGAATCGATAGGTGATGCTAGATGTGTGTAGCTTCAATCATCCGAAACTGGAGTCTCCTTTGAACTCTATTGGACACATATTGATGAATTTCTCCATATCAACCAGCTGCAGATTGATGAAGACATAGTGACTTCGACTTTTTTTATTGATGCTTAATGGCCAGAATCAATCACTATATGCGGAATCAATTACCAGTTCTTAAGACTTAAAAGCTCCTAAATTGAGCAAAGCATATACATAAAATGAATTCTGAGTACTCATAGAGAAAGAATTTTATAGCTCAATGAAAACTACATAAATAGTTGCAGTTTAATCTGCGAGCCACAAATTGTAGTAGTTTTTAAAAAATTAAAATAGATTACAATGCCACTGAACAATTCTCCACTTAGGGTTTACTAAAATTAATCTCACATACATTCAGCCAGGCAGCTAAGCGAAGCGTTCTGAGATTGTAACAAATCGGACTCTGAAAACAAAGATAAATAAAAGAAATGCAATATTAAATTATTAAAAAGTAACAAATCGGATCGTGAGATCCATTACTCAAGAATAGATACTGAGATACCTTACAGTTACATGTACTGATACTGATGTACTACATAAGAATGAAAGAGGGTGGACAAATAATTACCCTAAAACTGCTCAAAGTTGATGCCGGTGCAGCGTGGGGAAACGTGTGGCGGCGCGTGTATGGAATGGACCAATTCCGGCGGTGGCTTTACTTTTGATTTTCACTTTTCACCAATTCCGGCGGTGGAGGATTTGCTTCTGTGACCCAGTGGTAGACATCCATGGAGTCGATTTCGACTTCATCTATATATATGGAATCACGGGATTGAATTGATTCCTCTTTGCACGTTTTGTATGCTATTTTCTGTAATTAGAAGATTCTTACTCTAAACGGATTCATTCAAATCGCGTTAATATGGGGGAACCGACTTTCCTTGTATAATAAATATAGATATGGATTTTAAAATATTGAAATCCTAACAAACAGACAAATCCTAGTAACAAGGGGCTTTCTACCGTCAGTCAAGGTGTCGCCCTGACTAACTTCAGTCCCCTATTTTGATCCATTAAATTAAAAATTTAACGATGGAAATCGAATAATCTGCTTCCTTTCGCACTAACTGTTGCCATGGAGTGTCGCAGGTGTCGCACGAGGTGTTGCACTACGTGTTGCTCTAACCGTCTACGTCGCGATTTAAATATTTTTTTTTTTTAAATTACTTTCCATATATTAAGAAAATACCCCTATTCAAAAATTAAAATCTTTCATTAAAAATCAAAATCAAAATTAAATAAAAACTAATAGTCAAAATTAAATCAAAACACACAACTCATCAATTCTACATACATAATCAAATTAGACTCATCCCCAGATTAAACATTTCCCCAAATCATCGTATCATCACCGCCGTTCACCATCATCGCCAAAACGCCATTATCACTGCCGATCATCATCTCCAAAATATCACCGAGAAATCCGCAAGAGCGAAGGTCGAAAGAGAGAGAGACTGTAGAAGCAAACAGGTCGTCCATTTCACCACAAAGCAACGGAGGTAAGTTATCGTTAATGATCGTTAGTCAGGAAGATTATCGATCCAGATTGGTAATTCTTCTTTTCGTTCTTGTTAGGCTAAGATATCAAACCGTTTCTCACTCTCTTTTTGACGTGCAGGTAGTCTATTTGCTGATCTAGCGCCCTATTTCGCTGTGTATATCTGCCTGCAGCTTTTGAACTCTGAAACAACAAGGTATGATCTTAATCAGACTACATTTATAGTTTTCTTTCTACTTGGTTTTGGATTCCTGTTGACAGCAGGCTTAGTTTTGGTTGTGTGGTGTGTTTACACGTGAGGCAGGGAATAGGATTAATTTTAAGGAATTCTGGGAGCTTGTTTGAGCCATTGGTAGCAACAACCAACATGTGATCAAACGCAATTTTTGGCCATTTGCTTGTGTAATTGTAGATGAAATGCACTGTGTTAGTCTGGTTTCTGGGAAGAAGTGCATTGCATCGTGTTAGTCTTGTTTAAAGCATAGGAGGCGCGGGTATTCCTCTACCTGCGCTGTCTTGTCTTCCCGGTACTGTTTCTTTCTGGTCGGTTCTTCTGGTATTGTTGTTACTGCCTCTATCTCCCTGTATCTTTATATTGTACTAGTGGCTCTATCTGTACTACTATAGGCTTAATAAGCTTAATATGTAGATATGAGCTTTCATTTGCTCCTTTAGCCCTTGTACCAGGTACCCGCTCTTCTACACTAGTCCCAAAGCATGTTATAAATTTAAGAAGGTTTTTCTTTTGGCAAAATAATAGCTAGCATTGCGAAATACGAGTTTATTTTTATCGGCATAACATAAGTAGATTCATTTTCTTTGTCATTAAAGTTCGCATGGGTTTATTTTTTCCTTTTCTTCTAAGTCTTCGGCTTGAGATTAGATTACTTAGTCTATAGTCTATAGTGCTGGATATCGATTCTTGTTAGCGGGACACCCTTTCCGGAAAAATATCAGTAGAAATATCAGAATTAGAAATTTTTGTAAAGATTGTTTTGTTGTTTCCAAAAAGATAAAGGAAAGAATGTTAGTAACGCCGCACCAAATCCATAATTCGCCTTTTAGTCCATTAAATAGCTTTATAAAGAATTAGAAAAGGCCCAGGTATTTTAAGAAAAGAGTAGAATGTTCTTGCTAAGGCAAAGGGAGGGGAGAAGAAACAAACTGTGAAAGTTACATACCAAAATTGCTTAGAGGATTAGGAAATCATGCATTTTGTCTCAGTTTATAGAACCTATCTTCAACTTTCTAGTCTTTAACACTTTCTGTTTAGGGATATGCGTGCATAGATCAAGGCTGGAAATAATCAGACTAGCTCTGCCTTTGACATGTCACGTTTTGAGCAATTATTAGCCTTTCCCCACCCCTTTTCAAAATAACTTCAAGGGCCAGAAACGCAGTCGCTATCTGAGCACATTTCATCTCTCTCAACATGTAGAAACTTCCTATGCAATGTCCGTGTGCATTAACAATGAGCATTGCATCCTTACGGGGAATCCTTCTCTATAGGTATTTTAATGATTTACTGATGTCCCTAAACCGTGAGTCTATGAGCATATGTTTAAGCTTTTCCCCTGATTTGATGCTATGACAACATTAACAAGTGTACTAGAAGATACCAAATCATCAATCTTTTGATTCTGCAACTACATGTTCTTTTTTAGGTACACAATGTGTTCTTCCACAGACAGTATTTCTGAAATCAAAATGCTTCCATACATCAGGCTAGTAACACTAGTAAGCAAGCACTGAGCTACATATTTACAATAGAGTAGTACTACTGTTCGACATCTGCTTCAACTTTTCAGGCCCATGTTTCTTCATTGCTTTGTTAAGGTATTTTCGCAGTGTTTTGTGGTGGGATTCATAGGATCATCAGTCATCACTTATTTGCATGAACTGGTAGCTGATACAGGCTGACCACCAGTGGCTGGGCCGATGCTAAGTCAAGTAATACACTTCAACGGTTGTTTGATTACCAAATTGTACTTGCCCAGAAGTACCACACTTACCATTTGATACCAGATTCACACAGTGAGGTATATACTATTGATCCGTTAAATGTTGAATACATTCTCAAAAGCAACTTTCCTAATTATGGGAAGGTATGCAACTTCTACTGAATGATTGTTAATTGGGTACCTTTTTTGCATAATGTTATTCCTGGCATTGGTTTCATGCAGGGATGATATAATGAAAGATCGCTTTGGTGATGGGATTTTTTCTATGGACGGGGACAAATGGCATCACCAACGCAAGCCTGCAAGCTATGAATTCTCTGCAAAAGTCCTTAGAGACTTTAGTAGCGCCGTTTTTCGATCTAAAGCTACTGAATTAGCGCTAAAGATATATGCAAGAGCAATTTCTGGCTCAGACATGGATTTACAGGTTAATCAATCAAGTTGGACTTCCAAAAATATATGTTTCTTTTGAAATCTAAAACTTCTACAGGTTTTTCACCATCTCATATTAGAAGTATTTATCTTTGAATTTTTTTGTAAGTTGGTTTTTTAATGAGAAATAGTAATTGGAGAGCGTTCCTTCAAGCAATATTAATTAGTCTTGAACTTTAACTCCTAATTTGCTGG